>CM038230.1:41269082-42582582 GCA_021442155.1 Cymbidium sinense
CCATAGAAGGGAGAAGCAACTTTAGAACCTAAATCTAGGGAGCTTTGGTGAGGGCCAAAATTATGACCAAAACTAAAGGCCAAAATGGGTATTTGATTTTCCTCCACAAGAGAGGACAAACCACCCGACTGCTTGAACTTACAACTGCCTCAAGGTGGTAGCCAACTAACTCCTCCTACGATTTTAAATTTATGTAGGCAAGTCATATGCTTTATGCAAGATAGTTAAGATGTTATTAATTTAGAAAGAGAATAAGTCCTTAAACTCACTCCCTAAGAGATTAGATCATGTAAGAGCATGTTTCAAATGACTTAAATCTAATGCAAATCATATTATGTTATTTTCATTTTTGGACAATCACTTGACTCGGGCTTATAGGATTCATATGCCTAATGCGTGAGAAGTAAGATTATTAGTCAAAATTAGCGAGAAGGGAGGAGGTGTGTTTCCACCATGGCTCTTAAAGGTTAAGCCAAGTTTCTCTAGCAAAGGTGGAAGCCCTCCAATCAAGAGTGAAATAAGATGCTTTTGTGCACGATGTTATAAAAGAAATACTCATCCAGCTAAGGGGTTGCTAATTCTTTTATCTTGATTTTAAGCCTAAGATTTTGGTGAGGTTATGAGTTCTTTATTTTAATTTTGAATTATTAAAATTGGCAGAAGATTTATTTTTCCCTAAGAGCCTAACCCGCATCCTGGCTATACATCAAGCATGGAAGAAACTAGGAAAAAGATGTCATCTTAATGCACAAGTTAAACAAATCATCAATCAATTTATAAAGTTAACCCAAAAGAATAAGAGGTCATCTGTGGTCGGGCACCACCTCACAAACCCAAAAATAAATTGGGTAGCTGAGCTCAACCATTACACTACATGGATTACAAATGAATTAAGTACAATTAAGCAATCAATTCATTGTTATGGGAGTCTTCAAGCTTCATATCTTCATTCTTCTTTTCTTCTTTCTTCTTATTTTATTCTTTTTTTCTTTGGCTCCTTCTTTTGGATGGTTGGAAGGTGGTTGCTCTAAAGGCTTTCAATGGTACATAAGATGTAATCCTATGACCAATGCTCATCCAAGTTTCCCTTAACATTCATTCCAAAATCCTAATTGTAAAAATACATGAAAAGAAAAAATAAATCTAACTAACACCTATAAAATAGAGATTAGCTAAACAAATCATACAAATCTCAAGCATGTATATTGGACTTAGCATCCCACACATGAGTGACTAAGTCCACCTAGCCTATTGATAATGCTTAGGGGTATAAGCATCTGCACAGCAAAAACATTTATATATTTTTTTATTACAACACCCCTTTTGCACAATCCCCTCCAGAAGACAATGGTTAGACTAAGATCACCCTACTATTCAGTCTACGCACATACATCCTAACATCCAGTCTAAAACATTACATCACAAAACAAAAGTAAACATCAAATCATGCACCGTCCTAACCTAAAGCTTGAAGTGGTGACTTAGCCTAATGTGTGTACTTAGAAGGTTTGTGTGGTACGCTTAGCTATGGTTTTGAAGTTTAAATTTTCTAGGTGTCAAGATGTTCAACTTAGATGGATGATTTCATTTAAATGTTTAGTTGATTTGGGTTGATTTTATTTGATGCTTTTTTTAGGTTTGAGTGAATCCTACAATTAATCACTAAGTGTTGTAAAGAGAGGAAAAAAAGAAGAGAACTTCTCTTTCCTACCCTACCTTATGTAATTTCTAAAGTGGATTCATGTTTAGTTTTATTTAGTGAATATTTTATTATGCATTTTAATTAATCCTAAGTTTAGATCAATTTTAAACAAACCTATTCAAAAAGAAAGGCATTTTAAGATTAAGTAAAGTGAATTAAATTCACAAAACATACATCACTTCATTTCTTTCCCAACAAGTATAACATGCATATGAATGTATCCTAAGTTTATCTATACATACAAATGATAATGTTTAGCATACTCTATGATGAATGCTAAATGGATTACTTAAGAAAATTGGAATACTTTATGATGCATGATTTTTATTAAGCAGGAAAGAGGTTTTCTTATCCATTCTTCACATGCACACATGTATGTATGAAAGGCATAAGTAATTACACCATTGTTAACCAGGTGTAAGTACAAGACCTACTTAGAACTAAATAAACTGGGTTGTCCAGACTAATATACCACTTTCCTTAAATACAAGCATATGTACAAAAGAAATGAAGGGAAAAGAAAGATGAAAAAAGTTTATGTTGGTTAATTTATTTTTGTTTATGATATTTATATGTGCAAGGGTAGATTCCCTTCTTAAGTAATAGTATAGGAATGAATAGGAAGGGAATTAGGCAAGTTTTATGTTCTTTTGAAATGAACTATACACTTTGTCAAATCCTATTCAAAACCATACTAAAAGAAAAGGGAAGGAAGACTACACTAAGCATGTCTTCATACTTATATCCACATGCAAGCTCATAACTAATCATAAGTACGACTCTTTCAGTTTTGGATATTTGATTTATAGACTTTGAAAATAGTTTTGAATTTAATAGTGATAATTGTCATTCCTATTTTTTTACTTTAGCCAAAATATGTCATTTGACATAAATAAAATATTTCACTTTCATTTTAATTTTTAAAAAGAATGAATGCATGAAATTCATATGACATACACATTTAGCATGTTAGGAAAGAGTTAAAGCGATGAAAGCATGTAAACACATTCACCCTAATTAATTCCTAAAGACAATCTCATGAAATAAGAAAGTTTAAGGTAAATCAAATTATTTTTAAAGAAGGTTTAATTTTGTTTTGAGTTTAATTTAATTTGAGAAATGTGAGGTGAGTTTACTGTTCCTAACCCATTTCCACATATGTTGGTTATTTTAGTTTAATTTTTAGTTGATTAGATGATTTTTATATGTACTTAGGTTAAGGTATGAATTGAGCAATTTATTTACCCCTTCCCTATACCACCTTAGCATAGTTAATCAAATAATTATGAGCCAATGTGATGACATAAAACTACACAAGGAATTTAAATCAGTAATGCACCAAGTAAGAAAAGGGCCAACTACATTTGGCTCATGATTAATGATTAATTAAACTAAGGGCTTTTAACTTAAGTAATTTCATAACCCCCTCACACATGTGATTTCAAGTTTTGATTTCCTTAATGTACTTAGGCTTTTGAACACCTAAGCATCTACCCAAGAAAGATTAATTGAGTTTTGGAAGGTTTTAGAATTTTATGAAATTAATTAAGGGGTAATTAGTGAATTAACACTTAATTAAGGATGGATTAAAAAAAGAGGTTTAGGGAATATCTCAAGAAATGTATCCCAAAATTATTCCCTAAACCTCATACTCACTCAGTCAAAACTTAATTGACTCAATCAGAGTGTAAAACCACTAATTATGCTCTTAATTAAGCTTGATTATATTAAGAGAGTAATTAAGGAATTAACTATCCATTCCCCTAATTAAGCCACCAATAAATCCTAAGAAAAATAGGGGTGGTAGGAGTCATCCCACTAATTAAGCACAAAAAGTTTGGGATTAATCAGTGGAGTAATTAAAGCGTAATTAGCAAAATAATATTTCTAATAAAGCCCAAATTCTGAGAAAAATACTAGTCAAAATCCATTGAAATCAATTTTACAATATTCTATATTCAATTATCTATCCAATGTAATTTATTTCATATTTTTCTATTTTTTCTAGGCTTATATATGAATTTTAGAAGTTTCCATAATTAATTAGAATATTTAAATACCCAAATTTAGTATTTAATTTCATGGGTGCATTGCTGGTGGGCTTTTATCATAACACTGCGTCCGGTGGCTTGCTTTCTCTTTCTTGATCAGGATCGGGTGAGATTAAAGTAGTGATTCAAAAAGGGGAAACGTGGAATGCTACGTGTTTTAATCTCGGCCTTCCATCCAAAATGTGTGTATGGATGCCTAGAGATTCATCCCTGTAATTCCTCATGGGAAAGAAGATCTGTCCATATTCTAGGCCATGATCCAAGCTCGATTGAGCTCGAATTGGGCTAAAATTAAGCCCACACCTTCATCATGCAACGTAGATCATATCTAATGGCTAAAATCCCATGGGATTACACTTTATTTCTCAAAGCTCTACACTATGGCTAGATTAAGCTCGAAAAAATGGTTTACTTCACTAGAGGTGATCACTGGCGCTTGATTACCTTGGAGAAGCTTCGTCTAGTTGAGATGAAGCTTTGTTGAGAGTTTGAGCTCTTGAGATTGGGTGGTTTCTTCTAGAGACCAACTACCCTTTTCCTTGAGCTCAGTCTTGATCAAGGTGACTCCTCCCTGGCCTTAGGAACTTAGGAAAGATCTTGGGCGAGTTCAATTGAGCTCACTGATGGAGCTTGCAAAAGGAATTGCACTGGTTTTGAGTCAAGTTGGGTTTTAGGTGGAGTTCCCTTATTTTCAATCTCTGAAAATCAAGAAAATGGGAATTTGATTTCACTCTAGGAAGCTTGGGGAGGCTGAGGAATGGCCTCTCTGACTTCCCTAGGTTTAATCGAATTGAGGAAATGATGGATTCAATTCAAATTAGGGGGAGTATATCTCCCCCTTTAGCAATCAGATGACAGAGCAATGCCTTGTCATTTTGATCTAATTGACCATAAGGAGTGGGTTTATTAGGCCATTTAGGATGTCCTTGAATTCAGTTTTGGCCAGGGAGTGGAATGGTGAACTTCTCATGTGCTTGAATTGAGTGGAAGGAGGATTCCATGTGCTCTATTTCAAGGCATGTGGTCAGTTTGGCCATTGGGCTAGGTTGGGCTGACCCAAATCCATTGCGTTGGATGCACCACACTCCCTAGTTTTCACTTGATCCACTAAGAGGGTGTCAAGTGATTCTGAAGAGGATTTGATCAAACTCTAAGTTGATTTAGCCAAATTATACCTTATGGCCTAGGGGGAAAATGGTCATTTGACCTTAATTTCAGTTTGGGCATGTTTGATATGATGCAAAATAGGTTTGGAGAAGTTTCATTGAATTTGGAGTTAGTTTGATGTGATTTGGCTCATGTTGATCCATTTAGGTTAAAATGGGTCAACTTGGGTCAAGTTGACAAAATGGTCAAATTAGGTCAAACCAAGGGTTGGGACAAGTTCATACAACCATTTTAAATATTTCGGTGGCTTTGGTTTGATTCAATTTAGTTTAGGTTTGAATTTGGTTCATTTGATTTCATTTAGGTCAAATGAGACAAGTTGACCAATCTGATCCATTTGACCTATTTGAGCTAAGTCATGGGTAGGTTTTGGTTTGGTTGGTCATATGAAAGGGATTGGTATCTTTGTTTCCAATCAATTTTGGTTAAATTTGAATTTGGCACAATTTGACCCTTTAGGTCAAGTTGGGCTAGGTTGGCCAATTAAGGCTTTGGCTAATTAAGGCTTTGGCTAAGTTCAACAATCATTTTGGAATGAACTTGACCCATTAGTTTTAATTAATTTGGCTTAGATCATGTTTTGACACATTTTGACTTTTTAGGTCAAATTGGGTCAACTTGGGTCAAGTGGCCAATTGGGCTAGGTTATGCTCAAATATTGACTTGGTCAAGTTCAAACATTGATCATGAATGATTTCATATCATTGATTTCAATCAATTTGGCTTAGGGTGGATTTTGGCTATGTTGGGTTTCATTTTGGCTAAGTGTTGACTTGGTCAACCTTTTGGTTTGACTTGGTTTGACCCAATTTGAGTTCTTGAACATCTCATGATGATTGTTGATCATGATGAGAGGCTTAGGTGGGCTTAGTTCAATCCAATTTGATTAGGATTAGAATTTGGGTCATAACGGTACTTTAGGTCACTTTAGGTCAAGTGAGCCTAAGTAGGTCAAATGGCTCGGTCAAAGCTTGATTTGAGTCTAATTTAACTCACATATAAACTTATGATTGAAATATAAATCTATTGCAAGTGGTTTGAAGTCAAAGGTGTTTTGATTCATTTGATAATTTCAAGTTCAAAGGGTGAAGATGAAATGGATTTTTGCTTGATTTTTGAATTGAGTTTTAGTTAAGTGATTGAAGTTTGCATTTATATTTGGATTCATGATTGAAGGATTGATTTAATCATGATGAAAAATCAAGAGTTTGGCTTGATTTGAAGTTGATTTGGCTAAGTTCAAGAATTTGACTTGAAAGGCTTAGGTTGGATTTTAATTGAATTTGAGTTTGATTTTTGGAGTTGGTTTTGGTTGATTGAATTTATATTTCATTTATGTATGTGAATATAAATGATAATATAAATGGGTTATGACAAAATTTCATGAGTTTGAAGTAATTTGAAAATGATCTAGGCTAAGTCCTTAAGAGAAAATCAAGGTGACTTAGGAAAGATTTTTTGAACTTGAATTTTGGATTTAGTTTAGATTTGAATTTATATTTCATTTATATATGTGAATATAAATGGGTAATGGGAAATTTTCATGAATTTGAATGATGATGATTTAGATTTGAAGTCCTTAAGAGGAAATAAAGGACTTAGGAAAGATTTTTTGGAATTGAATTTTAGAATTAGTTTTATTGATTTGAATTTATATTTCATTTATATATGTGAATATAAATGAGAATATAAATGAGTTATGGGAAAAATTTATGAATTTGAATTGATTTAGATTTGATTTAAGCTAAGTCCATGAGAGGGGGTCAAAGGACTTAGGAACGATTTTGAACATGGAATTGAATTTTGGATTTCAATCATAAGTTTCAATCATGGGTTTCAATCATGTGGCATTGATTTGAGTTTGAAGAAAATCAATTAGGCTAGAATTGATTTAGTTTTTATGTTGATTTGATTTGGAGTTTGACTTGAAGGAAGGAAGTGAGGAATGTGGTTTAGGCTATAGGGGTAGGCAAATTCTCCTAATACCCCTAGGGCATGACCTATTCTTATGACTAACCCTTCTAAGTCTCTAGGGCTAGGTTGAGTGTCCACCTAATCACTAGATGTGTCTTAGGACTAAGGATCTCTTAAAGTCTAAGAGGATTCCTATCACTAAGATGGAGGGGTTGAGAGCTCATCCTAAACATGAGGACAACAAAGGGCGCCCAATAACTATGGTGTGGCTGACAAGGAACACCACACATATTGGTGTTGATCGAAATGATCAACAACACCGAATGATCATAAGCACTAACAGAGATAATATATTCCCAATCCCAAGGTGTAGAAGGAATCCAAAACTTAGTGCAATGTGGCTCTACTTATATCAAGGACATAAGAAAGGGAAGGAGGAATCCACTAGGGATAGAGTATGTGAACCTTCCACTAGGGAAGCAGGTTCAAGTTATCCACAAGAGGATGAGAGGTTTAATTTTATTTGAGTCTCGCTAGGGAGAGAGTTCCACTGGTGGATTAGAATTCTAGATCCACTGGGGAGCTAGAAAGATTAGCATCTCACTAAGGAGAAGCAAAAGATTTTGATTTGGATTGATTGATTATTTTCGTTCTATTTTGTTCATTTCAGATTTTTAAATTTGGATTTTTGAGATGGACCCTATTGGTTTGCAATGGATCATACTGAGTAGAAGCCACGGAGGCCTAAACCTAACTCAGGTTTGCCAATCCAAAGGGGTAGTCTACTTAACACATAATAGTACTAGCAAACCAAAGGGAACTCCTTTTGGTGTGCACCAGCTGTACTTGGAAGAAAGCATAGTAGACTTACATACTCCAAAATAGGGACCAATTGCTGGGCTGATCTATTGGCAAGGCAATAGATTAAACCTAAGCTAGGGCTGACTAATGAGTGAATGCCACTGGGGGACTTAGATCAACTCAAAGATAGTCAAGGTTAATTTCATTTTAAATTTGTTTTGATGGGTCCCATTGGTTTGCGATGGACTATACTGAGTAGAGGCCATGGAGGCCTAGACCTAACTCAGATTTACCAATCCAAAGAGATTAGTCTACCAACCATAAGGTAGGACTATCCAACCAAGGGAATGCCTTTCATTTTACAATGGTCAAGTTTTAAGAAGAAACTGTGGGGACTCACATCTTTTAGAAACAAGAAATCACTAGGGTGATGGGTTTCTTTGGGCAACAAATCGAACCCGACCTAGGGATGCCAATTGAGTGAATGCCATTGGGGGACTTAAATCAGCTCAAAGATAGTCAAAGATTAATTTCATTTTAAATTTTTTTTGATGGATTCCATTGGTTAGCGATGGATCATACTGAGAAAGAGCTTATATCAGCCTAGACCCATCTAAGATTTACTGAACCAAAGGGAGTAGCTTCCCGGTCGATGGGAGAACTATCAGACCAAGGAGTTCCTTTAGGTTTGCAATGATCAATTTAAGGGAACAAAGCTCGGAGACTCACATATTCTACTACAAAGACCATGGTTGCTTTGGGAACAAATCAAGGGTTCAATTTTCAACAATCATGCTAGAAAGGATGCGTCATTATCTTACATCTTCCAAAGTGGAATGACAGTCGAGGTAACCTGCTTGTAACAAAATAGATTGAACTCAACCTAAGGGCAACTATAGAGTGAGTACTGACTCGAGGATTTATCTCAACTCAGGTAGTTATCCAATTCCTATAGGGAGTTCTACTGACACTGCCCTAAAGATATGATGCTTGCTTAGGAAAAGGAGCCCTCTGTGGGCTTAAATTCATAATCTACAAGCAAATTAATTTGTTTATTTTGTTTAATTTGTTTATCATGGACCCTGTTAGTTTGCGAAGATCAAATTGAGAAGGAGCATATATTAGCCTAGACATATCTTAGATAAACTGAACCAAGGGAGAATTTATGCATCTGCTGAACAAGTTCTCCAACCACAGGGGCGGTTACTTGGAAATGGGGACTGCCCAATCCAAAAGTAACCCATGTAGCATCTAAATGGGGTCACAAAAGATGTGACCCAAATGGGGGATTAATTTGAGAAGATGATGGCTAATCAAATAGGTGTTGCTCAGAAACATCTTATTGGTCATAGTCATCCAAATTGAGTTCAATCGACTGGAAAGCTGGGACTCACATCTTCTTTGGCGATTCTTGGGATAGTCATTCCGGTGTTGTTATCACTAGGGAGACCTCTTGAATGAATGGGAGGACTTATCGACTCAAAAGTAGTCAGGAGGAAAGGAGCCTCTGGGGGACTTATCGTAGAACTCAAATATACTCAACCTGATCTGATCATGATGATTAGTTCAAGAAGAAAGCTCAAGGACTCACATCTTTTGGAACAAAATCAATATGAGATAACTTATTGGTTGGGCAGTGAAGCCTACCAAACTAACAAGGCACTCATTGGTTTGCAATGGTCAAGTCAGAAAAAAAGTGTGGGGACTCACATCTTCCAAATAAGTGACCACTGGGGTGACATGCTAGCAAGGTAGCATGTAGACTCAACCTAGAGCATTTAATGAGTGAGTGCCATAAGGGGCTTGCTCCCACATCAAAGTAGCCTGAGAAAAAAGATATGTGTTTATTTTTGTGCATGTGTTAAAGGGAATAGGATGCCTCCGAGGGACTCTTACACCTACCTTAACCACGCTTGGGGATTTTGATGAAATGGTGTCACAGATGGAAAATGAGAATTCCCACTAAGAAAGGATGCCACTTGGTTTCTCTCACACTTAACTTAGTTATGTTAATTGAAATAGGATGCCTCTCGGGTTCTCTTACGCCTATTCTAAGTGCACCGGGAAATTTTTTTTATTGTGAAAGAGGAATAGGATATGGCTGGGAGACTCTTACACCTACCATAAACACATCATTGCGGATTTGCAAGACAAGCAAACAATGCTTCAAAAGAAGAGAATATTTTGATGAAATGGAATCAGATTTTTGTTGATTGATAGAATTATTTTCAAACATGATTTTTATGGGTAATATTTCTTCAAATAGAGCCCATTAATTGGAAGCATTGAGTGTTCTATTCCCCTTTATAATCAATAAGCTGGTAAGATCCTCCTTGGTAGGCCTTCTCTATGTCATAGGAGTCTTCTCAAGTGGGTTCAAACTTGCCTCCCATATTTCAACGGGCAACAATTGGTCTCCTTAGGACTAACACAAGTTCTCCTACTCAAAAGAACCAAACGTGGACCAGCTTGTTATGAGCTTGAATTATTTTGGCCTTGTACAACTCAAGATTCTGGCATGCTCATAGGCGAATCTCCTCCAAACTTTCGAGCTCTTCTACCTGTAACTTTGCATTCTACTCTGTAGTGATCTTGCTACTCAATGCTATCCTTAGTGATGAGAGTTGAACTTTTAAAGGTTGAATGGATTTGGACCCATACACTAAGGAGAACAGGGTAGACTGAGTTGGAGTTTGGTATGTGGTGCGGTAGGCCCTCAAGGCTTCAACCAACTACACATTCCACTATCATTTGTTGTCATCAAGAGTCTTCTTTAGCATTTGAATGACAATTTTGTTGAATGCTTCTACTAAGCCATTTTCTCTGGGGTAGTAGATGGTGGAGTATCTCCAATCTATATCATGTCTTTTGGCAAAGCTGTTGGTCTTAGTGCTTTTGAATGTAGTACCATTATTAGATATAATTCATCAAGACACCCAAACATATTTATGATATGGTTCCTGAAAAACTAAAGCACATGCTGAGCTGTGACCTCTCTGAATGGGATTGCCTCCACCCACTTAAAAAAATAATCGGTGGTAGCTAAGATGATCTGATGAACCTTGGAAGAAGGAGGATCGATCGACTCATAATGTCGCATTCAACACTGAATGGCCATGAGGCCAATGTAGGTGTAGAATGTTGGGTGGTTGGTGGAGGACCACATGTACACACCGATGGCATCTCCTAGCTACATCCATGCAGTAATCATCGGCTAGTAGTATCCTAGTCTTGATCTTCATCTTCATCTTGGACCGGATTGATGCACTCATAGACTGAATGTACCTTATTATAATGCCATGTTTGTCTAAACAACGTAACCACATATGGTCAAAGGATCATGCATGTGGTGCCATCAATGAGAGCATAGGAGAGAGCTCTTTCACCCGATGTTTGTGACTTTTCTTGGTAGTTTGTTAGTGTTCAACTAATCTATGAATGGTTGCCTCCAATCCAGCTCCTTGTCCATTTGGCAACGGTAACCTCCCCTTCAAGAGAAAGTCTCTCGATGAGTTCAACATCAATAAGGGATAAGACTTGTCTATTTTAGACCATTATTGAAATGGACTCATCTTTCGGACATGCCAATTCTTTGGCAAGTTTGGCCAAAGCATATCTTCTCGCTCGGAACCTTGTAGATGGTGACTTCGAAAAAACTTCATGGTATACTCATGGTAATGACAAAGTTTGGGTTTGAGAACCTTAGGACCACAATTTGGTTGATGACCAAGAGAATCCCCAAAGATGTTGACACTCTTGACATAGTGATGGCTAACTCACCAATCAAAGCCTCATACAACTTGTTGGCAGGGTTGGAAAGATAGTATGAGAATCTCATCACATCATGGTTTGAGTTAGAGAACTATTCCTACCTACCTTTTCTGGAAGAGTAGATCATCCCCTTATTAAAAAAGAAGCTACACCATCAAAATACATCTCCCATCATTGGTTGTCAACCTCCCCTAAGTTCATGATTTGTTCATCACAGAGATCATCACTAAGTAGAGAATCAGCCGAAAGTGGGTGTGCTGCTAAGATATTCTCTAGTGCTTGTCCTTTTACTGCATGGAGGGGTATGAATGTGATATCAAACTGTGAGAGGATCATGGACCAGCATGCCAAATGGATAGCATGGTCATGAGATAGAAAGTGGATTGGTTCTAGAGATCAAGTTCACCTTATGAGAAAGCATGTTGTGTCATAGCTTCTGAGAGGCAAAGATCAAAGCTAGGCAATGTTTCTCAATAGGTGGATAGTTTGCTTCAGTAGGAATCAGACAATGACTGAGGTAGTAGAGAGCATTCTCCTTCCCTTCATCATTAGCTTGGGCCAACAAAGCACCGAGAGAGTCATCCAATGCAGTGTAGAGGATGAGTGGCTCCGATAGATATGCTAGAACTAGGCTTCACCAAATACTTGATATCTTCAAAGGCATGACACTTATCATCCCACTTGAACTTGGCATCCTTTTGACAAGTGAGAATGGCTTGCATCTCCTAATAGTTGGAATAAAGCATCTTAGATATGCCAACCATCCTTGGAAAGGATCTAGTTGAGTTAAACTTTTAGAGGTGGCATTTCTAAGATAGCTTTGATCTTTTCTAGATCTATTTCTATTCCCTGATACAACAAACCCAAGGAATTTCCTGCTACTAATGCACACTTGTGGGATTCATTTTGAGGTTATATTATCTTAACCATTCAAAAACTACTCTCAAGTCAAAGAGATGGTCTTCCTTTTCTCTACGCTTGACTACTAGATCATCAACGTAGCACTCAACCTGATGATGGATGAGTTCATTGAAGATATGAGTCATGGCCCATTGGTATGTAGCAAAGCATTTTAAGGCCAAAAGGCATGACCTATAACAAAAGATTCTCGATGGTTTTGAAAGTAGTGTTTCTTTCATCGTGAGACATCTTGATTTGGTTGTATGATGACCCATCCATGAAAGAGAAAATTGCATGAGATGAGCGATGTCCACCATTAATTTTGTATAGGAAGAGGAAACTCATCCTTAGGACATGCCTTATTTAAGTCCCTAAATTAACACATATGTGAATTGGCCATTCTTCTTCTTAACGGATGACAGCTAACTAGGTAGGATATTTTTCTTCCTGATGAAACCAAAGATAATCGCTTTGACTTTAGAAATAAATGCTGTTCAATTTCTAATCGCATGCATCTAGGAGCTTGCTTGATAGGGTTAGTGCTAGATTTATTGCTAGCTTGGACTACTAATGGAGATGCATCTCTTCATAACTCCATGCAAGCAATCTTAAACTAAATCAATAGCCTAACTAAGTCATTAGTTTCTTCTTCATTCAAGAATGAACCAATGTATGTGTGGATTTTCTTCTCCCGAGGTTGATTTCTTTAAGCTTGTCAATTATTGAATGGATCTCTCTTCAAATGGTGCATCTTTGATTTGGAGATCATCTAGATCATCTGAGATTTCTAAACACACATTCTCATAAGAGTTGGTGTTGTGAAAAGAACCTATCACTAAAATGATTGGTAACAACTAAGCAAGAATCCATCATCGGACCTACTTATCAATCAATCCGCTCTTGATTATGCTTCCCTACTTTATATTATTTCCACTTGTCACTCTTACTGCTAGACCATGTGTGAGGAACCAAACCTTTCTGTAAGATTATGAACACAAGGTGAGTAAAGTCAAATGGTAATTCCATTAATTATTTAACTGTATCCTCCTCAAGTTCTACATCAACTTTGGGACTTGAGGATGATGATCCCAAAAAGAATCTCTTCGGCTTCATATCACTGGAAGACTTAGGGGCTTCCTTAACTACTAAACCTTCAACTTTTTGACATAAAAGTGAGGTTAGAGCTAAGGTTCCCAGCTACTGCCTAATAGTCTCACATAAACCTTTTCTTTTTCTTTTGAATTTGAGTTTTATCCAAGTTCACGAGAAAGGGTGTTTTAAGGAAGATAGTAGGTCGCATCCTCATAAATCTCAACCTCTCTAACTAAAAATAGTTTTTCATCTCCATTGACAAGGTATTCAATCCCATCCTTTCTAAACTTGATGCACTGATGGAGGAGGGATAGAATTATCTTGTTCTTATGTATCCAAGGCCTACTGAGCAAAGCAGTGAATGAAGTATTCTAATCATTGATGTAAAACTTGGCTTTCTTCTTTTATCTCCAAAGGTAACACTATGGAACTAAAGCCCACACACCTTGTTCATTGAATTGACATCATCTAATCTCCTCGAGTGTGTGATGTTGATCCTCAAATATGCAAGGGTCTTTAGGCTCATAATTTTCACCGATGCACCTAGATCGATGAGAACTTTGGCAAGTCTGAATATGCCCATGTTAACTGTGATGTAAAGGGGACGGTTGTGCTCCAAGTACCCCAGAAGAAGGTCTTCATCTGTGAAAGTAATCCCATGGGCTTCTTTTGTGTAATGTACCTCCTCACCAATAGCAGTCAGTTGAGCTAAGCATATCTCAAGATCAAGGAGAGCCTTGATTAATGATTCCTCATCTCTTTGGATAAGACAAGGGCATCGTATATGCTTAGCATAGATGGAAATTTTCTTAGATGAGAGATGGCATTGTAGTCCACCTTAGGCTGATCCTCCATAAGCATATCCAAGGAGGGAGCGTCATGTGTAGGGGCTTCTCGATCATCTGTACTAATGACTTACTTCCCTCTATCTTGAGGTGCTGCCCTAGGAGGTAGAACCTTGCCACTACAAAGGTTGACTTTGGTGATCTCTTGTGGCAGGGTAATGGAATGTTCTTCCTACACATCAGGCTCACCTATAGCTTCTCCTATAGGACCCTCATATTTAGATGATTCTAAGTCTATCTCATGAGGTGAACCCATAGCATTCAGAGTAGGAAAGTCCAACTTTGAATCAGAAAGAAGAAGATCGAAATTGTTAGAGTTATTTTAACTTGAAGAGTTATCATTAAGAATAGAAGTAGACAACCCATCAGAAGTGACACAAATGTAATTCAAGCTAGCTTTATTCTTTAATTTCTTGGATTTGATAGGAGGTACAAAGTAGAAGTCAAGTAAAGTAAGTGGGGTAAGGGATTTGATGCCCTTATCCGTCGATACAAGAGTTCTACTAGTAGAAGAAGAAGAATTAACTAAAGTAGAGGAAGTCACCAATGTATGGTACAGAGGTGGTGAGGCTAGACTTGGCAGGTGGTCTTGGGCTATCTGGGAGGCTGGCTGCTCTGAGCTCCATCTTTCCCCGAGTTGGTACTGACAACTTGCAAACCTTTCTTGATGTTGGAGGTTTGAGCAAACTCAGGCACCTGCAAGAAAAGTTTCTTGATCTTCTGAACAATCTCTTTAGAGGTTTTGGATAAGGAGATATCCCAACCTTCTTTAGTTTCAAAAGGATCACAAGTATCCCCAAGGATTACCCTAATGAAATTAGATGGTTATTCCATAAGGTATTCCTTCAGGATAACTACATCATCGATTTTGAAGCTATGTTCAAGCTAGTCCTTAAATGAGAAACAATCCTCCAAAACATAACCTAGCATATGATGATAGGGGAAAAAGTTAGGATAATGGCTTTTGCCATCTTCCTGAGGTCTCCTAGGCTCAGGTAGCTGAAAATCAAGCTTCTTTAAGAGATTCTTAAAGATCTTCTTGATTACCTCTCTCTTAAATGAATATGATTTATTAAGTTTATCCAAAAGAGTAGGTGGACCATAGCTACCTGGCGGCAATTATGTGTGCCGCTACTACTGATGATATGGCTGAGGAGGTGGCGATGGTGGCCGTGGAGGCTACTATGGAGGATGATAGGGCTACCTAGGTGGTGGTAGAGGAGGTGGAAGCAAAGGCTACTGAGGTCGTGGTCTCTCAAACTGATCTCTAGCTGGTTGCTTCCCCTTATCTACCACTGTCACTATTTCTGGCTTCTTCTCATAGACCTTCTACAGCTTTGCTTTGGGCAACTAGTCTTGAAAAGACAACTGTTTGGCCTCTCCTTGTAGACTAGTGGCCTTGTTGATTAACTTCTCGAAGGTTTTGATGGTGAATCCCTTACGCATGAAGGTGACCGGGCCATAGAAATTCTTTAAAAGAATCTTAATGGCATGATGCTCAGACAGCTGTGGCTTTTATTTCATACTCAGGTTACGCCATCTGAGAATGTAGTCAACAAGGGACTTGACTGGGTGTTGTTCTGCTACAACAAAATTGCCAGTAGTAACCCTTTGCTGAGCTCCAGCAAACCTCTTGATAAAGAGTTGCTCCAACTCAACAAATATCTTCACGAAATCATTGGAAAGTTCAACATACCAATCAAATGCTATCCCTGCTAGGCTACTAATGAAGAGGTGGAATAGCAAAGCATCACTACCATCATCATTGCAATAACTGGCCTTGAAGTGAGCGATATGCTACCTCAGGTTTCCACTACCATCAAAACTCTTGGAGAAACTCTTGGAGAAAGTTGCATCAAATTCCTTCAGGTAGGGTTTACCCTTTGGAACTGATGATCATCCCCTGGCTTGAGCCAACGCTTCCTTTACTTGCTGCTCAACCATGGACTTTATTTCTTTCATTTGTATGGAGATACATTCCACTATCTTTCTATACATGCTAGTGTTACCTTGCTCGATGGGAGGTAAGGTCTTAGTTGGGTCCAAGACATGCACTAACTCTGACTCACTAGTCTCAATTATGGTAGGATGAACTGCTAGGGTTTATTTCTGAAGTACTGAGACCACTTCTAATAAGTCCTCAAGTTGCCTCGCCATTATATCTATTTGTTTATCTTTCTATTTTAAATGATATCAGAGGTGTTGGGTTGATTGGAATGTATCTTCCTGCTCAACCTCATCATCTTCCAAAGTATGCTGCTCTCTAAGGAGGGATCTCTTAGTATCTACCATGCAAACCCCGATTGAGTCTCCCAACAAATCATCTT
The DNA here is from genome assembly GCA_021442155.1 of Cymbidium sinense. NCBI lineage: Eukaryota > Viridiplantae > Streptophyta > Magnoliopsida > Asparagales > Orchidaceae > Cymbidium > Cymbidium sinense. The sequence goes on from CM038230.1 coordinate 41,285,653, forward strand.
TGTTAGGAACAAAGCTAATCTCCTCCTCATCAGACCAATCGTATCCTAGGATCTCCTTCTTTTTCATGAAATAGTGAGCTATTATTTCATCTAAATATCGATTTGTCAGAACTGGCATATATGCTTTTAGCTGATCGGTGATGGAATCCACATCGTGAATTGTGAGGCACAGGACCTCCCCTGCTGCTAGAGAATCAATCCTATGAGGACTGTATTCGCTAGAAGAAATGCACTCCTAACTATCACTAACTCTAAAATGGGTGACACTCCTAGGAGGCTCTGCTATCATGGGTGAAACTAGGCTATCATCTCCTCCCTCTATAACTGTTGCAACCATCTCATGTCTGTTGGGTGGTGTTGGTGAAGGGACCACTATGCTTGGGTAGTCATTCCTTCCACCACTGGGCGAGAAGGTTAAGGAGAGCTCGGCCTCATACAAGGCTATGTAGATGGAATGGGATCCTTTGGTCATAGCTGGATCACTAATGGGGTCCTCTTCTCCTCAGATGTGGCCTTCATGGCCTTCGATGGAATTGGAGATGCTGCAATGTGAACAGGTGACGGTGGACAGGGGGTAGAGCTATGTGGTGGAGACACCACCAACTCTCCTGGAATAGGGACCCTCTTCCTATGGTGGGTCATCCTATGTAGAATCTATCAGTGATCCAGTAGCACGATCAGAAAATTAATGAGTAGAGGCGCTTGCTCACCAACCTCTCCTCTCTTGGATAGTGATCTGAACTGAAGTGTGGGCCTCCCTGGCCCTCTCCTGTCATAGATGTTTCCCTACGCTATGGGGGATAATGGATCTCAAGTCAAATTAAGCCCCAGACTCAGTTAGTAGGCCCAACTGGCGTAGAATTGAAGGAGGTGACATGACCTCCTACTCTGGCCTGGGTAGTACTAAACCAGTGGAGGTGAGTATGGATCCTCTAGAATCCTCTATCAAACCTAGAGAGGATGAAATGGGTTTTATAACCAGGAAATCATGTGGGCAACTCCTCCACATACTGTAGCGCCTCCATCTCCGGCAATGCGTGTATGCAGCTTAATCATGCAATTTTTTTGTTCCTCCTGAGTCTGGGTGGGGTGAGTGGTGTTAAATTAGACCCAACCTCAAAAGCTAGGATCGAGGAGCCTTACCCTTATAGGATGCTAATGAGTGGGTGCTAGCCCTTACTAGGGCAGCATAGAAAACCACAAGATGCACTGAGACTAGTGCTGATGTTGGTACTATCACTGGCACTACTATAGAAACTATCATTTCCTTCGGTGAGGGATATCGTCGATGGAAAATCAATATGAATGTCCGACATCCACCACTTGTCTGCTAATAGTTGTGAGGGAGTGCCCTCACAAGTAATCTCACCCCCAAAAACCTACTAAAATGGATGAGATGGGTAATGTCTGGGAGATTGACCTGATCCAAGGCTAAGTCCATGCTGTAGGGGAAAGTAAACACATACTTCTGTGAAGCTGCCATTATAGTAAACTGAAAATCAAAAATTGAATTGTAGTTGCAACTGAGACTAATGCTAAGAATCTGCAATGTTGGAAACAAACTTAGCTCAGATTTCTATTTTGTTGACTTCTAAATTTAAATTTAAAATTTGAACCCACATCCAACATCTTAGAAGTGTTAAATGGGGTTCTAATGGATTTAGGGAAGATTTAGAAATTCGATTGGAAAGAGGAATTTTTTGAATATGAATCTAATTTCAACAATTTTGGGTATGTTGAAAATGGGTTCAAATATTTTAAAAAGGATGCTTCCATAGGTTCATGTTTAAAATTATATCTTGATTTGAGGACCCTTTCCTTTAAGAAATTTGAGTATGTTAAAGTAAGGGTCAATTGGCTTAGTTTTTTATTTGATATTTTGGAATTCACTCACTTAGCAAATTTGGGTATGCTAAGTGAGGTGTTTAAAAATAATTGCTTCATTTTGTTTCTTTCATTCCTTTATTTTGTGAATTTTTTGTGATTTTAAAAAGAGAAATGGAATTTCCCATTTAACAAATTTAGGTATGCTAAAATGACAAAATCCAAGTGTGTTTTGTTCTTTTTGGAATTTTTGAAAATAGGATTCTGAGCAAATTTAAATATGCTAAGAAAATCCTAATGTTTTTCTTTTGATTTTGATTTTGATTTTGAAAAGTAGGATCCTTAGCAAATTTAAGTATGTAAGGGAATCCTAACGTGTTTCCCTTTTTACTTTAATTTTATTTTTTATTTTTTTGGTTGAAAGTAGAGACTTGGCTTTAACAAATACGGTATGCTAAAATGAAGTTTCATTTAATTTTTTGAAATGAAAATTTCACTTAGCAAATTTGAGTATGTTAAATGAAATTCTAAAAGATGTATTCAAAATTGTTGTGTTTTGATTTTAATTTGAAAATGGAGAATTAACTTTAGCAAATATGGTATGCTAAAGAATGAAGTTCCAAAAGTGTTTCTTGAAAATTTTGTGAAATTGAAATTTCACTTAGCAAATTTGAGTTTGCTAAATGAATTTCCAAAAAGGGTACTTCTAATTTTTGTTTTGGATTTCGAAAAGGGGAGACTTCATTTTAGCAAATGGGGTATGCCAAGTTGAAGTTCCAAATATGTTTTCAAAATTTTTGTGGAATGGATATCTCACTTAGCATTTGAGTATGCTAAATGAAATTCTAAAAGTGTGTTTTAAATTTTGTTTTTGGAGAACAGAGACTTCATTTTAGCAAATGGGATATGCTAGAATGAAGTTTCAAATGTATTTTGAAAATTTTTATTTTTGTTGAATATTGAAAAGGGAGATTTCCATTTAATAAATCTGGGTATGTAAGATAGAAATCAATTATGTTTCATTTTTCAAAGGTGTATATTTTGTGTGTGATTATTGCTTTTTTAAAAGAGGAAATCCCAACCTAATCATATATGAAATATGTTAAGTGGAATTTCAAAATAATGTTACTTTATTTGAAAGTGAAATTTTCATTTAATAAATTTGGGTATATTGAATGGAGATATTCATATGTGCTTTTGAAAAATTTAGTTTTGTTTGAAAATGAAACTTCCATTCAATAAGTATGGGTAAATTGAATTGAAAGGTTCATATGTGCTTTTGAAAAATTTAGTTTTGTTTGAAAATGAAACTGCCACCTAATAAGTGTGGCTATATTGAATGGAGAGGTTTCATATGTGCTTTTTGAAAATATGAAAATCCCAACCTAAGACATGTGGAATGTGTTAATTGTAAGTTCAAAGTTATGATTTTGCTTAAAGAGGTAATATCCATTCAACACATTTGGATGTATTGAATGGAAAGGCCCATATTCAAATTTTATGCTTTTGAAAATATGATTGTTGGAATTTTATTTTTGAAAATGAGGTACTCACCTAAAATGAATTGAGTGAAGAAACTCATTTGTATTTTTAGAAAATGTGATTGTTGGAATCTTATTTTTGTAAAGATGATCTTACATATAGTAATCATAAAGATTGTTAGATGAAGATTTAGGAAAATTTTTGTGCAAAATATTTTACTTTGTGCATTTTTGAAAGAGTGCTTTTCGAAAAGTAAGATTTTTTTATAAAAGATTTGTTTTGTCTTTATTGTTTTAGAATGAACCTTTCCTTACCATATAAATGATAAGGAGGAAGTCTTTAAATATTTTCATTTTATTAGATTTTTATTTTTACCCATTGGAGAACCTAACGGGGGTTTTAAGACCAACACAAGGTGAGGTCCTAAAACCTAAAGATGTTGGCTACCTTAACTTAAGGATCAAATAAGCTAAGTGCCAACGGAACGAAAGATAGTCTTGGATTCATACCAAAGTACAATGCCACTATCGATACTTGGAAATAATGATCATTTGATGGAGAGAGGAACCATCCCCAGTGGAGTCTCCAGAAAAATTTGTGGTGAAATTTTATATAATTTCTAAAGAAGTAAATATATACTTTCATCTTCACTCTATGCGGGATAAAATAAAGATAGAAATATACATCTCTTCTTTTTATGCATTTTTGACACCACGTAGATCCATAGATATTCTTATTAAGGGTGATAGGGAATGACATTGAAGAGAGTTGTACTGTCTCAAAAGATATAAGTCACCATCCTATAATGGACCTAATCACCTCAACAAGGACTCCAAAGGATAATGGGTCTGCATGTGTACCAAAGATTCTTTCGCTACTTTACATGGAAAAGTAAGTAAGGTTTATTTTAAACCGGGTTCGTTAAGTTCCCTACAGGGGCAAGCCCCCATAGTTAATTACATCTTAAGAAATGAGATCCTTAATAATACTCTTGATAATGGTAAATGATCATTGTCTCCAAAGATATTAATAGGCAGGACTATCAATTGATTAGTTTATTTTGAAAAATCAAATGAGATTAATCAAAGATAGAGTGTTATTATTGAAACCAAAGGAAAATAAATAGGAGATGCTCACGATGCTAGGAAACCTAGTGAGCATTTCAAATTATCCTATGGTTGGGATTTACATTTTTGAAATCAGTTTAATTTGTTTGTGTTGAATTTTTCAATAGAAATTTAGGGCTTATGATTACACAACATAAAATTTTGGAATTGCCTAAGAGGTGAAGATTTATGCTTATGGCCCATAAAAGAGAGAAACAACCTCAAAACTTAAATCTAGGGAGCTTTGGCGAGGGTGAAAAGCACGACCTAAATCTAAGGTAAAAATGGGTATTTGATTTTCCTCCACAAGAGAGGACAAACAACCCAACTACTTGAACTTACAATTGCCTGTGGTTGGCCACCAACTAACTCCTGTGATTTTAAATTTAGATAGGAAAGTCATATGCTTTATGCAAGATAGCTAGGATATTATTTATTTATAAAAAGACTAAGTTGTTACACTCACTCCCTAAGAGACTAGATCATGTAAGGGCATATTTTAAATGACCTAAATCTAATGCAAATCATATTACTTGTTATTTTAATTTTTGTGTAATCATTTGACTCAAGCTTATAGGATTCATATGCCCAATGCATGAGACGTAACATTATTGGCCAAAATCAGCGAGAAGGGAGGAGGTGTGTTTCCACCATGGCTCTTAATGGTCAAGCCAAATTTCTCTGGAAAAGGTGGAAGCCCTCCAATCAAGAGTGAAACAAGATGCTTTTGTGGATGATGTTATAAAAGAAATACTCATCCAACTAAGGGGTTGCTAATTCTTTAATCTTGATTTTAAGCCTAAGATTTAGGTGAGGTTATGAGTTCTTTATTTTAATTTTAAATTATTAAATTTGATAGAAGATTTATTTTTCATTAAGAGCCAAATCCACATCCAAGCCATACATCAAGCAAGGAAGAAACTAAGAAAAAGATGTCATCTTAATGCACAAGCTAAACAAATCATCAATCAATTTATAAACAACAACAACAACAACAACAACAACAACAAGCCTTAATCCCACTAGGTGGGGTCGGCTACATGAACCCTTCGTCTCCATTGTGTCCTATTATGTGTCAAATTCTCATCTAATTCAAGTATACTAAGATCATTATTTATACATCTTAACCAAGTCTTTTTAGGTCTACCTCTACCTTTCTTAACATAAGATAAATCTAATGCATCTACTCTCCTAATCGTCATAGATGGACGCTTTATGTGGCCAAATCAGGTGACTCTCCTAATCTTATCTACCAAGCTACTCTAACTTTTAACATACTCATTTTACATTCTATCTCTAAGAGTAAAGCCACTCATCCACCTAAGCATCCTCATCTCTAAGAACTTAGTCTTATGCTTCTCTTTTAGCCAACATTCGCCATAAGTCATTGCAGGTCTTACCACCATCTTATAAAATTTTCCTTAAGTTTAAGTGGAACTTTCTATCACATAATAGGCGGTCATTCCTCCACTTCAACCATCCAACTTGAATTCTACTAATAACATCTCCATCTATTTCACCATCATTTTGGATAATAGAGCCTAAATATCTGAATCGCTCACTCTTATTAATGACTTGTTTACCTAAAGTCATAACACTATCACTAAAACTTTTGCAACTAAAATTACACTCCATATATTCAGTTTTAGATCTACTTAAACGAAAACCTTTAGACTCTAAAGGTGACCTCCATAATTCAAGTTTTGTTGGACTTCTAGTCTTATCAACAAGAAGAATGTCATCGAAAAGCATACACCAAGGTACATCTTCTTGTAAATGCCTTTAAGAACATCCATAACTAAAGTAAAAGATAAGGGCTTAATGTTGATCCTTGATGTAATCCAAAATAGGAAAATATTTTGTCAATCCTCTTTGTGTTTGGACACAAGTAAGCTAGTATACATATTAATATCTTGAATATAACCAATATTAACTCTTTTCTAGAACTCTCCAAAGAACATCTCTTGAGACTTTATCATAAGCTTTCTCATCAATAAATATCATGTAGATCCTTCTTACTTTCTCTATGCTTCTCTATCAACCCTCTTAACAAATATATAGCATCCATAGTAGATCTACCTGGCATGAAACCAAACATTGTGAAACTTCTATATCACGTAATATATGCTCAATTACTCTCCCATAATTTTAATGTATGGAACATTAACTTAATTTCTCTATAATTTGTACACTCTTGTGCATCACCTTTATTCTTAAATATAGGAACCAATAGACTCTTTCTCCACCCATCTGGCATCTTTTTAGTCTTTAAAATAACATTAAAAGATTTGTAAGCCAAGAAATTCCTTGATCTCCTAAACATTTCCACATCTATTGGAATATTATCCGTCCTAGTTTTTTCACATTTCATTTTCTTTAAAGCTTCATGAACTTGATTTACTAATACGATGATAGAAATGAATTTCTATTATTGTTTAAGTATTAAGGTTGCTAAAATCAATCGTTCAGATCCTTCATTGAAAAGTTTATCAAAATATCTCATCCACCTATTTTCAAATATCTTTTCTAAGAAAAGCACTTTATTATTTTCATCCTTAATACCCCGCACTTGAACTATGTCTTTACTTCTCTTATCTCTTTGCTTGGCTAACTTATACATACATCTTTTAAGTAATAATATGTTCATCTCTTTTCTTAAAAAAAGTATTAGCAACTACAAAATCATAAGCTAAAGCAAAATCTAATATAGTCTTACCTTCTTCATTAGTAACTCCAAATCCATAACCACCATGAATACTTTAAAATCTTCTACTCTACCAACATATCCATTTAAATCTCCTCCAATAAATACTTTTTTTATTCAAGAGGTATCTTGTATTAATCCCTCTAATTCATTCCAAAATTTTTCTTTTACTTACCTCCAAGCCTACTTGAGGAGCATAGACACTTATAACATTGATAATCTTAGTATCAACAATAATCTTTAAAGCTATAATTCTATCTCCACATTTATTAATACTTATAACATTATCCTTCAAACTTTTATCTATAATCACACCTACACCATTTCTACTTCGACTTTTACCTGAATACCAAAGTTTAATACCTAAACTATCAATCTCCTTAGCCTTCTCACCAACCCATTTAGTTTCTTGAACACATAAAATATTTATCTTTCTATAAACCATAATATCTATTAATTCCATTAATTTACCTGTAAGAGTACCTATATTCCAAGATCCTAACCTAATTCTAGTTTCATGGACTAACTTCTTGCCTCATCAAAATGTGGAACCCTTGCTTATTTAACACAGGCCGTCATGGTCTAGCACATTTTTCACTATATTCAAACCATCTGTTCTGCTTAGCCTTCTTTAACACAATGATTTAAAGGATTCATGTCATGATTATTTTGACAAATTTTTATTTGGTGTTGACTACCAAACACAACCCTCCACTTTTTGCATCCGGACTTGGGACCGGCAATGGTAGTGTTAATCAATTTATAAAGCTAATGCAAAATAATAAAAGGCCATCTATGGTTGAGCACCACCACACAAACCTGAAAACAAATTGGATAGCCCAGCTCTACCCTACAACCCGGATTACAAATGAATTAAGTACAATTAAGCAAGGAATTCATTATTATGGGGGTCTTCAAGCTTCATTTGTTCATTCTTCTTTTCTTCTTTCTTCTTTGGTTCCTTCTTTTGGATGGTTGGAAGGTGGTTGCTCCAAAGGCATCACCTGGTATATAAGATGTAATCTTATGACCAATGCTCATCCTAGTCTCCCATAACATTCATTCGAAAATCCTAATTGTAAAAATACATGAAAATAAAAAGTAAATCTAACTAACATCTGCAAAATAGAGATTAGATAAACAAACATACAAATACCAAGCATCTATATTGGACTTAGCACCCCACACATGGTTGACTAAGTCCACCTAGCCAATTAGATTATGCTTAGGGGTATAATCACCTACACACCAAATGCATTTATATTTTTATTTATTACAAAATCCCTTAAGCACAAACCCCTGCATAAGATAATAGTTAGACTAAGATCACCCTACCATTCATCCTACGCACATATATCCTAACATCTAATCTAAAACATTACATTACAAAATAAAAGCAAACATCAAACCATGCACTGCCCTAACCTAAAGCTAAAAGTGGTGACTTAGCCTAATGTGTGTGTTTTAGAAGGTTTGTGTGATATGCTTAGATATAGTTTTAAGGATTGGATTTTCTAAGTGTGAATATGTTCAACTTATATAGATTATTTCATTTAAATGTTCAATTGTTTTGGGTTCATTTTATTTGATGCTTTGTTTAGGTTTGAGTGAATCCTATAATTAATTACTAAGTGTTGTAAAGAGAGAGAAAGATAAGAGAACTTATCTTTCCTTTACTACGTTAAGTAATTTCTAAAGTGGATTCATATTTAGTTTTATTTAGTGAATATTTTATTATGTATTTTAATTAATCCTAAGTTTAGATCAATTTTAAACAAACCTATTCAAAAAGAAAGGCATTTTAAGATTAAGTAAAGTGAACTAAATTCACAAAATATACATCACTTCATTTCGTTCCCAACATGTATAACATGCATATAAATGTATCCTAAGTATATTTATACATACAAATGAGAATGTTTAGCATAATTTATGATGAATGCTAAGTGGATTACTTAAGCAAATTTGAATACTTTATGAAGCATGATTTTCATTAAGCAGGAAAGAGGTTTTCTTATCCATTCTTCACATGCACACATGTATGTATGAAAGGCATAAGTGAGTACAATGTCATTGTTAACCAAGGGTGTAAGGTACAAGACCTACTTAGAGCTACTTAAAGCCTCGCAACCCTGGGGTTGTCCAGACTAATATACCACTTTCCTTAAATACAAGCATATGTACAAAAGAAATGAAGGGAAAAGAATGATGCAACAAAGTTTGTGCAGGTTGACTTATTTTTGTTTATGCAATTTATATGTGCAAGTGTAGATGCCCATCTTAAGTAATATTATATGAATGAATAAGATGGGAATTAAGAAAGGGTTATGTTCTTTTGAAATGAACTATACACTTTGCCAAATCCTATTCAAAACCATACTAAAAGAAAAGAGAAGGAAGACTACACTATGCCTGTCTTCATTCTTATATCCACATGCAAGCTCAAAACAAATCATAAGTAGAACTCTTTCAGTTTTGGATATTTGATTTATAGATTTTGAAAATAGTTTTGAATTTATTAGTGATAATAGTCATTCATATTTTTTGTTTAGCCAAAACATGCAATTTGACATAAAGAAAATATTTCACTTTCATTTTGATTTTTAAAAAGAATGAATGCATGAAATTCATATGACATACACATATTGCATGTTAAGAAAGAACTAAAGTGATGAAAGCGTGTAAACACATTCACCCTAATTAATTCCTAATGATAATCTCATGAAATAAAAAAGTTTAAAGTAAATCAAATTATTTTTAAAGAAGGTTTAATTTTGTTTTGAGTTTAATTTAATTTGAGAAAAGTGAGGTGAGTTTACTATTCCTAACCCATTCCCACATATGTTGGTTATTTTAGTTTAATTTTTAGGTGATTAGATAATTTTTATATATGTTACTTAGGTTATGGTATGAATTAAGCATGTTAATTACCACTTCCCTATACCACCTTAGCATAGTTAATCAAATAATTATGAGCCAATGAGATGACATAAAACTACACAAGGAATTTAAATCAGTAATGTACCTAGTAAGAAAAGGGCCTCATGCATTTGGCTCATGATTAATGATTAATTAAACTAAGGGGTTTTAACTTAAGTAATTTCGCAAGCCCTCCTCACACATTTGAGTTGAGTTTTGATTTCCTTAATGTACTTAGGCTGTTGAACACCTAAGCATCTACCCAAGATAGATTAATTGAGTTTTGAAAAGTTTTAGAATTTTATGAAATTAATTAAATGGGTAATTAGTGAATTAACCCTTAATTAAGGATGGATTAAGAAAGAAAAATGGGTTTAAAGTATATCTCAATAAAAGTATCCCAAAATTATTCCCTAAACCTCATACTCACTCAATCAAAACTTAATTAACTCAATCATAGGGTTAAACCACTAATTATACCCTTAATTAAGCTTAATTACATTAAGGGAGTGATTAAGGAATAAACTAGCAATTCTCTTAATTAAACCACCAATAAATCCAAAAAAATTAGGGGAGGTGAGAGTCATCCCACTAATTAAGCATAAAAAGTTTGGAATTAAGCATAAAAAGTTTGGAATTAATCAGCGAAGTAATTAAAGGATAATTAGCAAAATAACATTCCAAGAAAAATTAGTAAAATAACATTCCAATAAAATCCAAATTAGAAAAATACAATTCAAAGTCCACTAAAATAAATTTTAAAATATTATATATTCAATTATCTATAGTTATGAATTTTAGAAGTTTCCATAATTAATTAGAATATTTAAATACCCTAATTAACTATTTAATCCCAACAGTGCCACGTGGGCTGCTGACGCGGCATGTACATTCCACGTGGTATGACAGGAATGGCTCTTTAACCCATCATCATAGCAGAGTGAACGGCCACGCTTTCTCCTCTCGTCTATCAAGGATATGAGATTCTGGATCTAAAGGGGGAAATGTGGGATGTTACGTGTTTAATCTCGGATGTCCATCCAAAATGCATGGATAGATGGCCAAAGATTTATTCCTGCAATTCCCTGTAGGAAAGGAGATCTGTCCCATGCTATAAGCCATGATCCGAGCTCGATTGAGCTCGAATTGGTCTAAAATTTAGCCCACACCTTCATCATGTAATGTAGATCATATCTAATAGCTAAAATCTCATGGGATTAAACATTCTTTCAGAAAACTCCACACTATGGCTAGATTAAGCTCAAAAAAATGGTTTAGCTCACCGTAGGTGATCACCAGTGCTCGATTCCCTTGGAGAAGCTTCACCTAGTTGAGAGGAAGCTTTACTGAGAGTTTGAGCTCTTGAGATTGGGTGGTTATCTCTAAAGACCAACTCGCCTTTGCCTTGAGCTTGTTCTTGATCAAGGTGACTCCACCCTGGCCTTAGGAACTTAGGAAAGAGCTTGGGTGAGTTTGATTGAGCTCACTAATGGAGTTTGCAGAAGGAATTGCACTAGTTTTGAGTGTGGAGCAAGTTGGATTTTAGGTGGAGCTCCCCTATTTTCAATCTCTGAAAATCAAGAAAATGAGAATTTAATTTCACTCTAGGAAGCTTGGGGAGGCTAAGGAATGTCACCTCTGACTTCCCTAGGTTCAATCAAATTGAGGAAATGATGGATTCAATTCAAATTAGGGGGAGTATATCTCCCCATTTGGCAATTGGACGACCGAGCAATGCCTTACCATTTTGATCCAATTAACCACAAGGATTAGGTTTGTTATGCCGTTTAGGATGTCCTTGAATTCAATTTTTGCTAGGGAGTGGAATGGTGAACTTCCCATGCACTTTAATTGAGTGAAAGGAGGATTCCATGTGCTCCATTTCAAGGCATGTGGTCAGTTTGGCCATTGGGCTAGGTTGGGCTAACCCAAACCTATTGGGTTGGGTGCACCACACTCCCTTGTGTTCACTTGATCCATTAAGAGGGTGTCAAGTGGTTATGGAGAGGATTTGACAAAATTCTAAGTGGATTTGGCCAAAATTTACCCTATGCCTAGGGATAAAATGGTCATTTGAACTCAATTTCATTGAATTTGGAGTTGATTTGATATGATTTAGCTCATGTTGACCCATTTAGGTCAAAATGGGTCAACTTGGGTCAAGTTGACTAAATGATCAAATTGGGTCAAACCAAGGGTTGGGTAAAGTTCATATGACCATTTGAAATGTTTTGGTGGCTTTGGTTTGGTTCAATTTGGTTTATGTTTGAATTTGATTCATTTGATTTCATTTAGGTCAAATGGGTCAAGTTGACCAATCTGACCCATTTGACCTATTTGAGCTAGGTCATTGTAGGTTTAGATTTGGTTGGTCATATGAAAGGGATTGGTATCTTTATTTCCTATCAATTTTGGTTAAATTTGAATTTGGCTCACTTTAACCCTTTAGGTCAAGTTGGGTTCATGGTCAGTTGGGCTAAGTTGGGTCTAGTTGGCCAATTGAGGCTTTGGCCAAGTTCAACAATCATTTTGGAATGAACTTGACCCATTGGTTTTATTTAAATTGGCTTAGATCAAGTTTTGACACATTTTGGCTTTTTAGGTCAAATTGGGTCAACTTGGGTCAAGTGGCCAATTGGGCTAGGTCAGGCTCAAATGTTGACTTGGTCAAGTTCAAACATTGATCATGAATGAATTTAGATCATTGGTTTCAATCAATTTGGCTTAGGGTTCATTTTGGCTATATTGGGTTTCAATCAATTTTGGTTTCAATCAACTCAGCATGTGCTCCAATTTTTTAGGAACCATATCGTATATAGGTTTGGGGTGTCTCGACAAATTATATCTGATAATGGTACTGCATTCAAGAGAACTAAAATTAATAGCTTTTCCCAAAGACATGGCATATAGTGGAGGTATTCTACCATCTACTTCCCAAGGGCAAATGCTCTAGCAAAAGCATTCAACAAAACTCTCATCCAAATATTAAAGAAGATACTCAACTATAACAAGTGACAGTGGCATGATTAATTGGTTGAAGCCTTATGGGCCTTCCGCATCACATACAAAACTCTAACTCAATCTATCCCATTTTTCTTAGTGTATGGGTCTGAATCCATTCTACCATTAGAAGTCCAACTCTTGTCACTAAGGATAGTTGTGGATAACAAGATTACTATGAAGTAGAATGCCAAACTGCGGTTGGAAGAACTCGAAGGTTTGGAGAAGTGACACCTCTGGACATGCCATAATCTCGAGTTGTACAAAGCCAAAATGATTCAAGCTTATAACAAGTTGGTCTTCCCTAGAGCTTTTCAAGTAGGAGAGCTTATTTTAGTTCTAAGAAGACCAATTGTTTCCCATTGAAAGATGGGAGGCAAGTTTAAACCCACATGGCAAGAACCTTTTTCCATAGAGAAGGCCAACCAAGGAGGATCTTATCAGCTCATAAACTATTAGGGAGAGCGCCCTACGCTTCCAATCAATGGGTTTTATCTAAAGAAATACTATCCATAAATCTTGTTTGAAAATAATCATCAATAAAATTTCTATTCATATCAAATTTCATCTCTTATGTGTTAAAAATATCTTTTGCTTACGACTCTGCCTCGACATGTTTAAGGTAGGTGTAAGAGAACCTGAGCAGCATCCTATCCCTCCACAATACAAACACAAACTACAAATAATCCTCTAGTGCTATTAGGATAGGTATAAGAGAACCCAAGAGGCATCCTATTTTGACTAGCGCAACTAAGTTAGGTGTAAGAGAACCCAAAATGAAAACCTTTCTTGGTGGAGTCACATTCCTACGTGTTTAGGGTAGGTGTAAGAGAACCCAAGCAGCACCATATTCCCTCTTTTATAACACTAATAAACACATATCTTTTGTCTTGAGCTATTTTGATGTGGGAGCAAGCCCCCTGTGGTACTCACTTATTAGCTGCTCTAGGTCAGGTCAATATGTTACCTTGTTAGTGTGTCACCCCAGTGGTCACTTCTCTAGCAGATGTGAGTCCTTATGCTTTCTTTCTGACCTGACCATTATAAACAAATGAGCGCCTTATTAGTCTGGTGGCCCGTAAACTACCCCATGTTGACTTCGTTTAAGAGGATGTAAGTCTACATGCTTTCTTCTTGAACTAGCCATCAAGCACTGACTAGGTTAAGTATATTTGAGGTTTAGGGTAAGTCCCCCAATGGCTGCTTTTGTCTGGACTACTTCAAGCTTAGGTTTAGTCCTTACATAGGACTCCTCGCTTAGTTGTCATCCTAGGTCGGATATCCCCTGTCGAGCTGAAGACAGACTATCCAGGCAATATGTTCTGCCTTAGGAAGATGTAAGCCCACACGCCTTCTTTTTGGACTAATTATCACAAATCGATGGGCACCTTAGGTTAGTTTGTATCACCATGCTGACGATGACCCACCCGGTAGATACACCACTCTTCGCATATGTGAGTCCCCATGCTTTCTACTTGAGTTGGATGCTGAATACCTGTAGGCTTTCTTTTACAGGGTTTTGGATAACGCCTCCAGCGGCACCTCCCCTGACAGTCATTCCGCTTCGGAAGATGTAAGCTTATGATGCATTCTTTCTAGCATGACTTTCGCAAATTGACGAGCAGCCCTAGGTCAGGTTCAATTTATTGTCGAAAGCAACTGATCACCCCAGTGGTATTTTGTAGTGGAAGATGTGAGTCCCCATGCTTTCTTCTCCTAAATTGATCACTGCAAACCAAAAGGCACTCCTTTGGTTGGATAGTTCTCCCCTTGGTCAGGAAGCTACTCCCTTTGGTTCAGTAAATCTTAGATAGGTCTAGGCTGATATAAGCTCCTTCTCGGTGTGTTGCATCGCAAACCAACGGAATCCATCAAAAATCAATTAAAAAATGAAATTAATCTTGACTATCTTTGAGCTGATTTAAGTCCCCTAGTGGCATTCACTCATTAGTCAGCCTTAAGTTGGGTTCGATTTGTTGCCTTGCTAATCGATCACCTCAGTGGTTCCTTATTTTGGAAGATATGAGTCTCTGTGCTTTCTTCTTAAACTTAACCATTGCAAATTAAAAGGCACTCATTTGGTTGGATAGTCCTACTGTGTGGTTGGTAGACTACTCCCTTTGGATTGGTAAATCTGAGCTAGCTCAAGGCCCATGTCCCCTACTCAGTGCAATCCATTACAAACTAATGGGATCTATTAAAACAACTATAAAAATGAAATCAATCTGTTGACTATCTTTGAGTTGATTTAAGTCCCATACCAGCATTCACTCAATAGTCAGGCCTAGGTTGGATTCAACCTATTGCCTTGCCAATGGATCACCCCAGTAACTGGTATCTACTTTTAGAGGATGAAAGTTTACTACACTTTCTTCCTAGTACAGCTGCTGCACATTGAAAGGCAATCCCTTTGGTTGGTTGTCCTGCTATGTGTTTAGTAGACTACCCCTTTGGATTGATAAATCTGAGTTTGGTCTAGGCCTCAATGGCTCCTACTCAGACCGATCCATCGCAAACCAACAGGGTTCATCCCAAAATTCAAAAATTTTAAATTTTGAAACAAATTCAACCCTCCTCCTTCAGTGGAGTCAAACAAAAATAAACAAACAAAATTCAATCAATCTTCTCCAATGGAGTCAAAATAAAAGCAAACAATCAAAATAAATCAATCCAAACAAACACAACTAAACATTCAAATAAAACAAATCAAACCTCTTATCCCCTTCTGGATGACTTGAACCTGTTTCCCAAGTGGAAGGTTCATATACTCTATCCCTAGTAGATTCCTCCTTCAGTCTCTTATGTCTTTGACATGAGTAGAGTCAAATTGCATGAAGCTCTGGATTCCTTCTACACCTTGGGTTAGGAGTAGATCATTTTTGTTAGAGCTTGTGATCACTAGGTGTTGTTGATCATTTTGGTCAACACCACTATGTACGGTGTACTTTGTCAGTCACACCACACCTATTGGGCACCCTTTGTTGACCTCATTTTTAGGATGAGCTCTCAACCCCTCCATCTTATACATAGGACTCCTCTAAGACACTAAGAGATTCCTTAGTCTTAAGACACTTTTAGTGATTAGGTGAACACTTAACCTAACCCTAGAGACTTAGAAGAGTTAGCCATAGGAATAGGTTATGCCTTAGGGGTTTTACAAAAATTTGTCTACCCTATAGCTTGAACCAAATCCTCACTTCCTCCTTTCAAGACAAATTCCAAATTCAAATCAACCTCAAACTCAAATCAATTCCAAGTTGATTGATTTTCTCAAATCTTAAATCAATTTCAATGGATTTTCTTAAATCATGAATCAATTACAAATGATTGAAACCCATGATTGAATTCCAAATCCTAAAAATCTTTCCTAAGCCATCTTGATTTCATCTTATGGACTTAGCCTAAATCAAATTCAAATTAATTCAAATTCAAGAAATTTTTACATTTTCCACTTTTAATATTCTCATTTATATTCACAAATATAAATGAAATATAAATTCAAATATCAACTAAATTCAAAACTCAAATTCAAATTCAACCAAAATTCAACCAAGCTTTTCAAGCCAAATTCTTGAACTTAGCCAAATCAAACTCAAATCAAGCCAAACCCTTGATTTTCTTCGTGATTCAATCAATCCTTCAATCATGAATCCAAATATAAATCATCAAACCAAAACAAAATTCAAAACTCAAACCCAAATCAAACTCATGTTCACCCTTTGAATTTGAAATTATCAAATGAATCAAAACCCATTTGACTCCAAATCACTTGCAAATGGATTTATATTTCAATCATAAATCCATATGTGAGTTCAACCAAACTTGATTCAAGCCTTGATCAAGTCAATTGACCCACTTAGACCCACTTGACCCAAAGTGACCTAAAGTACCCCTTTTGAGCCAAATTATAATCCTACCCAAATTGGATTGAACTAAGCCCACCAAAGCCTCACATTGTGTGCAACAATCATCATGAGATGATCAATCACTCAAATTGGGTCAAACCAAGTTAAACCTAAGGGTTGACCAAGTTAACACTTATCCAAAATGAAACTTAAACTAGCCAAAATCCACCATAAGCCAAATTGATTGAAATCATTGATCAAAACCAATTCATGATCAATGTTTAAACTTGACCAAGTCATCATTTGAGCCTAACCTAGCCTAATTGGCCACTTGACCTAACTTGACCCAACTTGACCTAAAAAGTCAAAGTGTGTCAAAACTTGATGTAAGCAAAATTTATTGAAACCAATGGGTCAAGTTCATTCCTAATCACTTGTTGAACATGACCAAAGCCTCAATTGGCCAACTAGACCCAGCCTAGCCTAATTGACCATGAACCCAACTTGACCTAAAAGGTCAAATTGAGCCAAAATCAGATTGAAACATGCTACCAAAACACTTCAAATGACCAAGTAAACCTAAACCAACCCATGACCTAACCCAAATAAGTCAAACGGGTCAAATGGGTCAACTTGACCCATTCGACCTAAATGAAATCAATTGAACCTAAACTAAATATAAATAAAATTGAATCAAACCAATGATTTCAAAACATTTCAAATAGTCATATGAAATTGACCCAACCTTTAGTTTGACCCAATTGGACCAATTGGTCAACTTGACCAAAGTTGACCCATTCTGATCTAAATGGAGCCAAATGACATCAAATCAACTCTAAATTCCTTGAAATTTGGATCAACCTAATTTCAAACTATTATAAATCTATCTAATATAAAATCAAAGCCAAATGACTATTTTACCCCTAGGTCAAGGGGTAACCTATGGCCAATTCTACTTGGAATTTGGTCATATCCTTTTCATGGCCACTTGGCACCCTCTTAGTGGACCGAGTAAACAATTATGGGTGTGGCACACATGACCCAATAGTTTGGGTCAACCAAACCTAACCTAAGGCCAAAACTGACCACCCACTTGAAATTTGAGCTCAAGGGATCCCTCCACTCTCTTGAGCACATGGGAGCTTCACCACTCCACTCCTCTGGCCAAACTGAACCACATGCTACCTCAAATAACCTAACAAACTCAACCAGCTAGATCAATTTGATCAAAATAGCATGTGCACTCTCGGCCATCCAATCCTCCTAAGGGGAGATATACTCCCCCTAATTTCATTTCATTTTCACTCACTCACACTAGAGCAAGCATCCTCAAGCTTCCCCAAGGATCCCAAGGCTCATTTGATTTCTCCATTTTTTGTTTTCCTTAAGCCAAAAATAGGGGATCTCAAGGAAAATTCCATCTCAGTCAATACTCAATTTTAGCTCAATTCCTCCTTAAAGTACCTTGAGGGAACCCAATCGAGCTCACCCAAGTCTTCATCCAAGTTTTCAAGGCACGGGAGAAGGGAGTTTGATCAAGGCCGCAAGCAATTAAATCCCACTTTGGTCCATAAGAAGATCCACTCAACCTCAAGCCTTCAAATATTTAACAGAGCTTCATCTCCACTAGGGAAGCTACCCTCAATTGGAGTCTGATAGCCTCTGCGGAGCCTATGAGAAGAAGTATTTGGTCCTTTGTGAAAGAAACTTTCACCTGATTATATTTTCATCGTTGGATTTCATGCTCCTTGCATGATGATGGTGTGGATTAAATTTGAACTCAATCCGAGCTCAATCGAGCTCGGATCAAGCCCTAAGGAGTGGATGGATGCCCTCTCCCACAGGCGAGCTCAGTGATGTATCATGGACCATCCATACATGCATTTTGGATGGACGATCCTGATTAATCCACATAAAATCCATGGATTTATCTCATAAGAACAGAAGGCTTAATCCTGGCTGTCTAATCTTTGATCGGACGGTCGAGGACAAAGTGTGTAGCATCGTCGGCTGACGCAGCATGTGATGTGACTACTTAAATAGCAAATCCCATCATGTCACATGGAAAGCGTGCACCATGTTAGCGATCCGTGTGGCATCGATAGGATTAACTATGTAATTATGCTATTTAATTAATCCTTAATCATAAAATCTTTAAAAATACATAACTAAATGTAGAAAAATCATAAAAAATGAAAAATTAAAATGCATTGTGAAGATAATTCAAAGGGGGACAATCTAAAATTAAGTTTGATGGACTTTAAAAAGTGAATTTTATGCAATTTGGGTTTTATTGGGAATGTAATTATGTTAATTGCCACCTAATTATTCCATTGATTAATCTCAAACTTATTAGGTATATTTAGTGGGATGACTTCTGTGTCTCCTAATTTTCTTCAGATTTATTAACGGTTTAATTAGAGGAATTGATTGATTCACTCCTAATCATTCCATTAATCAATTAAATGCTTAATTAACCTATTAAATGGTGATAAATTGATTAATTAAGTTTGTTAATTATCTTAGAATAGTGAATGGACTTAGGGAATGAGATTAGGAGTCTTCTCCCAAATATTTTCCCCCTAAGTTCATTTCATTTGGATAAAAATCTAATTAAGGTACAAATTAATTAAATAGTTTAATCACTTAATTAAATGGCTTAATTAATCAAAATTTTAAAAATCAAATCAATCTTAACTTAATCATTTCCTTCATGTGTAGATGCTTAGTGTTCAATAACCTCAGTAGCTTAAGGAAATCATATCTAACCCATATGTGTGGGAAGGGTTATGAAAGTAATTAAATTAAACCATTTAACTTAATTAATCATTAATTGTGAGCCAAATGCATCAGGCCCTTTTCTGTCTTAAGTGCATTGCTGATTTAAATTCCTTGTGGTTTTATGGCACACTTTGGCTCATAATTATCTGGTTAAATATGTTAAAGTGGTGTAGGTAAGGGGTAATTAATGGCCTTAATGTACACCTTAACCTAAACAAAATATAAAATCAATCTAATGGTTCTAAAATTAAACTAAAATAAAATACACATCTGGGAATTGGGTTAACACCAGCAAGCCTTTTACATTTCCTAAATTCAAATCAAACTAAAATAAAAACAAAATACTCTTTAAAATAATTTTGATTCACTTTAAATAATCTTATTCCATAAGATTATCTTTAGGAATTAATTAGGGTGAATTAATTTACAAGCTTTCATCACTTTATTTCTTTCCTAACATGTTAAATGTGTATGCCATATGAAAATCATATATTCATGCCTTTTGAAAAATCAAATTAAAATGAAATGTGTCCTTTACGTCAAATTGCATGTTTTGGCTTAAGTAAGAATATGAATGGTATCACTATTAAATCAAAAATTATTTTTAAAACTTATAAATTAAACATTATAACTGAAAGGTATGCTACTTATAATTATTTATAAGCTTGCAAGTGAATATAATATAACGTGTGCATTGTGTGACATTCCTTCTCTTCTCTTATAGCATAGTTTTTTATAGGATTTGCCAAGCCTATAGTCCATTTGAAAAAAATATAACACTTGCTTAAATCCTTTCCTATACACTCCTATGTCATGACTTAAGAAGGAACTCCACATCACACATGTAAAATAAACAATCAAACCATAATCAAATAAACATAAACTTTTTGCATGATTCTCTTTCCATGTATTTCTTTTTGTACATGCACATGTATTTAAGAAAAGTGGTATATTAGTCTAGACATCATGTTGTTTTTTGATGAGATTGAGAACGTATTGGAGGTGAGGGAAGAAGATATATTGGATAACTAGCACTCCCACCAAGGATTGCCAAAGTTTGGCCACCAAGCTCTCAAACCACAAGAATAACTCAATAATTTGTAATTGCCAAAAGATCCTCTTCATTCTAGTAAGAGGGGCTATTTATAGCCATTACAAGCATCTTTCAAAAGAAAAGAATTCAAAAGATGGAGGGAAAGGTGGGTGGCCATATTAATGTGAAGCATTAAATTATCTCATTATTTTATGCCATCCACCCATTTCACATGCTATTATTTTATGTTGATTCAACTACCTCACATGTCATGCTTTGAATTTTTAAATGCAAAATTTCAAACCTGAAATTTCTAGAAGAAAATTAAAAATTACATAAATAAAAAAGATGAAATCATAAAATGGGTCTTAGCAGGCTAATGGGCTAAGCCTTCTTCTTTCTTGAATTTTCTTGGGCTTTAGCTTGAGAACTTGTAAATAAACCTTGAGCTCTAATTTTTGGATCATCATGATGTTCTACATCAACTTCCCTAGGCTCAATTGAACTCTGCTTTGTATAATTGCAATCTAAGAAGTCTTCACTAAAAGTCTCCAAATCAAATCGTCAAATGCATCTTCACCGGTGTTTTTTTTTCAATGAACTAGAAAATGATGTTCCAAAGCTGAATTAATGGGTGCTTCCTCAGTGATAATATAGTCAACTTCAATGGAAGAGGGCTTCTACAAGTACAGTGTTATATCTCCTACTAAAGAGTTAGACTGAACAAGTGGAGGTTTGCTAATTCCTTCAAATGATAAAATATCTTCAATATTAATAACTAGATGAATGAGCATATTCGCAGGCAAGTCAATGTGATAAGCATTAGTTCCAATTTTTTTGAGAATTTTAAATGGACCACAAGCTCGTGCATGTAATTTCTTATACCTAGAGGTTTGATAATGCTTAGGCCAAATGTGAATCAATACATAATCACCTTCTTTATATTCTTTCATTGAATGACTATGATTTGCCTTAGAAGCATAGTTTTAATTACTTATAGTAATTTGCTTTCTTATATCTTCATGAAGGCTTTGAAAATCTTTAGCAAATGAGAATGTTGCATCAGAAAATACATGAGATGGTAGGTTTGCTACATCTATTAGTCATCATGGGTTTTGACCATAGACTATCTCAAATGGTGATTTTTTTGTAGTTCTAGATATAGTACTATTATAGTTCGAGGTTGGTAAATGTAAATCCCAATTTTCTAAACTTTTACCTACCAAACATCTAAGAAAACTTCCTAAGGTATGATTAACTTTTGTCCATCAGGGTGAAAGTAAGAAAATTTTAATTTGGTACCTAATAATTTTCATAATATTTTCCAAAAATATGAGACAAACTTAACATCTTTGTCAGAAATAATGGTTAAAGGGAGACCATGGAGTCGTACTATTTTCCTAAAAAATAATTTGGCTATATAAGAAGCATCATTTATTTTTGAACAAGGAAAGAAATGAGCCATTTTTTGAGAACCTATCTACTACAACAAAAATACTATCATGTGTTCGAGCAATCTTAGGTAATCCTAAAATAAAATCCATTGATAGGTCTTCCCAAGGCCTATAAGGAACAGGTAAGGCAATGTATTATCCAGACATTTGTTTGATAGTTTTAGCTTGTTTATAAATTAAACATTGAGTCACTAATTTTTTAACATCTCGTTTTAATGAAGGCCAATAAAATCTATTTTCTAATAAATATGTGGTCTTATCCTTTCCAAAATGACCAGCTACACCCCTAGTATGTAGCTCAGTGGTAAGGAATTTTCTAAGAGAAGATCAAGGAATGCATAATTATTTTCCTTTATATAAATATCCATTTATTATCAAGAATGTCCCTTGTAATTATTGGTTTATTTAGGTGTTCCAGATAAATTAGGTGAAAGTCAGGGCGCATAATATAATCATCTTTAATTCATTCAAATCCTGGCATTCTCAATTCTAAAGAGGAAATCATTAGGTTTACCCTAAATAAGGCATCAGCAGGTTTATTCTCGATTCCAGGCTTATGCTTTAGAACAAAAGAGTAGTATTGTAAAAATTCAACCCATTTTGCATGCCTATAACTTAATTTTTATTTAGTATTAATAAATTTTAAGGCATAATGATCAGAATTAAGTATAAATTCTCTATGTAAGAGATAGTGTCACCAATGCTTTAAGGATTGAATTACAATATAAAGCTCTCTATCATAAGTGGAATATCATTGTTTGGTTTCATATAACTTTTCACTAAAGAAAGTAATAGAATGATTCTCTTGACTTAAAATTTCACCTATCCCAATTCCTAAAGCATCACATGTCACTTCAAAGGCTTTAGAAAAATCAAGAAGCCAAAGGATTGGTGTAGAAGTGATAAGAACTTTAATTTGCTCTAAGGCCTTTTGTGCACTAGGAGTACCAACAAAATTTATCTAATTTTAGTAAATCAGTTATTAGAGAAACAATGGTACTAAAATTCATGATAAATCTCCAATAAAAAGTGGCTAAACCATGGAAGCTTCTAACTTCAATAAAACTTTTAGGTGATGGCCAATCTAAGATTTCTTTCACTTTAGAAAGATCAGGTTTAAGTCTAGTAGTGGATGTAATAAATCCTAAAAATATTATCTAAGCTTGCAAAAAGAAAGACTTTTTTAAAATTAATGTATAATTTCTCTTGTCTAAGTAGTTCAAAGACTTTTTGTAGGTGTTGTAGATGTTCATTTTTACTTAGACTAAAAATCAGAATATCATCAAAATACACCACCAAAAATTTACCTATATATGGTTTAAGAATACTATTCATTAATCACATAAATGTGCTAGGAGCATTTGAAAGTCCAAAAGGCATGACAAGCCATTCATAAAGTATACCAGGGGTCTTAAAAGCTATCTTCCACTCATCTCCTGATCTAATCTAAATTTGATGATATCCACTTTTTAGATCAATCTTGAAAAATCTTTTTCCTCGAGATTAAATCTAACATATCATCTAATAGAAATAGAAACCTATATTTGATAGTAATTTTATTTATTGCTCGACAATTAACACACATTCACCATGTTCCATCTTTCTTTGGAGTTAATAATGCTGGGACTACACAAGGGCTAAGACTCTCTTGAATAAAATCTTTTTTTTAATAATTCCTTAACTTGTCTTTTAATCTCAACATGCTCGGTAGGGTTCATCGTATAGCATGTTGAATGTCTTCTAAAGGAGGTAGCTCATTAGAAAGCTCATCGGGTACAATATCTTTAAAATTAGAAAGAAAAGAAGAGACCACAGCAGGTATGTGAGTCTCATTAGAGTCTGGTATAACTTCTTTTACATGTAATATGTGA
Organism: Cymbidium sinense; assembly: GCA_021442155.1. Classification (NCBI taxonomy): domain Eukaryota; kingdom Viridiplantae; phylum Streptophyta; class Magnoliopsida; order Asparagales; family Orchidaceae; genus Cymbidium; species Cymbidium sinense. The sequence continues at coordinate 41,309,672 of CM038230.1, forward strand.
AGAAGAAATGGATCAAAAATTCTTTTCAGAATGCCAAAACCTATTATTTCTATCTTTGGGGTCAAAGGAGGAAGAGTAGATGTTTTAAAGTAAGAATCAGAAATGATAGTATTATGCTTAATAGTAGGATTTTCTATGTTAATTAATTAAAGTTTGCCATTTTCATTCAATAGCGGCTTAGGTTGCAAGTCAGAAGTTATTTTGTGTGGTGCTATGGAGGGTGTTTTTTCTACTGGCTTTATTGGTAGGAGTTTAATAGTTTTATTATTATGTTTAAAAATATAAGTATTTTCCCTACAATTGTGAATAACATTCATATCATATAGTGAATGTCATCCTAAGAGAATATGAGCAATGTCCATAGGGAGAACGTCACACCAAATTTGATCACCATAGTTTCTTATTGTAATAGGAACTAAACACCAATTAGTGATGGGAAGAGATGTATGATTTACCCAACTAACATGAAAGGGTTTAGGGTGAGATTTATATTTTAGGGTCGAGTTAAAATGTGTTGAAATGATATTCATAGCACTCCCTCCATCTATAACTAACCTACATCTCTTTTCAATACACAAAGCATACATGCTAAAATTATTCTTTCTCCTCCAATCTTCTGCCTCATTTTTTATTACAGTAAGACATCTCATCACATTAACATGATGGTCATCAGTTAATTCCAATTCTTCATCAAATAATCATCTATTGGATTTTCAACTTCTTCTAAAAATAAGATTTGAGCTTTACATTGATTTTGCATATGACCCTTTTTTGACATTTAAAACATATTACTTCCCTAGTATTCTTAGAGCTCCCTTCAATTGAAGTTTTAGGCAAAGGGGTCGAGCCATTTGGATGGGCGGGTCTAATAATAGATCTAAGGGATGAAATGGAAGGTACTTGACTTTTAGGTTTAGAGAGGGAGGTAGATTTCTTTTACTATTCAACCAATAATGCATAATGAAATACTTCCTCTAAAGATTGTGGGTCAAATAATTCAACTTCATTTCTAATGTTAGTCCTAAGTCTAATAACAAATTTATTAGCTAATCACCAATCATTATCAGCACAATTAGTTCTAGAAACTAGATCTTCAAGAGTATTCAAGTATTCAGTTACAAGATAATTACCTTGTCTCAAAGTTAATAATTGACTATGCAGCTTCTTATCATGATGCCTAGGATAGTACTTTGCTCTTAACATTTCTTTCATTTCTATCCAAGTGAGGTTTGTCCTTCCTAATCTTTATTCTTTAGCTAAAGTATTTGTCTAATAAATTTTAGCATGCCCTATCAATTTCATTTTAGCAAAAGTATCCCTTTGGTAATCATCTATTTTATACTAATCAAAGAAGTCATCCATTTGAACTAACTAATTGAGAAATTTATTTGGGTCATGTATACCATCATAAGTTAGTGCTTCTACTTTAACTCTTCGAGATGGATCATTAGAGTCTTCTATAGTCTTAAAATAATTTTCTCTCCTTCCACCATTTCTAGCAATTGATTATCTTCTAATTGGTTGATTTTCTCTATGGTTTGGATATGAATCTTCTTCATCTATCCCTATGGCGACGTGCAGTCTTGAGGAGGAGTTGGTACTCTATTATTTTAGATGCTAAAAAAAGTTTGCATTTGTTGTTTAAGTTCATGCATTTGATTTTTACTTTCTTCTAATATTTGTTGAGTTTTTAATTCATTATCATGGATCCTAAGATCTAAGGCATCAACTAATCTAGTCAAATTTTCAACTTGATCTTGAGAGATAGATGTTGGTGCCATGAGATTTTTTTTAAAGGAAAAAAAAAAGATATATGAAAAGGGGACAATGAAAAAAAATGAAAAAAATAAGTATAATATGATTGTGCAATCGAAGTGAAATTTTAGGCTAAGAGAAATTCCAGGTGAGGAGGAGGATACAAAACCACTTAAATCCCAAGCTCTCCTTAGACAGTTTAGGCCTTTTTGATAAAGTTTTATTTAGCTTCCAAAATCACCAGGTTTAACACACTTATATTATTATGCATGCATATTTTATTTATTTATTTATTTATGTAATGAAAAAAATGCTCAAATTTATTAAGCCGCTTTTTTTTCTTAAGAAAGCAAGTTATCATAAGTTAATCAAAGAAACTTCTAAAATTAACCATATAATATAAAAAATTTTACCTTTTTTTTTAGAGAGGGGGGTGGGGTGCGCAAGTTCACACAATTAGAAAATGACTAAAATATATAATGGACCTTACTAATTGAAATTTTATGCTATCACCATAAACTTGCAAGCAATATATATCCTTCTAAGCTACTAATATGTATTTAAACTATCATATAAAAGAAAATTAATTAACCTCACAAGTCTAAGAAAATCTCACAAGTTTGAAGACAAGTCTACCACCTGAGATGCTCCCTTTGTTGAAGCAAACTTCTGACCAAATTTAATCTTTCCAGGCTTTGCTCTGATACCAAATTTGATGGAGGTGGATGTTCTTCCTTTTGATGAGATTGAGAGAACGTAGGTATTGGAGGTGAGGGAAGAAGATATGTTGGTTAATTAGTGCTCCCACTAAGGATTTCCAAGGTTTGCCCACCAAGCTCTCAAACCACAAGAATAACTCAATAATTTGTAATTGCTAAAAGATCTCCTTCATTCTAGTAAGAAGGGCTATTTATAGCCATTACAAGCATCTTTCAAAAGAAAAGAATTCAAAATATGGAGGGAAAGGTGGGTGTCCATATTAATGTGAAGCATTAAATTGCCTCATTATTTTATGTCATCCACCCATTTCACATGCTATTATTTTATGTGGATTCAACTACCTCACATGTTATGCTTTAAATTTTTAAATACAAAATTTTAAGCATGGAGTTTTTAGAAGAAAATTAAAAATTACATAAATAAAAAAGATGAAATCATAAAATGGGCCTTAGCATGCTAATGGGCTAAGCCTTCTTCTTTCTTGAATTTTCTTGGGCTTTAGCTTGAGATCTTGTAAATGGACCTTGAGCTCTAATTTTTGGATCCTCATGATGTTCTACATCAGTTATGAGGCTTTAAGTAGCCCCAAGTAGGTCTTGTACCTTACACCCCTGGTGCTAACAATAGCACCGTACTCACTTATGTCTTTTATACTTGTAAATGTGCATATGAAAAATGGATAAAAGAATCCCTCTTTTCTTCTTAAAAAAATCATGCATCATAAAAACATCCAAATTTCTTAAATAAACTCTCTTAACATTCATCATTAAGGTGTGCTAAACACTTCCATTTGTATGTTTAGATATTCTTAGGATTCATCCATATGCATGTTACACATGTTGGGAAAGAAATAAAGTGATGTGTGTTTTGTGATAATAATTCACTTTACTTAATCTTAAAATGCCTTTCTTTTTGAATAGGTTAGTTTAGGGAAAATCTAAACTCAGGGTTAATTAAAACACATAATAAAATATTCACTAAACAAAAATCAATATGAATCTACCTTAAAAATTACTTAAGGTAGGGAGTTAAGAGAAGTTTCCTTCTATTTTCCTCTCTTTATAACTTTTAATAATTAATTATAGGTTCATTCAAACCTAAGAACATCATCTAATAAAATCAACCAAATCAACTAAATCAGTTAAATGAAATCTCCCTCTAAGTTGAACACTTTCACACTTAGAAAACTTCAACGTTAAAGCCTAGCTAAGCATACCACACAAACCTTAAAAGGCACATACATTAGACTAAGTCACCATTTCCTAATTTAGGTTAGGGAGGTGCATGGTTTGATGTTTGCTTTTATTTTGTGATGTGATATTTTAGTCTGGATGTTAGGGTGTATGTGTGTAGACTGAATGGTAGGGTGATCTTAGTCTAACCATTATCTTCTACAGAGGATTGTACTTAAGGGGCACTATAATAAAAATATAAAAATGCTTTTACTATGCAGGTTACTTATAACCCTAAGCATAATCCAAGATTGGCCATGTGGACTTGGTTACCCATCTGTGGGGTGTTAAGTCCAATTTATACATATACATGCTTGGGCTTGTATGGTTTGCTTAACTAATCTTTGTTTTGCAAGTTATAGTTAGATTTCCTTTTTCCTATTTCAAGTAATTTTTGTAATTAGGATTTTCGAATGATTGTTATGGGAGATTAGGATGAACGTTAGTTATAAGACTATGTCTTATGTACCATGTGAATCCTTTGGAGCAACCACATTCCAACCAACCAAAAGGAGAAAGTAAAAAGAAGAAAGAAGAAAGAAGAAATGAAGAATGAAGACCTTGATAACAATGAATTCCTTCTTGATTGTAATTTATTCATTTGTAATCCGGGTTGTATAAGGGTAGAGCTCAGCTATCTAATTTGTTTTCAAGTTTATGCAGTGGAGCCCGACCATAAATGGCCTCTTAATCTTTACGGGAGCTTTATAAATTGATTGATGTTTGTTTAGCTTGTGCATTAAGATGACATCTTTTCCTAGTTTCTTCCTTGCTTTGATGTATGTCATAAATGATGATTAGGCTCTAAGGAAAATGAATTTTCTATCCAACTAATCAATTCAAAATAACTCATAACCTCACTTGAATCCTAGGTTATAAAATAAGATAAAAGAATTAGCAACCCCTTAGCTGGATGTTGTATTTCTTTTCTCACATCATGCATAAAAAGCATATTATTTCACCCTTGATTAGAGAACATCCACCTTTGCCAGAGAACTTGGCTTGACTTTTGAGAGCCATGGTGGAAACACACCTCTTTATTTTGCTAATTTTGGCCCATAATCTAATTTTTCATGCATTAGGCATATGAATCCTAAAGCCTATGTCAAATTGATTGTCCAAAATAAAAATATAAAAGTAATAAAATTTGCATTAGATTAAGTCATTAAATCATACCCTACATGATCTAGTCTTTTAGGGAGTGTATTTAAGGACTTAGTCTCTTTCTAAATAAACAATAGCTTAGTTATCTTACAAATGCATATGACTTGCCTACATGTATTTAAAATTATAGGAGGAGTTAGTTGGCGATCACCCCCAGGTGGTTGTAAGTCCAAATAGTCAGGTGGTTTATCCTCTCTTATGGAGGTAAACCAAATACCCATTTTCTCCTTAGATTTAGGTCATGCTTTTGGCCCTCGCTAAAGCTCCATAGATTTAGGTTCAAAGGTTGCTACTTCCCTTTGCGGGCTTTGAGCACAAATCCTCACCTCTTAGAAATTTCTGAAACTCTACATGCTGCTACTATACACTACGCATTTAATGATCTAATGACTAGCCTTAATCTAAAGTTCTCACTCACTTATTGAGAGGGATAATTAACTATAGGGGCTTTCACCTATAGGAAACCTAGAACCAGATCTAAAGTCCTCATCAAATGAGGGTGAAATCTCTGGGTAGTGTCTTATCTACTATTCCATCTGCCTTCTGAAAATTACAATGACACTTCAATCACACTCTCTTCAATTCAATCAATTGTTGAGAGGTCAGCGGTGAATTTTCAGAGCCCACAAAGTCTAGTGATTAACTTCTATTTTTTCACACTCCATATATTATATATTTAACCACACCCCTTAAGCACAATCCACTCTAAGAGAACATTATTAAGCTAATAATGGTCTAACATCCAGTCTACAAAACATACACCCTGATATCTAATCTAAAATAATACATCACAAAATAAAACATACATCAAACCATGCACCGTCCTAACATAAAGCTAGAAGTGATGACTTAATCTAATGTGTGTGTATTAAGGCTTGTGTGGTATATCCTAACTAGGCTTTAGAGTTGTAGTTTCCTAAGTGTAAAAAGATTCAATTTAAAGGGTAGTTTCACTTTAAGTTATTTATTTCATTTGCAAGCTTTTACTTAATGTTTTCTCTTGTTTCATTTGACCTACACAAAAAACTAAGTATTATAAAGAGAAGGAAAGAGAGGATCACTCTCTTTTATCCCTATCTTAAGTCATTTCTAAAGCCAATTAATTAAACAATTCTCTTTAGTGAATGGATTATTTGATAGTTTAGTTAGTCCTAGGTTTAGGTTCACTTTAAATAAACACATTCAATGAGAAAGGCATCTCAAGATTAGTTGGAATGAACTACCATCATATGACACATGTTTGTTTATTTCTTTCCAACATATTTACCATGAATATGGTTAAGTCCTAAACATACATATACATGCAATTTATATTTTAGCATACTTTAATGGTGAAAGTAAGCAAATGCATTTGGAATTGATGTTTCATTTGGTTGAATTATTTTGTCATATTATTTTAAAGCTCTATCTAAATTCTTATACAAAAGCATAAGGAAAGAACTTCAAATTATATGATTAAATTATGGTTTTGATCCACTAGTTGTATCACACATACACATATATATAAGAATTTTAAGTAGGCATGGTGCCATTGTTTCGCACCAAGAGAGTGGGGTAGTAACCTCCTTAGGGAAATGATTAAGAAGAAATGGACAATGCAAATAAAGAGGAAATCATTAAGTAAGTATGGCTACTTGAATGCATGTCTCTTTCCCTATGTATGTCTCTCTTCTTTATCTCTTTGCCTAAGTTCTTACCCTAACTAAAGTGACAACACATATTCTTATTTATTAAGAAGATTTTAAAAATATATGTGTAATTTAATAGTGATAATAGCCTCACATATTCTTACTTAAGTCAACACATGCAAATTGGCATAAAGGAAATCATTTCTTACTTAATTAATTTTTGAAAAGAATGAATGCATGACTACAACTAGCATACAACATTTTTTATGTGATTGAAAAGAAATAAAGAAACACAAGTATGTAATTTCATTCAACCCAACTAATTCCTAAGGACAATCAAATTAAACAAGTTTATTTAAAATAAACCAAAGTTTATTAAAGATATTTTTTATTTCATATTTAATTTGATTTATGAAATGTGAAAGAGGTTTGATGAACCTAATCCCATTCACATATATTTAATTTGATTCAATAAAAAGTAATTATGTTGATTTTATGGATTGATTAAGTTAAACACAGACTAAATCAATTAATTAACCCTTACCTATGTCACCTTAAGGTAATCAATTAAATAATTATGAGCTAACATAATAAGCAACCACATAGAAAAGTAAATAGCAATGCTCCAATGAAATGAAAGGGGCTTAATGTAATTAGCTCATAATTATTAATTAATTAAGCTTAAGAAGCCCACTTAATTACTCTTATGGTTTTCTCACACATGTGAGCTAATCATAATTTTATTTGCTCTCTCTTTAGGATATTGAACACCCATAGAGCTACCCAAGAGTTAATTAGAGAAGTATATTCAATCAAATTAATTAAGTTCATTAGTTATCTAATTAAATCTTATTTATCCTTAATCAATAATATGAAATGAACTTAGGGAAAGAGACAAAGAAGGAGCCTAAGTCCAAATCCCAAAATCCTTTCAATTAGTTAATTAAAGTTCACGTATGATTTATATTTTCATTGATTTTATTAATTAATTAATTAATGGGTTTTAATTAATTATTTCTTTAAGAGGGAATGGCAAAGACTTAAGGAAAAGATTGGAAGAGGGGGTCCCAATCCATTTCCCTAAACTTCATCACCATTAACAGAGGTTAATAAGCTTAATTGATTGATTAATTTACTGTTTATTTACTTAATTATCATTAATTGAGATAGGAGAGTAATTAATGCCTAATCTATTATTTTTTCCAATTAATTATCCAATAAATTCCAATAAAAATATGGAGGTAGAGGTCATCCCCCTAAACATCTCTGAAAAGTTTAAAATTAATTGCATAATTAATCAGAGATTAATTAAGCTAATTAAATTTTTAATTAAACCTTAATTAAGTAAAAATTACTATTCAAAATTAACTAATAATAATTTTAATGGATTCTCTTCTGAAATACCTTTAAAATGAGCCCTCATTTGTATTTTTTTTTGGATATTTTTATAATTAGTTATGAATTTTAGAAATTTCAACATTGAAAGATAGATTAATTAACCTAATTAACCCTCTAATCTCATCAGTTCCACATGGCCACTAACGCGGCATGCTTTCCACGTGGCGTGATGGGATTGGTTATTTAAGTTGTCAAATCAAGCGCCGATGCGGACGGCGGAAGAAAGCACTTTTGTGTGGGCCGTCCGATTAGATTGGATGGCCATGATTATACATGCGGATTAAAGGATAAATGAGGGGTTCTATGTGTGATCAGATCAGGACCATCCATTCTAATCATGTGGGATGGACGGTCTCTGATTTGTCTCCTCCCGAGCGGCGAGAGATGGACACCATCCATCGATCGTTGCTTAATCTGAACTCACCCAAGCTCGATTGGAGATCAGATTGATCCCACATCATTAGGGAAGCACAAAAAATACATCCAACGGTGGAGATCACGTGAAATGCAAGTTTCTTTCTCAAAGGACCAACCTATTTTAAGCTAAGGATCAATTTTAATGGCATATCTCACCGGAGCTTATGACCGGAGGTTTCAATGATTGAGGAAGCTTTGTTTGGTAGAAATGAATCCCTGTTGAGCTACACGAGCTTTGATTTGCTATGGTTTGCTTAGAAGACCAACCCATGGCACATAAGTGATCCGCCTTGGTTGAAGTCCTAGTTTCGGTGATCGTAGGCAATGGGAAGAGTGTGTGCAAAGTTAATTACACTTTGGTAGAGGTTTGAGCAAATGGGAATCAGAGGTGGCCTCCCCTATTTTAGTTTTTTTTTTTAAACAGAGAATGGGGAATTTGGGGAGCTCGGGAAATGCAAGGGGAAGCACTAGGATGTCTCTCCTTGGCTACTAGGGCTGAATCGAGTGTGAGTGTGTGTATTTGAGTGAGAATGAGGGGGGGTATACCCCTTCCTTCCTTGGCTTGGACGGTGATGATTATTTCAGCTTTTTGATCAAATGGTCACCATGGGGAGCTTGGTTTAGGCAGAGAGTCACTCCACTTGGCCTCTCATGAGTGGAGGAAGGTGTGAGAGTGGCTGTCATGGGAGTAATGGGTGTCCATGATGGTTTGAAATGCTCCAATGGGAATGGGGAGGTGATTTTACCTCCCCATGAGTCATGTCTGACCCAACCACCCATGGGTCAAGTTAGCCATAGTCCTTGGTGCCTAAGTGGACCTATGAATGGGTGCCAAGTGGCCAAGGGGAGGAAATGATTAAAAGTGCAGGTGTCTTATCTCATGGGATGCCCTAGGCCCAAGGGAAAAGTAGTCATTTTGTTATGGGGTTGATTTAGTTAGAATTGGGGTGAGTCAAAAATAGGTTATCCCAATTTTCAAGTGATTTGGAGCTCATTTGGTTTGATTTGGCTTTTTTTGACCTATTTAGGTCAAATTGGGTTAGGTTGGGTCAAGTTGACCAATTGTTCAAATTGGGTCAAACCAATGATTGGGTCAAGTTCACATGACTATTTAGAGTGTATTGGTTTCATTGGTTTAGTTCAATTTGCTTTCTATTTGATTTTGGCTCTTTGGGATTCATATAGGTCAAATGGGTCAAGTTGACCAATTTGACCAAATTGGCTTGGGTTGGGTGTTGGTTCAAGTTTAATTGGTTAATTTAAAATTGATTATAGGCTTTGATTTGAGTCAATTTGGATTTAATTTGGATTTTGACCCATTTGAACCATTGGTCACTAAGAGAGTTGACCAATTGGTCCAAGAATATGGCTTTGGTCAAGTTCAATAATCAATTAGGAATAAACTTGAGTTAGTTTATGGTGAAATTTAACTATTTTAGGTTTCATTTGGGCTTAAGGTTGACTAGGTCAATGGGCTAGGTTCACTGCCCAGGTAGTTGGTCACCATAGAATGATTATTGGTTATGATATGAGGTTAGGATGGGCTTAGTTCAATCCAATTTGAGTTGAATTAGAACTTGGCTCTAAAGGGTCTTTTGGTTAACTTTGGGTCAAGTGGACCTAAATGGGTCAATTGGCTTGATCATAGCTTGATTCAAGTTTAGTTGTATTGATAAATGGGTTTGAGAAGGAAATATAAATCCAATTGCAAATGGTTTGAAGCCATATGGATTTTGGTTCATATGACAATTTCAAGTCAAAAGGGCTAACTTGGGTTTGACTTAGGTTAGCTTGATTTTGGCTTGGTGATTGTAGTTTATATTTTTATTTGGGTAAGTGATTGAAGGAAAGATTGACTCATGATGAAACCCATGGATTTTGAGTTGCTTTGGATGCGATTTGGCCAAGTTCAAGGAATTGGCCAAAAAGGCTTAAATTGAATTTTGGTTTAATTTTGGATTTGGTTTTATCTATTTGGATTTATATTTCATTTATATTTGAGAATATAAATGAAAATATAAATGGTTCATGAGAAAATCACTTGAGTTTGGAGTGATTTGGAAGCAAATTTAACTGAGCTTATGGGTGTAGGTCAAAAGGGCTAAGAAAGGAAACCTATTTAGTTCAATTTGATTTTGGTCATTGGAGGATGGATTTCATTTATATTTATGAGTATAAATGAAGGAACAGTTAATTTATAAAAAAATAAATTGAGTTTGGGATAGTTTGGATTGATATTTGGCTAAGCTTATGAGAGTGATTCATAAGACTTAGGAAGAAAAATTGATCCTGAATTTGATTTTGGGTTTCAATCATTTAGAGTTGGATTTGGTCTAGAATTTGGTTTAAGATTGAACGAATATTTGAGAAAATCAAATGAGTTAGAGTTGATTTGAATTTGGTTAAGGTTAAGTCCATAATATAAAATCAAAGGGCTGGAATTTGAATTTAATCTTGGGCTTCAATCATTTGACTTAAAATTGGATTTATGATTTGGAGTTTGAATTGATATTTGAATTTCAAGTTTGGTTTGAGAAGGAAAGCATGGATTAGTTTTAGGCCATAGGGTAGGAAATTTTTTCTAAGTCCCTAAGGCATAACCTATTCCTATGGCAAACCCTTCTAAGTCTCTAGGCTTAGGTTAAGTGTTCACATAACCACTAAAAGTGTCTTAAGATTAAGGAGCTCTTAGTGTCCATAAGAGTCATAGATCTATGATGGGGAAGTTGAGAACTCACTCTAAAAGTGAGGTCAACATATGTATGTTATAACAATCATGCATATCATCTTTTTTCACTCTCGAATAGGGAGAGTCTCCACTCTTGCACGATAGGGGAATACTTGACCTTTGAGGGCATCCCTTGTAGTGGAGAATACCTTCTCCTACTGATTTAGCCCATAATCTTATTTTATCATACATATAGGCATAATTATCCCAAGCCTTTGTCAAAATGAATGTGTCAAAAATAATATAAAATATTATAAATTTTGCATTTAGTCTAAGTCATCTCTTCATGCTAGTCATGATCTAGTCTCTCAAAGAGTGAGTTTAGGACTCTAGTTTTCCTTTCTAATTAAATAAAAGCTTAGCTATCTTGCACTTACATAAGATCAACCTACATGATTTTGAAGCGTAGGAGGTGTTAGCTCATGGCCACTCTAGGCGGTTGTAAGTCTAGAAGAGTCAGGATGGGTTTATCCTCTCATGTGGAGGTAAACCACCATGTCCCATTTTTTATTAGACTTAAGCCATTCTTTTAGTTTCTTCTAAAGCATCCTAGATTTAGGTTTTGAGACTTGTTTCCTTCAAGCTATGAGTATAAGTCCTCACATCTTTGGCATTTCCACAATCTCGTGTTGATGGACTATAAGCCCTAGCATTCTAATTAAATTTCAGCTCAAATAAAAAGAACTCTCTCTTTTAAATATGTAAAGCATCACTATACGGTAGACTGGAGTGCTCACTAGGTTTTCTAGTATCATGTGTACTCCCTACTTATCTTCCTTTAGAATCCAAAAATAAGTCTTTCTATTTAAAATCTCCCACTTGATTTTCAAAAATACCAAATTCTTTGATATTCAAACTTTGAAGTCTTTGTAGATATTTATTGAGTACTTTAATCGAGAGTGTTCTTAGAAAATTCTTATTTTCTAAGATGTAATTAAATATGGAAGCTTGATTGCATAAGGAATTAACAAAATCGGCATAAAATAAACCTTGCTTTACTTCTCCATGTAAAGTAGGGAACAGATCTCTGGTATATACAAAGACCCATCTGTCTTAGGAGTCCTTATTAGGTGATTAGGTCCATTATAGAGTAATGTTTTTTAAATTTTGAGATGGTACACCATACCTTGATGTTATACTCAATCACTTCAATAAGTACCACCTAAGATTTGTGTGGTGGTCCCACGACTCCAAATTAAAACACCACAATTATGATGAGGTTCAACCTTTTCTTGAGTAAGGGTGTCAATGGCACAATATCTCATTTTGATCTTTAATCGAACATAGTACTTACCTAATTATGTCAATTGAATTTTTTTGTTCAGGTTATTTGTGAATTCATTAAACTAGGATGATGCTGCCATAAATAATAAGAAAGCTGAAGATGAATTTCCAATATGGTTTAGATTACATGTGATCAATCACAACTAACACTTTAATATATTTTCTATGTTAATTGTACAACTTAGTCTCTTCTTCTAAATGTTCTAAGTTCATGATTGGACAAACAAAGTGCAGAATCAAGACCTTCACGCCCTAGCTTGGGGTCAAAAGTGAATTACAAATATATCGTAGATTTGTAATGTTAATGATTATAAATTTCACATAAGTTCTTGGTTTGAAGGAAAAAAAACATATAACTCTAGTGTTTATATTCGAGGAAACATGCTTTTAGATGATGAGATGGACTATTATGGAGTTCTACAATAAGTTATATAGGTACAATATCTTGGATCAAATGAGAGAAATTTCATTATATTTAGTTGTGATTGGTTTGATCTTGAAAGCATAAGTCATATGGGATCACTAAGGTGAAATTGACACAAAAATATGCTAAGTATGACTCATTTATCCTTCCACATCAAGCAACACAACTGAATGAACTAAGATATCTAGAAAGAATAAGAGAGAAAATGAAATGGGTTGTGGTAATTAAAATCAAACCCAAAGGAAGAGTGAAAGTTGAAAATATTATTGTTAAAGAAGAAAAGGCATAGGATTAGACTTTGCTTTAGTTTTTGTACTCTTTAGCTTGACTCTTAATTGAAACCCTCATCTTAACAAACTTGGTAATGTTAGATAGGATTTATATATATATTGGAGAGATTTATAATTTTGAGGGGAGATGTTTTATTTAATTTGAACTTCACTAAGAGTGAACTCAAATGAATTTTGAGATGGCAAATGAACCTTACTTTTCCATGCTTATAGGAAGAGATTCTTAAAAGTTTTGAGTTGAGTTTGTTTAATTTATTTGGGTAATTTTTTTGATTAATTCTTTTTGCCTAAGTGAGGTCTAATAGGGGTTTTAGAACCTACCAAAGTGGGGTTCTAAAACTTAAAGGATGTTGGCCACGCTTCCCTAAAGATGAAATAGGTAAAGTGCCCAACAGAAAGAATGATAGTCTTGATCTTACATAAAAACATAAGTCCAATATCAAACTTAGAGACAATAATTGACTATTAAAGATGGAGAGAGTGACTTTCCCCAACAGAGTCACCAGAAAAATCTGTGGAGTTTTAATTTGGATTCGTATGGACACCACGCAAATCTTAGGAGGTACTTATTGAAGTGATCAAGTGCAACATTAAGGTATCATGTACTATCTTGAAAGATAGAAACATCACCCTACAATGAACTTAATCACCTAATAAGGGCTTGTTGACCTCACTTTTGGAGTGAGTTCTTAATCTTCTAATCATAGATCTAGGACACTTATAGAGACTAAGAGTTTCCTAGTATTAAGACACTTCTAGTGATTAGGTGAACATTTAACCTAAGCCTAGAGACTTGGAAGGGTTAGTCATAGGGGCAAGCTATGCCTTAGGGACTCAGGGAGACTTACCCATCCTATGGCCTAAACCCAATCTATGTTCACCTTCTCGAACCAAACTCCAAATTCAAATCTAAATTCAAATTTAAATTCCAAAATTTACAATCAATATCAACCTCAAATCCAAGCTCAAGACCCTTCGTAAGCCATATGAAGCAAGCCTATGAGCCTAGCCAAAACCTAACCCAAATCAACACAAAATCAATTGATTTTCTCATGAATAAATTATATATTCAATCATCTTGACAAATATAAATGAAATCTACACTGCAACGATAAAAAATAAATCAAACTAAATCAAATTCTCTTCTAAGCTCTTTGGACCTACCTTCATGAGCTTAGCCAAATTTGCCTTCAAATCACTTCAAACTCAATTTATTTTCTTATAAATCAATTAATCCATCAATTATGTTCCCAAATATAAATCAAAACTACATTCAAATAGCCATAACTAAATCCAAAATTAAATCAAAACCCAATTTAAACTCTTTAAGCTAATTCCTTGGACTTAACCAAAACTCATCTAAATCAAACCAAAACCAATGGATTTTCTCTTGAACCAATCATTCTTTCAATCACCTATCCAAATATAAATGAAATCTGCAATCATCAAGCCAAACCAAAATCAAGCCAAGTTAAATCCAACTTATCCCTTTTGACTCAAAATTTCCAAATGAACCAAAATCTAATGAAACCCAAATTGATTGCAGATGAATTTATATTTCAATCATAAACTCATATAGGCTCACTTGACTCAAAGTGACTTAAAGGACCCATTTCAGCCAAGTTCCAATCAAACCCAAATTGGATTGTACCAAGCCCGTCAAGACCCTCCATCATGATTAATAACCACCCTAGAGTGACCAATTATCATGAATTAGGTCAAACCAAGTCAACTTAGTCATTTGACCAAGTCAACCCTTTAACCCATATGAATCCAAGATAGCCAAAACCTATCCTACACCAAATCAATTGAAATCATGGCTTCACACCAACCCATGATCAATGATTGAACATAACTTAACCATCAATTGAGCCAAACCAAACCCAATTGGCCATTTCAACCAAGTTGACCCAAATTGACTTAAAAGGCCAAAATAGTTAAATCCATGATCCAACCCAAATTGATTGCAACTAATGGCTCAAGTTCATTCCAAATAGATTATTGAACTTAACTGAAGTCATAATTGAGCTCAGTTTGACCAATTGGACCCAATTGACCAACTTAGCCTGAATTGACCTAAAGGGTCAAATTGGCCTAAACCCAAATTGAATTCAAATCAATTCAAACCAAAGCATACAATCATCTTCAATTAACTAATTAAAATTAAACCAACACCTAACCTAAGCAAATTTGACCAATTTTATCAAATTGGTCAACTTGACCCAATTGACCCATTCGATTCTAAATAAGCCAAAATCAAATCTAGGCCAAATTGATTGAAACCACTTGAATCAAAACTCTTCAAATCATCATTTGAACTTAAATCAAGCCTTGGTTTCACCCAATTTGACCAATTAGTCAACCTAACCTAACATGACCCAACATGACCCATATGATCCAAATTGAGGCAAATCCTTTGAAACCAACCCATGACACCTTGGGAGCTGACCTAACATGACCCAAACCCACTTGGCATCAGGCCAAAACCAAATGGGGTCAAACCCAAGGCAATCCCCCCTTTTATTTTCCTTCCACATGAGATCTTTGCCAAAATTAGCAAAGTCCACTTTTCCTCTTCCCTTGGCAGCCATCACTCAGCCCCAAAAGGGGTCTCACCTACAAACGTAGCCCACTCTAAGTGAGCTAGGCTTACCATGGATCAAAGGGAGGTTAGTTAACTCACCTCCCTCATAAGCCAAGAACCCCATGGACAAAGATCAAGCCACATCTTGCCTTGAGCCTCCAGCCATCCCTCCCTCCACTCAAGTCGTGTCACGTGGAGGTGATGGAGACCACTCTGGTGCTCTGGCGGTGACTGGCCTACTAAAAAATGGGAGCCAATCCCTTCCATCCATCACAATGGAAAAGATGTATACACTCCTCAATTTTCACTGGAAAAACACTCATTCGACTTTTTAGAGCTTCTAAGAGAGTTTCAAAACTCCTCAAGCATCCACAGAGCCTTCCCCAAGCATCCCCTTCCTAGAATTCTCCTTTTTGAGTACTCCCAAAATAGGACACATTTCCTCCGATCCTAGCTCCACAGTTTCTCAACCAAAATCAAATTCTTCTTACCCACATGCTCCATGCATCTCATCGGGCATGAATGAACCTTCCCCCAAGCTCCAAGCCCACTAGAGGTAGCATTTCTATTAAGTTTGAGCCTACAAAGGACAAAACTTGGTTTTTCAAGCGAACGGCATGGAACCAATCCAATTGCAACTCAACAGGGCTTCGTCTCAACCAAACGAAGCTACCTCAAGCTTAGGAATTGTTGGCCATTAGCTCCGACAAGGTATGCCATTGAAACCAAGCTTTCTTGAAATTTTTTTGGATCTTTTTGAAGGAATGTTGAATGTTGCATGATCTTGATTGTTGGATCATCTCTTATCATTGTCTTGAAGGTGTGAGATCCATTTGGAGTAGATCTGAGCTCGGGTGAGCTCGGATCATGTGAGTAATGGCTGATGGATTTCATCCCTCATCTCCCGTGCGATGATAGACCATGAGTCATCCATTTCATGTGATTGCAATGGACGACCGTGATTAAATCTATTAATTTGAGCCATTTTAATCATTGATTAACCATGGGATCAATCTACGCCATCCGATCTGAGATCAAACAACAGAGATCAAAAGCATGTCCGCTGTCAGCCACGTTAGCGCTGACTCAAACACGCTTTAATAACCAATCTCATGATGCCACGTGAAAAGCATGTTGTATTAGCCCGCCATATGGTGCCAATGAGATTAGGTTTAATTAGGCTTAAATAATCAATATTAATGGCTGAAACTTCAAATAATTATAACAAATCATATAAAAATTCAAAAATTATACATAAATACTCATTTTAAAGGTATTTCAAAGAGGAATTTATTAAAAATATCCTTAATTGATTTTAAATAGTAATTAGGGATTAATTAATGTTTAATTAAAAAATAATTAGCTTAATTACTTCCTAATTAATTAGTTAATTAACCTTAAATTTTTTAAGATTATTTAAGGAGATGACCTCTGCCTCCCCTAATTTTCTTAGGATTTATTGGTTAATTAATTAGGAAAATTAGTTAATTAAGCACTAATTACTTTTTAAATTTAATTAAGTGTTAATTAATTATTTGAACAAAAATGAATTAATTAATTAGGCTCATTAATCATTGTCTAACAGTGAGGGGACTCATGGAATAGCATTGGGACCTCTTTCCTAATCTCTTTCCCTAAGCTCTTTTTACTTTTCATGAAAGCTTAATCAAGGATGGTTAATTAATTACTTAATTAGCTAAATTAAAATTCAAACCATATCAGATCTTGATTAATTAATTGAAGAGTAGATCTTTAGGTGTTTAATAACCTCAAAAAAATTAAAGAAATTATGGTTAATCCACATGTGTGGGAAAACCATAAGACTATAGTAACCTTCCGCTTAAGTACGCACCCGTTTAAGTACGCATCCCGGATAAGTACGCAAAAATTTTGCAAAAAAACCCGAATCAATTTTTATTGAAGAGATGTATCATGCAAAGTCATTTGACAAAAATTTTTAACTTTCATACGTTTAGACTTAGCCGAGATTCATCGTAGTTTTCTTTGGAAAGATTCAAAGGTATTTCAAAGATCATCATACATATCACCCACTTCGTTTTGCATCTTAGAACACAGCAACTGATCCTCTATTTCAAGCACTGCCTTGTCCGGTATCGGCTGAATCTGATGTCATTCATCTGAGAGGATCGATCCGACCATCATCATGCAAGTCATCTTCATTCTATTCTGAAGAATCCTTAACTTGCAAAGTCTCAAGCACTTCATCAACATCTTCCAAAATTTCTTGTGAATAAACATCATTATTCTTGTCATCGAGATGTAAAAAATCCTCCAACTCATCTTTTCCAATTGCAATATTCAAAGATTTGAGATTGGAAATAATGTCAGCCATGAAGTCCTGGTCCTCTTCATTGGTCGTCTCTGTTAAAGACATGATTTCTGCCTTTTTGAACGTGTTCTTGATTGAACTTTTTGAGATTGCATCCCAGGCCTGTTTAACATACAAGGCGACATCTAATAAATGGGCTGGATTTCCATAAGCAACACCTACGGCACCTCTTGGTACTCGTTTGGCCTGTTCTTTCTTATGCGATTTCACATCATCGTTGAACTCATAAAAGTCCAAGATGTCTTTCAAATAAAGATACTTGTATCACTTTTTCAAGGCTGCTATGATCCCCATATCGCATGGTTGTTTCCAACTAGTGCAATTAGGAGGAAAGAAGGAAAGAAGGCCACTGACATTGTCTCTTTCAAATGTGTCAAAATGATCTTGTACATTGTCCATCAACAACAGCACACGACGACCAGTCCGTTTTTTCACTTCTAGAAAAAATAATTCATTGAACCATTTCCAACATGTTTCTACATCCATCCATGCTTTCCCTTGATTGAAATATTTCATAGGCCATTCACGATTCTTGATATATGCAGGACTTTTGGGTTTCCCAACCAATGCACAAGGAATTTTATGTGTCCCTATAGCATTGGCACATACAACCAATGAAACCCTGTCTTTCACTTTTTTCTTTCCTCTTGTAGTGCTAATATGTTCATGAGGCATGAGAAGAGTGAATCTTGGAAGGACGCGGTAAAATAGACCTGTTTCATCCATGTTATAAACATTTTCCAGGTCATATTGCTCGATTAAAGCATAAAGCTCACTCAGTCGTGCCAATAATTCAGGATCATCTTTGTTAACTTCAGCCCCTTCCCCATGAAGGATAATTTTCTGCAGGCCTTTTCGAGTCCTAAATCAACTGAGCCACTGCCAAGAGGCTTTGAAGTCATTATCAGATAGGCCAAGTTCTTTAGCAATTCTCTTCGCCTTGGTGATGGCTAAGGAGGGAGGAATAGGCAAATTAGCTCAGCGCATGCTATCAATCCAAATGTAAAGCATATCTTCCACTTGAGAAAATTGACCAATGGATCCTCTATAAGTTTTTAACCTTTCTTCTTCAGACATTAATGAAGATCAATTCTGTATGGCTTCTCGATTCTCCCAAGTTTTTTGGATAGCACCTTCACTGACTTCATACTCCCGGGCTAAAGCTCGTTTGCTTGGGGGGTTCAGTTTGCTCAATTTGGCGATAATTTCGGTCCTGTGGAACTCATTTAGCCTCTTTCCTTTGCCTTTCATTGACATCGGGGAGATAGGGAAGTGAGATTGTCTAAATTATTTTAAGTATGCACCTACCAGCTAAGTACGCACAAAAAGCTCTGGATCAATTTGTGTACTTAACCGGGAGTCGACTGTACTTAATTAAGTTCCTTAATTTAATTAACCATTAATTGTGAGCTAATTGTATTAGGCCTTTTCAATTCCTAGGACCATTGCTAATTTACTTTTCAATTCATTTGCATATCATGTTGGCTCACAATTATTTGGATAATCATGTTAAGGTTACACAGGAAAGGGTTAATTAATGAATTTAGTACATATCATAACTTAATTAATCCATAAAATCAACTTAATCACATTTCATCAAACCAAATTAACTACCAAAGATGGGGATGGGTTATGATTAGATAACTCCTCCTTACATTCCTTAAGTCAAATTAAATATAAAATTAAAATGATGCATAAAAAGCTATGGTTTATTTTAAATAGTATTATTTGATATGATTGTCCTTAAGAATTCATTTTATTAAATAAAATCATATGTTTATGTTTATTTATTCCTTTCCAATCATATCAAATATTGCATGTCATTTAATTCATACATCCATCTCTTTTCAAAATTAATTAAATCAAATGAGATTTCTTCTATGTTAAGCTTCCATGTGTTGATTTAATTTAATATATGTGTGGCTATTATCACTATTAAATCTAAATATATTTTCCAAAATTTTATAAATAAGCAATAGCATCTGTTGTGATGCTAGTTATAAATACATAGGAGATGTGTGTGATTATGCCTTAAGTGTATGAAATTAGAGTCTATTGCCTTTATTCACATGTTTATTTACATATGTATGAATGTAATGGGTATATATATGCTAGACATCCCAGGAATACAAGGCTTTAAGTAGCCCAAGGAGATCATTTGATTACCTCATTTCTCTAGTTTAAACAATCGCACATACTCATTTGATCTCATTCTTATGTATCTTTAACAGAAGAATTTAGATAGAGTTTTAAATCATATACCTAAATAACTCTATCAAAAGAAATACAACCTTTGCATGATCTTCATCTTCTTAATTATAAATACATGTGTATGTATTCAAGAAAAAGGGGTATATAGTCTAGACATCCCAAGAATACAAGGATTTAAATAGCCCCAAGGAGGTCATTTGATTACCTCACTTCCTTAGTTAGCAAAAGCATGTACTTATTTTTGTCTTTTATACATGTATGTGTGTATTTAAGTTAAAAAATGATAATCCTCTTTTCTATTTAAAAATACATGCATTCATAATTGCTTAGTCATTGGATTAATTAATCATGCAATTTGGAGATCACTTTCTTATATTCATGTATACAAATCTACATATGTTTGAATGCAAATGGGTATATAGTTTGGACATCTTTGGAATATGAAGTTTTAGCTAGCCCCAAAGAGGTCATTTGATTACCTTACTTCCCTGGTTAATAATGACCATACCTATTTAATCTAATCCCTATGTATTTTTGTATAAGAATTTAAATAGAGCTTTAAATTAATATGATTAAATAATTCAATCACATAAAAAATATAAACTTTAAATACACATATATACATTCATCATATAGGTGTGTTAAAAATATGTTGCATGTGTAGGTATAATTAGGATTCAAATCATATGTATGATATTTGTGATGGAAAGGAATGATTTGATATGTCTCATATGCTAGTAATTCAATTGAATTAATCTTAAGATGAATTTCATGTTAAATAGAATTATTTAAAGTGAACCTAAACTTAAGATTAATTAAATCATTTAATAAGTCATTCACTAAAGAGAACTAAATCAAATTAACATTCTTTTGAAAGTGATTTAAGGTAGGGATGGAAGAGGATAATCATCTTCTTTCTCTTTATAATGCTTAGCTATTAAGTGTATACCCTATGAAACAAAAGAAAATACAAACTAAAATTCTCAAATCAATTAAATAACTTCAAGTGAAGTCAACCCTTTATGTTAAATGGAAGTCTTCTACACATAGAAAATTATAACACTAATGCTCAGTTAATACATACCACACAAGCCTTAACACACACATTAGAACTAAGTCACCACTTCTAGCTTTATGTTAAGACGGTGCATGGAGTGATGTATGTTTCACTTTGTGATGTATTATTTTAGACTAGATGTTAGGGTGTATATTTCGTAGACTAGATGTTAAGTTGTTCTTAGCATAATCATATTTTATGTAGGGGATTATGTTTAAAGGGTGCTTAAAATAAATATAAATGCTCTCTTTTGCAGGTTGCTTAAACCACCTAAGCATAATCCAAGTCAGGACAGGTGGGCTTGGTTACCCATGTGCAGAGTGCTAAGTCCAAATTATAAATATAACTACTTGGGTTGTATGCATGTTTAGCTAACACTTATTTTGCAGGTGTAGTTAGATTTATTTTTCCTATTTTAAATTTATTTTTGCATTAGAAATTA
This sequence comes from Cymbidium sinense, assembly GCA_021442155.1. Lineage (NCBI taxonomy): Eukaryota > Viridiplantae > Streptophyta > Magnoliopsida > Asparagales > Orchidaceae > Cymbidium > Cymbidium sinense. Next base: position 41,331,356 of record CM038230.1, read on the forward strand.
GGATTAGTGCAATGGGGGATTATGATGAGCAGTGGTAGAAGGCTTTGTCTTAGGGTGCCCTGTGATGCCTTGAAACCCACCAAATCAAAGAAACATACCCAAATCAAAGGAGGAAATAAGACATGAAGACATGAATAAAAGAAGACCCCCATAGCATGTAATATAATTATAATTATTCTTTCATATTCTAGGTTGTATAAAGGTAGAGCATCTTTTCTTTTCTTTTCAGTTGCGCACAACAACACCTACTATTATTCTTTTAACGTAGTTATAAAATTGATTGATATTATGTTTAAATTGCACACTATAAATGACATGCTTTTTTTAGTTTCTTATATGTTTGATTCCTTAATGTGTGGCCTAGATGTGATTAGGCTCTTAGGATAAAACTACACTTTCTACCTCAACTAATCACTCATAATTAAAACCTAAACAACCCATAACTTCACAATAAAGCATGGGCATTAAATAAGATAATTAAAAGATTTAGTAACACCTTAGTTGCATGGTTGTATGTCTCACATCATGCATGCATCTTAAATCACTCTTGCAAAATGAGGGCCTCAGTCCTTACATGCATAGGGACTGCTTGACCTATGAGAGCAACCCCTACTGATGGAGCTTCACGCTCTTTCTCCTTTGATTAGGCCAATAACTCATTTCATCATGCATTTTGGCATACAAAAATCCTAAATCCTTCATCCAAATGAAATGTCAAAAATCAAATAAAATTTAAAAATATTTACATTTATAGATTAAGTCATTACTCATACCACTCATGCTCTAGTCTCTTAGGGAGTGGGTTTAAGGACTTTAGTCTGTTTCTAAATTAATAATAGCCCAACTATCTTACAATTTCATATGACTGGACCACATGAATTTAAATTGTATGAGGAGTTAGTTGGCTGAAACTCCAGGCGATTATAAGTCTACCAGTCGAACAGTACTCTCTCTTGTGGAGGCAAATCACTATGTCCATCTTTCAGTTATATTTAGGTAGTGCTCTAGCTCTTGCTAAAGCTCCCTATACTTTACATCTGAGGTAGCTATTTTCATCAAGCTACAGGCATAAATCCTCACCTCTTAGGCTTTTCCACAACCATGTGTTGATGGACTATAAGCCCTAGTAATCTAATAAAATTTTAACTTTAACAAAATAATTCTCTTTGCTTTCAAAATTATAAAGCTCAACTATAGGATAGATTGGAATGCTCACTAGGCTTCCTAGTAATATGAGTATTTCCTACTTATTCCCTTTGGTTTCCAAAAATAAGTCTTCTCCTTGATATTTCCTAATTTGATTTTCCAAATATAATAAATACTTTGATAGTCTAACTTTGAAATCTTTTGAGATAATAATTGCCTACTTTAATCGAGAGTATTCTTAGAGAATTTTATTCCCTAAGATGTAATTAACTATGGAGTCTTACCTCCATAGGGAACTTTAGAACCTAGTTTAATATAAATCCTACTTTATTCATCCAAGTAAACTAGGGGAAAAATCTTTAATACATTCGAATACCCATCATGCCTTAGGAGCCCTTATTAAGTGATTAGGTCTATTGAAGGGTGATGCATCTATCTTTTGAGATAGTATATCATACCTTAATGTCATACCCGATCACTTTAATAAGTATGCTCTATGATCTACGTGGTGTCCCCCCATATCCAAAAATAAACACCACTGGGCTCCTAAGGCATATGGGTCTTCATATATACCAAAGATCCTTCCCCCACTTTACATGGATAAAGTAGAGCAGGTTTTATTTTAAGATGGGTTCTTTATTTCTCTATAGAGGTAAGCCCCTATAGTTAATTACATCCTAATAAATGTAAGTTTCCTATGAACACTCTTGATTAAAGTAGTTGATAATTGTCTTCAAAGTTTTAAAGGCTAGACTATCAAAGGATTGATTATTATTAGAAATCAAATGAGATTGGTTCAAATAAGAAGACTTATTTATGGATTCCATAGGAAGATAAATAGGGAGCATCCAAGATACTAGGAAGTCTAGTGAATGCTTTAATCCACTATATAGTGAGGCTTTATATTTTTGAAAGAGATAAAAATGTTTATTTGAGTTGAAATTTCATTAGAATGCTAGGACTTAGATTCCAACAACACAAGGCTATGAAAATGCCTAAGAGATGAAGACTTATGCTTATAGTAAAAGAGAAACAGGTAGCCTCAGAACCCAAGTATAAAATACTTTAGCACAAGCTAGAAGCACGACCTAAATCTAATCAGGGAGAATGGGATATAGTGATTCACCTCCATAAGAGAAAATGAACACATTCCAACTCTTATAGACTTACAACCACCTAGAGTGACCGACAGCTAACACCTCCTATGCTTTAAAATCATGTAGGTCAGTCTTATGTAGATGCAAGATAGTTAGATTTTTATTTGATTAAGAATGAAGCTAGAATCCTAAACTCACTCCCTAAAAGACTAGATAATGTTTGGTATGCAAACATGACTTAGAGTAATATTTAAAAAAAACTTATTAGTTTTTGGATCATTTTGACGCATTTATTTTGGACTAAGGTTTAGGATATTAAGTCTAAATGCATGATAAAATTGAGTGGTGGGCTAAATTTGTGAGAAAAGGTGTTCACCACTACAAGGGGCCACCCTCAAAAGTCAAGCTTGTCCTCTATCGTGCAAGAGTGGAGAACCAAGAGTGAAATAATATGATATGCATGGTGTGATAACATACAACATTCAACTAAGGCATTGTTAAATCTTTTATTTATCTTGTTTATATACCTAAACTTTAGAGTGAGGTTGTGAGTTATATTAGTATTTAATTATGAGTTATTTAGTGAGTATAACAAATTTAATTTTATCTTAAGGAGCCTATCGCATCCAAGTCATACATTAAGCACTTTAAGAAACCTATGAAAAATATGTCATTTTTATTGCATAATCTAAATATAATAATCAAACATTTAGATTTCAGAAAAGAATAAAAGACTAATGCGGCTAGGTACCGCTATACACAGTGAAAAAGAAAAGAAATTGGGTAGCCGAGCTCTACCCTTATACAATCAGGATTATGATTAAATATTACAATTCAAATAAATGTCATGGAGATCTTTAATTCTTATTCTTCTTTCCTTCTTTGAATTAGTTTGCTCCTGGCTTCATAGGGCCTCCCAAGTCCATGCCTTCTATCCACTACTTATCCTAAATCTCATGGACCCTAATCCTATTATAAAAGTTATATTTTTATAAAAAAAATGTAACTATAACTATACTTGCAAAATATATATTAGCTAAACAAATATATAAGCTAATCAATTATATTTCACATATTTGTACTTAGCACCATGCACTTGGGTAACCGGTCTCACCTGTCCTAATTGGATTATGCTTAGGGGGCATATAAACAATACCTGCATAAAAGAACATTTATATTCATTTATTGTTGCAGCGGCCCCTCAAACACAATCCCCTACATAAAGTATCATTAGGCTAATAATGACTTAACATCCATTCTACACACAAATAATCCTAACAACCACTCTAAAAAAATATTATATCACAAAATAAAATATATCAACATAAAGATACATAAATTAAAAAATATAAGTCTTGATCTTAAGTATTATAAGATTAATGAGGAATTATAAATATTATTTTGTAATTTAGAGCTTACATGAATCTTATAAAGACGAATTAAATTACAGACATAATTAAGTCACCTTTTATTATCAATAATATCCACACTCTTTCTTTCTTTCTTTTCTTTTTTTATTTAGTATATACATATACATACAATGTACCCATATTTTTGCACACTTAATGGATGTTGATGCATGAATTTGATAAAAAAAGGAATATTTTATCTCATATTTAAGCATATACAAATATGTATAAGAAATTTAAGCAAGTACATGCTATTGTTAAACTAGAAAAGTGAGATTAACTAAGACCTCCTTGGGACTACTTAAAGCCTCATGTTCTTGAGATGTATAGACTATATACTTCCCTATTCAAATACACATAAGCATAGAAACTTAATTATGAAAAGGTTGTGTACAAATATCTTTTATTTATGCAAAACTTAATTGCATAAAGAAAAGGGGTTTTACTTTATACTATAACACATGCACACACACATAGATGAAATTAAGAAATCACATGTCATTATTAAATCAGGGAAGTGAGATTATCTAAGACCTCCTTGGGGCTACTTAAAGCCTCGAGTTCCCAGGATGTCCAAACTATATACATTATAATTCCAATATATGAATACATAAGTATGAACATAGGAATAAAACCATCAATTTCCATCTTTTAATTACAAATTAATAAACATTTCATCTTCACATAATTAATTATTTATAATAAGAATTTATTTAAGCTTCAAATTACTTGATTCATAATTAACATATAGTTTCAAAATAGTTTTATATTTACTATTGATAATAGCCACATCATATAATAGCATTTATCCAACTCATGAGATTTGAATGGAATCATATTCTTTTGATTTTAAAACATGAATACATGAAGCACATGACGTACACATTTATGATAATTGAAAGGAAATTGAATATCACCACAACATACTTGATTTCATTAGAACCTAAGGACAATAAACTTGAATAAACATCCATTAAGCCTAATGAAAGCTTCTTTAAAGTCTAATTTTAATGTTCAAAATAATAAACCCTAAAGAGAATAAATGATGCTTATAATTCACTCCATCTCATATTGGTTATTTAATATGTTGAAGGAAACAAATTAAATATTTTTTTTGAATTAATTATGTTCAATTAATTAATTATATCAATTTAATTATCCTTCCCAAGCTTCTTTAATTTATTTATTCACTTAAACATGAGCCATGAATGATATTCTTTGGAAAAATAAAATTGGCAATGCTTTTAAAGAGTTTTAATTCAATTAAGATCATGCTTAAGAGCTAATTAAATTAAGGAAGGAAAATATTCAAGCTAAATACTCTTATGATTTCCCCACACCGATGGGAGAATCATACTTTTTTAATGCCCTTATGTTATTAAACACATAAAGGGATTAATGGGTTTACACTTGAGTTATTTAAATTAATTTCATTTGTATATCATTACTAATTTTCCTTAGTTTATCTTTAATCATTAACATATTAATTAACCCATTAAGGGAATACATTTGAAAATAATTAAGATAGGGGGGGTCCTAAGTAATTCCCATGCTATCCCCACTATCTTCATCAATTAATTATCCTTAATTACACAATTTTACTGTTCATTGATTTAATAATTATTAAATCACTTAAAAGGGGTAATTAAGATTAAAATTTTGGGATTTCTCAATCCACATGGAAAATAATCTCAAGAAAAATATGGGAGGTAGAGGACATCCCATAGAATCAACATGCCAAATTTGGAATTAATTAGCCAAATAATTTACCTTTAATTAAAGTAATTAGCCTAAGCTTCAAACCTTAATTAAATACTCTTCATTAAAATTTAATTAGGAATTTTAGTTTTCATTAAATTCTTCTCTATCTAAGCTTTCCAAAATGGGTTTATTTGTATTTTTTTGAATTTTTCTACAACTAGTTATAATTTTTTTAAGTTATGACTATTTAATTATATTTTTTAACCCTAATTAATCATTTTAACCTATCAGCGCCATGTGGATGCTGGCATGGCAATACTTTCTATGTGGTGTCACGGTATTGGTTACTAACAACATTCAACGCAGGTGCTGGCTTAGCGGCTGTGGATGGGGTTTCATCTTAACCGTCTGATCTTGGATTGGATGGTCGAGATTAGTCTCATGATTATGAAAGGATTAAATTGAGATTTATAGCTTGATTAATCATGGTATTTCATTCTAATTACATAGAATGGATGGCCGGTGATCCGTCACCCTGCAAGCTCTGGAAGATGGATAGCGTCCACCTTCTACCACTTGATCTGAGCTTGCTAGAGCTCATTTGATGGTGAAATCAACTCCAAAATGATCAGGGAAGAGATCTAAGGAGATCATACAGTGAAAATTGCTTTAAATTACATTTTGTTTTGATAAAGATCAACACATGATGGCCAAATCTATGGTTGTTGGATTTTTATCTCGTTGGAGCTAGAGATTAGTGGTCCGTCGACAGAGGTAACTTTGTCTTGAAAAGACAAAGCCCTGTTGAGGAGATCTCGAGCTGCCTCCCTACCAATCAGTCTGTGGATAAAATGCCATCATGGAAATCATCAGAGTTGGTCTAGGGGCACCTTCTGGTGGTCGAATCGATCTAGAATTGATTCATTTTTTATCACAAGAGTGTTGTGAAGGTGTGGGGAAAGTTAATTTGGTTTTGGGAAGATTTTGTAAGGTTGGATAGACAAGGTTCTCTGGTTTAAGTGGAGCTTGGTCTCATAGGGGAGCTCGAGGAATGCTTTGGGATTGCTCAGAATGCTCTGAGGAAGGTCTCCCAAGAGTTTGAATGGATGGGAAGGAGTATACTCTCCTCCCCAAAGGAACCAAGGGCTGAGATTGGCTTAGCCTTTGGTTGTCATTAAGCCGGAGTTAGTGGCCGGAGGTGGTAGGGGATTGCTGAGGTGGATGTGTGTGAGAGGTTGAGGGAATGTAGTGGGCTGCCATGGAGTGCACACTTCTTAGGTGGACTAATGGTTGCCCATGGGTGAGCTCACCTTCTCTTAGCTAAAGGCTGAAACCAATAGCCTTGGGTTAGGTTGGGTTAGTGGTCCTTTATCCAAGAAAGGCCGAAGATGTCTGCCAATGCATGGGGAGGTGAAGAGCCCTTCTAAATAGGGAATTTATCTTATTTAGAGGGCTTGGTTCAATGGGTTTTACCCAACCCAGGTTCACCATGGGTTGGGCCCACTTGGGCAAGCCCATGGTAACCCGAGGATGAGTCATAGCAAGTTTGGTTGGGTTTAGCTCAATTTGATTCATGTAGGTTAAATGGGCTCAATTGATCTAAGTAGACCATTTAACCAAATTGGGTAAAAGTGAAAGTTTGGTTAAGTTAAATTGGTCATTTGGAATGAGTTAGGTCAATTGGTTTAGTTCAATTTAGTTAGATTTGGAATTGGTTCATACAGTTCAATTTGGGTCAAATGGGTCATATTGAACAATTTGACCAAATTGGCCAAATGGGCTGAAGCATGGGTTAGGTCCATGTTCAATTGGTCATTAGTAATTGATTGGAAGAGTTTATTTGAATTGATTTATATTTGGGAGTGATTTTGTTCAATTTGTCCTTTTAGGTCAAATTGGGCTAAGTAGGTCAATTAGGTTCAGTTGCCAAATTGGGTTCAATTAAAGGTTAGATCATGTCCAACTTCCAATTGGTGATTGATTAGAAGCATTTGTTTCAACCAATTTGATTTAGCCTAATTTGGCTCTTTAGATCAAATTAGGTCAACTTGGGTTAAGAGGCTAAATTGGCTTGGTTAAGTTCAATTGGCTTCAATTGTTATTTGAGTCATGTTCAATATTCAATTTGTAATCAATGAGAATCACTGATTGCAATTAATTTTGCTTAGAGCTTGATTTGGTCTAATTTGGACCTGTAGGTCATTTTGGGTTAACTTGGGTTAAGGGGACAAAGTGGCTTGGTTAAGTCTCATTTATTGTAGTGGGGTGTTTAGTAGTGACCTACAACCATCAATGAAAAGATTGGATAGCTTGATCTGATTTGAATGGACTTTGATTGAAGTTTGATCCAATTGGAATATTTAGGCTAGCTTGGGTCAAGTGGTTTGATTGGATGGATTTGGGTTCGATTGAAGTTATATAAAGGTTGGAATGTCACCAATGATGAATTTGATGTTGCTTGATGGCCTTGAATATAATTTATTTGAGTTAGATTAGATTTTGACTCATTTGAACCCTTTAGATCAAATGGGTCAACTTAATTCAATTGAGTTGGGTGGTTTGATTTAATTGATCTGGATAGGTTTTGATGCTCATTTGAGTGTTTGGAATGATCAAGAGGTTTAAGCTAATTTGATTGGCTTGATTCAATTTAGATAGGATTTTGTTCATATGAAGTTCAAATGGGTTAACTTGAGTTAAGACCTAAGTTGGTTTGGTAGGGAGTTTGGATTGCAACCATTTGGTTTGGTTTAGGTTAGTTAGTTGACCATGGGCTTTGGTTGAGTCTTAGGGTAGGTGAGATTTTACTTCTCCTAAGGTAAGCTCTAGACCTGGGGTCATGCCCTACAAGTCTCTAAGCTTGGGCTTAGTGTCCCCTTAATCACTACAAGTGTCCTAGCACTAGAGAACTCTTACTGTCTAGAAGAATTCTAGACCTATGATTGGAGTGATCAATCCTCACTCCAAAAGTGAGGTCAACACTTGCATATACATGTGTACTACAATTCACTCTATGTACTTAGTTTTTGCATGTTATTTTACTTTTTTCTTGTATATATCTCTTTAAAATAGTAGTCTCAAGATAAATATAGGTATTTTTTACATACTTTATTTGTGAAATAAATTTTCTTATGTACTACATGTGTGCACTTTTACATATTTTTTTATATGCTGTAATTGCATATACATGCATATTATAATTCACTCATTATACTTAATTTTTTCATGTTATTTATGAGTGATCTAATCATTTTATGTTATGTTACTTATAGATGGCATCAAGTTGGTGATGATGCTCCATGACGTTTATTTGTGAGCATTTTCAGGCGGAAAAAGAAGGTCATTAGTTAACCCACTATTTAGGCTACCACAATAGTCACTACCTCAACCTCCATTTCAATTTCGCCAACTCAGACTTTTAGGGTAGCCGGTGCACGTGCCTACCATTCCTTAGTGCCTACAGATACTACTCTGCTCTACCCATATTAGCTACCCACAAATTTCACAGAGCTTGGGTTTTATAATACACCTTCTGATCTGCCCAATACCTCTACGCCCATTGAGCCATCAATGGCATGTATTTTTATTGAGCTAGAGGGTGATATAAAAACATATTTTTAAAGTTTTCCTTTTGGAATATTATATTTTTAATATGAATTATAATTTTTAGACTGAATCCATCCAAGAAAGCTATTCATTAAATTAGGAATATAATAAGGAGCAAGTAAGATGCTCCATATGTATCATGGAAGTAGGTCCCAATTGAGGTTCAGGACATGTGGCATAGGGAGTTTGAGGTATTGCTTAAACTATTTATAAATATTTAAATGCATTAGTTGATCTTGAAGAATTACTAATTAACATTTATCTATTTAATATTATAGAATGATTTCAGGTGGTGGTCGAAGCACAACTAGAAGATTAAACGAAACTTTAAGTCTAGAGGGGCTACTCGCCTATGCGATATGTTTACAGATATATGCAAGCCTATGTAAAGAACTATTTAGACTAGAGCAGACATGTAGGCTAATCTATTCAAAGTATGGGCATCGACAAATTATGTTAGTAAGGAAGAGCAGGCAAAGCAGAATCATGCTTCTAATTGTGGGGGCATGGGCACCTCTTTGCACACTAAAGGTTCAGTACTACACACCGAGTATCGATGGAGGATGATAACTCATTTGTTAGTTTTATTAATTGAACTATTTACAGTTAATTAATTTCATTATACTATTTACAGGTTAAAGTTCTTGGGCAAAAGCCTAATGTTGCTGAATTGCATAATATAACACATAAGCATCTGAATGACCAGTAGTCGATTGATGCTCGTTCATGGAGAGTCTATGTAAGTTAACATTATTTTTTAAAAATATAATTGAGTTAAAAATCTATTATGGTTAACTTACATTCTAATTTCTCATAAGTTGAGTGCATACAGTTTAAGGATGTTACTAGTCAGGGCTCTACTGGTGAAGGAAGTTTTACTTGGTAGTCTAAGTAGTCAAAATAGGATATATGGAAGGAGGTTGTTGAAGGGAAGAAGATGGGATGGATTTATGGTCTGGGCTCACAAGGATAAACATATGATGCACAACATTCATTTTGTGGAACAAGTAGTCATTCGATTGACGATATTGTTCAGAGGTGGGTCACTACGATGGCTGAGGAAGTGGAAGCCAAGATAAATACACAGATGGAAGCCTGGATGGCTGCAATGGAGGCGAGAATGAAGAAGATGCACAGAGATAGCCACAAGGGGAAGAAGTCAGTGGTTGAGACAAATGAGGAGGAGGAGTAGCAGCAGGATGATGAGGAGACTAATAGGAGTAAGCCTCATTTATACTTTATTTGCATATGTAAACAATTTGTTCACATTTTCATATTTTTAGACTATTTCATTTAAATATTTTAAAACTATTAGTTCATTTTAATATTTTTTGAAGTACTAAAACTTTTAAAGCACTGCTTGAGATTAGTTGTTTGTTAGTCTTATGTGGATACTGAGTGTATTCCTGAGATTAGTTATTTATGAATCTTTTACGGGTGTAAAAGTTAGAGCATAAGTGAAGCTCTATTTTTTTTCATTTTTGTAAAGGCTTCTGGTGGACTGGCAATGGATTTGATGTCAGTAACCTCAATACGAGGCATCGACAAACAAACAACATGCATAAAATTTTTAACGAGACTCGTGTCAATAGATTTTTGATGGACCAATCTGCCGAAACTGCTACTGGAAACTATCTAGTTGAAAATTTTTCGGCAATCCACTTTTCTGACAGCATTTCCAGATGGTATTTCCACTAGTTCATCTTGATAAATTTCTGGTGGAATAAATTTTCCATTGGACTTTCGATCCGTCGAAAATCATTTCCAACTAGGGTTTTACCATGAAGGCAAAATTCGTCGAAAAGCTTATTACCAATGAATTTTTATTGATTATCGGCGGATTTGTCCACATGAAATATGCAGTTTTTCTATAGTGCTTGATGTTTGGTTGTCAAAAATTATTCACCATCAAGCAACACATACCATTGGCTAATAGAATTTTCATTCACTATAACCACTATGGATGATAGTCTCTATAATTTAAGCCCTTATAGTGTTCTCTTATCTTCTATTATTATGAAATGTGTTGACTATTATAATTATCAATATGTGGGCTATTTTGATTGTGCCTTAGTACTATGATTTACTTAGTTATATATTTTTATGTAAATTATCTTATGTCTTCACACGTTATACTTATTAGTATGCAAGAGAGATTTTTTAACTATAAGATATTAAAATTATCTTTATCAACACAAAATTTTCTAATAGACAATAATTTTACATTGTCTTTTTACCTACTATGTAATTGATCTTCAACAACACCTTACAAGAAAAATAAGCATAACACCTATAATAATGGATTCTCCCAAACTAGCTCCTAATTTTGAATTATTAGACTTATTTAGTGGTTATAAAAGAAGATATAAAAGGTACTACAAGTGGATAACTCTACAAGGTAGAGAGAGAGAAAAAATAATTCATAAAAAGACATATATTTAGTGGTTAGAGAAAGAGACCAACATATAATCTAATTGAAATCTAAGGAAATTGAGGTGGTTAACCCAATTAACCTACCTAAACTCAAAATCTCTTAAACCCAACGAAATTCAAGTAAAATCAAAATAGATTAAAATTAAATCAAATAAAAAATTATAAAGTTATTACATAAATATAAATATATTTAAAACTAAATCCAAATGAAGGTCAAAGTTGGTAAACCATTTGACATAGAGTTGAGGTCCCATCAAGTCGAAGGTCAACCCACCAAAATTTGACCAATTTAAATTATTCAAAAGACTCAAAATCACCAAATGAACTTGTTCAAATATAAATCTAAAGAAATTTAAATCCAATAAAGCCATAATTAGGTTAATTAAATCACTTAATCTAAATTGGCTTAAGTAGACCATATTAGGTCTAAATTCAAATTATACTAAAATCAACACAAATTAAATGTCCAAAATCATTTGAAAATCATCTTAAAACATAATTTAACCAGTTATAGGGTTTCTTTTGATCAATCTGATTATTTGACCCAATCAACCTCATGTTGACCCTTTAAACCCAATATGGGTCAAAGTAGGTTTAAATTCAAAATTCACATCAAATAAAATAAAATTAATTAATTCAAATCATCTAAAATACTTGAATAAACATAATTAAAGCCTAAACCTAGATCCAATCCATTAAATTGAACTAACCGAGTTAAACCAAAGGGAGCAAATGCTTATGTGAACTAACCTAAGGTATTTTTCCCTAAACCCAATTGAAATGAGTTTGTTTGACTCATGAATCATCTTAAAATATGATTTGAACAATTAATTTCTAATTAAATCAATGGATAATAAACATTGATCGCACTTAGCTTAATCCAAATCAAGTCAAACTCAAATGGACTAAATGTGAGAATGTGAGCTTAAACTTACACTAATCACATCCCAACTCACCTAAACCCACCATTCTAGGATGAGTCTAAAAGGGGTTGGCAGCCAAATTTGAGAGAATTTAAAGTTCTCAAGTCAATCCCAAAAAGAAGAGGAATATGTCATGAGAGAGTGAGATGGAGCATGAAGACAAACTCTCCCTAATCCAAAGTACTCCCTCTAATCCTCCTCCACTCCTCATCCTAATTGATTTGAAATGTTCCCAATTAGTTGACCTCCCTTTGGAGCTAGCCTCCAATTGTCACAATCACCCTAGAAAAACTAAGTGAAACTTCTCCCCATATAGCTCTCGGCCACTAATGGAAAAAGGATAAAGAGATTTTGTCAAGCCGATTTAAGCACTGTCACACCTTCTCCAAGTAAAATGAAGAAGAATCCACCCTTTCCCCGATTCCCATGCCTCTAGCAAGTCAGATTTTGACCAAAGATGTCGACAAAGAGGAGGAGCTTGGCCCATAGAGAAATTGGTGAGGAGGCAATCCAATTCTTTGTGCCCATAGGCTGTCACATCGCCACGAAGCTATTCTAATTGTTCCCACGGCCAAGGATCGACGTCGGTGAGGTATCCCCCAAACTCGACCTCTTAGTGAATTTGGTTTGGTCCCTTATGAAAGAAATTTGATCTCAAATATGATCTAACCATATATATGTGTGTAAAATTGATCCCTAATCATTTTACAATCGAAATTGTCCACCTCCACTACGTAGATTGCCAAATATCACAAGAATTTGACGGACGACACTTGGTTTCCGTCATTGATGGGGGAGATGGAATCTCTACCATCCATCCATCTATTGGGAACGAATGGCTGAGATTTAGCCATGGGAATTGATTAAATCCTATATAACAAATCGTGAGAGAAATCGTGGTTGTTTAACGAAGATCGGATGGTCGTGATGAATTCCACGTCCCTGACGCCATTTTAGCTAGATCTATGTGGATCCAGTTGGCCCAATAACTTGTTACCACGTGTAAAGTAATGCCACATGGTGTTGACTAGATTAAACAGAAAAATCAGGTTTTTCGTGTTTTAAAAATGCAAAAAAATGTCTAAAACTTTAAAATATCATAGAAAATAAATTACTCAACTAAAAAATACAAATAAGGGCTCTATGGATTCATCTCAGTGAGGAGAATCCATTAAACTCAAAATCCCCAAATTTTAATGGATATTTTTGGGTTAATTTGAGTTTAATTAAAAAAATTAAACTTAAATTAAACCCAAAGCATTAATCTAATTAATTTGAAATTTTGGAGAGTAAAATTAAGGTTAAAACACACCTAAGATAAATTATTTAGGATTTATTAAAAATTAAATAAATAGATATATAATTTTTAAGGCATATGCCTTAATTTAATAAAATTAATTAATATTAAATCACAAAAATTATAAAAATTTATTGAATTAGCCTATATCATCATAACGAACACCAAAGAACCCAAAAAATACCATTAGAATTATGTGGAACTTAATAAACCCCAAAATGTCCTAATTAGGTAATTAATTGAACTAATTAATTCAATTATTTGATCTTAAATTTGAAAAATTATAATAAATTAACCAAAACTCTGTAAAATCTAAATAAACTCTCTATGGATTCATTTTCTCAAGGAGAATTTACGAAAAGTAAAACTCATAATATTAATTCCTTCTAATTTAGGCTTAATTTAGGTTTTATTGAAATGATTAAAATCTTAATTATTTTGAAATTGCACAATTGATAATCCTTTCCTCCCGTTGTTTCCATAGCATGCTTTTATTTTTGCTCGAAAAAAAAAAGAATGACCTCATCAAAAGGATGGTCATTGTAGTAGAAGATATATTGATCATACTTAATATTAGAAAGATCGTAATATGCATTTACAGCACTACTGTCATAACTTACCAGCTTCCCTCGAATGTATGCTTTATTGTACTAGCCATCCCGTGGATTCACAAAGAATTCATGCTCGACCAAGATGATGCATGAGTTATCGTAAGCTAGCTTGAGCCACCTTATCTCTATGATTATACCCTTCACGCTACCGCCAGAATTCTGGAAACCCCTTTCTGGAATCAAGTGCTTATAAAGAAGAGCGTATTGATACTGCTCCTCAGCATTCAACATTGACGAAATGATTGGCATTGCTAGATGCCCTCTTCTTACCCACCAATCTTCTAAGAGGAATGATGAAAAAATTTAAACTTAGAAAGAAAAGAGAGTTGAGAGAGAGAAAGTTCTTAAATAGAAATAATTGTTGAATAAAAAATCCTTAACATGCTGGGCCTATTTAAAAATCATACCTAGCATCATAATGCTAAGACTGGCACCAAGGAGCTAGCTTCTCAAGTTGTAAAACACGGCCTCGATGCCAGGCGCCCACATGCGGTGTCGAGACATTGGTCAGCTCATTTCTTCGGTTACTATGCGATCAAAATGGCATATTTAATTATAATAAGTTTTGTAATCGATGCACATGAAAAACATGAAGCACCACTACGCTCTGATCTAGCATTGTGGCACTTATTAAAATGAGGTTATCATTTCCCCTTATAACCAACTGCATGTTTGTCAGAAATATTGACCACCATCGCCATACTACAAAGCAGCACCTTATCGCTGTTCAAACGGTCAAATGATCAATAATGTTGGCACCACGGTGCTATATATGTAGTACCATGGCGTTGAGCCACTAGCTCATCTGCTCCCGTGTCATGCCACATAAGCAATGGGCTCCACTATCATAGCATTGTGGTGCTAAATCTAAGTGTCGAAGCACTGGGTCCCTAAAATAAAAATTTTATGTACTTTTAATAAAATTTAATTTTTTATTTGTTTGCTAGGCAAACACCACTATGTCTATCCAACATGTGGATAACCCATCTATATGGCAATCCAAAAGGATGGAAGTTCAGTTTTCCTATCCATTTATTATGCAAACATTCATATATTTTTTGGTATTTTAAAGGGATGTAATGCCAACCTCATGTTCATTCACCATATGAACATCTATTTGTTTACAATGCAAACAACCACATAATTTGGTCTCCGTATGAACAAATTTATATTTGTCCACCATGTGGACAAACCTAATTTTGAGATATAAGGACCAACCTCCTATACGTTCACCATGTGAATATTTGTTTGCTTGTCATGCAGACACTCATAATTTATTCACTATGCAAACAAATCCACATATGTCCATCTTGTAGAAGACCCTAATTTGGCATTGCAAAAAAGTGATGTAAGCCCAACCTCCTATTAGTTCACTATGCGAGCATCTACACGTTCACCGTATGAACACCTTATAATTTGTTCATCACATAAATACTCTTACACTATCTACACTAAAAAATTCAAAGTTTACTTGAGATACCTGAAACGAGGTGACCCATGGTTGCTAATCAAATTCTTTGGACATTACAGTTATGTCCCTCACATATTAATATACTAGAATAAATTAGTCCCAAGATGATTGATCCATGGGATCTTGATCAGGATTACACTCTTATTTCCTTTTAGACTATCATCTGAACTACATTATACCTCTGAGACACCGTTACATACCACTAAGATATGTTTATTTCAAACCTTAATCAAGAGTGCTCTCTTGTTGAGATAAGAGAGGTAATTAACTATGGAGGTTTGCGCCCATAGGAAGTAGAAACTAAATCTAAATAAATCCTAACATAAATGTTAAGGGAAATCTAGTTGAATATATATCAATCTGCCTCCTGAAAAAGTATACTCCTACCCATCTCATCCAAAGATGGTGGAACGCATCCTTAAAGGTGTTTTTTCTGAGCGATCACCTCTCCATGTAGTTCAGGGCACAAACATCTGGTACAGCGAAGACTCATTAGCTTTATAAGTACTTATTAAGTAATCAAATTCATTATAAGATAATATCTTTATCTTTCGAGAGAATATATTTATCCTTTAATGATGTATTTGATTACTTAAATAAGTACCCCCAAGATCTGCATCGTGTTCCAAATAAAGTTCCCACACGTATAAATATTTGGCTCTATTTATGATTTTTTGATACATATAGAAGAAAAATGAAGAAGATGTATACTTCTTATTCAAGATGCAATTGGTGAGTAACTTTTATAGAAAAGAAAAAAAAATCTCTCCCCTTAAAATATAAGGTTCCCCCACTAAATTAGTATAATCACACTTATGAAGGCTTTAGGTCATTTGAAGTTATATCTAGGATCATGGTGATTTCAAAGAGCTAAGATGGCATGCCTTATATATTATTTTTTACATTGAAATGAGATAACATGATATAGATAATGTTAATTGTGAAAGGCCTAATTGATGATATTTTGAATACTTAGGAGCTTAGTAATTATGAATGAATTTTCATGAACTTGCAAAAACATAAATTTAAAATATCTCGGCATCCTTAGTTGTGCAAAAAGAGGTGTGTAGTGCTTATGTTGTTTTATTGTGTGCATTAAATGCAATATAATGTCTCATAAATAAATTTTAATTTTTCCATAATATAATAAATCTATGTTGGCTATATAATTGACACACTTATTATAGACTAAGATGGTTGTTCTCCTTACGTCACAAACTTCTACCTTTTGTTGGGCTAAAACAAGTATATTTTAGTGAATTATGTACTCTGTTTTGTCTTTTGTACTCCTCCTTGCTTGGTAAAGTCATGTATATACTAATACTAATATATTCTACTTAAATTGGACTTACTCAAATCCATTGAGACCCATAATTAATTGACCTAAGATTCCTTATCGTGGCTTATATGCTTGAGCCCAATTTTTACCTTTATCTTGAACTAAATTTATCTACACATATTAAATATATAACAATAATTCTATGTAATACATCTTTTTGCCAAATTAGTTTGATATATTATTAAATATTATATTTTTCTTATCAAATTCAGCCTACCTTCTAGCTTAATTAAGCTAGTAATATAATCAATTGACATTAGTACTTTGACTCATATCATCTTATCACATGGATTAGGCATAAATTTGAATCATTTTAGCCAACACTTACACTAGGTTCGCTTGCATTGTCCTACTATATCCTAAGACAATCTAATCTAGCATATTTAGCATCTAATCTAACTTTAGCTTCACATTGTTGTATCACATAGTTTATAAATAACTTTATCTCATTTATCAAGTCTATGTAAATTAGTTAGAATATTATTGACCATAATATGTCTACTATAGGACCTAAGGACCCACTTTGACCCAATTGGCCTGACATAATAATCCTAAGATGCTTAGTTACTATAATGATTAACCTTGCCTATTGTCTAAGAGTTTGACCAACCAAAATAGACTTAAACCTACTTACCTAGGGTCCATGAAAAGCCTTAAGAAAATATCATCATTAATTGATCAAATTAACCTACCCACCAAATCTAATACATCTTAGAGTGCTAAAATCTTTCTCCAAGTTTCATAAATCATAACCAACCAACATAAATAGAGGGATCCACCAAAATCAAACCCTAAGCCCTTGGTTAAATTAATAATATGAGTAGTTAAGCTAGAATTGAATAGACTTAAAGGTTAATTTAAGTAATCATATTCTATTGTATGATAAATTAAGGCATGTTGGCATCATTTGGTGTACAACATTTATACAAATGTAGTCTTCACCATTAATGACTATTTAGTTGCAATATCAAGCTATGCATTGTGTATCATCACATAAATATCCATTGCTTTGTATCATTTTTTGGATCTTGAATTTGAGTTTCGTGAGTTGCGTCAAATTCCCATCATCTATAAGGGGCTGTTTGGTTGGCTGGAAAAGGAATGCAGTGTAAAAGAAATGTAGTGTAAAGTGAATATAGTGAATTTTGATTACTTTATAATTGTTTGGTCGTATGTAAAGTAAATACATGAAAACTATATTTTATGTTTGGTTGGGTATATATATAAAGTAAAATAAATACCTTTATTCTGAATACTGTTATATGTAAAAATTCATGTATTCTGAATATTGTTATTTGTAAAGTAATTATAATTTTTTTTAAATTAATTGAATTATTAAATTAATAAACTAAAAATATAATAAATTATAAATAAAAATTTACTACTTAGGATTACAATATATTTATTTTAAAATTACAAACTTCTTTATGATTTAGATATAAGGGCATTTTAGAATAGAAATAAATTCAATCTTCTAGCTCAATATATAATTTTAAATGGAGTTCAAAGTCAAGCTACTTGAAATTAATCAAATTAGCAAAACCATCCAGATCTCCTATCAAAACTTAATAATAATATATAAGCTCCAAATGTATTCCTTGTTTCTGTCAATTTGTTTCCTCCTGTTAAACCACCATTTTCATCCTCATAATCTTTCAGCAGATTGCAGTTTCAAAAGTATTCCATTCTAAGAACCCCATTTTAACCCTTAACGATCACATTTTGTTTGTGTAAAGGCTGTTATTGCAGACCTTGGTCCTGCACTCTTCTCCTCACCATGAGTTCACTGTCCAAAGAAGGTAATTATACAATAGTAGACACTGCCATCAATGCAAATTGTGAACAGAAATGCCGGCCAATACAGATATACATAAAAATCTAAGATACAAGAAATAAGAAAGTATCTTCACTGTCATGAAGCTGCCTTCGCAAGCCACTACTAAGGATTCTACAAAAAAAACTCACTTTGGAATACAAAAATCTACCAAATGATTAAAACTTTCCACTAGACGACAATGCAACAATAAGCCTATCATAGTGTTTAAAAGCTAGAAGCTGGTAGGTTTGTACTACTTACCTATGAACACCATATTCAAGGCACAACTGAGCAACAATTTCAGTAAAATCTTTGAATTGATATATTCCATTGGTACAAAGGTACCTTTCAGATGCATTTGGTGTCTTAAGTAGAAAGACTTGAGCGGCAGCAACATCACGCACATGCACACAGCCTAGCCAGTGATATTCTTGAGTATCCTTTGAACCTTCAAAACAGGCCAAGAATTATTGCATTGTGATATGATCCCAAATCCTCTAATTGCCAAATTAGAACATACAATAATAAGAATTACAAGGATAACAGACTCTGTATAGGAAGGAAGACCAAATACAGCCACAAATGATTCAGAAACTCATTATACAGAGACCACTGATGATAACAGAGAAGAAAATATTACAAGATTACTAAATCAGAGCATAAAACAACTACGAATATTACAGAATAGAAATACAACATGTCCGTAATCACAACCAAAAAAAACCGCCTAGAGTAATAATAGGCAGCAAAAAAAACCCCAAAGTACGCACGTATGATAGATAATCAATACGAGATTCTAGATAATTCAAGAAAATCCTGCAGCAATTAGCAACAACAGAAATTAGAGCCGACCTCAAGAAAGCTGGCCACATTAGCATAACAGAAGTAAACGATCCAGTATAACTGAAATCAATTACTTTATAAAGAACGAGTAGCTAGTGGTTAGAAATTAGTATAAATAGAGATCAGAAGCCAAACAGAGGGGGAATGAACAATTTACAGAAAAAAACTTATCTCTTCAGTCTCCTTCTTCATCTCTTCCTCTGCATTTCTTCTAGGTTCCATCTGGAGAGAAACCTCGCCCTCCCGATCCGCACCTAATTCTTCTCGGGAGCATCTCGACGGCTTGAACAGTCGACTAAAAATAAATCAAAGAAGGAAGTAAGGTCAATATCATCCAGAATATCATCCCACGGTCCAGATACAGCCACCGCAGCTAAAATCAAAGGCTCAGATTCAATCCAGAAATCAAACTGCACAGAAACCAGCACGTGTATTCCACTAATTCCTATAAGAATCAAGAACCGCTGGATCAAAGACCAAATCCCAGGGCAGATAAGAAACCAAAGCAATCAGACGATCCAAGAAGCAGCTCAAGATAAACTCGATCCGAGGGCTCAGATCCAACGGCTAATTACAAAACACACTGCATCCAACGACTCAGAAAGCATCTGAGTTATTCCTTCCAATTTATCAGTAACTCAGCCGGGTTCCAAGCACTCAGTGAGTCGACTCAGTGACAGAACCCAAACCTAGCACGGACAGACTCAATTCAGGGAAGGCATACCATATTATTGGTGCTCTTGTTGATTCACACCTACAACAATGGCAGCCAACACAAAATACAATGCCAAAACACTTGAAGAATGTGTTACCAGATTAAACAAAATAGAAGAGCAAATGACCTCAGTCACTATGGTATTGACTGAAATATCAAAAAGATTGACTGCCATAGAAAATAGATTGGAAAAACAACCTCAAATTCAGGTATGTAATGCATTCCCTTCAGAATCCTATTCTCCAAACAGACCACATACAAACACACCCATCTCAATACCTCTTAAAATAGATATGCCCAGATTTAATGAAAAAGACCCTAGAGAATGGCTCTTTAAAGCGAGCGCTTTTTTTCAAGATTATAACTCCTCAGAGGATCAGAAATTTTTAATATCCTCAATATACATGGATGGACCCGCTTTGAGCTGGTATCAATGGATGCAAGTAAATAAACAATTGGCCACGCTTCAAAGAACAAATTATGCAAAGATTTGGCCCTTTCCTCTACAGAGATTTAAGAGGAGAACTAGCTAAGCTTCAACAGCAAACCACAGTGCAACATTTTTATAATGAATTTGAAGACCTAGCTAACCAAATTTCAGACATTCCACATGAATTTCTACAAAGCTGCTTTGAATCAGGGCTTAAATCAGATATTAAAAGGGAAGTAAGATCCCTACAGCCTTCTTCCTTGCAACAGGCATTTCAATTAGCCAAGCTAATGGAAGACAGATTGTCTGATGAAACAGAAATGCATAGAAATAGCAGAAATCAGCACACTTCAGTAAGTAAACAGCAATATCAGAGTGCTCCAACTACCTTACTGCAGCCTCCCACAAATGCCACTCAACACAACATAAAACAAAGAAATATCAATTGAATTTAACGAACTCAAAAAGACGTAAAAAAGAAGAGGCTTATGCTTCAATTGTGATGAGAAGTACCATAGAGGGCATATCTGTAAGTCCAAGTTATTTGCATTAATGACAGTAAATGATGACCAACAACATCAGCTGCAACATGGTAATCAGCCCGACAACCAATGGGTACAAGAAGAAACATTAACAACAAGCTTCATATATCAACCATTTAACCCAGGCTAAGAAAGCCTATCTATCAAGTATACATAATTATTAGCCATCTATATCCTATATAGCTTAGTATTTTCAGATAACACATCCTTACATAGCCTACTCTAGAATGTAATTACCAATAAGCTATTCCTAATATAGAGTATAACCGAACGCCATTCATTACATACTGACCTATCCAATAGATGAGTCCGTTTAGGTGAATTTGAGTCAAACTACAAATATGGTAATCCAGCTATAGGATCATGAGCATACAGAGGCAGAAACAAGTCTACAACAAGGGACAAAAGAATACTACTTCTAACAGACAATCAAATTGCTACTTTCATAATCAGTGGGAGGGAAAGTATCAACAGGAGCTTTTGAGAAATGAATTGAAGAAACAGAGAAGGCAGATGTTTAATTTTGACCTTGAGGACAAGGTCAGTGTGAGGAGGGGAGTAATGATATGATCCCAAATCCTCTAATTGCCAAATTAGAACATACAACAATAAGAATTACAAGGATAACAGACTCTGTACAGGAAGGAAGACCAAATACAGCCACAAATGATTCAGAAACTCATTATACAGAGACCACTGATGATAACAGAGAAGAAAATATTACAAGATTACTAAATCAGAGCATAAAACAACTACGAATATTACAGAATAGAAATACAATATGTCCAGAACAGCAATAGAACCAAAAACTAGCTAGAGTAATAATAGCTGCAACAGCACAAAAACCCCAAAGTACAAGGATAAGATACGAATAGATATTCCGAGATAATTCAAGAAAATTCGCAAAGAATTAGCAACAACAAATTAGAGCGACCTCAAGAAAGTGGCTACATCAAGATAATGATAAACGATCCAAAGATAATCAAATCAATTACTTTATAAAGAACGAGTAGCTAGTGGTTAGAAATTAGTATAAATAAAGATCAGAAGCCAAACAGAGGGGGAATGAACAATTTACAGAAAGAAACTTATCTCTTCAGTCTCCTTCTTCCTCTCTTCCTCCTGCGTATCTTCTTCTAGGTTTTCCTCACGGAAACTTCCATCGGAGAGAAACCTCCGCTCCGATCCCAGTCTAATTCTTTCTGAGCGTCGACGGCTCGGCCGACCGTGAAAATAAATCAAAGAAGGAAGTAAGGTCAATATCATCCAGAATATCATCCCACGGTCCAGATACAGCCACCGCAGCTAAAATCAAAGGCTCAGATTCAATCTAGAAATCAAACCGCAAAACCAAAGACGTATTCCACTAATTCCTATAAGAATCAAGAACCGGATCAAAGACCAAATCCAGTGAGATAGAAACCAAAGCAATCGACGAAGCAAGAGAAACTTCGATCCAGGCTGCATCCAACGGCTAATTACAAAACACGCATCCAACGACTAAAAGCATCGAAGTTATTCCTTCCAATTTATCAAGAACTCCGGGTTCCAAGCACTCGAGTCGACTCGGAACGTAATCCAAACCTAGCAATATGCACACTCAGTGGAAGACCATATTACATTGCCTGAATGTGTAATGATTGCAATCTTGTAAACTATAGTTACACAAACCTTGTAAGAGTTGTTGAAGGATAGCTGAGCTAGCGTTCAGACTAGGCTGCAAGAGGGGGTCAAGGCATGTGGAGGGATTGATTGCTACAATGTTTAAGTCGTTCTTTTCAGCATATTCCCAAGCTCTCCTCTATGTTGTAGCCTTTGAAACTGGATGCCATTTCTGGGTTAACAAACATTAATAAAAGAAATTTATTGGAGAAACTATAATAAGTTGCTAATTCAAGGAGATAATATCCCTACATTTGCCGATAGGCTAATTTCATAGTTCAAATTCTTTTCCTCCAAATGAATAGGGATAACCAACCTTTGCTCTTAAGCTCACCCGCCCCACCCCACTATGAAAAGATGATACTTTCAAACAAAATGATTATTCTATGCACCCTTGGCACATTGATGATCAAAAGAAAAAAAATGGAGAAGGGCAGTGTTCAGTAGATGCCAAACAATCAAACTCATAGGTCATATCATCAATTATATGACACGGCCAGGGATAAAGCCATCATAAATGCATTTATGGAAAGAATAACTTTACCAAACTGCTTTTATGGATAAATAATTTAGATTATAGGTACTTAAAGTGTCAGATTCTGAAACACGTTTTGCATAGACATCAATCCATTGGATAGCAGTTCCAGATACCTTTGCAGTCTAATGAAATAAAAACACAAATATCTCATTAAAAAAAGAACGTATGCTATGGTTACAATAGCCACTTTGCTTCCGCTTTCCACTAAAAGATGATAATTGAAAATTGAAGGTATAAATCGGTGACAGAAATAAATATATTATCATACAAGCAAATGCCAAGAGAAGAAAAAATTGTTCTTGTAGAAAATGTTTCACAAGAAAGACTTGTTGATGTTATCATAGAACACTAAGGAAAAATTATTATTGACCTTTAAATAAATTCCATAAGTATAACAACACATACATAAAGAAATTGGTGAAAATTAAGCGCTGCATCAAGCAAATTGAAGTTGAAACAAACACCTTGATCGTAATCAAAATTTATCGAAATATCCTCTGATCACAAAATTATTCACCTTAATGTCTTCAAGACATCAAAATTGATTTTAAATAACTTCTCACATAGTTTAATCATCATTCGATTAGGAAAAATAAGTAGCAAATGTAATTTCACTTATATCAGAATCGGGAGACCTCGATGTCATCCAAATGAGCTCTTGTTGTGAAACAGACTCCGCTGTTTTCACAATTAATTAAATTGAGTGTGGAGTAAATGACAAGTCCAAAAATGTGACGACACACAAAGTAAGCTCGAATTTGTCCAATCGACCTCGATGTTTCTCAAATAATCTCCAATCAAAATTAGTTAGAAACGTCACCCATATTGGGTATATTTAATGTTGACAAAATTTTGCATGAATTTCTATGCAATTGAGGCATATAAAAAAATTAAAAATAGAATAGAAAATAGAAAATCAGTTGGTTTATGGAAGTTTCAGCTTATCTCTAAAATCAGTTGGTTTATGGAAGTTCAAACCAATGGATTCTCTACAGTTCTCGCAAATATCATATGAAAAAAAAATCTGAATTTCATAAGAAAATAAGCCCTACGCCCGTTTTTCGAACGTATCTCACACGTTTCTTATCCGAATTGGATGAATTAGGCATTGTTGAAAAGCTAACAAACTTCTCTACAATTTTTATGTTGATCAATTTTGGTAATTAACTATGTATTCACTACAGTTCTCGCAAATACTATATGAAAAAAATCTAAATTTTAGAAAAAATGAACCTTGTGCCAGTTTTTCGAACGTATCTCACTCGTTTCTTATCCAAATTGGATGAAATATGCATCATTGAAAAGCTTGTGAACTTCTCTACAACTTTTATGTTGATCACGTTTGTTAATTATCTATGAATTCGCTACAGTTCTCGCAAATGCCATATGAAAGAAATCTGGAATTCAGGAAAAGTAAGCCATGCGCTAGTTTTTCGCACATATCTCACTCGTTTCATATCCGAATTGGATGGAATATGTATTGAGCCAAATCATACATTTATTATGAAAAAAAATAATACGTATCATGCCCACACCAGCAATAAACCAAAGAAAAGAAGTGTATATTTCAAAACTGTGCAAGAAACAACTTCATACATATAAATAGTATATACAAAAAATGAAGGGAATGCTATGCTAGTTTGTAATAGCAACACCTGAAACTCAATGGAGAATGATTGTAGAGTAAATATTAACAAATCAAATGAAAGCACTTTACAACACACTAAATATATCACAATAAACTTGTTCATAATTTAAAGTACTCAACGTAATAGAAAAAACATACATCCAAAGTTTGGCATATTCAACAAAATATCATAGTGCATTACAACCAAATATCATTAACAATCACATAGGTCTACATTCAACAAAAGAAAATTTAAGTTTACAATAAAGTACTGTTACATGAGATAGTGGTTAACATAAAGATTGAACAATAATTACATAATCTCAAAATACAAAATCATCTTCCTAACTCCTTGTGCATCCATCTGGCTTTTAATTCGGTAGGTCTTGAAAGAAAAGATCGAATCATCATAGGATTTTTTGATAAGTTCTCATAAATTGTGTCAATCTCTTCAGTAGAAAAATTTGGAATACTAGAAAGCTCTGTCATTAGTTCATTGAACATTTATCTTTCCTTAAAATCCCTTGTTAAACTCTGAATTGTATTTACAATTTGGACTACACTATCAGCCATCATGATAATATAATCATACAAAGATTGATAACTTGCATTCTTTTTAGTCTTCTCGTGTTTAGTAAATCCTTTTGAAGATGAAAGTATTGACCTTTTTGTCTTCTCTGTAGAGTCCTGTGTAAGATCCACATCAGGAAACTCAATGGGTTGGGATGCATCTGTAAATGTCTCGATAAAAATTGGAGGCTCGTCATCATCTAAACTAATATGTTGAGTACCAAAGAAAGTTTCAGAATTTCTTGACTTTACCCATTCTCCTGTGGCATGACCTTCACCACAAACTTTCTCCAATTCATTGTACATTACAATTGGAATATTTAAAAAGCCAGCATCTTTTAAAAAAGCCTACAATACAAAAAGTACAAAAACTTAACATATATTTCTTAGCAATATCATGTGGCAAAGCTATATATTACAAAAAATATCTGAATATGTGATGCATATTCCTCTTGTCCCATTAATATCATTATTTTATCTTCATCCCAAGACACACCTGATTTTCTCTTTAGCTCCTAGATGTGATTTCATATTCCTCTTTGATGTCTAATCTGATTCTTGCATTGATCCGATGTGACTTCAATTCCAAATTTTTATTTTTATTTATAAGAAACACCTTTGTATACAGTATCTTTGAAGCCTTGAGCACTTCTCATATTCGCATCAACATACTCACACATGATTTGTAAAAGTCCTGAAATCCATTATAGTTTTGTACTCCAGACAAAATGCTTTCTTTTAGTTTTTAGAGCTAGTGGGGGGTTAGGAAGAAGATTGTCCATTTAAACTAATTAGGCAACCATTATATTGAAGCAAATATTAGTAGTTAGTATGGTTAAAAAATAATCTTATAAAAGAAATTATGCCAAAAAAAGATAAATCTATAAAAACAAAGATGTTTTATTCTACTCAAAAATAAATATGTGTATCATCCATTACATATATGAACTGAAACATATATATATATATATATATATATATATATATATATATATATATATATATATATATATATCACCCAAAAAGATAAACAATCAGCATCCAAAAATATTTACAGTATGTACTAATGAAATATGATTTACAAAAGGATAATAAATCTAACATCCCAAAATATGGACTATGTGCTAGAAAGGATATTTTATGTCATCCAAATTTCTAGCTAATAATCAACTTCGTTCATGCGGCTCCACATTGCATGAGCTATTTGGTCTCTTTTGTCCACCCACTCACCAGATTCGTTTATAACCCTCCTTTCATGCCTATTAATATGTGCTCTCCTAGCCCACTCATCCTCTGGAAGAATGAAATCATCATCCCTTTCTAAAATGATCTAATTATGTAATATACAAGATACAAGAACAATATTAACTTATGTTTGTAATGGAAAATATGGGTCGCACTTGATAATTCCAAATCAATTTTTCAAAGAACCAAAAGCACGCTCCACTGTAGTACGAAGTGATGAATGTCAAAGGTTAAACAACTCCTGCGCATTGGTTGGTCTAATGCTAGTGAATTCTTTAAGATGCTATCTTGTGGCAGGAAATGGAGATATAAAATCCTTCCTAGTAGAGTAGCCACCATCCACTAGGTAGTACTTACTTGTGAATAAACGTAAATCAATCATTAGTATATGTAAAATACTTATTGTAAGTGATATTTATGACAAAAAAAAAAATTTATCTTCTAGAATAAACAGACCATCAAGTCGTTCTACGGCATATGGAGAACTGTAGCATCATGTGCTGAACCTTCCCACCCAGCTAAGACATATGTAAATCTCAAATTGAAGTCTACTATTGCAAGCACATTTTGGGTGGGATAAAGTTTTCTCTCTCTAAAGCAGATTCATGCTCCTTAGGAACCCTAGCCTTAATATGGATTCCATCAAGGGCACCGATACAATCCTAAAATTAATAAGTTAAATTAGTAAGAGCATTAGAATACTTATATAAGATATCATTATCATACCTTGAAGGAAGGCATGAATCTATCGCTCAATTGTATTTTATGTGGAGTTTCCAATGTCGCAGGCTTTATCATGTCATGTCGTAACTCTCCTACGGCATATAATACAGCATTAAAGTACCTACTAATAGTTTCTCCAGATTGTTGAAAGTTGAATTGAATGACCTGATTTCGCACACTGTGCCCAAGGGTATGTAATAATATAGCAACTTGTTCTTCAATTTTTACATTTAGCGTGTTTACAAGTAAACCACTTGTGGGAAATAAATTGCATAATTTGAAAAAAGGTATTTTTTTCATTCGAACCATATTCACGCAATCTGAATCAGATCCATGATGTAATCTATAAAGGTATGTTACGCTGAATATTTCACTCAGGATTAATTCTTTGTTGATCTCTCCTTAGTGTATCCAATAAAACGTATATAATAGTGATTGAGCCAGCAATGCATGCATGAATGGCTGAAGTAAGTTGATTTCCATTGATCTCAACATCGTTTGAAAACTCATTGTAATCAGAGGACCATCCTTCACCCTCTTCAGATGTGTCAGTCATTGATTTTTACAACGATATTCACTATGCTAATCCTTAGAAAATAAGAAAAAGTGTTTAGGAGAATAACAAAGCCATCAAATTAGTTGAAAAACAAATGAATTATAAAAAATAATAGAAGAAGAGAATCATCATTTTTGTATCTATGGACATTGCATTGAACATAAAGTAAGGTAGAACTATAAATTTTTTACTAAATTTATAAATATATATGAAGGGATCAAGAATTCCTATTTTTTTTTCAGCCTCATTAATAAAACTCTATATTTACATTTTTAATTTTCTTATTTACTTTGGAAGATTTGAGACTTCTCTTTTTAATATATTTGGGTGAAGCAATCTTTAGGGAATACTATTTTCTTGCATTATTTATTTTATATCATGAAATATTTATGTAAAGTTGATGTCTTCCCCAACAATCTATATATTGTATATTAAATAATAGTACATAGCTAAATAATACTATTATAGAAATTAGCAAAATAATTTTCATGAAAAGTACTACATAATGAGACAAATAAAATTTGATTGATTGCAACATTATCACGATAATCTTACAATGCAAATATAGATCTTATTTAAAATTAAATCTTAATAACAATGAACCAAACAACTATCAAGCAAAGTACCACCTTGTTTGAGTCAGGCAACGATAGCTTAAGCTTGATAAAAAAATGTAATCAAGTTCAAGTAAATATGTTAGTATAATTATATGAGTGTAACTAAATTGTAACTAGATCATGTCATTATGTATGACTAGGTTATGAGAATTTTTTAATCAAATGTGTATGATTGAAAAAAAATAAGGTAGCTTAGAAAGGAACACTTAGCAAAACAAAAAAAATTGAGTAAATGTTGGAAACTTGGTAAGGGGAGTAATACGAAGATATAGTAAATTAAGGAGCTACAATAATATGCTTGATTATAATTGTATAAAGTACTAGCATAATTCATAAGATAACTAAGGAAATTGTTTAACGTAGTCGTAGAATATGTTTTACCCTTTAAGTTAACTCCCCTACTTAGAACAAATTGTTGAGGTGGAAAAATGAAAGATATTGCAGACACAAAATAAGAAGGGGTGATAATAAGAAAATTCACTTTATAACAAAAGATTGTTCTTCTTCATACAAAAAATAAAAAACATAACTCCAACAAAGAAGAAAATGGCACACACTCAATGGAAGCTCTCTATTTTAGTTTCCTTGCCAACTTTCTAACTTCTCACCCCATCTTTCCATAGTTATTATGCTCTTAATAGCATACAACCAACCACTAACTGCCAAAAAACTTAAAAATTACAATTAAGAATAATATGACATGACAAATTAGAATATAAAAAGAAAAATTACTTAACATAACTTGAAAACAAAATTCTTCACATTCTATGCTAAAGGGCTGCCACCTCATGATAAACTCATTGTCTTCTATCAATATCAACAAGAGATTCTCATAAATTGCATGTAAGCAAGCCACATTATCACAAAGAAGCTTAGGAGCATAGACTAATTCCAACACAAATAAGGTCAACTGATACAATCAACCTTGTATGAGAAACAGAGGTTGAAATCCAATAAATTAAATCAGGAACTAATGTGATAGTAGATAAAAATATATATATTTAGTTTAAATACATAAATAAATACAATAACTTAGGATATTGTAACAATGAAGTGTTTTAGTAAGATTTTTTCTATGACTATATCTAAATACTATTGCTAAATATCAAATGAGCAGAAATTAAACTAACATTTCTTCAATAATCCTGAAATTTTCCAATATTCTCACAAAGCAATATATGTATATGATCATCAAATATATAATCTGTATGAAACAAATATAAAAACTGAAATATACACTCTAAATATCATCAAGATACAAATCTAATAAATTAAATTAGAAACAAATGTGATAGTCGAAAAAAAAAAATTTAGCTTAAATACATAAATAAATACAATAACTTAGGATATTTGTAACAATGAAGTATTTTAATAAGATTTTTTAAATACTATTGCTAAGTATCAAATGAGCAGAAATTAAACTAACATTTCTTTCATAATCCTGAAATTTTCCATTATTCTCACAAAGCAATATATATGTATATCATCAACAAATATATAATCTGTATGAAACAAACATAATCCTGAAGAAATTTTCCATAATCCAGAAATTTTCAATAATCAAATATATAATCTGTATGAAACAAATATATATGTATATCATCATCAAATTTTTTATAATCCTGAAATTTTCCATTATTCTAGAAATTAAACTAACATTTCTTCCATAATCTGTATGAAACAAACATAAAAACTGAAATATACACTCTAAATTTCATCAAGATATAAATAAAAAGTCAAGAAGCATTCGAAGAAAGAAATTCGGGAAAAAAATCTAAAAGTTATCGGAAAAAAATCAAGAAGCTCCACACCTTGAAAGCAAGAATTGCCAATGAATGCAGCAAAAATCTCCAGGAAGTGAAGACCCACGGCACGGTAGCAGCTCTCACGGTGGTAGCTCACGTAGTCGGGGTGCTCGCCGTCGCAATCTCCAGGCAATCCCACCTCTCGCCGGTACACGCAATAGGACGATGTTTGATCCCGTGGTTCAGCGTTCGCAGGCCCATGAGTTTTGTGTGAAGGTTATCACCGGAGACGAAGGGTCATACACATGCTTCAACCGTGATTTCTAATTTCGCTCAATTCGGAGGCATTCCATTTACACAGAGAATAGCTTAGGAAAAAATTTTAAATACCGTAAAATTTTACACGATATTTAATTTATCGTATATCAAATATGAAAAAAGTATAATTATATGTATCTAAATTATATTACACCCCTTTTATACTGAGCCAAACAGCCTCTAATTACACATGCAATGAGCATGAGGCTCAAATCACGAAGATTTTATGTGAAATCAGTGAGAGCAAGCTTTCATGCGTGAGAATTTTATTCATGTAATTTAATCTCTCCTATATGGTCTAATTAAAAAATAAAAACAGAAGCAAATGTATATATATATATATATATATATACAAAATGATGATTTAGATATTTTTTTTAAATAAAAGGAAAATCCAATTTTTATTTTTTTATATCGTAAACTTGGCCTTATGTGTTTCGATGGAGGGCTAAATAACATTTTCCTTCTCTTTCTTTGGCTGTACACTAAAATAGGAGGAAATATGTTTGGCTGCATATTAAGAGGGTGTTTAGCAATGGATTGAATTTAGTAAATTCTGAGTTATTAAATTTTGAAAAATATTTGATATTAGATTTATTAAATCTTGCTAAATTTAGAAAGATATTTGATAAGTTATTTGAGGATTTAAATCTATTATAATAAAATAATAATTTTTTAAAGAATATGAAAATAGTTAAATTCTATTAAAGAGGAGTTATTTGATAAATTATTTGAAAATTTAAATCTATTAACTTAAGTAATAATTTAAATTAATTAAAATTAATTAACTATTAAATATAATAATAATATTTATTAAATTATAATTAATTTAGAATAGCATATCAATTAATTATTAATAGTATTAAATTAAATTTGTTAAAATTAACTTTAATTATTTTAAAAATAATATTAACTATTATATTAGTTAAAATTAATTAACTATCAAACTATAATTACATTTAATAATTATAATTAATTTTAAATTATAGTAATATGTAATTAAAACTAACTACTAAATACATTAATTAATCAATTATTAGTATTAATATTAATATTAACTTAAAGTAATATGTGTTAATATTAATTATTAATTAGTTAAAATCAATTAACTATTAAATCATAATTTTATATGTATACTACATCCCCACATTTTTCCCCCAGCCGACATCCCCCACCCCCTCTTCCCCGATGGTAACCTAAGTCTTTCCCCCTAGGTGCAGTTCAATTTTTGTGAATCCTATAAATTCGGCTTCCTATAGTATTTACTAAATCCAAGATTTAAGGAGATTTACAGGATTTATCGGATTTACAAGATTTACTTAAGATGGGATTTATTAAATCCCGAAAAAAATATTTGGTAGGATTTAGGGGATTTAAAGGCTTAAATCTGGAATAAATCGGTTATCAAACACCCTTGAGAATGAGAAAGTGAGACTTGGAATTCAAGGGCGGACCCACATGATGCCCAGCCCACCCTGAAAATATTAATTTTATTTAATGGAATGAAGAATTTTATAATTTACATATTTGCCCAGCCTAAAAATGTTAATTTTATTCAATTAGATGAAGAAGTTTATAATTTTGCCCATCCTCAAAATAATTCTCACCTTAAGAATAATTTTGAGATGAATATTAACAAAGAGTATTATATACACATCTTAAAATGAATTTAATTTTAACTTATTGTAATATCATGTAATCAATATTTTAACTCATGTAATCAAGTTATAAACTATATTTTATAATTTTATAATTTTATAATAATTTAAAATCATAAAATTAAAAAAAAAATTATATTGTTAGTTATATTCCTCTTATAAATTATATTTATATTTATATATTAATATTACAAATTTTTTTAAAAACATTTAATATGCACACATTAATTAATATAAATGTTAATTAAATTCATAAATTACTTAAATTGATCTACTTCATATAATTTTTTTAAAAAAAAATTATTTTGTGCTTAGTATTTCAAAAAAGAATAAAAAGGATTTTGATATTTTATTAACTTTTATAGTAATCAAATAATTTAATCTGTAAATCTTGAGCAAAATTAATTTATATATTTAATCTTAAGAAGGTGAGTAAACTATAAATTATAGACTATAGTTTTCACATTTTTATCTATTTATAATTTTCTCTTATAAATTTGATGATTTTATCTTACTAATTATTTGTATTTTTCTAAAAAAAAATAATATAACTTTATTTATTTAATTATGCATATTATGATTGTCGTCTGGAAAACCTAGTAAAAATTTACGCAAATTGTTGATTAAAAGACACTAATTAAAAATAATATGAGACACCTGAATTTTTAACGAAAAAACCAAAAGAGGGGAAACCACTCAAGAAAAGGTTCCACTATGTATCCTTTCAGAGTACAAAATCCTCCATAACGGGATTGCAATTCTATTTGAGAAAGGGACAACTGTAACAATGATCGTTATAATAGTTCGATGTAGGAAATATAATTAACGACATTACGGCATGGCGATCTTTGGGATCTTCAAGCTTTAGAGCTTTCTTCCTCACTTCACTTTTCCTCTTCCTCGATCGACTCTTCCTCTCAGCCTTCTTCTTCTTCTTTTGCTTGACTCTTCTTCTTCTTCTTCTTGTTCTTCTTCACTTGTTTGACTCTTCTTCCTCTTCCTCGTTTGCTTCTTCACTGTTTTCCTTTTTTTAGCCCCATGTGAGGAGCCTATTTATAGATGGGAGGAGGGTATTCTAAGAACTCATGTAGTACCACTCCCTTCGGACGGCTCGGATGACTCGATCATTTGATGTATTTTGAGCATTTGGATGCCCAAATGAAGTCAATTATGAGATCTTAGGCTCATTAGATCCGCTCGTCGAGACGCTTCGATTTGACTATAAACACTCCACATTTGAGAGCTTTTTTGGGATTTAATTGACGTCCCAAGATTCTAATGATATTTTAAGTCTTGATCTCGATTTGTTTCGACTCAAAATCATATCGCTTTCAACATCAAGATTTGTGCTTTGACTGGTGGTATTTTGAGAGCTATATCAATGATTATTATTTAATTATTATATTATTTAAAATATTGCCTACTCTGAAAAAATAAGTTGGTTCCGCTCCTGTTGGAATTCCCTAATATTGTTTGGGGGTTAGGTAAAAAAGCACCATTCTATTTTTCAAGATGAAATAACGAAGATAGAAAAAGGTGCGGAGAGGTTGGCTAAAAAAGAGAAGATAGCATGCCAAAGGCTCCCCCTCATTTTTCTATTGGAGAGACGCAACAGTTTTGGCTCATTTTTTTCTCAAACCGAACCACAAGTTTTCCCAGACCGGCCCTAACTCTTCTGGCTCCTGGGCTCCAAGCGGGACACTACAAGTCTCTCTTTATCTTTAAAAAAAATTATATATAGATATAGTCATTCATTTAATGAGTAACTTATCGATATAGCAATACCCTTTTAAGTTTAATCTACTGCTCATTTAACTTAATTTGTGCTTAATTGTTAAACTTATTTACCTATAACAATTTTTTTAAAAGTATGTTGCTAACTTGGTTGGATTTAAGTTCTACTATTATTTGTCATTGGAGCTACTCCAATCTTTTGATGCTTATATAAAGCCTCTCATTCACCTGATCAAAATTTTATTAAATTTTTAATATTTATCTCAAATTTCATAAATATATGAATTTATTAATTTATTTTATTTTGATAAAAATTTTATAAATATATATATATATAAATATATATTTAATGATGTGCACATATTTTTTATGCTATAATTTATACATATTTGATTAATTAGTATATAAATATAGTTTAAATGACTTTTTATTTAATTTATATATATATATATATATATAAAAGGATCACTTATATAATTCTACTTTTATATATATATATATATATATATATATATATATATATATATATATATATATATATATATATATATATATATATATATAAGATCACTTATATAATTCCATCATCTATACTCTCAAGCTTCAGAGAAGATTATCTATGCAATTAGAAGTAAATTTTTTCCTTGATTTCTACTTCTTTATACACTAATGATCTATATATTATGTTCACCATTTAAGATATTGGACTAAATATTAATATTTATCCTTATTCTTGTAGACAAATTTTTAATCTTATCATTATTCATAGGATAAATCTAACATTTACTATTCAAACATAAGAGTTTTCAAAATTCAATATATTCAATATATTCAAGGATGACTGACTCCAGTTTATATATAAACAAATTTGAAATTAAATAAAAAATTATTTAAACTACTTTTATCTACTAATAAATCAAATACTTATAAAATATAACATAAAAATATGTGCAGATCATTAAAAATATGCATATTTAAATTAACAAATTCATATATTTATGCAATTTGAGATAAAATATTAAGAATTTAATAAAATATTAATTGAGGAATGAGAGGCTTTATATAAACATCAGAAGCTTAGAGTAGCTCGAATGACAGATAATATTAGAACTTAAATACAACAAAGTTGTCAAAATATTTAAAAAAAATGATTACAGGTAAGTTGCCCGTTTAACAAGCGACAGTGTAACAATATAAGTCGTCCGTTAAACGGGTGACTTACTTAGCCACTTAAACAAACGACTAGCATCACGTCAGATTCGACGTGGCAAGCAAGTCACCAGTTAAACGAGTGACTATGTCTATATCTAATTTTTTTTAAGATACTTAAATTATTAATTATATTTTAAATCATACTTATTTTAAAAATTCATACGACTACCTCAGGAACCTTTGGTTTTGGTTTTTTCACAAAGGAACTCCTTGGTTTTTACGAGATAGAAGAAGTAAAGACCTAGTTCAAGTAAAGTGTATTAAGGATGAAAATCATAAAGTATTTTTCTTAGAAAAGGATATTGAAAATAGGTGGATGAGGTATTTTGATAATTTTTTTAATGATGGATCTGAAAGTATGATTGATTTTAGCAACCTTAATACCCTAAACAAAAATAGATAATTTTATTTTTATTATCGTATTAGTAAATCTGAAGTTAGAGAAGTTTTAAAGAAAATGAAATATAGCAAAACAGTGGGACCTAATAATATTCCAATAGAGGTGTGGAAATGTTTAGGATATCAAGGAATTTCTTGGCTTACAAATCTTTTTAATATTATTTTAAATACTAGAAAGTTATTAGATGAGTGGAGAAAGAGTTTATTTCAATCAGTTTAGTTTCATGCTAGGTAGATCTACTATGGATGCTATACATTTGTTAAGAGGTCTGATAGAGAAGTATAGAGAAAGTAAGGAGGATCTACATATGATATTTATTAATTTAGAGAAAGCTTATAATAAAGTTTCAAGAGATGTTCTTTGTAGAGTTCTAGAACATAAATGAATTAATATTGGTTATATTCAAGTGATATGTATACTAGAAATTACTTGTGTCCAAACACAAGGAGGATTGACAAAATATTTTTCTATTTCAGTTGGATTATATCAAGGATCAGCTTTAAGCCCTTATCCTTTTGTGTTAGTTATGGATGTTCTTACTAGGCATTTACAGGAAGATGTATCTTGGTGTATGCTTTTTGTTGATGACATTCTTCTTGTTGATAAGACTAGAGAGAGGGAGTCCAAAAGAAACTTGAATTATGGAGGTCAACATTAGAATCTAAAAGTTTTCATTTAAGTAGATCTAAACTGAATATATCGAGTGTAATTTTAGTTGTAGAAGTTCTAGGGATAGTGTTGTGACATTAGGTGAACAAGTCATTAATAAGAGTGAGCGATTCAAATATTTAGGCTCTATTGCTCAAAATGATGGTGAAATAGATAGAGATGTTATTACTAGAATTCAAATTGGATGGTTGAAGTGGAGGAATGCATCTTGCTTGTTGTGTGATAGAAAAGTTCCGCTTAAACTTAAGGGAAAATTTTACAAGATGATGGTAAGACCTGCAATGACTTATGGTGCAGAATGTTAGCCAATAAAAGAGAAGCATAAGCTTAAGTCAAGTGTTGC
Organism: Cymbidium sinense; assembly: GCA_021442155.1. Classification (NCBI taxonomy): domain Eukaryota; kingdom Viridiplantae; phylum Streptophyta; class Magnoliopsida; order Asparagales; family Orchidaceae; genus Cymbidium; species Cymbidium sinense. The sequence continues at coordinate 41,368,352 of CM038230.1, forward strand.
AGAGATGAGGATGCTCAGGTGGATGAGTGGCTTTACACTCAGAGATAAAATGCGAAATGAGTATGTTCGAGAAAAAGTTGGAGTAGCTCCAGTGGCAGATAAGATTAGAGAGAGTCGCCTTAGATGGTTTGGCCACATAAAGCGTCGGTCGTTCGATGACCCGGTTAAGAGAGTAGATGCATTAGATTTGACTTATGTTAAGAAAGGTAGAAGTAGACCTAAAAAGACTTGGTTAAGATGTATAAAAAATGACTTTAATATACTTGAATTAAATGAGAATTTAACACATAATAGAATATAATGCAGACGAAGGATTTAGGTAGCCGACCCCACTTAGTGGGATAAAGACTTATTGTTGTTGTTATTGTTATTGTTGTTATTGTTGTTGTTGTTGTTGTTGTTGTTGAACTCTTTGAGGGTGTTTGGCAACGGATTGAATTTATTTCAAGTAGGATTTAGTAAATCCAAAGATAACCGGATTTAGTAAATCGAGGTGTTAAATCACGAAAAGTGTTTTATTAAATCCTGCTAAATCCAGAAAGATGTTTGGTAAGTTATATGAGGATTTAAATCTGTTATAATTAAATAATAATATTTTTAAAATATAAAAATAGATAAATAAAAAATAAAATATTAAAATTAAAATTCATTATTTAACAGAAGATATCATGTTCTTTTCAAAATATAAATAAACATTGCATTATTTGGATATAAGAAATTTTTTTGCTGATAATATAAATTAAATTTCACTTGTTCCTCTTTCAAACAAATCTCTATCATACTAAACTATACTTTGCACTACAAATGATCAATGCACATTAAGGTCTCATACATATAAATTAAGTATTTTTAACAATACAAACAGCATAGTCCAAGAATGGTAGAATAAAATTAATCCCATATCATAATAGGTGTTTTGGGAATCACAAATTTGAAGTCCTGACAACACTTTTGGAATCCATAATCATTAAATCAAAAAGAAGAGGTTTAATCCAAGTACCACCCTACTCAAGCTTATTCATGTATTTTTTATTAATGGTGTCTCAATTTTAAAATTGTTCAAGTTTATTATTTTAAGCTATCAAGATTTAATTAAGCTTAATTAAAGATATATGAGATAATGCTAATTTACAATTTTGTTTATATTTTTATTCAAAATAAAATATATGATGATGATAATTATTTTAAAAAAATTTTAAAATATTTTAAAGTTATTTTAAGTGTTTTAAAAAATTAATTTATTTATTTAAAAATTATGCTAAAAAATAGTTTTAAAAATGACATAAAAAAGAGAGAAGCAGAATTGATCCTTAATAAGCTCTAAAATTTTTAGAAAATAGCATTAAAACAAAAATTAAAGACATGATAAAATTATTTTAAATAAGTCTTTCCTTATACAAAATAGAATATCATAAATTCTAATTAATTATTACACCAAAAATAATTTAATTTTTTAAATAGATCTCTAAATTATCAACTAAATAGCACTTGTTATTAAGTGTACCAAAATTTTGAATATTTTCTTTATTAATTTTTAATAAAATTACAATTGAAATATCTTAATCAATGAAATTTAAATTCTGCTGAATTTATGACTATACAAATTATAATAAGATAACTTTAAAATAAATAATTATTTATTAATTATATGATAGGTTTATCTCAAAATAAAATTAATAAAATTATATTAATGAAAATGTGATTAGTGGTTGAAATTAATAAAATTAATAAATGCCTACAGATAAAAAACCCTCATGAGGTTCTTCAAAACCCTAATCTTCTTGTCAAATCTACGGTTCTTGCTTCTTGTCTTCTTATCTTCCGCGGTAACATATCTTCTTCCCCTTCGCTAATCCCTATTCCGACTCTTCACTACCTCCTTAAAGCTATGCCGCCACTTGTTTCTCTCATCCATGAACCATACGGCCTCTGTTTCTTACGTAGGTTTAGGCTGAAGAAGAAAAGTGGAGCGTCATTCAGTGAAGAAATAGGCGATGAGGAGTTGAGGATGCGATTCGCATCTGAGAGGTTCCGTTTTTAAATCCCTTAAATCCGGAATGGATTTAATCATCGAGATTTGCTCGCGTCTCAATTACCAGTTCTGGCATCGCATTACTCCGATGGTGTTTGGTAGGATTCTGAGTTTAGCTAAATCCTTAGTAAATCCGTTATACTTTACCTCCTCGTGATTCACAGTCCTTGAGCCGGCTTCAAACTCACAGCCTTCGCCTCTCTCGTGGACACAGAATCCAGGGCATTTCTCCCAACTACAGCACCAGCATCCCTCGCAACCCCCTTTCTCAGTCTCATCTCGCACGCCTTCAGGCTCCGACCTGCGACACAGCCTCCTCTCTCGCGCAATAGAGAGTACGACATGTCCAGGCATAATCTATTCTCCGGCTGTTCTCCACGTCGAGCAGCCCATTTCGTGGCCTCTCCCTAGGCTCCAACAATTCGCAGCCATTTCGAGCAGCCCAGATCCGATCCAAATCATCTCTAGAGCTCGCTCTCGGGTCTTTAGACACAAGCAACTCGCTGTCTTCTCGCCGACCAGCCGCAAGCCACTTACACAAGCCCAGTCATTTCCCACCAGCAACACCACTATATCCCCAGCGGCGACATCATCCCATTTTTGTTTCGCGAAAGGTGGCCCCTCACTCTCTCTGACTTTCGGCATTCATGCCCCCAGCAAGCTAAACAGGTGCTGCTCTCCTCCCGGAGCCAGTCGAGACTTTGCCAGAGCCCCAACGGGAAACTAGCGGAGAGTGAACATCTTCTTCAGTCTCCTGCAGGTATAATTTCGCCTCTCTCCCATTCGTCTTCTTGATTAGAGCCCTTTGGCTGCAGTAGAATTGGCATAGGCTAAGTTATATTTGTTTTTGTGCTGGTAAAAATTACATGGCAGGAATTGTGCTTATGCCCTCCCTCTTCTCATGAGATTTGGAAGTTAAAGTTAATCAACGGTGCTTATAGGACTCCCAAGATTAAATATCTATTATAAAATTATAGAATTAGACATAATATTAAGCGACGTCTTATAAAATATCCGTATTCATACATTCATATGATAATTACGTTTTAAATAAATCAAATATTTCTGCCGATTTTGGATAATAATAATTTTAGCATTGAAGTTTTGATATTAAGTTTAAATCACCACTTTCAATCATCTTTTTATGCCAAAATTGGATGCAAGAAGAAAACTATCGCGATCAATTAATTCAATTATTATATAAGATACTTAATTTATAAAATGTACTTTGGTTCTTAAGTTTTCATCTCATTCAAACTAAAATACTTTTCTTAGAGTTTTTTTTCTTAAATTTTACTTTGAAATGATCTTAATACCAAACAAAAATATGAGATAGATTAATTTAAATACGTTTGTTACCATCATCGATTTCATGCAATTCATCTAATATCATAGAAGATCATCATGCTTCATTATTCAGTTTGAATATTAAGATAATTTGCTAGTTATTGAATTTCATTCCTAAAATTAACTATCCATTTACATCAGAAAGAAAATAATTTAATTATAATCTATCATTATTATCTAAAATATATGTATTTATTTGTGAACACAGTTATGCATCTATTCATCATTAATCACTTAAAATTATTGTTTATGTTATATAATTGTTTTTCACCTAAAGCTATTGTAGGTATTCTCATACTGTTTGCATCATTATATATTAAATATTCCACTATTTTTCATATCTTGCATAAGAATATATATATAACAAGAGGAAATATGTACTTTAAGAAAATACATTCATATATTTTATTATCATTTTTGAAAACATATTGCTATATTATTTCATGTATTAATTTTAAGAGATAAACTAGATTTATTAATAATAATTTATAAATTTTATTAACTTGGGATGTGCATGTGCGTATGACTATAGAGCCTTAAGTTCTCCTCAAATAGTCTTTCCTATTAGCTAGTTTATTTAAAGTCAAGTAGGGGTCTGTAGGGACACTAGCATACATATGTTTTGGTTTCATCAGATTAATCCTTTGGATTAATTTGATGATGCTTAAATTTGCATTAGCTTAGGTTTCATTTTTTTTTTCTTGGTCATGGCACACATATTTGCATTATCTAATGTCATGATGTTAAAAGCATAACCCACATTTACTATATCCAGCTTGTTCATCATTTTTAAGTATAACGAGTCATGGCTCGACTCTCATAGATCGAATCTTTCACTTAGACATTAATACACTCATATCCTAGTTCATTGCTTTGGTGTTCTCCATATCATGTAGGATAGTTTATACCATTTTCATGTAGAGATTAGTCTCCCGTTAATCTTAGAGTCATTTATGGTTTCTTTTTGCAACATATATTGTCATATGTTGATGCATTCATATCATTTAGTTTATATTGTTTATTCTCTCATAATTGTTAGGCTCAAGTTGTCATTTAAGTCTAATTACATGATTGTTGAAACTTCATCTTCATTCAATCATTTAACTTTTCATGTTGATTAAGAATGTATCTGCATTAGCCTTCAGCAGTCAGCACACACACTTACTGATGGGAAAGTTATTAGACATAGGATTTAACCCATGATTATGATATATTGATTTTCATTATCAATAAATATTTTCTTTAGATAATAAAAGTCAATATGTCATAATCAAATTGTATATGATTGTGCTAAAAATACAAATAGTTTATGATATATCATCTCAAATATTTAGACCATATATAAGATCACCCTATTTTTAAATGTTATTTTTTTCATTTTATAAAAATTAATATATGCATTAATAAAAAATCTTACTTTAAAATTATCAAATTAAGATGATATATCATAGTCTAATTGAATCTATAGGATCAGATCTTATCACACATTAGGTATTGTGATAGGCACTTATTAATGTTTGTTTAGATTAAGGTAGAGTATAGTTAAGATTTTTCATTGTGTATCTATTATGATTTTGCTTTATTTGTGTTAGCAGTGCATTTTATGTTTGCATTTTTATATAATATTTATTGGGTGTGAGACGTTCACATTAGATTAAGAATATATATGGTCTTCTATAGGAGGTCATGTTTAAAAGTGGAGGGGTTGTAATGATTAAATTTATAATAACACTTTTTTGTTGATGTTTGCTAACTTACCCTTCCCGCCAGGCATGATCTATTCACGTTGCATGCTATATTAAACTTGTGAACACTAGCTTTTATTTTATATTGTAAGGAATCGAGTCAGTAATTTTATGATTTCTTTATGTACTTTTTAGAATCTAGGAAGAGTTTGCATTGAAACTAAAGTATGAGCATAAGTCTTTGAAGATCGAGTTGGGATCATGTGGAGGCAAGGACCAAGAGTAACCTGCACATGCCTCATACCTTAGGTTCAACTATTCATTTTTGTATGGTTTATGATCGAGTGTGTATATATGCAGAGGACCTGATTGCTTCTTTTTCTTTTACTAGGGTGTATTACACAACCAGTTGCAACCAACCTTTTATATTTATTCTTGTATTATGTGTTTACTTTGTGTATGTGTGATGATTTATCTACTTTTTTTGTACTATAATTATATGGGCTTACGTTTGCACTAGACTTTTATGACAATTTTTTTTTTCTATAAAAAAAGTAATAATTTGAAATATAATTCTAAAATTTAGGGAAAAAATAGCCTGAATTTTTATAATAAAATTTTACTTTAACACATGGTTCATGGTCAATCTTTAAAATGATCACATGTTATAATCTTCTCCCAGCATTATTAATAGAGCCTCTAAATTATGAATAGTTAATATTACATCATTGCATGTCTCTTAGGAAGTATACTTGTTTCTCTCCACCTGACTAGACTCATGATTTACATTTTCTTATATAATTGTCTAATGTGCTTTAAGGTATTAAAGGCTATCCTGACCCCGACAAGATCATAAGTCCATGTTAGGTAGTATAACTGTAGCGCTTGGGCAACTCTTTCTTTTTCTCCTTAAGCATCTCCTCCACTTCGAGAAGTATAAGTCTTATTATTATTTTTTCCACCTAGATAGAGTCATAAGTTCTAGGTTGGTCTCTTTTCTTAACTTTGAGTCTATGAAATTTCCCTGTATGATGTAATTCATATATTGCTGATATGGGATTCCTGGCAATGTTTAGCCGACTATCTTTATAGCTAAATAGACTTAAGATTTGATAACCTAGGACAACGGATCCATGAAATTTCGACTAGATTATGTCTACCAATCTTATAAATTTCTTATATATTCGTTGAAATCCCCTTTGAGTCCATTATCTTTCTTAATTTATCTCTTAATGTAATTTTGTAGGCCTTTATTATTAAAAGGCGAATTTCTATTGGGTTATAGTGATTCACCTTTTGCCCAATGGTCCAATTTAGCCTTGATAGCATGAGGTATCCCTTATTAAAATGACAACAATCTCCTTGGTTGACCTTATGTTGATCTATAGAATACAAGCATGATTTTTTTAATCAAAAGTATTCGTGGGCATCCCCCAAGATGTAATTAAATATGTTGAAGATGTTCTCCTGAGAGTTGCTCTTGAACCCAGAGCAAAAATAAAATTTGATTTTTTTTCTTTTTTTTTTGTTATATGTGGAGGGTCCTCATGGGTTCTTTTTTTGGATATGTTAGGATGGGGTTAGTCTTATTTTCTTTAAACTTCTATTCCCCAATATATCTCACAAAATTATTCTATAAAAATCCGCCACATTCCTTTAATTTATTTTTTTTCTTTTGTTTTATCTATTTCTCTTTTCTCTCATTCTTCTCATGTTCGTTCTCACCCTTCTATCATTAGACAATGGTAATGTGATGATCTTGGTTAAGAGACTTTTGAGAAAAGTGAGAATTTAAAATAAAATGCATTGGATGCATAAAAAGGAGGCGAACAACATCCATATAATATTTTGGATACTTATAGAGGCAATGGAGAGCTTACAAAAAGCCAAAGCCTTAAGAAAATTGAGAGATAAGAGAACATACTCATCAATTCTACCTAACCAAAAAAGTATAAACCTAATGACCATGAGTAAAGCATGTAAAAATTCCATGTAGTAGGAATGAAAGACTAGAAGAGAGCACGTAGGAACCATGACTTTGATCTCTCATAGTTTGTACCTTCATTTCTTTCTAGCTTAAATCAACTAGCTTTCTCTTGGACCTTATGTAAAGATTTAGCATAGAACAATTCTTATAAAGACAACTCCCTACAAAACTCCTAAGCTATGATTACCCTATGTGTTTCAAGCTTTATCTTTTGTATGTTTTAAAAATCATATGTGCCTTCACCTCTAACCACCATGCCAGTTGATGCTACAATGAACTCATGAATACATAGCTTTCCACCATGTACATGCCATGTACCATTTAGTAGCTTGCTATAACATACAAAATATAATGTAGCGCTCACACAACATTCATGTGCATATATACATAGATGTCAATGGTCCATGATTTGTTATTTCATGTTTAGGTTAAACATTCCATACTGTCTGCATTCACATCAAGATTCAATCAAATGCTCATAGTGTTCTTCGTTCTCTCCATCAATGTTCACTCAATCTTTTATCTTAATGATACATTGATTACATAGCTTCCTTCATATGCTAGACTTTAGTCACTTAATGTCCACAGCCATCTTCTGTCCCACACTTGCCATAAAATGATGCCTATACGAAATTATAAAGTATATTGTTACTCTTTCTTTGACACTAATTGTAGATTGATGTTATTAACCATCATTCTTAATATCCAACATTTATCGCCTATCACTACTCATCATCAGACACTCACTATCAATTGACCCCACATTATCATTATTGCCAATACCTTAGTTTAAATATTTTATTATCACCAATCACTCTCCATCATTCGATGCCAAGCATCGATTGTCATCATCATCATCCACAATATTTTTAATCATCAAGATTAGAGAAAACTTTTAAATTCTAAGTATTTACACTATAACTCCATCTTTTAATCCACTTACAAAATTTCAATGACTTTTAAGAGTTACAAAAATAATATACATTCTATGTCTCAATAAAATTTCTTCATACACCCATCACAAATCTTGACATTAATTTCAATAATTAAAAATTGGATGATCAAAGCTAATTAATCGTAGCGCATCAAAGAAAAAAATTATCCAAAAAAATATTCAAATACAAAAGAAAATCAAGTATATCAAATGTTCAAAAAAGAATTTGTAAGGCTCATTTCTTTGATATCTTAAATGCTAGTGATGCTGTTAATCCATTGTCCGAATAAGTAACAATGTATCCATGTATTAACATAATTCTAGCAATTTTATAAAAATTTAGTCAACAAATCAGATTAGTTAGTTTCATCCCTTGTATCTTGAATTATTATAACATAAAAATCTCATATTGGCCTATATTATCCTTCATAAATTCTAAGCAAATCATTTCTTTCACAACAATAGCCCGAACATAACAACAAAGTATTTTCATTACTAGTGATATGCGTGCCTAGTACTGCCATCTTATATGGACCAAAAGCTCCCCTTTTTAAATTTACACTCAGTATACCCAAAACAAATTAATAAAACAAAAACAATAAGCACAAGCTGGCAAGCAAACCTTAGCTTCCAACTCAAATTACTTAACATATAATCTAACCATAACCAATAAAATTAGCAACCAATTTAATGCTATAGCATTAATTCCTTCAATCTATACTTCTAGACCGGCAGTATACTTAACCCCTGTCGACGGCAGCCACAAGTTCCCTTCAATGAACTGCGACACAGTAAAATTTGCAGCCTGAGCCGAATTATTAATAACATGGTAACCCGGCCACTTGACTCGACCGCCAGCTCCCGAACCCGGTCCAAAATTCATATACTCCGCATAGTTCAGTGTGCTCAACGCAAAATCGCCATTCCACGCCAGCCACCCCTCCGGCCGAATCGACCTGCCGATATACGACTGCAATATAGCAGTCTGAGAATACTCCTTCCACGGCCGGCCGAGATAGGTCTGGGTGGCGGAATTGTTGGCGCTGGCCAGATCGACATCGGCAGTTATGTTACAGAACTGGAGAACAAAGCCGGTGTTCTGGTTGGGGTCTTTGCGGCCTTGAGCGGTGATGGTGTTTTTCTGTTCGGGGAGAGGGAGGCGGGATAGAAGCTGGCAGTTTTGTAGGACCGCGGCGGCGTTGCCGAAGACGAAGTCGACGGTACCGGAGATGCGGCATTCGCGATAGAATTGGCGGAGGGAGTGGGCATACAGGGTGTCTTGATAGCCGCGGATGCCACAGCGGTAGAAGACGGAGAGATCGGAGTCTGAGCGGAGAGCTACGGCCTGGTGTTTTGATGGTCCGGCGGTGTTCTCGAACGTTATGTCGCGGGCTATGAAGGCCTTTCCGGCTACGGCTGTTTTAAATCAAAAGAAAAAATGAATATATGTGAATTTATTATAAACAAATTTTAATTTTGTACTTTTTTTTTTTTTTTTGCAATAGATATCCACCGAACACCCCATCTTATGGGTGGGGATATCATTATGACTAATCTCACAGGGGCCGAGCCTCATATTTATCGCCCACACGTATTGGGTCTCGACTTACTTTCCGCGGCGTCCGAAGAATCGAATGCTGGGTTCCATGACTCGCTCCATCGATCGAGCTAAGAGATGGTGGGTAATTTTGTACTATTTGTTGCTCAATTTCTTTAAAAAAAACTGACAAATCCTAAGTAATATGGTTTTTAAGATAAGATTTGACACTTGCACATGTATTGGGTCTCGACTTACTTTCCGCTAGGCGTCTCGGTCCTGAAGAAGAATCGAATGCGGGTTGGGGGGTTCCCAGCTGCACTCGCCCATCGATCGAGCTAAGAGATGGTGGGTAATTTTGTACTATTTGTTGCTCAATTTCTTTAAAAAAAACTGACAAATCCTAAGTAATATGGTTTTTAAGATAAGATTTGACACTTGTACTTCAGGACGTGACGGACGGGAAATAGAACTTTTTAATAAAAAGCAGCCTCCACGAACGCGGTTTCGTGAGGCGCGTTGTGCAATCATATTACTTTGGTTCCCGTCTTAAACAAAGAAAATTTATGAAAACTTAGGTATTTATCAAAAAATTAATTAATTATACAATAACTTAATCATATATTTCATCATCAAAGGGAAACACTAATAATTATATATGTATACATAAAATAATTGTATATTTTTCAAATTTTGGGAATCCGGCAGTATTATAAAGAAAGGTTAGTTTATGCTGAATGGCCATTATAGCCAGTCGAAAAAACTGAGAATTAACAAAATATTAATAAGATTAATAAATAGTTTAATTTAATAAATGAACCGTTTTGGATCACTTTTATTTTATATTTTATAATTTTATTTTTATGCTATTTTTTAAAACATTTTTATTTAGTAGGTTTTTAAGCAACTTTATTTTTTATTTTAAAAAACAAAAATTATTAAAAAAATTTACAGGTTTTGAATATTTTAAAAAATAATAGTTACTATTAAATATATTTTATTTTGAAATAAAATAAAATAAAAATATAAAACCAAAAATAAAAAATAAAAATGATCCCAAACAGCCTCCAAGTGTTGCAGGAAAAAAAAATTGAAAAACTGATGTTATAAGAAAAATTGCAAATGCGTAAAAACAAATAATTAAATTAAAATAAATAAAATCAATGCTAAATTAGTAAATTTTTTATTGAAAGATTTACATAAATATCACAAAATTTTTATGCATTTATAGATGTAATATCTAAATATTTGTCTGCTTAAATATCATTAGTGTTTAAATCACATCAAATTATTTTAAATAAAATAATATTAGGAGTATTTTTCATGTGTTTTAGAGTAAATATAAAAATATAGGTAAACATGCAAATTTATAGAAAAAAATTATTAAATTCCTTTTTTATTTTTATTTATATACCTTCTAGTTTAAATATTTACTTATCTTAATCTTTTTATAAATATTTGTCACGTGCCACAGCATTATAAAATTGCATGAAAAACCTTCGGTGGTGGTTAACGAATAAATAGATTAATGCACAAAAGGAATGCGAGCTGTTCATAATATACTGTATACAGATATAAATGCAACGGTTCCTACCATGCTTCTTCCCAGAGATTCAATGTTTTTTTTAGACGCGGGAGTGCTGAGAGGCTGAATTCAATAAGCTTAAGAATTAATGAGTGGAATCACCTTAACTGTTTATATGCTGCTTATTATTGTAAAATAGTCATTAATATTTGAATAAATTATTAATAGGTTAATAAAAATTAATATACTCATTATCAACACATTAAAAAATAATAAATAAAATATAATAAATAAACTTCCACTTGCGCGAAATCCTGATGCATCAAGACTCAAAGTGTCAAAGTGAGACGCGAGATGTTAAATAATTTTTTATATTATTTTTAATATAAATTAAAAAAATTAAGCCACTTGACAAAATATGATTAAAATTATGATGAAAAGTTACTATAGGGCTCCGTCTATAATATTTTCTCAACAGAATGAGTGCTCTGTATATCAAAATGATTGTCAGTGTTGGTTATTTGTAAAAATATTTATATTAATTAGTCTTATAAAAATGTGCTTATAAAAAAGAGTTTACATGGCCAATATTTTTATATATCTAACTCTTAAATTTTAATATTTAAATATATAATACTTAAATTTTTAATATCATATAAAAATATTATTATCACTGAGTTCATTAAAGAAAAGTACATTTTTGCATGAGAAATTATTATACTTATAAAAACATAAAAATTAGATGTTAAATTTATAAATATATAAAAATTATATGATATGTATGTAAATCTTAAAAAATGAAAATGATTAAGTGAACAACACAAGATACATTTTGTGAATGGTAGTAAAAAGGATTCTATCTCTGACTAGCGCACAAATTACCCTTTTCGATGACCTCATTCTTCGATTAAGGGATGAAATTATCATAATTTACGATCTAAGTTAAGCCACACATACACTAATCATTTGATCAATTCATACCAGAAAATAGAGAAATAACAATAATATCACAATCACAACATATTTTCATATAAGAAAAATACAAAAAAAAGATTATTTTTAAATAAAAAATAAATTTAATTTTATTTAGTCGTAAGAAATATTTAAATAGTAATTTTAATATATATATATATATATATCATAATATATTAAATTTTTTTTTAAAAAAAAAGAAGAAGCTAAGAGTTCACTTACCGAAAGTAGCAGACCGAAACGTAGTCCAACCATCGACGAAATTCCGGCTGCCGGAAATAACAGTTTCGTTCATTCCGTCACCCACAAGCATCAAATTCCACTTCTTCTTCTTGATCAACACATTCTCCACATAAACTCCCCGCTTCACATAGATCACAAACCGCCGTCCGCTCTCCTCCGGGGCCGCCTCCACCGCCGCATTCACCGTCGTGAAGTTTCCACTACCATCCTTCGCCACCGTCACATCCGCCGCCACTGCAGGCGACTGCAACAACCTCCGGTCCGCCATCGCCACCCACTTTGGAAAACCTCCCATTAACCTCCTCCCGCCGCCACCGCCGGCGGGAAGCTGTCGGATACCTTGTGATAAAAGAGAGGTAATAGTGTCGAGGCCTGAGGAGGCAAGGGAGGCAAGGAGGCTTCCGGTGGAGGAGAGACTCTCCTTGCACGTGTCTTGGTTTCCGAGCGCGGCGGAGAGCCAGGATCGGAGGTCGGCACCGTGGTCGCCGGTGCCGGAGTTGACGGCAGCGGTGGTGGCGACACCGGACGAGGAGATGGACCATGAAAGCTCGTCGGAGGAAAAGTCGAGGAGGTCGAGGCAGTCGGAGATGGCGGAGGAGAGGCGGAGGTCGCCATCGAGAGTTCCGGAGAAGGTGGAGACGATGTTGCTCACTTGCTGGATTTGGTTTAAGGTGGAGTGGAGTATGGAGAGAAAGCCAGTAGAGATGCCGGTGACCGGGGAGGGAGTGGTAGATTTGATCGGCGGCGGCAGCGAGCGATTGGGTGTGGATAAGGACGATGGTGGAGGGACCAAGGAGAGGGATGGGGAGAGGATGAGCAGGAAGAAGGTGATAATGGGGGTTAATATCGATGAAGCCATGACAAGCAACCGATGAAGAGGTCGAGAGAACGATAAAGACTTGGGGGGAATGAGAGTGGATTAATGGGGTTTTATAAAGAAGTGTCGGTGGCTTACACCATTGGAGCGCATTAGAGATTGAGACAGATGTGAATCTGCCGCGTTTCTGTGGTTTCTAATTAGGCGTTGCTTTCCACCGACTCTCAATTGAAATTGCTTAGAAGGTGAGCAGCAGCAAATTTATTCTGGTAAATATATGGTGAAAAAATAAGTTTGCACTCCTGCATTTTTCCTTAGCATAATTGATTTTGATTCGATTTATAGTCAATCTGAACCTTGCTAATAATATTCATAGTTGACTATTTTTACAATTAATTTAGTTTAAAAATTTAGAGTTTTAAGTGTGGAAATAAAGTAAATTTAATTTAATTGTAAAATTTTGATAATAAATTTTAAATTTATTTAGCAACTAATTTTTTTAGTTTAGCAAATAAATATGTAACTTCAAGTAAAGTGAGGAGATGCCCTCAAAACTTAGCTACTAGGCCACATAACCCAACGTATCAGGATTAGAGCTAGCAAATAATTAGAAGTATAAATAAGTTAATTCAAATCAAACTCTAGCATAATTTGACTCTCCAATTTTAACTCGGGTTTGACCTCAAGCTCTGCTCGAGCTTATTTTCTCAGCTAAAGCTCTTAGAATAAGTCCGAGCTCGGCTTGATTTAAAAACATTAAGCTCGAGCTTAGCACAAATCGAACTATTAAACAACTTTATGAGAGAAAGGCAGCGAGATATAGAGAATCATAATGGAGTGAAAAATTCAAATCCTAGTACTTAATAACCCTTAATAAGAAGCAAGTGTGAGAGAGAGAGAGAGAACTTATCATAGCCAAAGATGCAACTAAGGATAACACAGTAGTGAAGTGAAGGTCATCAATAGAGATGACATACAAGTTGAGAACTTGAGCTCACTAGCTCATAAATAAGTCGAGCTCAAATCAGCTCAGCTCACATACACTCTAACAACAATAATAGCACAATGAAGATAAGCAAACAAATTTTAAAAAGAATCATATTTTTAAAATTAATTAGTAAAAAGAGTAAGATTAAATTTTTTTTGACAAAGATCAAAAACGTCATCCTTAAAGGAGCTTTTTTGTATCCTACTTGGCACTCATGCTGGCATTTTCATCCTAAATACCGCATAGACAGAAAATACATTTTAAAATAAATTTTCAACTTGCAATGTAGGATGTAAAAAAAAAATTATATCTTGATTTGAATGTTTTAAAATTATATTATACAATGCATTAATAATAAATTAGCAATTATATTATGTTCATTTAAAAATAAAATTAATAATTTTGAAATTCATGTAGCTCGAAATCTTTTTAATTAAGATTTAAGTTGTCATTGAAGCTATAAATAATTAAATTTAATTTGTAGTATAAGTAAAATAAATAATAGTTTCAATAGATTAACTATATATAATATCTATTTCAATTAAAATTTAGTAAACATAAATTTAATTAAAAATATTATGAGCTATATTTTTCTTAAAATAATAAAAAAGTCAAAAATATTAGAATATTCTAATGCATTCTGCATCTTACCACCGTTTCTTTAATTTCTCATTTCACTAACCAATGATTATCTATACTGAAAGGTTATGTTTTGTTCTTATTTTTTTAAAGTGTTCTAGCTTATACAACAACAAAATAATTGACAAATAGGTCACACATGAAAATCAAAATATCATTTGATTCAAAAAAATTTTATGTGAGAATAAAAAAATAATTAAAATAAAATAAAGATTTTAACAATAAAAAATTATATATAATGTATTTTAACAAATATTATTTTTTCCCAACAAATCACAAATTCAATTTCTATTATTGGAAATAAAAATTAATTATCAGTCATTAATACTAAATATGTTACTTTACCTCCTAAATCCTAAACCAAAATACCTAAATTAGGATAAATTCTATAAATGATTGGGATATGTATGAATTTTAAAATTATTAAAATTGTTTTGAAATAAATATAATATAAGTGTTAATTAATTATTTATATACTATATAATATAAATTTAAAATATTTAAATCAACTTATAAATTTTTTTTTACATAAATGTCTTCTTTGAAGGCATTATCTGCCTATGTCGTATGAGGTTGAAATCCCTTCTAAATGGGTGTCTTTATCTTACATGACTATCATGTAAGATGTATAAAACATCTTTTAGGAAAACATTTTTATTCTTTTTTAAATTATTTTTTAATCTTATTATTTTTACTAATTAATTATAAAAGTGTGATTCTTTTTAAAATTTGTCCAAAGATAAGTTTGATTTCATTCACCTTCAAGATTATCTCTGTCATTCTTGGATCTGTATTAAGTCTCATGATTAAGGGTGCGTTTGTAGTTTTTGGTTCTTTTTCTCGAAAACCGAAAAGTAAAAGCCTTTTGACTATCAATTTTTTGGCTACTTTTTGAAAAATTTTATAGTGAAAAAACTATTTTGAAAATCAGAGCTATGAAAGTATGGTGGTTGTCAAAAAATTATTTTTTAAATTTTTCAAAAAGAAAGTTATTTATAACACAAACATTAGCTTTTTTAAAAAGTTGATTTCTCCACAACAACTTTATAACCAGTTTTTTAAAAAGCTACAGCTGCTCCAAACAGATCCTAAGCCTGTATTTTTCTTTTTTTCTTGGTTAATTTATTTATTTGCTTGTTTTCATTTATGTTTCATATTTTTGGGTTTCATTTTCTTTGAAGTTGTCAAGAGGTGTAGATTGTGTAGTTATTTGCTTGTAGTTTATTTTTCAGAAGATTTACATTCATACCACATAAATCCTATATATCTATATATTTAATACTTAAAGTTTGATGTATATATATACAACACCATTCTAAGCATCAAAGGATGTCTTTCACTTTAAAAAAGAAAGTGATAGTAATATTTTGATCTGATATTAAAATTTAATATATATATATATATATATATATATATATATATATATATATATATATATATATATATATATATATATATATATATATATATATATATATATATATATATATAATAAGAATTTCGTTGTATGTATGTAAATAACCCGGCTCTTTTTGTTATTATTATTATTATTATTTTCTCTTTTGATGTAACTTTCGTGTTTTCAAAATTCTTACCAGTCAAAATAAATTTTAATGATCATTACTGGAATGTAACCAAAAGAATCTGAATACACGGTTTTTCTTTCTGAATTTGTTGTCTTTTTGTAAGAGGCGTTATATAGTTGTAAAAAATCAGTGGAAAACCTTGCACAAAAGGATGATCGGAGAATCCGTAAGACAAATTAGTTTTAAATTGAGTACTAATCATCCTCACAAGTCGATATATTGCTTAGTATGGCACACCAAATTTTTTTTTTTTGATCAATTAAATCAAATCATATTTTGACCGATTCAATCAATCTTAGCATCTTATTAAGTCGCCTAAGATAAACTTGTTCATTCAAAATAAACACACTAAGAGATCTCATCATAGAAATTGGCGAAGAGACCTGCAAAGCACTCTTTCTCAAATGATCTCATCCTCAGCTTTAAATTCATCGAAAGTAATTCAAAACTATTAGTTAAGAAGACTTAATCATTTCTATAACAAACATTATTTAAGCTTTTTTAATATAATCTAACTTATATTACTTAAACATACTTATTCATGTAATACTAAACCTTAATCTAAACCTAAAAAAAGGAATCAATGAAGCTCTCTATATAGATTTATTGGCCATGCTTAGTTCAATACTTGGACTATAAAAAAATTGAAATTTATTTATTATGCATTTTCATAAATATTATTATCTAGTAAATGTATTATAATCAATTCAATAGATTCTCAAAATATATTTATGAACACAAATAATATTATCCAAAATGAGCACCTTGAATACTATCTTTCAACCCAATATTATTTATTTATAAATTTAGAAATATAAATTTATGCTTATCGTGAGCGATATTATCAACATAAATAAGAAGAGGGAAGTAATTATAAATTAAGGGTCAAGAGTTTTCTAAAGATAGTAAGAAAATAAATCAAATTAAGAGTTTTTTTATTAGAGTTTCATTGTGCATGTATCTAATAAGGGAGTAAGGTGGCTATTTCAATGAGAGTAGATGATTCCTAAATCAAAATATTTGAATGCTTAATTTCAAATTATAATTTTTAAATCAAATAAATATTTAAGAGCAACCTACCTCATCCTTTAAGAGACTAATGCAATTAACATTTTTGTAAGATGCAATATCTTAATGAAGTACTAAAGAGTTCTTCCCTCGATGGAAGCTTTGCTAACATAAATAGTAACGAGAAAGAACTCAATTTTACTTGAGACTTTCACCATACCATGGATAAATTAGTGACATAATAAAATGGGGTTAAAGTTGTAATTTCATTTTACCAAAAATTTTCAGTAAAAGTTTTAGAAATTATTGAAATATTGTTAATAGATTTCTAAGAGTTATTAGAGTGATGGTGAAACTTTTAGGAGTTTTGCAAGACAAAATATTGTTATCTAGTTTTAAATTTTTAAGAACTTTTATAGCAAAAAAATTTATGAAATTGTTGGTCAAGTTTTTTTCAATAAAAAAGAGTATCCAAAAATATTAATTTGGACTAGAGATTAAAATGACTATCCAACAAGTTTAGGTGTCTTTTAAGTCAAATGGAGGTGTGGTTAAAAGTTTATTTTTTATGTAGATTAATCATTTATTTTTTAAGTCAAATGGAGGTGTGGTTAAAAGTTTATTTTTTATGTAGATTAAAATGACTATCCAACAATTATTTATAAATATTTGAATAGGTTAAAACTTTGTAAAGATTATGAGAATATAAAAAAATGTAAATAAATATTTTAAAACCCTAATTATAATTACTTCACATATCAATGTAAATTCAAGCAGCAACAATTTCTTATAAACCCTAAGTTTTTTTTTTAAAAAAAAAAAACAATGCCTTATCATTAAAGGTTTAATAGTATGTTAAGTGATACTAAGAATATAAGAAAAATATTTACAAAACACCCTAATTTTCTTAAAAAATTTAGTCCATGTGCTATAATAATATTCCCCCTTCAAGATATCTCCATATTTGAAAATAATTATATTACAATAATTTTAGGGATCCAATTAATATTTTAATTTTATCTCTTCAATATTAATTTTAGCTAATTTATATGATTATGAAATAAGTTTTTACATTTAAAATATTCTCTCTCTCTCTTTATATATATATATATATATATATATATTTGTGTGTACAGGCTCTAAAAAGTTAATAATCATAAAAATTTAAAAGTGAATTTATATATAAGAAGAATAATTGCTAATCATATTGCTTTAGAAACTCTATTACTTTGAAGATATCTCGTAAATGAAGTGACGAGTAGAAAACATATTCAGAGATAAATAAGAAATATAAGTAGAAATTCCATGTGTTCAAATCTTTATTTAGTTCATGGAAGAATACAAATTGGGAATTCAGTGAGAAATTATCATCACTATCATCATCATCATCATCATCATCATCATCATTATTATCATTATTATTATTAATAAAATAATATTTATTATTATCATTATTATTATTATTATTATTATTATTATTATTATTATTATTATTATTATTATTATTTGTTGACCTCACTTTTATTGAGGTTGATAACTCTACTCTTATACCTAGGACTTGAACTAGACACTAAGGTTCAGCTAATCTCTAGCGAGGTTGACAATCACCCTAATCATAATCATTAGGATCTTCAATCTTAGATTAAAAGCTTCATAATTAGGCACTTAAGATACTAAAATTAGTAACTAAGTGTACAACATAAATTAAAGTAGAAATAGAAATAACAAATCAAAATAAAACTAAATATAGAATCAAAATTAAATTAAAAAGCCAACATATTAAGGTGAAAGCTTAAGTTAGCCTGGTGGACCCCACAAGACCTTATTTAACCCAATTGGATAATGTGAGTCCAATCAAATTCAAATTTAACAAAATTTAATAAAAAATAAATCAAGTAAATCTAGATTGAAAATTAAATTTAACTAAGCCTAGATTGAGGCAATTAGCATGATTGACCCAATCGACCTTATTTATGCCCAAAAATCATATAAGTTCATAAAAATCAATTAAAATAAAAATAGATTCAAATTAAATCAAACTAAAATAAAAAATTAATGTATAAATATAAAAAAATAAAACTAAATTTAAATGAGGACCTAAGTTGACATATGTGGGTCCCATTATGTCAAAAGTCAAATCAATCAAAATTTGACCAATTTAATTCCAAAGGCTCAAATTAATATAGTGAACATAAAAATAAACAAATCTGAATCTAATGATGATCAAATAGCTAAATCTGATCACTTAGTCTAAGTGAACATAAATTGTCTCTATTGAATCTAAACTCACATTAAATTAAAATTATTTCGAATTAAATATTAAAAAATACTTTAGAAATGTATTGGAACATAATTTAATCTTTCCTTGGGTTTAATTTAGACAAATTGATCATTTAACCTAAGTAAACCCAATTTGACCCATTAAGCCTAAATTGGGCCAAAATGGGTCTAAATCAAAATCAAATCTAAATTAATTAAAATCAATTATTCCAAAATCACTTCAAATACTCAATCAAATATAATTGAAGCTTAAACACACTTTAATTTAGGTTAGATTGATTGTTTGATCCAAATGAACTCAACCTGACCCATTAGGCCTAATTTTGGTCATAATATAATCAAATCGAAATCAACTCCAAATTAAAAGAAATCAATCTCTATAAATCATTTCAAATATTGAATCAAATGTAATTATAACCCAATATAAACTTAATTGAGCTAAATTAATGGATTGAGCCTAACTTGACCCATTTGAGCCAAATGAGTTGAGGGAGTTCGAATCAACTCAACCCAACTTAAGTGGACTTGAACCCAACCTAAATTCTATTATATATAGGGCGACACTTCAGCCCATGTGAAATGGAGCTTCAAGTAAATAATGTAGGTGATGGGACAATGGAAAACT
This sequence comes from Cymbidium sinense, assembly GCA_021442155.1. Taxonomy (NCBI): domain Eukaryota; kingdom Viridiplantae; phylum Streptophyta; class Magnoliopsida; order Asparagales; family Orchidaceae; genus Cymbidium; species Cymbidium sinense. The sequence continues at coordinate 41,388,557 of CM038230.1, forward strand.
AATAGAAAAACACTAAAACCTAAGATCTACTCAAGCACAACCCATCTCTCCACTTGGCTCATCCTTTGCAAGCTCTACAATAGTTAAAACCCCATTTCTTATCTTATCTAAGCCTCCTCCCAACTGGCCATCACCTCATGTTGACCTTACTTTTGGAGTGAGGATTTATCCTTCCCATCTTAAACTTAGGAGTCTTCTAAGTACTAGGATCTCCCTAGTCATAGGACACTTCTAGTGATTAAGGGAACACTAAACCCAAGCCTAGAGACTTAGGAAGGTATACCCTAAGTTTAGGATGAGCCTTAGGAAAAATAGGTTTTACCTATCCTATGGTGTAAACTAAAACTCATGCTTGTCCAATCATCCAAAACCAACCTCAAACCAACACAATTAATCTCAAATTGAATTTTGTTTTATATCCTCCAAGCCAAATCAACATAACCTTTAACCTAAGCTAATCCTATCATCATCCTATGGATCCAACCTAAAGCCCATTCGATTGAAACCAACCTATTGACTTTCACAAAAGCACTCCAACCATTCAATACTCCACTTCAAACCCTTCCAAGACTCATAATCAAACCAATTGAACCAAATCAATCCAATCAACCCAAATTAGCCCATTTGACCCAAAGGGTCCAAATGAGCCAAAATATAATTAAATCCAAATCAATTACAATTAAAACCATCAATCAATCCTAAATTTATCATCATATTCATTCCAACCTAATTCAACCCAATTCAACTCAATTGACCCATTTGGTCCACTTGACCCAAAGGGACATAAATGACCAATTTGATCCAAACATCAATCCAACCCAAATTGGATTAAATAAACCCATTGAATCTCCTCTACAATGATTGTTGATTATCCTTGATTGACCAATTACAATCAATTGGGTCAAACTAAGCTAATTTGTTCACTTGACCCAAGTTGACCCAATTAGCCCATATGGACTAAATTGAACCAAATATCATTCTAAACTCAATTGATTGAAACCAATACCTCCAATCAATTATAAATTAAGTATTGAATATAACTTGACCATCAATTAGATCTAACCAAGCCAATTTGGCTTCTTGACCCAAGTTGACCCAATTTAACTAAAGGGCCAAATCGAGTCAAATCAAATCCTAAACTCAATTGATTGAAACTAATGCCTCTAATCAATCATGAATTGATTATTAAACATGGTCAAATCCTCAATTGAACCCAATTTGATCAAACCAACCCAATTAAACCATTTAGCCTAATTTGACCTAAAGGGTCAAATTGAACTAAATCATTCCCAAATCCAAATTGATTCAAACATACATGTACAATTATTCTCAAATCATCAATTAAACCTAAATCATCCCTCCACCTAAGCAAATTTAGCCAAATTGACCAAATTGGTCAACTTAGCTTATTTGACCCAAATGAACCCAAGTGAAACAAAACCAAATCACATCAAATTAAACAAAATAAATTGCACTAATGCATCTCAAATCATCATTTGAACTTTCCCAAACCATCAATTTGACCCAATTTGATCAACAGGTCAACCTAACCCAAATAAACCTAATTTGACCCATATGGGTCAATTTGAACCAAACCTAACCAAACTTGGCATGACCCATCATTGGGTCACCATGGGTCATCCCAAATGAACCCATCCCATGGTGGACCTAGTTTAGGCAAAAATCCATTGGATCAACCCATCCAAATGAGACAAAATCCCCATTTAGATTATCTCACCCACTCACCAACTCATGACAACCACCCTTAGCTCATTTTGACACTTAGACCATTGGCCCACCTGACCCAAGGATGTTTAGTTCAATCATGGGTCAAGAGAGGGTGAATTCACCCATGGATCTCTATTGGAATACTTGGGGGAGGAGGTACACACCTTGTCAGCCCTTGCAACAGCCTCAACCCCTCAAGAGCCTCCACCTCAGCCCCTCACTGACATCTCTGGCCACTTACCCTGACTAGACAACTACCAAAAGTTAAAACCATCCCAGCCATCGGATCACCTGGGAGGAGGGTATACTCCTCCCCATCCAATATAAACAACAGAGAGAGTATCCTTGAGTGATTGTGATCATCGAGACCAAAGAAAAACAAAATCGAGCCCTATGTCTGTCCAACCTCACTCAAACTTTAACAAACTTCAATTAACTCTTCCCTTACCTTCCCAAGCTCCGACAAGTCAAAAAGAATTGATTCCCAATCGATTTGATCACTAGAAAGCACTCCTAGACTAACTCTGGTGAGCTTCACAATGGCGTTTGGTCAATAGAGCTATCGACGAAGAGGCAACTTATGAGCTTCTTAACTGGGCTTCGACTCTTCAAGACAAAGCTACCTTAGTCGTTTGGCCACCGGTCTTAAGCTTCGGTGAGTTAAATTCTGGCAAACTATAGAAAATCCCTTAAGTGTTGGTGTTTTATGAAAACTTTTGTGATTTCATGTGATTTCCACCATAGGATTCCCTTTGATCTCCTCCCCACACATTTTGGAGTTGATCCCGACGAGCTCAGATCAAGCGACGGAAGGCGGACGATGTCCATCTTCTGATGTTGGGGGATGAAGGTCATCCACTGGCCATTCTACATGATTAGAATGGACGACCATAATTTAATCCACAAGAAAATCTAATTTAATTCATTAGCGACCATGATATTAATCCCCACCGTCCGATCCAAGGTCCGATGATGGAGATAAAATCGCGTCCGCCACCGTTGACTTAGCCACCATGGTGGATGATTTAAATAGCCTATCCTATGGTGCCACATGCAAAGCGGTGCCACGTCAACTCTCGCGTGGTGACGATAGGTTAGAGTTAGGTGTTTAAAATGTGATTAATTAGCCAGAACTTCAAAAATTCATAACTAATTATAGAAAAATCTTAAAAATATGAGTAAACCCATTTTGGAAAGGGTAAATAGAGGATAATTTAATAAAAAATATCCATGGTTTAATCAATGAACAATGTTTAATTAGGGTTTAAAGTTTAGGCAAAATTATCTAATTAAGCTTTAATTACTTGGCCAATGGGTCTCAAATTGAATAGGTTAATTCAATGGGATGTCCTCTGCCTCCCATAATTTTCTTGAGATTTATTGGCTAAGTAATTAGGAGAATTTTAAATTCAAATCTTTATTACCCTCCTTAAATAATTTAATAATTATTAAAAATGTCAAATATTAAAAATTAAGTAATTAATCATGGTTAATCATTATTAACTATGAAATGATGATGGGGAATGATAAGACCTCTTTCCTAATTATTTCCCTATATCCATTTCCTTAGGAGGGTTACTTAAAGCATATATTAATTAAGGTTAATTAAGCAATTTAATGGTGAAATTAAATTAAATTAAAATGGTAATTGCTTTAGATAATTTCAATTGAATTTATGGGTTCCTATTTATGTGTTTAGTAACATAAAGACCCTTAAGGAACATATGGTAAACCCATGGGTGTGGAAAAATCATGTAAGTACCAAATTAGATTCTTTTTTTAATCTAGTTAATATTTAATCATGAGCTTCATTGTACTAGGTCTTGTTAAGTGCATTGCAAATTTTAGTTACTCATTATCATATCATTAGAAGCTCCTAGTTAAATGGTTAATTAAATTAAGAAGCATAGGAAAGGAAAATTAAATTAATTTCATAATGATTTGAACTTAATCAATCCATAAATTCACTTAATTATTTTTTCTTACACACCTTAAGTCACTAACATGGGATTTGGCAAAACAAAAAATTGTATTTCTCCTCTTTAAGTTTTGATAACTCAAATCTAAAATCATACTTAATAATAACTTTGGTTAATCTTAATTAGTTTTATTTAATGTGATTGTCCTTAAAAATTAATGTAGTTGAATGGATTATGTGGAAGTGTTTAATTATTCCTTTTCAATCATTATAAATTTTGTATGTCCTTTGATATCATCCATCCATGTTTTTGAATAAAAAAATCATATGAATAGAATTATATATGTATATGTTGTATATGATGAATTAATCTTATTATATATGTGGTTATTATCATTAATAAATTATAAAACTATTTTCAAAATTAGAAATTAATGATAAAGATTTAAATTGATCTTGGCTATGAATATTACATGTGATTTACATTTGCTTATGCCTATACATGTTAAAGTATTATTTTATTTTCATGATTCATGTGTATGTTGACATATATTTGAATGTTAGCAAGTCTATAGTTTAGACATCCCGGGAATATGAGATTTTAAGTATCTCTATGAAGGTCTTAGATCACCTCACTTTCCAAGTTAATAATGGTGCATACTTACTTAATTTCATTCATATGTGTAATGTACTAGAATTTGGATAGAACTTTACTTTACATGAATAAATAACTCACTAACATACAACCTTTACATGATTTTCATTCTCTTGCTTATGTATATATTTATGTGTATTTAAGAATAGCAAGTATATAGTATGGACACCTTGAGAATACGAGGGTTTAAGTAACTCCAAGGAGGTCTTAGATTACCTTACTTTCCTGGTTTAACAATGGCATGTACTTTCTTAAATCTTTAATATATGTGTATGTACACTTAATTAAAGAATAAAATCATCTTTTTTTTCTACCAAAATATATGTATTATCAATCATTCAAGTGCGCCAAAATATGTTGCATGTATGGATATGTTAAGCTCAACACCATATGCATGTTATTAATGAAGAAAATAAATGGTGCAATATTATCTATGAGATGGTAATACAATTTCATTAATCTTAAGATGCCTTTCATATTGAATAAAACTATTTAAGATTAACCCAAATGTAGGATTAATAAAAAAATATTTAATAAATCATTCACTAAAAGAAACCAATAATTATAATAATATACTCTTTAGAAAATAATTTAGTGTGCGGATGAAAGAGGTTAAACCTCCTTCCTCTCTTTATAAAAAATAGATGCTAAGTAAATATCAAATGAAACAAAACACAGTAAAAATTAAAATATACAAATCCTCTTAACGACTTGAAATAAAATTACCCTCATATGTAACTTGAACATTCCAAATCTTAGATAATTATAATCCTAAAACCTAGTTAAGACATACCACACTAAGCCTAAGAACACATATTAGAATGCTAAGCCATCACTTCTAGCTCGAAGTTAGGATAGTGTATGATGTGATGCTATGTTTTATTTTGTGATGAAATATTTTAGACTGTATATTAAAATTATTTATGTGTAGATTGGATGTTAGGCCGTTATTAGCTTGATGATATTTTCTATAAGGGATCATGCTAAAGGGGTTGCTGAAAATAAAAGAAATATAAATGCTATTTCTTGCAACTTGCTTATACCCCATTTGCATAATTCATATTAGGACATGTGTGCTTGGTTACCCATGTGTAGGGTGTTAAGTCCAAATTATAGAATAATAATTGTTTGGGTTTGTATGGTTATTTAGCTAACATCTATTTTGCAGGTGCATGTTAGATTTTACTTTCCATAAATATATAATTTTGTAATAAAAATTAAGATTTGTGCTATGGGGTTTAGGATGAGCAGTGGCTCTAAAAGGCAAAGTCCTAAGAGGTCCTATGAAGCTTTGGAGCAATATTAAACTAAAGGAAGAAGGAAGAGAGAAGAGTAAAGAATGAAAACCCCCATAACACCTAACTTAATTATAAATGTAATAATCTTTTATAATATGGGTTGTATAATGGTAGAGCGTGGCTACCCAATTTTTATTTTTTTTATTTTTTAGGGTTTACGGTGATACATGGCCGCACCGACCACTTATTCTTTCACGATAGTCTATAACTGTTTGATTATTGTGTTTAAATTACATAATAGAAATAACATGATTTTCATAAGTTTCTTAAGCTTGATGATTAAATGTGTGGCCTAGATACGGAAGGCTCATTAGGACAAAATTAATTTTTCTACCCCCATTAATAACTCATAAATAAATTTAAAATAACTCATAACTTTAGTCTAAAGCTTAGGTTATAAATCAAGATAATTAAAAGAATTAGCAACCCCTTAGTTGAATGATGTATGTTCTAATATCATGCATCTCATCTTAGGGAGGGTCTCCACTCTTGCATGATAGGTAAATGCTTGACCTATGAGGGCATCCCTTGTAGTAGAAAACACATCTTCCCACTGATTTAGCTAATAACTATATTTCATCATGCATTTAGGCATAGATATCCAAGCCTTTGTCTAAATGAATATGTCAAAATGATATAAAGAATTATAAAATTTTACATTAAGTCAAAGTCATGTGCTCATGCCAATCATGCTCTAGTCTCTTAGGGAGTGAGTTTAGGACTCTAGTCTCCTTCCTAATGAAATAACAGCTTTGCTATCTTGCATATACATAAGATCGGCCTACATCATTTTGAATCATAGGAGGTGTTAACTGGTGGCCACTCTAGGTGGTTGTAAGTCGGGAAAAGTCGGGATGAGTTTGTCCTCTCTTATGAAGATAAATCATTATGCCTCCCTTTCCACTCAGATTTAGATCATGCTTTTAGCATGTGCTAAAGCATCTTAAATTTAGGATCCGAGGCTATTTGTTTCTTTTGGGCAATGAGTATAAGTTCTCACCTCTTAGGAATTTCCACAATTTTGTGTTGGTTGATTATAAGCTCTAGTATTCTAATAAAATTTCAATTCAAATAAAAAAACTCTCTCTCTTTCAAACATATAAAGCCCCATCATAGGGTAGAATGGAGTGCTTACTAGGCCTCCTAGTATCATGAGTGCTCTCTACTTATCTTCATTCAAAATCCAAAAATAAGTCTTTCCATCTGAACTTTCCCACTTGATTTTTCAAAAATACCCAATCCTCTGATAGTTTAACCTTGAAGTCTTTGGAGATGAATGATTGGCTACTTTAATCGAGAGTATTCTTAAGAAATTTCAACTTCCTAAGATGTAATTAACTATGGAAGCTTGCTTCCATAGGGAACTAAAGAACCTGGTATAAAATAAATCATGTTTCTCTTTTTCATGTAAAGTAGAGGAAAGATCTCTGATATATGCTAAGACATATTTGCCTTAGGAGTCCTTATTAGGTGATTAGGTCTATTGTAGGGTGATGTTTCAATCTTCTAAGACGATACATCATACCTTAATATAGTACTCAATCACTTCAACAGGTACTCCCAAAGATCTGTGCGGTGTCCACATGACTATGGGATCTAAAAATTCACCATCGACCTCTTAATTAAGAGAGTATGATTTAATGTCGATTAAATTTTCAGAAGGTAAATGGTATAGTAGATAAGGAACTACCTAGAGATTTCGCCCTTATTTTATGAAGACTTTAGATCTGGTTCTAGGTTTCCTATATGTGCAAGAACCTATTGTTAATTACCCATTCAAATACTAAGAGAGAACTTTTGATTAAGGCTAGTCGTTAAATCATTAAATGCGTAGTGTATAATAAGCAACATGTGGAGCTTAAAATTTGAGATTTAGAATTTATGAAATTCATCATCATTAACTTAAAGCAGACAGTTGGGGGAATGACAACAAGCCAGATCAAGATCTCATGGTTCCATCATCTCAGGATATTATGGTACCTAGTTTACATAGTCAGAGGAGGTAACCGACCCAATCTGACGTAAGGATCCTTGTCAGCAACCATGGATTGTGTCGTCAAAGAAATCCTTGTAGACCTGGGGTGGTTTTTTCCTAAGGAGATAAGTTTAAGTCTACCTTAGCTGATAGAGGGCTTTTTGCTCTATCAAGTGCACCTTATGGTTCATAACTCAAGGTATGAAGTTGTTAGGGAACATATGGGCTATAGTCCTGACCGTAATATAATGATGTCATTTGATGGCAACCACCCGATCAGAGGACTCTAGTCAATACTGCATCATATGTGGAGTCTACTGGCCAAACCATGTAGTTAGAGGACACAGGCCACATCCTCACTAGCATGACATTGATTGAGAGTGAACATAGAAATGCACTTCACTTGATATTAGCTCTTTTGTGAGCTAGAGTTTTCTTAATTTATCACCTTCAACAAATAATTACGTAAGGTGAATTAGATTTTATCTTTAAGTTTTTTAAATGTTGAATTTCATTTAAGAAATTAACACTTAGTAATTTATCTAATTTTATAGTTATATTGATACTTGATTTTCATTAATTTGATTTGAGCTTGCGAGCATATTTTAATGATAAGTATCTCCTCCGATTGAAATCTCTTTTCAACGCAGTCATCATCGGGGTGGATGTATTATTTTGCTATTCCAAATCATGTCGACTCTATTAATTTAATAATAGAGGATCAAATCTACTGTCATGTGACAAAATTAGCTTCTCAGATATTTCACTAAGTTGAAATTCTTATAATATTATTATTTAATTTTTATGTTTTGTTAATCCAGACCCAATCCTAAGACCCAACCTAGATTATTCATTATTTCAAATTTTATAGTCCTCGAAACCTTGTTAACTCTAGCTTGAGCATAGAATCATGTTGGGGACTTTACTCTTGATGGTTTAAACTTGAGAATTTACATTAACAATGATGTTGGTAGATTTATCTTCTATAATTCTATCACAAAATTAATTTTTCAGATTTTATTAAGTTGAAAATATTATAACAACATCATTAGATTTTTAAGTTTTGTTAACTTGGACCCGATCTTAAGACCCAATTGGGAAGCAACTCATGTAACATCCTTAGACACTAAGTTTAAGCATTCAGCGTAGTGTTGGGGCTCATGCGGGTACTTCAATTCAAATATTCATATGAACTTTTGAATGTTTAATATATTTTGATATCAATGATTTGATAGGTATTCTGAAATATCTAAATTCAATTAGAAGATTATATTATGATACTTGCATATCAAATTAAATTCATCTAGATATTTATATAAAATTTTAAAGATATCCAAGTTGAATTTAATAAATATTATATGGAGCATGTGAGATTTATTTATAACCAAAATTAACATCTTCTGTCTGCTTCTAAATTTGTGTTGTGGATTCGATGGAATTTATTTTAGTTCTTATCTAATCAGTTAAGGTAATACTGTTTACTTTGCATTTGGTTTTGAATTCATTGAATTTTCAAACTTCAATAAGACCTAGGTCGTGTATGTCGATGAGCTTGTAAGGTTGCTGCAAATTCAATTCAAATTCATTAAGCCATTTTTTATTCTTCCAATATATCACGTAGTGTAACTTCAAGTGATTACTGAAAGGCTTTATGCATGCTATTTAGCAAGCTTTCAAGTCTTTATAATTTATCTTGTATAATATGTATTCTTGTTTGTAGAATAGTCATTAAATCTTCTTTAAGCTTGTTTGAATCTAAATTCTTAAGATATGATTTTGTTTTAAAATTTTGGCTCTCATATGCAATTTTGATATTAATTTGATATTAAACTTAAACTTGATTAGATTAATCTTTAGTTTAAGTGCCTTATTTTAATCTTGGTCAAACTTTATTTAAGTCTTGTGCGAGTTCAGAGTTCGGCAAAATTTTGAAAGCCTCTGATCGCCCTGATATCAGACAAGAGTACGGAGGCCTTCCCACTACGCTTATGGGAAGCATACACGATAGGTGTCTTGCGACACTGTGATTGAGTGATTTTCTTGCACCTATCGTGCTTAAGAAATGCGTCGCATAGGCCTTCAAACCTGTATAAGAGACATCTAGATTTCCTCGCCATGCTAAAGCAACATGCATGAGTACTTATATCTAGAAAATATGTGCAATTGTATTAAAGCAGTATGTATAGGAATTTAATATACTAGGCAGGCATATGTACAGGTATTTGGAATGAAATTCAACAGCCTCCTTGCATCATCCCTGTGTAGGGGACTGCATCAAGAGTGTTATAGACTTTCCACCATGCTTATGGGAAGCGTGCATGGTAGGTGTCTTGTGACACCATAGTTTAAGAGGTCTTCCAAACTCACCACACTTAAGAAAGCATATATAAATCTTCAATACTTACGTAAGAGATATTTGAAATGAAATTCGGCAGCCTCCCGGCATCATCCCGGTGTAAGGGGCTACATCGGGAGTACTGAGGCCTTCCCACCATACTTATGGAAGCGTGTATGGTAGGTGTATTGTGACACCACAGTTGAGTAACTTTTACACCTATCACTCTTATGAGAAGCGTCGCATAGGCCTTCAAACCTGTATAAGAGAGATCCTAATTTTCTTGCCATGTTAAAGCAGCATGCATGAGCTCTTATGTGTAGCAGATTTTCTCGTTGCGTTGAACCAACACAAACAAGTACTTAAGACTACAACATCTCTTATCATTTTACTCTGGCAAGCACATTTGGGTAGGATAATTAGAACATAAGCCTCAATGCTCCATTATAGACCGACTCCTATCGCTATTTCATCCCTTCATCATTTTTTTTTTAATCTGACAAATAGTAATGAGAACTACAACTTCTCAATAGATCGAAACTCCATTTCACTCTCTTCATACCAAACATCAAAATATTATTATGAGGGAGGGCTAAAAAATAAAATTTTTTTTGGTGCAATAGTACCCCGCTACAGTCGTGCTACAGTAGAATGCTACAGTGTACCGCTACAGTAATATTGCTACAATGTCGGTGCTACAATACCAACAGGATTGGCCAATCAGGAGATGGATTCGTGGGAGGACTTTGGCTCAAGCAATGTAGCATAGAGATGGGAACGAGAGAGGGAGATGGTTCAATTCTACCTGTACAGTCTTGTGCAAACCACGGAGAAAGAGGGAGGCTCAAGTAGCTATGTGGGCTTCGAACCAAGGGAAGGAGAAGAGGAGATCAATTAAAGGTGCTTACAGTTGGCCTTCGGTTTCTCATCCAAGAGAAAATGAGAACAGGAGCAGCTGCTCACATGCATCCAACAGGAAGAGGAGTGGAGTCTTGCGGCACTGAATAGGGATCAAGATTGTTGAGAGAGTGTTATAAGGATTAGGGTTGGGTAATAGGGGTATATATAGGGTCTGTGCTTATTTGAGTGAAAATAAACTAAAATTTCTTATTTTGCAATGACTTTATTATACAATTAATATATATATTGATTCTAAGTTATTCTGATTTTTCGGACGCAATGACACAATCAGTTTTAGGATTGGAGGCCGTTTGGCTCAAGTTAGCATTGAATCAGGTCAATTTCAATTTAAAATTGCACAACATCACTTCTGACTGTTCGACATTCATGCAGACTCATTCGAATTAAGCACGGATAGTCTCATTTGATATGTTTTGATGTTTTGACTCTAGCAGCGTGATCAATTTTGTGAATGGAGATTGTCTGGGCATTGTCGCAACTTCTTGACCTCTATATGCGTGTTGGCACGTCAATGGATTTCCCTCTTGATCAGTTGACCGTCAACTTATGCAATATGTATATTTTGATTAATATTGATGTTCTGAACGTGATGGCAAAGTCCATTCATCAATTGGAGATCATTCTGACTAGTTTCAGTTACGTCGTGTGTATTTCAGCTTCGATTTGTATGTTGTTGCATCCGAAGTTGATTAACTTTATCTTGTGAACTCGACTTGACTAATGTGACATACATGGAGGTCAACAAATGCCCCCAATAAATGTCATTCATGCATAGAGTGTGTCATATTTATTGAAAACTAGTTGACCTTTTTTGTCGACCGTTAATCTCAAATTACTCCAGCTTCTATTTCAATAGCTCGTTGAAGAGCTTTTTTCACCATCTACTCTCTACTTCAATGAATTAGCTAAAGATATTTTTCTTTTATGTCATTGTAGATTTGGGTTTCCTCCAATCATAACTTCGTGCTTGATTGGGTTTGATGGAGGAATTGATTTATTTATTTTGAGATTTAAACTTCTTTCTGTCCTAGCTTTAAACTTTAGAGACTTGATAAAGGATTGACCTGATTTGTCCATATTAACTTGTCAGGAAGTGTATGTATACCTTCAGTCCCATGCTCACTTCTTTGACATACCCTTTGAATGGTGCATACATGTGACCTAACCTTCTAGCCTATATTAGGCCAGTGTTGAGTTATCAGTCTAGCAATCTGTGCTTTAACTGATGTCTAGCTAATGATGGAGGATCAATCGGTCCAATTATATATGTGCCCCAACTTTCGAACGTCCAGGATGCTATTATTGGGTGTAGAGCATTTAGAGGTTGATGAATGAGATCCCCGTGGACTTGGCATTCATGATATCTCTTGGCATGATCTATGCAATCTTTCACCTTTGAAGGCCAATAGTATCACATCCTCTTAATTTTTGTTGCCATTTTAGGATGTGACTGATGCACCCCACAAAGTCCTTCATGAATTTCGAACATAACTTTGTTGCCTTCATTCGTCCATAAGCATCGTAGCCACATTTGTTCAAACAATCTACGGTAGAATGTATCATTAACATAGGCATATCGTAGGATCCTTTTCGTAATCTGCATGGCTAGTGAATTATTGCTCGGAAATTTGATTTTCTTCAAATAATTGATGAAGGTTATCTCCAATCATCAGGCTCTTCCACTATGAAAGCTTAGCATGATTTCTTTGTAGTACTTTTGAGTTTTTTTTTTCTCTATTGTACTTTCCATTCTTTGGGAGAGTGAGGAGAAATTTGAATTGCTTTATGCTGGTTTGAGTTTGATGTCCCCTCTACCTACGAGGAGTATGGATTTATTGGTTGTAGAACTCGATGAGTGGACACTTCAATCAACATATCATCATCGTCCGTGTTCGCCATCTATTTTGCCAGCTTGGCCAAGCAATCTACTTTACTATTTTTTGATTGAGAAACTTGAGCCAGTTTAACATTCAAAATTTATTTCATCAGCTCAATCACTCGCTTATGATAGTATGCCAGTTTGAGCTTGTTAATTTTGTAGATGCCCAACACTTGGTTGATCACCAACTGAGAGTCTCTGAAGATTCTCAAATTTTGCATGTTGATGACAACAGCTTCTTCGACGCCTACACTAATGCCTTATATTCAACTTCATTGTTGGTTCTTGGCTTAGTCAGCCTATATGAACGCCTCATTATGTCACCTTCTGGTGTTATGAAGACAAGGCTAACACCAGCTCTTGCTTTTGGTAGATTTGGGGGCTAAGCAGGTTTAATAGATCATGCACCGATGTTAACCTTACTTTTGGATTGAGCCCTCAACTTCGTCATCATAGATCTAGGACTCTTATAGACACTAAGAGTTCCTTAGTCTTAAGACACTTCTAGTGATTAGGTGAACACTTAACCTAACCATAAAGACTTAGAAGAGTTAGCCACAGGGATAGTTTGTGCCATAGGGATTTAGGAGATACTTATCTATCCTATAGCCCAAACCCAATCCTTGCTTTCTTCTTTCAAACCAAACCTAAAATTCAAATTCAAATTCCAAAATCAAATCCAATTATCCAAAGATTGAAATCCATAACCAAATTCAAACTCCAAATCCCTTCCTAAGCACTTTGATATTATCTTATGGACTTAGCCTTAACTAAATTCAAATTTATCTCAATCCAACTAATTTTCTCAATTATCAAATTCAATCTCAAATCAAATTTCAAATCATAAATCAATTCCAAAATTCCAAATGATTGAAACCCATGATCAACTCCAAATCAAATCAAATCAAATCAAAACCCTTCTTAAGCCATATAGACCTACCTTCATAAATTTAACCAAAACTCCTTCAAACCAACTCAAACTTGGTTGATTTTTTTATAAATCAATCATTCCTTCATTTATACTCATAAATATAAATGACATCTACCCTCCAATGGCCAAAAATAAATCAAACCAAATCAAAACCCAAATCAGCCCTTTTAACCTACTTCCTTAAGCTTAATCAAATTTGCTTCCAAATCACTCCAAAGTCAAGTGATTTTCTCATGACCCACTTATATTTTCATTTATATTTATAAATATAAATGAAATATAAATTCAAATAACCAAAACCAAACTCAGATCAAATCAAATTCCCAATCTTAGCCCTTTTAGGAAAACCTTTGAACTTGGCTAAATGAAACCCAAATCAACTCAAAACTCATAGATTTCTTCATGATTCAATTATTCTTTCAATCATGGATCCAAATATAAACATAAACTACCATTATTAAACTAAAATCAAGTCAACCCAAATCAAGCCCAAGTTAACCATTATGGCTTGAATTGTCATATGAACCAAAACCCATTTGGCTCTAAACCAACTTTAATTAGATTTATATTTCAATCCTAAGCTCATATGTTGGTTCAACCAAACTTGAATCAAGCCTTGATCAAGCCAATTGACCCATTTAGGCTTGCTTGACCCAAAATTACCTAAAGGATCTTTTTGAGCTAAGTTTTAATCTAACCCAAATTGAATTGAACTAAGCCCATCTAAACCTTAATCATGATCAACAATCATTATGGGGTGATCAACCACCTTGAATTGGGTTAAACTAAGTCAAACATAATCTTTGACCAAGTCAACGCTTAGCCTAAATGAAACCCAAACTAGCCAAAATTCATCATATGCCAAATGAATTGAAACCATTGACCCAAACCCATTCATAATCAATTATTGAATATGACCAAGTCATCAATTGAGCTAAATAAAGCCTAATTGACCACTTGACCTAAGTTGACCCAAATTGGCCTAAAAAGCAAAAAATGAGTCAAATCATGATTTAATCCAAATAGATTGTAACCAATGGCCCAAGTTTATTCCAAATCACTTGTTGAACTTGACCGAAGCCATCATTGAGCCTAAGTTGACCAATTGGTCAACTTGACCCATCCAAGCCCAAATTGGCCTATAAGGTCAAACTGACTAAAATTCAAATTAATTCCAAATTAAACTAAACCAAATCCTACAATCATTTTCAATCAACCAATTAAACTTGACTCAACACCTGACCCAACCTAATTTGGTCAAATTGGTCAAATTGTTCAACTTAACCAATTTGACCCTTTTGAATCCAAATGAGTCAAATTCAAACCTAAGCCAAACTAATCCAAATTAATTGAACCAAAATATCCCAAATCATCATATGAACCTAACCCAAGCCTTGGCTTGACCCAATTTGACTAATTGGTCAACCCAACCCAACATAACCCAAATAAACCCATTTTGACCAAATGAACCCTAATCCCTCCAAACCAACTTATGGGACCCTATGGCTTAGTCAAACCCGACCCAAGCATGACCTACTTCATTCCCAAATCAACTTAAATTCTATGTGGACCCCACCAAGGGAATTATCCATTAAACCATAGGATTTGAACCTTAAACCCAATGGATCAAGGCTAAAGTCAACTTGCCCATCGCCATGGTAGCTCTTTTCACTCAAAAGAACCTTCCCATGACACACCTAGCCCACCTAATCCAGCTTAGGTCAACCAAGGACCCTTGGGAGGTGATTTGACTCACCTCTAACCCAAACCGAGAACCCTTTGGATCAAACCCATGCGAACTTGGCACAATGGATCCATGGCAGCTCCTCATGACTCCTCCCATCCCTGGCGTGCGGCCTGACCCTGATGGAGAAAACTCTGATGGTCAGACGATGGTGAGCCAGAGCCAAACATGCACACACTCTCGTCCATCCATGATGGTAAATTAACAGGATTACCCCCTCAATTCAAAGCCAATTTCACACACAATCAGCTCGTGTGAGTCCCTAAGCACATTCTGAACTCCCTCAGAGCAAATCCTAGGATCCCCAAACCCTCTCCATTCAGCCATTGCCATTCCCGTGAGCAACCCAAAATAGGACACCCTTCCATCAAGCAATACTCCCTCTCCACTAAACCAAATTCAAATTTCTTGCACCCACACCATCCTCATACCCAATCGAAGCCAAGAAAACCATTTCCAAGCATTCCAAAGCATGGGAGGTATGAGTTCAATCGAAGCCAAGGTGTGCACATGTGTGGATTGGTAAACCAAGCTTCCCACACTAAATTGAGCTCAAATTCTCTCAACAGGGCCTCTCCTCAACTAGGCGAAAATACCTCCGGCGTTGCACCACCGGACATTAACTCTGGTGAGGCAATTCCCCAAAACTATAGCTTGAGGCCTTTGTGTGTTGGTCTTTTGTGAAAGAAATCTCCATGTCAAGGGATTTTTGTCATTGGATGTAATTGTATGCTCCCTTAGGTGGTGTAGGATCCATTTGATCCCAATCTGAGCTCGGGAGAGCTCGGATCGAATGGAGGAAGTTGGACTGTGCTTATTTTTTATCGCTCGTGAATGGGACAGATCATGAGCCATCCATCTCGTATGATCGATATGAACAACTCTGAACAAATCCCGCGGTAGATCCGTTGATTTCCCCCTTAACCCACGGATTAAACCGTGGCCATCCGATCTAAGCCCATAGAGAAAGCACGTCCGTCGCCGCTGAGTCAGCGCATGGATGTGACAACTTAAATAACTAACCCCATCACGCCACATGAAAAGTGGGTCGCGTCAATGCGTCGTGTCAGCAGCTACGTGGCCCGATGGGATTATGGTTTTAATTTGGGTTAATTAATTGATTTTAATTCTAAAACTTCCTAAAATCATAACTAATTGTAGAAAAATCTAAAAAATACAAAATTAGGCTCATTTTGAAGATATTTTAGATGAGAATCTAAAAAAATTATAATTAATTGACTTTAAATAATGGTTTTGGCTTAATTAGTATTTTATCAAAAATATAATCAGCTTAATTACACCTTAATTAAGCACTCAATTAATCTCAAATTTTCTATGGATGTTTAGGGGAATAACCTCTGCCTCCTCTATTTTTTTGGGATTTTATTGATTGCTTAATTAAGGGAATATTTTGAGTAAGCCATAATCACTCTCTTAATCCAATTAATTAGAATTAAGGGATGAACAATAACTTAATTAATCATTTGAACATAATTATCCCTGTCAAATTGTAAGATCACTTAGGGAATGTGATTGGAGATATTTTTTCTAATTCATTTCCTAAGTCTTCTTTACCTTTAAAAATCAAATTAATTAATGGGTTAATGAAATGATTAATTGATTAATTAACTGATTAAATCTTCAAAATAAAGAAATCAAAACCTAATTGAATGTTTAAATGATTTAGGGATTACGATTGAGGCATTACTCTTGATCCTTCCCCTAAGTTAATTTCATCATTCAAATTAAAACATAACTAAAATATTTAATCAATTCATTAAAAACCTAATGAAATTAAAATCAAAAATCAATTCATCCTCACTTAAGCAACCTTTAATTGACCTTGGGTAGCTCCTTTGATGTTCAATAACCCAAGTTATAGATAATAAAATTAATGTTGGCTTATATGTGTGAGAAAATCATAAAAGTAATTAATTAAAATCCCTTAAACTTAATTAACTATTAATCATAAGCCAATTGCATTAGGCCCCTTTCATTTCATAGGAGCATTGCAAATTTACTTTTCATGTGGATGCATATCATATTGGCTTATCATTAATTAGTTAGTTAACTTATGGTGATATAAGTAAGTGAATTCACTTAACTCATACTTTAACTTAATCAAAACATAAAATCAACTTAAATATTCTTCATTAAATCATACTAATTCACACATGGGGAAATGGGTTAGGATTAGCAAACCACTCTCATATTTCCTAAACCAAATCAAATTCAAAGATAAAAAAATGCCTTTAAAGAATTTTATTCTCTTTAAATAGCCTTATTTAATATGAGTCTCCTTAGGAATTAATTGGGGTGAATGAAATAATGTGTTTACACTCCTATATTTCTTTTCAATCATGCTAAATATTTTTTGCCATATGAAACAATGCATTCATTTATTTTGAAAATTAATTAAATAAAATGTTTTTTGTTATGTCAAATTACATGTGTTGGCTAAAATTAAGAATATGAGTGACTATTATCACTATTAAATCAAAAAATAATTTTTAAAACCTATAAATCAATGATTACAAATGATTATAAATACTAATAAGCTTGCATGTGATGATAGTATAATATGTGTGCTATGAAGTCCTCTTTCCTTCTCTTAACATAGGTTCACATAGGATTTGTAAGTGTATAGTTCATTTGAAAAGAATGCAACACTTGCCTAAATCAACTCCTATGCATCTCTATGTTATGACTTAGGAAGGGTTTTCATATTACACATGTAAATCATATAACAAAATCAAACATAATTTCTTGCATGATTCCTTATCCATTTAGTTCTTTTTATACATTCATATGTATTTGACAAAAGTGATATATTAGTTTGGACATCCCGGGGCTGCGTTGCTTTAAGTAGCCCTAAGTAGGTCTTGTACCTTACATCATGGTGTAGAAAATAATGGCATCGTACTCACTTAAAACTCTCATACATATGCATGTGTGATGTGGCCAATGAATAAAGAATCAAAAATCAAACAAAAAAAACATAACTTTTGCATGGATTTTCTTATCCTTATATTTATTCATACATTTATACATATCTAAGAAAAGTGGTATAATAGTTTGGAAATCCCGGGGCTGCAAGGCTTTAAGTAGCCCTAAGTAGATCTTGTACCTTGCGCCCCTGGTGTAGAAAATAATGGCGTCATACTCACTTATAACTTTTATACATGTGAATGTGTCTTTAGCCAATGGATGAAAAATCCCTCTTTTCTACATAATAAAGATATGCATTCATTATTCAATTAACAAATAAAATAGTTAAACTTCAAAACACTTCTTTGCATTCATCATCAATGTATGCTAAGATTTACATTGCATGTATAGGTATGCTTAGGATTATTCATATGCATGGTATACATGATGGAACGAAATGAATGAGTGTGTGTTATGTAATAGTAATCCACCTTAATTAATCTTAAGATGCCTCCCTAATTGAATAGGGCTACTTAGAATGAATCTAAAGTTAGGGTTAATTAAAACACATAATAAATCATTCACTAAAGGAAATTCATTAATCAACTTACCTTAAAAATTACTCAAAGTAGGGATAAAAGAGGGACTCTCTCTCTCTCTCTCTCTCTCTCTCTCTCTCTCTCTCTCTTTCTTCTCTTTACAACACGTAGTTGCTAACTGTAAGCTACATGAAATAAAATAAGATATTAAGTAAAGTGTATAAATCAATTAAACCCTTTAAGTGAAATCAACCCTTCATAAATTAAATCTCTCATACTTAGCAAATCATAACGCTAAAGCCTAATTAGGGCATACCACACAAACTCTAACACATGCATATTAGGCTAACTCACTATTTCTAGCTTTATATTAAGGTGGTGCATGTTTGATGAATGTCTAGTTTTATGATGTATTATTTTAGACTGGATGTTTGTACGTGCATAGCCTGAATGTTAGGCTAATATTAGTCTAATCCTGTTTTATGCAAGGGGTTGTGCTTAAGAGGCCATTGTAATAAAAATATAAATATTTTTGTTGTGTAAGTTGCTTAGCCCCTAAGCATATCCCAAGTTAGGATAGGTGGACTTGGTTATCCATGTGTAGGGTGCTAAGTACAAATTATTCCTATAACTGCTTAGGTTGTATGGTGTGTTTAGCTAACATTTATTTTGCATGTGTAGCTATATTTACTTTCCTTCCTTTTAATAAAATTTTACATTAGGATTAGGATAAGTTTTATGGAGATTAAGGATGAGCATTGGTTAGAAGACCATGTCTTATATATCATGTGATGCTTTTGGAGCAAACAACAACCAAAAGAAAGAAAGAAATATAGCAAATCAAAAAATGAAGAAATGAAAGATGAAAAGTGAATGATGGACGATGAAGAATGAAGACCCCCATAACACTTATGATTTCATAATTATTATTATTCTTTCATTATCGGATGTATAAGGTGACTACCTAATTTCTTTTGGGTTGAAACGGCAAGACTGGCCCTTTATTCTTTTGTGATAGCTTTATAAAATTATTTGATGTTTTGTTTAGCTTGTGCATTAGAAATAGCATGCCTTTTCATAGCTTCTTTATGATTGGTGATTATTGTATGGCCTAGATATGGTGCTCCTAGGATAAAAATAAATTTTCTATCCTACTAACAACTCATAACTAAAATTTTAAAATAACTCATAACCTCACATAATCCCTCAGCTGGATGAATGATTGTATAATATCATGCATGTCATATTTTTTCCACTCTTACTAAGAGAGGGCTTCCATCTGTGCTAGATAATAAAGGCTTAACTTGTAAGATCCTTTGATGGATAGACACCTCTTTCTCTTCTGATTTAGCCCACAACTAATTTCTCATGTATTTAGGCATACAAAATTCTATAGCCTGTGTCAAAATAAAAGTCCAAAAATAAAATAAAACTTGATAAGATTTGTGTTACATTTAAGTCATTACTCAGGCACTTCATGATCTAGTCTTCAGGGACTGAGTTTAAGGACTTAGTTTATTTTCTAAGTAAATAACAATCTAACCATCTTGCAAAGCATATGAGTTTTCTATATAGATTTAAAGTGTAGGAGGAGTTAGTTGGCTGCCACTCCAGGCCGATAATAAACCCAGCAGTCTGGTGGTTTATCCTCTCTTATGGAGGTAAATCATATACCCATTTTTGTCTTAGATTTAGGTCATATTTTGGTCCTCTCCAAAGCTCCCTAGATTTAGGATCTGAGATCGCTATTTTCTATTGCGGGCAATAAGCATAAATCCTCACCTCTTAGGCATTTCTATAATCTTATATTGTGAAATTATAAGTCTTAGACTTCTAATAAAAATTCAATTCAAACAAATAAATTCTCTCAAATTCAAATGTATAAAGCCCAACCATAGGATAGGCTAGAGTGCTCACTAAGCTTCCTAGTATCATGAGCACTCCCTACTCATCTCCCTTGGTTTTGATAAGAACTCCTCCCTTTTGATTTCTCCCAGTTGATTTTCAAAAATACAACTAATCCTTTGATAGTCCTATCTTTGAATTCTTTAGAGATAATAATCACCTACTTTAATCAAGAGTATTCTTAAGGGATTCATTTTTCTTAGGATGTAATTAACTATGGAGGCTTACCTCCATGGGAAACTTAACGAACCCCGTTTAAATAAACCCTACTTTTCTTTTCTATGTAAAGTATGGGAAAAATCTATGGTATATCTAAAGACCCATCATGCCTTAGGAGTCCTCATTAGATTATTAAGTCCATTATAAGGTAGTGACCTCTATCTCTTGAGATAGTATACTAATCCTTAATGTCATACTCAATCACTCTAATGAGTATATCTACAGATCTACGTGATATCTCCTCACATAAACACACACAAACATGAAAAATAAACACCACAACTATCAAAATACATTTCCTAGATCTATAACTTTTCTTTTTCGTGGATAAACAGAATCTGTTCAGCAAGTAAATCATCATTGACTGTTGAATTTGTTGGGATAAGATGTATAGTGAGAAAATCTACTAGTATCTGCCCCTTTACAACTTTTTGAGTACATATGTGATATTGAACTGTAATAGGAGCACTCCCCAACGTACCAAATGACCTGTCAACACTAGCTCTATTATCAGGAACTTCAGTGGATCGATCTTTGATATGAGTGTTATCTTATATGACAACATATAATGTCGAAGCTTTTGAGCAGCAAAGATTAATGCAAGATAGTGCTTCTCGATCGGAGAGTACTTTACCTCAGCTCCTATCAATCTTTGACTGACATAGTATAATGCATTTTTCTTGCCTTCTTCATTGTGCTATGCAAGCAATGCTCCAAGGGATTCTTCCAGTGCCACTGTATATAAAATGAGGGGCATCCCTGGAATTGGTGCTGCAAGGATTGGTGGATTTACAAATATCTTTTGATGCTATCGAATACTTTTTGGCACTCATTGTCCCATTTAAATGGTGCATTCTTCTTCATTAATTTAGCAAATGATTGACACCTACCCGCAAATTTGATATAAAGCATCAGATGAATGTCAGATGTTCTTGCATAGAACAAAGTAGACAAATACTCTTTAACAGTGGCATATCCACCATTTCTTTGATTTTATTATATTCAATCTCAATTCCTCTGTGTTGCACCACGTAGCCAAGGAACTTTCTAGACAAAACCTCAAATACACATTTAAGAGGATTAATCTTGAGATTGTACTGCCTAATTCTTGAGAAAACCATTCTGAGGTCATAAAAATGATCTTTCAATCTATGCTCTTAACAACGAGGTCATCCATATAGCATTCTACTTTTTGATGAATCAACTCATCGAAGATGCACGTCATGGCCCTCTAATATGTAGCTCTAGCATTCTTCAATCTGAAGGGCATGACTATATAAAAATATATACCAAGTAGCATCCCGAATGATGTGTGTCTTTCATCTCAGAAGCCATCTTGATTTGATTATGATTCATTCATGAATGAGAACATATCGTAGTAGGAAGTTTTATTCACTAGTAGTTTCGATATTGGAAGCAGAAAATCATCTTATGGGCATTCTTGGTTCAGATCTCGGAAGTCAATGCAGACATGGATTTGACCATTCTTCTTCATAACTGGCATGATGTTGTTGTCCAATCTGTATACTTCTCCGAGATGAAGCCTACTTCGATCAGCTTCTTCGTTTATGCAATTACATGTTCTTCAATCTCCAATCTCATTCACCTAGGAGCTTGCTTAATAGGTGGCACATCTAGTTTAATGAAAAATTTATGAATTATCACCTCATGGGATAAGCCTAGCATTTCAGAGTATGTCCAAGCAAAGAAGACCCTGAATTCACATAACAGAGCTTTCATTTCTTCAATCTTCTTATCAGGTAAAAGGGCACTAACAAAAGTTGGGCAGAGATCATCCTTTGTTCCCAAGTTGATTTCTTTCAACTCATCCATGGTAGTTACTTGTCCACCATCCTCAAGCTCTTCAGGCATTGGCTTGGCTTCTACTTCTTCATCATTTGTTAGATAAATCTCATAAAGATTATCTTTATTTTTTGAACTTCATTTCCCATTATTGTATAACAAGATCTTCGAGGATGCCTACGTCAGATGTATCCAAGACCTTTAAATGTATGATTATCACACTTTTGTAAGGTCTATGGACTTTTCAAATTTCAAAGGGTGTCAAAAAGATGACCTCACCACTTATCAGGTCCAACATCAACCCCTATTTTGTGCATCATCTTGTGAATACTTAAAGGATAATACCTTGGCATTCTAGTTGGCACCATATCTTTAGATTCATCGAATTGCATGAGCTAATCAGAATCTTGGTGATAGTATTCCTTAGACTTGTAAAATGAAATTCCATATTCATCACTCCCATGCAAAGGCTACACGTAGATGGTCTTTAACTCTTCATTGATGTGAACCTCATGTTGAGTTATTTCTTGAAATGTTGAAAAGGAACTACCACGACCACTAATGAATCTTCTGATATCAACAGGTCTATCATCCTTCTTGAAGAGATACATTGAACTTCACTTTCATAAGTAGGTTTAGAATCATAATCGAGGTCTGAGTATTCTATATGTTTCTTTCCTTTCACCAGACACTTGTTTACTCCCTTGCATTTGATAGAAGGATCATCATCTTCTTCTTTTGTGTCACTGTCCAGATGAGGGACTATCCTTTTCAACTTAGGTGATGCACTAGCTGCTTTAGGAAGAGTCAACGCCACTTTCTTTCTTCCCTTTTCTTTCTTCACTTCTTTGGATTATTTTGTAGCCTTTGAAGTAGAAGCTTTGGATTATTGATGCCTAGAATTCTTCAACAAATAATATTTCATGTCTTCATAGATTTTAGCTTTATGGATTGTGAATGGCTAAAGATTGTCAGGAATTATATATTCTTCCTCATCTTTTATGTATTTCATGCATCAATACAAAGTAGACAAGACTATTTCGTACTGATGTAGCCAAGGATGACCTAATAAGGCCCTGAATGAGGTGTCAGCATCAATGACGTGGAATTTAGCTTTTATGTAAAGTTCTCCAAATCTTAGTGGCAAGGTAAAAGATTCGAGAGTCTTTTGCCCTTTTTCATTGAAGTCGTGGATCATCAATTTCTCATGTCCTAGATGTTGAATATCAAGGGACAATCTTCTCAATGCTCATAGGCTCATGAGATTAATATATGAACCTAGATTAATTAGAATTTGATTGATTATGATGCCATCACTCTCTGTAGAGACATATAACAGGTGATTATGCTCTAATGTTCTGAGCATAAGATGTTCCTCAGAGAAGGTGATCGTCGGAAGGTCTCATGATTGTAATACTTCAGTTATACACTGCTCAGCGAAGAATGCTTCATATTTCTCTGGATTCTTAAAAGCCTGAATTAAGGTTTCACAGACATCTTGCGACATCAAGATGACCTCATACACACTCAATTGTGCAGAGATCTTCCTTAAGTGTGATAGGATGTTGTAATCAATTCCTTTATCCACGTTAGACTCCTTCTTTGCTCCTTAGAAATGATATTTTTATTAACTTCAATATTTTTGTCCTTGCCTTTGTTTGGTGTTCTTTTCATCTATGATGATGGCAACATATTGTCACTTCTTAACTGCATTAGGGCTGCTCTATCTAGCTCAGATTCTTCTGAAGAAGTCTCCCCTTCAGAATCACCATTTATGCTAGAAGATTGGATAGAGACTTCAAAATCACTGCCTGATTTTATGCCTTTCATCAATGGTGACATTAAAGGCTCTGACTCATCTTCATCCGGAAAGCACAAGCCCGAGTTATCATATGTTTGTTTCACCATTAGGAAAGACATGAATGCCACATCATTGGTGGTTCTTCTTGTTGAATTATCTAGAAGAAGTGAACCTTGTCGGGGAGTATCCAAGGACACTAAGATAGCTTGATAGACTTCTCCAGAATAAGATTCTTCATCATCATCATCATTTGTTTCAATGATTTGGAGCCCTTACATGAAATAAGCAAGTTTAACTAGTTGTCTTGCTAGTTGTTGATATTCTTCAGCATTATTAATAATCTTTTGTGTGGTAGATTTCTTCTTGATCTTCTTTTATTTGGCTGGCATTTTGGGAGTTTTTGTTGAATTCTGAATAGACTATTTCTTAGGTCGGGGAGTGTTAATCACATTGGCTTGCTTCTAAAGAGCATAACCTTTTGATGTAGATCCTACCTTTGGTTCCAGTATCGGTTCAAGTGGTTATTCCCATCTGACACCAAGAACGCCTTCTAATTGCTTCAACATCTTTATGGTTTTCTTTGAGATCATAGTCTCTCATTTATCGTTCTCAACTAATTTTTATTTTGTTTTATTTTTTCTGCAGGCACGGAAGAGGACGTATCCACCCTTGTAGATTCTCTTTTTGACTATACTAGAACACTATTGAATAATGTAAATTCACCCTTTCTTTACTTCCTTTCCAGCCAATCTTTGAATACATAGCAATCTTCTATTGGGTGGCTAACAACCTAATGATATGGACAAAAATTTGGGTTGCTAGTTCTTCCTGACTCTTTAAGTCTTTTACATTTTGGCAACTTTAACCCTACCTTGAGTGCTTGTCAAAATAGTTTAGCTAGACTTTCTCTTTTGAAAGAGTATTATTTATTCATTTTCTTCTTAAAAGATGGATGCATTTGATCATCATCTCTTAATGATTTCCTTAGGCGCTCACCATTACCCGAGAAATTTTTGGGTTTATCATTTACCCTAAGAATAAATTTGTTTGAGAATTGAAGGGTTATTTGACTTTTTCTTCAAAATAGATAGGTTGTTTCCCCTTATCTACATTATAGGTTTCTTGCCTTTTTCTATTTGAATCATATGAAGTAGTGTGACATTCACTTCTCCTTGATTCTGAGAGCTTCCCTTTCTCTGTTCTATCTGAATGGCTTTTAGGCTTCGAAAGGTTCAGCTTTCAAGTTTTGCCACCTGATCAAGTTGTTCTTGGAAGGTGGTGATGGAAGCCATGTATAAATAGGGCATCATTTTATCATCAATGTTTGCCCATTAGCAACTGAATTACATGTTCCTCCTCTAGCTCTTACTCACACTTTATGCTCATGTTGCGCTAGTAAGTTATGTATTTAGTGATTGACTCATCCTTTTTTCTCTTCTCCAAGGCATGGTCAGTTATGGTAGCTTTTCTAATTGCACTGGCAAACCTCTTGATGAACATTGCCTCCAACTTGGCAAATGTCTTAACTAAGTCATTGGGAAACTTTGCGTACCACTCGAAAGTAATTGAAGCTAAGCTGCTAATGAACTGGCGAAACAACAGTGCATCATTTCTTACAAGTTGCTTTAAATTTTGCTAGGTGCTGCCTAGGGTTATCATTGCCTCCAAACGAGTGGAATTTTGGCACTGAGTAATCTTTAGGATACTGTACCTGGTCATATTCTATAGGGTAAGGGCGACCTCTATTCACCAATTTCTCCACCTGTTCTACAGCTATGATAGCTTTAATCTTTTCACTTATAATAGTTTCAAGTTGTACAGATGTCACTGGCTCGGATGTTCTCAGTATATGTTGAGGGATAGGTTGAGCAGTCAATTGATTGACTTCATTTCTACCTTCAAGAGCGCTCTGTGCTCCAGAGATTTATGCTGCTTTCTTAGTTGGTGCATTGATGGGTGCAGTGTTGGACGTTTGATGATTGATAGGAGAGCAAGTGTCGACATTACGATAGCATTCCTCTACATCATTTACATCATAGATTCATCTTCGAATTCAGCTGAGAGATCTCTTTATCCTTCTCTTTCATCTGCTGTTGCATTTGCTTTTGCACCTGAGCAAGCATAGCAATGTCAACGAATAGCGTGTTATCTTCTTCTTCTTCTTGTTCCTCTTCTTGCTCATCACTTGAAGAGGAGCTAAAAGGTTCCACTTCCATTTGACCTTGTGCTAGTTCTTTAATATGGATAGGAGGTGTGGCTTCATGACGCCTGGATCGATATTGTCGTACACCAGAAGGTTCTCCAATGTGCTATATCATATATACCAGTTCTACCCCCATGGTGTCTTCTTCATCATCTTCTTCTTCTTGAAGCTTTATCTCAGACCGACATCTCCATCTAATTTCATGCTCAGAGTGTGGGATGGACACCTCCGCAATCAGAGGGCTATGTTCAAAATCAAGGGAAGATCGTTTAGGTTGGTGATGGGATTCCCTGTAGGATTCTTTAGGGTGTTGACCACAACGAGCCTCATTAACTATAACATTCTTTTTAGGAACTCATTCTTGTTGGGTCCTATCATCGACGGATCTCCAAATATTCAAGCTAAATGTCACGCCTTTCTGTCTTTCTATGTCTGCTTCTTCTTGAGGCTTGACCTCCGGTTATTTTCCCTTCTCTGAGACCTTTTCGTGGATTCCGAATGCTGTTCAAGTGTCACGCCCCGATGTTCACCGCGCAGGGCTTGTTAGTAATGCTTCTGAGTTCTTACTAACACTGATGGTAGCTTTTATAGTGGAACATTATTGGCTTCTCTAATGATAGATCTTTGATATCTCTTCTTCATAAGACCTTATTCTTTTACAACTTTTAAAATTCTATATACTCGAGTAGATAGAGTTTCAGGCTGTTTCTTCTGAGGGGTAGGGGCTGAATGTTGTTGAGCCTAAAAAATTGATTAACGTCACTAGTAGAGCTATTCCTTTTTACCCATTTCAGATTTTCAAATTTATTGTGGGTAGGAATACTCACTTCTGGTTGTATAGCTGGCTGTGTAATAGATGGGCCAAGTGAGAGCTGACGAACTCCCAGCTCAGCATTCCATCATCTCCTATGCCTTCTAGTCATCTTTCCTCTATATGAGAAAGCTTCATCATTATGTTGGCCTTGTGCAAAGGGCAAGGTCGGCAAGGAAATAGCGTTTGGATGCACTACTGAAATTGTCTGGCCGATTATAACTCTCTTCATGGCTGGAGTTTCAGCATGTCCCAACCTTTCAATTACAAATGCTCTCTTTCGAAAAACCTCAATAGTAGTAGGGATAGGAGCTTTGGTATACTTGTCCTACTGCATGGGTTGATGTGTAAATTGAGCATGGTTGTCTCATGGCCTAGTAGCAGTTCAAGCAGCGATCACTGGGAAATCCAAGCTACCAAATTGTATAGTAGTTCGAGCACCCCCGGTGTTGATGATTGCATTAGCCAGCCTGATGTTGGCTCCGCAGCCTAGCTGCACAGTGAATAGTGTGATTTGAAAATTCATCTATGAAATAAAAAATGGGGATTAGTAATCAGTAATTGATATATCATCTCACACTTTCATAATGCAGAGATATAACAGAACAAACATATGACCTTGATTAAAACGTAAATCAACCATTACTTTTGCCCTTTGGATCAACGGGAATGATCTATAATTAGACGGTTCAAAACAACATGTTTCTCACCCAAAATGCTCCATCATCGCTCACATGGACAAATTGGCTTGTGACGTGTAAAGGCTACTTAGTTAGTGAATTTAGGCATTTTTTGAATTTAAAAACTAGTAAAATACACCTAAAATTTTAAAAAATCATTACAAAAAATAAAATACTCAACTAACAATTATAAATGCATTGGATTTATCTTTTTGAGAGAAATCCAATAAATTTAAAAGCCCCATCATCGCTCACATGAACAAATTGGCTTATGACATGTGTAAAGGCTACCTAGTTAGTGAATTCAAGCATTTTCTGAACTTAAAAATTGCTAAAATACACCTAAAGTTTTAAAAAAATTATTAAAAAAATAAAATACTCAACTAACAATTATAAATGCATTGGATTCATCTTTTCAGGAGAAATCTAATGGATCTAAAAGCCCCAATTTTTATTGGGTATTTTGGAATTAATTAGAGTTTGAATGAAATTTAAATTTCTTTAATTAATTCTAAAATATTTATCAACTTAACCTAAAACTTTTAGAGAATGAAATTAAGGCTATGATCTACCAACCATAAAAATTTTAAAGTAAAAAAAGATGACTAGATTGAAAAATATTAAATTTTAATGGACAAATAGCTCAATTTAACAAAATAAATAATTAAAAATTACAATCATCGAAATGGCTCCAAACATTTCCATTAACACCAGAATAATCAAGAAAAATATTTAAACCTCCTAAATCTTCTTAAATCTTAAATTACCTAATCATGGGTTAATTAATCTTAATTAATCCCTTTAATTATACTAAACTTTAAAATTTTATAATAAATCAACCAACAATCCAAAAATACAAATGACCCTATCTAGATTCATATTTTAGAGAGGAATCTAATAAAAATAAAAGGCTTAATTAGTATTTTTGTAATTTTTGATTAATTTAGATTTTAATAAAAATAATTAAATCTTAATCATTCTTAAAATAATAATCTACTTGACCTAAAATTTTGGCAATATGAAATTGACATTTGAAACTAGCTTACATAAAAATTTTAAAGATTATAGTTTAATGAATCGAACATTATGAAAATTTCAAGTTTTAGGGCACAATTTAATTAAATAATTAAAATCAAACCAAGAATATTAGGGAAACATTTAGAAACATCTTAAACAATCATAATTAACAATAGAGAGCTCTATGAAAATATTATAACCCTTGGAAACCTAATAAACTTTAAAATTGCATATTTAGGTTTCAATAAACCATTAAAATCAATATTAATTAAATTTATTAGAATTAAATTCCAAGAAATGCATGATAAACTAGATATTAAGTCAAAATTAGTTATAAATAAATTAAGACTCAAATTCTCATTAATTAAACCCTAAATTAGATCAAACAAATATAATCTAACTTGTAATTTCAATTAAATAAAACTTAAAATATAATTAATCATTAACCAGAATGTAATACCATAACTAATGCATCAAATTCTAATCAAAATTAACCCTTAATAAGATAAATAAAATTAAAAGTAATAATGAATGAAACTTAAAATTAAATTAATTAATTATTTATATTATGCCAATATTAAATTAAATTAAGTTAAACAAGCCATATTATACTAAGTGCTTAATTAAGGTCATTATAGAAGCTCAACAAACTTTAAATCAAATGAATTAATCATAACTAATCAAATCATTAATCATTTATTAATTAAGAACATAAATAAGCTAACTATTTACCCAAGTTAATTATGTTATGATCAAGTTATTCTTTATTAAATTAGAATCTATTTAAACTTAATTTAAATAAAATAATTAAAACAAAATAAGTCAAGATTAATCATTTATTAAGTTTCAACTATGTAATTCAATAAAGATTGAATTAATCATTCATTAAGCTTTAATCAAATTAATCATCTAATTAAATTAATCACACTAGGCTTAAATAGCATGCAATTAAATTAAAAAAAAATTAAATATTAAGCTTAACTTGATCGAATTATTTGAGTTAAATAAATAAATTTTAACTATGTTAATCAACCAAAATTAAACCTAAAACACTTAATTAATCAATTAATAAATTAAGTCAAGTTAATCAAGTCAAACTAAACCATAACCAATTCCTCTAAATAATCGAATTAAACATAATCAAATTTAAAGTGAATGCTAGATTTACTTAATCAAAATAGATGGAGCATTAGATTAAAACAAAATTTTCTTAATTATCAAAAGAAAATCTAATTTGGTAAAAAATTCTAAAATTACTAAATATATTAATTAAACTAAATGATATGAATTAAATTATCAAATCCACCATTCCCAATCAAGACATAAACCACTAAACTTAAATAAAAATAAAACCAACTTATTTAACATAAATCACAAAAATTAATGAAACCTAATAGAACTAGTCTATCATTGAATTATTAATAAAAGACTAAAATTAAATGAGTTTAACCTTAAATTGAAATATATTTAATTAGATTGGAATATAATAATCAACTTTAAATTGAATATTAACAATCAAACTTCAGTTAAGTCAATCATAACAAGTTTAATTTGAACGTTATTTGAATTAATCTTAATTTAGTTACTAGTATATGCGAAGTTAACTAAACCAATTAATCAAATTAAATCTAATTTAGGAAATTAAAGTGAACATAAATATTTAATTGAAATAACTCCAACTAAACTAACTATATATTCAAATTCTAAATGAATCTAATAAAAATAAGATAAACATAATTGAACTTTCATTAAACTTTTAAAATAGATGAATTAATAGCTAAATTTAATGGAATAGTAAATAAATAAATGTAATGAGACCTCAAACTAAACTTAATTCAATTAGGTCATACAAATAAAAATAAAATAGGATTAATCTAATGTCCTTAAAATATATAGATCCTTAACTTAGACTCTTAGAGTGGATTTTCACTCTTTGGTGAACATGTCACTTTATTAGGATTATGGTGTTAATTAGACTAGGTCTTGCCATAAATAAGGCTTATTCTATTTGGATTCTTTAAAACATTAAAATCAAATTTAACATAAAATAAATTAAAATTTAAAATAAAGCCTTAAAATCATCTAAATCATTTGAAGTGAGATTAGCCAATTATAATTTAAACAAATCTTGAACTCAAATCAAAACTAATTAAGGGAAAAAACCCTAATGTAGGCTTGCCACACTAGTCCTCTTTTCACACACTAGAATATTATGCCACCTATTCTAGACTTAGTTTAGGTTAGTGGTTTGCTATGATGTATTGATTTCTTATTTCATGATATAATATTTTATACTAGATGTTAGGATTGTTTGTTCATTACTTGTTAGACCAATGATATTTTATGTAAGGGATTGTGCATAAAGGACTACTGTAAAAATAAAAATTATAAATGTCTTGGCCTATAGGTGATGCTTAAATCTCTAAGCATAATCTATTATAACAGGTAGGCTTGGTGACCCAAGGCAAGATGCTAAGCCCCAATGTATGTGTGGTGTTTATTTTTGGATGGGTTGTGTGGACATCAATAAGATCTTAGGGAGTACTTGTTGAAGTGATCGAGTACTACATGTGTACTATCTCGAAAGATAGAAACATCACCCTACAATGGACCTAATCACCTAATAAGGACTCTTAAGGCATGATGGGTCTTCAAATAAACCAATGATCTTTTCATTACTTTATATAGAAAAATAAAGTATGGTTTATTTTAAGGTGGATCCTTTAATTCCCTGTGGAGGCAAGTCCTCATAGTTAATTACATCCTAGGAAATGAGATTTTCTAAGAATACTCTTAATTAAAGTAGTCAATTATTATCTCCAATGATTTCAAGGTTAAAACTATCAATAAATCATCTATTTTTAGATATGAAGTGGGATTATTTAATTGGAGAGACTTATTTTTGAATCCAAAAGAAGATGAGTAGGAAATGTTCATAACACTAAGAAGCATAGTGAGCATTACAACATATTCTATGGTGAGGCTTTATATGTTTGAAAGAGAGGATTTTATGCTCATAACATTAGGATTTATATTATTTTGACACTTTCATTTGGACAAAGGCTTGAGATATTTTATGCCTAAATGCATGATAAAATTTGATTACATGCCAAATCAAAAGACAAACAGGGTTAATTTCAATCATAAGGGGTTACTTTTATAGGTCGAGTGATCCCTAAAGTATTGAAATGGATCTCACATTTTGTAAATGTGATTCAATATGATATGCATGATGTGAGACATATAACATACAGCTAAGGAGTTTCTAAATCTTTTAATTATCTTGATTATAGCCTAAGCTTTAAAATGAGGTTATGAGTTATTTTAAATTTTAGTTATGAGTTATTAATTGGAGTACAAAAATTAATTTTTATTCTAACAACCTACCGTATCCAAGCCACACATTCAATCATCAAGTTTAAGAAACAATGAAGAACATATAGTTCTATTGTACAATCTAAACATAACATCAATTAAGCATAAATATATTACGTAAAAGGATAAAAGGTTGATGCAGCACGGTACCGTGTACACCCCAGAAAATAGAAAAGATGGGTAGCCGAGCTCTACCCTTATACAACCCAGAATTACAAAATAATGTTGAAATTGAAATTGAATACATATTATGGGTGTCTTCATTCTTCATTTCTTCTTTCTTCTTTCTTCCTCCTTTTGATTTACTTCAAGGTATCACAGGGCATCCCAAGACTAAGTCTTCTAGCCACTGCTCATCCTAGTCCCCATAGCACTAATCCTAATTCCTATTACAAAATTACATTCTTATGAAAAAGTAAATCTAACTACACCTGCAAAACAGAGGTTAGCTAAATATACATACAATCTCAAACATTTATATTTCATAATTTGGACTTAGCACCCTACACATGGGTAAACAAACCCACCTTTTTTAATGTGGATTATGCTTAGGGGCATAAGCAACCTACAAAGAGAACATTTATATTTATTTTTGTGTAGCCCCTTAAGCACAATCTCATGCTAAAAATAAGATTGGGCTATCAACAGCCTAACATCCAGTCTATGATCCACATTCCTAACATCCAGTCTAAAATATTACATCATAAAACAAAATACATCATCATACATACATCATCCTAACCTAAAGCTAGAAGTGGTAACTTAGCATTCTAATATGTGTGCATAGGCTTTATGTGGTATGTCTTAACTAGGTTTTTGAATTAAGGTTTTTTAAGTTTGGGATTTTTTAAGTTAACATGTTGGTTGGTTTCAATTCAAGTTATTTAGATGAATTGTAAATTTTAATTTATATTTTATTTTATTTCATTTGATTTACATTTAGCATCTAAGTATTATAAAGAGAGGAAATGGGCTTATCCTCTTTCATCCCTACCTTAAATTATTTTCTAAAATATATTATTTTGATTTAGTTTCTTTTAGTTAATGATTTATTAAATATTTTTATTAATCCTAAGTTTAGGTTAATCTTAAATAATTTCATTCAACATGAAAGGCATCTTAACATTAATGCAATTGAATTACCATCACATAGAATATGCTAAACCATTCATTTTTCATCACCCATAACATGCATATGATTTAACACTTAGTATACCTATACATACAACATATTTTGGGCATACTTTAATGATTATGGATGCATACATTTGGAGAATGTATGTTACTTGATTGAATTGTTTATACGTGTAAGTTAAATCTCTATGCAAATTCTAATACAAATATACATAGGAATGAAATTAAATAAGTATGTGCCTTTGTTAACAAGGGAAGTGAGATAATCAAATGACATCCTTGGGGCTACATAAAGTCTCGTATTCTCGGGATGTCCAGACTATATACTTATTATCATTCAAACACATGTAAATTATTTTATGAACATAGGAAAGAGGGAACTACCTTTACATGTAATGTATTTTATATGCTTAAGTGATTATGCATGCATGTATTTTTAGTAGAAAATAAGATTCTTATTCTTTAATCAAACACATATACACATGTATAGAAGATGTAAGCAAGTATGTGACATTATTAAACTAGGAAGTGGAGTAATCAAATGATCTCCTTGGGGCTACTTAAAGCCTCGTATTCTCGGGATGTCCACACTATATACTTGCTATCTTAAATACATATGAATGTATACATAATTAGAAGAATGAAAATCATGCAAAAAATTTTATTTTATTTGATTGAATTATTTATGCATATGAATCAAAACTCTATCCAAATTTTAATATAAATATACATAGAAATAAAATCAAACAAGTATGTGACGTTGTTAAACCATGGAAATAAGGTAATCAAATGACCACCTTGGGGCTACTTAAGGCCTTGTATTTTTGAGATGTCCAGACTATATACTTATTATCCTTCAAACACATGTAAACTCATATATGAATGTAGGAAAGAAAGCTTCACATTCAGATGCTTAAGCTATAAACACATGCAAATCTTATATGTATTCATTACTATTATCACTCCAAATATTGTGATCAAATTATAACTTTTGAAAAATAAACTTGGATTTATTAGTGATAATAGCCACACATATAATCAAATTAAGCCAACACATGCAAGCTTATATAAGTAAATTTTATTTGATTCATTTGAATGTGAAAATATGAATACATGAGACCACATGACATACAATATTTAAAGTGATTGAAAAGAAATAGCCAAACATAACCATATGATTCATTCAATTATACTAATTCCTAAAGACAATCACATCAAATAAAATTTTAAAGAAAACTAAAGCTTCTTATTAATTTGATTTTTGGATTTGAATTGAACTTAAATAAGAGAAATCATTTATAGTTTTCCACCCCATGTTGATGATATAATATGTTTAAGGAAAGATAATTAATTGACTTTTATGAATTAATTAAGTTTAATCATTAAATCATTTGTTTAAATTACCCTTTCCTATGCTTCTTTAATTTAATTAATCATTTAATCATGAGACACAAATGACACAAACATGAGAAAAAAATAACATACAATGCTCCTAAAAGACCTAATGCAATTGGCTCATGATTAGAGATTAATTAATTTAAAGGATCTAATTAAGTACTTTTATGATTTTCCCACACTTATGGGTTAAACATAATTTCTTTAAGGATCTTTATATTATTGAATAGATAAAGAGGAACCCTTAGTTTCATTGTTAATTATCTGAGGTGATTAGCATTTTGATTTTCTTTGATTTGGCCATGAATTAATTAATTAACTCTTTAATCAATTCGTGTTTTAATTAACTCTCTTTAATGAAATAAATTTAGAAAAGTAATTAGGAAAGAGGTCCTAATTACTTTCCCTCATAATCTCATAATTAATAAGTGATTAATTAAGTTAACTTAATTAATTTTTATTATTTTGAACATTAATTAATCACCAAATTAATTAAGAGAGAAATTAAGGTTTGAATTTCAATTTTCCCTAATTACATAGCCAATAAATCCCAAGAAAATCATGGGATGCCTAAGTTATCCCATCAAATCAACATATCTAGTTTGGGATTAATTGTCCAAGTATTAAGGGCTTAATTAAATTAATTACAAAAACATTCAAACCCTAATTAAGCCTTAATCACTATTTAAAATCAAATAAAATTATTTTTATTAAAATATTCTCTATTTTATCTTTCCAAAGAGTATTTATTTGCATTTTTTGAATTTATCTACAATTAGTTATGATTTTAAAAAATTTCAACCATTAAATCAGATTTTTTAAGCTTAATTAACTCATAATCCCATCGGGGCCATGCAGATCGCTAACGTGGTAGCACTTTACACATGGCATCATGGGATTAGCCACTTAAATCGTCTGATAAAGCCCTAACATCCTGGCAGTGAACACGCTTTCATCCTCACCGTCTGATCTAAGATTGGACGGTAGAAATTAATCTCACAGTTCTTATAGGATTAAATCGATTAAATCTAGCAAATTAATCATGGACAACATCCACCTTCCTTCACTCGATCCGAACTCATCAGAGCTCGTGGAGGCTCGGGATCAACTCCAAAATGTTCACGGAGGGAATCTAAAATGATCTAATTGTGAGAATCACATGACATTACAATTTCTTTTAAAAAAGACCAACACCTAAGGCCGAATCTACAGTTTTCCAGAAAAATACCTCGCAAAGCTCAAGATCGAGGCTAACTGACCAAGGTAGCTTTGTCTTGAAGAGATGAATCTCTACTGATAAGATGGTACCTTGATTCCTCGCTGGCAGCTCTGTGGATCAACCGTTGCCAAAAAACTCATCGGAGTTGGTCTTGAAGCAGTCTTTGGTGATCGAATCTCTCGGGAAATGATTCATTCTGCCTCGTCGAAGCAAGGGGAAGGTATGGGTGAAGTTAATTTGATAATGATGGAGATTCAGTGGAGGAGAAAGTGCTCTGTTCAGCTCAGTTTCATTGTCTCCAGCGATGGGGAAGCTCTAGGAACTCAGGGGCAGCTCTAGGAGACTCATCTTGAGTTGCCAAAGCTTTGAGGATGCGTGTTGTCTCATTTTGAAAAGAATGAGGGGGAGTATACCCCCTCCTACCTCAAATAGGATAGATCAGATTTCATCTACATATGGCAATCATCCGGTTGGCGTAGGCGGCGAGGACGTCAGTGAGAAGCTGAGGTGGCTCAGTCTGAGTGGGTGAGGGCTGAAGTTGGCTACCATGGCTTATCCCTATCTCCCTTGGTAAGACAATGAGGGGAGGTGGGTTAACTCACCTCCCTTGACCTGTGGCTGACCCAACTAGCCTTGGGTTAGATTAGCTATCAGGCCAAGGGTCCAAACTAAGCTTTAAGTGGCTGCCAAGTGCAAAGGAGGGGGTTTGACCACCTAAAAATGGATTTTGTCTCATGTGGAGGGCTTTAATCAATGGGAAATGGGTCAATTCAGGTTGAACTTAGATTTTATTAGATTTGGGCTAGCCCTTAGTGACCCAAGGATGGGTGATGCCAAGTTTGAATGAATTTGGGCTAGGTTTGAGTGGGTTTGGCTCAATTTGACCTATGTAGGTCAAATTTGGCTAGGTTGGGTTAGATTGAAAAATTGGTCAAATTGAGTCAAACTAAGGCTTGGGTAAAGTTCAAATGATGATTTTGGATATTTTGGAACAATTGGTTTGATATAATTTAGCTTGGATTTGAATTTGACTCATAAGGGTTCATATAGGTCAAATGGGCAAGTTGATCAATTTGGTCAAATTGGCCAAATTGGCTTGGTCTAGGTGTTGGTTTAGATTCAATTGGTCATTTGAAGAAGATTGTAGGTTTTGATTTCAATTAATTTGAATTTGGTAATGATTTAGGCCAATTTGATCATTTAGGTCAATTTGGGCAAAATGCTCAATAACCAACTTGGAATGGATTTGAATCATTGGTTGTAATTAATTTGATGTAAGATTTGATTTGTTTCAATTTGGCCTTTTAGGTCAACTTGGGTCAAGAGGCCAATTGGGTTTGGTTTGATTTAATTGATTGCCAAGTCATATTCAAAAATAAATTTTGGGTTGATTTTAATTATTGGTTATAATCAATTTGATGTAGAATGGAGTTTGGTTCAATTTAGCTTATGTTGACTAATTAGATCAACTTGATCAAATGACCAAATTGACTTGGCTTGACCCAATTGATTTCAATTGATCAATGAAGGATGATCAATAATCAATATCAAAGGTTTTGGATGATTTGGTTCAATCCAATTTAGATTGAATTAAAGTTTGGTTCAAATGGGTCCTTTAGGTTACTTTGGGTCAATTGAGTCTAATGAACCAATTGAGTTAGTTTTGGGTCGAATTGAGTTAAATTGAGTTTGATGATTAGTTTAAGATTGGTGGCTTTGATTCCCATTGATTTGGTTTCGATTGGATTTTGGCTCACTTGGACATTTTAAGGTTCAAATGGGCTAGCTTAGGTTAATTGAATTGATTGATTTAATTTATTATTGGTTTTGGCTTGATTATGGCTTTTGGTAAAGTTTGAAATGATGATTTAAATGAATTGATAGAATCAATTCAGTTTTGTTTGATTGAAGGACGCTTGTGGTCAAATCCATAGGATTGAATCATAGGGTTAAGATGGGTTTGATTTTGGTTTGAAGTTTGGATATGAGATTGGATTCAATTGGTATTGGTTTGATTTGAGGTTTGGTTTTGCACTGATTTAAAGTTGGTTTTGGACTTGAGGTTAGGATGAAGTCATGGGTAAGTTTCCTTAGTCCTAAGTCATAGCCCAATCTTATGTTGAATCCTCCTAAATTCCTAGGTTTGGGTTAAGTGTTCACCTAGCCACTAGAAGTGTCCTATGACTAAGGAATTCTTGGTGTCTAGAAGATCCCTAGGTCTTTTGAATCCTCACTCAAAAAGTGAGGTCAACAATATGAAATATAACTGCTCAGTGTGAATGTATGTTAAAGTGACATTTATTTTGTAAGTGTAGTTAGATTTTCATTTCATAAAAATATAATTTTTATAATAAAATTAGGATTAGAACTATGGGTTTTAGGATGAATAGTGGGTAGAGGGCTTAGACCTGGGAGGCCTTATGATGCATGGAGTATTCGAATCCATGAAGTGAAGCTAAAGATTGAAGACCCCTATAGCTTGATTTTCATTATAAATAAATTATAGTATGGGTTGTATAAGGGTAGAGCTCAATTATCCTTCTTTTTTCTTTTCTGCAGTGTACGACGATACCTAGCAGCTTCAGCCTTTTATTTTTTTTAACCGATAATATTTTTTGGCTTATTTATATTGATTGTGTAATAGAAATGACATATTTTTCATAAGTTTTTTAAACCTCGATTATTTATTGTATGGCTAGGATGCCTAGGATCTTTAGAAACTTAAAATTTTTAGTCTAATTAATCAACTTTAATTAAAGTTTAATAACTCATAACCTCACCTTAAAGATTAAGAATTAATCAGAGAAATAAAAGATTTAGTAGCCCCTTATCTGTATGTTTTATATTATAACATCATGCATACATCTTACTTTCTTCCTTGTAAATGGGGGGTCTCCATTCTTACATGATAAGGGATAGGGCTTAAACTATGAGAGCATTTCCCTTATAATGGAGAACACTCCTTCTCTTTGATTTAGTCCATAACTCAGTTTCATCATGCATGTAAGCATAAGACCTTCCCAAGCTTGAGTCTAAAATGACGAGTCAAAATGGAATAAAAATCCATAAAATTATGTTGCATTAGTCTAAGGCATAATTTTCATATTAATCATAATCTAGCCTCTTAAGAAGTGAGTTTAGGACATTAGATTCATTCTTAAAAAATAATAGCTTAGCTATCTTATATTTACATAAGACTGGTCACATGATTTTCAATCGTAAGAAGTGTTAGTTGGTGGCCACTCCATGCAATTGTTAGTCCATAAGAGCTAGGATCAGTTCACTCTTTTTAGTGAAAGTGAATCAATATATCCCACTTCCCTGAGTAGAATCAAGTCAAGCTCTTAGCTTATGCTAGAGCACTTTAGATATAAGTTCAAAGGCTACTTATTTCTTATTTACTACAAGTATAAATCATCACCTCTTAGGAATTTTTGCAATCTTATGTTATTGAAATCTAAGTCCTAGTCTTCTGATAAAAATCTAACTTAAATAAATATAGATTTATTTTCAAAAATATAAAGCCTCACAAAAGGTTAAACTAAAGCGCTCACTATGCTTAACTATAGAAATATTGCTATATTATGACAACATTTTTGGTGGATATTTTCTTTGAAAATTACGAGTTGAATAACCGTCCAGATAGTCTGCTGGAAAATTTTCTGATGACTTTTTTGGTTGAAAAGAAAGTCAGGCTCGATTAACTTAAACACGACTAAATAGCTATCGGCTTAAGTTGTCCTAATGATTTTCGATGGATTGTTTGCCGTAAATGCCACCAAAAATCATTAATATACGGCCGATGGCCCCCACACCCGAGCCATTTCCTGAATCTCCCTCTCTCTCTCTCTCTCTCTCTCTCTCTCTCTCTCTCTCTCTCTCTCTCTCTCTCTTGGTCGATGATAGAATAAAGTCTAGAGCACCCCAATTCTCATCTGAAATGTGTCTATTTCTTCTATTTTCTATAGAATCAAAGGTATACCTTGATCTACTCATTATATTGCAAGTTTTTCATAATTCCATCCATTGATTTGTGAGAAATAGGGATTTGAAGTTTTGAGGTAGTGTAATGAATTTTAGGTTAAATTTTCTCTAAATTAATTTGAATTTGTTAAATGTTATATTAGTGTGTCTATTTGTCTATAGATCTTTAGCTGCATATGTTTTTTTTTTTTTTTTGATAATTTTTTGATTTAGGAATTTAGACCTAATTAATCCTCCAAGTCATTTAATATGTAAAATAAAAAGTTATATGATCTTAAAATTTTTCCTACAATTTTTTAAATTTTAGAATATATGTATGTCTCAATTTTTTTTAAAAAATTAGGGTTTAGTAATTCAATGCTACTTTGATTTTGGTTGTTAAAAAATTCTTTCATTGAGAATAACTTAAAAACTTAGGGCGTCACGTGAAATTAACCATTTGTTATGCAATCAATATTGTTTATGTAATGTGATAGAATATTAATTGAATTCCCATATATTCTAAATTAGGGTGATTATGGATATCCGTAAGCAGTCATGGATATATAATAGATTACATCTTAGTAGAGAAGGATTAACTGATAAATTCATGAGTGGTGTTGAGTACTTCATAAACATGGCTTGTTAATTTCTTTCTTACATTTTTGAAAGAAAGTTTCAATGTCCATATGTGAGGCATAAGAATCAAGATTTTCTAACGCCAGATGAAGTCAAAGTAGACTTGTATCGTAGGGATTTTCAACCAAGTTACTAGTTTTGGATTTCACATAATAAGTTCGAGCCACATGTTGATGCTGCCAATGATGCCTCAAAAAGCCACGCATGCCCCTCAAGCGAATATGACTCTAGCCAAACTTATGAAGAAATGATCTATGATGTTGTTAGGATAGAGTACCCTATAGTGGAGGAGCCACCTAACAAATAAGCTCAAAAGTTCTATGATCTACTAAATGCAGCACAACGACCATTGTGGAAAGAATGCACAAACCAAACCGAGCTATCTATAGATATAATAATATTAGGTATTAAAATTGAATCTAATAATGCACATGAATGCTTTAAACAATTTGCAGGGCTGCTTAACGAAACAACCCCACTAGAAAACTTAGTTCTTAAAGACTTGTACAGAACAAAAAAGTTAGTGTCAAAGTTAGGCCTAAGCTAAAAAAATTGACTATTGTGTGAATGATTGTATGTTGTATTATAAGGATAGTACATATGATACTGAATGCAAATTTTGTAGGGCGCTGAGGTTCAAGCCACACAATAGGAAACAACACAAGTAGAAGGGTGTCCCGCACAAACATCTGTTATACTTATTATTAACTCCACATTTGTAGAGACTTTTATGTTTCCATGTGTTCAGCCCAACACATGCGGTGGCATCACAACAGAGCAAGTGTATCATATATCTTGAGCTATCTATCAGATGGAGAAGTGTGGAAGCATTTCAATCGCACTTACTCGGATTTTGCAACTGAGCCACGAAACATTAGACTTGGCCTTTGCGTTGATAGTTTCACACCGTTCAATCAGTCTGCATCTCCCTATTCATGTTGGCCAATGATAGTTACACCATATAATTTATCACTAGAGATGTGCTGATAACTCCTTATATGTTCTTAACTTTGATCATCCCTAGGCCACATAATCCTAAGACAAAGATTGATGTATACCTGCAACTATTGGTAGATGAGCTCAAAATCTTATGGGACATTGGAGTACTGACATATGACATAGCTGCAAAGCAAAACTTTTAGCTGAAAGCAGCACTTATGTAGACTATCAATGATTTTCATGCATATGGAATGCTGTAAGGGTGGAGCACAGCTCAAAAATTAGCTTGTCCATATTACATGGATCTATCAAAGGCATTCACTCTTAAAAGTAGTCGAAAAAATTATTGGTTTGATTGTGATCATATGTTCCTCTCTGCTAATCATCCATTCAAAAGAAACAAGCATGCATTCAAAAAAAATTGAGTTAAGAAGGTGAAGTCACCTTTAAGATTGAGTGGGGATGATTAATGGCATATTATTAGTTCTATCATGATTATTGTTGATTCTCCTATATTAGCTGAAGGCCGTATACTGGGTTATGATGTAACACATAACTGGACAAAGAGAAGTATTTTATGGAATCTATCATACTAAAAGTTTAATCTGATAAGGCATAATTTTGACGTGATGTGATGCACATATAGAAAAATTAATTTGACAATATTTTCAACACAGTGATGGATATTAAGGAAAAAATAAAAGATAATATTTAAGCTAGGTTGGACTTGAAGGATAAATATCGTAGAAGAGTGATAAAGATGAGATAGATAACAGTTGCTACATTTCAAAAGCTTAAAACTAACTATTGCATCACATTAGCACAACAAAGAAAAATATGTGAGTGGGTACAATCATTGAAGTTGCCATATGGATATGCATCCAAGTTGAGCAAATATGCTCATTTGATAATGGGAAGATTATTTTGAATGAAGAGTCATGACTACCATACTTTTTTTAGTGCTTACTTCTAGTTGCATTCAGTGCTTTCCCATAGCAAAAATTAAATCCTTTGATCGAGCTTAGTCTATTCTTTAAGGAACTATCCTCATGTCAATTTAATTTGAAAGTTGTGAAATAACTAGAAGTAAATATTCAAGTCATTATCTATAAGCTTGAAAATATATTCCTCCCAGCTTTTTTTGACTCCATGGAGCACTTGCCAATACATATACCGTATGAAGCTAGAGTGGGAAGTCTAGTTCAATATCGTTGGATGTGCCCATTTGAGAGGTACATATCTATTGATAGTCTAAACATCAATTAATATTCAATATACAATTGATTTTTTTATAAAATTCATGTAGATTCTTGAGTAAACTAAAAGAAAACTGTGAGGGATTAAGGCACACCATGAAGGCTCAATATGTGAAGCTTACTTGGCTCAAGAGACTACAAATTTTTGCTCATATTATTTT
This sequence comes from Cymbidium sinense, assembly GCA_021442155.1. Classification (NCBI taxonomy): domain Eukaryota; kingdom Viridiplantae; phylum Streptophyta; class Magnoliopsida; order Asparagales; family Orchidaceae; genus Cymbidium; species Cymbidium sinense. The sequence continues at coordinate 41,431,928 of CM038230.1, forward strand.
AAGCCACATGCTTATTCAGATAATATGAATGATGTTGGATCTTCACAAAATGTCTTCTCTATTTTTTAACATCTAAAAAATATTAGGTAGAAGAACATCACAATATTTGAATGATAAGGAGCTTAAGGTAATGACAGTTACTATTTTGATAAACTGTAATGAGGTTCAACCTTTTCTTGAGTAAGCATGTCAACAATGAAATATTTTAATTTGACTTATAATCGAACATAGTATTTATCTAATTATGTCAAGTTATCTTTTGAGTTCAAGTTATTTGTGAACTCATTAAACTTAGATGACCCTGCAACTATTAATAAGAAAGTTGAAGATGAATTCTCAACATGGTTTAAATTACATGTGAGCAGCCATCACTAACACTTTAATATATTTTATATGATAATAATCTACTTAGTCAACTCTTTTGAATGTTATAGGTTCATGATTAGAGAAATGGAGTGCATAATCAAGAAATTTATGACCTAGCCTGGGGTCCGAAGTGAATTATAAATACATAGTAGATTTATGATGTCAATGGATATAAATTTCATATATATATATATATATATATATATATATATATATATATATATATATATATATATATATATATATATATATATATATATATATATATATATATATATATATATATATATATAACTCGTGTTTGTATTAGAGGAAACACACACTCATATGATGAGATTGACTATTATGAAGTTCTTCAAGAAGTTATTCAAGTACATTATCTTAGATTTAATGAGAGGAACATCGTTCTATTTAATTGTGATTAGTTTGAACCTATATGTAATGGAGGGATAAGAAAGTATAAGTCATATGGGATCGCTGAGGTGAAGTTATCACAAAAATATCCTAAATATGGCTCATTTATCCTTGCACATCAAGCAACACAAGTGTATTACCTAATATATCTAAGAAAAATAAAAGAGAAAATGGAATGGACTGTGGTTGTTAAAATCAAACCTAGTGGAAAAGTGCAAGTTGATAATACCATTGAAGTTGCTCATCACAAGGAAGAGATGACAAGTTTTGATCTTCCAGTTGATGATGTAAAAGCATATGTGAGCTTGATTGATACTAATATTGATTATGAGGAAGTTATTCAGTAAAAAGATCAAAGAAATGAGGATGACAATAAAAATGACACTATAAAATCAACTTCTACTAATTCATTGGATTAAAAGATTTCCCACTTGCTTTAAAGGTACTTGCACATTTTTTTCTTATAGATATGCCTTAAAAATAGTAATGTAAAAATACATACTATTTTTCTTTATATACTTTAACTGCTAAATAAATTTATCTCATATATTGTACATGTCCATTTGTACATACTTTTCTATATAGTAAACCTACATATACCTACATACTAACATTCACTTTCTATACTTAATTTTTGCACGCTTATGTTTATATAGGTAAGCAATTTTATTTATGTTTGGTCTAATAATTTTTTTCTATTCCTTATAGATGGCATCAGGTGGTGGAGATGATGCTACACAATGATCGTTTGCTAGCATTTTTTCACGAGAGAAGAAGCTTGTGTCCCAACCCACTATTCAGGCTACCACCACAGTCACTATCTCGACCTCCATTTCTATTTTGTCACCTCAAACTTCTAGAGTGGCTGACACATGTGTCTACTATTCTCTAGAGTCTTTAGACACCTCTCTATTCTACTTATACCAACCACCCATAGATTTCATAGAGCTCAGGTTTCAGCATACACCTTCAAATCAGCCTGATACATCTACCCCCTCTAAGTCGTCAATAACACATTTTTATTGAGCCAAAGAGCGACACATCAGAATATTTTGTGGAGTTTTATTTTTTGACATATTTTGTTTCTAATATGAATTATAATTTTTAGGTTAAATCCATCTAGAGAAGCTATTCATAAAATCAAGGATCTAATAAAGAGCAAGTACGATGCTCCATATGTATCATGGAAGAAGGCCCTAATTGAGGTTTAGGACACATGGTTCAGGGAGTTTGAAGTATTACTTAAACTATTTAAAAATATTTTAATGTAGTAGTTAATCTTGAATAATTACTAATTAATATTTGTTTGTTTGATGTTACAGAAGGATTTTAACTAGTTGTCAGAGCACAACTAGAAGATCAAACGGAACTTTGAGTCTAGAGGGGCTACTCACTTACACGATATGTTCATAGACATACGCAAGTATGGGGGAAGACCTACCTGGATTGGAGAGGATGTGAGGGTTGCCTCTATAGAGTATGGACCTCCCCAAAGTATGTTCACAAATAGGAGCAAGTGAACTAGAATCAGTCTTCTAATTGTGAGATCTTGGACACCTTTCTACATACTAGAGGTTCAGTACCACACATTGAGTACCGATGGAGGATGGTAAGTCATTTGTTAGTTTTATTAATTGAACCTATTTATTTTAGCTAATGAATTTCATTTTTACTATTTACAAGCTAAAGTTCTTGGCTGAGAGCCTATTGCTACTAAATTGCATAGCAAAACACATCAGCATCAGGCTGACTAGTTGTGAGTTGATGTTCATTCACGTAGAACATATGCAAGTTAACATTAAATTTTTTGAAATATAATTGAGTTGATAATCTATTATGGTTAACTTACATTCTAGTTGCTCATAAGACAACAACATGTGACTAAAGGAAGTTGGTAGTCAAGGCTCCACTGGTGCAGTTAGTTCTAATGAGCAATCTAAGTAATCAGGATATGATATATGGAAGAAGGTTATTAGAGGGGGAGAATTAGGGACAAATTTATAGCCTAGGCTCACATGGAATAGCATATGATGCACTCCATTCATTCTCTAGAACAAATAGTCATTTGATTGATGATATTGTTCAGAGGCAAGTTGTTGCAATGGCCAAGAACATGGTAGCCAGGATGACTGCATAGATGGAGGACCGAATGGCTAAGATGGTGGAGAGAATACAAAAGATGGGCAATGATAGCCACAAAGGGAAGGAGCCAGTGGTGGAGACAGATCAAGAGGAAGTGGAAGAGGAAGGGGATGAGGTGACTGATGAAGAGTAGGCTACATGTTTATTATATTTGCATATGTAAACTGTTTGTTCATATTTTTATATTTGAAACTTTCATTTAAATATTTTGAAATTAATTGTTCGTTATAATGATTTTGAAAATATTAAAACTTATAAATAAATGCTTGCAATTAGTTGTTTGTTAGTCAAATGTCAATGTTGAGTGTATTCTTGTGATTATTTATTTGCAAATCTATTGTAGGTGTAAAAAATCAGAGCATGAGTGAAGCTCTGATTTTTTATTCATTTTTTTATGGGTTTTCAGCGGGTTGTCGATGAATTTTTCACCGGAGACCTCGATATAAGATGTTGACAAATGATCAAACCGCCGAAATTTTTTCGGCTAGTGGGTGTCTGACGATTTTCGGTAGATTAACTCAACCGAACATTTTTGGCGATATGATTTATCAGCATTTTATCAGCATTTTTGACGATTTGTTGTTCCGACAGTAATTATCAGTCGGTATGTCTGCTAGTTCTTCCTGATAATATTTCCGTCGGACAGGCCACCAGAATTCTGACAATAAATTTTTCATCCATCGAAAAATATTTTCAACCAAGATTTTACCGATTGACCTAAATTCATTGGAAAAGTTTATTACCGATGAATTTATTTGCCAGAAAAAATAATATTCTTGTGGTGCTTCCTAATATTATGAGTACTTCCTACTTATTCTCCTTTGAAATCTGTTAAGATCTCTTACCATTTGAGCTTTCCTACTTGATTTTCAACATTTAATAATCCTTTGATATCAAACTTTGAAATCCATAGAGATGTTAGCTAATCAATTTAATCGAGAGTATTCTTTGGAGATTCATGTCCTCTAAGATATGATTAACTATGAGGGCTTGTTTCTTTAGGAAACTTAAGAACTAGTCTTAAAATAAACTCTACTTTAATTCATCCATGTTAAATAAAAAAAAAATCTCTCGTATGCATGACACATCAACCATACAAGTCCTTATTCTAAAATTGAGTCCATCATAGGGTAATCTGTCTATCTTTCAAAATAGTATATCATTCTTTGATGTTATACTCGATCATTTTAATAAATACCTACTAAGATCTATGTGGTATCCCTCATCACATTTTTAAACACCACATCATCATCATCATTATCAGCAGTAGCAGCAATAGCATTAACAATATCAATTTTTATTTTTTAAGAGAATATTTTAAAAAAAAAGTTTAAATATTGTTATCATTACTTATGCTAACTCTTCATAGCACATGAAAGTAAATATTGTGTACTTGAAATAAAAAAAGCATAAACTTTTTATGTGTTAAGGGAGAGTTTATAGATTTTTCTTAAGATTTTATGTTATTAATTCATCAAGATTATTGAATTTTTCACCCATATGATTGAACCTATTAATAATCTTACAAGTCTTATCATTCATGTATGATAAGTTTAAACCTTTTTATATATTTTTAACAACACTAGAAATATATTTTGTAATCGGTATGATGATTATTTTATTACTATATGTTATAGGCTATCTTTGGAAGTATTTGCATTTTTACCTTATCTTTCATCCCTATCAATATTAGAGCTTTTCTCATAAATATTTATCCTCTTTTCAAGAAGAAATTTCTATAAATTTAGCCTTTCTAATTTCTTTAAATTTTATTAAGTTATTTATTTGATAATCATCCATATTTTATCAATAAAAATTATTCAATTATCAAATCAACTCTAAAAATTTAATATTATTGTGAATGGCATCAAATGTAAAATGTTCAAATTTTATCTTCATATATAGATACTTTATTTTACAATACTTAACCAAAAACATAGAATATATAGTAAAGTGCCTTTGAAAATATAAAAATTATCAAATGAAGATATAGGAGAAAAACACTTATTGATTTAAATAATGTTTAATTAAAACATTTTAAGGTGATGATGGGGTATCCATAGATACTTTAGGTATTTTTAATAAATTCCTTATTATTTTATAAATACACAAATCATTTGTGTATTATTTTGTATTTTTTAGCTAATTAATGATTAGTCAAATAAAAAATTTCAAGAATTAAACTCAAGTGTATGATTTTTTTTTAATTGTGATACCAACTTATTTTCATAAGTAAAGATAAGGACGCCTAAAATTATTTAATCAAAAGTATACATCATTAAAATATACTATTACATTTTATTTTATAAAAAATAAATCCAATATATATCATGGAATAATTTTTTTATGAATGATACTCTTTCATTATAATGAACTCTGATGTATCAAAAGGGTAGGTAGGCTTTAATATAGGATTAGCTTTGCTTTCATATAGCATTCACTAATTAAATAAGTAGCAAATTAATCTCATTTTGTTTAATTTTTATATTATGCTAATATCCTAAATTTTATATGCACAAATTCATACTAAAATAAGTGAAACTTAACAATAATGAAAAAATAAATGCTACCACTTAATTTAAAAAATTCTTTATCGGTGAAGCAAAAGATTCTCTTCTCTTGAAAAACATTTTAACTAAAATATTTTCATAATGATTAACAAAATTTTCTTTAAAGGAACATGGTCAATACCTCTATATCAAAGGTTTTGGGATGTTAGATAATTTCTAAAGTTAATTTTAGGTTAATTGATGGTGTAGTTATGATATAATTTTGTTAAATGGCAGGTCACCATGGACAGACCCAAGTAATGCCCACGATATGTAATTGCACCATGAATTTTTTGTTTTTTTAATTTAATGGGATGAAATTTTTTGTAATTTTGCAAATATGACCTCCCTAAATATATTTATTTTATTTGATTAGATGGAGAATTTTATAGTTTTTTTCATCCTCAAAATAATTCATTGTCCATTGTTAAAAAATAATTCCCACCTTAAAGAATTGTTTTGAGATGAATATAAGTGACTTCTATTATATACACATCTTAAAATGAATTTAATTTTAATTTATCATAATCTCATGTAATCATTGTTTTAAACTGGTGCAATATTATTATCAACTATATTTCATAATTTTATATTAATTTTAAGTCATAAAGTTTATTTTTTTATTTTTATATTAAAATTTATATTCCTTTTATAAATTGTATTTTTATTTATATTTATATATTAATATTACAAAATTTTTAATTATTTAAAACATTTAATATGCGCATATTAATTAATATTAATATTAATTAAATTCATAAATTACTTAAATTGATCTATTTCACATAAATTTTTTAAAGAAAAAACTTTTTGTGCTTAGTGTTTCAAATATGGATTTTGATCTTTTATTAACTTCTGTAATCATCAAATAATTCAATCCATAAATCTTGGGCAAAACTAATTTATATATTTAATTTTAAGAAGGTGAGTAAAATATAAATTATAGGCTATGATTTTCGCATCCTTATCTATTTATAATTTCTTTTTATAAATATAGTGATATTATCTTACTAATTACTTATTTTTTTTCTATAAAAATATTATATATAATTTATTCATTTAATTATAATTATTATTTTTTAAATTTTTTTTATCACGAAGAAATGAGCTAATTCCGCCCCTGAAAGTTACACTAGGTTGACAGTAGGAGTTAGAATTTTGTGAAAGGGATATGACTGATAAGGATTAAAGCTTTGAGAATATGGTGGGATAGGATGCAGGAAAATAAGAAAAAAAAAAAAGGTCATATGTTAGACCTATTCATAAATCTTAATCATAAATCAATTAGAAAGCTAACAATGCCAACTTTTATAAACTTGAGTTTTTGTCTGAGATCAAAGTTATTTCTCATTGAATCAGCTATATACAAATAATACATAATATATTATAAAAAAAAATTTTAATGCATTAAAATTTCTCTAGGCTATATACAAATAATACATAATATATATATGCAACAAATTTTGTGTCTCATGACAAATCATAATGCCTCTAACATTCTACAAACTCTTTTATAATATTTTATTTATAATAAATTCAAATTAATTAATCACCTGCGCTTGATATCTAGGCCACCTGCCTTAAAAACATTTTTGGATGAACAAAATAACTTGCAAGAAAAATTAATAAATTTAAAATTTTCTTAAAGTTTATAAAAAATGATTAACTGGTCAATCACCAGTCAATAATAGAGCAGGTGGCCATGAAATCAAAGCAACAAAGCAAATTTTATCCCTACCCAAAAAAAAGGCACAATTATTAAAATTTATGAGCAGACTGCCAATCTGTTGGTCCTAAAAAACCAATCATCTCAAAAGTCTACGATTACCCCATTTATAAATTATAGCAAACCACACAATAACTATTAGTTGTCACAACCTCCCTTAACCAGGGTTCCTGAAAATTTCAATAGCCCAATAATAAAATGGAATTTTATTTCTAAAACATGGTAATTTATGCACCTTATGCAGAAATCAGAGGTATTATAATTATATATATATATATATATATATATATATATATATATATATATATATATATATATATATATATATATATATATATATATATATATATATATATACATATATATATATATAATATGACCTGATAGTAATAGTATTTAGAGTGACACATAATTTTTATATATTTTTATTTAATATCTAAAATTCAATATTTTTCATATATAATATTGAAATTTTGAATATTACACAAAAAATATCATTATCAGAATCTTTAAAATAAAATATAACTTTATATATATATATGAGATATACATATATATATATATATATATATATATATATATATATATATATATATATATATATTATTATATATATATATATATATATATATATATATATATAATGTGCTATATGTAAAAATGAAAAGAATTATGTGGTATGTATGTAAATTTTTTAGAATAAAAATAAAAATAAAAAAGTAATTCTTCAATAACTTCTTATAAAAAATTTATAAAGTGTATGACCTATATTCAATATAAATGAGTATTTTATTAAAATTATAATAATCAAAAGTTATATTTGTTTTTCTCAAAATAGCTTAGAGTTTGTTTGGGGTAGGTGTGGCAATATGAAAATACAATAGTGGAGTAGCTAATTAAAAAATGTGATGAGTTATATATATATATATATATATATATATATATAAACATCATATCCTAATTTTTTGACAATCATCACACTTTTTTATATATGATTGAAAAATATAAAATTTTCACCTTAAATTCTTAAAAAATATTGCGGCAATGTAATTTTTCAAATGGCTTATATAATGCATTTTTCACACCGCATTGCACCACAGCTCTAGACGCACATTTAGTGAGAAAAAAGAGAAATCTGCTTATCGAACATAGTTAAAGAAGAACATGAAGAGTTTTACATCCAACTGAACATCATGAATGAAGAAATAATCTCAAACGACAAAAAAAGCTAATAGATACACTCCACCTCTATGATAATGTTTGCAAAATAATAAAAATAAAATAAAAGGAGAGCATAATACATAATAAGACCTAAAATAGCTAAAGAAATCATTTAATTATTGTAAAAAATTACATAAACTCTTCAACTTTAGAACTTGAACAAAATGATTTTCACAAAAAATTTAATTAAAAATAATCATGATTCATAAAAAAAATTCTGATAGTATGATTTCTCTTTATTCACTGGAAATCTTATTCCGACGACTACTGTTCTTTTTAGTGGAGAGAAAAACAAATATTTAAGGAAGGTCAATAAATATTTGATAAATAAATCTCTTAGAGGCTGTCTAGTTGCCTGAATTTTGAGTATAAAGAAAAATAAATGCAAGAGTTTTAACTTTTTTGATATTTAGAATGATGTAAAGTAAAATTTTCAAGATAATGTAATATATTTAGAATACATTACAAAGTTATTTTTGATGTATTTGAAATTCATTTGATTTAAATGAATTTCAAATATACATGTTGCGTGCTAGAGAATTTTATTCCGGTAGATGCGAGATCTTCGTCGTAGCCCAAAAATTATCCAACACACAAGCAGAGGATATGAACACAGGGGTTATACGTGGAAAACCCGTAAGGAAAACCACGGCCTTGCCCCTCAGAACTTTCACTATGTTCAAAAGATACGGTCGCTTCGTTAGTCGGAGAAGAAGGTGTTTACAGTGGAAACAATATGTAAGATAACATCGGTCAACTCCAACCCAAGGGAGAAGTTTCCCAAAAGCGGCAGAACGGATCTTCCGGGAGCAACCTCTTGATCTTCGTGGAGAAAGAGCGGAACCGGTCTTTTTCTAGTCCTCCTGGGGCGATCTCCTAAGGCGGCTCTCGATCTCGCACTACTCATGGTAACTGGTGTTAGATCGGCTGCCGGGCCAAGTCGACCGGAGGTTCTCGAGCTCCGGTCTTCAAATCGATCCTCCCCTGGTGAGAATGAAGTTTCATTTATGGGAGTGGCGGCCTTGTAAATTGTAAAAACTCCAACCACTCCCATCTGACGTCTGCGATCCCCTCGACGGACGGTGTATTTTGATGATCCCTTAATGATGAATTGGGTGATCTTGGATTCTGATTCGCTTGACGAGCCGCCGACCGACTATAAATATGTCGTTTTGGCCATTTATGGATCGATCCATTTTCATGTTCGATAGCTTGATCCGAATGATTCGAGCTGATGCATTATGCTTGATGTTGCTATGTTCGCCTCATCGAGACGGCCGCTTGAGTAAGTTTGCTGAAATCGGTGATTAGATCAAGCATTTCAAAATGCCTTGAGATTCGGTTGATCGATTAATTTTCGAGGACGATCGCCCCCATTTTTGGGTGACATTATCTCGGCCATCCAAAAAATATATGTCAAATACTTGAAAATAGCAAATTTTTCAATGAAATTTGAGAGTCCATCAACCGCGATTTCGAGAGAGAACGATCTTCATGAGCACAAGATTATGACTATGGAAGCCGCTGCATCGCAAATGTGTATGGGGTATGCGCGCCAGATTTCAAGATGATCGATCCGGAGCCAACAGAGCTCGCTGGTTCGCCATGCGCTGGTGCGCTACCGGCACAAGGCTACGCCATAATGTGGGTCATTGCTCGGCTCACGGTCGTGAGACTGACGCTGGCCGAACGGGCCGGATGCTGGGTCAAGGCTGGTCGACATAATCGAAGGTCGCATGGGCTGCGCAGATAGCTGCACGACGGCATATTTACCATGGCCGGCTGGTTCGGCGCTATGTCTGATGATGGTTTCACGCTGGCAAGTTACGCCACGACATTAATGTGGACCGACCTGCCAACCGGCTGCATGCGGCTACAGGTGGCTAGGCTGCGCTGTATGTTGGCGCAGGAAGGCTGCCATGGGGCTGGGTAAGGCTGTAGGGCTGGCTGCTGGCTCAGGCCTACGGCCAGGGTCTGACGCTTTTTGCCTGCTTTGAGCTGTTTGTTTTTTTACGCTTTTGCCCTGAAGGGTCTATAAACCCCCAGGCTAAGGAGAAGGCACACTTTTCTCATCTCCTCTTAGAGTGCATACCTCCCCTGGTGGGAGTTTGGCACTCTTTGGATCAACCTCTTCTTCATCTCCACTGCAGAGTGCATACCTCCCCTGGGAGTTTGCACTCTCCTCGAATAATTTTCATCTCGAAGAGGCCAACCGGCCTCACCGTCGTCTGCTGAGATGGCGAAGGAGACGATAACCGAGATCTGGTCGATGGCACGCGACGACGATGGTGGCTACCATAGGGTAACTGCCGATGATGGTGACCGCGCCTAATTTAGGGATGACCTCGATGATGGTGGTGACCGCAAGATTGCCGACGAGTCGGCTCGCGGACGCGACGGCAGTCGACAATGGTTGACTACCGACGGGTGCGAACGGCAACCGGAGACTATAATCGCTGTCAATAGCGCCGATAGTAAAGATTGCTACGACGTCATTGAGCGGACCGTAGCGACGGCTGCGACCAGCCTGCTCAGTGGTTGCCTGACGGAGCGAAGACATCGCGCTGCCGATGGTCGGCGGACCGGCGCTTTAGTCGCACGAACGGTGATAATGGTGATGACCAAAGATGCCGCGATGGCCAGGGACCTACGACGGTAGTCCCAGCGACGGCAGATTTACCGACGGGGTTGTCAGCAGAATTGGCGACGTGAATGACGGTGGCCTAGCGCCGATGGCAGGACGGCGTCGGTATCGGCCGCGGATAAGCGATGGTGACACCGCAAAAGATTGTCAGCGGTTCTCTATGATCGGCGACGGTAGTTAGCCGGATGCACGTAGCTGGCACCACGGGTGTTGCAGCGAATCAGCGTGCAGACGGTGGCAATCGGCGCAGAATGGAAGGGATGAGCGACAATGGTGATGACCGATCGATGCGCGGAGACGGCTGCGGATGGCAAGGTGGTTGGCGGCCACGGGGTCTTTGACCTATCCGGTCGCTTTGTCGAGTGTGACTCGACGCTTAACCTGTATGGAAGGGGTAAATCAATTGGCCGAGGATCTTTGACCGGTTGTTGTCGAGCGCGACTGGCGACGCAACCGATGGAAGAGGAATTAAATCCGCCGGGATTTTGACCTATCCGGGTTGTTGTCGAGCGCGACTGCGACTTAACTGCATGGAAGAGATCGAGTGAATCCGCTAAGGATTTTGACCTATCCGAGGTTGTTTGTCGAGCGTATTCGATGTTAACTGTAAAAAAGTTGGCCTATGTAGATTGCCAACTTATCCAGGTTGTTTATCGAGCGATCGGCACAAACTGACGGAATATATAGAGGTTCTTTAACCTCTCGATCTATCCCAGGTTGTGTATCGAGCGCTACTCGATGATGTTAACCGCTTATGGAGAAAGTTGAAAGCCTATGAGGATTGCCAACTTATCCGGTTGTTTATCGAGCGCTACTGACATGTTAACTGGGGAAGATCCAATTGAACTCGAATTTTGACCTATCCAGGTTGTTTATCAGCATTTACCGATGATGTTAACTGTTATGGAGAAAGTTGTAGCCTATGAGGATTGCCAACTTATCCAAGGTTGTTTATCGAGCTACTCATGACGATGTAAGAGGTCGGAATCCATGGATTTTGACCTATCCGGTTTGTGTATCGGAGCGCTCGATGATGTTAACTGTTATGGAGAAAGTTGTGCGCCTATAGAGGATTGCCAACTTATCCAAGGTTGTTTATCGTTACTCGACGATGTTAACCCGTATGGAAGAGGTCGAAGAATCCGCTAAGGATTTTGACTTATCCAGGTTGTGTATCGGAGCGCCATACGATGATGTTAACTCGTTATGGAGAAAGTTGTATATGAGGATTGCCAACTTATCCAAGGTTGTTTATCGAGCGTACTCGACGATGTTAACCTGTGGAAGAGGTCGCGGAAGTCCACTAAGACCTTTTGACCTATCCCGATTATAGCCGAATAGGCATCCATGAAGCTCGATCCGATGTCCGATGTCGCATCAACTAATACACGCGGAAGGGGAAGCTATCTTCTTTGGGCATGCACGCATCAAGGTCGTAATGCACATTCTCCTGAACCGCTGGCCTTCGACTAACACTACGTAGCCAACCGTGGGTAGTAGACTTCGAATGAACTTGACTTAAGTTTGGTGATTTCTTTGATTCAATTGTTCGTCGGGAAGGTTCTTTCTTCTCAGTATCACCGCCAGGTTGAGTCAACTTTGAGGGAGTGCGTAATGACTCCGTCAATGCCCGTATCGAGCGCGTGCAAAGATATCTTGATTTTACGCAGAATCTACGATCGATTTCAAGAGACGAAATCCATCCCACCTTCACCGATGGATCAACTTCGAGATAGAAGATAAATTACATCTTCAACTGGAGAAGCCCTTTCGAGGCATCCTCATCTCAGGTCAAGTTCTCGATGTTGAGGGTTACCGACGAAATGGTCGGCTTGCTTGATATAGACGCTTCTCCGTTGATTCCCACTTACCACGCCAATGCCACCGGTGTCGGAATTTCATCTTGAGGTGAGGCATGATGTGATCGCTACCGAATATAGACCGGAGAGGTCTCCCAAATATTGCATTCACGCGACTGACTTGACTACAATAAATTGTATCAAGTGGGTTAGTGGTCGGGAAATTCCAAGAGTTACGGAAGACCGATTGTCCCTTCCACTAATACGGCCGACATCAAATCCATAGGACCGCCGTTTGAAGCTTTCTTTCTATACCCATGCCGAGGAAAGTGGAGTAAAAAGAACATCAACCGAACTCCCATTGTCGATCAATATCCTTTAATATTGAAGCATGGATCACCGCCCCGTGACCGATGACAAGGGATCTTGATGTGGGATGCTAAGCCCTCTAGATCTAAATCATCAAAGGTGATAGAATGGTCAACCCGAGACTTCTTCTCGCTCTTGAAGGCGAATGAATATTTGGCTGATAACACCGCCCTCCCGCAATTGTTTTATCTCTCCCACCGCCGCTGCTCCTTCCGAGTTGCCCCCAAAGATTTGCTTGACGAGCTGGTTGGTTTTGTATAAACGGCCTAGATACCCCGACGATATTAGTCTTTCAATCTCCTCCTTTGGCACTCTTCTGGTGTGCCTCTAGCGAAAGTGGCGTAATTTCTTTTGATTTCCAATTCCTGTGCTTTAAAGGTCGCTACTGACGCTATCCTCTTCCCCGGAATAGCCAGGATGTTCGCATGACGGTTGAGAGTCAGATATTTCATTGAGTCATCCGAGGTCGCCGAGGAGGTTTTGGGGAGGTTGTCGCCTCTTTTCTCTCGAGATGTTTGAACATCACCTTTGGGAACCTTCTTCCGCTTGCTGCTTGATGGTTCAAACTGTCGATGAGCACCGATAGCTTTCGGAGATTTGTGCCTCTATTCGTGGACCAGTCAAGATAGAATGGACCTCTCCGCATTAATGATGAATAAGTATCCCGCCGGAGTCCGAGAAGCACGCCTCAAAAGTTCGATCTACTCGGTATCTTTCGCCGTGAGGAGAACCTCGAAGTATTCTTTGAGGGACTCTCCATCGCTCGGATTCGAGAGATGTGATGAATCGATGATTCTCTTGTTCGCCAGAACTCTTCTACAAAAAATCAAGCGATCTCTCCAAATGATCTGACGGACCCTTAATGAAATGAATAGAACCAAGTAAGGCCTTTGAGAGTCGCCGGGAATACCGACACAAGACGAGTCATTTGACGCCGAATGTGCATGATCGCTCAAAAGTGATCGATATGCTCGTACGGACGGCTGTGCCATCGTAGTGGTCCATGCCGGGAAGCTTGAATCTCGAATCGGGTATTGCGAGATGATCTCGCCGAAGCTGGGACGAAGTTTGGAAGAGGGCGGAGAATGGATCTGATTGTTCACGGGAACTCTTCCCCGCACTGCCGTCAGAAGTTCATCGCGTATAAGGTGACGTGGAGTTTCACCGATACGAGGTTGAGCCATTCGTGTGGGGTGAGTAGAACGGTATCCAGAAGTTCAGCATCTGGATGTGGTGCCAAGGGGTTCTCTTTGTTGATCCCAGATTCCTGCAATCATTCTCGTGAAGAAAATCTGATTATGCCGAGGGTCGAAACCCGGCTCTTCCAGCGCGGTTGGAACGCTTTTGCGGCCCCTCTCGCAGAGTCAAGAATTTCGCTCGGGAATCCTCCATCCTTGAACGCGATCTTCCAAAGAGGGCCTGACCCCCTCACCGGGGACGTAACTGCTATGTGAGAAGTGTTGGAGACTCGGCCCCTTGATCCCGAGAATGAGGAGCGCTGGAGTGCAAACCCCGCTACCAACCATATTGGAGATATAGCAATGGGAACTGAGAATTCCCACAGACGGCGCAAACTGCTATGCTAGAGAATTTTATTCCTAGATGTAGATCTTCAGTAACAAAATTATCCAACACACAAGGTGGGATATGAACACTGGGTTATACGCGTGGAAAACCCGCTATGGAAAACCACGGGCCTTGCCTCCAGAACTTTCACTATGTGTTCAAAGATACGTGTCCTCGCTTCTCGTAGGAGAAGAAGGTGTTTACAGCGAAACAATATTCCGAGTGTAACATAATATCTCCAACTCCAACCCGCAAGTTTCCCAAAAGCGGCAGAACGGATCTTCGGGAGCAACCTCTTGATCTTCGTGAGAAAGGAGCTGAACCGGTCTTTTCTAGTCCTCCTGGGGCGATCTCCTGGGCGAAGCTCGATCTTCGCACACGGTGGTGGTAATGGGATCGCCTGGCCAAGGTCGACCGAGGTTCTCGAGCTCCCCTTCAAATCGATTCGGCCCCTAAGAGAATGAAGCTCATTTATAGATTTTGGGAGTTGTAAATTGGAAAACTCCACTCCCATCTGACGGCCCAGGCGATCCCCGACGGACGGTGTATTTTGATGATCCGGTGCCTTAATGATGTGAATTGGGTGATCTTGGATTCGGATTCGCCTTGACGAGCCGCCGACCGACTATAAATATGTCGCTTTGGTGACCATTTGGCTGATCGATCCATTTTCATGTTCCGATACTTGATCCGAGTCGATTCGAGCTCGGATCGACTATGCTGATGTTGCATGCTCGTCATCGACGGCCGCTTGACGTAGCTTTGAAATCGCGATTAGATCAAGCATTTCAAAATGCCAGATTCGTTGATCGATTAATTTTCAGACGTATCAATACAGATCAATATAAAATATTATGACCGTTAGACATACCCGCCACCACCGCCTTTCAACAATTATATCCAACTAACGAAAACTATAATTGAAAATATAATTGATCAGCCTTTTTTATCATCAAATATATGTCCCCTCTTGAAAATTTTAATATGGATTATCGCTTCAACTACAATCCTTCTTTTAGTTGCTAGTAAAAGCTAGCAGTTACGCATTGGTTTCAAATGTCCCTTTCAGTACATGAAAAGTAATGACTTTAAATACGTGTAAAATCATTGAACTTAACAACTTGTATTCTGAGCCAGCTACATGGGATAAGCTGTTGCTACTGGCTAGGCGTTGTTAGTCAATATGAATTTTTTTAATATTATCGTCTCTTAGCTTAGTTGATGAGCGAGCATGATCAAAAATCTCCTAGATCAAGATCTATTTTTTTCCAGGATGGAAGGGCCTATTCGTAATAGTGAGGAAATTAAAAAGACATGCGCATTAATATGATATTAGCTAGATTAATCAAATTCTACCTATAAGATGAGTGGGTGTTCGGTGAATACCCTTTTCAAAAAAAAATCCTTTTACTTTCTCGTGAATATAAACAATAAATACAGCATTAATTTCGTCTTATGTCATCTGAATTCGAACTCTGCTTTATGGAGTTATTCACATTATTACTAGCCATTAATTTGCGCGTTCAAGCGCCGATCTGATTTTTCGATTCAATATATACTTGAACATTAATATTATATGTTCATATAGAATGGCAGTGATTTTTTTTTTCAGCAATCATTATAATTATATTTGAATGGCATGACCGACGGTGATCCGGTTGCTATCCCAAGATGACGACGTGGTCATGCAGCTCGCGATCCGGCGACGGCAAGAATGGTAATGATGACCGGGCGGCTAATGTCCATGGTGATAGTCCGCGAAATGATTCGAATGGTGATAATACGCAATGTCGGATGATTCTAGGCCGTGATGACCCAATTATGCCCACCTACAAGAATATATTTATGATTAGAAATATCTGTAAATACAGACAAAATCCAAACCATTCCATCGAATGCCTCAAAATTATTCCTTCGATCATTTGATCTCAAATTTATTCCTTCGATCATTTGATGTATTTTAAGTATTTGAGTGCTCAAATGAAGTCAGAATTACGAGATTTTAGGCTTGTTAGATCCGGCTCATCAAGATACTTCATATTTATGAGCTATTTAAGGATTCGATTGATATCTCAAAATTTTTAATGATATTTTAAGTGATAGATCTGGATTAGTCTCGACTCGAATCAGATTATTTTTGATGTCAAGATTCGTGCTTCAACTAGTAGAGTTTTGAATGATATATCAAGACCTATATTTTTTATAATATTGATTTTGAATTCCTTAAAAAAATGTTATTTATGAAAGTATTATTCAAAGATAAACTACTAATAGTTTTTTAATAACATCACATGCTTAGTAGGGGCAATTGATATATTATCAAAAATTTATTCAATAAAATATGAATCTTGATGTAATTTTTGAATTAAAAGCTTATAAAAATAAATTAAAGAATATTTGTCTGTTAATTTTAGTAAATTTATAGTAAAATTGAATGTTTAAATGAGACAAATTTGAAAACACCAAATGTAATTCAATCAGATAACTGTTCCAAAATTCTATAAATAAGACCAAATTATTGTTAAACTTGAGAGATTAAAGTTGACCACAATCAATAGTTATCACCAACCTCCACTAAAAATTATTGTTGTTCAATCACTACCATATGACTCTTGTGACCTTGTTATTTCAAGATTATTATAGCATTATTCTTGTATAACTTACAACTTTATAACTTTATTTTCTTTAATTGGAAAGAAAAATGAATTTCTATAAACTCATGTATACAATAGATTATTTTGATTAGATCAAGGCCTGTGTTTTTATTTTTTTAGGTTTTAATATGTAAAAAATTGAAGTGTTTCTTACATTCTTCTTTATTATAAGTGTATGTGTCAAATCTAAGACAATTTTTTTTACTCTATTGCTCTAAAATTTTTAATATACAATAATAATAAAATTATTAGTCTTTCATTATTAGTAATATTAAAAATATATATAACAGAATGTTCTATTGAAAATAAATAAATATAATCAGAATAAGAAGGTATTAGTTCAAAAAAATAAGTGAAAATTTAAATACTGTGTTGTGGTGATATTGTGTTAAAGAAAAGGCATCGAATTGAAACCAAAACAGCAATTACATCTCAATCCATCCCGCACTGTTCATTGCCGTTGTGATTAAGCTAAAGGTCCTCAAACAAAATCTTAAAGCGAACTTTAGAAAGTTCAATCTCTATCAGCTTTCCAGCTTCTTCTTGCTTCGCAGCTAAGCAGTGTACCAATTATATTACAGTTGCAGTCTTTGAAGTTTTTTTTTTGTTATAAGGTTTTATAATTAAGCCAGTATTAAACAAAAAATAATCATTACAACTAACTTTTGTCCTTTTAAGCATCAAGTTGGGACTACGATAAATACTAACAACTAATTTAAGAGTTATTTATATAATACAGTGTAAAAAAAATATAGTATATTTAAATTATTTTATGATTGTTTCGATAAAAATTCTATAAATATATGAATTTATTTTTTTCTATTTAATAAAATAAATATAATATAAAATATTCTGAGCGGTGGGTGGCGACGACTACCGGAGGTCGGTGGCGACGATCGATGGCCGGTGGCGGAGGGTGGTGGCGGCCGGTGACAGGGTGGTGGTGGCGATAATAACAATCGGCCGACCGGGCAAAGAATAACGGCAAGTACGGTGATCGACCATAATATTTTATACTACTACAGATTGAATTAATTCAAATCAGAGAATTCTAAATATACCAAAAATAATCTTTATAATGTATTCTAAATACACCATCTTAAAAATTTTATTTTATACTACGTCAAACACAAAAGAAAGTTAAAAACCTTCATTTACTCAAAATTCAAGCAACCAAATAATCCCTTAGTACCTAAAATTTTTCTCTTTTTGCTACTCGGTTGATGAAAAATGTTAAAGCTGCCTATTCCACATTGAATACATATACTGTATCACATATATTTGGTCCTAGGCCACCCTCTAATATATTCCTGTTGCATCCTGTAGCCTACAGGCTTCTTCTGTCTATACGTACAATACATTAGAGCAGTTTCTTTCTATTCTATTGTTTTTGATGAAATGGTCCATCACGTGGCGCTGTTATCAACATGGTATCAGAGCAAGAAAGTCACTTATATCCATCATCTCAATGAGCATAATTAAAACCTCTCAATCGAGTAATCATCTCCGACGAGACCTATACCTATGATAAAGTAAGTGGCACATATAAGTGATTAACGCGAGCACTACCACATGATTAATCATAATAATATCTCTACCCATAAAATAAATAAAATATTAAGTAAATACTCATTGCAAAAAATAAAGCCACTGATCTCCGCATTTCTATTTATTTGTCTATTGAATGATTCGTTCGCCCACGTGCACGATCCGATCCTCCTTATGGACCTCCTACCATCGATTAATCGGGTTTTTGCTTTAGTCAGTCAAGAAGAGAGACGCCTATCAACCAAACCACAGCTGATAGCACAACAGCAACAAAACCGAAGATGATTTCTTCCATAGTCTAAATAAAGTCCAAAACGTAAAGCTGATGACAATATTCTTAAACCATTTGTGCACTACCACAAGAAATGGCGATAACTGCGTGCACATAAATGTACGTGTTTCTCCAAATTATCTCACCAAAACATATCCTCCATGAAATATTGGGTGGTTGATTCAGGTGTCACTAAACACATATGTTGCAATGCTCAATTATTTATATATATGAAGCATGTGAAAAATGCCAATCACCTTATCACACCCAAATATGCATACAATTTAGTGGAGATGTAAAAATAAATACAAAGATAGCATTGCAGGATGTCCTTTTATACAAACATTTGGTTTTAATCTGCTCTCAGTAAGTGCTTATCGTACTAATAACTGTACTAGTATTACTTTTTCTAACAATGATTTCATTATGCATAACTTGAAGACCAGAGAAACAATTGGCATGGGTAAAAGGATGAACAACTTGTACATTCTCGCCTCTAGCCAATTAAATAAATATGTTAACATCAATAATGTCATAGTTAATATCTAGCACAACAAGCTCAGACATCCCTCTTATAGATGTATCGAAAGCATAAAATAAAAGCTTGGGTTTAGTAGTTCAAAAATTAACAAACATGCTTTTTGTAAGATATGTCATTTGGCCAAGCATTGCATACTTTCATTCATTTTTCATAATGAAATGTCTACTGATGCTTTTGATTTAGTTCATTGTGATATTTGGGGTCAATTTCACTTAGGACATAGATTTTTTTTATCACCGTTGCTAATGATTGCACTCGTTATAATTGGGTAAATCTTCTTAAACAAAAAAGGGATGCATCCAATGCTATCCAAAGATTCTATAAACTAATTAACACTCAATTCAATCAAAGAATAAAAATATATCATTCAGACAATGCATCTAAACTACATCTAGAAAACGTCTTTAGTGATCACGGTGTAATTCACCATCAAACTTATGTCAATACCCCGCAACAGAATATTGTTGCTAAAAGAAAGCATTAACAGTTCTTGGATGTTGCCAAAGCATTGTTAGTTCATTCTCATATTTCTATTCAGTTTTGGAATGAATGTATCCTCACAGCCACGCATTTCATTAATCGGACACTTTCAACTTTACTTTACAACCTATCACCTAACGAATTGTTATATCAGGCCCTAGTTTATCATAGTTTTCTTAAAGTCTTTGGGTGGTTAGCATTTGCTTTTACTCTCCCTCGTAGATATGATAAATTCTAACCATGGGCAAGAATATGTGTCTTCATTGGATACCTGACTGGAGTAAAAGGTTGCAAACTGTATGTTTTAAGAAATAAGCAAATCTTCATGTCTAGATATGCTATGTGCTATAAAAATATTTTTTCTTTCCGACAATGTATAGAAATTACATAGAATCTAACATCTTCGATGAATTCATTATACCATACTCTTATGGATACTAATTCTCTAAACAAACTTGTTTGCCTTCAAGATATATATATATTAACAAAAAAATTTATTAATGATTTAGGAAGTTTTATCCTTACATTTGTCTTATTTTTGTTATTGAATTCTTCTTTACTTGCTTTAATTAATATTCAAATTTCATAAATCAATTTGACATATTTTCCGTGGAATATTTTGAGGATGAATATGACACTTTAATTTGAGTGATTTTGTTTATTAACATTATCTTTAAATGATATTCATGACATGATCTTAGAAAAACATGACATTGAGCTAATGGCCAACCTATTGAATCTAAATGTTGAATATGAAGAGCATATAGGTTTTGATGAAGAAAATATAATTGATGAAGATGATAATAAAGAAAATTAAAAAAAATACTAATAATAATTCTGATGAGAAAATTGCTTGTTGTGTATATTCTGTAAGAACATTAACATTATTGTTTTTTATGTTTATATTTAGATATGTCTTTCAATTTCTTTTTTGCAGATGAAATCTAGAGTTAGTATGATTCTCTTTGTAGGTCAATCACTATTATTTTTAATAAGAAGAAGAAGATAATTTTAGAGCCACATAGAAAGAGAATATAACATATCACTACTACCACAATCAAAACCACCATCACCCGTGCCATACCACCAGCTCCTATTAGCATATGATTCCCTAGATCCTATATAAATTATCAAATTTTATCGATACTCCTCATATCTATCCCCTAGTTGCCCATCACCCTAATATCATTCAAGTTATGCATAGCAAACCTACTATCACTCCCCGCCCATAATGAACTTATCACGCAAGTCCATCCACTTTTGTTGAGTTTACTCATTTCTAGCAAGCAATAAGAAATCACACATATAATAAGAAGCAAATTTGATGCTCGATACCTATCTTTGAAAAGGATTTTGATAGATGTTCATCATATATGATTCTAAGAATTTAAGGTAACATTACTTATAGTTTTTTTTAAATCAATATGTTGATTGCCTAATTATATTTTATTTAATAAAAAAATTTAACTTGACTATTCAAAAATCATAATAAGATACAAAAAAAATTGAATGATGAGATTCAACTCATTTGTGATATATGTTTACATACATTTAAATCCCTAGATAGGGTCCCTTATGAATCAAGAGAGTTTGGGTAAAATTATATTCAATATGAGGTAGCGCATACACACAAAAGACTAAACGAAGCAAATATGAGGTTCTAACTATAGAGATATAGACAACTTTCTTTATATAGAGACTCAATTCTACATATTAAGCATAGAAGAAAAATTATAAGTCAAAAATATACATTCATCATATGCTTTTCTTGTACACATTCTTTTTTAGTGCTAGAGTTACTTTTACACTCTAATGCTAAGATGACCAATAATAGATTGATAATTGATAGGAATAAATATAGATGAGTATTAATTTTTTTTATTAAAATATATATTTTTTAAAAGATTTATAATCATTGCTAACAATAATCTTTCATAAGATGAATGCATACATCTCAAGGGCATATAGAGCTAGACTTCTGAAGCAAATTTTGTTCCTCAATGAGCCGGTTTTAATTTATAAAGGCAAGCAATAGATGAAAAAAAATAGTTGATTATAAATTAGGGTATTAAGGCAATACATATGATGCAAAATTCTCCCCAATGTTTTATTTTAGCTCTTCAAAAAGTACGATTTACGTGGTGGTAAAAAGATATACACATTTATAAATAAAAATGCTAGTATGATAATGATGCAAATTGAGATAGAAATAATGCACCAACAATAATGTAAGAGAAAATAGGTAGCCAAAGAACAGGATGAAAATGATGAGAAAATTGATTCTTGGTAATAATTTAATTTTGTTAGCAAAGGCATGGTTCGCTATGCTATGGTTTTCTTTCTTCATATTGGTGGTCTTTTCTCTTGCTTTTCTCCCCAAGCTTTGGCTAGAGGCTTCTCCATTATTAGCTATAAAATCTCCACCACCTCGTCACAACCTTGGTAGCCCCTTTAATAAGGTGCATGCTCACAAATTCTTCCTTTGGGGCTTTTCTCACGACTCCCATGTATCCCATCCATGCTCTTCTTTGTTTAGGGCCCCTCCTTCTTTTCCCACTCCTTGATGTATTCTTTTGCATTTCCACCCTATCTTCCACTACTTGATCTTCTAGCTCAATGGATTCAGTCTCCTCTTCTTCTCAAAACATCCCTACGGCCTTGAACTGGAAGGGTCTCTTAACCTCACAAGTCTCTTCTACTATAGATTTGAACCTTTCTTATTTCCAATCAAGTAAAGAAGCCATATCTTTTACATAGAATGAAGTCATAAAAGAGCTATGGAATGAGATCTCTCCTTGGTTGGATATGTGGTCGGGAAACACCCATATTATGGCCCTCAACTAAAGGTAATTAAAAAGAACTAGAAGCTCAAAAATACTTTCAACTCACTCACATTGAATGAAGGGTTTTTTCCTTTTAAAGTTTTCATGTTTGAAGGATTTTGAGATGGCATTGTCAGGTGGACGATGATTTTTTCTTTGGAAAGCCTTTCATCTTGTAGAAAATAGACTTTGGGATTTAAGCTGGTTAAAGAATGAATTTCTTCTATCTCTTTATGGGTTAAATTTGTCAATCTTTACTATTGGAGAGAAGATTTCAGTGCAGTCAATTTCATTCTTCTGCTAAATTCTTTTCATGATAAGCCTCATCATATAGTGCTCGCTACCAACTAGTTCTTTTTTTAGTTTATAAACTCACTTGTTATGCACTATTTTAATATCATATAGTAATTTAGTCAATTCCTATATCTGATTTGACATGAATAATTGTATCTCACCATCCATGAAAACTCCAACTTCTTTAAGTCATTAACTTGAATGACCTCATCATAACACTATGGATCAACCTTAATCTTAAATCTTGCATCTGTATATGAATATAATGAACAACCAAATACTTTCAAGTAAGATATATTTATCTCTTTGTCACTTCGAGTTTCTTCAGGTAAGCTTTCATTCAGAGGAACTGATAGACCATGATTGATCAGATATACAATAGTATTCCTTACTGATGCCCAAAACTTCTTGGACAAACTAACATACAACCTTATACTCCTAACACGATATGTGATAATTCTATTCATATATTTATAACACAATTTTGTTGTGGTTTCTTTGAAATAATAAACTTATGTATGATCCCTTTTAAAGCACAATAATCCTTGAACTTCTTTCGAGGATACAAACCCACCATTATCTGATCTGAAACACTTCAACTACAAACATGTCTCATTCTCAAATATGACTTCCCACTTCTTAAATACATCAATTTTATGTTTTAAAAATACACCATACCTTCTTAGGATAATCATCAATGAAGTAATAAAATATGAAGATTCTCTAAACTAGAATAGAACCCTGTACATCAGTATGCACTAGAAGTTCTTTTTTTTAAAAAAAAAAAATTAACTCTCTTTTACTTGTCATAAATACAATCTTCATAAAAAAATCTAAATATATAGAGTTTTCTTAGAAAAGAGAAATTTTACATTTTTCTCACTCATATGACAAAGCCTATGGTGCAGAGTCCCATATTACCATCTTTTTTTTTATTAATTTGATGGATTTAGACACCATGTTGATCAAGTAAAATGTGTCTTCAATGTTATCATGAGCTATCACTAGTATGCCTTTACTCATCTTTTACGAGTATTCTGTGAAGGTTTTTATATAACCTAATTGTATACGTTAAATCACAGAGATCAAATTTTAATTCAAACATGGAACATACATAACATCTTTCACTGTCCAATCTGATCCACATTTGATAACTTAATATCAGCATTACCCTTTCTAGTAATTCTGTTGGACTTTTTTATCTCCCAGATATACCTTTCTTAGATCATATTGAGTGTAGTTTTTAAACACCTCTTTGGGACTAGCATGAAAAGAGATACTTGAATCTAAAATCCATAATTCAGTATTGTCTATAAATAAAATTAAATAATCATCTTGAGTTTTCATTTATAGAGATATTTGTAAAGTGGCTTTTCTCTATCATGTGGATTAAGTTTACGGTCATAGAACTGCTTATTACAGTGTCAAGGCGTTGACTTCTCTATCTTCCCAGTGCAATCCCATGAATCCTGATGCTGATGCATTGCCTTCTCTATCTTTAATGTCAAGACCTCCATATCACATCACTAATGCGCTACGCACTAAAAAAACTCTGATAGGGGCTTCACCCTCGAGCATAGGACAAGTTCATGGTTGAGCTACTAGCAAAACTGAGGGCTAAGTGTACGGTGCATCCCTGCTTCATTGACACACAATCATATTACACATAATAACAAATAGGATGAATATTGTCGTACCTATTATATTTAAATGTTTTCATCTTTTATTATTATGATTCTGTGCAATATAGTTCCGCATTAAATTTATGCTTCATGTGATATCCATTTGATTTTATATTTAAATTTTATTCAATGACTGATTAGTTTTCAATATCAAATTTTCATAAATATTAAACTCATAATAAAAAATTATATATTTTTCCTCACTTTCATAATATACTTAATAGCTTCAATATCTCATGGCATGTGCAAATGGATCGATGAATCAAATATTTATTTTAAATTAATGAAATTTAATAAATGCAACTATTATTTTATATAACTTTCAAAGTCAAGATCATATCATTGATGAATTTCATCAATTTTTAATAAAAAAAATAATTATTTATCAAGTTCATACATAAAAAAATTTGAAGATGAGAGGACCTTATATAAACTTCTGGTAAAACGTACAGTTAACAACTTAAAAAAAATCTGATTCCAAAAACTCTTAAGTTTGTTGCATAATACTGTATCGTTTATTTAAATAAACTGAATGGCAAAACGGTTTCACAGCTAACCCATGCGCCAGATCTACTGCAAATATAATTTGTCAATAAATACTAATTCGTCAAAAAAGATTTATGGCACACTTGTCACAGCACATGCTGTGCTGGTTCGGTTAATTAAGCTTGGGAAAGCTACATATCCAAACACAACTAAATCAAATTAAAATAATAACAACAATAACAATTATAATAACAGTAATAATAATGATAATAATAATAATAATAATGATGACAGCACATTCAAATACTTAATTTAAGTTTATCAGATTTAGATGATTATATATAATATTGTGTAGATGATTAATGTATTTTAAGACAAATAATAGTGCATTATTGATATTCAGCTAATTTTTAATCCAATTTAATTTAATTTTTATTTTTTCAAAAAAATTAAATCTAAAATCTGAAAAAAAATGAACCTTTAAATATTTAACATAAATCTAACCGATTCAATCTTTTTTTTTTTTGTTGGATTTTCAATTTGGTTTAGGAGAATTTGAAATTATGAATTAATATAGATTCATTGAAAACAAATAGGAATAATGATG
This sequence comes from Cymbidium sinense, assembly GCA_021442155.1. NCBI lineage: Eukaryota > Viridiplantae > Streptophyta > Magnoliopsida > Asparagales > Orchidaceae > Cymbidium > Cymbidium sinense. The sequence continues at coordinate 41,458,109 of CM038230.1, forward strand.
CCCATTTAAAATAACCAATTATACTTTGAAGATTTGAAAATTAGCACACTAAATTTTATTTTGCTTAATTATGTTTTAAACATTTTTTATGTCACTCAAATGCAAAAAAGATTAATGATGCCCATTCAAAAGCCAAAATTAATATCACAAATTTTCAATAAAATCAAAATCTGTATATTCCCAAATTCAAAATCGAAATTCAAATAACATATATAGAACTAAAGCAAATTAAAAAATTCGGTTCTGATCGATTTGAATTTTCAGTTTTAATCAAGAAATGCACATATTTACTCTCCATTTTCCATATTATTGATTGTGTTGGATGGTATATTGAATGAATATGTTAGATGAATGGCATATCAATATTTTACAATTATATTGCATGCATTTTCAAAAGCTTGTTAGAACTTGCAAAGAGACAATAATAACCTATTTGATTTAATTGTAAAAATTTTGCGACCAACTAAAAAAAATAGTTATGAACATTAAGTTTGTGATTGACACTAATCTCATGCTTGATATGATCCTGAAAATTCTACTAGTCGAAGCACGAATCTTGATGTTAAAAGCAAGTCGATCCAAGTTGAAACCGGGATCAAGCTTAACCTATCATTGAAAATTTTGGGATATCGTTAAATCCCTAAATAGCTCTCAAACATGGAGTGTTTATAGTCAAATCGCGTCTCGACAGCGGATCTAACAAGCCCAAGATCTTACAATTCGACATTTAAGCATTCAAATACACAAAATACATCATATGATCAAAGGAATCATTTTGAGCCGTCCGATGGAGAGGAGTGGTTCAGATTTTGCATATATTTGCAGAGACGACACTACTCCAATCTATAAATAGTCCCTCATTCTTCATATGAGAGAGGCGAAGCAAGAGGGAGGAGAGAGCTCTAAAGCTTGGAAATCCTCCAAGCACAATCTTGCCGCCACTCGACGGTCGTCAACCACCGCCACTGCTGATCCTTGCCGTCGTCAATCTCTGTAGGTCTCCATCATGATGACCTTCATCGTTCATCGTTGTTCCCCGCTGATCACCATTATCTGCTACCACTAGTCTTACAACACGCTGACTATATGGTGTTGTTGTCGATCTTGAGATTCTCATTGTCGCCTCTTCTATAAAATTTTGTAATCTGTTCTGGAAAACTTGTACTCCAAAATAAATATATAGTGGAAGCTTTTTACTCGTAGTTTTTTTCTCTTTTTGAGATTTTCGCGTTAAAATTTTGGAATTTTCTTTCACTCTTTAAATACCATTGTCTGGATTTTGCAACAAGGCTAACTTTACTCTTCGGTTTTCCAAAGACGCATAGTTTGGCGTCTGAAACGATTCCCATTATTTCATCTTATATGGCGACCAAGTTTCCCAACAAGATCAAAACCACCATCCAGGTGGAGAATTTCAAGCTCTTAAGGAGTGCAAGTGAAGAATGAAGATTCATCAAACTTCATTCCTTCAGATTTTGTTAGAAATTAGGGGGGAACTCTTAATCTCAAAAAATTATCCAAATCGATATTCTGGATATCTAATTGATTATCAGTTCGAGAAGCAACTCAGTAATACCAATGAAAAAGACAAAGGTCAAGGAGCAACTTTGGCTACAAGCTCAAACAAATATTTTGATTTGACCCATTCCACATAGGTTAATGTCATCGAGCAAAGACTCTGACAAATAACCTCGGATTGGTCAAAACTCTGCACCTACTCCACACAGTTTAACGTCATCGAGCAAAGACTCTGACAAACAACCTCGAATAAGTCAAAACTTCGCACATACTCTATGTAGGTTAACGTTATCGAGCAAAGACTCTGACAAACAACCTCGAATAGGTCAAAAATTCTCAGCGGATTCAATTCGACCTCTTCCATACAGGTTAACATCATCGAGCAAAGACTCTAACAAACAACCTATGATAGGTCAAAAGGTCCTTGGTGGACTTCTCACGACCTTTTCGATACAGGTTAACGTCATTGGGTAACACTCTGACAAACAACCTCGAATAAGTCAAAATCCTCAGTCGATTCAATTCGACCTTTTCCATACAGGTTAACGTCATTGAGCAAAGACTCCGAAAAACAACCTAGGATAGGTCAAAAGGTCCTTGGTGGACTTCCCACGACCTTTTCGATACAGGTTAACGTCATCGGGTAACACTCTGACAAACAACCTCGGATAGATCAAAATCCTCCAGATTCAATTCGACCTCTTCCATACAGATAACGTCATCGTAAAACCCGACAAACAACCTCGGATAGGTCAAAATTCTCGCCAGATTCAATTCGACCTCTTCCAGTTGCGCCATCGTAACACCGACAAGCAACCTCGGATAGGTCAAAATCCTCATTCAATTCGACCTCATCCATACAAGTTAACGTCATCGGGTAACACCCTGATAAACAACCTCGGATATGTCAAAAATCCTCCGCGAATTCAATTCGACCTCTTCCATACAAGTTAACGTCATCGGGTAATACTCTTACAAACAACCTCGGATAGGTCAAAAATCCTTAGCAGATTCAATTCGACCTCTTCCATACAGGTTAACGTCATCAGGTAACACCTTGACAAACAATCTCGGATAGGACAAAAATCTTCAGCGGATTCAATTCAACATGCCACTGCGTCATCGAGTAACACTCTGACAAACAACCTCGGATGTGTCAAAATCCTTAGCGGATTCAATTCAACATCTTCCACACAGGTTAACGTCATTGGGTAACACTCTGACAAACAACCTCGGATGGGTCAAAAATCCTCAGCGGATTCAATTTAACCTCTTTCATACAGGTTAGCGCCATTGAGTCACACTCTGACAAACAACTTTGGATGGGTCAAAAATCCTCAGCGGATTCAATTCAGCCTCTTCCATACATGTTAGCATCATTGAGTCACACTCTCACAAACAACCTCGGATAAGTCAAAATCATCACGTTTGCATCCACTACTGCTGTGGTCACGCGCCTATCCTGTCCGCGCTATCGGCCATCCGCGGTCACCACCATCATCGGTTATCCAGACATATCGGCCTTATTATTCATCGCTACGTCGCCATCGCTACCATCGCCATTCGCCCACCACCGCTCAGCACCAACCGCAGATCATTCGTGTCAGCACTATTAGGTCACCTCCGTCTGCTGACTTTTCGGTCACCGTCGACCATGGTTAGCCATCTCAGTCACCGCGCCACCTCGCGGTCCCCCGTCGTATCCGGTCTCCCGCATTTTTATCTCCCTTACTAACGTATTTACCATTCTGCGACCCATTTCGCCGCCATCTCGCGTCATTGCTGACACCTCTGCCGGTCCACCATCGTGCCGGTCATCACTTGATGCGGCGGTCGCTTCCCGTCGATTCGCCCCAGTGGTAGCAACCATTTGCTGCCGGCCTCGGGCCGGTCGGTCAGGCGGTCGTTGACACCTTTTTGAGAAAACTGAGTCTTGCCGGTATGAACGGGTCTTGATCCTCGAGCGACCTCTTCTTAAGAAGAGGGACACTCCAAAGACATGAGTGTACCTTCTCCCTTGACCCTAGGGGGATTTTTATAGAACCCTTATAGGGGCAAAAAGGTCAAAAATTGCTAAAAACTGCTCAAAACGGTTCAAAACCGCTCAAAATGGCGGAAAAACAGCAAAATGAATGTTTTCACCGGGCATGCGGACCAGTCTGCGCTGGGCCCCGCAGCGTCGTGGCCGCCCTCTCACTCATCGTTCACCCATGACTCCCACTCCAGCTGAACTCGCTCACGCAAGAAATCGTGACGTGAGCCGACCCATTCAGCCCGCCGTTCTGCGCGACCCAAACCCCCGGCCCATGCATTTTCGTGACCAGGTCGTTGCCTGTGGCCGCAAAATACCAGACCCACTCCGCCTGCCGGACCTCCGTGCGACCGTGAACTGGCAGATCCATTCGCCTCCTGCGACCCATTCCGCGACCTGCCGTTTGCCGCTATTGTGCAAAATCGCCGCCAACCCTTTCCACGATCCGTCTAGTCTATTTTGATAGGTACAAGGCCCGCTACTGGCCGTAAGTGCCGGATGGGTCCATAATCTCGCTCGTGGCGTGCACATCATCCCTACATCTGCTTTGATCATAATCTTGTGCTCCCATGAAGATATGTTCTCTCAAAATGAATGGTTAATGGACTCGCAAATTTAATTGAAGAATCTGTTATTTTCAAGTATTCGACATATATATTTTTGGATGATTGAGATAATATCATCCAAAAAATAGAGAATGATATGACCGAAAATTCTAATGCTCGAATCTTGATGTTAAAAGCGATCCAAGTTGAAACTGGTCGAGATCAAACACTTAAAATATTATTCAGCGCACGCGTGGATCGATCGCCGGGCGCCCATGGCATGGCTGCCTCGGCTCCGTCAGCGTTGCCGGCCACCAGCGCTCCCGATTCCTCGCCAGCGAACAAGAACCGCGTGACCCGTAGCCGCCCATTCGCCGTTCTGGCGACCCAAACCCCGGCGTGCATTTCGCCGCGATGCGGCGTTCGTGTGGTCTAAAACCCACGCTCAGACGCCAGAGAACTCTCGACCGGACCATTCCCGTGCAACCAACCCGATCCACGCCTCCTTGACCAATTCTTGACCCGGCCCGATCGCCCGTTCGACCCTATCGTAAAATCGTCGGCCAACATCCCTTTCCACGGTCCGTCCAGTCTATTCTGATTCGCATAAAGGCTCGCAGGCGCCTGCAAGCGCCCGTAAGTGCTTAGATGGGTCCATAACATCAAAATCAGCTGCATTACATTCAGCCCTACGCTCACATCATAATCTTGTGCTCCCAGATATGCTCTCTCAAAATGAATGGTTAATGGACTCGAAATTTAATTGAAGAATCTATTTTTGATATATATATTTTTGGATAATTGAGATAATATCATCCAAAAATGACTGATATGACCTTGAAAATTCTACTAGTCGAAGCACGAATCTTGATGTTAAAAGCAAGCTGATCCGAAGTTGAAACTGGTTAAATCCATAAATAGCTCTCAAACATGAAGTGTTTATAATCAAATCGACTGTCTCGACGAGCCAGATCTAACAAGCCCAAGATTTCACAATTCCGACTTCATTTGAGAATTCAAATACATAAAATACATCATATGATCAAAGAAATCATTTTGAGCCGTCCGATGGAGAGGAGTGGTTCAGATTTTGCACGTATTTACAGAGACGCCACCATTCCAATCTGTAAATAGTCTCTCATTCTTCATATGAGAGGGGTCAAGCGAGAGAGAGGAGAGAGCTCTAAAGCTTGAAAATCCTCAAGGAATAATCGTGCCACCACTCGACGGTCGTCGATCACCCCTGTTGGTTACCAATCACTGCCGCCGTCAGCCGCCACCGCTGATCCTCGCCATCGTCAATCTCTGTCGGTCTCCATCAAGATGACCTTCATTGTTTGTCGTTGTTCCCCGATGTTCACCATCATCTGGTACCACTAGTAACTGTTACAACCTGAACATGACTATATGGTTGTTGTTGTGTGATCCTGAGATTCTCATTGTCAGCCCTTCTCATGTACAATTTTGTAATCCTGTTATGGGGAAAACTTATACTCCAAAATAAATAAATAGTGGATTCTTTTTACTGGGCTAAGCCCTGTGATTTTTTTCTCTTTTCGAGGTTTTCCACGTTAAATTTTCTGGAGTTTTCTTGTTCACTTTTTAAATACATGTGTGTGTGGATGATAAATAAGGCTAAGTCAGAACTTTCTTCTATCTGGTTTTCAATAATGCTTATCTTAAAAAATGCGCCTAAAACCTTTAATCAAGAAACTAATGGTAAAATTATAAATTTTATTTACTAGGAAAGATAAATTAATTTTATATTTGAAAAAGGAAATGAATTCAATGTTTATCATTGAAAGCACCAAATAATATTGACATTAATATATAGTTATTATTGATAAAGATAAATTAAAATATTTAAGGAGCACACGTCCTATTAAATTCAAAAAATTATTACAAGTGGAGTTTTATTTATATATTATTGTGTACACAATTAATATATAGCTTATATATATATATATATATATATATATATATATATATATATATATATATATATATATATATATATATATATATATATATATATATATATATATATATATATATATATATATATATATATATATATTAATATATCAATAATAAGTAATTTAATATAACCAAAAATATCTAACTCAAAAGTTTCTCAGAACTTTTATTTATTTTTTATTTTTTACATTTGAATGCCAAATCATAAGTAATTTAATATAAGCAAAACTCCATCATCAAATTTTCATTAATATCTTTCAAAATCATTACAGCTAAGATTTTAATAAACCAAACTTAATCAATCCAACTGCCTCTACCTATTTTTTTGGCCTATTTAAAATCATTTTTATTTTATATTTTTTATCTTGTAATTTTATATTATTTATAAAAAAATTATTTGTAATTATTTTTAAAAAATAAATTACATTATTTTTGAAAATATTTCAAATAATTTTTAAATATCTTAATTATTTATAATTATTAAATATCTTTTATTTTAAATCAAAATATAAATAAAATTAAATAACTTCTAGAATTATAAGATTGATGAATAGAGGTAAACAGAAATGAATTAAAAATTATTATATGTGAAGTTCGAAAATAGATCAGTATTTAAAATTAATATTTAAAACTACATATTAAAAGAGTAATACATATTAATAATAATTATTTATCGTTAAAGTCTGTTGGGAGACGTGCCATATGCTGTCGCTTTCCTTTTACGTGCGCGGCCTTATCCAACGCCGCGTCTAATAAAAGCGTATTCCTTCCATGCTTTAATTCCCACCTACTCGTATTTATTCTCTCAGTATGAATCTTCTAAGCCTCGTGGTGGGGGTCCCAATTGAATCTTTGAACAGAGCAATGGTGACTTCTTTCAAGCCATTGTTCTCTTGTATTTATTGCTCTCATCATAATATTTCAGTGCTTTGCGTATTCTACTTTAACATGATAATGATTATTTTTTATTTTTTTAACATGATAAATATTATTATAGTTCTAGAGAATTAGATGATTCCATACAAAATAAATGAAATTTTTTTTAGCTTAAACATATATCGATTAAAATTATTTTAAGATGGTTGAAATACATAAAAAAATTAATCAAAATTATTATTATATTTATTGTAAAATAAATTCAATAATATTTAAAAAAAATTAACTAGGAGGTATTCTTGTACATACGTGAAGTGTATGAGTTTGTGATTAAATTCGTTCAAATATCTTTAAAAAAAAGCATATTCTCGCTGATGATAAAAAACCATGATCGATACTAAAAGCACAAGGCAACTCCTCAGTTGCTATAACAAGGAGCCATCAAGAGGAGACAATAGAAGCAGCAGAAGGCCCAATATCAAACTCATCATTGTCTAATGTAAGAGCACAATATGAATCACTAAAGGAATCAAAACCACCCATCGCCCTTAGCTCAATTAGCATGGGCAAGCATGGCTGAGAACTCCCAAGTAGGGTGTTCTTGCAGGAAAAGAAGTGGGGGCCCGGAATATGTGGGTATGTTGCTGCTAAGCCTCTCAGAGATTATTCATACTGAAAACAATATGCTATAAAATATGAGAAACTCCGGGTGAAAAACGCATCATCAAAAAAAAAAAAAAAATCAAAGTCACAGTGGAAACGGAGGGAAGCATCATTCTCTAGAAGACCATTGGTGAGAGCTAAAATGCAAACTAAAGAAGACAAAACTGAATGATATAACTCTTCCAATTATCGAAAATGGAGTGAAAATGAGCTGGCCACGATGGTTTAATATTTCGTCTTCGAAATTTATATGTAACAAGTATTTTTAATTTTAATAGATAGGCTAGTGAGAGTATTTGTCTTATTACTGAAAAGTCTGATGTTTCTCTCCCTCCAAATGGTGTATACTAAAATTACAGTAATCAGGTTATGAAGCCTTTCCATAGGTGCATTTAGAACCTGTTGTAAGGTTGGTTGAATGAGAAAGAAGCTTTTCTTAGGAAGTAAATTCTCGATGAGCCACTTATAAAATAAATTCAATTTCAAATTTATTTTTAATCAAAATAAATACAAATACAAATAATTAAATGAAAATTAACTAAAAATAACTTATAAATAAAAATATCGTTTTTAATATAGTCGTTATGCTTGGACACTTTAAATTGTGTCTCATGCTTTTTCTTTGCATCAAATTCATCAATTAATAATTCTATATTGAAATATATTATAATATCTTTCTCAGTATATATTATTAATGAACCCTCAAGAAAGTCATCGTTCATTTAATTCAAAAAATTATCATGACAGTCTTTATTATGAAGATACACATTCAGTTATTGTAGTCTAATATAAAAATAAAATGATGGAGAGATTTTAAAAAGTTTTATTTTAATGAGCTTCAATTTTAAAATATTCCATTTAAATTTTTAGGTGCAGAGTTTCCATATTTATAAAGTCTTTAGAATAAAATTTAGCCACTAGTTAACAAATATTATAAATTTTAAATTATTATTATTTTTCTTGAGAATTTAATGCTAAATTAAGAATCAATACTTTATAATATGATCTTTAAACCTGTTATTTATCACTTAAAATATGTAACTTAAATGGCTATTAAAATATTTTATTTGTAATAATACTTACTATGATAATATTTTTTATGATATAAATATCTTAAAACTTTAGAATAATAAGAATTCATATATATATAATATACTTGTCTCATTTTTTATAAAATAAATTTATTTTCTTAAGCAAATAATATCATCTTATTTCGTTTATATTTTGAAAAAAAAAGGTCTGAAACTATTATGTGCATGATGATTAAATTTATAATATAATAAATATTACATTATTTTTAAAAAATAAAGTTTAGAGTAGGTAATATAATTAGTGTATTATATAATATTAAAATTTTAGTAAAAATTTAGGTATAGCTATAGTTATATTTCTTATAATTTTTATGAGATTTTATTATTTTAATTATTAACCAAATTGGTGCAGTGAACTACATTTATCTTTATATTAAAATTAAGTTGGCTGAAAATTTCATTACAAATATCATTGAGTATTAAATTATTTTAAAACTATGTTAGATTTATGCTTAATTTAAGTCACTATTGTATGATTGAATTATGTGAAGGCATATATTTTATATTTACAAATTTTAGGAATTATGAATGTAGCCATTTAATGCCCTTCTCCCTAATAACTGTGATCAATTTACGATTAGAATTTATCACAATTAGGGGTATAAGTGAGTCCTGTCGGCTCATGAATTGGCTCGAGTTCAACTCGATAAATAGCTCATGAGTCAAACTCGATGAGCTAATAAGCTAAGCTCAAGCAAATTCAAACTTGAATTATTAGCTCGTAAGTCAGCTTGTTTAGTAAAAATTAATATAATTATACTTAAAATTTAATAAAAATTAATAGTTTAATTATGCAATTACTAAAAAAATTAAATTTTATATTTTATTCTCTTATATCAATTTATTTATTTATTATTTTACTTCTTATTTCTTAATTTTTTTAATTATTTTTATCATAATTATTTTATCTCTAATATACGAAATGAATTAGCTCAGAAATTGATTTAAACTTGATTAATTAATCAAATCAATAATAGCTCGAGCTCAGCTCAACTCATTAACAACCCTAATTATCCATCCATATAGTCTTTGAAATCGAATTTCCCTGGACCAGCTGATCGAACAGATTCGACTGTGAAATAGTCCTGAGCTGATTCAATTCAGGTTTAAAAACACTTCAACGTAAAATCGGTCAAAATTAGGGTTGAACCAATGAACGGTTAAGCTGCCTAATTTATGAAAAACTAATTAATTTTAATGTTAATTAAATTTTCACTTTTTTATTTTAATGAATTATAAAAAAATAAAATATTTAGATTACAAATAATTAATATCTTAAAATTTTAATTTAGAATTATATTCAAAATATTTAATAATGAGATATCCTAAATTATAATATTATATATTAAATTAATAAAGAGGGATTTACATACATATCACATAATTCTTATGTATTTACATATCTAACATCTAAACTTTAGTATCATATTAAAATTAATATCACATTAAAAATATCATCATCACTTATTTTTTAAAAATTAAATACATCTTTATAAATATAGAAAAATATTAGATAAGTAAATATCTAATTTTAGCTATTAGATATATAAATACATAAAAATTGTATGATATATATATATATATATATATATATATATATATATATATATATATATATATATATATATATATATATATATATATATATATATATTAATAAAATTAAAATTATTATATTATTTAAATTATATTAAAATTATTATTATTATTATTTATATTATCGAGCTTTGCTGGCATTGAATTAATTAATCTTGAATCTCTATTCAATATTTAATTTAATTTCAATATCTTATAAATTTTAAATCATATATAAGTATCCTATTCTTTTAGGAATATTTATATATAGTACTTAAATTTTATATATTTATATATATCTAATATTTAAAATTTAATATTTAAATAAATAATATGTAAATCTTTAATATTATATAAAAATATTATTATTATTATTTTATTAAAGTAAAATATATTTTTTTATGAATAAAAATATATTATAATTATAAATATTAAATTTTAGAATTAAATATATAAATATATAAGAATTATATATTATGTATGTAAATCAAATTAGTTATTATAGTTGTGTAATTAGTATAAATAATGAGGAATACGTAAGCCTTCTAAGCAGCTAAAGTTGACCGTACTAATATGATGTTGAACACAAGCAATCCCATTGGGCCTTAGCTTTTCTGCTCTGGACATGAATTTCTCGACACATGCAATTTAATTGATCACTCAGATGAGTACTCACGAGGTGATCCCAGGCAACAAGTGTGGAATTAATGATGCATTTGAGTAATTATAATTTTTTTAAAAAATAATTATAAAATTATCATAAATTTTATTTATTTATTTATTACGATGATAAATTTTTTTTAATTTAAATAATAATTTTTTTATCAATTATATATATTAATAACTCTAATTCTCAAAAAGAATATTCATCATAATTTTTTTAAAATCAACACAAAAAATTTATTAATAAATTATAAGAGTTCATATATATATATATATATATATATATATATATATATATATATATATATATATATATATATATCTTGAATCGAAATTTTTTTTTTAGAGACATAAAATAATGAATAATTTATTTTTATATAAAATTAAAAATCAAAATATCTCATATAACAAAATAAAGAAATCAAACCTTACAATAACATAAATTTTTTTTTACATTACATACCATTTATAACTTCCAGTCTTTATATTTTGAAAGCGTTGTCTGATCAATTCCTTATCAACACTCTTAAATACATCTTTTTTTATATATGTAATAAGACAATCATTCATCCAAGAATCTCCCATTCTATTGGGCGATTTTTTACGATCTTCATTCTGAAAATACTCTTTCAACAATTCTTTGTAGCGATTGACAATATCAAAGCGCTTTATTAGCAAATATACAAGGATAAATATCATTTTTTTCTCTACTAACTTTGTGCAAGTTCTCCAATTCCCTTCAAAAATGAATCATTGGATTTCATGTCAATAATATAATTCTCAAGTTGACTATAAAATAATAATATCAAAACGAGAATCTCAGGATAAAACTTTGCCAAACATATCAATTTTTTTTATCAAAGCGAGAGAAAGAATCACATGGATTCAAGCATGCAACATATAAAAGTAATTCAGTATTGGCCTCATCAAATCTATTGTTAAGCTCCTGAAGTTGCATATCAATAACAGAATAAAATAACTCAACTTGATAATAGTGTAAATTTGTGATTCCTTGAGCATATCTTCTTGATCTTCCATAATAAATCATCACTCATATTTGGCACAAGTATATCATTTTCTCACAAAATGCATGAACTTCTTCAAATAAAATGTTCCAACCATCATCTCATATTTTGTAGTCTTTGTTTTGACACCTTAACTAAAGTCATGGCATTTATAATATCTTGATCTTTTTTTGTAAAACTTGAGATAACTCATTTGTGATTCCTAATATGGATTTTATCAAGTGATTGAAAACAAACTCAAAACATTGAATTGAATCAAGCGAGCATTTGCTTCACCTCTTTGTTCCGTTTAAACCATCTTCTACAATTATATCAAGAACATCTATAATAGATCCAAATAAAATAAGTATACTTATCAATGCAGCATAATATGATCCCCAACACGTATCTCCAGCTCGTTGAAGAGTTATTTCTTGATTTAAACCTCTACCATCTTGTAGTTCTCCACTCCTTATTTGCTCAACAATTTTGTTTAATTATCTTTCAAATAAAACTTCTCTTCTTTTGCAAGAACTTCCAACAATATTTATCAAATTAGATACATTATTAAAAAAATGTAGCAATCTGAATATGATTCTTAACACATTAGTGCTAATTGTAATTGATGAGCAAAACAATGAATGTAATAAGCTGAATTATTTTCTTTCAAGATTAAAGTTTTTAATCCATGAAACTCACCACGCATGTTGCTAGCCCCATCATAACCTTGACCACATATTCGCGATATACTCAATCCATGCTTTGAGAAAAGTGCCTCAATAGATATTTAAGTGTTGGCTTGTTTCATACATGTATAATACCAAGGAAGCGCCAACAATGCAACCTCTCTTATCAACATAAATCGCAATAGCCACTTGTTCTTTCATTGATACATCGCGAGATTCATCTAAAAGAACTGCAAATAACTCATTACCCAAATCATTGATAATAGTATTTGAAGTCTCAATAGCAGCTGCATGTGTAATATCCTTCTGAATTTCAGGAGCAGTTAACTTATTATTTCCTGGAGCATTTTCAAGGACAACCTTATTAATACTTTCATTATGCTCGTCAAAAGTGCAGAAGTTCAAGAAAATTTCCTTGATTTTTCCCGATTCATCATGATCACGAAAAGCTAATCCTTGGCTTAAAGAAAGCATACAATCATGTGGCACATAATCGTGTTCAATCCCCTTGATTTTGATCGAATGTCTTTCATAAGAAAATGCAATGTGTTGATCTTGATTAAATCTTCACATTTTCTTTGAGCAATATTATGAGCACTATTAACTTGGCCAATATGAACTTCAAATCTTTTTTTTTCAATTTTAAATCCCTTATTGTCAAAGTATCACCTTGCTTGTTCATATCGATCTATAAAGATAACAAAATAAATAATATGCTACATCTTTTGCAACACTGTACTCTAACCAACCTTTATATTCATCAAACCATTTTGGATTAAACTGCCATTTATTTCCATTTGTGTTTGAGGAAATTCATGATCCGCGAGGTTGACATGGCCCTTTTGAAGATATGCTCTTCTAACTCTATCATCATTGGATGATACTCAAATTTTTTTCTTAATCCGGGATGCTACAATATCTACGTTGAATTGTATTGCACTTGTTTAGATTTTGTATTACTACTTTCACCAATAATAAGATGTGAATAAGGACTCATCTTGTTCAATCTTTTTTAAAATATCTCCATATCTAATTAAAAGAATAGATTAAAATCTGATGTAAAGTCTTAAAGATTAATTTGCATAAAAATGAAGACATGCTTTTGAACATATTTCAAAAAAAAACAAAATAAAGGCACACTTTAGGCCTTTTCTAAAAAAATAATTTCTCAAAATAAAGGCAACATTAAAATTAAATTTCGTATTTTTTTTAATAAAGTACTTTATTAATAAATAATAAATCAATAAATTTTCAAAAAAAGGCACACTTGCCTTTATTAAATAAAAATATTCACATACCTTAATTAATTGTGAAGGCCGTTCCACAGAAATATTTCAATGTTGTTCTTAAAATCATAAAATATAAAGTATATAAGTAATGATTAAATATACAAAAAAAAATAAATATTAGTACCCATGCAAGGTTTGTGTGTAATTTGTCCTTAAGACTCAACTTTCCAAAAAGAAATATCAGTTCGATCTCAGATTCTCTAATCACTTTGACACATAAGTAACGGGATGTGGGAATACAAAATGATGTAATAGAGTTTTGAGTGCTTAACTATTAGTACCCATGAACTAATTGCATACATTTTAATCGCCTTTTAAAAACAACAATTATCCAATTAAAAATCCACCATTATACACTTGCATTAAGTTGAAAGAAATAATGAATGATAGTTAATATTTTCATAAACATAACACAAAATAAAACTTAAGTTGATTCATACATAGAAATTTAACTTTAATTTTTCATATGCAATTCTTTGATAAACTAAATATTAACACACAAATCGAGCAGAACAAATCAACTCAAACTCTCAATCTAAAAGCAATATTTCTCACTATATGCAAGAAAGATTAAGCACAAAAAATGTTGCAATGGGACTTGTATAGAGATGACTCTTTGAAGTTACATCAAAATGTAACTTCAAATTGAAGATGATTGACATATGGATACAATTCTCACCAACATTTATTATATTAATTGATTTAATATCTTTCTCATAAACATTAACAAATTTGTTACTACATGACACCACCTAACATATACAAATTTGTTGAACACCTCTTAAGAACTATACAAAAGATGAATGTATAGTGTTGAAGTAAATCACTCACTTTTCTCCTTCATTCAACAAACTGTAGAGGCAGATTGAAGTGATTGAAATGATAAAAAAATGTAGTTTTTATCTATGTTGATGTCATATAAAATGATTTCTATGTTGGATGGTTAGCAATAACCATAGATGGATCAAAGGTAATAATCAAATGAATGAATCATACCAAAATTCTACTCTAATTTTGCCTATAAATTAGTGGACATTTATCTATATATCATCTAAACATAAGTACATATCACATCATATCAGGTAAACTCTATCGTTGCTCTTTCTTAGTGTTACTTTTGAAATTTATTTTTCTCATTCTTCTGATCACATTTTTTAATAACATACTCATTTAGATAGCCTTAGGTTTTGCCAAATAGCACGGCCTACAAAGCAAATGTTTCCTCTTCCCATCCTAGAACCAAAAAATAGAAAGAAAAAAAAAAAGAAGAACTATACTAATAATATAGAAACGGAAGAGAGGAGTATTAAAATTAATCGAAATAATCAAAATAGGATCTTCAAACAGTTTACCTAAAATCGTGGGAGGAAGAAAATGAAAACTATATATATCAAAATTTTGAAATGAAACAGAAGAAAAAAAAAGAAAAAAGAGGAGCACAATCTCATAACTCACCGAATGTAACCCTTAGATAGCTGAAACTTTCACGGTGATGGGTAGCTCACGGCAAATTCCTAACAAAAGCAGAAGAGGACAAGACCCAATGGTGCAATCTTGATTAACCTCTCAAACTCCTTCTAATCGGCCTCATGGAGTCACGGACTCTGATTGAGAAATGGAAAAAAAATTCAGAGAAGCGAAAGAAAAAGCAGAGAATGAATGGCGAGGAGGAGGAAAAATCTTTCACTGACCAGAGATTTGGAAATAGGTTTAAACTTTCTGTGTGGTTCACGTGCAGTGCACTATATCTATATATATATATATATATATATATATATATATATATATATATATATATATATATACATCAAACTAAACTATTTAGCTGTTCAACATTCGAAACCCATTAGTTATCCTAAAAAATAAGACCCCGCTTACATCCATTAACTTGTCCATCGAAATCTCAATGTGAGAGCTCGTCTTTCTCCTTGTGAAGCCCTAATTAAAGCTGCCTCAGTAAGTCATTTTCGTGAAGCTGTATCTTAGTGGAAGTGGTTTAGGTATTTCATCTACCCGATCATTTTTCGTCTCTCCAACTAATTAATTTCTTGTGAATATGTAATGCCCTAATCTCAGCCGCCCTTTGTTTACTCTTTCTGGGGAAAAAACCATTTTTTCTTACTTTACAATCCTCAATAGAAGTTGTTGCCATTTTTGGTCTATCTTAGTCTCTCCACTCACTATCTTAGTAGAAGTTCTTTCTATTTTTGTCAACTTGAGCCTCTTCTCCTCATCAATTGGTAATTATCATGAACAAAATTTTCAATCACTAGAATTGATTGTTATTACGATATTCCTATAAGTTTGACTTTTGCGACTATTACGATATATTTGCCATCAACACTTATTGATTGCTGCTTTTTATTTGCTTTGTAGAGCAAACTACCTTTAAGTTGGTATTCATTAGCTCCAACATAAAAAAATAAGTCCTTATCAGTTTGTAGATTGATCCTTTTGTGTATAGATGTATTTCCAATGTGTAAACAGAACAATTCAAAAAAAAAAAAAAATGAATTCTTCCTTTTATCAAACAACCAGTTGGCAAGAACACTATTCAATTTTGTTCTTGAAATATAGTGTTGATCCATGAATCTACAAAGAAAACAATTTGCACATAGAGAGTGTAGTAAGCTATTGTGTTACTTTTACTACCCCAAAAGTGCTAAGCCGTGGTGATAACTTTATGATGTAAGAATACACAAGTCTACAAATACTCATTTTTGTAATTACTATTTGTAATTTTTGTGTAGGCTTATGCAACATAATTATTATTCAACAAGTTCATATTATTGAAGATGAGCTCAAGCTAGTCCTCAACTTTTAAGGGTGTTCGATTTCACAAAGTTTATTGTAATTGCAACTATACCATATATACTACTCAAAAATGTGTCAATTGTGAAAGAAAATTTTATAGATGGCCCAAAAATCGAACAAAACATGATTCTAACTACTTGAGATGGATAGACAAAGTTGACAATGCACTATTGATATGAACTATGTAGAA
Source organism: Cymbidium sinense (assembly GCA_021442155.1). Classification (NCBI taxonomy): domain Eukaryota; kingdom Viridiplantae; phylum Streptophyta; class Magnoliopsida; order Asparagales; family Orchidaceae; genus Cymbidium; species Cymbidium sinense. The sequence continues at coordinate 41,475,032 of CM038230.1, forward strand.
AGAGCATCATTTGATGACATCATCATGAGAAAATTTGAAGACCTAAAGCTATTGATCAAAAACTCGATTGCATTAAATATTATATTGATCGTGATAGTTCTATTGTTGATTTTGTTTTTGTCATTATCAAGATAATAATCTATTTTAAAATATGTACTTTGTAATCAAAACTTTATTATTATTTATGAAGTTTTAAAATATGTTATGTTAAGTTCTTGAGCAATTTTGAGTTAATTAGTTATGTATTGTTGTAGTTGTATTTGTATCCACTATCAAGTTTTGAGCAATTTTAATGTAAATAAGAGCACTTTGTTAACCGAGCAACTTTACTTCTACCTGCCTAATCCGAGCAAACATGTTTGATTTTTCACTGAAGACTCCCCTACTGCCTCGCAGAATGTCAGAAACAATCCCAGCTTACACTTAATTCTAGGGATGTTTTTGTGTGTGTAAATGCATATTTTTCTTTTATCTTTCTGTTTTGTTCGTTAATATTATTCCCACCTGTGTGAACTTGAGCATCCATCACTGTTTTGTTCGCTGAAATTCTTTTTTTCCCATTGCTCTTAATTTTTGGTTGATCAAACACAGGAGAAAGGTATATATGCTAAAGTTATGATGGTATTTCCCCGTTTTGTTTGCTAAAATGTATTCTCCAATCTCTCCAATAAAAATTTGAGATTGTTCATGAAGACGAGCAATGAAGTAGGTGATTTAATTATTTGTTCTAATTTTTTGTTGATATCAGACATATGAAATATCTTTTCATTATATGTAATAATATAATGAAAAGTTATAAAATCTGTAAGTTGAATAAATTCAATTTGATTATTCCGCATTTCAATTGTATATTTGCAGTATATTTTGCTATAAAAATACTAAAAAATTGTAAAATCTGCAAGTTCGAATGTTAAATCCCACATGAAAATTTTTGCAAATGGATTAAGGAACACAATGCAAATATGTAAAGTTGGGGAATCAATGAAATAATTAGCAAAACAAAGCAGCAACGTCTCACTATAGTTTGCAAAAGTGAAGCAAAAAGATTTTAAGAACATTTGATAATAATCTCAGGAGTCCACAAATAGAAGAATGAATAACTTATGCTGTGATAAACAGCTTTTTATCCGATTAACACTAAAAATTGTAAGGCTTTCATTTCCAAAAAAAAATCATTTTTGTGCACACCACAATTAATAGATTTGAGCCTATTTTCAAATAAGTCAATTTCACATTCAATTGTTTCCAATTATTTGAATATTGCTCGTTATCTTCTTATATATTTTCCTATTAAATAAGTCAACAATTTTTTGCAGTCCTCTGCTTTCTCTTATCCCGAATAAAATCAAATCAGCTCATGCGGGAGTTTAAGCAAACAAATGATGTCACTCGATTGAGTTAAATTTAAGAAGGATCAATTTGATAGTGATCTTATTTTGATGCATAATTTCAGCTGTTTGTTTGGAAAATATTTATACATTAGTGGATCTTAAATAAGAAAAATATTTATACATTAATGTTGAAAGATTCATTTGCTTTCTTATGTAGTTACTGCAAGAATAATGCTTCACCACGAGAATGCGATAATAGCACCGAGCATGCAGGATTGTTAATAGTGCCTATGGATGATTGCCGACTAGCTAGCAAATCACAAATATTTATACATAGCAAGTTCTGCTGCTATATGCTGCTGCTGTGTTGTGCTTCTATTGTTATTCCGGAAAGGCTGCTGTTCTTTGTTGCTGGAGGTGCTGTTGTGTGGTGTTGTATGGGGCTGTTGTGCAGTGTTATCATTGTTATGTGGTTGGGTACTACTGCTGTCTTGTGGTGGGATTATTAGAGATGCTATGCTGTGTTAGGATACTAGATTAATAAAGTATACATTCTCTAAATTTGCTGAACATTCTTATAAAACTGTAAGTTTTTATCAATACAGGTAAATGAAAAGAAGTGATATCATAAAAAAATCTGTGAATTATATAATATAACTATATTGTTGATCTTACTTTTGGAGTGAGCTCTCGATTTCCTCATTATAGTTCTAGGACTCTTATAGACACTAAGAGTTCTTTAGCTTTAAGACACTTCTAGTGATTAGGTGAACACTTAATCCTAGAGAGTTAGAAGAGTTAGCAATAGAAATAGGTCATGCCTTAGAGATGTAGGAGCACTTGGCTATCCTATAGCTTAAACTTAATCCTTGCTTCCTTCTTTCAAACCAAACCATAATCTAATTGATTTTCTCAACTATCAAATTCAAATTCAAATTTCAAATCCAAATCATAAATCAAATCCAACTATCAAATGATTGAAACTCATGATTAGATTCAAATTCTAAATCCTTCCTAGGCCCTTTGATTTCATCTTATGGACTTAGCCTTAACCAAATCCAAATCACTCCAAACTTAAGTGATTTTCTCATGAATTATTTATATCTTCATTTATATTTTCAAATATAAATGGAGTATAAATTCAAATAGCCAAAACTAAATCCAACTAAAATCTAATTTACACCCTTTCAAGCCAAGTCTTTGAAATTGGTCAAATTCTATCTAAACTAAATCAAAACTCATGGATTTCTTCATGATTCAATCATTCCTTCAGTTATTGCCCCAAATATAAACACAAATCATAATTATCAAATCAAATCCAAGCTAACCCAAATCAAACCCAAGTTATAGCCCTTTTTGACTTGAAATTGTCACATGAACCAAAATCCATATGGATCCAAATCACTCGCAATTGGATTTATATTTCCATCTCAAACTCATTCATCAAAATAACTAAACTTGAATCAAGCCATGATCAAGCCAATTTATCCATTTATGTTCACTTGATGCAAAGTGACCTAAAAGACCCTTTTGAGCCAAGTTCTAATTCAACCCAAATTGGATTGAACTAAGCCCATCCCAACCCTACAACATGATCAACAATCATCCTAAGTTAATCAATTGTCTTGAATTGGGTCAAACCAAGTCAACCTAGCCCATTGACCAAGTCAACACTTAGCTCAAATGAAACCCAAACTAGCCAAAATCCATCATAGGCCAAATTGATTAAAACCATTGATTCAAACCCATTCATAACTAATGATTGAACATGACCAGACCCTCACTTGAGCCAAACTAAGTCTAATTGGCCATTTGACCCAAGTTGACCTAAAGAACCAAAATAGGCCAAATCACAATCCAATCCAAATTGATTGCAACCAATAGTTCAAGTTCATTCCAAATCACTTATTGAACTTGACCAAAGCCATAATTAAGCCTAAGTTGACCAATTGGTCAACTTGACCCAACTTAGCCCAAATTGACCTAAAGGGTCAAATTAGCTAAAATCCAAATTAATTCCAAATTTAACCAAACCAAAGCCTACAATCATTTTCAATTAGCCAATTGAACTTGACACAACACATAACCTAGCCTAATTTGGTCAAATTGATCAAATTGGTCAAATTGGTCAACTTGGTCAAATTGGTCAACTTGACCCATTTGATTTATATGAACTCAAATAAGCCATAATCAAATCCAAAATAATTTGAATCAAATCAATGAGACCAATGCACTCCAATTGGTCATGTGAACTTGACCCAACCCTTAGTTTGACCTAATTTGACCAATTGGTCAACTTAACCCAACCTAACCCAATTTGACCTAAATAGGTTGTTGACCTCATTTTTAGGATGAGCTCTCAACCCCTCCATCTTAGACATAGGGCTTCTCTTAGACTTTAAGAGTTCTTTAGTCTTAAGACACATCTAGTGATTAGGTGGACACTCTACTTAGCCTTAGAGATTTAGAAGAGTTAGCCATAGGAATAAGTCATGCCTTAGGGGTGTTAGGAAAATCTACCTACCCTTAGCTTGAATCATTCCTCACTTTTCTTCCTTCAAGTCAAACTCCAAATCAATTATATTTGAATTCATCCAAACTCAAATCAATTCCATGATTGAAATCCATGATTGAAATCTATGATTGAAACTCATGATTAAAATCCATCAAAATTCCTAGTCCTTAATCCTCTCTTAAGGACTTAGCCAAAATCATGATAAAAACTAAATCAAATCTTTGAGATTTTTTTCATGATTCATTTATATTCTCATTTATATTCACATATATAAATGAAATATAAATTCAAATCAATCAAACTATACTGAAAATTCAAAATCAATTCATGAAATTTCCTAAGTCCTTAAAAATTCCTTTTAATGGACTTAGCTAAAATCAAATCTAAATCAATTCAAACTCATGGGATTTTTTTATAACTCATTTATATTCTCATTTGTATTCATATATATAAATGAAATATAAATATAAATCAATCAAACCAAATTCAAAAATTCAAGCTTCAAACTTCAAAAATTTTCGTAAGTCCTTTAAATCCTTCTTAATGGATTTAGCCTAAATCATGATCAAATCACTTCAAATCCTTGAAATTTTATCATGATCCATTTATATTCTCATTTATATTCACATATATAAATGAAATATAAATTCAAACAATCAAAACAAATTCTAAAAGTCAAACTCAAATCTACTCAAAATCTAATCTAAGCCTTTCAAGTCAAAATCTTGAACTTAGCCTAATCAATTTCAAATCAAGCTAAACTTTTAATTTTCCTTCATGATTCAATTAATCTTACAATCATGAATCCATATATAAATACAAACTTCAATTTCCAAATCAAAATCCAATTCAAAAATCAAAGCCAAAATCCTTTCATATTCTTCTTTTGAATATGAAATTATCAAATGAATCAAAACCCATTTGACTTCAAACCACTTGTAAATGGATTTATATTTCAATCATAAGTCCATATACAAGATCAATCAAACTCAAATCAAGCTTTGATCAAGCCATTTGACCCACTTAGGCTCACTTGACCCAAAGTGACCTAAAATATCCTTATGAGCCAAATTCTAATCCTAACCAAATTGGATTGAACCAAACTCATCTATACCTCTCATCATGATCAACAATCATCATGGGATGATCAATCAATCAAATTGGGTCAAACCAAGTCAAACCTAAGGGTTGACCAAGTCAACACTTAGCCCAAAATGAAACCTAACATAGCCAAATTCCACAATAGGCTAAATTAATTGAAATCATTGATCTAAGTTCACTCATGACCTATGTTTAAACTTGACCAAGCCAACATTTGAGCCTAACTTAGCCCAATTGGCCACTTGACCCAAGTTGACCCAAACTTTACCTAAAAAGTCAAAATGTGTCAAAATTTGATCTAAGCCAAATTGATTGAAACTAATGGGTCAAGTTCATTCCAAATCACTTATTGAACTTGACCAAAGCCTAAATTGGCCAACTAGACCCAACCTCGCCCAATTGACCTTAGACCCAACTTGACTTAAAGAGGTCATGTTGAGCTAAATTTGAACATAATCAAAATTGATTAGAAACAAAGAAACAAATCCACTCCATATGACTAACCAAACCTAAACCTACTCTTGACCTAGCCCAAATAGGTCAAATGGGTCAAATAAGTTAACTTGACCCATTTGACCTAAATGAAGTCATATGAGCCAAATTCAAAACTAATCTAAATTGAACCAAACTAAAGCCACCAAAATATTTCAAATGGTCATATGAACTTGTCCCAACCCTTGGTTTGACCCAATTTGACCAATTTGATCAATTTGTCAACTTGACCCAAGTTAACCCATTTTGACCTAAATGGGTCAACATGAGCCAAACCTTATCAAATGAATTCCAAATCTCATAAAATTTGGCCAAACCTAGTTTCTCCACATACCCAACATACCCAAATTGAAAAATCAAAAAAATGACCATTCTACCCCTAGGCCATAGAACAAAATTTGGCTTAATCCATGAGTAATTTGGTCATACCCTCTTCATATCCACTTGATGCTTTCCTAATAGCTCAAGAGGACCAAATAATGAGTGGTGCACCCAACCCAATGGATTTGGGTCAGCCCAATTGGCCCCAAGGCCAAACCCGATCTCATGGGTCAAAATGGCAAATTCAAACTCCCTCTTTCACTCAATTTCAAGGGAGGTTGGCAATCCACTCCTTGCCTCAAACTGACCAGGTGCACATTCGTAATAGCTGAAACAACCTTCCCATTGTGATCAATTGGATCAAAATGACACAATGGCTTGTGGCCGTCCGATCCATCAAGGAGAGATATACTCCCCCTAATTCAATCTAAATTAGGGAATGACACGTTCGATTGAGTACTAGAGAGAGTAAGGAGCCATCAGAGAGTGATCCCTAGCTTCCTAGAGCTTTAGCCATTTTTCTATCCTCGATTTTTGAACAGTGAAAATAGCGGAGGAGAAATCGAAGAGCTAACTTTCTCCATACTCAATTTCCACCAAATTCCCTTTGCACACTCCATTAGAGAGGCAAGTTAAGTGCACCCGAGCTCTCTTTCAAGTTCCCAAGGCAAGAGGAAGGCTAGTTCGATCAAGGGCGGGAGAAACCTAAGTAGGAGTTGGTCCATAGAACTCTACACTCAACTTCAAGAGCTCAAACTCTCAACAGAGCTTCGTCTTAACCATACGAAGCTTCTCCAAGGAAATCGAGCGTCGAAGATTACCTCTGGTAAGGTATGCCATTTTTCGTCTTAAACTTAATATGGTGTGGAGCTTTGTGAAAGAAATTTTAATTCCATGGAGTTTTGACCATTAGATGTGTTTTTACCCATGCTTAGATGGTGTGGGTTGATTTCCAATTTAATCCAAGCTTAATCGAGCTCAGATCATGGCTGCGAAGGTGGACAGTCTCCATTTTTTGCAGGGATTGGTAGGGATAGATCTTTAGCCATCTATCCACACATTTTGGATGGACGACAGAGATTAAACGCACATTCTGAAAATCCTTTACCCATTTTAAAACAGCGGGAGGATCCCTAGCCATCCGATCTTTGATCGGACGGTAGAGATCAAAGAGCGTCTGCCATCACGCCGCCTTTTGTATTTAATGTTTAAGCGATGGGTTCACGGTGCGACACGTGTAAAGTGCGCTGACCGCCACCACCATGCATCGCGTCATGAGCTAAAGGATTAGTTAGGGATTTAATTAAATGCTAATTAATCTCTGGATCTTCTAAAATTCATATCTCCTTCAATAAAATTCAGAAAAATATGAAATAAAAACCTATGGAAAGGTAATTCAACCTAGAATATTTTAAAATTAATTTCAATGAGTTTTGAATTATATTTTTATCTGATTTTGGGTTTTATTGGAAACTTCATTTTACTAATTATCTTTTAATCAAGCCTCTGATTAATCCCAAACTTCTTGGGTGTATTTTAGGGGATGACTTCTGCCTCCCCTAATTTTTTTGGGATTTAGTGAAGGCTTAATTAGGAGAATTGCATATGGGTTTCCTAATTATTCCCTTAACCTAATTAAGCATAATTAAGGTGTGATTAGTGGTTTTAATTCATGATTAGATTTGATTAAAGTCAGATCCAGTAGATAGGAGGTTTAGGAAATAATTTTGGGGTATTTTAAACCCCCTTTTTTCTTCTTAATATTCTCTTAATTAAGGGTTAATTCACTAATTATCCCTTTAATTAATTTTCTAAAAATTCTAAAAACTTTCAAAACTTAATTAATCTACTTTGGGTAGATGCTTAGGTGTTTAATAGCCTAAGTTCAATTAAGAAAATTAAAATCCAATTCATATATATGAAATGGTGTTTTGAAATTACTTAAGCTAATACTCTTTAGTTTAATTAACCATTAATCATGAGCCAAATTGCATCAGACTTTTTTCTTATTAGGTGCATTGCAAGTTTAAATTCCTTGTGAGTTTTCATGTCATCTTATTGGCTCATAATTATTTGGTTAATTATGCTTGTATAGGTAAGGGTTAATTAACTTGCTTAGTTCATACCTTAACCTAACTAATGCATAAAAATAGATCTAATCGTCTAAAAATTAAACCAAAATATCGAACACATGTGAGAATGGGTTAAGAACAGTAAACACAACTCACCTTTTCAAAATTAAATCAAACTTAAAATTAAACAAAAGTTATCTTAAATGAAATTTGATTTTCTTTAAACTTACTTATTTCATAAGAATATCTTTAGGATTTAATTAAAGTGAATTTGTTTACATGCTTTCATTGCTTTGAGTCTTTCCCCAATATGTTAAATTTGTATGTCATGTGGTTTCATGCATTCATAATTTTCAAATTCAAATTTAAAAATGAAATTGTTTACTTTATGTCAAATTTGCATGTGTTGGCTAAAGTAGAAATATGAGTGGTTATTATCACTGCTAAATTCAAATTATTTTCAAAATATATGAATCAATTACCAAATCTAAAAGTGTGCTACTTATATTTTAATTATAAGCTTGCATGTGAAGAATATATGGATGTGCTTAGCATAGGTTTCTCTTCTATTTTATGTTAGCATAGTTTTGAATAGGAGTTGGTAAGTTGTATGATTCATTTGAAAAGAACCCAACACTTACCTAATTTCACATTCTATTCATTCCTATGCTACCACTTAAGGAAGGTTACCTATGTTTGCACACATAAATTGCATAAACAAAAATGAATTAATTAATACAACCTTTGCATTCTCTCTTTCCATTTCATTTCTTTTATACACATGTTTGTATTTAAGAAAATTTGTATATTAGTCTGGACAACCTTGAGGTGGCCCTAAGTATGTCTTGTACCTTATACCTCTGGTTAACAATGACGCTGTACTCACTTATGCCTTTCCTATTTTCATGTGTATATGTGAAAAATTAGATAAAGAAACTCTTCTCTACTAAAGAAAATCATGCATCTTAATCTTCTAAATTTTCTTAAATAGATTATTTAGCATGCATCATAAAGCGTGTTAAATATTCTCATTTGTATGTATAGATATGTTTAAGATTTATTCATATGCATGTTATACATGTTGGGAAAGAAATGAAATAATGTGTATTTTGTGAATTTGGTTCATTTTCTTTAATTTTAAAATGCCTTTCTTTTTGAATAGGTTTGTTTGAAGTTTATCTAAATTTAGGATTATTAAAAGAGTTAATCAAAATATTCACTAAACAAAACTAAAATATGAATCTACTTTAGAAATTACTAAGGTTAGGAAAGGAAAGAGAAGTCTTCTCTTTCCTTTTCTTTATAATTTAGTAATTTATTGTAGGATTCACTTGAACTTAATCAAAAAATGAAATAAAATCAACCCAAAATAATTAAGCAACTTAAATGAAACCTTCCTCTAAGTTAAACATGCTTTCACACTTAGAAAATTCTAACTTTAAGCCGTAGCTATGCATACCACACAAATCTTTAAAGCACACATATTAGCCTAAGTCACCACTTCTAGCTTTAGGTTAGGGCGGTGTATGGTTTGATATTTTATTTTATTTTATGATATATATTTCAGACTGGATGTTAGAGTGTATGCTCATAGAATGAATGGTAGGACACTCTTAGTCTAATTATTCTTTTCTACAAGGGATTATGCTTAAGGGGCGCTATCATAAACAAAAATATAAATGCTTTTTCTTACATGTGCTTTATACCCCTAAGCATAATCCAATAGGCCATGTGGACTTAGTAACCCATGTGTGGGGTGATAAGTTCAATATACAAGCTTGGGATTTGTGTGGTTTATTTTAGCTAACCTTTGTTTTACAGGTGTTAGTTAGATTTTTGCTTTTCCTTTTCATGTAAATTTATGCAATTGGGATTTTGGAATGATTGTTATGGGGATTAGGATGAACATTGGTCATAAGATCCTATCTTATGCACCATATGAAGCCTTATAAAATCCACCTTCCAACCATCTAGAAGGAGGAACCAAAGAAGAAAGAAAGAACCAAAGAAGAAAGAAAGAAGAAAAGAAGAAGAAAGAAGAAAAGAAGAAAGAAGAAACGAAGCTTGAAGATTCCCATAACAATGAATTCCTTGCTTAATTGTAATTTAATTCATTCGTAATCCAGGTTGTATAAGGGTAGAGCTAGGCTACCCACATTTATCTTTTTGGGTTTGTGCGGTGGTGCCCAACCACAACTACCTTTTATTCTTTTTATGATTAGCTTTATAAATTGATTGATGATTTGTTTAGTTTTTGCATTAAGTGACATGCTTTTCCTAGTTTCTTCCTTGCATTATGTATGGCCTGGATGTAGATTAGGCTCTTAGGGAAAAATGAATCTTTTATCAAACTTAACAACTCAAAATTAAAAATAAAAAACTCATAACCTCACCAAAAGCGTAGGTCTAAAATCAAGATAAAAGAATTAGCAACCTCTTAGGTGGATGAGTATTTCTTTTACGATATCATGCACAAATGCATCTTGCTTCACTCTTGATTGGAAGGCTTCCACCTTTGCCAGAGAAACTTGGCTTGACCTTTGAGAGCCATGGTGAAAATATACCTCCTTCCTTCTCACTGATTTTGGTCAGTAACTTGATTTCTCATGCATTAGTCATATGAATCCTTTTAGCCTAAGTCAAAATAATTATCCAAAAAAAAAATGAAAAAAAATGAAATTTGAATTGCATTATATTTATGTCATTTAAAGCATGCCCTTACATGATCTAGTCTCTTTAAGGACTTAGTCTCTTTCTAAAAAAATAACAGCCTAGCTATCTTGCATAAGCATAAAGACTTACCTACATATATTTAAAATCGTAGGAGTTAGTTGGCGGCCACCCCCAGGTGGTTGTAAGTCTAAGTTGTGGGGCAGTTTGTCCTGTCTTGTGGAGGTAAACCAATTACCTATTTTTTATCTTAGATTTAGGTTGTGCTTTTAGCCCTCGCCAAAGCTCTCTAGATTTAGGTTCTGAGATTTCTTTTCCCTTTCATGGGCCATAAGCATAATTCCTCACCTCTTAGGCATTTTCTTAATCTTGTGTCAAAGAATCATAAGTCCTAAATTTTAAATGAAAAATGCAACTCAAACAAAGTAAATCAATTTTAAAAATGTAAAGCCCAACTATAGGATAGTTTGAGATGTTCGCTAGGTTTCCTAGCGTCATGAGCATCTTCTACTTATCTTCCTTTGGCTTCACCAATAACTCCCTCTCTTTGATCAATCTCATTTCATCTTCAAAAATGAACTAATTGATTGATAGTCCTTTCCTATTAAAATCTTTGAAGATAATGATCATTTACCTTAATCGAGAGTTTTTCTAAGGAATCCTCATTCCTTAGGGTGTAATTAACTATGGGGGCTTGCCCCTGTTGGGAACTTAATGAACCTAATTTAAAATAAAACCTACTTTACTTTTTTAGATTGATCATTTACCAAATAGCAATAATCACACACAAAACATAAAAATTTTTACATTTCAAAAATAAGATTGATTTCCATTCCTACATACCCAAAGTTGTGGAATGAGTCATATTTTCAAAAATTAAAACTTAAACAATCATACTTTCAAAATTCAAAATACATTTGGAACTTCATTTAGCATACTCAAATTTGCTAAGTGAAGTCTCCAAATTCTAAAATCCAAAATTTTCAAAACACATTTGAAACTTCATTCAGCATACTCAAATTTGCTAAGTGAAGTCTCCAAATTTAAAATCAAAGATTTTTTAAAACACATTTGGAACTTGATTTAGCATACCCAAATTTGCTAAGTGAAGTCTCCAAATTCCAAAATAAAAAATTTTCAAACACATTTTGGAACTTCATTTAACATGCTCAAATTTGCTAAGTATAGTCTCCAAATTCAAAAATTCAAAATTTTTTTTCAAAAGCACCCTTGGAACTCCCTTCCTTAACATACCAAATTTGCTACGGAGAAGTTTCTATTTTCAAAAACAAAACCAAATAAAAAATTTTGAATACATCCTTTGGAATTTTATTTAGCATACTCAAATTTGCTAAGTGAAATTTTCATTTCACAAAACTAAGTGAGACTTCATCTTTAGCATACCAAATTTGTTAATGTAAAGTCTCCACTTTCAATCAAAATAAAATAAAAATGAAACACCTTAGGATTTTCTTAGCATACCTAAATTTGCTAAGGATCCAACTTTTTCAAAAATCAAAACATCCAAAAATAAATGAAACACTTAAAATTTTCTAGCATTTTTTCAAAAATTAAACAAAACACATTTGGGTTCTTCACTTAGCATACCTAAATTTGCTAAGTGAAAATCCCAAAATTTCAAAAATCAAAATAATAATTCACCAAAAAGAAATAATCATTTTCAAATACTTCACTTAGCATACCAAAATTTACTAAGTAAAATTCCAAAATCAATTAAACAAAAACAAAATCAATTCAACCCTTACTTTAACATACTCAAATTTATTAGAGTAAAGGGTCCTCAAATCAAAAATCAAAATTAAACAAACATGAACTTATGGAAGCATCCTTCTCAAAATATTTGAATCTATATTTCAACATACCTAAATTTATTTATGTTGGATTCATATTCAAAATTCCTCTTTCAACCAACAACAACAACAACAACAACAAGCCTTAATCCCACTAGGTGGGGTCGGCTACATGAATCCTTCGTCTCCATTGTGTCCTATTATGTGTCAAATTCTCATTTAATTCGAAGTATACTAAGATCATTTTTATACATCTTAACCAAGTCTTTTAGGTCTACCTCTACCTTTCTTAACATAAGGCAAATCTAATGCATCTACTCTCCTAATCGGTCATCGGATCGACGCTTTATGTGGCCAAACCATCTAAGGCGACTCTCCCTAATCTTATCTACCACCGGAGCTACTCCAACTTTTCCAACATACTCATTTTGCATTCTATCTCTAAGGGTAAAGCCACTCATCCACCAGCATCCTCATCTCTAACACTTAACTTAGTCTTATGTTTCTCTTTATTGGCCAACATTCTCGCACTATAAGTCATTGCGTCTTACCACCATCTTATAAAATTTTTCCTTAAGTTTAAGTGGAACTTTTCTATCACATAATAGGCCGATGCATTCCTCCACTTCAACCATCCAACTTGAATTCTACTAATAATATCTCCATCTATTTCACCATCATTTGGAACAATAGAGCCTAAATATCCAATCACTCTTATTAATGACTTGATCACCTAAAGTCACAACACTACCACTAAAACTTCTACAACTAAAATTACACTCCATATATTCGCTTTAGATCTGCTTAAACAAAACCTTTAGACTCTAAAGTTGACCTCCATAATTCAAGTTTGGACTCCTCTCTAGTCTTATCAACAAGAAGAATGTCATCAAAGCATACAGGGTACATCTTCTTGTAAATGCCTCGTAAGAACATCCATAACTAAAGTAAAAAGATAAGGGCTTAATGTTGATCCTTGATGTAATCCAACCCAAATAGGAAAATAGTTTGTCAATCCTCCTTGTGTTTGGACACAAGTGACGCTCTAGTATACATATCCTTAATGACTTGAATATAACCAATATTAACTTCTTTCTCGCTCTAGAACTCTCCAAAGAACATCTCTTGAGACTTTATCATAAGCTTTCTAAATCAATAAATATCATATGTAGATCCTTTTATTTTCTATGCTTCTCCATCAAACCTCTTAACAAATGTATAGCATCCATAGTAGATCTACCCCACATGAAACCAAACTGACAGTGAGAAACTTCAGATCACATCGTAACCTATGCTCAATTACTCTCTCCATAATTTTAATGTATGACACATTAACTTAATTCTCTATAATTTGCACAATCTTGTGCATCACCTTTATTCTTAAATATAGAACCAACAAACTCTTTCTCCACTCATCCGCATCTTTTAGTCTTTAAAATAACATTAAAAGATTTGTAAGCCAAGAAATTCCTTGATCTCCTAAACATTTCCACACTTCTATTGGAATATTATCCGTCCTATCGCTTTTCCACATTTCATTTTCTTTAAAGCTTCACTAACTTCGATTTACTAATACTAATAAAAATGAAATTCTCTATTTTGTTTAGGGTATTAAGGTTGCTAAAATCAATCGCATACTTTCAGATCCTTCATTGAAAAGTTTATTAAAATACCTCATCCACCTATTTTCAATATCTTTTTCTAAGAAAAGCACTTTATTATTTTCATCCTTAATACTCCTCACTTGAACTATGTCTTTACTTCTCCTATCTCTTTGGTTGGCTAACTTATACATACATCTTTCACCTTCTTTGGTATCTAATCTATTGTATAAATCACTAAAAGCTAAATTTTTTGCATCATATATTGCTTTCTTAGAATCTCTACGTGCCATTTTATATCTTTCCCAATTGAAGTTTTACATCTAAACCAAGTTTTATAACAATGTTTTATTTCTTATCTTTTCTTGCACACTCTAACTTCACCACCAACTATTCTTATTAAAAGAAACTTTTCCTTTTGATTCGCCAAGCACATCTTTAGTAACTTGTTTTATAGCACTTGATACTTTTTCCCCACATAACTAGTTTCCTTATGAACATCCCAAACTTCTAATTTCTTTGTAGTTTGTTTTAAAATATTTTTATTTGTGTTCTTTAAGTGTCCCCATCTAATCCTAGGATAATAATTAAGTTTATTTTTCTCTTACAACCTTTCATCTTAAAATCTAAAACTAATAATAGTCGATGTTGGGTACTTAAAATTTCACTTGGAATGACCTTACAATCTTTACAATCTAAGCGATATATTTTTCTTATCAAAAATAATCAATCTGTGTTTTACTAGATCCATTTTATAAGTAATAATATGTTCATCTCTTTCTTAAATAAAGTATTAGCAATGCAAAATCATAAGCTAAGGCAAAATCTAATATAGTCCTACCTTCTTCATTAGTCACTCCAAATCCATAACCACCGTGAATACTTTTAAAATCTTCTATCACTCTACCAACATGTCTATTTAAATCTCCCCCAATAAATACTTTTTCTTCAAGAGATATCTTTTGTATTAATCCCTCTTTCAACCGACCTTCTCAAATCCATTTGAACTCCATTTAACACTTCCAAGTTGTTGGATGTGGGTTCAAATTTTCAAATTCAAATTCAAAAATCTATAAGATAGAAATTTGATACAAACTCATTTCTCATTGCAGATTCTTACAGTCAGTGAAGTAGTAGTTTAATTTTAGTCTCTTATAGTTGCTGAAATGGCCGGTTCTCAGAAGTTTATTTTTACCTTCCCCCATGGTATAGATATGGCTTTAGATTAAGATAACTTCCCCCATCTGGACCATACTCATCTGATTCACTTTGGTCAGGGATTTGAGGGAGCCAGGATTACTTATGAGGGCACTCCCCTCACTATAGTTAGCAGTACCAAGGTTACCCGACAGAATCTAGTCATCAGGATTGACTTACCCTCTGGCTCTAATGTCTCCTCGCTAAAGAGGAAAGCTATGGTAGTACCACTGGCTTCAGTCATAGTAGTGCCAGTAGTGCCAGCAGTACCAGCCCCGATTGCAGTATGCCTTAGGGTTTCTCATGCTACCCTAGTGAGGGCTAGCACCATCTCATATGTACCCTCTAAAGGTAAGGTTCCCCTCATCTCAGGGCTTACCTCCCCTACATTTGAGTATGGGTCTAGCTCTCACTCCTCCCATCCTACCCATACATAGCGTAAGAATAAGAATCACATAATTAAGTAGTACCACACTAGGATAGCCAGGGAGCTAGAGGCAGCAGCCCAATCAGCTGTAGATGAGTTCCTCATTGTAACTTCACCGTTAGTTACAGAAAACCAATTCCATCCTCTCTCTAGGTCAGACAGGGAGGATGTTAGGAGGATTCATTCATCACCTCCTCCAGTGGTGCATTATCAGCCAACAATTATCAGGAGCATGAGGTCGTATGCCGGCCTCTAATCTGTCTTATGCCAGGTAGGCGGAGCATACAAATGCTCAGAGTCTGGAACTCAGTTTGATCTTCGATCCATCATCCCCATAGCGTAGGGAAGTAGATTTTCTAGGAGAGGGCCCAGGAGGCCCATACAACACATATTACCACCAAAGTTGGTCATCATCGGCGGCATCCGCTCTCATTGATTTTCGGCTTCGGTATTTTCGCGTCGACCATCCGGCGGATCCTTCCTGCTAGGACTAGTCATCACAGGAGGGTAGCTCCTATGCATAGAGAGTTGGAGGCATCTCCACCCCATCACTCAACCCCTCATCCGCCATCACCAGTTTATGTTACAACATCCCCTGTTCTAGCAAAGGCCATGAAGGCCATATCTGGGGAAAAGCGCACCCCATTGGTGATCTGGCTATGGCCGAGGGATCCGACCCCTTCTACACCGCCTATTATGGTAGGGTTGAGCTCTCACCTTACGTCCCAATAGTGGTGCGAAGAGAGTGACAAAGCATTGTGGTGTCCCTTCACCTTCATCGGCGGGGATGTGGAGATGGTGATAATTATCTCAGATATTCTGAATGATATTCCAGCTACATTAGTGGTAGTGGAATATCCCAAGATTGTTACCCCTCTCATAGCTAGTAGTAGTCAGGAGTGTCATTCATCCAGTGAGTACAGTCTACATAGGATTGACTCTCCAATGACAGACGAGGTCCGGTGCCTCTCAGTGCATGACAGTGATCACACCGGTCAACCTAGAACATTTATTCCCATTAAGATAGATCATTCTCTCAAGAAGATAGTAGCTCATTATCTTGTAGAGAAGAAGGAGATTTTGGGATATGATTGGTCAAATGAAGAGAAATTCAGCTTCGATCCCAACGAAGATGATTGATTGGGAGACTCAGCTGGAGTCTGCATGGTTGACACTAGAGGATCTCTTCTTAGGGAACAACAAGCCATGGAAGGTGATGAGATTGATCAGGGAGACACCACAGCATCAGCCCAGCACCTCTGACATTAGTTGAAGCAGAAAGAGCATATAGAAAGGATGACACGACAATTAGAGGACTTGTTAGTAGCAATTTCGGTACTTCAGAAGTAAGCCCCTTTAGTACATGCTATTATAATCGATATCAGTCAGCCTAAGTTAGTACATGTCTTGGACCTAGTCAAGACTCTACCTCCCATTGAGCAAGGTAGAATTAGCATGTATAGGAAGGTAGTGAAAAGTACCTCCATATAAGAAAAAGACATAAAATTCATGGTTGAATAGTAAGTGAAGGAAGCATTGGCTCAAGCCCGAGGAGGACATCGGTTCCAAAGGGTAGATCCTACCTGGAGGAATTCAATGCTATCCAATATCCCAAGGGTTTCGTGCCTCCTTCCTTCAAAAGCTTTGATGACAGTGGAACCCCAAGTCAACATATAACACACTTCAGGGCCAGTTGTTATAATGCAGGTGGCAACGATGCTTTACTTTTTCGTCTCTTCGTTAGTAGCCTAATGGGTATTGCTTTCAATTGGTATGCTGAACTGCCCAACAATTTAGTAAAGATATTTGCTGAGTTAGAGCAGCTCTTCATTAAGAGGTTTGTTGGAGTTCAGCAAAAGGTTACTATAGGTGATCTCGTTGTAAAATAACAGCACCTTGGTGAGTCCCTTATTGATTATATTCTCTGATGGCATAACTTGAGTATGAAGTATGAACCGCAACTGTCTAAACAACATGCCATTGAGATTCTCTTGAAGAATATCCATGGCCCGGTCGCCTTCATGCTTAAGGGCTTCACTATCAAGACATTTGAGAAGCTAATCAACAAGGAGGCTAGTCTAAAAGGAGAGGCCAAATAGTTGCCTTTTCAAGATCAGTTGCTAAAGCAGAAGCCACAGAAAGTCTTTGAGATGAAGCAGAGCGGTAGTAGTGATTTGAGGGAAGCGAGAGGGTTAGTTTGAGACTACAACCTCGGCTGACCTCCACCTCCTTTGCCACCATCGGGCCCCTACCGCCTTCCTCAGAGTCTCCACACCCACCACTTAGCCATACCACCAGCATGCGCATACCTGCATAGTAGTATGGTCCACCTACTATTTTAGATAAGTTAAATAACCTTATTCTTTTAAGAGGGAGGTAATCAGAAAGATCTTTAAGATCTCTTAAAGAAACCTGATTTTTAGCTACCCAAGCCTAGGAGACCGGAGGAAGTAGGCAAAAGTCACGATCCAAACTTTTGTCGTTACCATCTATGCTAGGCCATCTTTTGGAGGACTGCTTCACATTCAAGGACTAGCTTGAACATAATTTTAAGACCTGTGCTGTAGTTATCCCAAAGGACTACCTTCTGGAACAACCTTCCAGTTCCATCAAGGTAATCCTTAGGGATACATGTGATCCTACCAAAACTAAAGAAGGTTGGGATATTTCTCTGACCAAAACCTCTAAGAAAATCATCCAGAAGATCAAGAAACTTTCCTTACAGGTGCTCAAACCTCAAACCTCAACAAGGTTTGCAAGTTTTGCCAACTCTAGGAAAGGGGGAGCTCAATAGCAGCATCAGTAGTAGCAGCATGTGTTTGCACGGGATAGCCCTTTAGCACAACCACCGACCGTGTCTACCCTCCAGCCTTCAATTGTAGTTTCCACACCAGCGACTTCTTCCATTTTAGCTAGCTCTTCTATTTCTTCTACTAGTAGAATTCTTGTATCGGCGGATAAGGGCATCAAACTTGACTTCTACTTTGTACCTCCAAATAATTCTAAGAAATTGAAGAATAAAGCTAGTTTGAATTACATCTGTGTCACTTCTGATGGGTTGTCTTCATTCCTAATAATAACTCTTCAAGTCTAAATAATTATAACAATAATGGTCTTCCTCTTTTTGATTTAGAATTGGACTTTCCAAGTCTGAATACTATGGGTTCACCTCTTGAGATAGACTTGGAATCATCTGATTCTGAGAGTCCCATAGGAGAAGCTATAGGTGAGCTTGATGTACAGGTAGAACCTTTCATTACCCTACCATAAGAGATCACCGAAGTCAACCTCTAGTGTGGCAATGTTCTACCTCCTAGTGCAACACCTTAAGATAGAGGAAAACAAGTCATTAGTATTGAAGATCGAGAAGCCCTTCCATAAGATGCTCCACCCTTGGATATGCTTGTAGAAGACCAACTAAAGGTGGACTACAACATCCTTTCTCATCTAAGAAAGTTGCCATCTAAGCTAAGCATATATGATGCCATTATCTTATCCAAAGAGATGAGGGAATCGCTAATCAAAGCTCTCCTTGATCCTAAAATATGCTTAGCTCAGCTGACTGCTATAGGTGAGGAAACACATTATGCAAAAGAAGCCCAATGGATCACCTTCATAGATGAAAACCTTCTTTTGGGGGACTTGGAGCACAACCGTCCCCTTTACATCACATTTGACATGAATAGGTTTAGACTTGCCAGAGTTCTTGTGGATCCAAGTGCATCGATGAACATTATGAGTCTAAAGACCCTTGCCTATTTAAGGATCGACATCTCTATACTCCGAAGAGATCAGATGATATTGAGAGGATTCAATGAACAATGTGAGCTTTTTTGGGTTCTATAGTGTTACCTTTGGAGATAGGTGTGGAAGATGAAGCCAAGTTCTACATCATTGATTTGAATACTTCATTCACTGCTTTGCTTGGTAGGCCTTGGATACATTAGAACAAGATCATTCCATCCTCCCTCCATCAATGCATCAAGTTCAGAAAAGATGGAATTGAATATCGTGTCAATGGAGATGAAAATCCATTTTCAGTTAGAGAGGTTGAGATTTTTGAGGATGCAACCTACTATCTTCCTCAAAACACCCTTTCTCATAAACTTGGGAAAAACTCAAATGCAAAAAATAAAAGAAAAAGGAAATGAAGAAAAAGAAAAGCCAAAAGAAAAAGAAAAGGAAAATAAAAGTCCAGGTGAACAAGAAAGGGGAATTGAAGAAGAAATAGATCCACATCTCACATTTCACCCGCAGTTCATTCCATCATATGGACATGTGGGTAGAATTGCTCAACCTCCACAAAGTAGAGGTAGAGATAAAAATAGAGGCAATTCCAGAGGTGGGAGACCCCTTAGTTGGCCATCAGCCAATAGAGGTCGTGTTCCAGTTCATAGGAGTACCCCTACTAGTCACATAGACTTGGAATCAAGTTCGGAGGATGAGTTTAATTGGATCAGTATACCAGCCAACCCCTCTCAGCAGGTTCCATTAGAGGTGACTTTCGATCCATATATAGATGAAGATCAGGCATCCAGACAAAACAAAGTATTCAAATCTAGTTTATGTGAAACTATTAGGCAACAATTGGGAACCTTAGCTCTTACCTCACTTATATCTCAGAAAGTTGAAGGTTTGATAGTTAAGGAAGTCCCTAAGTCTTCCAGTTACAAGTAGCAGAAGAGGTTCTTTTTGGGTTCATCATCCTCAAGTCCTGAAGTTGATGTAGAACTTGAGGAGGATACTTTTAAAGAATTAATATAATTACCTTTTGACTTTTACTCACCTTATATTCAAAATCTTATACAGAAAGGTTTAGTTCCTCACACATGGTCCAAGCACAGGTCAGAGTACTTCGAGAAACTATGGAACAATACAAGAAAGGAAGCACAATCAAGAGCAGGACTAGGATTCAGTACAGTGGTTCCAGTTGATGATGAAGATT
Organism: Cymbidium sinense; assembly: GCA_021442155.1. Classification (NCBI taxonomy): domain Eukaryota; kingdom Viridiplantae; phylum Streptophyta; class Magnoliopsida; order Asparagales; family Orchidaceae; genus Cymbidium; species Cymbidium sinense. The sequence goes on from CM038230.1 coordinate 41,495,515, forward strand.
ATTGCTTAATTGTTACCAATCTTTTGGAGTCTGATAGGTTCTTCTCACACAACACCAAATCTTATGAGAATGTGTGTTTAGAAACCTCAGATGATCCAGATGATCTCCAAGTCAAAGAGGCACTGCTAGAATTTGAAGAAGAAATCCATTCAATAATTGACAAACTTAAAGAAATTAATCTCGAGATAGAAGAAAATCCACGCCCAACATACATCAGCTCATTACTGAATGAAGAAGAAACTAATGACTTAGTTAGGCTATTGACTGAGTTTAAAGACTGCTTCACATGGAGTTATAAAAAAAAAATGCCTGGATTATCTCCTGACATAGCAATCCACATGCTAGCAATAGATCATAACCTTACCCCTATTAAAATGCTCCTAGACACATACAATTAGAAATTAAACAATAGGTCATTTCTAAAGTCAAGAAATTGATCGATGCTAGTTTCATTAGGGAAGAAAAATATCCTACCTGGTTAGCTAGTGTCACCCTAGTTAAGAAGAAGAATGACCAAATTTGCATATGCATCAATTTTAGAGACTTAAATAAGGCATGTCCTAAGGATGAGTTTCCTCTTCCTATACCAGAATTAATGGTGGACATTGCTTCATCTCATAGTGTGTTCTCTTTCATGGATGAGTCATCTGACTACAACCAAATCAAAATGTCTTCAGAAGATGAAAGAAACACGCTTTCAACCCGTCGAATCTTCTATTATATGTCATGGCTTTCAACCTTAAAATGCTGGTGCTACATACCAATGGGCCATGACTCAAATCAATGAACTCATCCATCATCAAGTTGAGTGCTATATTGATGATCTAGTAGTCAAGAGCGAGAAAAAGACCATCTCTTTGACTTGAGAGTAGTTTTTTATGAATGGTTAAGATAATATAACCTCAAAATGAATCCCAAGTGTGCATTGAGTAGCTTCAGAAATTCTTGGGTTTGTTGTTCGACACTAGGGAATAGAAATAGATCCTGTAAAGATCAAAGCTATCTTAGAAATGCCACCTCCTAAGAGTTTAACTCAACTCAGATCCTTTCAAGGATGACTGATGTATCTAAGATGCTTTATCTCAAACCTATTGAGGAGATGCAAGCCATTTTCAACACTTGTTAAAAAGGATGCTAAGTTCAAGTGGGATGACAAGTGTCAACATGCTTTCGAAGACATCAAAGAGTACTTGGTGAAGCCGCTAGTTCTAGCAGCCCCTATCCCAAGCAGGCCACTCATCCTCTACACTACTGCATTGGATGACTCTCTCGGTGCTCTGTTTCCCCAAGACAATGATGAAGGGAAGGAGAACGCTCTCTACTACCTCAACCATCATCTGATTCCTGCTGAAGAGAACTATCCACCCATTGAGAAATATTGCCTTACTTTGATCTTTGCTTCCCAAAAGCTACGACATTATATGCTTTCTCATAAGGAGAACTTGATCTCTAGAATGAATCCACTACAGTATCTCATGAAATGGCCAACTCTATCTGGACATTTGGCATGTTGTCCATGATACTTTCACAATTTGATATCACATCTGTACCCCTTTGTGCGGTAAAAAGACAGGCACTAGCGGATTTCTTAGCAACACCCACTTCCCTGACTCTGCAGTGACTCGATCTCAATGAACAAATCATGAACTTAGGGGCCAAAGAATTGATGGGAGATATATTTTGATGGTGCGCTTCTTTTCTTAAAGGTGAAGCACCATCTATTCTCCCAAGAAAATAGGGGTAGGAATAGTTCTCTAACTCAAACCCATGTGATGAGATTCTCATACTATCTTTTCCAACCCTGCACGTATGAGGCTTTGATTACTGGTCTAGAGTAAGCCATCACTATCAGTGTCAAGAGTATCAACATCTTTAGAGATTCTTAGTTAGTCATCAACCAGATTGTCGGGTTCTACCAAGTTTTAAAATTGAAGGTTCATCATTACTACGAGTATACCATGAAGCTGTTGGCACAAATTCACAGTCACCATCTAGGTTCCCAGAGAATGCGATGAAGTAGATGCTTTGGCCAAACTTTCCAAAGAATTGGCATGTCTAGAGGATGAGTCCGTTTCAATAAGGGTCCAAAATAGACAAGTTGTATCCCTTATTGATTTTGAACTCATCAAGAGACTTTCTCTTAAAGGGGAGGTTACCATTTGCAAAATGAACAAGGACTTGGATTGGAGGCAACCGTTCATAGATTACTTGAACATCAGCAGACTACCTCAAGAAAAGTCACAAGCCCATCAGGTGAAACAGAGAGCTCTCTCCTATGCTCTTGTTCATGGCACCACATAGATGGTCCTTTGACCATGTAGTTTACATTGTTTGAGAAGAACATGAAGCGGTGGCATTGTAATGAGGTACACTTTCAGGGTCTATGCATCAATCCATCCGATGAAGATGAAGATCAAATGACTAGGACACTATTGGCCCTTGATGATTACAGACTGCATGGATGTAGCTAGGAGATGCCATCAATGTCAGGTACACAATGCGGTCCTCCACCAACCACCAAATATTCTACACCTTACATTGGCCTCATGGCCATTTGAGTGTTGGGGTATTGACATTGTAGGTTCAATCCATCCTCCTTCTTCCAAGGGGCATCAGTTCATCTTAACTACCACCGACTACTTTTCCAAGTGGGCGAAAGCCATCCCACTCAAAGAGGTCATAAATCAGCATGTGCTTTAGTTCTTCAGGAACCATATCGTATATAGGTTCGGGGTGCCTCAACAAATTATATTCGATAATGGTACTGCATTCAAAAGTATGAAGATCAACAGCTTTGCCAGAAGACATGATATAGATTAGAGATACTCCACCGCCTACTACCCCAGAGCAAATGGCTTGGCGAAAGAATTTAACAAAACTCTCATCTAGATTATGAAGAAAACTCTTGATGACAATAGAAGATAGTGGAATGAGCAATTAGTTGAAGCCTTGTGGGCTTATTGCACCACATACCGGACTCCAACTTAGTCTACCCCATTTTTCTTAGTGTATGGTCTGAAGTCATTCTACCTTTAGAAGTTCAACTCCCATCACTAAGGATAGCATTGGGTAACAAGATCACGATAGAATAGAATGCAAAGTTGTGGTTAGAAGAGATCAAAGGTTTGGAGGAGAGTCGCATACGAGCGTGCCAAAACTTTGAGTTGTACAAGGCCAAAATGATTCACGCTCACAACAAGCTGGTCTACCCTAGGTCTTTATGAGTAGGAGAACTTGTGTTAGTTCTAAGGAGACCAATTGTTGCCCATCAAAAGATGGGAGATAAGTTTGAACCCACTTGGGAAGGCCCTTATGTCATAGAGGCTACCAAGGAGGATCTTATCAGCTTATTGATTGTAAAGGGGAACACCTGATGCTTCCAATTAATGGGCTCTATCTAAAGAAATATTACCCATGAAACAAATCATGTTTGAAAACAATTATTAATAAAAAGAATAAAAATCTAATTCCATTCATCAAATCTTCTCTTCTTTCGAAGTGTTATTTGCTTGTCTTGTGAATCCACCATGATGTGTTTATGGTAGGTGTAAGAGTCCCCCTGCGGCCTCTTATCCCTCTTTCACAACACAAACATAATCTTCCTTCACTAGTAGAATAGGTGTAAGAGAAACTGAGAGGCATCCTATTTCGATTAGCACAACTGAGTTAGGTGTGAGAGAACCCAAGTGGCATCCTTTCTTAGTGGGAATCCTGTTTTCCATCCGTGACACTATTTCATCAAATTCCCTGTTTAGGTTAGTGTGTAGGTAGGTGTAAGAGTTCCTAGAATCTTATTCCTTTTAACATGCACAAAATAAACACAAATCTTTTTCTCAGTTATTTTGATGTGAGCAAGCCCCTGGCACTCACATTAGTTTCTAGGTCTACATGCTACCTTGTTAGTATGTCACCCCAGTGGTCATTTGTTGGAGGATGTGAGTCCCCGAGCTTTCTTCCTAACTTGACCATTGCAAACCAATGAGCACCTTTTTAGTATGGTGGTCTTCGCTTCCCAGCCAGTAAGCTACCTCATGATTGACTTCGCTTAAGAAGATGTGAGTCCCCGAGCTTTCTTCTTGAACTAGCCATCAAGTACTAACTAGGTTGACTATATTTGAGGTTTAGGGTAAGTCCCCCAAGGGATCCTTTCCTCTTGATTACTTTTGAGTTAACATAAGTCCCCCAATGTATTCACTCAGTAGTCGCCCTAGGTTGGATAGAACTTGTCGAGTCAAAGATAGATTATCTCAGCAATCAGTTTCACTATAGGAGGATGTGAGTCCCCGAGCTTTCTTCCTAGGCTGATTGTTGCAAAATGATGGGCACCTTAGGTTGGTTGATTTGCTATGCTGATAGCAACTCACCTAATGGATACACCACTCTTAGCAGATGTGAGTCCCCTAGCATTCTCCTTGAGTTGGCCACTGAATATCTATCAGATATATGACTAGCCATATCATCTTCTCTAGGGTGTTGGATTAAGCCCTTAGCGGCCCCATCCCCTATGGGCACTCTATTTGGATCAAGTCCTTTGCGACCCCATTTAGACACTACCCGGGTTACTTTTGGATTGAACATCCCCTTTCCTAGTAGCCACCCCTATGGTTGGAGAATTTGTTCAGCGGATGCACAGATTCTGCCTTGGTTCATTAAATTTGAGACAGGTCTAGGTTGATATAAAGTACTTCTCAGTTTGATCCCCCGTAAACTAACAGGGTTCATAATAAAATAAACTTAACAAATAAATTTAATTTTCTCTTGTGGATTAGGAATTCAAGCTCCCAAAGGGCCCCTTTTCTCATGCAGGCATCCTATCTTTAGGGCAGTGTCAGTAGAACTCCCTATAGGAATTGCCTGACTATGTGAGTTGAGGTAAATCCCAGTGGGTATTCACTCGTTTAGCACCCAGGTCGTTCAATCCATTTTACCATGGCGGGTTACCCCAGTCATTACACTTTGGAAGATGTAAGACTATGATGCATTCTTTCTAGCATGATTGTTATAAATCGATGGGTAGCCCTTGGTCGGGTTCAATTTTTTGCCTAAAGCAACCGATCTTCCCAGTGGTATCTTCTAGTCGAAGATGTGAGTTCCTAAGCTTTTGATGCAGGGCATCATCGTCATCATTGTCGATGTCATCATCATAAAGCTTAAATCCATGATTGAGCCTTTTGTTATAATTTAAGTTATGTATTGTTGGGTTTTTATATTTTGTATATGTCTTTAGCTTATATGTATTGGGCTATTCTTATGTCATGGCCCATGAGTCATTGTAGATATGACATTTTGGTAGGTATCTGTTTGATAATGGTGGGTTTGATGGTTATGATGATGTTAGGTTTGAGTTTGGAGTTAGGTTTGAGTATTCTTCTCTCTTTCAATCCCTATAAATAGGGAGGCTCTTATAATGCTTGGTACTTGGATTTGGAATAAAAATTATCTTCTTAAATTTCTTTTACTACTCTTCTGTGTGCTTTCCTCTTGAGTGATGGCCTACTTGAGTGTGTGAGCTCGTAACCCTTAGAGAAGGACTTTTAAGGAAGGAACGTGATCTCCACAATGATGAACTATTTGTAGAGGTCAACTTCAACTTATCCCCACTTCACTGCTGGTTATTTTAAATCTGCTACATGTTAGATCATTCATAATTTTCAGTTATTTTTTTACACTTATAAGATTCAAATCTCTAGAGTGGTTAACATAACTTTAATCAAAATCTTTTCAACTTCACTAAATTCATAATATTGTGAATGCGCTCAATAGTAGTGTGCATTTATCATTACTCTTTTGTGAGGATTTAAAATTATCTGTAATAAACATCATATCATAAAAGCACCCTTTATCACATCATATTTGGTATGAAAGTATGTTTCTTTGGGAACATCTTGTTTAGTATTGAGTTTTATTTTTGCATTAGAGTAATCTTGTAATTCATTGTTAAAAAAACATACAAAATTTTTACCTAATAAGGGCATTTACTCACTTTTTGAATCGTGTCTTTGATTTCATTACATTGCATATATATATATATATATATATTAAAAAAAATTAATTAAATATTTGCTTATATTAAAATTTTTAAAAGAATAACATCATGTCAACTCGTAGTGGTCTTAGATATCAAGATCAATCCTAAGATGAAAATATGATACATGAATTTTCTTAGAAAAAAAATAGAAAAGCTTTCTTATGCATACAAACCTTTAATGAATTTCAAAAAAGATTTGAAGCCTTAGAACAAAAAGTTGGTAGGCTTACAACACATTCACCAGAAACTAACCCAATCCTAGAACACCAACTTGAAGAGAGAGAAGGTCATCCTATCCATCCCATTCCTCTTTCTCTCCCGCCTCATCCACATTCTCCTATTATACCCCATTATCGCCCTAGGAACAACTTTAATGAATATCCTGAGTTTGATGAGGTACTTCCTCACCCACCTCATTGAATATGAAGAAAATTAAGACAGATGAAGGTTATGCTCATCTCCTTATGACATTATCCTCATATTACGAAGAGCCATTAATTTTGCCTCATGTACACTTAGAGAACATGATGATGTTATTATTAAAATTGATCCACCTATTTTTGATGGTCGACTTGATCCTAAAATTTTCTTAGATTGGTTAGTATATATGGACCAATATTTTGATTGGATGCCCATGTGAGAAGAAAGACAAGTTCATTTTGCCTGCATGAAAGTAACTAGCCATGCTAAGACTTATTGGATTAATCTCACATGAAAATATCAACGATTAGGACAACCATCTATTGCTTCTTGAGATGAGATGAAATAAATTTTAAAGCAAAAATATGTACCATTAAATTTTCATGATCAACTTATGGATGAAAATCGCTTAAACAAGGATCTTTAACTATTTTTGAGTATATGACGGTTTGATAAATTGATGACCCGTTGTGATGTTAAAGAGGATTCAAATCTAGATTTACATCGAGTTCTGACGATATTCATAATAAAATGATAACCCGAGAAATTTATTCTCTTGAGGATGCATTTTGAGTGGCGACTCAAATTGAATAATATCTTAGATCACAACCTTATAAGTGATTCAAAACTTCATCTATAAATAACTCTCAATCACGTATTACCCCTCCTACTTTAGCAGTTCCTAAAGGACTTAGTGAAATAAAAGGAAAAGCTTTAATTGGAACATCTGGTTCTAAGACTTCTAGCATTACTTATTTTACATGTGGTAAAATTGGTCATTATGCAAGTACTTATTCTCGTCGAAACTTACACTTAGATTATGAAAATGAGGATTAACAAAATGAAAATAATGATAATCAAATTGCAGTTGACCCTTGTGAAGAAGTTAATGATGCAGAAGAAGCATTAGATGAGTCTCATATAGCTATTATATCGTTGTGTAGCTAGGTAATATTGATTGGAGGCACACATCAATTTTCCACACTTATTTTAAGAGTGGTGAAAAGATGTGTAAGTTAATCATTGATAGTGGCAGCTGCATGAATATTAGTGCTACCTCTGCTTTAACTAGGATGAAGCTCACCCCAGAGACCCACCCACAGTCTTATAAGGTTGCTTGAGTAGATAAGACCTCTATCTCTATATCTCAACATTGTCTTGTACCCATTCAATCAAGAGAATATAGTGATAAAATTTGGTGTGATGTTCTTCTGATGGATGTTGCTCATATACTCTTAGGTAGACCTTGGCTTTTTGATATGGATGTCACAAATTATGGGCGATCTAATACATATGCTTTTAATTTTCAAGGTAAGAGAATTATCTTAAATCTAGCTAAGCATGAAGAGGTCACTCCACTTCAACCCCAAAATTCTTCTCCTCCCATAGAAAAGAAATTCCTACATATTATTAATAAACATCAATTTCAGCAAGAGATTAATGGGAATATCATTTTTTGCATTAGTTGTCCTAACTTCTGAAAATCAACATTACGTTAAATCATTCTTATTTGAAGTGCATGAACTTTTATTGGAATATCAAGATATTTGTCCTAAAGAACTTCATAGTGAGCTTCCCCCATTAAGAAGTATCCAACATGCCATAGAGCTAATTCCTGGATCATCACTCCCAAATTTGCCACATTATCGTATGAACCCAAATGAACATGTAGAGCTAAGCGACAAGTTGATGATTAATTAGCAAAAGGATTTATCAGGGAAAGTTTATCTCCATGCCTTAAAGATGGTGCTTGGCGTATGTGTGTAGATAGTGGTGCTATAAATAAAATCATTGTTAAGTATATATTCCACATACCTAGACTTGATGACATGCTAGATATGATGGCTGGATCAATTATTTTCTCTAAAATTGATCTTAGAAGTGGATATCATCAAATTCATACGAGAGAAGGTGATGAATGGAAAGCAGCATTCAAGATAAAAGATGGTTTGTATGAATGGCTAGTAATGCCTTTTGGATTGACTAATTCTCTAAGTACATTTATGCGAGTGATTACTCATATCTTATGGCCGTTCATTGGAAAATTTTTAGTTATGTACTTTGATGATATTTTAATTTTTAGTCAAACTAAGAGCGATCATGAGAAACATTTACGATAAGTATTTGAAGTGCTTCGTAAAGAAAGATTATATGTTCACTTAAAAAAAATGCTCATTTATGATGTCTTTAGTAATTTTTTTAGGATTCATTATTTCTTGTGATGGCATCTCTAGATCCGAAAAAAAAAAATTAGGATTAGTAGCCTACCATAATTCATGATGTACGTTGTTTTCATGGGTTAGCCGCATTTTATTGAAGGTTTATTCATGGATTTAGCACTATTATGGCCCTGATAACTCAATGTCTTAAAAAGGGAGACTTTGTTTGGACAAAGGCATTTGATGCCTTTTCTAAAATTAAAGAACTTCTAACAAGTCCCATATTGAAATTTCCAAATTTTGACAAAGTATTTGAGGTATCATGTGAAGTTGGTATTGGAGGTGTTCTTAAACAAGAAGGTCATACTATTGCTTTCTTTAGTAAAAAATTAAACGAAGCGCATCAATGATATTTCACATATGACATTAGTATCGTCATCCAAACTTTATGTTATTGGCAACATTATCTTCTTTCACAAGAATTTATACTTTATTCTGATCACGAAGCGCTAAAATATCTAAACACCCAAAAGAAACTTAGTTCTCGTCATGCTAAATGGGTTCAATTTCTTCAAGAATATACGTTTGTTCTTAAACATAAATATGATGCCGAGAACAAAGTTGTAGATGCCTTAAGTAGAATATGTACATTATTAAATGCCATGAGTGTGAAGGTTACTGGATTCGAAAAGGTTAAAGATGATTATCCTAATTATAAAGATTTTTAACAAATTTTTGAATCTTTGAGATTTGATGTTTTAAATAATAGTCCAGATTATCAAATACGAGACAGCTATCTCTTTTGTGGCATAGAACTATGTATCCCAGATTCATCACTTTGAAATTTTCTTATTGAGGAAATTCATTCAGGAGGTGTGTCTGGTCATTTCAGTTGTGATAAGACAATAGCTATGATGGAGGATAGATTCTTTTGGCCTTGTCTTAAGAAAGATGTTGCTATCATTACAATGTCATGTCAAGTAGCAAAATGTGGAAAACAAAATTATGGTCTATACACCACTCCCAATTCCTCACAAACCATGGGAAGATCTTGGACTTCATTTTAGGATTACCTACTTACAATGTTTTGACTCTATCCTATTGTTGACCATTTTATAAAATGGCACACTTCATTCCATGTTATAAGACATCAGATGCATCACATATAGCGACAATTTTCTTTGTGAGATAGTTCACATGGACTTCCTAAGATAATTGTTGGTCGTGACGTAAGGTTTATGAGCTATTTTGAAAAACTTTATGGAAAAAGCAGCACAAAACTCTTATTTTCTAACTTACCACCCTCAAACAGATGGACAAACTAAGTTCTTAATAGAAGCTTAGAAATTTACTTGTGTCGGTGATGATCATACTAATAGTTGGGACCTAGCTCTTCCTACTACAGAGTTTGCTTATAACAATTCAATTAATAGGTCAACAGGTATGAGTCCTTTTTATATTGTAATTGGTTATGATCCAAGAAAACTGATTGATCTTGTTGAACTAGTAGTAACATATAGGTCTAGTGCATTTACATCTTCATTTGCACAAAGCATGCATGATTTACATCGTGAAATTCAACAAAAACTTAATATGAGTTATGATAAATATAAAGCTAATGTTGATTCACATAGACGATATGTAAAATTTAATGAGGGAGATTTGATTTTTGTTAAAGTTAGACCTGAGATATTTCTAACTGGAACTCTTAAGAAATTAACTCTTAAGTGATCTGGTCCTTATGAAGTTGTAAGGAAGATAAATGATAATGCTTATGAAATAGATCTTTCAATGAATGATGGGATTTCTCCAATATTCAATGTATTTGATTTAACGTTGTGCCATGAGCAAGCCATGGATAACACTATTCCCTCTACAAATAGTATTGACATGAAGGTTCATACTTCATCACCGACTCCTATACCATCTCGCTGCTTAAGATCACATCGTCCAGATCAAATTTTAGAAGACCATATTATCATCACATTTGATGGAGGCACTCAAAGGTTTCTCGTTTGTTGGAAAGGTCTTTCTCCACTTGAAGATTCATGGCTTACATTTGATGAGTTACATCAACTAGACTCACAATTATTATAAGAGTACTTGGATTTTCATTCTCCAAAGGAAAATCCTTTAAAGTCGGGGAGTGCTGATGCAGGGCATCATCGTCATCGTCGTCGACATCATCATCATAAAGCTTAAATCCATGATTGGGCCTTTTGTTATAATTTAAGCTATGTATTATTGGGCTTTTATATTTTGTATATGTCTTGAGCTTATATGTATTGGTCTATTCTTATCTCATGTCTCATGAGTCATTGTAGTAAGTATGACATTTTGGGTAGGTATGAAATGAGTGATAGGTTTGATAATGGTGGTAGGTTTGATAGTAGGTGGTGGTAGGTGTAGTTATGATGGTGTTAGGTTTGAGTTTAGAGTTAGGTTTGAGTATTCTTAACTCTCTCAATCCTATAAATAGAGGCTCTTGTAATGCTTGGTACTTGGATTTGGAATAAAAGTTATCTTCTTAAAATTCTTTTACTACTCTTTTGTGTGCTTTCCTCTTGAGTGACAGACTACTTGAGTGTGTGAGCTCATAACCCTTAGAGAAGGACTTCTAAGGAAGGAACGTCCACAATGATGGACTGTTTGTAGAGGTTGACTTCAACTTATCCCCGCTTCGCTGCTGGTTATTTTAAATTTTCTACAGGTTAGATCGTTCATAGCTTTTCAGTTATTTCTTTGCACTTATAAGATTCAGATCTCTAGTGTGGTTAACATAACTTTAATCAAAAATCTTATTAAATTCATAATATTGTGAATGTGCTCAATAGTAGTTTGTATTTATCATTACTCTTTTGTGAAGATTTAAGAATTATTGGTGTAATAAACATCATATCATAAAAAGCACCCTTGTCCTACAATTAATCATTGCAAACCTAAAGGCACTCCTTTGTTTGGATAGTTCTCCCATCGATCGAGAAGCTACTCCCTTTGGTTCAGTAAATCTAAGATAGGTCTAGGCTGGTATAAGCTCCTTTTCAATGTGATCCATCGTAAACCAATGGAATCCATCAAAAATAAATAAACCTAAAATGAAACTAATCTTTGACTATCCTTGAGCTGATTTAAGTCCCCCAGCGGCATTCACTCAATAATCAGCCCTAGGTCGGTTTGATTTGTTGCCCAGAGCAACTAATCACCCCAGTGATTCCTTATTTTTAGAAGATGTGAGTCCCCACGCTTTCTTCTTAAGACTTGACCATTATATTCTAAAAGGCGTTACCCCTTTGGTTGGATAGTCCTACCCTGTGGTTAGTAGACTACCCCTTTGGATTAGTAAATTTGAGTTAGGTCTAGGCCTTCATGCCTCTTACTCAGTTCAGTTCATCACAAGCTAATTGGATCCATCTAAATCAAAACAAACAAAATTGAAGAAAATGAAATCATCTTGACCATCTTTGAGCTGATTTAAGTCCCCCAACAACTGGTCTTTACTTTGGAGGATGTAAGTCTACTACGTTTTCTTCCTAATGCACTTGTTGTATACCGAAAGACATCCCTTTGATTGGCTAGTCCTACTATGTGTTTGATAGATTACCCCATTGGATTGGTAAATCTGAGTTAGATCTCAGCCTCCGTGGCTCCTACTCACCGCAGTCCATCGCAATCCAACATGGCTCAGCTAAAAAATTAAAAACCTAACAAAATTGAAACAAATTCAACCCTCTTCCCGAGTGGAAACAAATCAAATCTTTTTCTCCTTAGTGAGACTCATATCAAATCAAACCTCTCATCTTTTTTGTGGATGATTTGAACATGCTTCCCTAGTGGAAGGTTCACACTCTATCCCATAGTGGATTCTTCCCTCTCTCTTATGTCTTGGACATAAGTAGAGCCATAATGCATTAAGATCTGGACTCTCTCTATGCCTTGGATTAAGGGTAGATTGTTTCTATTAGTGCTTATGAGCTTTTGGAGTTGTTGATCATTTCGATAAACACCAATATGTGCGGTGTTCCTTGTTAGTCACACCACACCTATTGGGCACCCTTTGTTGACCTCATTTTTAGGATGAGCTCTCAACCCCACCATCTTAGACATAGGGCTTCTCTTAGACTTTAAGAGTTCTCTACTGATTAGGCAAACACTCTACCTAGCCCTAGAGACTTAAAAGAGTTAGCCATAGGAATAGGTCATGCCTTAGGGGTGTTAGGAAAATCTATCTACCCTTAGCTTGAATCATTCCTCACTTTCCTTCCTTCAAGTTAAACTCTAAATCAATTCTATTTGATTTCCTCCAAACTTAAATCAATTCCATGATTGAAATCCATGATTGAAATCTATGATTGAAACCCATGATCAAAATCCATCAAAATTCCTAAGTCCAAATTTTCCTAAGTCCTTAATCCTTTCTTAAGGACTTAGCCAATATCATGATCAAAACCAAATCAAATCTTTGAGATTTTATCATGATTCATTTATATTCTCATTTATATTCACATATATAAATGAAATATAAATTCAAACCAACCAAACTAAACTCAAAATTCAAAATCAATTCATGAAATTTCTTAACTCCTTAAAAATTTCTTTAAATGGACATAGCCAAAATCAAATCTAAATCAATTCAAACTCATGGGATTTTCTCATAACTCATTTATATTCACATATATAAATGAAATATAAATATAATTTCATGAAACCAAATTCAAAAATTCAAGCTTCAAACTTCAAAAAATTTTGTATGTCTTTTAAATCCTTCTTAATGGACTTAGCCTAAATCATGGTCAAATCACTTGAAATCCTTGAAATTTTCTCATGATCGATTTATATTCTCATTTATATTCACATATATAAATGAAATATAAATTCAAACAATCAAAACAAATTCCAAAAGTCAAACTCAAATCCACTCAAAATCCAATCAGAGCCTTTCAAGTTAAAATCTTGAACTTAGCCTAATCAATTTCAAATCAAGCCAAACTCTTGATTTTCCTTCATGATTCAATTAACCCTACAATCATGAATCCATATATAATTACAAACTTCAATCACCAAATCAAAATCCAATTCAAAAATTAAAGCCAAAAGCCTTTCATATTCTTCTTTTGAATATAAAATTCTCAAATGAATCTAAACCCATTTGACTTCAAACCACTTGTAAATGGATTTATATTTCAATCATAAGTCCATATACAAGATCAATTAAACCCAAATCAAGCTTTGACCAAGCCATTTGACCCACTTAGGCTCACTTGACCCAAAGTGACCTAAAATACCCTTATGAGCCAAATTCTAATCCTAACCAAATTGGATTGAACCAAACTTATCAATGCCTCTCATCAAGATCAACAATCATCATGGGATGATCAATCAAGCAAATTAGGTTAAACAAAGTCAAACCTAATGGTTGGCTAAGTCAACACTTAGCCCAAAATGAAACCTAACATAGCCAAATTCCATCATAAGCCAAATTGATTGAAATCATTGATCTAAGTTCACTCATGACCTATGTTTGAATTTGACTAAGCCAACATTTGAGCCTAACTTAGTCCAATTGGCCACTTGACCCCAGTTGATCCAAGTTGACCTAAAAGTCAAAATGTGTCAAAACTTGATCTAAGCCAAATTGATTGAAACTAATGGGTCAAGTTCATTCCAAATCACTTGTTGAACAAAGCCAACTAGACCAACTTAAATTGACTTTAGACCCAACTTGACCTAAAGGGGTCATGTTGAGCTAAATTTGAATATAACCAAATTGATTGAAAACAAAGATACCAATCCACTCCATATGACTAACCAAACCTAAACCTACCCTTGACCTAGCCCAAATAGGTTAAATGGGTCAAATAGGTCAACTTGACCCATTTGACCTAAATGAAGTCATATGAGCCAAATTCAAAACTAATCCAAATTGAACCAAACCAAAGCCACCAAAAAATTTCAAATGGTCATATAAACTTGACCCAACCCTTGGTTTGACCAAATTTGACCAATTGGTCAACTTGACCCAAGTTGACCCATTTTGACCTAAATGGGTCAACATGAGCCAAACCTTATAAATGAATTCCAAATCTCATGAAACTTGGCCAAACCTAGTTTCTCCACATACCCAACATATCCAAATTGAAAAATCAACAAAATAACCATTCTACCCCTACACCATAGAATAAATTTTGGCTTAACCCATGGGTAATTTGGTCATACCCTATTCATATCCACTTGATGCTTTCCTAATAGCTCAAGGGGACCTAATGAAGAGTGTTGCATCCAACCCAATAGGTTTGGGTCAGCCAAATGGCCCAAGGCCAAACCCATGTCAAAATGGAAAATTCAAACTCCCTCTTCCACTCAATTTCAAGCACATGGGAGGTTGGCAATCCACTCCTTGCCTCAAATTGACCATGTGCACACTCCTAACAGCTCAAATAGCCTCCCATTGTGATCAATTGGATCAAAATGACATAATGGCTTACAATTATTTGATCCTTCAAGGGGGGAGATATACTCCCCCTAATTCAATCTGAATTAGGGAATGCCACATTCGATTGAGTACTAGAGAGAGTAAGAAGCCATCAGGGAGTGATCCCTAGCTTCTTAGGGCTCTAGATGTTTTCCTATCCTCAGTTTTTGAATAGTGAAAATAGGGGAGGAAAAATCAAAGAACTAACTTTCTCCATACTCAATTTCCACCAAATTCCCTTTGCACACTCCATCAGAGAGGCAAATCGAGTGCACCCAAGCTCTCTTTCAAGTTCCCAAGGCAGAGGAAGGCTAGATCAAGCATGAAAAGTGGAGGAGGAGTTGGTCTAGAGCTCTTCACTCAACAGGCTCAAAGCTTAGCCTCACTAGACGAAGCTTCTCCAAGGGAATCGAGCGCCAATGATCACCTCCAGCGAGGTATGCATTTTTAGACCATTAAACTCAATGTGGTGTCGAGCTTTGTGAAAGAAATTTTAATTCCATGGAGTTTTGACCGTTAGATGTGTTTGTACCCTTGCTTAGATGGTGTGGGTTTATTACCAATTCAATCTGCGCTCAATTGAGCTCAGATCATGGCTCCAATGATGGATGGTCTCCATTTTTTGTAGAGATTGGTAGGGATAGATTTCTGGCCATCCATCCATGTATTTTGGATAGACGAAATAGATTAAACGCATGTTTAGAAAATTCTTTATCTATTTTAAAACTGCGAGAGGAACCCTGGCCGTTCGATAATTGATTGGACGATAGAGATCAAAGCGTATCCACCGTCATGCCGCCTTTTGGATTTGACATTTAAGTGATGGGTTCACAGCATGATGCATGTAAAGCATGCTGACCGCCGCCACCACGCGTCGCGCCATGAGTTAAAGGATTAGTTAGAGATTTAATTAAATGCTAATTAATTTCTAGATCTTCTGAAATTTATATCTCCTTCAATAAAATTTAGAAAAATATGAAATAAAATCCTATGGAAAAGTAATTCAACCTAGAATAGTTTAAAATTAATTTCAATGGGTTTTGAATTATGCATTTCTTTAATTTTGGGTTTTATTGGAAACTTCATTTTTCTAATTACCTATTAATTAAGAGTTTGATTAATCCCAAACTTCTTCAGTGTATTTTAGGGGATGGCTTCAACCTCCTCTAATTTTCTTGGCATTTATTGAGGGCTTAATTAGGAGAATTGCATATAGATTTCCTAATTATTCCTTAACCTAATTAAGAATAATTAAGGTGTGATCAATGATTTTAATCCATGATTAGGGTTGATTAAAGTCAGATCTAGTAGATAGGAGGTTTAGGGAATAATTTTGGGGCATTTCCCCTAAGCTATTTCCTAAACCCCATTTTCTCTCCTTAATCTTCTCTTAATTAAGGGTTAATTCACTAATTATCCCCTTAATTAATTTTCTAAAAATTCTAAAAACTTTCAGAACTTAATTAATCTTCTTTGGGTAGTTGCTTAGGTGTTTATTAGCCTAAGTTCAATTAAGAAAATAAAAACCCAATTCATAGGTATGAAAGGGTGTTTTGAAATTACTTAAAGCTAAAACTCCTTAGTTTAATTAAACATTAATCATGAGCCAAATTGCATTAGGCCTTTTTATTATTAGGTGCATTGTAAGTTTAAATTCCTTGTGAGTTTTTTATGTCATCTTATTGGCTCATAATTATCTGGTTAATTATGCTAAGGTAGTGTAGGTAAATGTTAATTAACTTGCTTAATTCTTACCTTAACCTAACTAATGCATAAAAATGGATCTAATCATCTAAAAATTAAACCAAAATATCAAACACATGTGGGAATGGGTTAGAAACAACAAACTCAACTCACATTTTCAAAATTAAATCAAACTTAAAACTAAACAAAAGTTATCTTAAATGAAATTTGACTTTCTTTAAACTTTCTTATTTCATAAGAATGTATTTAGGATTTAATTAAAGTGAATTTTTTTACATGCTTTCATTGCTTTTAGTCTTTCCCCAATATGTTAAATTTGTATGTCATGTGGTTTCATGCATTTATATTTTTCAAATTCAAATTTAAAATTGAAATTGTTTACTTTATGTTAAATTTGCATGTGTTGGCTAAAGTAGAAATATGAGTGGCTATTATCACTACTAAATTCAAATTATTTTTAAAACATATGAATCAATTACCAAATTTGAAAGTGTGCTTCTTATATTTTAATTATAATCTTGCATGTGATGAATTTATGGATGTGTTTATCATAGGTTTCTCTTCTCTTTTATGTTAGCATAGTTTTGAATAGGAGTTGGTAAGTTGTATGGTTCATTTGAAAACATAACACTTACCTAATTCCACATCCTATTCATTCCTATGCTACCACTTAAGGAGGGTTACCTATGCTTGCACACATAAATTGGATAAACAAAAATGAATCAATTAATACAACTTTTGCATTCTCTCTT
This sequence comes from Cymbidium sinense, assembly GCA_021442155.1. Lineage (NCBI taxonomy): Eukaryota > Viridiplantae > Streptophyta > Magnoliopsida > Asparagales > Orchidaceae > Cymbidium > Cymbidium sinense. Next base: position 41,513,047 of record CM038230.1, read on the forward strand.
TCCATTTTATTTCTTTTATACACATATTTGTATTTAAGGAAAGTGGTATATTAGTCTAGACAACCTCGAGATTGTGAGACTTTAAGTAGCCCTAAGTAGGTCTTATACCTTACACCTCTGGTTAACAATGGCGCTGTACTCACTTATGCCTTTCTTACTTTCATGTATGTATGTGAAAAATTGGATAAAGAAACTCTTTTCTACTAAAGAAAATCATGCATCCTAATCTTCTAAATTTCCTTAAATGGATTACTTAGCATGCATCATAAAGTGTGTTAAATATTCTCATTTGTATGCATAGGTATGCTTAGGATTCATTCATATGCATGTTATACATGTTGAAAAAGAAATGAAGTAATGTTTGAATTTGGTTCATTTTCTTTAATCTTAAAATGCCTTTCTTTTTGAATAGGTTTGTTTGGAGTTTATCTAAACTTAGGTTAATTAAAAGACTTAATCAAAATATTCACTAAATAAAACTAAAATGTGAATCTACTTTAGAAATTACTTAGGTTAGGAAAGGAAAGAGAAGTTCCCTTCTCTTTCGCTTTCTTTATTATTTAGTAATTAATTGTAGGATTCACTTGAACCTAATCAAAACATGAAATAAAATCATCATAAAATAATTAAAAAACTTAAATGAAACCCTCCTATAAGTTAAACATGCTTTCACACTTAGAAAACTCTAACTTAAAGCTATAGCTAAGCATACCACACTAACCTTCAAAGCGCACACACTAGCCTAAGTCACCACTTTTAGTTTTAGGTTTGGGTGGTGCATGGTTTGATGTTTTATTTTATTTTATGATATATGTTTTAGACTCGATGTTAGGGTTTATGCTCGTAGAATGAATGGTAGGACGCTCTTATTCTAACTATTCTTTTCTGCAGAGGATTATGCTTAAGGGGAGTTATCATAAATAAAAATATAAATGCTTTTGCTTGTAGGTGCTTTATACCCCTAAGCATAATCTAATAGGGCAGCTAGTCTTAGTCACCCATGTGTGGGGTGATAAGTCCAATTTATATGCTTAGGATTTGTGTGGTTTACTTTAGTGAACCTTTATTTTGCAGGTGTTAGTTAGATTTCCACTTTTCCTTTTCATGTAAATTTGTGCAATTAGGATTTTGGAAGATTATTATGAGATTTAGGATGAACATTGGTCATAAGATCCTATTTTATACACCATGTGAAGCCTTGGAGCATCCACCTTCCAACCATCCAAAAAGAGGGGCCAAATAAGAAAGAAAGAACCAAAGAAGAAAGAAAGAAGAAAAGAAGAAGAAAGAAGAAAAGAAGAAAAGAAGAAAGAAGAAAGAATAAAGAAGAAATGAAGCTTGAAGACCCCCATAACAATGAATTCCTTGCTTAATTGTAATTTAATTCATTTTGTTATCCAGGTTGTATAAGGGTAGAGCCCGACCACCCACATTTGTCTTTTCAGGTTTGTGCGGTGGTGCCCGACCACAATGACCTTTTATTCTTTTTACGATTAGCTTTATAAATTGATTGATGATTTGTTTAGCTTTTGCACTAAGTGGCATGCTTTTCCTAGTTTCTTCCTTGCTTTATGTATGCCCTGAATGTGGATTAGGCTCCTAGGAAAAAATAAATCTTTTACCAAACTTAATAACTCAAAATTAAAAATAAAGAACTCATAACCTCACTTAAAGCTTAGGTCTAAAATCAAGATAAAAGAATTAGCAACCCCTTAACTAGATGAGTAATTCTTTTACAACATCATGCACAAATGCATCTTGCTTCACTCTTGATTGAAGGGCTTCCACCTTTGCTAGAGAAACTTGGCTTGACCTTTGAGAGCCATGGTGGAAACACACCTCCTCCCTTCTCACTAATTTTGGTCAATAACTTGATTTCTCATGCATTAGTCATATGAATCATATTAGCTTGAGTCAAAATAATTATCCAAAAAAATAATAAAAATAAAATGAAATTTGAAGTGCATTAGATTTAGGTCATTTGAAGCATGCCCTTACATAATCTAGTCTCTTTAGGGAGTGAGTTTAAGGACATAGTCTCTTTCTAAATAAATAACAGCCTAGTTATCTTGCATAAGCATAAAGACTTGCCTACATGTATTTAAAATCATAGGAGGAGTTAGTTGGCAGCCACCCCCAGGCGATTATAAGTCTAAGCTGTCTGGGGGTTTGTCCTCTCCTATGGAGGCAAATCAATTACCCATTTTTTGCCTTAGATTTAGGTTGTGCTTTTGGCCCTCACCAAAGCTCCCTAGATTTAGGTTCTGAGGTTGCTTTTCCTTTTCATCGATCATAAGCATTATTCCTAACCTCTTAGCATTTCCTTAATCTTGTGTTAAGGAATCATAAGTCCTAAATTTATAATAAAAATGCAACTCAAACAAATTAAATCAATTTCAAAAATGTAAAGCCCAACTATAAGATAGTTTGAGATGTTCACTAGGTTTCCTAGCATCGTGGGCATATTTTACTTATCTTCCTTTAGCTTTGCCAATAACTCCCTCTTTTTGATCAATCCCATTTCATCTTCAAAAATGAACTAACTGATTGATAGTCCCTTCCTATTGAAATCTTTGAAGACAATAATTATTTACCTTAATCGAGAGTTTTCCTAAGGAATCCCCATTCCTTAGGATGCAATTAACTATGGGGGCTTGCCCCTGTAGGGAACTTAACGAACCGAGTTTAAAATAAATTCTATTTTACTTTTCCATGTAAAGTAGGAGAGGAATCTCTGGTACATATGCAGACCCATCATCCATAGGAGTCCTTATTGAGGTGATTAGGTCCATTAAAGGGTAGTGACTTATATCTTTCGAGATAGTATACTACTTCTTGATGGCATACCCGATCAGTTGAATAAGTACATCTGTTGATCTACGTGGCATCCTAAAAAGATGAATTTCTATAGTGACTTGTCTTTCTTTTCTCACCACATATTTGAAAGGCGACTCCCTAATAGAAATTTTAAACTAACATAGGTCAAATCAAGCCAAATCAAATCAAATAAACCCCAAACCACTTGAAATTTGGACTAACCTACTTTTAACCCATTTCAAATCTGCCCAAATGGATATTTTGACCTTGGGTTTAGGGCATCCCATGAGATAAGACACATGCTTATTGAGTCATTCTCTCCCCATGGCCACTTGGCACCCAACCATAGGTTCACATAGGCACCTTGAACCATGGCTGACCTGACCCAAAGGTGGTTAGGTTAGCCATGATCCATGGGGAGGTGAAATCACCTCCCCATCCCCATTGGAACACTTGGAAAGCCATAGGACACCCACTAATCTATTGGCATCCACTCTCATGCCCTCCTCTACTTAAGGGAAGCCAACTAACATGATTTCGTGCCCAAATCGAGCTCCCATGGTGACCCCTTGATCATAAATTCCAAATCAGCCATGGTCGTCCGATCCAAGGAATGAGAGGGTGTACCCCTAACTTATTCTCACTCAAACTCATAGTCACACTCGATTGAATCCTAGTAGCCAAGGAAAGAAATCCCAGAGCCATTTCCAAGCTTTCCAAACCTCCCCAAAATCCCTATTTTTGGATTTATGTAAAACCAAAATAGAGGAGCAAACCAGTGATTGCCATTTTCTCATTTCTCCACAAAAGTGCAATTAACTTTGACACACCTTCCTTGGAGTAAATCGTGCAAGAATGAATCTTTTCCCAAGCTTCCTGATGGTGTGGGATCATTTTCATGTCATTCATTTTTCACTGTTAGATTTGATTATTCTACTTCCCCGAGGGTGTGGGATCATTTTCATTTCCATCCGAGCTTGAATGAGCTCAGATTGAGCGGCCATTGATGGATGGTAGCCATCCTTCATCGGTCGGGAGGAGATAGATCATGGACCATTCATTCCACATGATTGGGATGGACAGTCCTGATCAAATCATGCATAACCCCTCTATTTAATCTATCAGAACTATGGGTTTGATCATGGACGTCCGATCTACTCCACGGAGATACCGAGTATGCCACCATTCGAGTCAGCATTCAGATGTGACAACTTAAATAGCGAATCTCATCGTGCCATGTAGAAAGCGCTCTGCATTAGCCGCCACATTGCTTGATGGGATTAAGGCTTTAATTAGGGTTATTTAATTAATTTTTAATCTTAAAACTTCCTAAATTCATATCCAATTCTTGAAAAATCTAAAAATTTTGAACTTAAGCTCATTTTAAAGATATTTTAGAGTAGAATCCAAAAAAATTATTGTTAATTTATTTTCAATAGTGTATTTGGCTTAATTAAGGTTTAAATAGAAATATAATTAATCTAATTACCCTCTAATTAACCATCCAATTAATCTCAAACTTTTTATGCATGTTTAGAGGAATGACCTCTACCTCCCCCCTATTTTTCTGGGATTTATTGGTTGCTTAATTAGGGGAATCAACAGATTAAGCCTTAATCACATTCTTTATGTAATTAGTGATAATTAAGCAAATGGATAGTAAATTAATCAATCAGTTAAGCTTGTTAACCTCTATTAATGGTGATGAAGTCTAGGGAAATGGATTGGGATCCCTTCTTCCTATCTTTTCTTTAAGTCTTCTCTAATCCCTCTTAAATAATTAATTAATTAACACCTCCCTAATTAATTAATTAATATGATTAATTAAAATCCAAATCATGCCTGAACCTTAATCAATTAATTGAAAGGAGTTAGGGATTGAGACTTTGGCTCCCTTCTTTGTCTCTTTCTCTAAGCCCATCTTACTTTAGTTGGTTAAGGTTAATCAAAGGTTAATTAACTAACTAATGAACTTAATTAATTCGATTAAGTTTACTTCTCTAATCTAGTCTTAGGTAGCTCTTTGGGTGTTCAATAACTCAAATGGGTAGATAATGAAATTATGGTTAGCTCACATGTATGAGAAAATCATGAAAATAGTTAAGTGAGATCCCTTAAGCTTAATTAACTATAAATCATGAGCCAATTGCATTAGGCCCCCTTTATTTCTTAGGAGCAATGCAAGTTTACTTTCAATGTGGTTGCATATCATATTGGCTCATTATCAATATGTTAATTAACTTAAGGTGATGTATGTAAGGGTTAATTAATCCACTTAATTCATAACCTAACCTAATTAAATCATAAAATAAACTTAATTATTCCTTCCTTAAACCAAAATTAACTCACACATGGGGAATGGGATTAGAACCAGCAAATCTATTTTATATTTTCTAAATTAAATCAAACTAAAAAATGAAATGACATTAAAGAACTTTGATTTATTTTAAATAGCCATATTTAGTATGATTGTCATTAGGAATTAATTGGAATGAATGAGATCATATGCTTATTTTCCTTTATTTCTTTCCATCCATGTTAAATATTTCTTACCATATGTAATCATGCATTCATTTCTTTAAAATTAATTAAGTAAAATGTTACCTTTTATGTCAAATTGTATGTTGATTTAAATTAAATAAGTGTGGCTATTATCACTACTAAATCAAATGTTATTTCCAAAAACCTATAAATCAAGTATATAAATGAAGTGATGTTAATTACAAATATCTATAAGTTTGCATGTGTTGATAATATAAGATATGCAATATGAAGCTCTCTTTCCTTATCTTACATGGATTCACGTAGAATTTACAAATTTATAGTTCAATTGAAAAGAACACAACATTTGTCTAAATTTATTCCTATGCATCTCCATGCTAAAATTTTGGAAGAATTTCATATCACATATGTAAATCATATAATCAAATCAAATATGACTTCTTATTCTTATGGTTCTTTTTTGTACATTCATATGTATCTGAGCAAAGTGGTGTATTAGTATGGACACCCCGGGGCTGTGAGGCTTTAAGTAGCCCTAAGTAGGTCTTATAACTTACACCCCTGGTGTAGAACAATGGCACCGTACTCACTTAAAGCTCTATACACATGTATGTGTGATGTGGCCGGTGAATAAGAATTATAAATCATATCATCAAATCAAATACAACTTCTGCTTGAGTTTCTTCTATCCTTATAGCTTCTTATAAATCATCACAAGAAAAAAAATATTTCAAACACACAATCACAACCTCTTCTTAGCATACTCAAAATTTCTAAGTAAATGTCCTTTCAAATTATCCATATCTTCAAACAAGAAACACAAAATGCAAACATCTCCAAGAAAATCTCTTCTCAAATTTTAGAACCTCACCCAACTTATCTAAATCGGTTGAGTATGGGTTCTAAATTGAAATCAAGTTGCAAAGACTCTACTCGATATCAAAATCTCTCCACTAAACCACACTTAACATATTTGAATTGCTGAGTTTGGGTTCAAGACTCCAAATATATATTACTCTTCTGTGATGAATATTAAAGTGGAAATTTGACTCAGATTACATTTCAACATATGCAGAGATACTGCTCAAATCAACCAGTGTAGTCTTTATAGTTAGTACATATGGCCACGTAGAAGTTGGTTTTTACTTTCCCCTTTAAGATTAACTTGGCCTTCGATCAGGCCAGCCTCCCCAAGACTGACTCCACCCATATGGTTTTCTTTGATCATGAATTTGAGGGGGCATGAAGCTTGTGATGGGACTCTCACTCTAACTGTGATGAGGTGGGGTAGAAGCTGCTTATTCATCGAGATGCCCTTCGATTTTGAATACCCTCCATTGAAGAGGAAGGGTGCAGTGGTTCCCACACCCCATTCTAAGATAGTGTCAACACCTGCCAGTCCAATTTTCCCTACCATTACTCCAGTGAGAGCTACTACCTCCTCATGGTTTCTCTGAAGGGGAAGGCTATCTTAGCTTTTGAGATAGTCACCTCCACGTTTGAGGTAGGTACTAGCTCTCGCTTTGCCTTGTTCACTTTTACTCAACACCATAATAAAAATTGCAAGATTAAGTGGGAGCACAAGGGAGCAGCCAGAGAGCTTGAGGCTGCATCACACATGGCCGAGGAGGGTTCTCCTCGAGAGGTCGCTCCACTTCCTACCAGCAACAAGTTCCATCCCCTCACAGCATCGGACAAAGAGGAAGATTATCGGAGGATAGCTACTTCTTCTCCACCAGCTGTATACTATGAGACACCGGATAGGGAGTACATGAGGCCGTATACCAGACTTAGGACCGTCTTATGCCAGGTTGGCAGAGCACATGAATGCTCGGAGTCCAATAACTTATTTGATTTGTGATTATTGATCCCTAGGAGTGTTAATGGTCAATTTCATAGGGAAAGAGCCATGGAGACTCAAGCATCTACTCATGCAAGCAGAAGGGAATGATGGAGGTATGCCAGGTAGTCGACAACCTCTATTCAGGTAGATTTTTCTAGTCGACCCCCCATCAAGGCCAATCATTAGGATCAAATTTTTCTTATCGGTGCTACCCACCATAGGCAGAGATCTCCCATCGAGGAATAGTCAGTGTTTCCTTCACACCGCTCCCCTCGTCATCCACCGTCACTCGTATAGCTCCCAGCATCCACAACTCCCACCAAGATATGGAAGCCACCATCCGGGGAGAGACCCGTACCTTTGGTGATCCGACTACGGCCAAAGGATCCCAATTCATCTACTCCATCGACTGAGGTGAGGATGAGTTCCCATACTCAACCTTCTACTTCAGTCTTGGTGAAGAAGGAGTGGCGACCCTGCAGCATCATGGTCACACCACCACCACCACCACTATCAAAGCCTATGGCGATAGAGGTTTTATAGGGGGAAGGTGATAGTTTTATAGTTCCCATGGCAATAGATCTCTCCAATGACACCACTCCACTAGCAAGCAGTCATGAGCATATCTCTTCTAGTGAGCATGACCCTCCTAGAGCTAGCACTCCAGTGAAAGGTAGTGTTAGGTGTATTTCAGTTAATGACCACAATCCCTCTACCAATCAGCCTCGGGTATTTATGCTAGCACATTTAGATCATTCTTTAGATGAGATCGTAGCCGCTTACCTTGCCAAGAAGAGGGAACTCTCAGGCAATGATCGTACAGATTCTGAGGATGAGCTGGTACCATTTGATCTTGATTAGGATGACCTTCTTGAGGATTCTACCGAGGTTCACATGGTCAACACTAGGGACTCCCTTCATAAAGATTAGCACAGTTAGGAAGGTGTTGTAGTTGAGGAAGATGATGTCGTTCGTTCAACCCAACACCTCCATCAGTAGCTTAAACAAAAGGATAATCAGATCAACTGAATGGAGATAAGGATGGAAGACTTGTTAGGAGCCCTCCATGCATTTTAGAATCAGACCTTAGTCCCACAACATATATCGATAGAGGTAGATCATCTCGAGTTAGCATATGTACTAGATCAGCACAAGAGCACTTCTCTAGTAGATTAGGACAATGACAACTTGCATAGGAAGGTGGTGGACCACACCTCCATGTAAGAGAAAGATATCAAGTAGTTAGTGGAATAATGGGTGAAGGATGCGTTGGCACAAGCCTGAGGTGGCTCATTTATTCTAAAGGGTAGACCCTACCTGGAGGAATTTGATGTTGTCCAATATCCTAAGGGTTTTGTGCCTCCTTCCTTTAAAATCTTTGATGATAGTGGAAACCCCCGACATCACATACCACATTTTAGGGTTGGATGTTGCAATGCCGGTGGCAGCAAGGCACTCTTATTCTGCCTCTTCGTTAGTAGCTTGACAGCCATCACATTTGATTGGTACACTGAACTACCAAATGGTTTAGTGAAGAAATTTGTTGAGTTAGAGTAGCTCTTCATTAAGAGATTTGCTAGAGCACAGTAAAGGGTAACTGTGGGCAATCTCGTTGTAGTTCAACAACACCCCAGTGAGTCCCCTGTTGATTATATTCTTAGATGGCATAATTTAAGTATGAAATGTGAACCACAGCTATCTGAATAGCATACCATTGATATTCTACTCAAGAATATTCATGGCCTGGTCGCCTTTATGCTTAACGGGTTTACTATTAAGACATTTGAGAAATTAATCAACAGGGTGACTACTCTGCAAGGGCAAATCAAATAGTTATCTTTCCAAGATCAGTCAGCCAAGCCCAAACTGCAGAAGGAATATAAGAAGAAGCTAGGGGCAGTCACAGTTGTTGGTAAGGGGAAGTAGCCAGCTAGGGTTCAGTCACACAGACCTCGAGCTCATCAGTCTCCTCTGCCACCTCCTTTGCCACCACCTCGCTCATACGCCACCTCAGCCAGGGCTCCATCGCCACCTCGCACGCCAGTATCCTCGAGTATTCTCATCATCATCGGATTATCCTCATCATCATCGAGTATAGCTACCCGCCACAAGGTAGCTAACATTTACCTACTGTTGTTGATAAATTGAATAAATCTTATTCATTCAAGAGGGAGGTAGTTAGGAAAATCTTTAAGAATCTCTTAAAGAAGCCTGATTTCTTGTTACCAAAGCATAGGAGGCTGGATGAAGTGCGCAAGAGTCACAATCCAAACTATTACCCCTACCACCGCATGCTAGGACATGTCTTAGAAGATTTCTTTACCTATAAGGACTAGCTTGAGCATAGCTATAAGTTAGGTGTCATTGTCATCCCTAAGGAATACCTACTTGAACAACCTTCTAGTTTTATTAGGGTAATCCTTGGGGATACATGTGATCTTCTTGAGATAGAGGAAGGTTGGGATATCTCCCTATCCCGAACCTCCAAGAAAATCATCTTTAATATCAGAAAGTTATCCTTGCAAGTGCTTGAGGAAACTCAAACCTCCAACTCTAAGGAAGGTTTGCAAGTTGCTAAGGACAACTTGAAGGAGGTGTGTGGTGTTTATTTTTGGTGTGGTGTTGTGTGTATATGTGAGGAGACTCCACACAGATTCGAGGATGTACTTATTGAGGTGATCAGGTACGATATTAAGGAATAGTATACTATCTCAAATGATAGATATCACTACCCTATAATGGACCTAATCACCTAATCAGGACCCCTAAGGCATGATGGGTCTTCGAATAAACTAAAAGTTTTTCTCCTACTTCATATGAAAAAGTAAAGTAGCATTTATTTTAACCGGGTTTGTTAAGTTCCCTATGGAGGAAAACCTCCATAGTTATTTACATCCTAAGGAAGGTGAGTCCCTTAAGAATACTCTTGATTAAAGTAAGCGATTATTGTCTCCAAAGACTTTAAAGATAGGACTACTAATAAATTAGTTGTATTTTTGAAAGTCAAGTGGGAGAGATTAAAAGGTGAGAGTTATTATCAAAACCAAAGGAGATGAGTAGGGAGTGCTCATGATACTAGGAAGCCTAGTGAGCACTCCAATCTATCCAATGGTTGGGCTTTATGTATTCAAAATTTAGGAGATTTATTTGTTTGAGTTAAAATTTTATTAGAAATCTAGGACTTATTATTCCACAATACAAGGTTATAGAAATGCCTAAGATGTAAGGATTTATGCTTGTAGCCCATAAAGGAAAACAACAACCTTATATCTTAAATATAGGGAGGTTTGGCAAGGTCCAAAGCACAACCTAAATCTAAGGTGAAAGTGGGTATATGGTTTACCTCGACAAGATAGAGTAAGCCACCCGACTGCTAGACTTATTACCATATAGAATGATAGCTAGCTAACTCCTCCTACACTTTAAATCCATGTAGGCAAGTTGTATGCTTTGCAAGATGGTTATGCTGTTATTTATTTAGAAGAAAAAACTAGTCCCTTAAACCCACTCTTTAAGAGACTAGATCATGAAGGGCATGAATAATGACATAATCTAATGCAAATTTTATCAAGTTTTATTTGATTTTTGGACTTTTTGTTTTAACATAGGCTATATGATTTTTTTTTATGCCTAAATGCATGAGAAATTGATTATGGGCCAAATCAAAAGAGAAAGATGTGTCTTTCCATCAAAGGCTCTTATTGGTTAAGCCTTTATTCTCTAGCATAGATGGAAGCTCTCCCTTAACAAGAGTGGAAGAATATGACATGCATGATGTTATACATACAATCATCAAGCTAAGGGGTTACTAAATATTTTATTATCTCAATTTAATTCCTAAGTTTTTGTATGAGGTTGTGAGTTATTTAAAATTTTAGCTATGAGTTATTAGTGGGATAGAAATTTTATTTTTATCCTAGGAGCCTAAATGGATCCAGGCCACACAGCAATCACCAATCATAAAGAACTATGAAAAGGCATGCTATTTCTAATGCACAAGCTAAACAAAACATCAAAAAATTTTATAAAACTATTGTAAAAAATAAGAGGCCGGTGTGGTTGGGTACCGCTATACAACCCAAAAAGAAATGTGGGTAGCCGAGCTCTACCCTTATACATCTCAGTATAATGAAAGAATAATTATAATTATAAAATGATAAGTGTTATGGGGGTCTTCATTCTTCATCCTCCATTCTCCACTCTTCATCTTTCATTCCTTCATCTTAATTTTCTCCATTTCTATCTTTCTTTTGGCTTTGATTTGCTCCATTTCTTTCTTTCTTTTGGCTTGATTGGGATCTAGCTTACTCCGAAGGCGTCACATAGTATATAAGACATGGTCTTATAACTAATGCTCACTCTTAATCCTAATACTAATGCAAAATTACATTAATAGAAAGGAAAGTAAATATAGCTACACCTGTAAAATAAATGTTAGCTAAACACACCATATAACCCAAGCATTTATATGAATAATTTGGACTTAGCACCCCACACATAGGTAACCAAGCCCACCTATCCTAACTTAGGTTATGCTTAGGGGTATGAGCAACTTGCATGACAAAAAACATTTATGTTTTTATTACCACGCCCCTTAAGAACAACCCCCTTCAGAAAACATGATTAGGCTAATATCAGTCTAACATCCAGACTACGCACATACACCCTAACATCTAGTTTAAAACAATACATCATAAAACCAAACACTCATCAAACCATGCATCGCCCTAATATAAAGCTAGTAATGGTGACTTAATCTAATGTGTATGTGTTAAAGCTTGTGTGGTATGTCCTAACTAGGCTTTAAGGTTATAATTTGCTAAATATGAGGGATTTAATTTATAAAGGGTTGATTTCTATTTAAGTGGTTTAATTGATTTGAAGATTTTATTTAGTGTTTTCTTTATTTTCATATGACCTACACTTAGCAACTAAGTGTTATAATGAGATGAAAGAGAGGGAGTCTCTCTTTTATCCCAACCTTTAGTCATTTCTAAGATGAGTTAATTAATAAATTTCCTTTAGTGAATGATTTATTATGTGTTTTAATTAACCCTAAGTTTAGATTCACTCTAAATAGCCCTATTCAATAAGAAAGACATCTTAAGATTAATTGAAGTGGATTACTATCACATAACACACATTCATTCATTTCTTTCCATCATGTATATCATGCATATGAATAATCCTAAGCATACCTATACATGCAATGTAAATCTTAGCTCACTTTGATGATGAATGTAATGAAATGTATTTTGAATTTAAATATTTCATTTTTTTTGATTGAATTATGAATGCATGTCTTTATTAAAAAAAAGAGTTTTTTCATCCATTAGCTAAATACACATTTACATGTATAAAAGTTTTAAGTGAGTATGAGACCATTATTTTCTACACTAGGGGCATAAGGTATAAGACCTACTTAGGGCTACTTAAAGCCACGCTGCCCTGGGATGTCCAGACTAATATACCACTTTTCTTAGATACAAGTAAATGTATGAATAACTATAATGATAAGAAAAATCCATGCAAAATATTATATTTGATTTATGATTATTTATTCATTAGCCACATCATACATGCATATGCATAAGAGTTTTAAGTGAGTACAACGCCATTATTTTTTACACCAGGGGCATAAGGTACAAGACCTACTTAGGGCTACTTAAAGCCTCGCAGCTCTGGGATGTCCAGACTAATATACCACTTTTCTCAAATACATATGAATGTACAAAAAGAACCACATGAATAGAGGATCATGCAAAAAAAAGGTTGTGTTTGATTTGATTATGTGATTTACATATGTGATATGAAATTCTTCTTAAGTCTTACCATGAAGGAGCATAGGAGTAGATTTAGGCAAGTGTCGTGTTCTTTTCAAATGAACTATACGCGTGCAAATCCTATGTGAATCCATGTTAAGATAGGGAAAGAGAGCTTCATATTACATGTATTATATTATTATCACATGCAAGCTTATAGATATTTGTAATTAGCATCACTTCATTTTCAATAATTAATTTACAGGTTTTGAAAATAATTTTTGAGTTAATAGTGATAATAGCCACACATATTTTTAATTTAAGTCAACAAATGTAATTTGACATAAAAGAAAATATTTTATTTAATTAATTTTAAAAGAAATGAATGCATGATTTCATATGGCAAGCAATATTTAGCATTATTGGAAAGAAATAAAGGAGTGTAAGCACATGATTTTATTCATCCCAATTAATTCCTAAGGATAATCGAATTAAATAAGGATATTTAAAATAAACCAAAATTCTTTAAAGATATTTTTAAATTTGAGTTTGATTTGATTTAGGAAATATGAGAGAGGTTCTCTAAACCTAACCTAATTTCCCATGTGTGAATTAATTTGGTTTAGTGAAGAACATTTATGTTGATTTTATATTTTAATTAGGTTAAGGTATTAATTAAGTGAATTAATTAACCCTTAACTATATCACCTTAAGTTAATTAACAAGTTAATAATAAGCTAATATGATATTCAACCACATTAAAAGTAAATTTTTAATTCTCCTAAGAAATGAAAGGGGCCTAATGCAATTGGCTTATGATTAATAGTTAATTAAGCTTAAGGGATCTCACTTAAGTTGTTTTATAATTTTCTCACACATGTGAGCCAACTATAATTTCATTATATCTCACCTTGGGTTATTGAACACCCAAGGAGCTACCCAAGATCAATTAAAGGTTATTTAGGTGTGGTTGAATTGATTTTTTAATTTTAATTTTATTAAGCCTTTAATTAATTGATTAAACATTTAAGTTATATTTTAATTTGAATGATAAATTAACTTAGGGGGGAGGATCAAGGGCAAGGCCCTAATCCTAATCCCTAAATCATTTAAACATTTAATTAGATTCTGATTTCTTTATTTTGAAGATTTGTCCCTTAATTAATCAATAAATTATTTCATTACCCTTTAATTAATTTGATTTTTAAAGCAAAAAAAAAAAAAGGAAATGGATTAAGAAAAATTTCCCCAACCACATCTCCTAAGTCATCTTACTGTTCAATAGAGATGATTATGCTTAAATGATGAATTAAGTTATTGTTCATTCATTAATTATGATTAATTTGATTAAGAGAGTCATTAGGGCTTAATCAGGTGGTTTTCCTAATTAAGTAATCAATAAAATCCTAGAAAAATATGGGCAGCATAGATTATTCCCCTAAACATTCATACAAAAATTTAGTTTAATTGAGTGCTTAATTAAGGTGTAATTATGCTAATTAGACTTTTGATAAAACCTTGATTAAGCTAAAATCACTGTTCAAAATTAATTAAAGATAATTTTCCTAGGTTTTACTTTGAAATATCTACAAAAAGAACCTAAGTTTGCATTTTTTGGATTTTCTATAATTAGTTATGATTTTAGGAAGTTTGAAGATTAAAAATTAATTAAATAGCCCTAATTAAAGTCTTAATCCTGTCGGGCCACGTGGCAGCTGACGTGGTGCGCTTTCCATATGACACGATGGGATTGACTATTTAAGTAGTCACATTCGAGTGCTGACTCAGCCGACGGCATACGTGCTTTCTCTGTAGACCGTCCGATCTAAGATTGGACGGCCACGATCCGATCCATGATTTAGGAAAGGAATTAAAGGTTCTACTGCAGAATTTGATTAGAGCTGTTCATCTCAATCACGCGGGATGGATGACTCATGATCTATCCCGTTCGTGAGCGATGAAAAATGGATACCATCTATCTTCCCTCATTTGATTCGAACTCATCCGAGCTCGAATTGTCTCCAAATTCTTCCCACACCTTCAGGGAAGGGAGACACACACATCGAATTGTCAATTTTCCATGAATTTCAAATTTTATTCACAAAGGACCGACCCACTTTTGCATACAAGGCTCAGTTTGAGAAATTATCTCACTAGAGCTAATGTCTGGTGGTGTATCACCAGAAGTAGCTTCGCCTAGTTAAGGCGAGGCCCTGTTGAAGAGCATTAAGCTTGATTTGGTGTGGGATGCTTGGTTGACAAATCCATGCATGTAGTGGGCTCAGCTTTGATCGAACTCAATCCTCCCATGGCTTGGAAGCTTAAGAATTGGTTTGGTTGGCTTCAATAGGGTATGGTGATGGTGTGACTAAGAGGAATTGAAGTTTGATTTTGAAATGAGGTAGCATTGACCGGGATTGGGATGCCCTATTTCAGCTTTGCTCAAGAATGGGCAATGCCAAATGGAGAGGGTTTGGGGATCATTGGAAACACTCTGAGGGGCTTTGAAAATGGGTTAGGAGAGCTCACGATGCATGTTTGTGCAAAATCGTGCTCGAATTAAGGGGGTATACCCCTCAATTTTTCATCATGGACGGATGACAGCGTGCGCACATTTTGCACTGGCTCGCCATTGTCCGGCCATCGGACTTATCTCCATCAATTCAGGGAGTCATGCCAGGGATGGGAGGAATGATGGGGAGCTGCCATGGACCCATTGTGCAGGGTTTACAAAGTTTGGTTCTAATGGGTGCTCAGTTTGGGTTGAAGGTGAGCCAACTCACCTCCTAAAGGTCTTTTCCTGACTTAAGGTGAGTTAGGTTAGTTAAGTGGGATAGGAGAAGGTTCCATGGAGTGCTAATGAGCTGCCATGGGGATGGGGTAGTTGACTTTAGCTTGGATCCATTGGTTTTAAGGTTTAAATCCTATGGTTTGATGGATAATCCCGTTGGTGGGGTCTACCTAGATTTTGGGCTGGTTTGGAAATGAATTAGGACATGTTTAGGTCAGGTTTGGCTAAGTCCTAAGGTCTCATAAGTTGATTTGGAGTGATTTGGCTTGGGTTGGTCAAATGGGTTTAATTTGGGCTAGGTTGGATTGGGTTGACCAATCGGTCAAATTGAGTCAAACTAAGGCTTGGGTTAGGTTCATATGATGATTTGGGATATTTTGGTTCAATTAGTTTGTCCTAGGTTTGGATTTGAATCATTTGGATTCATCAAATTGGTCAAGTTGACTAATTTGACCAAATTAGGTTGGGTTAGGTGTTGAATGAGGTTCAATTGGTTGATTAAAAAAGATTGTATGCTTTGGTTTAGTCTAATTTGGAATTAAATTATATTTTGGTCAATTTTAGGCTAGGTTGGGTCAAGTTGACCAATTGGTCAACTTGGGCTCAATCATGCCTTTGGTCAAGTTCAATAAGTGATTTGGAATGAACTTGAACCATTGGTTACAATCAATTTGGATTAAATCATGATTTGACCCATTTTGGCTTTTTAGGCTAATTCGGGTCAACTTAGGTCAAGTGGTCAATTAGGCTTGGCTTGGCTCAATTGATGGTTTGGTCTTGTTCAATCATTGATTATGAAAGAGTTTGGGTCAATGGTTTTAATAAATTTGGCATATGGTGGATTTTGGCTAGTTTGGGTTTCATTTGGAGTAAATGTTGACTTGGTCAAAAGTTAGGTTTGACTTGGTTTGACCTAATTCAAGGTGGTTGATCACCCCATGATGATTGGTGATCACGATTAAGGTTTAGATAGGCTTAGTTCAATCTAATTTGGGTTGGATTATAACTTGGCTCAAAAAGGTCTTTTAGGTCACTTTGGGTCAAGTGAGCCTAAATGGGTCAATTAGCTTGATCAGGGTTTGATTCAAGTTTAGTTGAACCCACATATAAGCTTAGGATTGAAATATAAATCTAATTATAATTGGTTTGGAGCCAAATGTGTTTTGGTTCATATGATAATTTCATGTCAAAAGGGTCAACTTGGGTTTGGTTTGGGTTGACTTGGATTTGGTTTTATAATGGTAGTTTATGTTTATATTTGGATCAACGATTATAGGACTGATTGAATCATGATGAAATCCATGAGTTTTAGTTGATTTAGATGTCATTTAACCAAGTTCAAAAGTTTGGCTAGAAGGGTTAAAATTGGAAATTTGATTTGATTTGGATTTGGTTTGGTCTATTTGGATTTATATTTCATTTATATTTGTGAATATAAATGAAGATATAAATGGGTTATGAGAAAATCACTTGAGAGAGTGATTTGGAAGCAAATTTGACCAAATTAAGGGATATAGGTCGAAAGAGGCTAACTTGGATTTTGAATTAGTTTGATTTATTTTTGGTCATTGGAGGGTGGGTTTCATTTATATTTATGAATATAAATGAAAGAATGATTGATTTATAAAGAAATCAACCAAGTTTGAGTTGGTTTGAAGGAGTTTTGACTAAGCATATAAAGGTGGTTCATATGGCTTAGGAAGGGGTTTCGGAGTTTGAATTTAATCATGGGTTTCAATTATTGGATAGTTGGATTTGATTTATGATTTAGAATTTGATTTGAGATTGAATTTGATAATTGAGAAAATCAATTAGATTGGGGTTGATTTGGATTTGATTAAGGCTAAGTCCATAAGATAAAATCAAAGAGCTTAAGAAGGGATTTAAAGTTTGAATTTAGTGACGGATTTCAATCATTGGATAGTTGGATTTGATTTTAAAATTTAAATTTAAATTTGAGGTTTCGTTTAAAAGAAGGAAGGATTGGGTTTGGGCTATAGGGTAGGCAAGTCCTCCTAAATTCCTAAGGCACGACCTATTCCTATGGCTAACTCTTCTAAGTCTCTTGGGTTAGGTTAAATTCTCACCTAATTTCTAAAAGTGTCTTAAGACTAAAGAATTCTTAGTTTCTATAAGTGTCCTAGATTTATGATGAGGAAGCTGAGAGCTTACTCCAAAAGTGAGATCAACAAGGTGACAACCCAGCAGCAGCAGCAATAGTGGTCCACCTTTCTTGTCTGGGATAGTTCAGTAGTGCAACCACTGTCCGAGCCCAGCACTCAATCCACCGTTGCAGCTACTACTTCTTCTTCCACTAGCTCCTCTTCTACTAGTAGGAGCATTGTATCAGCGCACAAGGGCATTAAATCCCTTACCGCACTTATTTTATTAGACTTCGATCATGTACCTCCACCTAAGAAGAAATCAATGAAGAAAGCATTCACTTACATCTTATCCACTTCTGATACTCCTGATTTTATTCCTTTAGAAAACTCTCCAAGTATAATTAACAATAATAACTCTAGTTCTGATCATTCCTCTTCTAATTTAAAAATATATTTTCCATTCCTAAATCATTCGGGTTTGCCCATTGAGATTGATTTGGAATCATGCGACTTCGATGATCCCATTGGAGAAGTTGTAGGTAAACTTGATGAGTAGGTAGAACTTTCCACTAAACCATCTCATGAAGTCACTGAAGTCAACCTCCATAGTGGCAAAGTTCTACCTCCTAGGTTAGCACCTCAGGATAAGGGTAAACAAGTTATTGGTTCAAGTGCTCAAGAAGCCCCTCCACAGGATACACCATCTATGGATATCCTTGTGGAGGACAAGCCCAGAGTTGACTACAATGTCCTCACTCACCTAAGAAAGTTGCCAGCTAAACTTAGAATATTTGATGCCCTTATCTTATCCAAAGAGATGAGGGAGTCATTGATCAAAGCTCTTCTTGATCCCGAAATATGCTTAGCTCAGCTGACTGTTATTGGAGAGGATGCATGTTATTCAAGAGAAGACTGTTGTTGACCTCACTTTTAGAATGAGCTCTCAACTTCCCTATCATAGATCTCAGACTCTTGCAGGCATTAAGAGTTCCTTAGTCTTAAGACACTTCTAGTGATTAGGTAAACACTTAACCTAACCCTAGAGACTTAAAAGAGTTTATCATAGGATTACGCTATGCATTAGGGACTTAAGGAAACCACTTTCCCTATAGCTCAAATCCAGCCCATGCACACTCCTTCAAACAAATCCAAATCAAACCTCAAATCAATCCCAACTTAATTGAGTGATTCAAATCCAAAATCAATTCCGAATCCAATTCCAATTCCAAATGATTCAAATCCAAAATCAATTCTAAATCCAAAACCTTCCTAAGCCTTATGAACCACATCCACAAGCTTATTCAGACCCTTCAAATCAACCCAAAGCCAAGTGATTGGCATCATTTATATTCAAAACTATAAATGAAATTGCATCCAAATCATCCAAATCAAATGAATATAAATCAAACCAAATAAAACCTTTCTTTTTTTGAACTTTTTGACCAACCTTAGCCAAATTCACAATCAAATCACTTTTAATTCACATGATTCTCTCATGGATCATTTATATTCTCATTTATATTTACAAATATAGATATAATATAAATTCAAATGGCCAAAATCAAATCAATATAAATTCAAAACTCAAATCTAAACCCGATTTATATCCTTTAAGCCAATTTTTTGAATTTAGCCAAATCATACTCAAATCAATCCAAACCCTTGGATTTTCTCTTCAAATAATCACTCCTTCAATCACATGCCCAAATATAAACATAAAATACAATCACCAAGCCAAAATCAAACTAACCCAAGTCAAGCCCATGTTCATCCTTTTGATTTGAAATTGTTAAATGAACCAAAACTCATTTGACTCCAAACCACTTACAATTGGATTTATATTTCCATCATAAGTCCATATGTGAGTTCAACCAAACTTGAATCAAGCCATGATCAAGATAATTCACCCTTTTAGGTCCACTTGACTCAAAGTGGCCTAAAGACCCTTTTTGAACTAAGTTCTAATCCAACTTGAATTGTGTTCAACCAAGGCCACCCAAGCCTCACATTGTGATCAACAATCATCCTAGAGTGATCAATCACTCAAATTGGGTCAAACCAAGTCAAACTTAGCTTTTGACCAAGTTAACACTTAGCCCAAATGAGACCTAAATAAGCCAAAATTCACTAAGAGCCAAATTGATTGAGACTATTGGCCTAAACCAATCCATAATCAACTATTAAACATGACCAAGCCCTCACTTGAGTTAGACCAAACCCAATTGGCCCTCCTAACCCAAGTTGAGCCAAATTGACATAAAAAATGCCAAAATGGGTCAAATCTTGATCTAAGCCAAATTGATTGCAACCAATGGGTCAAATTCTTTCCAAGTTGATTATTGAACTTGACCAAAGCTTCAATTGACCAATTAGGCCCAATCTAGCCCAATTGACCATGAACCCAACTTGACCCAAAAGATCAAATCAACTTGAAATCAAACCAGATTAGAATTGATTGAAACCAAATCTTGCAATACATTTCAAATGATCAACCAAGCCTAAACTAACCCATGACCTAACCCAATTAGGCCAAATGGGTCAAATTGGTCAACTTGACTCATTTGACCCAAATGTACCTAAATGAACCAAAACCAAATCCAAACCAAATTAAACCAAACCAATGATACCCATAAGCTCCAAATGATCATTTGAACTTGACCTAACCCATGGTTTGATGCAATTTGACAAATTGGTCAACCTAATCCAATTTGACCCAACTTGACCCAAATGGGTCAAATTGAGCCAAATCAAATCAAATGAACTCCAAATCACTTGAAATTTGGCCCAACCCATTTTTAAACTATTCCAAATCTATTCAAATCAAACTCATAGCCAAATAACCACTTTGCCCTTAGGTCAAAGGTTATCCCATGACCAAATTCACTTGGAATTTGACCATTTTTTTCCCAAGGCCACTTGACACCCATATATTGGTCCACATGGGCACCAAAGAGGGTGGCAAACATGACCCAATGAGCTTGGGTCGACCATGACCCAAAGGGTGGCAAAATTGACCTCCCCAATCACCCTTGGACACTTGGCTCACCAAATTCACTTGCCAATCACATGGGCTGCCAACTCTCCCTCACTCCTCCACCCAAAACAACCCATGTGGGGCATTTTCCAGCTCAAACTGATCAGCCAATCCAAACCATTGAGCCAAAATAGCAAATTAGCCATCCACCATCCGATCCAAGGAGGGGAAGATATCCCCCCTCATTATCACTCAATAAGTAAGAGATTCATTCCTTAGAGCTCTAGAAGTTGAATTGAAGCCTCCCTAAGCTTTTCCTAGACATTCCCGAGCTTCCTTGCTTCCCGTTTCTCAATTTTACTCAAAACTAGAACAAGGGAGATCAATCCTGAGCTCAACTCACTCAATCCTCAACCAAAGTGAAATTAACCTTCCACACACCATCCTTGGACCAAGGTGAGTCGAAATGAATTGAATCCCGAGCTTCTCGATGATTGGAGCTAGGCGTTTGATTGAAGTCGATCACCTACGTGCCATGGATTGATCTTTCAAGCTAACTACATTAAATCAAAGCTCATGTGGCTCAACAGGGCTTCATTTCTTTCAAACAAAGCTTCTTAATCATTAGAATCGTCAATCATAAGCTTCGGCGAGGTATGCCATTGAAATTGACCTTAAAGTAAAATTTAATTGGTCCTTTGTGAAGGAAATTGTTATGTCACATGTTCTCCACTGTTAGATATGTTGCTTGTGCTTCCCTGAAGGTGTGGGATGAATTTGAGCTCGGATCGAGTGACGATCAATAGACGACATCCATCTCTCGCCGCTCGGGCGGAGACATATCATGGACCGTCTGATCTGCATGATCAGATCGGACAGTCTTGATCAAATTGTGCTTTAGATCTCTCTGATTTTTGCCTTAATCGCAGGATTCATCTCGACCTTCCGTTCTTAGATCAGACGACCCATGGAGAAAATGCATCCACCACTAGCTGACTTAGCTGACGGATGTGATAACTTAAATAACCAATCCCATTGTGCCACATGGAAAGCGTGCCATGTCAACCGCCACATGGCATGATAAGATTAAGAGTTTAATTAGGCTTAATTAATCCAATTTTAATGGCAAAATTTTAAAAATTCATAATTAATTATAGAAAAATCCAAAAAATATAAATAAATACTCATTTAAAAGGTAGCTATGAGGAGAAGAATATAAAATTAAAATCAAATAATTTTGAATAATGATTTTGACCAAATTTAAGTTTTATTAGTAATGTAATTAAGCTAATTACTCTCTAATTACTCTAGCAATTACTTCCAAACATTTTGAGATTAATTAGTAGAATGATCTCTTCCTCCCATAATTTTCTTGGAATTTATTGCTTGATTAATTAGGGGAATTGCTTGTTTCATTCTTAATCCCTCTCTTTATTAATTAAATGATTAATTAGCATGTTAAATAGTAATGAATCCATTAATTAAGTTGGCTAATCATTATGAAATAGTGAATGGACATAGGGAATGAGATTAGGACATCTTTTCCAATCTTTTCTCCTAAGTTTACTTCATTTGGATAACACTTTATCATTTTGTAACTAATTAGTAGCTTAATCACTTCATTACATAATTTAATTAATCAAACTCAAAACTAAATCATTCCAGAACTCAATCATTCAATTCTTGGGTAGATTATTAGGTGTTCAATAACCTAGGAGAATTTCAATGGAAATTATAATCAAACTACATATGTAGGAGGGTTATAAAAGCACTTAATCAAACCCTTAGGTTAATTATCAAATAATTCTGAGCCAATTGCATTAGGCCCCTTCATTTCTTAGGTGCATTATTGATTTAATTTCTATGTGGTTTCATATCATATGTTGGCTCATAATTACTTGGATAATTATGTTAAAGTGGTATAGGTAAGGGGTAATTAATGGATTTAATTCATACCTTAACCTAATCAAAACATAAAATCAACCTAATTATTCTAAATTAAACCAAACTAATTCACACATGGGGGGAATGGGTTAGGACTAACAAACCCTTCTCATATTTCCTAAGTCAAATCAAATTTAAAGATAAAAACCTCCTTAAGGAAGTTTGATTCATTTTAAATGATCTTATTTTATATGTTTGTCCTTAGGAATTAATTAGGGTGAATGAAGTCATGTGCTTACATTCCTTTATTTCTTTCCAAACATGGTAAATATTTTTTTTTCCATATGAGATCATGCATTCATTTTTTTTTAAAAAATTAATTAAATGAAATATTTCCTTTTATGTCAAATTGCATGTGTTGGCTAAAATTAAGAATATGAGTAGCTATTATCACTATTAAACCAAAAGTTATTTTTTTTAAACCTATAAATCGAAGATTATAAATGAAGTGATGCTAGTTATAAATATTTATAACCTTGCATGTGATGATAGCATAAGATGTGTATTATGAAGTTCTCTTTTCTTCTCTTAACATGGATTCACATAGGATTTGCAAGTGTATAATTCATCTGAAAAGAACACAATGGTTACCTAAATCTATTCATATGCATCTCTATGTTAAGACTTAGGAAGGATCTTCGTATTACACATGTAAATCATACAACCAAATCAAACATAATCTCTTGCATGATTCTTTATCTATTTGGTTCTTTTTGTATAGCTACATGTATCTAAGAAAAGTGGTATATCAGTCTGAACATCCCGAGGCTGCCTCTAAGTAGCCCTAAGTAGGTCTTGTACCTTACGCCCTTGGTGTAGAACATAATGGCACCGTACTCACTTATAACTTTTATACATGTGGATGTGTATTTAGCTAATGGATGAAAAATCCCTCTTTTCTACATAACAAAGGCATGCATTAATGATCCAATTAATAATTGGAATATCCAAATTTTCAAATCACATCTCTTTGCATTCATCATCAAAGTGTGCTAAGATTTGCATTGCATGTATAAGTTTTGTTAGGATTATTTATATGCATGGTACACATGGTGGAAAGAAATGAATGGATGCGTGTTATGTGATAATAATCCACCTTAACTAATCCTAAGATGCATTTCTTATTGAATAGGACTATTTAGAGTGAATCTAAATTTGGGGTTAATTAAAACACATAATAAACCATTCACTAAAGGAAATTCATTAACCAATTTATCCTAGAGATCACTTGAGGTAGGAATAAAAGAAATAATGTCTCTCTTTATTCTCTTTCTAACACTTAGTTGCTAAGTGTAGGTTACATGAAATAAGAGAAAACATTAAGTAAAATTCCCCGAATCAACTAAACTACTTAAAGAGAAATCAACCCTTTATGAATTAAACCTCTCACACTTAGAAAATCTTAACTTTAATGCCTAACTAGGACATACCGCACAAGCTCTAGCACATGCACATTAGATTAAGTCACCATTTCTAGCTTTAGGTTTAGGCTGTGCATGATTTGATGAATGTTTAGTTTCATGATGTATTATTTTAGACTGGATGTCAGGGTGTATGTGCGTAGTCTGGATGTTAGGCCGATATTAGCCTAATCATACTTTCTGCAGGGGGTTGTGCTTAAGGGGTGCTATAATAAGAATATAAATGCTTTTTGTTTGGAAAGATGCTTATACCCCTAAGCATAACTCAAATTAGGATAGGTGGGCTTGGTTACCCATGTGTGGGGTACTAAGTCCAAATTATTCCTATAACTGCTTCAGTTATTTGGTGTGTTTACCTAACATTTATTTTGCAGGTGCAGCTAGATTTACTTTCCTTCCTTTTAATGTAATTTTTGCATTAGTATTATGATAAGTGTTATAGGGACTAAGGTGAACATTGGTTGTAAGACCATGCCTTATATACCTTATGAGGCCTTGGAGCAAACTACATCCCAAGTCAAACCAAAAGAAAGAAAGAAATGGAGAAAACCAAGATGAAGGAATGAAGGACAAGGAGTGAAGAACGGAGGATGAGGAATGAAGACCCCCATAACAATTATCACTTCATAATTGTAATTTATTCTTTCATTATACAAGTAGAGCTCGACTACCCATATTTCTTTTCAGGTTGTATGGCGGTACCCGATTGCACCGTCCCCTTATTTTTTTACGATACCTTTATAAAATTTTTTGATGTTTTGTTTAGCTTGTGCATTAGAAATAGCATGCTTTTTCATAGTTTCTTTATGATTGGTGATTGCTGTGTGGCATGGATGCGATTAGGCTCTTAGGAAAAAATAAATTTTCTATCCAATTAATCAATTCAAAATTAAACTAAATAATTTATAACCTCACCTAAAGCCTAGGACATAAGTCAAGATAATAAAAGATTTTGTAACCCCTTAGTTGGATGTTCTATGTCTCATATCATGCATAAATCATATTATCTCACTCTTGCCAATGGAGGGCTTCCACCTTTGCTAGAGAAAATGGCATGACCTTTGAGAGCCATGGTGGAAACACACCTCCTTCTTTCTGATTTTGGCCCATAACTAATTTTCTCATGCATTAGGCATATAAAATCCCATATCCTATGTCAAATAAAAATGTCCAAAAAATCAAAATAAAACTTGAAAAATTTGCATTTGATTTAGGTCATTATTCACGCCTTTCATGATCTAGTCTCTTAGGGGGTGAGTTTAAGGACTTAGTTTCTCTTTTAAGTAAATAATAGCTTAACCATCTTATAAAGCATATGACTTTCCAACATGTATTTAAAATTATAGGAGGAGTTAGATGGCGGCCAACCCAGTCAGTTTTAAGTCCAACAGTTGGGTGATTTATTCTCTCTTATAGAGGTAAACCATACACCAATTTTTACCTTAGATTTAGGTTGTGTTTTAGCCCTTGCTAAAGCTCCCTAGATTTTGGATTTGAGATTATTGTTCCCCTTTATAGGATACAAGCATAAATCCTCACCTCTTAGGCATTTTTACAATCTTATATTGTAGAATTATAATCCTAGACTTTTAATAAAAATTCAACTTAAATAAAAAAATCTTCTCAAATTCAAATGTATAAAGCCCAACCATAAGATAGATTGGGGTGCTCACTAAGCTTTCTAGTATCATGAGTACTCCCTACTTATCTCCTTTGGTTTCGATAAGAACTCTTCCCTTTTGATTTCTCCCACTTGATTTTCTAAGAAAAACCAATTGATTGATAGTCCTATCTTTGAAATCTTTGGAGAAAATGATCATTTACCTTAATTGAGAGTATTCCTAAGGAACCTCATTCCTTATAATGTAATTAACTATGGAGGCTTTCCTCCATTGGGAAGTTAACAAACTCGATTTAAATAAACCTTACTTTATTTTTCCATATAAAGTAGGAGAAAGATCTCTAGTACATTCGAAGACCCATCATGCCTTAGGAGTCCTCATTAGGTGATTAGGTCTATTATAGGATATTATCTTCAATCTATCGAGATAGTACACTCTTCCTTAATGTCATACTCGATCACTCTAATAAGTACATTTATGGATCTGGGTGGTGTCCTCTCACATAAACACACATGAAATAATAAAAATAAAAACACCACAACTGTGGAGTTACATTCACTGATGAAGACCTTCTGTTAGGGACAACCGAGCACAACCTTCCCCTCTACATCATAGTGGACATAGGGAAATTTAGACTCTCCAGGGTGTTAGTTGATCCAGGTGCATCAGTGAACATTATGAGTCTAAAGACCCTTGCTTACTTAAGGATTGATATCTTCAAACTCTGAGGAGATCAAATGATGTTGAGAGGATTTAATGAACAAGGCGAGAGGGCTTTAAGCTCTATAGGTTTGCCATTGGAGATAGATGACTGGAAGATAGAAGGCAAGTTCTAAATAATTGATTCAGATACATCTTTCATGCTTTGGTCAGTAGGCCTTGAATACAAGGAAACAATATGATTCCATCCTCTTTACATCAATGCATCAAGTTTCGAAGAGGTGGAATGGATTATTATGTCAAAGGAGACTTGAAGCTATTCTTAGTCAGAGAGGTTGAGATATATGAGGACGCAACTTACTATTTTCCTCCAAATCAAAAAGTTTATTCTCACAAACTTGGTGAAAGTTCAAAAATAAAAGAAAAAGCAGAAAAAGAAAAACAAAAAGAAAAAGAAAATGAAAAAAAAAAGAAAAGAAAAAAGGAAAAGGAAAAGAAAATACAAGTGAGCAAGAACTAGACACCGAGGAAGAAGAGAGCTGGATGTTAGATTCCTCTCACAGTTCGTTCCTCCATAAAAACACATGGGTAGGATGGCTTGACCCCCACCAGGTAGAGGCAGAGGCAGATCCAAAGGCAGTTACAGAGGTGGAAGACCTCCTCCCTATTAGCCACCTAATAGGAGCTATGTTCTGACAAGAGTACCCCCACTATCCACATAGACTTAGAGTCTAATTCAGAGGATGAGTCTCTTGTGGTTAGCATGCTGACCAACCCCTCTCAGCGGGTCCCTTTAGTGGTGACGTTTGGGCTAGATACGATGAAGACCAGGCCTCCAAGCAAAGCATGAATGTATCTAAATCACTATTATTTAGAATAATCAGTTAATAGTTGGGAACCTTAGCTCTAATCTTACTTTCTTCCTAGAAAGTTGAAGGTTTAGTTGTTAAGGAGGCCCCTAAGTCATCCACATATGTCAAGCCAAAGAGATTTTTGTTGGGAGCATCATCCTCAAGTCAAGAAGCTGATGTAGAACTTGAGGATGATTCATATAATGATTTAATGTAATTTTCTTTTGATTGGTATTCTCCTTGTGTCCTTAACTTAGCTAAGAAGGGATTAATCCCACATACTTGTTCTAAACACAAATTAGATTACTTTGAAAGGTTATGGGATAATCGAAGAAGACATCCTCAATCAAGACCAAGGCTAGGATTTGGCACAGTGGGTCCAGTCAATGACGACAACCATTGCTTAGTCATCACCACTCATTTGGGGTCTGATAGGCTCTTCTCAAATCATGCTAACTCTTATGAGGAAGTATGTTTAGAAACTTCAGATGACCCAAATGAGCTTGAAGTCAAAGATGCATCACCAGAGTTCGAAGAAGAGATCAAATCAACCATTGATGAACTCAAAGAAATCAACTCGGGAACAAAAGAAGATCCATGTCTGACATACATCAGTTTCTTATTGAATGAAGAAGAAACTAATGACTTAGTTAGGCTATTAGATGAGTTTAAGGACTACTTCGCATGGAGTTATGAAGAAATGTTCAATTTATTTCCTAACGTGGTAGTCCACAAACTAGCAATAGAACTTAATGCTAACCCTGTCAAGCAAGCTCTTAGACATATGCAATCAGACGTTGAAAAGTAGGTCACTTCTGAAATCAAGAAACTGATCGATGCTTATTTTATCAGGGAAGAAAAATATCCTACCTAGTTGGCCAGTGTCATCCTAGTCAAGAAAAAGAATGGCCAAATTTGCATATTCATTGATTTTAGGGATCTAAATAAAGCATGTCTTAAGGATGAATTTCGACTTCCTATACCAGAATTAATGGTGGACATTGCCTCATCTCATGAAATATTCTCTTTTATGGATGAGTCATCTGGATACAGCCAAATCAAGATGGCCATCGAGGATAAGAGAAACACTGCTTTTCGAACCCCGATCAGAATATATTGTTACAAGGTGTGGTGTTTATTTTTATTTTATGTGTGTGTATGTGAGGGGACACCATGCAAATCTGCAGATGTACTTATTAGGGTGATTGACTCTCACATTAAAGAATAGTGTACTATCTTGAGAGATAGGAGTTACTACCTTATAATGGACCTAATCATCTAATAAGGACTCCTATGTCATGATTGGTCTTCTAATATACTAAAGATTTTCCCCCTATTTTACATGAAAAAGTAAAGCAGGGTTTATTTAAATTGGGTTTGTTAAGTTTCCTATGGAGGAAGCCTCCATAGTTAATTACAACACAAGGGAAGTGATTCTCTTAATAATACTCTCGATTAAACTAGGCGATTGTTGTCTCCAAAGATTTCAAAGATAGGACTATCAAAAGATTGGTTATATTTTTGAAAATCAAGTGGGATAGATCAAAAGGGGAGAGTTCTTATCGAAACCAAAGGAGATAAGTAGGGAGTGCTCATGATGCTAGGAGGCCTAGTGAGGACTCCAATTTATCTTACAATTGGGCTTTATGTATTTGAAATTAAGGTTACATTTGTTTGAGTTAAAATTTTGTTAGAAATCTAGGACTTATAATTTCACAATGTGAGATTATGAAAATACCTAAGAGGTGACGATTTATGCTTGTAGCCCACAAAGGGAAACAATGACCTCAGATCCTAAATCTAGGAAGCTTTGGCGAGGGCCAAAGTGTAACCTAAATCTAAGGCAAAAAGTGGGTATATGGTTTACCTCCACAAGAGAGAGTAAGCCACCCGACGGCAAGACTTATTATCACCTGGAGTGGCAGCCAGGTAACTCCTCCTATGCTTTAAATCCATGTAGGCAAGTCATATGCTTTGTATGATGGCTAAGATGTTATCTATTTTGAAGAGGAAACTAGTCCTTAAACTCACTCCCTAAGAGACTAGATCATGAAGTGCATGAGTAATGACTTAATCTAATGCAAATTTTAACAAGTTTTATTTGATTTTTGGACTTTTTGTTTTGACATAGGGTATAAGTTTTTGTATGCCTAAATGTATGAGAAATTGATTGTGGGCTAAATCTTGAGAGAAAGAGGTGTCTTTCCATCAAAAGTTCTTACAGGTCAAGCCTTTATTCTTTGACACAGATGGAAGCCCTCTCTTAACAAGAGTGGAAGAATATGACATGCATGATGTTATACATATAATCATCCAGCTAAGGGATTACTAAAAATTTTATTATCTTGATTTAATTCATAGACTTTTATGTGAGGTTATGAATTATTTTATAACTTTAATTGTGAGTTATTAGTGGGATAGAAAATTTATTTTTACCCTAGGAGCCTAATCGCATATAGGCCACACAACAATCACCAATCATAAGGAAACCATGAAAAGACATGCTACTTCTAATGCACAAGCTAAAAAAACATCATAATTTTATAAAGCTATCACAAAAGAATAAAAGGTTGGTGCAGTCGGGTACCACCGTACAACCCAAAAAGAAATGTGGGTATCTGAGCTCTACCCTTATACATCCCAGCAAAATGAAAGAATAAATTACAATTACAAAATGATAAGTGTTATGGGGTGTCTTCATTCTTCATCCTTCATTCTTCACTCTTCATTTTTCATTCCTTCATCTTGGTTCGCTTCACTCCTTTCTTTCTTTTGGGTTGATTGGGATGTAGCTTGATTGCGATATAGCTTGCTCTAAAGGTATCACATAATATGTAAGACATAGTCTTATAATTAATGTTCATTCTTAATCCCCATAACACTTATCCTAATCCTAATGCAAAATTACTTCAAGAGAAAGGAAAGTTAATCTAGCTACACCTACAAAATAAATATTAGCTAAAACACACCATACAACCCAAGCAGTTATATGAATAAATTAGAAATAGCATCCCACACATGGGTAACCAAGCTCACCTGTCCTAACTTGGGTTATGCTTAAGTGTATAAGCAACTTGCACATCAAAATACATTTATATTTTTATTACAGTACCCCTTAAGCACAACCCCCTGCATCAAATATGATTAGGCTAATATCAGCCTAACATCCAGACTATGGACATACACCCTAACATCCAGACTAAAATAACATATCACAAAACCAAACATTCATCAAACTATGTACCACCTTAATATAAAGTTAGAAATGGTGACTTAGTTTAATGTGCATGTGTTAACGCTTGTGTGGCAGGTCCTAACTAGGCTTTAGAGTTATGATTTGCTAAATGTGAGGGGCTTAATTTTTAAAGGGGTTGATTTCTCTTTAAGTAATTTAATTGGTTTGGAGATTTTATTTAGTATTTTCTTTTATTTTATATGACCTATACTTAGCAACTAAGTGTTATAAAGAGAAGAAAGAGAGGGGATCTCTCTTTTATCCCTACCTTAAGTCACTTCTAAATTAATAAATTAATGAATTTCTTTTAGTGAAAGATTTATTTTGTATTTTAATTAACCCTAAGTTTAGATTCACTCTAAATTTCCCAATTCAATAAGAAAGGCATATTAAGATTAATTGAAATGGATTAGTATCACATAACACACATCCACTCATTTCTTTCCACCATGTATATTATGCGTATGAATAAATCCTAAGCATACTTATACATGCAATGTAAATCTTAGCACACTTTGATGATTAATGCGAATAAATATATTTGGAATTTAAATATTTTATTTTGATTGAACTATGAATGCATGTTTTTATTATGCAAAAGGGAGGGTTTGGGGGGGGGGGGGTGTTTCAAGTGAGTATGACACCATTATTTTCTACACTAGGGACATATAGTACAAGACCAACTTAAAGCCTCACAGTCCTAGGATGTCCAGAAAAATATATCACTTTTCTTAGATACATGTAGATGTATGAATGACTATAAGGATAAAAAATCCATGCAAAAGGTGATATTTGATTTATTTAATTTATGATTTGTTATTCATTAGTCACATCACACATGCATATGTATAAGTGTTTTAGTGAGTACAATGCCATTATTTTCTACACCAGGGACGTAAGATACAAGACCTACTTAGGGCTACTTAAAGCCTCACAACATCGGGATGTCCAGACTAATATACCACTTTTCTCAAATACATATGAATGTACAAAAAGAACCAAATGGATAAAGAATCATGCAAGAAATTATGTTTGACTTGGTTGTATGATTTACATGTGTAATAAGAGATTCTTCCTAAGTTTTAACATGGAAATGCATAGGAATAAAGTTAAGCAAGTGCTATGTTCTTTTCAAATGAACTATGCACTTACCAATTCTATGTGAATCCATATTAAAGTAGGGAAAGTGAACCTCACATTACCCATCTTATACTATCATCACATGCAAGGTTATAAATATTTATAATTCACACTATTTCATTTTTTTTAATAATTGACTTATAGGTTGTAAAAATAGCTTTTGATTTAATAATGATAATAGCCATTCTTATTTTATTTAAGTCAACACATGCAATTTGACATAAAAGAAAATATTTCATTTAATTGATTTTAAAAGAAATGAATGCATGATTTCACATGGTAAGCAATATTTAGCATGATTGGAAAGAAATAAAGGAATGTAAGCATATGATTTCATTCATCCCAATTAATTCCTAAGGATAATAAATTAAATAATGCTATTTAAAATGAATCAAAATTCTTTAAAGATGTTTTTCAAATTTGAGTTTGGTTTGACTTAGGAAATATGAGAAGGGTTTGCTAATCCTAACCCATTTCCCCATGTGTGAATTAATTTGGTTTAATGAAGTATATTTAAGTTGATTTTATTGAACACCCAAGGAACTATCCAAGATCAATTAAAGGTTGTTTAGGTTAGGATGAATTAATTTTTAACTTTAATTTCATTAGGCTTTTAATGAATTGATTAAATACTTTGGTTATGTTTTAATTTGAATCATGAAATTAACTTAGGGGAAAGGATCAAGGGCAAGGCCCTAATCCCAACCCCTAAATCATTTAATCATTCAATTATATTTTGATTTTCTTATTTTGAGGATATAATCACTTAATTAATTAACTAATCATTCCGTTAACCCATTAATTAATTTAATTTTCAAAGGTGAAGAATACTTAGGAAATAAATTAGAAAAATAGTCCCCAATCACATTCCCTAAGTGATCTTACTGTTTAATAGGGATAATTATGTTTAAATGATTAATCAAGCTAATGTTCATTCATTAATTATAATTAATTAGATTAAGAGGGTGATTAGGGCCTACTCAAATGATTTCCCTAATTAAGAAATCAATAAAATCCTAGAAAATAAGGGAGGCAGAGGTCTTCCCCCTAAACATCCATAGGAAATTTGAGATTAATTGAATGCTTAATTAAGGTGTAATTAAGCTAATTAATTTTTTTTATAAAACCCTAATTGACCCAAAGTCACTGATCAAAATCAATTGAGTATAATT
Source organism: Cymbidium sinense (assembly GCA_021442155.1). NCBI lineage: Eukaryota > Viridiplantae > Streptophyta > Magnoliopsida > Asparagales > Orchidaceae > Cymbidium > Cymbidium sinense. Next base: position 41,545,886 of record CM038230.1, read on the forward strand.
TTTCTAGATTCTCCTCTGAAATATTTTCAAAATGAGCCTAAGTTTGCATTTTTTTTGGATTTTCTATAATTAGTTATGATTTTAGGATGTTTCAAAATTAAAAAACCAATTAATTATCCCTAATTAAACCCTTAATCCCTTCGGGCCATGTGGCTACTAACGTGATGCATTGATGCGGCACGCTTTCCACATGGCATGATGGGATTAGTTATTTAACGTGTCATATCCGCACGCTGACACAATGGTGGTGAACGCGCTTTCTCTGTAGGCCGTTTGATCTAAGATCGGACGACCATGGTTTAATCCGTGGGTTAAGGGAAAAATCAATGGATCTACCATGAGAATTGATCAGAGTCGTTCATCTCGATCACATAAAATGAATGGCTCGCGATCTATCCCATTCGCGAGCGGTGAAAGACAAGCACCTTCCTTCTTTCTCCATTCGATTCGAGCTCACTCGAGCTTGGATTTGGATCAAATGGATCCCACACCATCTAAGAGAGCATGCAATCACATCCAACGGCTAAGATCTCTCGACATGGAGATTCCTTTCTTAAAAGACCAACACATAGAGGCCTAAAGCTACGGTTTGGAGAAATTACCTCACCGGAGTTAATGTCCGGCGGTGCAACACCGGAGGTAGATTTAGGACTCTATGTGTTGGTCTTTTAACCCAATTCAATGTGGTTGATCACCCCATGATGATTGTTGGTCATGATTGAGGTTTAGATGGGCTTAGTTCAATCCAATTTAGGTTGGATTAAAACTTGGCTCAAAAAGGTCCTTTAGGTGACTTTGGGCTAAGTGAGCCTAAATGGGTCAACTAACTTGATCAAGGCTTGATTCAAGTTTAGTTGAAGCCATATATGAGTTTAGGATTGAAATATAAATCCAATTGCAATTGGTTTGAAGCCAAATGGGTTATGGTTCATATGATAATTTTCACTCAAAAGGGTCAACTTGGGTTTGATTTGGGTTGACTTGGATTTGGTTTGATAATGGGGGTTTATGTTCATATTTGGCTCAATGATTGTAAGAATGATTAAACCATGAAGAAATCCAAGAGTTCTGAGTTAGTTTGAGTATCATTTAGCCAAGTTCAAAAGTTTAGCTAAATGGGCCAAATTTGGGAATTTGATTTGATTTGGATTTAATTTGGACCATTTTAATTTATATTTCATTTATATTTGTGAATATAAATGAAGATATAAATGGTTATGAAAATCACTTGAGTTTGAGTGATTTGGAAGCAAATTTGAATTAAGGATGTAGCTCAAAAAGGCTAACTTGGACTTTGAATTGGTTTGATTTATTTTTGGTCATTGGAGTATGGGTTTTATTGATATTTATGAATATAAATGAAGGAATGATTGATTTAAAAAGAAATCAACCACGTTTGAGTTGGTTTGAAGGAGTTTTGTTTAAGCATATTAAGGTGGTTTATATAACTTAGAAAGAGATTTAGAGTTTGGATTTAATCATGGGTATCAATCATTGGATAGTTGGATTTGATTTATGATGTAGAATTTGATTTGAGATTAAATTTGATAATTGAGAAAATCAATTAGATTGGGGTTGATTTGGATTTTGTTAAGGCTAAGTCCATAAGATAAAATCTAAGGGCTTAGGAAGGGATTTAGAGTTTGAATTGAATGATGGATTTCAACCATTGGATAATTGGATTTGATTTATGATTTGAGGTTTGGTTGAGATTGAATTTGAAGTTTGGTCTGAAAGAATGAAGCAAGGATTGGGTTTGGGCTATGGTGTAGGAAAGTCCTCCTAAATTCCTAAGGCATAACCTATTCCTATGGATAACTCTTCTAAATCTCTAGGGATAGGTTAAGTGTTCACCTAATCACTAGAAGTGTCTTAATACTAAGGAACTCTTAGTGTCTATAAGAGTCCTAAATCTATGGTGAGGAAGTTTAGGGATTACTCCAAAAGTGAGGTCAACAAAGGGTGCCCAATAGGTGTGGTGTGACTGACAAGGCACACCGCACGCATTGGTGTTGACCGAGATGATCAACAACGTCCAAAGAATCATAAATGCTAACAGAAATGATCTACTCCTAAACTCGAGGTGTAGAAGGAATCAATAACTTAGTGCAATGCAACTCCACTCATGCCAAGAGAATGAAGGAGGAACAAGGGACCCACCAAGGGATCAAACACATGAACCTTCCACTAGGGAAGTAGGTTCAAGTTATCCACTAGGGATAAGAAGTTTGGATTTGGATGCAAGGTATGATTTTGGGTAGAGTATTCATTGGGGATCAGAATGCAAAACTAAATAGGAATAGATGCATGAACCTTCCATTAGGGAAGCAGGTTCAGGTTATCCACTAGAGATAAGGATTTGATGAGATTTCTTTTGAGGTGCACTCATTAAGGAATGCAAGTTTGAATTAGATTTGATTGACTCCACTGGGGAAGTCAGAATGATTGGTGTCTCACTAGTGAGAAATTTATTAATTGATTGTTTAAGTTTGGGATTTTATGATGAACCTTATCGGTTTGCGATAGATCACACTGGGCTGATAAGTTGCTTGCCCAACAAATCAGACCCGACCTAAGGTTGCCCGTCAATTTACAATGGTCGTGCTGGAAAGAATGCGTAATAGACTTAGATCTTTGAAAGCAAAGATGACCGTCAGGGTGACTCGTTGGTGGCACAATAAGCCAAACCTGACCTATGGGTGACTACTGAGAGAGTGCCAACCCGAGAACTCACCTCAACTCAAAGTAGTTAGAAAATTCTTATAGGGAGTTTTTACTAACACTACTCTAAAGACGGGATCCATGCTTGGGAAAGGGGCCATTGGGGGCTTGAACTCCTAATCCAAAAGTAAAATATATTTTTCTTATTTTATTTTTTATGTGGACCTTGTAGTTTGCGAGGGACAACACTGTGAAGAAGCTTATATCAGCCTAGTCCTATCTCAGGTTCACTAGACCAAGGGAGAATCTACGCATCTGTTGAACAAATTCTCCAATCATAGGGGGTGGCTACTAGAAAATGGAGACTGTCCAATCCAAGAGTAACCGGATTAGTATCTAAATGAGGCCGCTAAGGACGTGATCCAAATAGAGTGCCCACAGGGGAGGTGTCGCTGGGGGCTTTATCCAAAACCCTGTAAAAGAAAGCCTATAAGTATTCGGTGGCCAACTCAAAGAGTAAGCGCAGGGACTCACATCTGCCAAGAGTGGCATATCCACCGAGTAGGTCACCGTCAGCATGGCGATAACCAACTAACCTAAGGTGTCCATTGATTTGTGATAATTAATCTAGAAAGAAGGCGTGTAGACTTACATCTCTCTAAAGTAGAATTAATGGCCGGATAGTCTATCTTCGATTTGATTGGGGCTATCTGACCTAGGCCGACTGCTAAGCGAGGAGTCCTGTGTAGGGACTAAACCTAAGCTTGAATTAGTCAAGAGGAAAGGAGCCACTGGGGGACTTACCCTAAGCCTCAAATATACTCGACCTAATAAGTACATGATGGCTAGTTTAAGAAGAAAGCATATAGGCCTACATCCTTCTAAATGAAGTCAACATAGGGTAGCTTATCGGGTGCATAGTAAGGCCTTCCAAACTAACAAGGTGCCACATCTGCTCGACAAGCGACCACTTGGATGACATACTAGCAAGATAGCATATCGGTCTGACCTAGAGCAACTAATAAGTGAGTGCCACAAGAGGCTTGCTCTCACATCAAAATAGCCTGAGATAAAAGATTTATGTTTATTTGTGTTGTGAAAGAAGGAATATGATGCCGCTTGGGTTCTCTTACACCTATCCTAAACACATAGAAGTGTCGCTCCACTAAGAAAGGATGCTGCTTGGGTTCTCTTACACCTAACTTAGCTGTACTAGTTGAAATGGAATGCCTCTTTGGTTCTCCTACACCTATCCTAATAGCAATGGAGAGTTGAATGTGGTTTATGTTTGTGTTATAAAGGGATAGGAAGCCGCTCGAGTTCTCTTACACCTACTCTAAACACATCGTGGTGGATTCGCAAGCAAAAGATGTTCCTAACACATAAGAGATGAAATTTGATATGAAAGAATAGTTTATTGATGATTAATTTTGAACAAGATTTATGGATAATATTTCTTTAGGTTGAGGCCATTGATTGGAAGCATTGGGCGCTCTCCCTTACAATTTATAAGGTGATAAGATACTCCTTGGTAGGCCTTCTCTATGGCAAAAGGGCCTTCCCAAGTGGGTTCAAACTTGCCTCCCATCTTTCGACGGGCAACAATTGGTCTCCTTAGAACTAAAACAAGCTCTCTTACTTGAAATGCTCTAGGATGAACTAACTTGTTGTGAGCTTGAATCATCTTGGCTTTATATAGCTCAAGGTTCTCACATGCCCAGAGGCATCTCTCCTCCAAACTTTTGAGCTCTTCTAATCGTAGCTTGGTATTCTGCTCTGTAATAATCTTGCTACCCACAACTATCCTTAGTGATAGGAGTTGGAATTTTTATAATTGAACAACTTTGGATCCACACACTAAGAAAAATGAAGTAGATTGAGTTGGAGTTCTATATGTGGTGTAGTAGGCCCACAAAGCTTCAACCAACTCATGTCACTATCGCTTATTTTCTTCGTGTGTCTTGTTCAATATTTGGATGAGAGTTTTATTGAATGCTTCTGCTAGACCATTTTTCCTTGAGTGGTAGATGGTGGAGTATCTCCAATATATGTTGTGTCTCCAGGTAAAACTATTAATTTTGGTGCTCTTGAATGCAATACCATTACCAGATATAATTCGTCATGGCACCCCGAACCTATATACGATATGGTTCCTGAAAAACTGGAGCACATGCTGAGCTGTGACCTTTATAAGTTAGATTGCCTTCATCCACTTGGAAAATTAGTCGGTGGCAGCTAGAATAAACCAGTGACCCTTGGAAGAAGGAGGATCGATTAGACCCACTATGTTAGTTCCCCAACAATCAAATTTCCACAAGGCCAATGTTGGGTGTAGAATGTTGGGTGGCTGATGTAAAATCACACCGTGCACCTGACATTGGTGGCATATCCTAGCTACATCCATGTAATCATCACGGGGCAGTAGTATCCTCATCTTTAGATCTTCACTTTCATCTTCGAACTGGACTGATGAGCTCCACATAAACCTGAATGTACCTCGATCACAATCTTGCAGGCTTCGTGTTTAGCTAAACAACGTAACCACATATGATCAAAAGACCGCCAAAAAAAGTTGCCATCCTTGAGAGCATAGAAGAGAGCCCTCTATTTCACTTGATGGGCTAATGGCTTCTCATGATGTAGTTTACCTGTATTTAGGTAATCCATGAATGGATACCTCCAATCTAACCCATCATCCTATTTGACAATGGCAACAAATCCTTCAAGAGAGAGTCTCTCGATGAGTTTAGTGTCAATAAAGGATAATACTTGTCTATTTTGGACCCTTATTAAAATGAACTTATCTTCTAGACTTGCCAACTCCTTGGCAAGCTTGGCCAATGCATTTGTTAAATTATCTCCTCGAGGGATCTTGTAGATAATGATCTTTGGGATCTGAGCCAGCAACTCTATGGTGTACTTATGGTAATGATGGAGCTTAGGCTTCAGAACGTTATAGGACCTAGAAAATTGGTTGATGACAAGCTGAGAAACCCCGAAGATGTTGACACTCTGGATGCATAATGTAATGACTAACTCCAGATCGGCAATCAGAGACTCATATTTGACTTCATTACTGGTGCATGGTTTAGACAAATTATATGAGAATCTCATCACATCACGATATGAAGTTAGGAGAACTATTCCTACCCCTGACTTCCCTGGAAGAGTAGATCATGGTTCTTCTTCTTTTTGAAAGGAAGCTGCACCATCAAAGCACATCTCCTAATGGTGAATGCTAATGTCCCCTAAGTTCATGATTTTTTTCATCAAGGAGGTCATCACTAAGCGGAGAATCTGTAGGAAGTGGGTGTGCCACTAAGAAATCTTCTAGTGCATGTCCTTTCATAGCACGGAGAGGTATAAATGTGATGTCAAACTGTGATAAGAACATGGACCATCATGCCTACCATCTAGATAATGTTGGCCATGTCATGAGATATTATAGTGGATTGATTCTAGAGGTCAAATTCACCTTGTGAGAGAGCATGTAATGTCATAGCTTTTGGGATGCAAAGATTAAAGCTAAGCAATGCTTCTCGATAAGTCGGTAGTTTACCTCGGCAAGGATCAAGCCATAACTAAGGTAGTAGAGAGCATTTTCTTTCCCTTGGTCATTGGTTTGGGCCAACAAAGTACCAAGGGAGTCGTCTAGTGCAGTGGTATAGAGAATCAATGGCTTGCCCGGGATAGGGGCTGCTAGAATTGGTGGCATCATTAGGTAGTGCTTGATGTCTTTGAAAGCATGCTGGCATAGGTCATCCCACTTAAACTTGGCATCCTTTTTGACAAGTGTTGAGAATAGCTGTCAACTTCCTGATAAGTTGGATATGAAGCACCTTAGATATGCCAACCACCCTTAGAATGATCTGAGTTAAGTTAGATTTTTAGGGGGTGACATTTCTAAGATAACATTGATCTTCTCCGGGTTGATTTCTATTCCCCGGTGTCGAATAACAAACCCAAGGAAAAGCTACTGTGAATACACACTTCAGGGGATTCATTTTGAGGTTAAATTATCTTAATAGTTCGAAAACTACTCTCAAGACAAAGAGATGATCTTCCTTTTTTTTACTTTTGATTACCAGATCATCAACAGAACATTCAACTTGATGATGAATGAGTTCGTTGAAGATCTGAGTCATGGCCCACTGGTATGTAGCACTGGAATTTTTAAGACCAAAAGGCATGATCTTATAACAATGGATTCCGATTAGGGTTCAAAAAGTAGTGTTTCTTTCATCCTTGGGGGCCATCTTGATTTAGTTGTAGCCAGATGACCCATCCATGAAGGAGAATGCGGCAAGAGATGAGGCAATGCCCACCATCAATTCCGGTATAATAAGTGAAAATTTATCTTAAGGACATGCCTTGTTTAGATCCCTAAAATTGACACATATGCGAATTTGGCCATTCTTTTTCTTAACTGTGATGACACTAGCTAACCACGTAGGGTATTTTTTGTCCCTGATAAAGCCCGCATCGATCAGTTTCTTGATTTCAGAAGTGACCTACTGTTCAATTTCTAATCTCATTTGTCTAGGAGATTGCTTGATGGGGTTAACATTAGGATCTATTGCTAGCTTGTGGACTGCACGTTAAGAGATAAACTGAGTATTTCTTTATAACTCCATGTGAAGCAATCCTTAAACTCAACTAATAGCCTAACTAAGTCATTGGTTTCTTCTTCATTTAGCAAAGAACTAATGTATGTCAGGCATGGATCTTCTTCCATTCTGAAGTTGATTTCTTTGAGTTCATTAATGGTTGATCTAATTTCATCCTCAAACTCTGGAGGTGCATCTTTAACTTCGGGTTCATTTGGGTTATTTGAAGTTTCTAAACATGTCTCATCATAAAAGTTAACATGATTTGAGAAGAATCTATCATACCCCAAATGAGTGGTGATGACTAAGCAATGGTTATCATCATCAATTGGACCCACTATGCTGAACCCTAACTCTGATCTTGATTAAAAATTTCTGCTTTGGTTATCCCATAGTTTTTCAAAGTTGTTTGACTTGTGTTTAGACCAAGTATATGGGATTAATCACTTCTTTGCTAAGTTAATAACACAAGCTGAATACCAATCAAAAGGTAGTTGTATTAAATCTTTATATGAATCATCCTGAAGTTCTACATCAGCTTCTTGACTTGATGATGATGCTCTAAATAAAAACCTCTTCGGTCTAACATCTATGGATGACTTGGGGCCTCCTTAACTACCAAACCTTCAACTTTTTGAGAAAAAAGTGAGGTTAGACTAAGGTTCCCAATTGCTGCCTAACTATTCCACATAATGACTCGAATACATTCATGCTTTACATGAAGGCCTAGCCTTCATCACTGTCTGGCTCAAATGTCACCTCCAAAGAGACCTACTTAGAGGGGTTGGTTGGTGTGCTAACCACATGAGACTCATCTTATAAACTAGACTCTAAGTCCATGTGGATAGAGGGGCTCCCAGAGTCGGAACATCCTCACCGGCACCGCCAAAGGAGGTCTTCCACCTCTAGAATTGCCTCTGAATTTGTCTCTTCCTCTACATGGTGGGGGTCGAGTTATCCTACCCTTATGTTCATATGGAGAAATGAACTATGGGTGGAATCTAACATCTGGCTCTACCTCTTCTTTGGTGTCTAATTCTCGCTCACTTATGCTTTCTTTTCATTTTCCTTTTTTCTTTTCTTTTTCTTTTTCAATTTCTTTTTTTTTCTTCATTTCTTTTTCTTTTGATTTTGAACTTTCACCAAGTTTATGAGAATAGACTTTTTGATTTGTAGGAAGATAATAGGCTGCATCTTCATAAATCTTGACCTCTCTAACTGAGAATGGATTCAAGTCTCCTTTGACATAATACTCAATTCCACATCTTTTGAATTTGATGCACTGATGTAAAGAGGGTGGAACCATGTTGTTTGCATGTATCCAAGGCCTACCGAGAAAGCAGTGAAAGTTGTATCTGAATCAATTATGTAGAACTTGGCTTCTGTCTTCAGTCATCTATCTCTAGTGGTAACAGTATAGAGCCTAAAGCCCTCTCTCCTTGTTCGTTGAATCCTCTCAATATCATCCCATCTCTCCAAAGTTCAGAGATATCAATCCTCAAGTAGGCAAGGATTTTTAGACTCAATGTTCACTGATGGACCTTGATCAACTAACACCATGAAGAGTTTGAATCTGCCCATATCCACTGTGATATAGAGGGGACGATTGTGCTTCATTGTCCCCAAATTAATGTCTTCATTGGTGAATGTAACTCCCCGGGATTCTCTTGAAAAACATGCCTCCTCTCCAACAGTGGTCAGCTGAGCTAAACATATTTTCGGATCAAGTAGGGCTCTAATCAATTACTCTCTCATCTCTTTCGATAAGACAAGGGCATCATATATGCTTAGTTTAGCTAGCAACTTTCTTAGATGAGCAAGGATAATATAGTAAACTCTGGGTTGATCCTCTACAAGTATATCCATAAGTGGAGCATCCTGTGGGGGGCTTCTTGATTTCTATAACCAATGACTTATTTACCCTTATCCTGAGGTGCTACCTCAGGAGGTAAAACTTTGCGACTACGAAGGTTGACTTCGGTGACTTCATGAGATGGTTTAATGGAAAGTCTACCTACTCATCAGGTTCACCTATAGCTTCTCCTATAAGATCATCAGAGTCAGATGACTACAAGTCTATCTCAATGGGTGAACCCAGGTGATTTAGAAATGGATAATCTATTTCAAAATCAGAAAGGAGTGGATTAGAATTGTTATAATTATTAGCACTTGGAGAGCTTTCTATAGGAATAAAGTTATCAAGATCATCAAAAGTATAGAGAATGCAAGTGGAATCAGTCTTCTTCTTCCTTAATTTCTTAGATTTTTATGAAGATACAAAGTAGAAATCAAGTAAAGTAAGCAGAGCAAGGGATTTGGCATGCCCCCCCCACCCCCACCCTGATATAGTACAACCGCTAAGAAGAACTCAAGGAGTCAGCCGCAATATGGTTGGAGTGCGACTCGGCCTTGGTTACATTAATGTGCTATCTCTGCAAGTGGAAGTCGCCATCCGTGCTTCTACCTCCCTCAAGTTATCTTTAGCAACTTGCAAACCTTCTTTAGAGTTGGAGGTTTAAGCTTCTTCAGGAACCTACAAGGGTAACTTTTTGATTTTAGAAATTATTTTCTTGGAGGTTTAGGATAAAGAGATATCTCAACCTTCCTCTATATTAAGAACATCACGTGTATCCCCAAGGATTACTCTAACAGAAATAGAGGGTTGCTCTAGTAAGTTTTCCTTAGGGATAACTATGAAACTTGACTTGTAGGTATGCTCAAGCCAGTCCTTAAAGGTAAAGAAATCTTTCAAGACTTAGCTTAGCATGCGGTGGTAGGGGCAATAGTTTGGATCATGACACTTGCCCACATCCTACAGCCTCCTAGGCTCTATCAACTAAAAATCAAGCTTCTCCAAGAGGTTCTTAAAGATCTTCCTGACTACCTCCCTTTTGAATGAATAAGACTTGTTCATTTTGTTGACAAAAGTAGGTAAGTGATAAGCATGGTGGAAATAAGAATGCTACTTAATGCCGTGGATTGGGATACCACCGAGCGGTGCATGGAGGTTGCTATGATAACCGAGGTGGTCATATAAAGGGGCAAAGGGCAAAGGAGGTGATAGAGGAGGCTACTGTGCTTGAGGTCCGTGCCGCTACCGACCGCTTTCCCTTATCAACTATGGATCGCCTTTTTTCTTGCCTTATGCGCCTTGCGATTGATCTTGGAAAGATAACTATTTGGCCTCTCCTTATAGACTAGCCACCTTGTTGATTAACTTCTCAAATGTCTTACTGGTGAAACTTTTAAGCATGAAGGCGACCGGGCTATGAATATTCTTGAGTAGAATTTCAATAGCATGTTGTTCAGATAGCTATGGTTCACATTTCATACTTAGATTGCTCCATCTAATAATATAATCAGCAAGGGATTCACCGGGGTGTTGTTGTACTACAACGAGATTGCCCACTATTACCCTTTACTAAACTCTAGTAAATCTTTTAATAAAGAGCTACTCCAACTCAGCAAATGTCTTCATTGAACCATTGGATAGCTCAACATACCAATCGAAGGAAATGCCCACCAGCTACTAATAAAGAGGCAAAATAAAAAGAGTGCATCGTACACCAAAGATTGCAACATCCAAATTAAATGTGCTATAGTCTTTGGGTTGCTACCCATCAAAAATCTTGAAGGATGGTACAAAGCCTATAGGGTATTAGACACCATAAAATTCCTCTAGGTAGGGTCTACCCTTTGGAACAGATGAGCCACCTTAAGCTTGGGCCAACGCATCCCTCACCTATTACTCCAACATATGTTTGATGTCTTTTTCATGCATGGAGGGGCTATCCACCACCTTCTTATGCAAGCTACCACTATCTCTCTTTACGGGCATGCATCTAAGATGATCTAAAGTGTGTGTGAACTCTACTATATCAGCCACTATAGGAGAAGGCTATGAAATTAGAGCTGAGTTCTGCAATGCTGACACTACTACCATCAGCTCTTCAATCTTCTTCCCATTTGATCAATGTGATCATCCTTCTATCTAAAATGGTGGAGGAGGTGCTGAGTTGAATGGACATCATCGACCTCTTCAACTACAATACATTCCTTACTGTGTTGATCATTCTAAAGGGATCTCCTAGTATTAACCATGTGAACCTCGGTCAAAAACTCAAGGAGAACATCCTCATCTGGATGAAGCTGACCTTTCCCTCCTCACAATCTAATCAGTCAATCTTTAGAAGCTCCCTCTTCTCTGTAAAGTATTGTGCCAAATTCTCATCTAGGGAATGATCTAACTATGCCAGTATGAATACACACTGCTGACCGACGGAGTGGCTGTGCTCACTAACAAAGATGCACCTAACACTACCTATCACTGGAGTGCTAGCTATAGGAGGGTCAAGACTGCTAGAAGAGATGTGCTTGTGATTGCTCATGGGTGGAGTAGTATCCCTAGGAAGATCCATTGCCATTGGGATTGCACAACTGTCCCCTTCTCCCTCTACAGCTGTTACTATCACTAGCCTGATGATGGTGGTGGTGGTGGTGGTGGTGGTGACGACCACGACACTGCGGGGTCGCCACTCCATCTTCACCAAGATTGAAGCAGGAGGTCAAGTAGGTGAACTCATCTTCATCTCAGCCAGTGGAGTAGATGAAGTGGGATCCTTTGGCCGTAGCCGGATCAACAATGAGGCTTTCTTCTCCCTGGATATTATCTTCTGCACCTTTGTAGCATGGATGGCGGAATGAATCGGTGATGGTGGGCGAGGATCGTGTGGTGGAGACACGCTCTACTCACGGCTTCCTCCTATGACTGTACCGCCACAATGCTATTATTATCGCCTCACGATTGACTAGAAAATCAACTAGAGGTACCGCTGCAATCCTTCGTTCTCGCTCACTCAACCGATAATTTGGGCCTCTAAAGCTTTATCACTGTGAATGTGCCTGATAACACTCTTGAGAATGATAGACCACAAGTCAAATAATGTATCGACTCAACTTGTGTACCCCGCCACCTCATAATATCAGAGATGGATAGACTTCCTCCTATCCCTCCGAGCCTCGTGGTATGTGGAGGTGGAGGCAATGTAGCTATCCTCGATAGTCCTCTCCATCCGATCGAGAGGGGTGAAACTGTTGCTAGTGAATGGGAAACCCACGAGGGAACCTTCCTCTACAATGTGGGATGCAACATCTATCTCTTGGGCGGCACGGTAGTGGTGCAGCTTGATCTTGCGGCTCCTATTTCATCACTGTGTATGGCTAAGCAAGGCGGTGTGAGACCTAGATCCTACCTCGAAGATAGGGAGGCTACCTCTGAAGCCAGGATAGCCTTCCCCTTAGAGGGGACCATCATGTTGGTGCTAGCACATATAGTGTGAACCAGAGAGTAAGGACTGACTGAAGAGGACCTTAACGCCTTCCTCTTCAGGAAGGATACTGTGTCAAAGGTGTCGAGGATGATGGCTTTTGCCCAACCTCATCCTACTAAGTAATGAGGGTCACCCTCGCAAGTGATGCGCTCTCAATCTTACCAAAGAACACTAGATGAATGGAGTCAATTTGAGGGTGGATGGCCTGATCCAGGGCCAAATCCATCCCAAATGGAAAAGTGAGCACAAACTTCTGAGAGGTCATATTGAAGACCGCAAAGACTATTATGCCTGAGCATGTTAGAGATATAACTTGTAATGATTTTATCTTGATATTTGTTCCATGCAAGTAACAGAAGTTTGGAATTTCAAATCCACACTCAATAATTCAAATATGTTAAGTGGGGTTTGTTGGAGAGATTTGGATGTTTGGAGGAGAGAATTTAGCCATTTTGATTCTTTTGATTTTAGTACCCATACTCAACCAATTTAGGAAGGTTGGGTAGGGTTCAAAATTTTGAGGAGAGATTCTTTTTTTTTTTTTGGAGATTTGTTTGCTTTTTTTATGTTTCTTGTTTGAAAATGTGGATAGTTTGAAAGAACCTCTACTTAGCAAATTTGGGTATGCTAAGAAGGGGTTGTGATTGTGTGCTTGAAATATTTTTTGCTTGTGAAGGTTTGATTGTGAGATATTTTGATTTGGAAATGCGGCTTTCTACTTAACAAATTTGGTATTTAAGTAGGGGCCACATGTGTTGGATTTGTGAGATTTGTTTGTTCTCCTTTGGAGATGGTCCCACTCAACAAATTTGGATATGTTAAGTGAAAGTCCCAAATGTGTTTGAGATATGTTTATTTTTCTTTGAAAATGAGACTTTCACTTAACAAATTTGGCATGTTTAGTGAAAGCTCAAGTGTGGTTGATATGAAAAATTGGATCCTTATTTAACAAATTTGGCATGTTAAAATAGGGATCAAATGTGTGTTGAAAAGAGACACTCACTTAACAAATTTGGTATGTTAAGTGAAAGCTTAAATGTATTTGATATATTTTTTGAAAATGGGATTCTCACTTAGTGATTTGGCATGTTAAGTGGGAATCAAAGTATGATATGACTTGAGAATGGAATTATCACTTAACAAATTTGGTTATGTTAAGTGGGAATCCAATCAAAGATGTTTATGTGGTTCTTACTTAAATTTTGATGTGTTAGAACCAAATATATGCTTTTTAAAAGTGAAACTCTCATTTAGCAAATTGGATATGCTAAGTGAAAGCCTAAGTGTATGCTTTGAAATTGAAACCCTTACTTAACAAATCAAATATGTTAAGCGAAAGTCAAATTTTATGTTTTGGAAATGAGGTCCCACTTAACAAATTGAAATTGTTAGGCCAAATTTTATTTTTTGAAAATGAGACCACACTTCACAAATTGAAATTGTTAAGTGAAGGTCAAATTTTATGTTTTGAAAATGAGACCCCCACTTAACAAATTAAAATTGTTAAGTGAAGGTCAAATTTTATGTTTTGGAAATGAGACTCCCACTTAACAAATTAAAATTGTTAAGTGAAAGCCAAATTTTATGTTTTGAAAATGAGACCTCCACTTAACAAATTGAAATTGTTAAGTGAAGGTAAAATTTTATGTTTTGAAAATGAGACCCCACTTAACAACATGAAAATTGTTAAGTGAAAGTCAAATTTTATGTTTTGAAAATGAGACTCCCACTTAACAAATTCAAATTTTATCTTGATTATTGTATGGCCTAGATGCGATTAGGTTCTTAGGATAAAAATAAATTTTCTATCCCATTAATAACTCATAACTAAACTTTTAAAATAACTCATAACCTCACCTAAAGCTTAGGTATTAAATCAAGAGAATAAAAATATTTAGCAACCCCTTAGTTGGATATTGTATGTTTAATAGCACACATATCATCTTGTTTCACCCATTTTAAGAGAGTGCATCCATATGTTGTGGTGTTTATTTTTGAGATGTGGGACACCACACAGATCTTAGGGGGTACTTATTAGAGTGATCGGGTATGCCAATTAAGAAATGATGTACTATCTCGAAAGATAGAAATCACCACTCTATAATGGACCTAATCACCTAATAAGGACTCATAAGGCATGATGGGTCTTTGAATATATCAGAGATCTTTCCCCTAGTTTACATGAAAAAGTACAGTAGGGTTTATTTTAAGATGGGTTCATTAAGTTCCGTATGGAGGCAAGCCCCCATAGTTAATTACATCCTAAGGAATGGGAATTCCTTAAAAATACTCTCAATTAAAGTAGACAATTAGGGTCTTCAATGATTTCATGGTTAAGAATATCAAAGGATTGGCTATTTTTGGAATCCAGAGGGAGAAAGTAGGAAATGCTCATGATACTAGGAAGCCTAGTGAGCATTCCAATCTACCCTATAATAGGACTTTATATTTTTCAAATTGATCTTAATTATTTAAGTTGACATTTTATTAGATTGCTAGGGCTTATAATTTCACAACATAAGATTATGGAAATGCCTAAGAGGTGAAGATTTATGCTTGTAGCCCAAAGGAAACAACTACCTCAGATCCTAAATCTAGGAAGCTTTGGCGAGGGCCAAAACACAACCTAAATCTAAGGCAAAAATGGGTATATGATTTACCTCCATAAGAGAGAATAAACAACCTAACTGCTGGACTTATAATCGCCTGGAGTGGCAGCCAGCTAACTCCTCCTATGCTTTAAATCGATGTAGGAAGTCATATGCTTTGCAAGATGGCTAGGCTGTTGTTTTTTTAGAGAGAAAACTAAGTCCTTAAACTCACTCTCTAAGAGACTAGAGAATGAGTGGTATAAACCATGACTTAATCTAATGCAAGTTTTATCAAATTTATTTGATTCTTTTGAACACTTTATTTTGACACAGGCTATGAGATTTTGTATGCTTAAATGCATGAGAACTTGATTATGGGCCAAATCAAGAGAGAAAGTGGTGTTCTTCCATCAAAGGCTCTCACAGGTTAAGCCTTCATTCTCTAGCACAGATGGAAGCCCCCTCTTAACTAGAGTGGAAGAATATGACATGCATGATATTATACATTCATTCATCTAGCTAAGGGGTTGTTAAAAATTTTATTATCTTGATTTAATTTCTAGGATTTTATGTGAGGTTATGAGTAATTTTAAAATTTTAGTTATGAGTTGTTAATTGGGATAGAAAAATTAATTTCATCTTAAGAGCCTACTGCATCCAGGCCACACATTCAAACATCAATCATGAAGAAACTAGAAAAAGTATGCAATTCTAGTGCGCAATCTAAACACAACATCAAATAATTTTATAGACTACCATAAAAGAATAAAAGGCCATCTGGGTTCCAAGTACACCCAAAGAAAGAAAAGATGGGTATGAGCTCTTATACAACCTGGATTACAAAAAATAATACATGCTCTATGGGTCTTCTTTTCTTCATTTCTTCCTTATCTTTCTTTTGATTTGATTTGCTCCAAAGGCATTATAGGGCACCCCAGGGACTAAACCATCTAGCCACTGCTCATCCTAATCCTCCATAACATTAATCCTAATTTCTAATGCAAAATTATATAAAAAATAGAAAAAGTAAATCATGCTACACCAGCAAAATAAATGTTAGTTAAACACACCATATAACCCTAGCACTTATATGAATAATTTGGACTTAGCACTCCATACATGGGTAACCAAGCCCACCTGTCCTAACGTGAGTTATGCTTAGGGGCTAAGCAACTTGCACAATAAACGCATTTATATTTTTTATTACAGTGACCCCTTAAGCACAACCCACTACGAAAATATTATTAGGCTAATCACTGCCTACCATCCAGTCTAAAATATTACATCACAAAACAAAACACAACATCATACATACAATGCCCTAACTTAGTAGAAGTGGTGACTTAGTATTCTAATGTGTGTGCTTAAGGCTTGTGCGGCAAGACTTTACTGGGCTTCTTTAGTTTAAGTTTTAATTTGGAGTTTGAATTTGTTTAAATTTTATCTTTGTGTGCTTTCATTTTAAATGATTTAATGATTTATTTTTCATTATTATTTCACTTTTATTTAGTTAAAATGATGTTTAGGTTTTCAAGAATAAAGAGTAGAATGAATTCCATTTGTAGACAGAGCTCACCCTATTCTACATCCTAACTCCTAAAGAATCTAACTAATGTCCTTAAGTATTTGTGTAATTCATTTGATTTGATTTATTTGATTTGATTTTGAATTTAGAATTTGAGTTTGTTTAAGTATTTTATTGATTGATTTTGATTTAGATGTTTTGGATTAATTACATCTTGATAATTCAATATCCTTGATATCTAATGAAGTTTAAGTTTGTTTAAATTCATGTGCTATTTTATTGATTAATTTCAGATTAGATGTTTTGGTTTAATTAAATCTTGATAATTCAATATCCTTTTAAATTAATATTTAATTCTTTTCTTTCATTATGGTTATATGACTTGATTTTATGCTTATTTGATTTGATTATGATTCATTTATTTGTAGTTTGATCAGATTAGATTAATTAAAATTTTATTTTGATTTTAATTGAGTTTGATTCTTTATAATTAGGATTTTATTTTTAATCTCATCCATTTATAATGTTCATCAAAGTTTGGTTTGTATTTTTTATTTCAAGCATTGGATAGTTAATTAGTTTATCTTATTTAAGTAGGTTGAATGAGATTTGATTTGATTACATATTAAATTGATGAGAGTCTTTCTTAATTTAATTTAATTTGATTTAAATTAATTTGATTAGCTTTATTAGTCTATGGGTTTGCTTAGGTTCAATGTGATTATATGATTAGTTTAATTAAGAAGTGTATTTATGTTAATTATAAAGATTTGTTTAATTTTCAATTTGATTTCATATTTGTTTAGGTTAATGATGTAATTAATGACTTAATAATTTAGATTTAATTTAGGTTTTGATTAGTATTTAATTGTATTTATGTTTGATTAAGTTTAAGTTTAATATGAATTTGATTGACTTAATTATCTTATTTAAGATGTGATCAAATTAATTAGTAGATTAATTAAGTGTTTGATTTGAATTTGATTTAAAAGTTAATTTGGTTCATTAAGATGATGGATTAATTCATTAGGTTTGCATTAATTAGTGTTTATTCAATTGATTGTTTAAGGGTAATTAGTTTAATTAAGAAGTGTGTTTAAGTTAATTATTAAATTAAATGAGGATTTATTTAATTTTTAATTCGATTTTATATTTATTTAGATTAATGATGTAATTAATGACTTAATGATTTATATTTAATTTAGATTTTGATTGGTATTTAATTTCATTTATGTTTGATTAAGCTTAGGTTTAATATGATTAATTTAATTGACTTAATTAATTTATTTAAGAGGTGTGATTAAATTAATTAGTAGATTAATTAAGTCTTTGATTTGAATTAATTTCAATGTGATTTATAAAATTAATTTGGTTCATTAAGATGATAGAATAATTCATTAAGTTTACATTAATTAAATGTTTAATTAATTATGTTTGGTTAAGGGTAATTAATCTTTTTAAAATCATTATATTAATCAAAGATTTATTTAATTAATGACTTAATTTCCCACATGTGAGTGATTTGATTTAGTTAAGTTACTTAAGTTTGATTTGGTTAAAGGATTATTATTATTATCATTTGATTAGATTAAGTGATTTAATTATTTATTTTTATTTGAATTAAACTTGATTATTCATAATCATAGTTAGGTTTAATTTTCCTCATTTATTGTGTTCATTAGATTTCATTCATGTTTGATTTGGTTGTTAGGTATATATATTAATGGCTAATTAATTATCTTATTCAAAATAGATGTGATTTAATCATATGTTAATTAAGTTTACTTTAACTTTATTTGGTTTAATTTGATTAATACTAAATGATTATATTGAATTGGTTTGTTAATCAATTTGATTTTTAGTTTATCTAATGATTAATTAGTTTCAATTTATTTATATTCATTAAGGAGTTTCATATGATTAAGACTCAATGCTTAGTGTAGGTTTAGTTATACTAGTTTGACCCATATTAAAGTTTCCTATATTTGTTGAATTTTAAGTTTGATTTAAGATTTAATCGTTTAATTGAGTTTTATTGATTTAAATAACTTTAATCATATTTAATTCAATTTCTTAGGAGGATGATATTTTTCTGATTTGAGGTTTGATTAATGATTGCTTAAGTATTATTTCATTTCTCATCTTGATTTTGATATTTAAATTATTTTTAGATTATATTTTAATTAAGTCCTTAATTGATTAAACTTTAATCTTCAGTGTTTGTTTGGGATTCATTAGGATTCAAAAAATCACATTATTTCCTTAAGAGTCCTAGATGTTAGTTCAAGTGATTTAAGCCATTTTGAAGATTTTTGTAAATTTTTGAATTTTTATTTAATTTATTTTATTAAAATGGATAATTTGAATTTCAAAATTTAATTTCTTCCAATCCAGAAGTCCTTTTTTCATAAGATTTTTATGATAGGTGTGTTTTAGCTTTAGTTTCAATCCTTGAAAATTTCAACTTAATCTGAGATGTATTTTTTGTTTAATTAATGAAATTTGATTTTTATTAAAACTCATATTAAGCTCAAAATACTCAATGAAATTTGGGGATTTTAGGTTTGTTAGATTCCATGCGGAAAGATGAATCCAATGATCTTTTATTTGCAATTTATGATTAAGTATTTTATTTTCTATGAATTTTTAAAGCTTTATGTGATTTAAATTAATTTTTAAATCGAAAAAATATGTGCGGCTTGGCGCAATAGCGCCCGCGATTGGGTGTACCCGTGCACGCGTGCCATGCAGATTCATGGTACGCATCGACCATTTGGGCTGGAAGACCGATCAACGGTCTATAGAGCGACTTGCAGTTCGCTTTGGACCGTCCGATCGCAGATCGAATGGTCCAGATCAGATCACGTGATCTTGAAGCAAGGATCACATGATCTAAGTCATCTGATCATACGAACCGCATGATTGGATGGTCTAGATTGCATCAAGCAATCTGAAGGCCTGGATTGCGCAATTCACGCGCAATCCGATCCATCTGATCCCGCAAACCGCGGGATCGAGCGACGGATGTAGCCCACCGATGATGAATAGTAAAAATAGCTATTTTTTTGGAAAAATGAGAGTTTTTAAGTGAAAACTTATCCAAATGGACTTATTTTCGCATCAATTCACACTGAAAAAAATTTTATTTTTTAATTGGGAAAAGTTAAAATAAAAATGTGGGATTATCTAGGGTAGATTTCTAAAAATCATGTAAAAACCATTACAAAATGAGGGATTCTAAGGCCAACTATGGTATTTTAAGGTTATCTCATCGGAGATGATTTTTGGCAGCGGTGATGACTCGAGCGCGCTGTCAAGTGAGGGAAGAAGCGTTGGACTGAGCTTAAATCCTCGCTTTCACGTTGAAATGAAGTATTTTCTTATGCTTATCATTTCCTCGCCAGAATCCACCCAATTTTGATGTTTTTGGCTCAAGAGATGTGGGGAAGTGGTGGTTAGTTGCTTTGGGGAGCTCTTAGGGGCTAAATAGAGGTAGGAGGAAGAGGCATGAAGTCTCATTTCCCCTCTCCTTTTATAATGGCTGAAAATCTATCATTTTTTGAATTTTTTAGCTCCAAAGTATTATTATTTTGCTTGGGATGGATGATGGATTGATTGAGAACTTTTTATTTTTACTCCAAAGTCCTCTCTTGCTGCTATGTGATCAGCTCTTTTCAATGAAAATGTAGGGGAGGAGTTAAGTGCATGTCATGGGGGAGAATTAAATGAGGTTGGGTGGAATCCTATGTGGGGGAGGATCCATGAGAGATTTAATTGGGTTGGATTGATTTTGGGCTAATCCCAAATGGGTTTGGGTCGGGTTTGATCAGCCCCCAATGGGTCATGGCTTAGTTTTAAGGGATTTTGCCCAATTTGGGTCATATGGATCATATTGGGTCAAGTTGACCAATTTGACCAAAATTAGACAAATTAGCTTGACTTATGGGTTGATTCATGTTCAATTTGCTAATTGAAGATGAATGTGGTCTTTGGTTTAAATTAATTTGTATTTAATTTAGATTTAGGCCAAATTAACCCTTTAAGCCTATTTGAGTTTAATGGCTCAATTGGGCTCGATTGATCAAATTAGTTTTAATTATGGCTTTGGTCAAGTTCAATAATCAATTTGGAATGAACCTGAGCCATTAGTTATAATCAATTTGGGTTATATCATGATTTGACCTAATTTAGTCCTTTAGGACAATTTGGGTCAACTTGGATCAAATGGCCAATTGGACTTGGTTTGGCTCAATTGGTTGTCAAGTCATATTTAAATAATGAATTTAGGTTGATTCAAATCATTGGTTTCAATCAAATTGATGTAGGATGAGTCTTGGCTAGTTTTGGTTCATTTGGGCTGAGGGTTAACTTGGTAAAATGACTAAGTTGACTTGGTTTTACCCAATTGATTGCAATTGATCATCCTAGGGTGATCAACAATCATGGTGTAAGGTTTTGGTGAGCTTGGTTCAATCCAATTTGGGTTGGATTGGAAGTTGGCTCAAATGGGTCAGTTAGGTTACTTTGGGTCAAGTGGACCTAAGTGGGTCAATTGGTTTGGTTTTGGTTTGATTCAAGTTTAGTTGAACTTATATATGAGCCCTAGATTGACATATAAATTCAACCACAATCAACTTGGAGTCCAATAGGTTTTGGCTTGAAAGTTTTAAGTCAAAAGGGCTAAGTTAGGCTTGACTTGGGTTGGCTTTGATTTGATTTGATGATTGTAGATTTTATTTATATTTGGATAGATAATTGAATCAATGATTGATTTAAGAGAATATTTATTAGTTTTGACTTGATGTGGATAGAATTTGGCTAAGTCCAAAGAATTGGCTTAAAGTGCTTAGATTGAGTTTGGATTTGATTTTTGATATAGTTTTGGTCATTTAAATTTAGATTTTATTTATATTTATGAATATAAATGAAAGAATAATTGATTTATAAAGAAATTAATTGAGTTTGATTTGATCTAAAGGGGGTTTTGGCTACGCTTATGAATGTGGTTCATATGGCTTAGGAAGGGTCTTAGGATTTGAATTTGATTTTGGGTTTCAATCATATGGAGTCATATTTGAAATTAGATTTTGAATTTGAATTTGAATTTAAGGTTTGGTTTGAAAATTGAATTTGGGTTTGATTTGAGAAAGTGTATATAGATTGGGTTAAGGCTATAACATAAGTAATTTCTTTAATCCCTAAGGCATAGCCTAATCTTTTGATTAATACTTCTAAATTTCTAGGCATAGGTTAAGTGTTCACCTAATCACTAGAAGTGTCTTATGACTAACGAGTTCTTAGTGTCTAGAAGAGTCCTAAGTCTAAGGAGAGGAGATTAAGAGATCTAAGTGAGGTAAACATAGGAGGTAACATTCCTGAGCCTGATGGAAGCTCTTATTGATTTAGCCCATAATCAATTTCATGCATATACATACTTTTTCTTGATTTGATATTATATTTAAGTCATTCTACCATGCTCTAGTCTCTTAGGGAGTGGGTTTAAAGACTTAGTTTCTTCTCTAAATAATAGCAACCTAACCATCTTAGAAAAGTATAAGACTTTTTCTAGATTTGCATTAAAGTTAAGCATTTATAAGTCTCTAAAAATTTTAACTCTGTAAATAAAATCTACTCTTTCAAATTATAAACCTCACCAAAGATTTTGGGTATCCTGTTCCTAGATCAGGATTATATTCTCTTAATAATAATCTTCATGATATCCTTTGATTTTTCAAGTATCCAATTTTTGATAGTCTTCTTTTTGAATTCTTTGGAACCCAAACCATTCTACTTCAATAATTCTTCCGTGGATTCATTTCTTCAAGATATAAACTATATTGCTCCCAATTTTAAAATTTCTATCTTTATTTTATTAGATATAATTATATAGTGTGGAACTTCTATCTTTTGGGATAGTATACTATTTCTCAATATCATACTCGATCACAATAAGTACACCTCATATCATGGTGTCCCCTCATTAATTAACTATACTATGAGGCATCATTGAAAAGAACAAAAAAAATACTATGAGTATCATATTTTAGCCTACTAATCTAGCAAAAGATTACAAAAAATATACAACTTCGACGTTATCATCAATTGTGGACCAACGCTACACATCATATGGGCAATTTTTCTCGATTCCCTTGACTACTACTAGTACTAGGTTGTTCACATTGATTATCATCATTTTCAACTTCTAGTTGATGATAGCTTATTTGATTAAGTGGATTTTTACAACTTGCCCTATGGTGACTCTACAATCTACAACGACTACACTTGTGGATGTTCTTTATTTTCTTTGGGTAGTCTCCAAAAAGATTTTAACTCTTATTTTCTTCAATCTTCCTCTAGGCCTTAGAGAATTGGTGTGCCTATTAACTCCACGTCTTCAACAATATTTCATTGTTCTTTCCCTAGGAGAGTAGCTATAGGTCCTTCATATGCCATTCGATACCTACAAATTAAACTAACAAAAAAGTTAATTGTTTTGTACTTTTTATTTATATATAAAAATGGATATAAGATGATAGCTTCTCATTAAATTGATCACA
Organism: Cymbidium sinense; assembly: GCA_021442155.1. Lineage (NCBI taxonomy): Eukaryota > Viridiplantae > Streptophyta > Magnoliopsida > Asparagales > Orchidaceae > Cymbidium > Cymbidium sinense. The sequence goes on from CM038230.1 coordinate 41,569,157, forward strand.
TAGTAGCTTTCATCTACATAGATATGTCAAAGAGTGAACTCTTTGGTGGAAATAAATATAGTTGCATGTATGCAAGGCAATCTAATTAATTGCCATCCTTTACAGCCACATTGCCTATTTTCTAAGTGAACTTCAAATCTATTTTTTAATCCTTCAACCTCAACTATCTATGATGTTTCCTACCTTATGATAAATTATTCTTTTTTAGTAGATATATCCTGGATGTATTCTTCAGCATAAGGCACTAGCACACCTCTCTTCCTTTCGAACCTTTGTTCCATTAGCTTTGCTATTATGAAATGAAGCAAGTCGACAACTGGTTTGCTTCTAGCTTCACCTACCCATGAGTTAAATGACTCTGCCATATTATCGGTGTTGCGATGAATTTTATCTTAGTTAAAAAGGTATTTTTGGCTCACTTGTAAAGTAAAGAAGTCAAGTAAAGATGAACTTGAGGGCTAATAAGAAATAAATAATTCATTTTGCAATCATATTTAAGCTTAGTAAGAGCATTGGTTGCTGACCAAACTAAATATCCAATATTCTGATTATCGTGATGACAAAAATTCAAATTATTCCACAAATGCCGAACACAAATTCTATGCTCTGCTTCTGGAAAAATAATTTTAATAGCCTCAGCCAAACCTTTCTCCATGTCAAAAATGAATGTCAAATACTGCAAGTTTAAACCAATACTATCTGCCAAATTTTTTATAAACCATCTCCATGTCTTCTTTGACTCACTCTCAGTTACTGCAAATGCTAAGGTGAAGAGGTCGTTATTTCCATCCAATGAATTTGCAGATAATAAAACACATAAATACTTCAACTTGTGATGACATGCATCAAGACCAATGAGATGTCTGCAACCAATGATGAAACCATCAAGACAAACCTTAAAACTCAAATAAAATCTCTTGAAAGAGCCATCATGCTTACGTAAGAATATGTTATATGAGAACCAGGATTTCTTTTTTAACAATTCAGCTTGAAATGAAAGTACCCATCTATAATTTTCATCAACAAACTCAAAAATACAATCACATGCCACTTCCCTAAATCTCCACAACTTCATGTACAGAAGTGATAGCCCATACATATTCTCTAAGTTATTGTTAATCTGCTTTGGAAAGATATCAGGATTTTTCCTTACAATTTTTGTAATTTGTTGAGCCACCCAAGAGGTTGTTGCTTGTATGTTTCCTGTTCTATTCACACCCATGCACAAATGTGTTGACTCTAACTTTCTAACATCAAATGATTTATCATCTTTACACAATATTACTCTCACTGTTCAAGGACAACCTCAGTGTGAACAAATAGTTATCACTCTTGTTCTATTATTAGCCTGGATCTTCACTACAAAATTATTTATAATTGAATTTGTTCTGAGAGCTTGTTCGAAACTAAGAGCATCTTGGAATCGTGCACCTATAAATAAGTAGTTAGAGGCATGCATCTCAATAATATCATTACAAATGAAATCTGATGTTGAATTGTCGCAGTCAACTATGGTACTCCCATACATTACTTGTTGACCATGTAAAGACATATCAACTACCTTTGTCTAATCAACTCTATCACATCAATGTCACTGCAATAAATGTATACTCTCTTCGAGAAGTTTCATAAATGTGAAAAAATAACTTAAAGCCATATCCTTTACGCCATTAACATATCGACTGAATGTCATTCTTTAACATATCTATGCTCAATAATTTCTTTTGAAACTTAAGAGTTCTTTGTTTTCCACCATCATATTTTTTTTCTTCTTTGATTTTTAACTCTAACTAATATCCACCAAACTTAAATGTTACATACAAATAATCATCCGAGTCAATCATTATAACTATTCCCAAAATCAAATCACAGATGCTTTGTATAACAAAAAAAAATGAAATTATTTAGATTTATATTTAAATGCTCCAATATGAAACTACAGAAATTTATTTAGGTTTCATTTATCTAAATGTGCAGAGAAAGAACTAGAGCACACATGCTTAGCTACAATAAAATAGATTAAAAATTTCTATAGCTACTTGTAAAATGAAGCCCATATGTGGCAATTATTCAGCAAAAACAACAAAGAAAGAAAAATCAATATGTGTGAGAAAGAAATCATCCAAGAAAAGAAAACCACCACTTAATATCACATTAGTGTTGAATCAAAAGGGCAAGTGACTGAGTTATGTGACCAACCTGATAGTGTGAGCATAACGACCCAATGAGAGCAACGAGGCACCTTAAATCCTAAACCAAGCGAAGAACCACGATTTCCCATCTGGTGATAAGGAAGAAGATGAAATGTCAGGCTGAAGAAGAGAGCGATAGTGGACTGCAGTCGCTTGGTCACTCTTTCCCTCATGACGATAAGCAGATGACGAGGAGCAATGGAGCAGTGTGCTATGCTTCGCTTGTTCCCATACAATTTTTAGGAGAGACAATAAATGGAGATTAACGGAGTGTCATTTTGACAAATATAGAAGAAAAAAGATGCTATAAATGTAAATAATGAGTTTCAGGTGCTGAACAGGTAAATAGTTTAATTTGCAATGCTACATATGTAAAAACTCCTAAATTATATCCTGATTATTTTATGAAAAGTAAAGCATCAATAAAGCTGCCCTAAACTCATCCAAAGAGACTATTTGGATTTAATTTATTTTGTATTTTGTATTTTTACTTTTATATTATTTCTTAAAATATTTATATTTTCTTAAAATAAATTATACTATTTTTAAAATACTCAAAATATGATATTTCTAATATTTTGAAAAATAATTATCATTATCAAATATATATGTTTAAAAGTTAAAATATAATCTAAAATATAAAATAAAAAGTTATCCCCCAAGAATTTTAAATAAGTGAGCATAAGAAATTTATTAAAGTTTTACAAAAACAAAATCTTTTATTTAAAATTTATAATATCTATATTTTAAATTTTAAAAAGAAACAAAACTTTCTCTCAGCACTCTTGTTTCCATCACTAACTACTAGGTAAATAAAAAGAAACCTGATCAAAATCATAATGCTGTGTAAAATCATTGAATCTATTTTTAAATGTATTTAAAAAATAATTCATATTTATTTGCTTAAAAAATTTAAAACTTATTCTAATAACAAATTAAATCACAATAATCTGATCAATTAATTATAGTTATGAAATTCATCAACGGGTCAATAACGGTCCACCAAGCCCAGTACCATGGTTTTCTGGACTTCTCCGTTAAACATCTGGAATAGGCCGGTTGACTCAGCCCATGTATCGTTCATTAGCTTCCAAATTAGGAATAAATTTGCGGTAAGGGATAAATATGTAAAGCATTAAATTTATTTTAAAGTAATAATTTATTTATTTTATGATATTCAATTTAAAATAAATTCAAAATTTTAAATTTATTTTTAGAAAGTATATCTCAATATTAAACTGTGATGTAATGTGTCATACTCATCATTTAAATCCTATTTATTGGTTTATCTCTAATGCTACATGAATGACTTTATTTGAGTAATATGAGTAAAATTAAATAGAAAATTTTAAACAAATTTGTAATAAAGGGATAATTTCTTGTTGGCTTTTTAAAGAACAAACTCTCTTAGTAAGTGCAAAGGAGGAATTTTTCTTGGCAAATTTTATGAGTGTTTTTAGTAAGAACTGTTCAATGGCTTGGTGAGAATTCTAGGATAATAAATATATTAATATAACTATTAGGTATTTAAATAACTTAATCAATATCTTTGGCCATTGTAGACTAAGTGTGTAACTGCAGGTTCTATAGTAATTTGACCTAGTAAGGCTTGCATATTAATTTTGTGTCCACAGATTTTCTTCAAATTTTGGAGTTAATTTTATGCTTAGTTTATGTATACATTTTCATAATTTTGATTGGACAGAATTTGACATGTCAAATTTTACCTTATTAAATTTAATTAATTTTTCAAGATGAGTTTTATATCCAATTCACAAATCGTCTTCACCATATTCTAGAGCACTCTTGACTTTATTTTAAATATTTTTATCTATTTTTATGAGTGTCATAAGTACAAAAAGAAAAAGTTTCTTATTAGAATTGTCTTCATTAAGAAGTTTGTACCTCCTTGTAAAAACGGGCTTTTTGCTACCATCTAGTGTCCATTTTTCAAACCATTTTCATGAGAATGTTATAGTCATGATATTAAATTTATTGATTATCTTTTATAATGTTCAGAATAGGGGATTTCAATGTATAAAATAAATTATGTAAAATAATAACTAAAATAAAACAATTTTTATAATTAGCAATGTCTTTTTCAAAAAATTATTTATTTTATAAAAATATCACATGCCACTTTCCTTGATTCATTTCTTCCCAATTTCTCAACTCGTGTATAGTTTTATAGAGAGAGAGAGAGAGAGAGAGAGAGAGAGAGAGAGAGAGAGAGAGAAAATATGATCTGAGGGTCGTGGAGCTGATTTCTCCAGTCAAGCTAGTTGGAAAAATTGTCATAGGCTACTATTAACCTACTTCATATTTCAATTTCATCACTTGTGTGTATATTTTTGACATGTTATTTGGTTAGATTTCATACAAACTTAGCTCTACAAAGATTTACAAACTTTTTACCGTGTAATTTTTGATATGTCGTAGATGACCTATACTGAATATATGGACATAGAATAATCAAATTTTCACCGGATATTTTGTGTTTGTTGTGTAGTATTTTGTATATTTTTATGAGTATATTGAGCATAATAAAAAATTATAATAAAACAAAAAAAGCTTCAAAATATTATTCTGGGCATCACATATTAATGATTTTGTAAATTGTAATTATTGATATACGCACATAAATTTACCTGTTATTCATACTATTAGTTATACTCACTGATATTTATATATTTTTGCAACATGTTTGATAATATTTACATATGCTGAAAATGATAATATCTAATACTTAAGTATCAAAGTATATGTACAAAAAGGAAAAAATAAGGTAGGGAAGTGCAGGGGGTTAGATGTCTATATGTTATGTGCATTCAAGCCGAGTTACAAGGGCATGTGCACCTCTAAAATTATTATCTGTGCTTTTTAAACTGCTAAACATATGTGAACAAGTAGAGATATAAAAGAAAGTGAAGATATAAAGGATAAAGGGAAAAATATAGACAAGTAGAGGTATAAGTGGAAGTTGAGGTATAAGAGGCAAAGAAAAAATTATAAAATAGACTAAATAAAGAAATGAAGTATTATTTTATATTATCTTATTTTATTTCTAACATTGTGTTGCTTACACTATTGTTTGATGTATGTTTATGATATATATTAGTTTTTATATTGATATTGTACTTGATAGGCACAACATGTAACTTATTAAAATATTATTTTAATTAATTAAGACATTTTATTATTATAAAATGATATTTTTGGCAAATATCTATTCTTTAATGTTTTGTAAATTGAAAGCTATAGTAAATTTCGTGTAACCTACAAAATTGTGGTTGCTTACCCTTGTTGTTTTCACATATGTTATTTTAGGATATGGTAAGGCTCAGGTTAAGTAGAGGCTTTTGATTACTATCAAGAGCTTGATCTTAGGTATGTTTCTGCTTCAGATATACTCTTTTGACAGTCCTGGAAGTATACATATTTTGTTGGTAGAAGAATCATATTATGATTGTTATTTTGCTATATAATTGTGATATCTCTTATGTGACTACTTTTATTTTATGATATCTTGATGATCATAGTGGCTCTATTTTATTAAATTGAAAAAAGAAAATTCTTCAAAATGGATCTTAGGTATTTAATTAACTATTACATCTCGACAAAATACGATCCACCTTGATATGGTGGTTTACATTGGGTTAGGTTGAGAGAATTATCTAAAGTGTTATCAAAGCAATGGATTTTAAAGAATTAATTTATAACTAGAGCCATATGAATGATTAGTAGATGTGTTGTAGAAATTTAGGTAAGTTTAGATTATTTTCTTTTTGGTCCTTCTTTTATGTGTATTAGATTAAATTATTGCATGCGCATATCAAGTGTAAGACTTAAGATATCATGAATTAAGATTAGGATGTGACAAATGGGCAAAGTTTTAGCCAGGTTGGGGTAGTGTAAAGTACAGTTGGATCTATGACATTAGAGCAGAATGTCTACTTCAAGAATAGAGGAGGGAGATAAACATTTACAGTTATTCTTGAGATTGAAGCCACCTCGTTTCAAGGGAGCAGTGGAGCTCCAAGTTGTTGAAGATTGGTTTCTGAGAATAGATAAATCTTTTAATAGCATGTAGTGCCCAAAGAGCCACAAGGTACCTCTAATGGTATTTTTATTGGATGGTGAGGCTGAGCATTGGTGGTTAGGCCAGTAGAAGGAGAACTTTCAAAGAAAGCTGAATGTTGAAATCACTTGTGAGCAATTTACTGATACTTTTAGAGATTTATTTATACCTTCATCAACTAGACAATAGATGTAGGACTCTTTTCTGAGATTGGTTCAAGGGAGCAAAATGGTGATGCAGTATGAGGCTAAGTTTATCACTCTAGTTAGATATTACCTCGGTTAGTTAGCACTTTAAGAAAAAATGTTATCACTTTATGAGAATATTGAGGGACAATTTGAGGCATCCATTGGTTCCATTTAGCATATTAGATTTTAGTGAGTTGGTTGAGAGGGTAAGGTGGATAGAAAATGATTTAATATTGACTCAACAGTATTTAAATGTGGCCCTAAAAAGATTTGGAGGGATATCATCTATGAGTTGTGCTAGTGGGAAGAAAAGCTGATTGCTCAAAGAGAGGTTCTACAGCTTTTGGGAGCATGAGTGCATCTGTTTTTGTGAGTAGTGCTCCAGTATGTACATCATATGATAAGAGGCATCTTGGTCGATGTTATTTATTCTCTGTGTAGTATTTCAAGTATGGTCAATTTGGCCACAATATAGCTCAGTGTCCTTAGAGAGCATTAGAGAGCAGGCTAGATGTTCGAGTAGATCAAAGATATGATAAACTTCATAGGATAGTCCTATCAAGAGCTTTCAACGAGGGATCATCTAATAGAGGTGGTGAGAGAATAACTAGGAGGCATGTGGGAGAGAGTTAGCAAGAATCTGTTACTTTAGTTGCTGCAACTCCAGCTTAGCCCAGAGTATATAGTTTGATTTAGTAGGAGGCTAAGGATACACCTGATATTGTGATAGGTATAGTTTTTGTTTCTGCATAGTCTTGTAGAATTTTATTTGATTCTGGTGCAATTCATTATTTTATATTTAAGATATTTCTTACTTGTCCGAATATACTTCTTATTACTAAAGCTCTAAATGAACCGAGCATTCAACAAGCTACTCATGACTCGACTCGATTAGAGCTCATTTATATTTGTTCGATTAACTAATCAAACGAGCTTGAACACTAATGTAACTGCTCGATTGCTAAATGAACAAGCTTGAACAACTTGTTGTTCAGTTCATTTATGTTCATGAACAGTATCATTTAAAGCTCGTGAACAAGCTCATTAAGGAGTGCAATCATGGCTTGATTAAGGCTAATTCATAAACAATATCATTTAAAATTTTATTTTTAATCTTATTAAACTTTAATTGGTATAGTTTGTATATATTTATCAACAAGTTGTTCATGAACAAGCTCAATTAAAGCATAATTAAAGTTTATTTATTTCATGAAATAAGTTGTTTGTTAATAGGCTCGATAAGCCCATTCTGAACCAAGCTCGCAAATAAACTCGAGTCGAGCTTGAACAAGGTGTTTTTAAACAAGCTTAAGCTTGAACATCATTCTAAAAACTCAAATCGAGCTCAGCTCGTGCTCGATAATGATAAACGAGCTTGAACTTGAACATGCACATAGTCGGCTCTGCTCGATTCGTTTGTAACCCTACCTATTGCCTTATCATCTAGTCTCTCAATTATTTTACCCATCAGAGATTATTTGTCTTCTCTCTATCTATTGACCTCACTTTTGAAGTAAGGTTAACTACATCTTCCTTAGACCTAGGATTCATCTAGGCACTAAGGTTCTCATAGGATTAGGACACTTGTAGTGGTTAGGTGAACACTTGTCCAAAACCTAGAAGACTTATAGGATCTCGCTATATAACTAGACCTCAACTTAGAATTGGTAGGGCCCAGCTACCCTAAATCCAATTAAACCACATACCAAATCAATTCCTGAAGCCCAAATTGAATGACCACAAACTAAACCTCAACCAACTTCAATTTTTCCTATGCTTAATTTGATTCATCATGGTTCAATTTAGTCAAATGGTCAAGTTGACTCAGTCTAGCCTATTTGGGCTTAAGAAGGCTAAACTCAAAATCAATTCAATCCAACCAAAATTCAATTCATCCAAACTCATTTGAATCTTAATTGAACTTGATTGAACCTTGTCTTAAATCCAATTGAACCAAATCAATCCAAATTGACCCTTATCCCAAGTTGACCTATTTAAACACTATAGGGCCAAAACCCCATCCAACTTGACTTAGGAAAAATTCACTTAATCCAAGTCTCATGATCATTTCAAATACAAAATTAAACATTTCAATTCACTCCAACCCATTCAATTCTACCAATTGGCTCAACTAAATCAATTTGACCCTTTTGACCTAAAAAGTTCAAATGAATCTAAATCCAATCCAACTCAAATTGATTACAACCAAATCCATCAATCAATTCTAAATTCATCATTAAATATTTTTTAATATTTAATTAACTTCAATTGAACTCAATCAAGCCAATTGGTTCACTTAACCCAATTTGTCCTAAAGAACCAAATTAATTTAAATTTCAATCTAACTCAAATTGGATCAATACAATCCACTCAACCTTCTCTTAAATGATTATCGATCACCATCAATCATCCAATTGCGACCAATTGAGCCTAACCAAGTCAATTTGGGCTTTTGACCCAAGTTGACCTAATTTGACTTAAAGAGGCAAATTGGGTCAAACCTCATTCCAATCCAAACTGATTATGGTCAAAGTGTGTAACAAATCATAAATTAATTATTGAACACTCTCCAATTATCAATTGAAGCCAATTTGACCGAACTAACCTAATTGACCCATTTAAGCCAATTTGTCTTAAAGGGTTAAATTGAGCTAAAATCTATCATAATACAAATCAAAGCCTCCAATCACTCTCAAATGACCAATCAGACATGAATTAATCCTTCACTCAACCCAATTTGGTCAACTTGATCAATTGGTCAACTTGACCAAATTGGTCAACTTAATCCATTTAGCCCAAATGAACTCTTATGAGCCAAATCCAAATCCACGTCAAATTGAATCAACAAAATTGCATCAATACATTTCAAATGATTATTGAAACATAATTCAATACCCCCCTTGATCTAATTTGGTCAATTGATACCATTTGAAATTAAATTAACCTACATAGGTCAAATTGAGGCAAACTCAACCAAACTTGGTATGGTTCATCATTAAGTCCCCATTGACCTACCCAAGTTAACCCAACCCATGGTGAACCCGATATGGTTCAATACAAGTGAACCAAGGGTTTCAAATAGGATAAAATCTACATTTGAAATGCTTACCCACCTCCATACCCCTTGGCAACCACCTTTAGCTCTCTTTAGACAAAGGCCCACTAACCCAACCAAACCTGAGGCTGTTAGGTTCAGTCCTTGATCAACCATTGATCCTTCTCTCGATTAACCATTGATCCTTCTCAAAAGTAGTGTACACCACATGGCAGGCCATCAAGCTCCTCAAGCCAATTAAAAGTCATCCACCTTAGTAGTCACCTACCATCTCCAGCCACCTACGCCAATTAAACACCTGCCAAAGGTTGAACCAATCACATAGCTTAGTTCACTTGAAGAGAGGAGTATACCCTTCCTCTCATATTCAAACTCAACATGCATGCTTACTAGAGCACCACCATCACTCTTGAGCTTCCCTCAAGTGATTCGAGCACTCCATCACCAGCGAGACCAAGATCCACCTTTGTTCGAGAACGCTCACCATCCAACTTCACCAAAAATTCATGAAAATCAAATTAACTCTTCATACAAGTTTCCTCACTCTGGTGAGTCGAAACGAACCGAGAAGCACTCGATTCGAGCATAGGAAGGCACTCCAAGATTAACTTCAATGAGCTTCATGGTGGTGCTTGGTCCAGCGGATAATCGGTGGGAAGGTACCTCATAATCTTTTGATCAGGGCTACACCGCTTTAAAGCAAAGCTACCTCAGTCGGCAGACCATCGATCTTTAGCTCCAGTGACGTAATTTCTGGTCAACCATAAAAAATCATAAGATTTTTGGTCCTTTGTGAAGTGAATGTGTGTTTCATGTCGATTCAACTGTAGTATCTCTTTAAAATCTCCACTTGATCGATTTGGAGTCAAATCTACCATTGAACGAGCTCCGACGAGCTTGGAACGAGCTGTGACAGGCAGATAGTGTTCTTCTCTCACCATGGGTAGACGACGGATCATCTTCCATCTATTCTACATGATTAGAAGCAACGAACATGATTAATTGTGTTAAATTTATTCCTTTAATATCACAGGATTAATTTCTATCATTCGATCCATGATCGAACAACTGAGGCGAAAATGAGTCCACCATCGCTGACTCAACAGCCATGTCAAATGATTAAGTAACCAATCACGTGAAGCCACATGGAAAGGGCTATCCCGTTAGCGACCATGTGGCTCTGAATATGTAAATAAATTAATTAGGGATTAAAATGTATTTTAATTAGCCATAACTTTGAAAAATTATAATTAATTGTAGAAAAAATAAAAAATATATATAAATAAACTTATTGTGGAAAACTTAGACATAAGAGAATTAGAGAAAAATAAAATTCCTAATTTTTACTTAATAAATAGTGATTAATTTAGGTTTGAAATTCTACTTAATTACTCTAATTAAGCCCTAACTACTTGATTAATTGGCTTGAGATTTGGTGTGATCAATCATTGGGATGACCTCCACCTCCCATAATTTTCTCAAGTTAATTTGCAAAATGATTTAAGGAATCTAATTTTTTTTAATCCTAATTATCCAATTTATGCATTTAATAATTATTTAAAATTATGAAAATAATGAAATTAATCATGGAAACTTAATTAATCATTGAAATAGTAATGGTGGTCAGATAAATTAGTTAGGGCCTTCGAATCCAATTATTTCCTAAAGTCACCTTAATGAGCCATTAATAGATTAAATAAAAATTTTAGAAAATTCATGATAATCAACATAGATAATTAAAAATATTGATTAAGCTCTCTTTGTACTCAATAAGCAAAGAGCTTCTTAATGAAATCAAAATCCCTAATTGGTTTAAGATAATTTTAGAGTAATTAGTGATTATGGGTTTCTCTTATTCATTCAATTAATCCTTAATTATAAGCTTAATTGTATTAGAGATTCTTAGGGCATATTTATTTTATGCTTATGCATCTTTATTAACTTTGTCATCATTTCCTAAGGTTATATTCAAGGGATAATTAAATTTCTAGGTCTCTTTGGAGTTTAATTCAATTAAGAATCAAATTAACCTTAATTAAATCATAAAAATCATCTAAAATAACCTTAAATCCCGAATGAACAAAGAAGGTACGAGTTAAATTCTAATTATTCCATCTTCTCTTTAGGATTAAATAATTCAAACCCAAACATTTAATCTTAATTAATTTGATTTCAGTTAGGATTGTTTATTTAGTATGAATATCCTTAGGCCTTAATGAAGCCAAATATATCATTTTGTAATGTTGAATAGCTTTGCTTCAATCATTTAGAAATTTGCATTTAATTTGTCTCATACATTCATGTTCTAAAGAAAAATTGAAGTGTGACATTTAATTGCATGATTGTAGACTAAATAGTGTTGTTATTATCATTAATCAATCACAAATTATTTTTCTAAGTAATTGTGATATAGCTATAAATTAGATGTTTATTAAATTAAGTATGACAAAATTTAAACCTAATTCTCATGCATATGAAACTTATAGTAAGTGGTATAATAGGGTTAAATTATTATCCATTATAATCAAAATGGTTTAAAATTTTTCTAAGTTTCATCTTTATACCTATATATGTATGTGTGTATATGAATCAACAAGAGTATAATCTGGACATTTCGGAAGCACGAGACTTTAAGTAGTTCTAAGTAGGTCTCTGATTACCTCATGGTTTATGGTTCACATATACATGTTTATAAGGTATAATTAAGTTAAGCTTTACCCAATAAAAATCCATGCACCTTATGTTAAGCTTTGCCCTATAAATAATATGCGTATAGGACTAGTCATGCATCAAGTGTGTATTGATTAAAATGTGACATATATATTTATTAAAAAAAAGAAAAAATTAAAATAAATAAAAAATAATGATAAGTATTAATGGGTGATCAAACATTGTCAGGAATATATTATTTGCTTGATTATAATTTCTCTCCATTAATTCTAAGATGGCTTTCATATTTAAATAAAACTTTCTTAAGCCTAATCCAAACATAGGTCTTAATTAAATACTTTTTTAAGAAAAAGAAAAAGTTTCTAAATTCATCTCTTAAAATTAACTTAAGGATCGGGCTTGAGGAAGGTTCACCTTTCCTCCTCCTCTTTATAATCTTAATTCCCAAATATATATACACAATAGTAAAATTTGAATTTAATACTTCTTTCAAATAATTAACAACATAAAGTGCAACCACCCCTAATAAGAGACTTAAACATCCAACTTTAGAAATTTCACTATTTTAAGACTTAATCAAGACATACCATACTAGGTCTAGCACACATATTAGAATACTAAGTCACCGATCTTAGTGTTAGGATAGGCCGGTGATTGTTGTCATGATGTGATGTTTTATTTTATGATATACTATTTTAGACTGGATGTTATAATTATTTATATGTAGATTAGATGTTAGGACGACATTAGACTAATGATGTTTATGGTGTTTTAATTTGGAGTCATAGGGACACCACACAAATCTTAGGTGGTACTTATTAAAGTTATCGAGTATGACATTAAGGTATGATGTATTATCTCAAAAGATAGAAACATCACCCTACAATGGACTTAATCACCTAATAATGCCTCCTAAGGTAGATGGGTGTATATATTAGAAGTCTTCTTCCCCTACTTTACATGGATAAGTAAAGTAGGGTTTATTTTATGTAAGGTTCTTTAGTTCCTTATGGAGGCAAGTTCCCATAGTTAATTACATCTCATGAAATAAAAGTTTTCTAAGAACACTCTCGATTAAAGCAGTCAATAAATATCACCAAAGATTTCAAGGCTAGACTATCAGACAATTGGTTATTATTATAAATCAAATGAGAAGAGTTCAAATAGAAAGACATATTTATAGATTCCACATGTAGATAAGTAGGGAACATCCAAGATACTAGGAAGCCTAGTGAATGAGCTCGCTCTAATCTATCCTATGATGAAGCTCTATATTTTTGAAGGGGAGAATTTATTTTTATTTTAGTTGAAATTTTATTAGAGTGCTAGGACTTATAAGCCAATAACATAAGATTATGGAGATGTCTAAGAAGTGAGGACTTATTCTCATAGTCTGAGGGATATAAGTAGCCTTAGAACCTAAGTCTAAAATATTTTAGCACAACCTAGAAGCACGACCTAAGATCTAATCGGTGAGAATGGGATATGGTAGTTCACCTTCACAATAGAGAGTGAACACATTATGACTCTTCAGGACTTACAATTGCCTAGAGTGGTTTCCAGCTAACACCTCCTATGCTTTAAACTCATGTAGACATGTCATATATAGATGTAAGATAATCAAGCTATTATTTAATTAAGAAGGAAGCTAGAATCCTAAACTCACTCCTTAAAAGACTAGAACATGATTAGAATGCAAACATAACTTAAACTACTGTGAAAAAGTTACAAGTTTTTGGATCATTTTGACACATTTATTTTAGACCAAAGCTTAGGATAATTATGCCTACATGCATGATGAAGTTTAGTTGTGGGCTAAATAAGCTAGAATAGGTGTTCTCCACTATAAGAGATTGCTCTCAAAGTTCAAGCTTATCCCCTATCATGCAAGAGTGGAGATCCTCCATATTCAAGAATAGAATATTATAACATGCATGTTGTTATAGCATATAACCATTCATCTAAGGTGTTTCTAAATCTTTTATTATCTTGTTTATATACCTAGACTTTAAAGTGAGGTTGTGATATGCATTAGAATTTAGTTATGAGTTATTTAAAATGATAGAAAATTTATTTTTATTCTAAAGAGCCTACCGTATCCAGGCCACATATCAAATATACACACTTTAAAAAAACTAATATAAGCATGTCTATTTTATTGCACAATCTAAAAATAATCATTAAACATTTAAATTTTATAAAATAATAAAAGGTTAGTGCGGTTGGGTACCGCTATACACCTCTAAAAAGAAAAGAAATTGGGCGGCTGAGCTTTACACTTATACAATCCGAATTATAATTAAACTTTTCAAATGGACTAAATGCTATGGGGATCTTCAATTCTTATTCTACTTTCCTTCTTTGAATTAGCTTATTCCAAGCTTTAAAAGGCCTCTCAAGTCTTTTCCTTCTAGCCACTGCTCATCCTAAATCCCATAGCACTAATATTAATCATATTACAAAATTACATCTTTATGAAAAATAAATCTAACTACACCTGCAAAATATATGTTAGCTAAAACAAACATATAAACCAAGCAGTTATATTTCACATATTTGGACTTAGCACCCTACACTTAGGTAACCAAGCCCACATGTCTTAATTGGATTATGCTTAGGGACATAAATAACACCTGCAAGTAAGAGCATTTTTATTTTTATTTTTAGATTAGCTTTAATGAATCTTATCCAAACATAAAAGGCAACTTAAGACCAATGTAATTGAATCACCATCGCATGAATAATACTCCATTATATCCTTTCATCATCAATAACATCCACATTCTTTCCTTTTTTATTTTAGTTTTTTTCAATGTTTGATTTAGTATATATAGATACGTACTATATACTCATATTTTTGCACACTTAATGAATGTTGATGCATGGCTTTGTAGAAAAGGAGGATTTCATCTCATATTTAAGCATATGCAAATATGTATAAGGAATTTAAGCAAGTACATGTCATTGTTAAATTAAGGAAGTAAGATTACATAAGACCTCTTTGGGGTTACTTAAAGCCTTGTGTTCTCGGAATGTCTTAACTATATCTTGTCAATTTAAATACATATAAGCATATACATAAACATAGAAATAAAATCATGAAAATATTATGCATGAATATCTTTTACTTATGAAAAGCTTAATGTCAAAAAGAAAAGAATTTTACTTTATATTCTAATGTATGCACACACAAAAATGAAATTTAACAAGTATGTTCCATTGTTTAACCAAGGAATTGAGATTATCTAAGACATCCTTGGGGCTACTTAAAGCCTAGTATTCCCAGGATGTTCATACTATATATTTGTCAATTCAAGTACATGAATACATAAGTATGAACATAAGAGTAAAACCATCAATTATCATCTTTTGATTACAAGTAGATGAATATTTCATTTTTCACATAGTTAACTATCTATAATAAGCATTGATTTAAGCTTCACATTATTTACTTCATAACTAACATATAGATTCAAAATAGTTTGAGATTTACTAATGATAATAGCCACACTATATGATAACATTTGTCCAACTCATGCAAATTAAATGCAATCATATTCTTTTGACTTTAAAACATGAAGCACATGGCATGCACATTTATCATAATTGAAAGGAAGTAATTGAATACCACCACACAATATACTTGATTTCATTAGAATCTAAGGACAATCAAGTTAGATAAGCATCCCTTTGTCTAATCAAAGTTTCTTTAATATTTGACTTTAATATTCAAGTTGTTAGAACCTAAGAGGAGAAAGCAATACTTAGAAATCACCCCATTCCATGTTGGTTATTTAATGTGTTAAAGGAAGAAAACTAAATATATTTTTATGAATTAATTAAGTTCAATATTAATTATATCAATTTGATCACCCTTTCCGAGCTTCTCTAATTTAATTAACTACCTAAACATGAGCCTTTAATGATATACTTTGAAAAAATAAAATTTGCAATGCACCTAAAGAGATCTAATGTAATTAGGCTTATGTTTAAGAATTATTTAAATTAAAAAGAAAAGATTTAAGATAAATACTCTTATAATTTTTCCACATCAATAGAAAAATCTTAATTTATTTAAGGACTTTATGTTTTAAACACATAAAGGGATTAATGGGTTACACTTGAGTTATTTAAATTGATTTCATTCACATTTCATTATTAATTTTATTTAATTTACCCTTAATAATTAAACATATTAATGAATCCTTTAAGAGAATACATTTAGAAATCATTAGGAGAAGGGGTCCTAATGAATTCCCATGTCATCCCCATGGTTTACATTAATTAAGTAACATTAATCGATTAATTTTACTGTTCATTAATTTTAATAACTATTAAATTATTTAAAGAGGGTAATTAGGATTGAAAATTTGGAATTTCTCTAACCACATGGCAAATAATTCCAAGGAAAATGTGTGAGGCAAAGGGCGTCCCATGGAATTAACATGTTAAATTTGGAATTAATTAGCCAAATAATTTGACCTTAATTAAGATAATTAACCTAAGCTTCAACCCTAATTAAGTATTATTCATTAAATATAAATTAGAAATTTATTTTTATTAAATTTTCCTTTGTCTAAATTTTCCTAAATGAGTTTATTTATATTTTCTAGATTTTTCTATAATAAGTTATGATTTTTTTTTGAAGTTATGGAAGTTTAATTAAATTTTTAAACCTAATTTAAGTTGTTTTATACTGTCGACACCATGTGGACACTGATGCAACAATGCTTTCCATGTGGCATCGTCGTATTGGTTATTTAAAACATCTAACATGGCTGCTGACTCAGTGGTGGTGAACGCAGTTCATCTCGGCTTTCTGATCTTGGATCGGACAGTTGAGATTAATTTCATGATTATGAAGAGATATATTCAAGAGTTCTAGCATAATTAATCATGAAAGTCCATCCTAATCATGACGAATGGACGGTTAGTGATGTCATCCATCCGCCGGAAGGCAGATACTATTCAACTAACCACTTCGGTTGGAGCTCATTTAATGATGGAATCAAATCCAAAATGATCAAAGAATAGATCTAAGGAGATCCTATGGCAGAAATCATTTGAAACATATTTTATTTAGAAAAAGTCCAACACCCAATGGTCAAATCTACGATTGTATAATTTTTACCTAGCCAGACCTAAAGACTGATAGTCTGTCGATAGAGGTAACTTCATCTTGAAGAGATGAAGCCCTATCGAGAAGATCTTTAGTTATCTCCTCGTCGATCTGTCTGTGGACCATGCGCCATCACGAAAGTCATTGGAGTTGGTTTAAGGATGCCTTCCGGTGGTCAAATTGATTGGGAATCGATTTATTCTCTTTTGCCAGAGTGTGGTGAAGGTGTGGGAAAAGTTAATTTAGTTTTGGTGGAGATTTGGTGAAGCTGAACAACAGAGCTCTCGGCTATAGGTGGAGCTTGGTCTTGCTGGAAGTTGGGTGCACAGAGAGCTCGAGGAAAAGTTTGAGACTTTGCAAAATGCTCTGGAGAAAGTGTCTATTAAGTCTGAATAAATGGGGAGGAGTATAGTCTCCTCCCCAACTAAACCAAGGGCTAATATTGGCTCAGCCTTTCGCAGTCATCCAACTGGAATAGGTGGTCAAAGGTGGTAGGGGATTGTTGAGATGGATGTCTGTGAGAGGCTGAGGGAGTGTAGTGGGCTGCCATGGAGTGTACACTCCTCATTACATGGACCAATGATTGCTCATGGGTGAACTCACCCTCTCTTGGCCAAAGGTTGAACCCAAAAGCCTTGGTTTAGGTTTGGTTAGTGGTCCTTTGTCCCAAGAGGGCCAAAGATGGCTACCAAGAAGTGGGGAGGTGGAGAACCCTTCCAAAATGAAGATTTTGTCTCATTTGGAGGGATTGTTTCAATGGGTTTGACCCAACCTGGGTTTACCATGGGTTGGGCCCACTTGGACAAGCCCATGGCGACCTAAAGATGAGTCATGCCAAGTTTGGTTGGGTTTAGACTTGGTTTGGTTGGCATTAGCTCAATTTGATTTATGTAGGTCAAATGGGCTCAATTGGAGAAGTTGATCATTTTTATCAAATTGGATCAATGTGAGAGTTTGGTTATGTTTAATTAGTCATTTGGAATGAGTTATTGTAATTGGTTTGGTTCAATTTGAGTTATATTTGGATTTGGCTCACATGGTTCAATTTGGGTCAAATGGATCATGTTGATTAATTTGACCAAATTCACCAAATTGGCTTGAGCATGGGTGTGGTCCATGTTTAAATGATCATTAGTGATTGATTAGAAGAGTTGATTTGAAATAATTTGGATTAGGGAGTGATTTGATTTAATTTGACTTTTAAGGTCAAATTAGGCTAAGTAGGTCAATTGTGTTGGGTTGATTAAATTGGGTCCAATTAAAGGTTGGATCAAGTCTAACGTCCAATTGGTAATTGATCAGAAACATTGATTTCAACTAATTTGATTTAGGATTTGATTTGGCCCAATTTGACCCTTTAGGTCAAATTGGGTCAAGAGGCCAAATTAGCTTGGATAGGTCTAATTGATTGTAGTGGAGTATTCAATAGTAACCTACAATCTTCAATAAAGAGATTGGATAGTTTGGTTTGATCTAATAGGAGTTTGATTGAAGTTTAGTCTAATTGGGCTTTTTAGGTCACTTTGGCTTAATTGGTTTAGTCAAGTTAATTTGGACAAATTGAGGCTATGAATGGTTGGAATATATTCAATGGTGAATTTGAAGTTGATTGGTGGCTTTGACTGCAATTGATATGAGTTCAATTAGGTTTTGGCTCATTTGAATTTTTTAGATCAAATGGGATAACTTGGGCTAATTAAGTCAAATTAATTTATTTAACTTGATTGCAAATATTGGAATAGTTTGAAATGATCCATTGGATAATTAAAATGATTGAGAGAATTGAATTGAGTTTGGTTTGAATGGAGTTATAGGATTGAAGTGGGTTAGCTTGGGTTAAGATTCAAATTAATTTGGCTTGGAGCTTGGATTAGAAATCAAATTCAATCAAAGTCAATTTATTGGCTTAGGGTTGAGGTTTCAATTATTTGGTTTAGGTTTAAATTAATTGATGGGTATGAGTGCTAGTTTTTTGACCTTAGGTACATGAAGCCCACTTGTCCTAAGGTAAGATCTAGACTGGGTCATGCCCTACAATTCTTTAGGCATGGGTTTAGTGTCTCCTTAACCACTAGAAGTGTCATAGCACTAAGGAGACCTAAGTGTTTAGAAGAATCCTAGACCTAGGATGGGAGTGACCATCCTTTTCTCCAAAAGTGAGGTCAATAATATTTTTTATAGGTGATTATGCTTAAGTGTCTATTGTAATAAAAATAATTATGAATGTCTCATCCTTACAGGTGCTGCATAAGTCACTTAGCATAATCCATTAGGATGTGAGCTTAGTAACATAAAATATGGTGCTAAGTCTAAGGGTTTGAAATATAACTATTTGGTGTGTATGTATGTTAAGCTAACTTATATTTTGTAGGTATAGTTAGATTTAATTTTTTATAAAAATATAACTTTTGCAATATGAATAGGATTAGAGCTATGGGGTTTAGGATGAGTAGTGGTAGAAGTTGTAGACTTGGGAGGTCCTATGAAGCCTGGAATATTCCAATCTATGAAGTGAAGGTGAAGAGAAAGAATTGAAGACCCCCATAGCTTCTTTTCATTTGCAAATTTAATTCTAATCCAGGTTGTATAAAGGTAGAGCTCGGCTACCAATTTTTATTTATTTTATGGGGTGTACTGCGGTACTCAGCCACACTAGCCTTTTATTTTTTTTGAATGATTAATATTTGATTATTGTGTTTACATTGATTATGTAATAAAAATGGCATTCTTTTTGTAGGTTCTTAAAGTGTGATTGCTTGATGTATGGCCTAAATATGATAAGCTCTTTAAGAAAAATTAAATTTTCTGACTTAACAACTTTAACTAAAATTTAAGCAATTCATAACCTCACCACAAAGCCTAGGATTTTTAATCAAGAAATAAAAGATTCAGTAACTTCTTAGTTGTATGTTTATATGTTATAACAACATGCATGCATATTGTTTCACTCTTGCAAATAGGTTGTCTCCACTCTTGCACAATAAGTGATAGGCTTGACTTATAAGAACATTCCCTTATAGTAGAGAACACATCTTACCTCTAATTTAGCTCATACTAAATTTTATCATGCATTTAGGCATAAGCTCTCCAAAGCCTACGTCTTAAATGATGAGTCAAAATGCAATAAAAATGTGTAAATTGTAATGCATTATTCTAAGTCATGAATTTTCATACCAATCATGATCTAGCCTCTTGGGGAGTGAGTTTAGGGCTTTAGATTCTTTTCTAATAAATAACTATCTAGCTATATTGCATTTACATAAGATCGGCTACATGCTTTTAAATTGTAGGAGGTGTTAGGTGGCAGCCACTCTAAGCAATTGTAAGTCTAGAAGAGTCGGGTTCGATTCGCTCTCTCTAGTGGAGGTGAACCAATACATCTCACTTTCCTTGAGTAGATTTAGGTTGAGCTCTTAGCTTATGCTAAAGCACTTTAGATTGGTTCAAATACTTCTTCTTTCTCCTTCGCTATAGGTATAAGTCCTCACCTCTTAGGTATTTTCACAATCTTATATTATGGGAATCTAAGTCCTAGCTTTTGATAAAATTTCAACTTCAAAAATATAAAAGCTCACTATAAGATAGATTGAAGCATTGAGGTTTTCTAGTATCATGGTTTCTTCATACTCATTTTGCTTTAGAATCCATTAAAAACTCTTTCCATTTAAGTCTTCTCGTACCAATTTTTTTATTATCAAACTTTGAAATCTTTGGAGACACTAGTTGACTATTTTAATCGAGAGTGTTCTAAGAAAATTCTTATTTTCTAGGATGTAGTTAACTATGGAAGCTTGCTTCATAGGAAACTTAAGAACCCAGCTTAAAATAAACTCTACTTTACTTATCCATGTAAAGTGGGAAAAAGATCTCTAGTATATACATAAGAGGTGAACATATATTTGTCAATTCAAGTACATGAATACATAAGTATGAACATAAGAGTAAAACCATCAATTATCATCTTTTGATTACAAGTAGATGAATATTTCATTTTTCACATAGTTAACTATCTATAATAAGCATTGATTTAAGCTTCACATTATTTACTTCATAACTAACATATAGATTCAAAATAGTTTGAGATTTACTAATGATAATAGCCACACTATATGATAACATTTGTCCAACTCATGCAAATTAAATGCAATCATATTCTTTTGACTTTAAAACATGAAGCACATGGCATGCACATTTATCATAATTGAAAGGAAGTAATTGAATACCACCACACAATATACTTGATTTCATTAGAATCTAAGGACAATCAAGTTAGATAAGCATCCCTTTGTCTAATCAAAGTTTCTTTAATATTTGAATTTAATATTCAAGTTGTTAGAACCTAAAGAGGAGAAAGCAATACTTAGAAATCACCCCATTCCATGTTGGTTATTTAATGTGTTAAAGGAAGAAAACTAAATATATTTTTTATGAATTAATTAAGTTCAATATTAATTATATCAATTTGATCACCCTTTCCGAGCTTCTCTAATTTAATTAACTACCTAAACATGAGCCTTTAATGATATACTTTGAAAAAATAAAATTTGCAATGCACCTAAAGAGATCTAATGTAATTAGGCTTATGTTTAAGAATTATTTAAATTAAAAAAGAAAAAGATTTAAGATAAATACTCTTATAATTTTTCCACATCAATAGAAAAATCTTAATTTATTTAAGGACTTTATGTTTTAAACACATAAAGGGATTAATGGGTTACACTTGAGTTATTTAAATTGATTTCATTCACATTTCATTATTAATTTTATTTTACCCTTAATAATTAAACATATTAATGAATCCTTTAAGAGAATACATTTAGAAATCATTAGGAGAAGGGGTCCTAATGAATTCCCATGTTATCCCCATGGTTTACATTAATTAAGTAACATTAATCGATTAATTTTACTGTTCATTAATTTTAATAACTATTAAATTATTTAAAGAGGGTAATTAGGATTGAAAATTTGGAATTTCTCTAACCACATGGCAAATAATTCCAAGGAAAATGTGTGAGGCAAAGGGCGTCCCATGGAATTAACATGTTAAATTTGGAATTAATTAGCCAAATAATTTGACCTTAATTAAGATAATTAACCTAAGCTTCAACCCTAATTAAGTATTATTCATTAAATATAAATTAGAAATTTATTTTTTATTAAATTTTCCTTTGTCTAAATTTTCCTAAATGACTTTATTTATATTTTCTAGATTTTTCTATAATAAGTTATGATTTTTTTTTGAAGTTATGGAAGTTTAATTAAATTTTTAAACCTAATTTAAGTTGTTTTATACTGTCGACACCATGTGGACACTGATGCAACAATGCTTTCCATGTGGCATCGTCGTATTGGTTATTTAAAACATCTAGCACGGCTCGGTGGTGGTGAGCGTTCATCTCTTCGATCTTGGATCGGACAGTTGAGATTAATTTCATGATTATGAAGAGATATATTCAAGAGTTCTAGCATAATTAATCATGAAAGTCCATCCTAATCATGACGAATGGACGGTTAGTGATCTGTCATCCCGCAAGCACCGGAAGACAGATACTGTCAACCTTTCGCCACTCGATCTGAGCTTGTTGGAGCTCATTTAATGATGGAATCAAATCCAAAATGATCAAAGAATAGATCTAAGGAGATCCTATGGCAGAAATCATTTGAAACATATTTTATTTAGAAAAAGTCCAACACCCAATGGTCAAATCTACGATTGTATAATTTTTTACCTACTAAAGGCGATAGTCTGTCGATAGAGGTAACTTCATCTTGAAGAGATGAAGCCCTATCGAGAAGATCTTTAGTTATCTCCTCGTCGATCTGTCTGTGGACCATGCGCCATCACGAAAGTCATTGGAGTTGGTTTAAGGATGCTTTCCGGTGGTCAAATTGATTGGGAATCGATTTATTCTCTTTTGCCAGAGTGTGGTGAAGGTGTGGGAAAAGTTAATTTAGTTTTGGTGGAGATTTGGTGAAGCTGAACAACAGAGCTCTCGGCTATAGGTGGAGCTTGGTCTTGCTGGAAGTTGGGTGCACAGAGCTCGAGGAAAAGTTTGAGACTTTGCAAAATGCTGGAGAAAGTGTCTATTAAGTCTGAATAAATGGGGAGGAGTATAGTCTCCTCCCCAACTAAACCAAGGGCTAATATTGGCTCAGCCTTTAGTCATCCAACCGGAATAGGTGGTCAAGGTGGTAGATTGTTGAGATGGATGTGAGAGGCGAGGGAGTGTAGTGCCATGGAGTGTACACTCCTCATTACATGGACCAATGATTGCTCATGGGTGAACTCACCCTCTCTTGGCCAAAGGTTGAACCCAAAAGCCTTGGTTTAGGTTTGGTTAGTGGTCCTTTGTCCCAAGAGGGCCAAAGATGGCTACCAAGAAGTGGGGAGGTGGAGAACCCTTCCAAAATGAAGATTTTGTCTCATTTGGAGGGATTGTTTCAATGGGTTTGACCCAACCTGGGTTTACCATGGGTTGGGCCCACTTGGACAAGCCCATGGCAACCTAAAGATGAGTCATGCCAAGTTTGGTTGGGTTTAGACTTGGTTTGGTTGGCATTAGCTCAATTTGATTTATGTAGGTCAAATGGGCTCAATTGGAGAAGTTGATCATTTTTATCAAATTGGATCAATGTGAGAGTTTGGTTATGTTTAATTAGTCATTTGGAATGAGTTATTGTAATTGGTTTGGTTCAATTTGAGTTATATTTGGATTTGGCTCACATGGTTCAATTTGGGTCAAATGGATCATGTTGATTAATTTGACCAAATTCACCAAATTGGCTTGAGCATGGGTGTGTCCATGTTTAAATGATCATTAGTGATTAGAAGAGTTGATTTGAAATAATTTGGATTAGAGTGATTTGATTTAATTTGACTTTTAAGGTCAAATTAGGCTAAGTAGGTCAATTGTGTTGGGTTGATTAAATTGGGTCCAATTAAAGGTTGGATCAAGTCTAACGTCCAATTGGTAATTGATCAGAAACATTGATTTCAACTAATTTGATTTAGGATTTGATTTGGCCCAATTTGACCCTTTAGGTCAAATTGGGTCAAAACAGTAACTTGGATAGATCTGATTGTAGTGAGTATTTCTACAATCTTCAAAGATTGGATGGGTTTGATCTAATAGGAGTTTGATTGAAGTTTAGTCTAATTGGGCTTTTAGGTCACTTTAATTGGTTTAGTCAAGTTAATTTGGACAAATTGAATGGTTGGAATATATTCAATGGTGAATTTGATTGGTGGCTTTAACGCAATTGATATGAGTTCAATTGGGTTTTGGCTCATTTGAATTTTTTAGATCAAATGGGATAACTTGGGCTAATTAAGTCAAATTAATTTATTTAACTTGATTGCAAATATTGAAAATAATGATTTTAATTAAAATGATTGAGAGAATTGAATTGAGTTTGGTTTGAAAGAGTTAGGTTAAATTAAGCTTGGAGTTTAGTCAAATTTGGTTTAGGTTTTAAATTAATTGATGGTATAGGTATGAGTTTAGACCTTTTATGAAGCCCACTTGTCCTAAGGTAAGATCTAGACCAGGTCATCATACAATTCTTTAGGCATGGGTTTAGTGTCTCCTTAACCAGAAGTGTCATAGCACTAAGGAGACCTAAGTGTTTAGAAGAATCCTAGACCTAGATGGGAGTGACCATCCTTTTCTCCAAAAGTGAGGTCAATAATATTTTTTAGGTGATTATGCTTAAGTGTCTATTGTAATAAAATAATTATGAATGTCTCATCCTTACAGTCTTTGCATAAGTCATACATAATCCATTAGGATGTGAGCTTAGTAACATAAAATATGGTGCTAAGTCTAAGGGTTTGAAATATAACTATTTGGTGTGTATGTATGTTAAGCTAACTTATATTTTGTAGGTATAGTTAGATTTAATTTTTTATAAAAATATAACTTTTGCAATATGAATAGGATTAGAGCTATGGGGTTTAGGATGAGTAGTGGTAGAAGTTGTAGACTTGGGAGGTCCTATGAAGCCTGGAATATTCCAATCTAAGTGAAGGTGAAGAGAAAGAATTGAAGACCCCAGCTTCTTTTCATTTGCAAATTTAATTCTAAGTTGTATAAAGGTAGAGCTTCTACCAATTTTATTTATTTTATGGGGTGTATGCTGTACTTTTCACTTTTATTTATTTTTTGAATGATTAATATTTGATTATTGTGTTTACATTGATTATGTAATAAAATGGCATTCTTTTGTAGGTTCTTAAAGTGTGATTGCTTGATGTATGGCCTAAATATGATAAGCTCTTTAAGAAAAATTAAATTTTCTACCGTGACTTAACAACTTTAACTAAAATTTAAGCAATTCATAACCTCACCACAAAGCCTAGGATTTTTAATCAAGAAATAAAAGATTCAGTAACTTCTTAGTTGTATGTTTATATGTTATAACAACATGCATGCATATTGTTTCACTCTTGCAAATAGGTTGTCTCCACTCTTGCACAATAAGTGATAGGCTTGACTTATAAGAACATTCCCTTATAGTAGAGAACACATCTTACCTCTAATTTAGCTCATACTAAATTTTATCATGCATTTAGGCATAAGCTCTCCAAATCTTAAATGATGAGTCAAAATGCAATAAAAATGTGTAAATTGTAATGCATTATTCTAAGTCATGAATTTTCATACCAATCATGATCTAGCCTCTTGGGAGTGAGTTTAGGGCTTTAGATTCTTTTCTAATAAATAACTATCTAGCTATATTGCATTTACATAAGATCTACATGCTTTTAAATTGTAGGAGGTGTTAGGTGGCGACCACTCTAAGCAGAAGAGTCGGTTCGATTAAGCTCTCTCTAGTGGAGGTGAACCAATACATCTCACTTTCCTTGAGTAGATTTAGGTTGAGCTCTTAGCTTATGCTAAAGAACTTTAGATTGGTTCAAATACTTCTTCTTTCTCCTTCGCTATAGGTATAAGTCCTCACCTCTTAGGTATTTTCACAATCTTATATTATGGGAATCTAAGTCCTAGCTTTTTGATAAAATTTCAACTTCAAAAATATAAAAGCTCACTATAAGATAGATTGAAGCATTCAGTAGGTTTTCTAGTATCATGGTTTCTTCATACTCATTTTGCTTTAGAATCCATTAAAAACTCTTTCCATTTAAGTCTTCTCATACCAATTTTTTTATTATCAAACTTTGAAATCTTTGGAGACACTAGTTGACTATTTTAATCGAGTGTTCTAAGAAAATTCTTATTTTCTAGGATGTAGTTAACTATGGAAGCTTGCTTGAAACTTAAGAACCCAAAAAATAAACTCTACTTTACTTATCCATGTAAAGTGGGAAAAGATCTCTAGTATATACATAAGAGGTGAACATATATTTGTCAATTCAAGTACATGAATACATAAGTATGAACATAAGAGTAAAACCATCAATTATCATCTTTTGATTACAAGTAGATGAATATTTCATTTTCACATAGTTAACTATCTATAATAAGCATTGATTTAAGCTTCACATTATTTACTTCATAACTAACATATAGATTCAAAATAGTTTGAGATTTACTAATGATAATAGCCACACTATATGATAACATTTGTCCAACTCATGCAAATTAAATGCAATCATATTCTTTTGACTTTAAAACATGAAGCACATGGCATGCACATTTATCATAATTGAAAGGAAGTAATTGAATACCACAATATACTTGATTTCATTAGAATCTAAGGACAATCAAGTTAGATAAGCATCCCTTTGTCTAATCAAAGTTTCTTTAATATTTGAATTTAATATTCAAGTTGTTAGAACCTAAAGAGGAGAAAGCAATACTTAGAAATCACCCCATTCCATGTTGGTTATTTAATGTGTTAAAGGAAGAAAACTAAATATATTTTTATGAATTAATTAAGTTCAATATTAATTATATCAATTTGATCACCCTTTCCGAGCTTCTCTAATTTAATTAACTACTAAACATGAGCCTTTATTGATATACTTTGAAAAAAATAAAATTTACATTAACTAAAGAGATCTAATGTAATTAGGCTTATGTTTAAGAATTATTTAAATTAAAAAAGAAAAAGATTTAAGATAAATACTCTTATAATTTTTCCACATCAATAGAAAAATCTTAATTTATTTAAGGACTTTATGTTTTTAAACACATAAAGGGATTAATGGGTTACACTTGAGTTATTTAAATTGATTTCATTCACATTTCATTATTAATTTTATTTAATTTACCCTTAATAATTAAACATATTAATGAATCCTTTAAGAGAATACATTTAGAAATCATTAGGAGAAGGGGTCCTAATGAATTCCCATGTTATCCCCATGGTTTACATTAATTAAGTAACATTAATCGATTAATTTTCTTCATTAATTTTTTAATAACTATTAAATTATTTAAAGAGGGTAATTAGGATTGAAAATTTGGAATTTCTCTAACCACATGGCAAATAATTCCAAGGAAAATGTGTGAGGCAAAGGTCCCATGGAATTAACATGTTAAATTTGGAATTAATTAGCCAAATAATTTGACCTTAATTAAGATAATTAACCTAAGCTTCAACCCTAATTAAGTATTATTCATTAAATATAAATTAGAAATTTATTTTTTATTAAATTTTCCTTTGTCTAAATTTTCTAAATGACTTTATTTATATTTTCTAGATTTTTTATAATAAGTTATGATTTTTTTTGAAGTTATGGAAGTTTAATTAAATTTTTAAACCTAATTTAAGTTGTTTTATACTGTCGACACCATGTGGACACTGATGCAACAATGCTTTCCATGTGGCATCGTCGTATTGGTTATTTAAAACATCTAACGTGGACTCAGTGGTGGTGAACGCAGTTCATCTCGGCTTTCTGATCTTGGATCGGACAGTCGAGATTAATTTCATGATTATGAAGAGATATATTCAAGAGTTCTAGCATAATTAATCATGAAAGTCCATCCTAATCATGACGAATGGACGGTTAGTGATCATCCTTAACGGAAGATGAATCACAACCTTTCGCCACTCGATCTGAGCTTGTTGGAGCTCATTTAATGATGGAATCAAATCCAAAATGATCAAAGAATAGATCTAAGGAGATCCTATGGCAGAAATCATTTGAAACATATTTTATTTAGAAAAAACACCCAATGGTCAAATCTACGATTGTATAATTTTACCTAGCGGATAAAACGATCGATAGAGGTAACTTCATCTTGAAGAGATGAAGCCCTATCGAAGATCTTTAGTTATCTCCTCCGTCGTCATGCTACATGCCATCACGAAAGTCATTGGAGTTGGTTTAAGGATGCCTTAGGTGGTCAAATTGATTGGGAATCGATTTATTCTCTTTTGCCAGAGTGTGGTGAAGGTGTGGGAAAAGTTAATTTAGTTTTGGTGGAGATTTGGTGAAGCTGAACAACAGAGCTCTCATTAGGTGGAGCTTTGGGGAAGTTGGGTGCAGAGAGCTCGAGGAAAAGTTTGAGACTTTGCAAAATGCTCGAGAAAGTGTCTATTAAGTGAATAAATGGGGAGTATAGTCTCCTCCCCAAACTCAAGAATATATTGGCTCAGGTGTCCAAGCTGGAATAGGTGGTCAAAGGTGGTAGGGATTGTTGAGATGGATGTCTGAGAGGCGAGGGAGTGTAGTCGCCATGGAGTGTACACTCCTCATTACATGGACCAATGATTGCTCATGGGTGAACTCACCCTCTCTTGGCCAAAGGTTGAACCCAAAGCCTTGGTTTAGGTTTGGTTAGTGGTCCTTTGTCCCAAGAGGGCCAAAGATGGCTACCAAGAAGTGGGGAGGTGGAGAACCCTTCCAAAATGAAGATTTTGTCTCATTTGGAGGGATTGTTTCAATGGGTTTGACCATGGTTGGGCCCACTTGGACAACATGGCAACTAAAGATGAGTCATGCCAAGTTTGGTTGGGTTTAGACTTGGTTTGGTTGGCATTAGCTCAATTTGATTTATGTAGGTCAAATGGGCTCAATTGGAGAAGTTGATCATTTTTATCAAATTGGATCAATGTGAGAGTTTGGTTATGTTTAATTAGTCATTTGGAATGAGTTATTGTAATTGGTTTGGTTCAATTTGAGTTATATTTGGATTTGGCTCACATGGTTCAATTTGGGTCAAATGGATCATGTTGATTAATTTGACCAAATTCACCAAATTGGCTTGAGCATGGGTGTGGTCCATGTTTAAATGATCATTAGTGATTGATTAGAAGAGTTGATTTGAAATAATTTGGATTAGGGAGTGATTTGATTTAATTTGACTTTTAAGGTCAAATTAGGCTAAGTAGGTCAATTGTGTTGGGTTGATTAAATTGGGTCCAATTAAAGGTTGGATCGTCCAATTAATTGATCAGAAACATTGATTTCAACTAATTTGATTTAGGATTTGATTTGGCCCAATTTGACCCTTTAGGTCAAATTGGGTCAAGAGGCCAAATTAGCTTGGATAGATCTAATTGTAGTGGTATTCAATAGTAACCTACAATCTTCAATAAAGAGATTAGTTTGGTTTGATCTAATAGGAGTTTGATTGAAGTTTAGTCTAATTGGGCTTTTTAGGTCACTTTGGCTTGTGGTTTAGTCAAGTTAATTTGGACAAATTGAGGCTATGAATGGTTGGAATATATTCAATGGTGAATTTGAAGTTGATTGGTGGCTTTGACTGCAATTGATATGAGTTCAATTGGGTTTTGGCTCATTTGAATTTTTTAGATCAAATGGGATAACTTGGGCTAATTTAATTAATTTATTTAACTTGATTGCAAATATTGGAATAGTTTGAAATGATCCATTGGATAATTAAAATGATTGAGAGGAATTGAGTTTGGTTTGAATGGAGTTATAGGATTGAAGTGGGTTAGCTTGGGTTAAGATTCAAATTAATTTGGCTTGGAGCTTGGATTAGAAATCAAATTCAATCAAAGTCAATTTATTGGCTTAGGGTTGAGGTTTCAATTATTTGGTTTAGGTTTAAATTAATTGATGGGTATGAGTGCTAGTTTAGACCTTAGGGTACATGAAGCCCACTTGTCCTAAGGTAAGATCTAGACCTAAGGTCATGCCCTACAATTCTTTAGGCATGGGTTTAGTGTCTCCTTAACCACTAGAAGTGTCATAGCACTAAGGAGACCTAAGTGTTTAGAAGAATCCTAGACCTAGGATGGGAGTGACCATCCTTTTCTCCAAAAATTCAATAATATTTTTTATAGGTGATTATGCTTAAGTGTCTGTAATAAAATGAATGTCTCATCCTTACTGCATAAGTCACTTAGCATAATCCATTAGGATGTGAGCTTAGTAACATAATAATATGGTGCTAAGTCTAAGGGTTTGAAATATAACTATTTGGTGTGTGTATGTATGTTAAGCTAATTATATTTTGTAGGTATAGTTAGATTTAATTTTTTATAAAAATATAACTTTTGCAATATGAATAGAGCTATGGGGTTTAGGATGAGTAGTGGTAGAAGTTGTAGACTTGGGAGGTCCTAGCACGGAATATTCCAATCTGAAGTGAAGGTGAAGAGAAAGAATTGAAGACCCCAGCTTCTTTTCATTACAAATTTAATTCTAATCCAGTTGTATAAAGGTAGAGCTTACCAATTTTTATTTATTTTATGGGGTGTCTTCCGATTTTCAACCTTCTTTTATTTTTTTTGAATGATTAATATTTGATTATTGTGTTTACATTGATTATGTAATAAAAATGGCATTCTTTTTGTAGGTTCTTAAAGTGTGATTGCTTGATGTATGGCCTAAATATGATAAGCTCTTTAAGAAAAATTAAATTTTCTACCGTGACTTAACAACTTTAACTAAAATTTAAGCAATTCATAACCTCACCACAAAGCCTAGGATTTTTAATCAAGAAATAAAAGATTAACTTCTTAGTTGTATGTTTATATGTTATAACAACATGCATGCATATTGTTTCACTCTTGCAAATAGGTTGTCTCCACTCTTGCACAATAAGTGATAGGCTTGACTTATAAGAACATTCCCTTATAGTAGAGAACACATCTTACCTCTAATTTAGCTCATACTAAATTTTATCATGCATTTAGGCATAAGCTCTCCAAAGCCTACGTCTTAAATGATGAGTCAAAATGCAATAAAATGTGTAAATTGTAATGCATTATTCTAAGTCATGAATTTTCATACCAATCATGATCTAGCCTCTTGGGGAGTGAGTTTGGGGCTTTAGATTCTTTTCTAATAAATAACTATCTAGCTATATTGCATTTACATAAGATCGGCTACATGCTTTTAAATTGTAGGAGGTGTTAGGTGGCAGCCACTCTAAGCAATTGTAAGTAGAAGAGTGGTTCGATTAAGCTCTCTCAGTGGAGGTGAACCAATACATCTCACTTTCCTTGAGTAGATTTAGGTTGAGCTCTTAGCTTATGCTAAAAGCACTTTAGATTGGTTCAAATACTTCTTCTTTCTCCTTCGCTATAGGTATAAGTCCTCACCTCTTAGGTATTTTCACAATCTTATATTATGGGAATCTAAGTCCTAGCTTTTTGATAAAATTTCAACTTCAAAAATATAAAAGCTCACTATAAGATAGATTGAAGCATTCAAGAGGTTTTCTAGTATCATGGTTTCTTCATACTCATTTTGCTTTAGAATCCATTAAAACTCTTTCCATTTAAGTCTTCTGCCAATTTTTTATTATCAAACTTTGAAATCTTTGGAGACACTAGTTGACTATTTTAATCGAGAGTGTTCTAAGAAAATTCTTATTTTCTAGGATGTAGTTAACTATGGAAGCTTGCTTCATAGGAAACTTAAGAACCCAGCTTAAAATAAACTCTACTTTACTTATCCATGTAAAGTGGGAAAAAGATCTCTAGTATATACATAGACCCATCTACCTTCAGAGTCCTTATTAGGTGATTGAGTCCTTTATAGAGTGATATTTCTATCTTTCGTGATAGTACATCATCCCTTAATATCGTACTTGATCATTTCAATAAGTACCCCCCCAAAATTTGCATGGTGTCCCCACAAACACATCCAAATAAAAACACCACAATTACTTAAGCTTATATCTGTGATATTAAGATTTCAGATAAAAAGTTGGAGTCTAAGCTGATTATATTACCTTTAATTGAGTTTGATGTTATCTTGGATATGAATTGGTTAAGTAGATATGTAGTTTACATTTATTATAGTCAGAAGAGAGTGGCCTTATGTGTTTCGGGTGAACTTTATTATTTTTAAGGTGCTAGTGGTGTTTTATCATCTTTGATATCTGCCGTGTAGGTTGATAATTTATGGACGAAGGGAAATGATGTATTTCTTGCTTATGTAAGAGATAAGAGTAAAACACTAGTTGCTATTGAAGATGTTCCTATGGTGAGAGAATTTTAGGATATATTTCCAAAAGAGTTGATGAGTTTACCTCCTGAAAGAGAGGTGGAGTTTTTTATTGAGGTAATACCTAGCACATCTCCTATTGCAAAGGCTCCTTATAGAATGACACCTAAAGAATTACAATAGTTGAAGGTTTGATTGCAAGAGTTACTAAATAGAAGCTTTATCAAGCCTAATGTATCTTCGTGGGGTGCACTTGTGTTATTTGTAAGAAATAAGAATGCTATGATGTGTATGTGTATTGATTATAGAGAATTGAATAAGGTAAATATCAAGAACAAGTATCCATTACTCATAATTGATGATTTATTTGATCAACTAGAAGGTGCATCTATATTTTCAAAGATATATTTGAGGTCTGGATATCATCAGTTGATGGTGAAGGGAGATCATGTGGTGCAAATAGCTTTCAATACCGGTTATGACCAATATGAGTTTTTAGTCGTGCCTATTGGTGTGACTAATTCCCTAGCTATATTTATGGATCTAGTGAATCGTGTACTCATGTCATATTTGGATCAATTTGTTATTATTTTTATTGATGAAATATTAGTGTATTCCAAACCTATGAATGATCATGCTACTTATTTGAGATTGGAATTAGAGACTATTAATCTCACTTTTGGAGTGAGGATTGTTCATTCCAACCCAAGGTTTAGAATTCTTCTAGACACTAAGGTTTTCTTAGTGCTTAGAACACTTCTAGTAATAAAGGGAACACTAAACCCATGTCTAGAGACTTGTAGAGAAAAACCTTAGCTTTATAGTTTACCTTAGAATAAGTGAGCTTCACCTACCCTAAGGCCTAAACCGACACTCATACCCATCAATGCCTTTAAACCTAAACCAAATGATTGAAACCTCAACCTCAAGCCAATCAATTAACCATGATTAAATTTGATTTCCAATCCAAACTCCAAGCCAATTTGGCTTTTTAACTCAAGTTAACCCACTTCAACCCTATAACTCCATTCAAATCAACCTAAGCAAGCCAAGCTTAATTCAATTCTTTCAATTTCTCTAATCATCCAATGGGTCATTTCAAACTATTCCAACACTTGCAATCAAGCCAACTAAACCAATTATATTGAAGTGACCTAAGTTAGCCCATTTGACCAAAAAGGTTTAAATGAGTCAAACCCCAATCAAATAAAAAATAATTGTAACTAAAGCCACAAATCAACTTTAAATTCATCATTGAATATACTCCAACCATCTATAGCCCTGAGTGCTCCAAATTAACTTGGCTAAACCACTTAACCCAAAGTGACATAAAGGGTCTAATTTGACCAAAATTCAATCAAACCCCCATTAGATCAAATCAAGCTATCCAATCTCTTCATTGATGATTATAGGTCATTATTAGACACCCCACAACATTCAATTGGATTTAACCAAGCCAATTTGGCCCCTTAACCCAAGTTAACTCAAAGTGACCTAAAAGGCAAAATTAGACCAAATCATGTTCTAAGACAAATTAATTATGATCAATGACTCCCATCAATCACAAATTGAGTATTAAACATGACTCAATCACCAATTGAACCTAACCAAGCCAATTTAGCCTCTTGACCTAAGTTGACCCAATTTGACTTAAAGGGTCAAATTGAGCCAAATAAAATCCTAAACCAAATTGGTTGAAACTAATACTTTTAACCAATCACTAATTGAATATTGAACATGATCCAACCTTCAATTAGACTCAATTTGATCAACCCAACTCAATTAGCCTATTTAGCCTAATTTGACCTAAAGGGTCAAATTGAACTAAATTAATCCACAATTCAAATCGATTCAAATCAACTCTTTCAAGCAATTACAAATGACCAATTGAACATAGGCTTAACCCATGCCCAAGCTAATTTGCATTTGAGCCAAATGAAATCATGTGAGCCAAATCTAAATCTAACCCAAATTGAACCAAATCAATTATACTAATTCATTCTAAATGATCAATTGAGCTTAACCAAACTCCCACTTTGACCTAATTTAGTCAAAATTATCAACATAGCTTAACATTACCCATTTGACCTACATGAGTCAAATTGAGACAAACTCAAACAAACCAAGTCCAAACTCAACCAAACTTGGCATGACTCATACTTGGGTCACCATAGGCCTGTCTAAGTGGGCCCAACCCATGGTGAACTCGAGTTAGGTCAAACCTATTGAACCAAGCCCTCTAAATGGGACAAAATCTATATTTTGGTGGGTTCTCCAACTCCCCACCTCTTGGCAGCCACCTTTGGCCTTTCTTGGATAAAGAAGCATTAACCCAACTAAACCTAAGGCTGATGGGTTCAGCCTTTGGCCAAGAGAGGGTGAACTTACCCATGGGTAACCATTGATCCACCTAAGGAGGAGTGTACACCTCACTCACTGCCTGACCTCTACCCATCCATCGGCGGTCCACCCTCAGACCCTGACCACCGGATGATTCCTAAAGGATGAGTCAATCTCAGCCCTTAGTTTAAGTGGGTAGGAGAGTATACTCCTCTCCACCCATTCAAACTCATCAAATACCTTCCTTAGAGCATTCTGAATAGTCCCAAAGCATTCCTTGAGCTCCTCGTGAACCCCATCGTCGGCGAGACCAAGATCTCTTCAATCCCGAGAGCTCCGTCCATTCAATCTCACCAAACTCTCACCAGATTTAAATTAACTTTTTCCACACATTCACCACACTCTGGCGACCCAAAATGAATTGATTCTCAATTGATTAGACCAACGGAAGGCATCCTTAGACCAACTTCAGTGACTTCCACGGCGGTGTTTGGTCCACAAACTGATCAGCAAGGAGGCATCTTGAGATCTTCTCAACAGGGCTTCATTTCTTGAAGAGGAAGCTACCTCTATCGACGAATCACCGATATTTAGCTCCAGCAATTGTAGATTTAGCCTCTAGGTGTTGGTCTTTTGTGAAGCAAATTGTGTTTTCATGCGATTTCCATCATAGGATCTCCGTAGATCTCTCCTCTAATCATTTTGGAGTCAATTTCACAATCAAATGAGCTCTAACGAGCTCAGATCAAGCGACAAAAGGTGAACGATGTTCATCTTCCAGCGCTTGTGGGATGACAGATCACTGGTCATCCGTTCCACATGATTGGAATGAACGGTCAAGATTAATCATGCTAGAAATCTTGATTTAATTCTTTTGTAATCATGGGATTAATTTCGACAGTCCGATTTAAGACCAAACAGTTGTGATGAAACTGCGTCTACCGCCACTGAGACAACAGCCACATTAGATGTTTTAAATAGCTAATGCCACGACGCCATATGGAAAGCATTGCCTTGTCAGCATCCACATGGCGTCGATCATTTAAAATAAGTAATTAGGCTTAAAAATTCATTTTAAATAGCCAAAACTTAAAAAAATTCATAGCTAATTATAGAAAAAACTTTTTAAAAAGCAAATAAACTCAATTTAGAAAGCTTAAACAAAGGAGAATTTAATTAAAAAAAATTTCCAATTAATGTTTAATGAATTATGTTGAATTAAGGTTTGAAGCTTGGACTAATTTCCTTAATTAAGGCTAAATTACTTAGCTAATTAATTCCAAATTTGGCATGTTGATTCTATGGGATGTCCTATGCCTCCCATATTCTTCTTAGAAATATTTTCCATGTAATTTGAGAAATTCTAAATTTCTAATCATAATTAGCACTTTCAAGTGGTTTAATAATTATTAAAATCAATGAACTGTAAAATTGAGTAATTAGGGATAATTAATCAATGAGAACAATAAGGATAACATAAAAATTAATTAGGATCCTTTCTCCTAATTAATTCCAAATGTATTCCCTTAATAAATTTAATTAATGTGTTTTATAATTAAGAATAAATTTAGAAATTTAATAATTAAATTTAAATAAAGTCAAAATTAAATAATTTAAGTTCCAACCCATTGACCTCTTTATGTGTTTAATAACATAAAATCATTAAATAAATTATGATTTTCCCATGGTATGGAGAAATCATAAGAGTATTTAGCTTAAATATTTTTTATTTAACTTAATTAACCATTAAGCATGAGCCTAATTACATTAGATCTCCTTAGGTGCATTACTGATTTTACTTTCCTAAAGAATATTATTGAAGGCTCATGATTAAGTGACTAATTAAATTAAAGAAGCTTGGGAAGGATAATCAAATTGATGTAATTAATGGATTGAACCTAATCAATTCATAAAACATATTTAATTTATTTTTGTCACCCTATTAAATAACCAATATGGGATGGAGTGAAACCATTCTATCAATTTACTAAAATACTTAAAGTTAAACCATTCTTAAGAAGTAATTTAAACAATCCCAAGACTTTAGACAATCATAATTCTAAAGCTTAATCAAGTTAATATCGCACTAAGCCTTATCACACACATCAGAATACTAAGTCACCAACCTTAGTATTAGGTTAGGCTGATGTATGTTATGGTGATATAGTTTGTTTTCTGCTATAATGATTTAGATTGGATGGTAGGATTATTTCTATATAGACTGGATGTTATGTTGTTATTAACTTAATAATATTTTATGCAGAGGATTGTGCTTGTTGGGCTGTCATAATAATAAATGAATGTAAATGTTCTTGCTTGCAGGTGCTATTTATGCTCCTAAGCATAATCCAATTAGAACAGGTGGGTTTGATTATCCAAGTGCAGAATGTTAAATTCAAATATGTGAAATATAACTACTTGGTATGTATTTTTGTTTAGCTAATATATATTTTGCAAGTACAACCAAATTTTATTTTTTATGAAGATGTAATTTTTATAATAGGATTAAGATTAGTGCTATGGGATTTAGGATGAGCAGTTGCTAGAAGACAAAGACCTAGGAGGCCCTATGAAGCCTGGATCAAACTAATCTAAAGGAAAGAAGAATATGAATTGAAGACCCTCATAACATTTGTTTCAATTATAATATTTAATTGTTATCTGGGTTGTATAAGGGTAGAGCCTAGCTACCCAACTCTTTCTCTTTCACTTTTGTATATTTATTATTCTTTAATGAAATTTAACTTTCGTATTTAGATTATGCAATAGAAATGACAAGCTTTTCATAGGTTTCTTAAAGTGTGTATGTTTGATGTGTCGCCTAGACGCAATAAGCTCTTTAGGATAAAAATTAAATTTTATATCCTCATTAATAACTTCAACTAAATTCTAATCAATTCATAACATCAACTTAAAGTCTTTGCTTTTAATCAAGGTAGTAAAAGATTTAGCAACCCCTTAACAGAATGATTATATGCTATAACAACATGCATGTCTTATTGTTTCACTCTTGAATAGAGAGGATCTCCACTCTTGTACAATAGGAGACATGCTTGACCTTTGAGAGCGATCCCTTGTAGTGGAGAATACTGCTTTCTCGCTAATTTAGCCCACAATTCAATTTTATCATGCATGTAGTCATAATTATCCCAAGCATTGGTCCAAAATAAATGTGTCAAAATGATCTTAAAACTTGTAAATTTTTAGCATTAGTTTAAGTAATGTTTTGCATACCAAACATTAACTAGTTTCCAATGGAGCAAGTTTACAATCCTAGCTTCTTTCCTAATTAATAATAACCTAGCGATCTTGCATTTACATATAATTAGCCCACATGATCTTAAAATTGTAGGAGGTGTTAGATGGTGGCCACTCCAGGCAGTAGTAAGTCCAAAAGGGTTGAGATGTGTTCTTTCTCTCTTGTGGAGGTGAACTAATATATCTCATTTTCCCGAGTAAAATTAGGACAAGCTCTTAGTTTGTGCTAGAGTACTCTAGATCTAGGTTCTGAGGTGACTTGTTTCTCTCTTGCTACGAGCATATGTCATCGCCTCTTTGGCATTTTCACCATCCTATGTTGTTCGAATGTAAGTCCTAGCTTTCTAACAAAATTTCAACTCAAATAAAAAATAAATTCTCTCTTTCAAAGATGTAAGGCCTCATTATAGGTTATATTGAAGCAACCAATAGGCCTCCTAGTATCTTAAATTCTTCGTACTTATTATTCTTTGGAATATGTGAAGAAGTCTTCCTATTTGAAAAATCTCATTTGATTTCTAATAACAACCAATTCTTTGATAGTTTAGCATTGAAATTTTTGGAGATATTTATTGACTACTTTAATCGAGAGTGTTCTTAGAAAACTTTCATTTCCTAGGATATAATTAATTATCAGGGATTGTCTTTATAGGAAACTAAAGAACTCGACTTAAAATAAACATTATTTTACTCTATCCATATAAACTGGGGATAGATCTCTAGTACATACAAAGACTCATCTATCTTAGGAGTCCTTATTAGGTGATTGAGCCCATTGTAGGGTGACATTCTTATCTTTTGAGATAGTACATCATACCTTAATGCCGCACTCGATCACTTTAATAAGTACCTCATAAGTTCAGCGTGGTGTCCCTATGACTCCAAATTAAAACACCATAGAGACATTAAAATAACATCAATTATATGTTAAAATTTTAAAGTATCAATTTTGGTTAAGAACAATTACTTTTCTAAGTTGTGTGGTAAGTGGTAGTGGCATTTATATTGATCCTTAGAAGGTTCAGGTAGTAGTTAATTGGCTGAAACCAACTACAATGTTAGAGGTTCGTAGATTTCTTGAAATGATAGGTTATTATAGAAAGTTTGGTAAATGATTTTCACAAATTACAAATTCTTTGACAAGATTAACTCAGAAGGCAACTCCTTTTTGATTGGACATTAGAGTTTGAGGGTAATTTCTAAAAACAGAAGGGTTGCTTGGTATTAGCACCTATTCTAATAATTCCATATGATGTTGGGAGTTTTCAAGTAATAAATTTGAGAGTTATTACTTATGCATCCAGATAGCTGAAAACACATGCGAAAAATTATTCTACTCATGATTTGGAGTTGATGGCCATTATATTTTCTTTAAACATTCGGAGACATTACTTGTATGGAGTAAGATGTGAAATTTATATAGATCATCAGAGCTTAAAGTACATCTTTAACCAAAAGGAACTAAACTTGAGGCAGAGGAGGTGGTTAGAGCAAATAAAAGATTATAACCTAAGCATTTTATGTCAACTTGGAAAGGCTAATGTGGTTGCTAATATTTTAAGTAAGAAGTCCACTAGTGTTGTAGCTTGTATGATTGCATCTAATGAAATACTAATTCAAGAGTTTGATAAATTAAAACTACAAGTTATTTATTTAGCAAATGGAGATACATGATTTCTTCCATAGATAATTATTCAGGCTTCTTTACAAAAAAAAAAAAGGATTAAGAAAACTCAGAAATCTAATGTTGAGTATATGAGATTAATTGATCAGATTTAATCAAAGAGAAGAGCTGAGTTATTTGTTGATGATCTTGGGGTATTAACTTATGGACGTTGACTTTGGGTTCCTACCAGTGGTGGTTTGAGAAGAGAGATATTACATGAAGCCCATCATTTTGGATGCACTATTCACCTAGGGAGTAGTAAGATGTATCATGATCTAAAGCCAATGTTTTTGTGATTTGGGTAAAAGTGTGAAGGGGTAGAGTTTGTTTTAAGATCTGAGACATGTCAGATAGTAAAAGTAGAGCATCAGAGACCAAGTAGTTTTTTACAACCATTATCTATTCTTGAGTGGGAATAGGAGGAGGTCACTATGGATTCTTCTATGGCTTTTTCGATATCCAGCTAAAGTCATGAAGTAGTATGGGTTGTGGTTGACTGATTGACATAGTCATAACATTTGCTTCTTATGAGACAGATAGATTTTGTTAAGAAGTTGGCACATTTATATATTCGTGAGATTTTTAAGTTGTATAAAATACCAAAGGTTATCATTTCTGATTGTGATGGTAGATTTACTTCTAGATTATAATAAGGTATTCAAGAAGGTTTGGGGACTAAGTTAAGCATCAGTACAACTTTTCTTTCGCAAATAGGTGGTCAATCTGAGAGGATTAATCAAGTGTTAAAAATATATTGAGATTATGTGCACTTGATTTTGGAGGGAGTTGGGAGAATCGTATATCTTTAATTGAGCTTGCTTATAACAATAGCTTCCAATTGAGTATTGGTATGGCTCCATATCAGGCATTATATGGTAAGAGGTGCAGGAGACATTTATCTTAAACAAAAGTGGATGAGAGAATATTATTAGAAGTTGAGTTAGTAGATGATGCCATTGAGAAGATCAGATTGATTAGGGATAAGTTGAAAGTAGCTCAAGATAAGCAGATAAAGTATTATGATCCTAAACATCGAGTAGTTGAATTTCAGGTGGGTGATTTTGTATTTTTGAATGTCAACCCTATAAAGGGTGTGAGTAGATTTGGTAGAGAAGGTAAGCTGAGTTTGAGATTTATTAGACCTTTCGAGGTGATTAGTAGAGTTGGTAAATATGCTTATAGATTATTTCTACTCGATCATATGTCAGATGTGCACGATATCTTTCATATATTTATATTATGGAAGTGAGTTATTGATATTGATCATAGAGTTTCTAAGGATGAGGTTGAGATAAGACCTAATTTGACCTACAAAGATGATCTTGAATGTATTTTGACATATGATGTGAGACAATTAAGGATCAAGTAGATCCCTATGGTCAAAGTTCAGTGAAAGCATAGTTTACAAAGAGAAGCCACTTATGAAAAAGAAACATTTATGAGATAGCTTTATCCAAATTTATTTGACAATTAGCTAATTATAAATGTCAAGAATGATATTTTTCTAAGGGAGATTGTGACAACTTGTTCTATACTAATTTGAATTAGTAAA
Organism: Cymbidium sinense; assembly: GCA_021442155.1. NCBI lineage: Eukaryota > Viridiplantae > Streptophyta > Magnoliopsida > Asparagales > Orchidaceae > Cymbidium > Cymbidium sinense. The sequence goes on from CM038230.1 coordinate 41,610,612, forward strand.
ACTTACATATTAACATTGTGTCCACTAATTTTCTTTAGTTTTGGAGTTAATTTTATATTTAGTTTAATTATAAATTTTCGTACTTTTGATTGGACAGAATTTGGCACGTCAAATTTTACCTTACTATATTTAATTAATTTTTTGGGATGTATTTTATGCTCGATTCACAAATCATCTTCACCACATTCTAGAGCACTCTTGGATTTATTTTAAATACATTTCTATCTATTTTTATAAGCATTATAAGAACAAAAACAAAAAGTTCTTTATTAGAATTGTCTTCCTTAAGAAATTTGTACCTCCTTATAAAAGCTGATTTTTTACTACCATATGTTGACATGATGTTGAATTTATTGATTATTTTTCTATAAATTTTTAGAGTTGGGGATTTCAATATATTAAGGAAATTATGTAAAATTCTAGTTAAAATAAAATAACTTTCATAATTACCAATATGTCCTTTAAAAAAATTATATTTATTTTATATAAATATCACATCCCACTTATCTAGATTCATTTCTTTCCAATTTTCCAACCCATGAATGGTTTTATAGAGAGAGGGAGGGAGGGAGAGAGAGAGAGAGAGAGAGAGAGAGAGAGAGAGAGAGAGAGAGAGAGAGAAAGAGTAGAATTAACCCGTGAATAGTCCAGTCAATTTTGCCCGTTGGGCCAGTTAGAAAATTATCCGACTCTGGGTAAACTATAGTTTACCTACTTTAGATTTCAATTTTGTCACTTATGTGTGTATTTTTGGAATTTTATTTGATTTTTTTTGTATAAACTGAGATCTACAAAAATTTATGAAATTTTAAGTGTGTAAAATATATTGTAGAATTAACTGTGTTGAATATATTGACATAGAAAAATAAACTTTCACCATGTATTTTGTGTTGTATAGTATAGTACATATTTTTATGAGTATATTGAGCCTGATAATAATTATAATAAAATAAGAAAAATTTTAAAATATTATTTTGGACTTCTCATATTAATGATTTTGTAAATTGTGATTGTTGATATACACACATAAATTTACCTATAACTCCTATTGTTAGTTGTACCCACTGATATTTATATATTTTTGCAATATATTTGATAATATTTACATATGATGAAAATGATAATATATAATACTTAAGTATCAAAGTATATGTAAAAAAAGAGAGAAATTATGGGGAAATGCAGGTGGCTGGATGGTTGTATGTTATGTATATTCAAGTGGAGTTATAAGGGTCTATGTACCTATAAAATTATCCATCTGTGTATTTTATACTCTTGAATAGATGTGAACAAATTGAGGTATAAGTGGAAGTAGAGATATAAAGGGCAAAGTGAAAATATGAATAAGTGGAGGTATAAGGGGCAAAGGAAAAACTATAAATTAGTCTAAACAAAAAAAAAAAATTATTTCATGTTGTATTATTTTATTTTTGACATCGTGTTGCTTACATTATTACTTGTTGTATGCTTAAGATACATATTAATTTTTATACTAATATTATACTTGATAGATATAACATGTAACTTATTGAAATATTATTTTAATTAATGTAAGGCATAGTTTATTATTTATAAAATGATATTTTTGACAAATACCTATTCTTTTCTATTTTGTGAATTGAAAGCTATAGTAGATTTTATGCAGCCTACTGAGCTATGGTTGCTCATTCTTTTTGTATTCACATGTGTTATTCAGTATAAGATAAAGCTCCGGTTGAGTAGAGGCTTTTGGTTACTATCGAGAGCCTAACCTTAGATATATTTCTACTTTAAATATACTATTTTGACAATCATGGTAACAAACATATTTTGTTGGTAAAAGAATCATACTATGATTGTTGTTTTGATGTATAGTTGTGATATGATCGGATGTGATTACTTTTATTTTTTGATATTTTGATGATAGTAGTGGATCTATTTTATAAAATTAAAGAAAAAGAAAGTTTCTTTCAAATAGATCTTCGGTATAAAATTAACTGTTGCATCTCGACACAATGTGACATGCCTTGATATGACATTTTACATTGTGTTGGGTTGTGACAAAGTGTATTCCTAAATGAATCTTGTTGAAGGTTTTAAATGAGTGCAGCATAACTAACCATAGACTTTAAATCTTTGATGTTTAGTTTCTCATGTTAGAAATACATAGTAAAGCATCAAATATTTTTTTTTCATATTCTTACATTGTGTTTAAGTGAGCTTGTGGACTCTTTAATGAACTTTTTTTGCTAGCAAATTTCATGACAAAATATCACTTAATTTTTAAAAACTAGTGATGCTTCTAGGATAAAGCTTTTAGAGTTGTTATAATAAAACTTTCTTAAATATTGTTAAGAGTATATGTCATTTCATGATATCACTAATATTTGGGAAGATTAATGATTCAAATTAGGTGGCATGGTCAATCAAGTTCATCATTCTTTAGCAAGCTTTAAGAGTTGGCATTTTGAACTTCCATAGATGCTAAGCTTTTATAAGTTAGACTAAAAAAATAATTAGTAGATAAAGTTAAGAGTTTCTTAGGTTGGCGGGGATGAGAGATTCTATTATACTTTCACTTGGACTAAATGATTCACCTCTTTAATTGAACTTAATGATGCAATATGAAAATATGTTGTTATCAACGATATGATTAAATAGTCAAATTAAGTTCTTTGAGATGATGATTGAAAGAACATTTTCTTGTAAATTCTTTGAGATTTCATGGATAATTTTATTCAAATAATACTTTATCTATTGAAATTGTTCAAAAGTGATGGAGGTCTACACATCGTATGAAGGCTTTCCTATTTCATCAAGATGCTCCTTAGCTTGATTTTAATATAGGCATCATCTCTCACTAAACTTAAAATTATGATGGATTCAAATCTATGCATAGGTGATGTCAAAAATTTAATAACAAATATGGAATAAGCTTGATAGAAACAAATAAGAAAGAAATAGAGAACTAAAAAGAGATGCACAAAGAATATTTATTAGATTATTATTAGGGAGTATGAACCAATATTAAAAATGATTAAATTATGATGGTTTCATTAAAGTTCTACATTTTATGAAGGGTTATATTTACATGATTTTAGTAAGACAAAACTTGTTATTAAGTGGAAATATTAGCTATACAACTGAGAATGAATTTCGAGATTTAATTGAGGATAAGTGTCATGTGAGGTTAAATTTTTAGCAAGGATGAGTTGACAAAAAAGATAAGTCCTATTTAAAAATAAATTACTAGTAATGAGGATAAATTCACAATAAGGTTATGTGTTAGGAGTGGTTCTCAATAAGTATGAGCTCTACTTGAGAATGAGTTGTTTGAGGTTGAATTCCCATGAAAAAATCCATAGGATAAATTCCATTGATGAGTTTTAAGAGATGATTTTATTGGTGAGTTCTAAGGCACAAATTCTCTTAATGGTTTTTTTTTTAAAAAGTAGTTTAAAAAAATAAAATCTCCATTTATATATTGACAAGTTCCCTCAGTGAGAACCTTTAGGTGGCCTAACAAATACTTTAGGTGAATAACTACCAACATTGGTAAATTAGGTTCAAGCTCATAAGATAATTTGCTTAACCCAAACTAAATAAAATAGGTGTACATTAGTCAAATTTGGCTCAATTTGAGATCAAATTGAATAATAATGCCTAAATGTACTAAATCAAGATTGAATATGAGTCAATCCTGAATATGCTTGACATCAAACATAAATTAAATAATAAGAACTTTACTTAAAAGTATTTAATTTATAAGAAATTGAGAAAAAATATATATTAAAAATTATGTAAATTTTATATCTACTTCACATTTTTTACTACAAAAGAAAGTATGGCTAGTCTTTATTATGTAAATATTACACATGCTATTTATTTATATAATTATGACAAAATAGTAAAAATTGCTTATAGAAATTGTTGTAATTTTATAATAAATAAGTATTATATCATTCTTAACTTATCTACTCTCAACTTTAAAATCTGTAGTAATTTTTTTACATATTTGTACTTGATGTGAGCCAAACAAAAAGTTTCTATAAACTTTTAATATGAGATAATCTATGACTTAGAGCATCCTAATATATAACAAACAAGAAAAAGGATATTCTATGCGTAACACTTAAGAGGAGTAAATTAGGTGGCCTGGCCCATTAGCAAAGTTTTGTTATGTAGAAATTTTATACAAGGTTTTTCTTTCTTTTGATTAGCTAAAAGATTAATGATATAAAATATTCAATTCTAAATAGATTTATAATCATAATTCTAGATTAATTTACTATTTTTAAGTCTATCATAGTTGATGTTAAGTAGAAGAATTAGTGGTATAAGTGTGTAGGTTGATTGATGAAAAGGCTAATTGAATAGCATTTATTGATTTGAAATTAATTAAATATATAGGTCACTAATTATTAGATTATACTTTTTTTGTTTTTATTTTATTTTATTATAGATCTAAAAATATTTCATGATTATAATGCATAAATTCTCTCAAGTTATTAAGCTTACCATAAGTTTCAACAACAATTCCTCTCAATTTAATGATTAAGGTCCTATTTATAGGTTTATTTAGTATTGTTTGGAGGTAGCTAATTATTTAGGTTTTTCTTATCCAAAGTGAATACGCTTAGACCCATATAAAAATCCAAAGTAATGTGAAATATGATAAAATGACCTTGTTATAAGACTGGCCTATTATACTCACTTAGACCCAAGTTATATTAGGTCGAAAACTATGTATAAATCTAGTGCCTTCATTTAATTTGATCAATAATTAAATATGTGAGAGTATCCAAATTGATCCACAATTTGTTAGTATTTGATACGAAGTAGATTTTTATTTTGTAGATTAATGGGAAAAGTCAAAGTTCTGTCATCTTTTCTTCAAGATTTAATGAAGTTGAGCAACTATCCTCCCAAAAATAAAAATTAATAGGATCAATACTCATCTTTAAAGGGGAATTTTAATGAGATATGTTATGAAAGGAATGGAGATTATAGGCTTTTATAGTTCTAAGAAGTTTTGAATGTGTTTACGTTTTGTAAACAAATGGTAGCAGATAAGTTATACTGGAGATCTACTATCTATCCCAAGGTGATAATCACATGCAAAAAGAAAAATTGCCAAACTTTTTGGACTTGTAAAATCTCATATTTGCTAGCTCAAGCATTCAAAAACTTAATTTAACTTTCTTTAGTTTTTTTGTGGTTAATCAAGCCTATTTAAGCATTTTAAGCAAAGGTTTGTCCAATGCAAGCCAAGTTAAAATCAAATTCAATTTTCAATTTGACTCCAAATTTCATGTTTTGTAAAAGCATTTATACTTGGTTTGATGGGATTTTTGGAACCCAATGACTATCCCTTTATTCTTTGATGTTATAATTAAGTCCCAAAGTACCCTTTTGATTTTTTGTTAAGTGCTCAATTATTTATTGTTAAAGTTTTTCTAATCATACTCACTTGGGTAGCTTTGATATGATCCACCTATCAAAACTATAAATCAAAATCAACTCTCTTGATGTAAATGATATCTCATCTTCTGTAAAAAAAAATATGCTTCATTTAGTAGCAAACATAAAAAATGCATTATTCTTCTATATCCAAATAATCCATTTGATCAATCACTTAATGCACTTATGTGAAAATGAGTGAGACTCATCTATCCTCTCATAACATGTATGTATTACATAGAGAAACTTATATGGCCCCATGTGGTTTGATGTTGGCCTATGCGGACATGAATTAATTATATAGATGACTCCATTTGAATGTATATATCCTCGCACAACAAATCGTATATATATATATATATATCTCTTTTTTGGAGATATTTTTCACAACCACTTTTCTTTTTTACTTAAAAATTTTGAATGAAATGGGCAACTTGAGTTTTATAATTAGTCTTTAGCCATCCCCATTTGCATGCTAAATAAGTGTAATTCTTCAAATTTAGTTGCAAGCTACTCTATTGTGGCCATCTTTATTTTTAATTCATTTTCTTCTAAAAGATTCTATAATTGAGGTTCACTAAGGTGTGAAGAGTGTAGACATGCATCAAAGTTTATGTCAACTTGTATAACTAGGACTAGAAGGCATAAGAAAATCTTCATTCAAATGCATCTATTACTTTTTTGTTTTGTTATTGTTGGATGCTATTACAATTTCTTTTATCATTTTCTTTTGATCAAACTCATTTCTTAAATCACTTAAAATATTTTTATGAAGGCAATTTTATCACTTTGTTTTGGTTATTTTTATTGTACATGATCACTTTTTGTAAGAAAAAAATATTTAGAAGAATATTTAATCATTACAACTATGACTTCGAGCCCTTAAATGAACTTCTTGAATTGATTGTTTATCAAAGTTGCATATATTTTATGGGTAATCTCACAACCTTGGAAAACACAGTGTTATTATGTCATGGTATAATTTCATTATTTTTTGTTGCAACTGGTCAATTAAAACTACGATTAGCATTATTTGATAGATTTTTGTTTTCACTTTAGAAAGTCATTATGGTGCAGTGATTAGAATGAGATAAAATATTAGCGTAGTTTCTATTACAGTCCAAGTTTTACAAAAAAAAAAACATTTTTATAACAAAATGGTATTATTTAATATGTTTAATATACATTCATTTTTATTTAATAGTATTTTTTAAGTTTACTTGAAACATCTTATGAATTATGTGGATCACAAAGAACAACAAGTAGAGTAGTCCTTGTTATTATATTATATATTTTATAACATAACAAGTTTATTAGAGAGACACGTGAATGCTTCTAACACTTTGCTGAGACAATAAGTAGATATCTTTCTATTAGCCTTCATTTGTTAGTTCACTAAGCAATAGATATTATATCCCCATTAGATAAATGATTTTCTAAAATCCCATCACATATTCTCAATGATGCACGCTATACGCCATATTTTTAAAATTGTATTGAAGCAATTAATGGCACTTATGTTAATGCTCGCACACTTGTTGAAGACATCGTTCACCGACTCAAAACATTATGGTAATATATGATTTCCATATGTGTTTCACATTTGTTGTATTGAGATGGAAGGGTTCTGCTCACGATGCTAGTTTATTTTAACTTGTTGCAATAGATCTTATATGCAATTTCCCAACCCCACTACCAGATTTTTTTATATAAATGTTACTATTCTTTTTATTTCTATTTTGCACCATGCATAACTTATTAATTGTTCTGTATAATAGGAAAATATTACTTAGTAAATGTTGATTGCCCTTAACAAAGTTGATTTTTAAAACTATATCCATAAACCAGATAGCACATACTAGATTTTATGCATGGTACATGTCCAGTTAGAGGTCATCATAAGATATTCAACGGAACACATTCATCACTTAGAAATATAATTGAACATGCATTTGGTGTATGGAACAAAAATGGAGAATTCTTAGAGATATGTGAAATTATTCTTTCAAAAAATAATGGCTTATGGTTGTGGCTTCTATGGCATAATTTTATATATTCGTCAGTTTGAGAAATGTGATGTTGACAAAAAATTTATTCATCCAGGAGCACATGAGTATAGATTAGGTGAACATATTAGTGAATGTACAAGCAATAATATTAATGTTGAATTAGTTGATGGAGAAAGTGCTGAAGCGATGGTAGAACTTCGAGAAAATATTACAATGCAATTATGCTACTCTAATTAGTAATGTGTATTTCTTCCATTATTTTTTAATAATAAAAATTAGTTTGCTAAAAAAAGTATTATTTTCTTTTATGTGTGACATTACTTTTAAAATTTTATTTCTGATTTAATTTATGATGGCTATATTTCAAATTTACTGATGCAAATTAAGGATGAATGTATAGGAGTTTGTTATTTATTAGCATTGTATGATTTGATTTTTGGTGTCATTATTTCTATAGTATTTTTTTGTATTTAATAATTTATTTACTTATGTAACAATTGGGGTCTAATTGTTCTTTATTGTATTACACATACATCATTTTCCTCCCTTGTTGTCAACTTCAAAACCACAAAAAACCAGCAAATAATCTTTTAATAACTTGAAGTGTTTCCATATATCATTGAAACCTTTTTTCTTTTATGATGATAAATTCATGGACTTATAGTTTAGATTCATTTGTTTAAATTAGTACCAATACATATATATATATATATATATATATATATATATATATATATATATATATATATATATATATATATATATATATATATATATATATATATATATATATATATATATATATATATATATATATATATATATAATAGTTTATATATTTCAAATGCATTTCTTATTTGATACTATTTTTATACAAATTGTTGTACTATATGTTTTTCTCATTGATACTATTTCATAATTTTGTCATGTATACTAGTACATCATATCTAAGTAATCAGTGTTCCTTTTCATCAGCATTGTACTTAAAATTAGACTTTTGGAAAAACCGAACGACAATGGATTATATCAGGAAGTAAGTTATTTTAACTCTAGATCAGTATACATTGTTACAAGTTGCTAAAATTTGGTCTTTCGCATTTTCTTGTAGAACTATGAGCAGTAATGGGAAATATTGTTTGTTTACGAATTTATCATGTGTACAAAGATATGACAAACAAAATGTTGGGGTGAGAAGGCATCTTGGTAACTATGTTTGTTCACTATGAATTATATATATTGGCAAACATAAATAAAATAGTTAACATGCTATACTTTTATTGCAGAATGGAGCCAACACATTATTATTTTTTACTAAAGGTTGTATAAAAAATTCCAAAGGTCTTCTTACTAGAACAAAAGGTAGAACTAATGGTGTTTAATACATTTGTGGGACTAACAAATTTAGGGTGTTCTTATTTGTAAATAGAAATATTTGTGTATTAGATTTGTAAATATTAGATTTTAATACAATCTGATTTTTTTTTACCCATAAGTTCATCAAAAGAAATTATATTTGAACTTTTGTGTTATTGGGCTCATAACTAAATAAGGTAGATATAAGATGAAAATCTTGACTTCTTTTTAATCATAAAATTACTTATGAAAATTTAATCGTGTGAATTTTTATTCTTTAAGATTATTAAAGATGGTACAATGCATATTTAATATTGATGTAATAAGAATTTAATTCATGTTATGATCTGCGCCGTGCGGGAGCAACTAGCTTCGCAAAATAGGGTGGCACATCAGGAAGCTTTTTTTTTTTTTTCAATTTCGTGAAACTTGACCACTGTTATGTATAATCATGACGGATTTTTCTTTATTACACGGATTAGTAGATTTTTTTATAAAAAAATTTATAAATTATATAAGGTAATTTAATCATAATTATTGAGTATTAATAATAATCTAAATACATAATTTGATGAATTCAAACTATGTATATTTAATTTAATTTTGATAAAAATTATATTTAATAATTAAGATTAAATTTATATTTTAATTATATGATGATAATATTGATTTGATTTAGATTTCTTCTTGGTTATGTGAATAAAGGCCTAATTATTATAATTTGATTAGCTCGTTATTTAAATTTTGTTTCTATTGAGTTCAAGTGAATTTTTATGCTAAGGTTAATTTTGGTTTAAGTAATTAATTCGAAGTCATCAATAAAGCTAATCTTATTTAATTATGATTAGCTATATAATGCATAAGTTTAATGCGATAAAGTTTGGATTGATTATTGTTGATTTAATAACTTTTTGAAGGTGAGGATTCCTTCTTAAGTATAAATTTTTTATATAATGATCCCTTCTTAAGTATAGTGATAGACTTAAAAAAAAAAATTGATTTCATTTGGCTTATATTTATCTCATTCTAAAAATGAGATTAATAGTATCAAATACCTAAAATTTAATATGTACATTCATAATACTTAAATCTTTAAAAGCACTTAGAAAGTAACACTATAATCAAAATTTTTAAGTTAAATGCATCTTTTCATGCATAAATTATGTTATATATATGTAAATATAAAATTTTAAGTATTAGATACGTATATGCATCAAAATTGAGTGGTATGTTTATAAATTTTTCAAAAATTAATTGTTAAAAAAGTATTTTTAATACCCAAAGCCGTTTGTTTAAACAACTTCTAAAGATAATTCTTTTTTTAACAAGGTCTAAAGTACCACTTTCAATAAGAGACAAACATAACAAAAAGCAGTATGTTATAAAAAGATTGTCAAAAATATATATATATAAAATAGCCAATATTTTGAATGTTTGTCAAATTAGCCTTGAGGGCTTTATTTCAACACCTATGTGTAGTCTTCCAACTCTTTAATATTATGTGTTCCCCTATGCAAAGTACTTTAAATTTTGCTTTATATAAATATTTTTTAGTTAGAGATTCATAAATAAATTCAATGTTAAAATTCATTTGTTGACTAGTTCATATTTATCTTAAGGGACAACTAACTGAAATATAGACTACAAATTTAGTGTTGCATGATAATCAACAAAAGCACTATTTTAAAGATAATAAACAAATAAAATGAAGAGGACAGTCATTAAATTATCATAATATGTGGAGTTGAAGGAATTATTTTAACAAATACATAGCCATAATAAATGGGATGATGGGAGGTACTTTGAATAGGAGGTGGACAAGGGATGTGAGTATAGACCTACAAGGGAGAAGAGGCATGCCTCAACAATACATGTCAAGGGAGTAATTAGGGAGTATTTGTGGGAGAGAAGTAGGGGTGAGAATTATAAAAGATAGCATTAGTACAATTCTTAAATGTTGTGGTCTTCATCAAGGTCAGCTCAATAATAAATATGGACTAATTTAGGCGTGTAAACGAGCCGAGCCAAGTTCGAGATATCTTCGGCTTGAGCTTGATTAATTTATCGAATTTGGGCTCGAGCTCGAGCTCTATTTTACGATTTAAAGTCGGCTCATTTAGTATAGAACATATAAAATAATTCTAATTTAAGCAATTATTATGATAAAAAAATAAAAAATATAAAGAAATTAAAAGAAAAATAATAAAAAAAAATTACTTGATATAAGAGAATGAGATGTATTTTATAAATTTTTTTGAAAAGTTTATACTTAAAATATTATATTTAGATATATTTTATATTAATATTTGTTAATCGAGCCGGCTCGTAAACTAATGAATCAAGTTGGGGTTGGCTTGAGCTTAGCTTATGCCCATCGAGCTTGGCTCACGAGCTATTTATCGAGATGAGCTTAAGCCAACTAACGAGTTGCCTTTACTAACTTACACCCCTAGATCAATTACACAATGAAGTAACAATGATAAGACATTAAGCCATCTTAAGAAGTCCTGCAAAAGGTGGTGCTATAAAACCTCTGGGATAAGTTTTTCAATTCTCGTCAAAAAAATTTCTAAATCCCTCACAAATTTCTACTCAACTCCAAAACTCTTGTTGGTAATACATAAATTATTTATACTCGCAAAATTAATTTTTGTTGACATAAGTCTTTAGGAATTTATCAGATTCCCTTTGTAGCATCTAAGATGCATCAAATTTACTACACATGGTTGGAAATATTAGCTCTCCAATATTTTTCAATGCTTTGATCAACTCACTCATTTAATCCATGTAGAAAATATGAAACTCTAATGGATTCTCATATTGATTTGGCCAAATAACTCTAATGAAGTGGCTCACTTTAAGAGGTGAAGCACCATTATATCATACAACAAGCAAACTCAATATATAGGAACTCTAAAATACCTCTCTTTAGGACCCACTTTAATCACTTAGCACTATTAAATCTTTGTAATTTCTCTTAGGAATCAATCATTTCTTCTTTGACAACAATATAACACAAAATTCTATCTACTGAATATGATAAAACACTTACATCTAAAAAGCCTAAAATGTTACTCCAAACAAGAATAACTATAAACACACTAACATCAAAAACCAAAAGTTCACTATCATTATTTATTTCAATATAAAAGAATTATCATTATTGTAATAATCATCTTATTTTAGTATAGCTAATGAATTCCATAACTCTACAGCGACCCTTAAATCAATAAACTCTCTCCAAAATGTTTATTTAATTTTTGTTTGACAAACTCTAATCAATCGTAATTACAGTACTAATGCTTGATTTCTTTTCTTTTTTTTTTTTTGCACAGTTGAGCCCTACGGTAATACTCACACACCCAACTCTAAAATGCCCGTCGCCGCGTTAAGGGCGAAGCCCCCAACCGACGAGACCTACGGTCCGTGCACCTTGATTTCTTACTTGGGCCTAACATTACTAATTCAAATTCTAGATATTAAATATTTAGGAAAGTTGTAGTGTGTGTCTGCTTGTTAAAAATTGTAAATGGGACAATCTATAAATTATTATGCCATTAAGACTTTATTCATGGAGAGATAATTTAAAAATCTCAACTATTCTATTTATTTTGATGATTGAAATTAATTATATTTTATGCTTTAAAAAAAATTCTGATTTAAAAATGCAAACCTAATCTTCTAAATAAATTAAATAATAATTAAATAGGGCCACTATCCCATGCTCTTATATGTCGAATTGTATTAGCTGGACATAATATCATTTTAAATTAATTAAATTATATTTTATTTTATCTTCATAATTTTATTCTATTATGCCTTAAAGATCTTTTTTTATAAAGAAGACCAGTTAGAAATGATTACGCCTTCTTCTCAGCTTATTCAAGAGTTATCTTTCACACCGAATTCATTTTTATTAAAATATTTCATTTAATATTTAAGTGTATTAATAATTATAATTTAAATTATCTTAGACTCGTTAGATCTCTCATATCTAATAATTTGATTTGACTATATATATGTCAGATTTAAAGACTGTTTGATCCTTCAATTAATACTTTAAAAATTGTATTAATATTTTATAATTTAAGCTCATTGAGATTCAAATAGAATCACTATTGGTGTCAATAAATCTGTCTTATCAAGAAATTCAATCTGATTATAAATGTATTTTAATTCTGAAATATTTTTGTATATATAAATGTATTTTAATTTTGAAATATTTTAGTATATGTATCACCTCCAGATTCTCATCTAATTGATTAATTTTTTATAAATATAAGAGCTACAAATAGATTTTGCATCTGAAATTATATAAAAAGTATGTAAAGAGTCATGAAAATACTAAAAATTAGGTTTGACTTTGTAATCTTTAGATAATTTTATCATTTTTTTATTAAGGATTATATTATATTTAAAAATTTTATTGAAGCTCACCTATGTCCATTGGATTATTCGGAATAATAACTTTTTTGAGCATAAAAAATCTCTAAATTTTATTTAAAATTTTTTAGACGTTATAGTTTTCAAAAACATGGCTGATATAGTTTGATTATAGATAAGAGTTGACTGCGCAACAAAAATAATCTTTTTAGCTACGTTTGGATTGCATGTTTAACTTTTATATTTTTTATTTATATTATCTCATAACGCTATATATATATATATATATATATATATATATATATATATATATATATATATTCTTCCTAAATAGATACTGCTTGAGTTTTTTTTTTTTTTTTTTTTTGAATTGAGCTGGCTTTTGAGCATTTTGTCATAAAATGACAAAAAAAGGAAGGACTTATCCTTGAAGTACAGGCATATTCGGGATTAATTTCATATATATATATATATATATATATATATATATATATATATATAATTTTAAAATATATTAATTAAAATATTTTCAAATATTTTATTTTCAATTTTAAAAATATTTCTAATTTTTTTTATTTTTTTATGTTGAATCAAATATAAATAAAATAAATTATTAAGGCTTGGATTAGCATAGAGGTGTGGCAGGAGTGCAAGATGAAAATGCACCACAGTGTCATTTGGAAATTGAGTTTCAGCTACATTTCGAGAATCTGTGGTGAGACAGTTATATTTCTCAACCCGATCTGTCTCAGTGCGATATTTGTCAAAAAGTTAGTGTTTTTAAAAATAAAAAAATTGTAATATCATCACAAATTTTTAGACAACAACTTCTTCTTCAGCAGCTCTGTCATGACTTTTTCACTTTAAGGAGCTATTTGGTTTGATGTGTTAGAAGTGTAAAGTAAATTAAATGTAAAGATTTGCATGCTCTAAAGTAAAAATTAAAAAATATTTGTTATGTATTTGAAATGCATTTGAATGATTGTTTATGGTATATTTGATATTTGCCCAATTTCACCGAATTTTAAATACACCGATTAGTATAAAGTGAGAATGGTCTCCAGTCGCAGCAACTGCCGACCACCGCTGTCAACCAATGCTAACCAGCAACAGTCGCTATCGCTGCCAACCGTCGGCCATCCATCGCCGCCGATGGTACCACCAGAATCGACAATCTCCGGCCACTACCACCAACCATCGCCACCAACAATGCGCTATTATCGCCATAGGCATCGCCACCCTTAATCTCAAAAAATATTTTATATTATATTCATTTTACCAAACAACGATAAAAACTCATATATTTGTAGAATTTTTAATCACATAATCTAAAATAATTTAAATATATTATATTCATTTTACACTATATTTTTTTATACTACATTTATTTTTTTAAATAACCGTATCCCTAAATATAAAATAAAAATAATCCCAAATAACATTTATATTATTCACAATTTCATGAGTGCTTTCATGTTTGTAAAAATGAGATCTAATTTGAGCAATCAGAAGTAGGAATCTATTTCTTTTTGCCTCTTTTTTTTGCATTCACATGAATGTCTTAATCTATTAAATTATAAATCTATTGTACCTATTGTGTGCAAGAAGATTCAGGTCGACAGAGCAAGAGAATTCAATATTTTAGTGTTGCACGAAGGCTTCACACACACAGCAAAGGAGTTTGAGAAACACTAGGATTTTTATGTGAAAAATCCAAGAAGGGAAAAATCAAGGGGCTTAGTCCAGTTAAAAATAATTTTACTATAGTAGTATTTATTAGAATTATTATCTTGTCTCCGAAGTTGAAGAAAGATAGCTAACAATAGTAGGTTTTGTGAGAAGTTTCATTGGATCAGCGACGAAGGCTTCACCTGAGGTGGTAATCTGACGATCCGACGGCAAAAATCAAGCGATGGTCAGGTGGTGGTCGACAACAGTCCAACGATGGTGATTAGGCGATGCTAGTCTAGTCGCGACAGCTAGGTGATGTCGTCCGACCATGGTGGCCCAGTAGTGACCTGATGATGGAGACTAGGCGGTCATGGCCCGGTTAACCGATGGTGGTGGTGGTGGCGCGATGGAGGCGGCGGGCGGCCGACCGATGGTGACCAGTGGTGGCGGCAGACCAAGTGGTGGCTAGTGATGATCCAATGATGATCGAGCGGTGCCAATTAGTGGTGGTGACCAATAGTGGTGACAACGGATCCAACGACAAATGGCACCTAGCTTCGGTGGCAACAATGGTAACAATGGCCAAGTGATTCAACGACTATCAGGCAGTGGTAGCTAGTGGTGGTGACAGGCGGCGACAGTCGATGGTGATCTGACAATGGTCGGGTGGTGGTCCAATTATGCTTTAAGATTTTTTAAGTATCAGAGCTCTCTCTCAGCTTCAACTTAGGTCCCCCATGTGAAAAATCAGGAGCTATTTATAAATTATGGTTGTGACATTTCTTGTACATACAGGTAAAATATAAATCACTCTATCAGACAGCTCAAAATGATCTCCTTGATCAAGAGATGTATTTTAAGTTTTTGAATACTCAAATAAAGTCAGAATTAAAAGATCTTAGGCTTGCTAGATTCGGCTCGTCAAGACGCTAGATTTAATTATAAACATTCCATATTTAGAGACTATTCAGGAATCTAAATGATATCCTAAAATTTTTAATTATATTTTAAGTGCTTGATCTGAGCTAGTCTGGACTCAGGATCAGATTGCTTCTAATCTAATCAAGGTGTTTTATATCACCTCTATTTTTTGATGATTTGTGCTTTAATTAGAAGATTTTTCAATGGCATCAATTGCCCTCTATTTTTAGATGATATCATCTATATCATCCAAAAATACATGTCAAGTCGATGAATAATTTTCTAATAATTGATTGTAATTCTAAGAAAATTGTAAAGCTAATAACTTCCTTAAGGTTAACAAAATTTGAGAGCTCATTAATATTTGCATTAGCCATAGTTAGAATATCAAAATTAGTTGTGAAGTTTTTGTCCAACTAAAAAATATCAAAATTTGAGAGAATAGATCTTCGTGGGCGTGCAACGCTACGATTATAGGAGCGGGCATTAGAGGCTAGTCACATTAGCGCATGGGGTCACAAGCGCATAGGCAACTAGAACGTCGGGAGCACAAGGCTACGAACAAGTTGTTGTAAGCATGCATGCGCGGCATAAATATCGTATGGGGACCTGCGCGCACGTCAACGGGTTAATGAGCGATGAGGATGAGCACGTGGCTATAGGCTATTGTGGGGGCTATGGAGCCCGTGCACATGAGAGGGGATACGGCGGGTCTGAGGCCTGGTCTGTGCATGCGTCTGCATCCATGGCATCTCTGCAGCATGCATTTTATGCGCGAGGTTTTGGCGATGCACATCGCGGGCGTGGCGCTGGGGGCTCGTGTCGCGCATGCGGGTTCGCCTGCAACCCCGACGCCTGCGCCCAAACACGTGCTAGTGATTGCCAATAGCAAAAAGTTTATACTTTTTTGATATTTCATCTGCTTTTATTGATTTCTTTTTTCCTTTTTCACTCAAAATATTTCTAAATTTTGTAAGAAAATATCTCTTTTATAAATACCCCTTTCTTGAGGTAGTCCGGACTCGTGGTCGGATTGCTTCTAATCTAATCGAGGTGTTTTATATCAGCTATATAATGATCAAAAAAGATTTGAAAGATTAAAATTTTGATTATAAGTGATGTTCAATAACATATACATCAAGATTCATGCTTTTATTAGAGGATTTTTTGATGGCATCAATTGTCCTCTATTTTTGGATGATATCATCTCTATCATCCAAAAATACATGTCAAGTCGACAAATATATTTCTAATAATTGATTATAATTCTAAGAAAATTGTAATGCTAATAACTTCCTTAAGGTTAACAAAATTTGCGTGTTCATTAACATTTGCATTAGACATAGTTAGAATATCAAAATTAATTGTGAAGTTTTTGTCCAACTAAAAAATATCAAAATTTGAGAAAATAAATCTTCGTGGGCGCGTAAGGCTACGATTATGGGAGCGGGCGTAAGAGGCTAGTCACATGAGCACGTGGAGCCACAGGCGCATAGGTAATAGGAACGACGGGCGTGCGAGGCTATGAACAAGTTGGTACAAGCATGCACATGCGCCGGCAGTCTCAAGGTGGGGCCATGGACGCGATATTCGGATGGGGTTGTCCGTAATACTCTGTATAGAGGCATGGGTTTGTAGAGGCCGCTGGGTGTGGGAGTCTGCGAGAGGGGCTACGGTGTGCAGGGTTGCAAGCGCACAGGGCTCCAAGCATGTGATGTTGCGTCACGCACGCATAGCGTGACCATGTATTTGCATGCTGAGCGCGGGCGGCTGATAGCTTGGGCTCATGTGTCCGCATGTGGATTTGTCACTGCGCCCCCGCGACGTGCCCAAACACACGCTAGTGATCGCCAATAGCAAAAATTTTGTACTTTTTGATATTTTATCTAATTTTATTGATTTCTTTTTTCCTTTTTCACTCATTTAAAATAAAATATATATATGAAGGGAAAAATTTTAAAATTTATCAAAATATTTCTAAATTTTGTAAGAAAACTATCTCTTTTTCTCAGAGATATTTATCAAAATATTTATCGAATAAAAGTTCAGGGGTTATGGGTGATAAATTTTTTTTCTTCTTTTGTCAGCAAAAGCTCTGACTTTCTTCTGAAAAGAAGGTTATTTTCTTTGGTGATTAAGAACATGAGTTCATACGGCGAGGCTCTAATTTTCTCTCAAAAAGGGCGTCAATTATTCTCATCAGGCCAATTGGGTTTGGAGGCAATCAAGACCCGTAGTTTAAACGACGAGGCTCCATTTTTTCCTCGAAAGGAGTGTCAATTGTCTCTGTAGGGCCGACTGAATTTGAAGGCTGTGGTGTTTTTTATGATATTGAGATATGATGTACTATCTCGGAAGATAGAGGCATCATACTACAATGGACTTAATCATCTAATATAGACTCTTAAGGCATGATGGGTCTTCAAATGTACCAGAGATTTTTCTCCCTACTTTACATGAATGAATAAAGCAGGATTTATATTAAATTGGGTTCTTAAGTTTCTTATAGAGGCAAGCCTCCATACTTAATTACATCTTAGGAATGAAATTATCTAAGAATATTCTCGATTAAAGTAGACATTATCATCTCTAAAGATTTCAAGGTTAGACCATCAAAGGATTGATTATGTTTGGAAATCAATTGGAAAAGTTCAAGGAGAAGACTTATTTTTGGAATCTAAAGAAGGAAGCAGGAAATGCTCGTGATATTAGGAAGCCTAGTGAGCATTCCAATTTATCCTATAATTAGGCTTTATATATTTGAAAGTGAAGAGATTTATTTATTTGAGTTAAATTTAATTAGATTGCTAGGGTTTATAATCCACCAACACAAGATTATGAAAATACCTAAGAGGTGAGAATTTATGCTGCCAGAATGAAACAACTACCTTGAATCCTAAATCTAGAGATCTTTAGTACAAGCTAAAGCATGACCTAAATCTAAGCAACATGTGGACACAAGGGTTTATCTCCACAAGAGAGTGTAAACTCGTCCGACTTCTGGACTTATAACCGCCTGGAGTGGCCGTCAGTTAACTTCTCCTATGATTTTCAGACCATGTAGTTCAGTCTTATGAATTTCAAGATAACTTGGGTAGTTATTTAATTATAAAGAGACTAAAGTCCTAAACCCACTCCTTAAAAGACTAGAGCATGAGTGGTATGAGCATATCACTTAATCTACAAATTCAAAGTCTTTTCAATTTTTACTTCATTTTTGACACATCATTTAGATAGAGGCTTTGGGATTTTTATATGCATAAATGCATGATGAAGTGGATTATTAGCCAAATCAAAAGAGAGAGGGTGAAGCTCTATTGGTAGGGGTTGATCTCATGGATAAAGCGGTCCCTATGTGTGTAAGGACAAAGGGCCTCATTTTTGCTAGAGTGACTCAAGATGATATGCATGATGTGAGACATACAACCATACAGCTAAGGGAGTTGTTAAATCTTTTAATTATCTTGATTATAGCTTAAGCTTTATGGTGAGGTTATGAATTATTTAAAATTTAATTATGAGTGATTAGTTGGGTAGAAAATTTATTTTATCCTAAGAGCCTAATGCATCCAAGCCACACATTAAAGCATTAATCATAATAAACTAAGAAAAATATGTCATTTCTAATACGCAATTTGAACATAACATCAAATAATTTTATAACTACCGTAAAAGAATAAGAGGCCGGTGCAGTCGGGTACCGTCGTACAACCCGAAAAGAGGAAAGATGGGTATCCGAGCTCTACCCTTATACAATCCAAAATATGAAAGAATAATTATAATTAGAATGAATACATGCTATGGGTTTCTTCGTTCTTCACTCTTCCATCTTCCTTCTTTCTTTCTTCTTTGATTTGGTTTATGCTTCAAAGGCATCACAGGGCCTCCTAGGACTAAGCCTTCTAGCCACTACTCAACCTAATCTCCCATAGCACTAATCCTAATTCCTATTATAAAATTACATTCATATAGAAAAGAGTAAATCTAACTACACCTGTAAAATAGAGGTTAGCTAAACACACATATAATCCCATGTAGTTGTATGTATAATTTTTACTTAGCACCCTACACATGGGTAACCAAGCCCACCTCTCCTAACTTGAATTATGCTTAAGGGTTTAAGCAACCCACAAAGAGAGCATTCATATTTATTTTTAAGCATCCTCTGCACAATCCCCTGTAAAAAATATGATTAGGCTAATAACAGCCTAACATCCAATCTATGAAGTATACACCCTAAAATAGTACATAAAATTAAACATATATCACATCATACACCATCCTAAGATAGAGCTAGAAGTGGTGACTTAACTCTAATATGTGTGTTAAGGCTTTGTGTGGTGTGTCTTAACTAAGAATTGGAGTTATGTTTTTCTAAGTTTGGGAACTTGTTCAAGTTAACATGAAGGTTGGTTTCACTTAAAGTTATTTAGTCGACATATGAATTTTAGTTTGTAATTTGTTTAGTTTCTTTTAATTTA
Source organism: Cymbidium sinense (assembly GCA_021442155.1). Classification (NCBI taxonomy): domain Eukaryota; kingdom Viridiplantae; phylum Streptophyta; class Magnoliopsida; order Asparagales; family Orchidaceae; genus Cymbidium; species Cymbidium sinense. The sequence goes on from CM038230.1 coordinate 41,630,869, forward strand.
CACTTAGCATCTAAGTGTTATAAAGAGAAGGAAGAGAATTACCCTCTTTCATCTCTACCTTAAACCACTTTCTAAAGTATATTGATTTGACTTAATTATCTTTATTGAATGGCTTATTAAATAATTTTTTTAGCTAATCCTAAGTTTAGGTTAACTTTAAATGACCTTATTCAATATGAAAGGCTTCTTAAGATTAATCTAATTGAATTACTATCACATAACATATATTAAATCATTTCTTTCCATCACATGTAACATGCATATGAATTAATACTTAGCATATCTATACACACATTATATTTTTGCACACTTAAATGATGAATGTAAGTGTATGTTTGGAATTTATTTTCATTGAATTATATGAACATATAAATTAAAGCTCTATCTAAATTCTAATACCAAAATACATAAGAATGGAATCACAAAAGTACGTGTCATTGTTAACCAGGGAAGTGAGGTAATCAAGTGACCTCTTTGGGGCAAACTAAAGCCTCGTATTCTCGGGATGTCTAGACTATATACTTATTAACATTCCAAACCTATGTAAATCTATATATGAATAAGGAAAAAGGAGCATTAATTTATATATAACACATGCTAATAACTTAGGTGAATATGAATGCATGCATTTTTAGTAGAAAAGGAGGATCCTGATTCCTTAACTAAATACACATTTGTATGTATAAAAGATATAAACAAGTACGTGTCATTGTTAACTAGGGAAGTGAGGTAATCAAATGACCTCCTTGGGGCTAACTAAAGCCTCATATTCCTAGGATGTCTAAATTATATACTTTCTTTCTTAGATACATATAAATGTATAAATAACTAAAGGAAATGGGATCATGCAAAGTTGTACTTTTATTTGTGTGATTGAATCAATTATTCATATGATTTAAAGCTCTATCCAAATTGTAATACAAAAAGACATAAGAATGAAGCTAAATAAGTACGTGCCTTTGTTAACCAGGGAAGTGAGGTAATCAAATCCCCTCCTTGGGGCCAATTAAAGCCTTGTATTCCCAGGATGTCTAGACTATATACTTATTAGCCTTCAATCCCATGTGAATTCATATAAGGATTTAGAAAAAAAAGAGCTTGCTATCTCATGACTAAGCTATACACACATGCAAATCCTATATATATTCATAACTATAAACATTCTAAATATTGTAATTGATTTATAAACTTTAGAAAATAGTTTTGAATTTATTAGTGATAATAGCCACACATATATTTAATTAAGCCAACACATGCAAGCTTACATAAAGGAAATTCATTTGATTTATTTAAATTCAAAAGCATGGATGCATGAAATCAAATGACATACAATATTTAATATGGTTGGAAAGGAATAATTAAATATAAACACATGACACATGATTCATTCAATTAAACTAAATCCTAAAGACAATCACATTAAATAATCTCATTTAAAGAAAACCAAAATTCCTTTATTAATTTATGATTTGGGATTTTGATTAAGTTGAAAGAGGAGAACTTATCTTTTGTTGTTTTAATCTCATTCCCACATTAGTAATTTGATTTTATTTAAGGAAAGGTAATTAGGTGAATTTTATGAATTAATTAAGTTGGATCTTTAATTAAATCAATTAATTACCCTTACCTATATTTCTTTAATTTCATTAATCACCTAATTATGAGCCACAAATGATATGAATATGTGAGGAAATAAAATTTCAATGCTCCTACAAGGACCTAATGAAACTGGCTCATAATTAAGGATTAATTAAATCAAAGAATCTAATTAAGTACTTTTATGATTTTTCCACACTTATGGGCTAATAATAATTTTCTTAAAGGTCTTTATATTATTAAACACATAAAGAGGAGCCCTTAACTCCATCACTAATTATCTAACATGGTTATGATTTTAATTTGATTAATTAAGCCACTTAAATTAACTAATTAATCCTTAATTAATGTCATTTTAATTAGTTCTCCTTTAAAAACAAATACACTTTGGAAAAGAGGTTAAGAGGGAGGTCCTAACCCTATTCTCCTTGCCCATTCACTGTTCAATAATGAGTGTACTTAATTAATTAATTTTCACTATTTAGGAGGTTAATTAATTAATTAAACTAATTAAGAGAGTGATTAGGGCTTAAATAATCAATTACCCTAATTAACCAAGCAATAAATCCCAAGAAAAATATGGGAGGCAATAATCATCCCATTAAACTAACACACAAAGTTTGGGATTAATACTCAAGTAATTAAAGAGTAATTAAGCTAATTAAGTTTATAATTAAACTTTAATTAAGCCTTAGTTACTATTTAGAATCAATTTAAATTAATTTTAAATAAATCTCCTTTGAAATACCTTCAAAATAAGTATTTATTTGTAATTTTTGGATTTTTCTATAATTTATTATGAAGTTTTGAAGTTTCAACTATTAAAACTAATTAATTAAGCCTAATCCCGTCGGCACCACACAGACCGTTGACGTGGCATCGTGGAATTGGCTACTTAAACCCGTCTGACTCAGTGCCTACGTGGCTAGTGGTGGATGCGCTTTCTTATTCGCCGTTTGATTTAAGATCAGACGACGATGATCACGTGGATCTTAAGGGATTTAATTGGATTAATCACGATCATCCATTCTAATCATGCGGAACATATGGTGCATGATCCATCATCTCCCGAGCGATGAGAGATGGACATTATCCACCTTTCGTCACTCAATTCGAGCTCACTTGAGCTCGAATCGAGTCGAGATTCAACCCATACCATCATGAGATAGATCCGAAGGGCTCTACTAGTCAAATTTGTGTGACATGCAGCTTTTCTTCGAAAAGCTCCAAGCAATTTTCACCAAGAGGTCGATTTCATGGAATTACCTCACCGGAGCTCAAGTCTGACAACAAAATTTACCGAGGAAGATTTGTCTAGTGGAGATGAAGCCCTGCTGATCAGCACGTAGGAGAATTCTTTGCCATTTGCTCGGAGGGCAATGAACCGATGATTTGGAGGTCGACGTTGATTGAAGTCGTATCTTCGATGGTCGGGGAGCTTGGGAGGCAATTTGTTCTTGCTCGACGAAGTGTGTGGAAGGTGTGGGTGAAGTTAATTTGAGTTTGGTAGAGAATTGGAAGAGTTGGATTGAAAATGGGGTTGCCCTATTTCGGAATAGTGTGCTCTGATGTTGGGAAGGCTATGGGGATTCTAAAAATGCCCTATGAAGCTCTCTAAGTGTCTGTGTGTTCATTTTGGATTGAAATGAGGGGGGTATATCCCCCTCCCTTGGATCAGAAAAATGGGATTAGAGTCTGAATTTTGGTCAATCAGCCACCGTCCAAGCACTAGAGTGGTCAGTGTCACCTCCACGTGGCTCGACTTGGTTGGTAGGATGTTGGGTTGGTGGCTTAAGGTGGCTACCTCAAGGTTACGATCCAATGGGTTTCGGCTAGTATGGGAAGGTGAGTCAACTCACCTCCCTTTGGTCCATGGTTGACCTAGCCCACTTAAGTTGGGCTAGGTGAGTAGTTCAGGCTCCATTCTTGGGTGTTTGATAGCTGCCAAGTGAAAAGAGAAGGGTTGACCTTCCCAATTTGGCAAAAATCTCATGTTGAGAGGAGAATCCAATGTGTATTTCCTTGGGTTGACACCAATTTAGGTTGGCCTAGTTTTGAGCTGAACCTAAGTGAGTTTAGGATGGATTGAATCAGGTCCCATTGGATTTGGGATGTTTAAGTGGGTTTGGCTCAATTTGACCCTTATAGGTCAAATTAGGCTAGGTTAGGTTAGGTTGACCAATTGGTCAAATTAGGTCAAACCAAAACTTGGGTCAAGTTTAAATGATGATTTGAAGTATTTTGGTTCAATTAGTTTAAATCAATTTGGCTTAGGTCTGATTTTGGCTCATTTGGATTCATGTAGGTCAAATGGGTCAAGTTGACCAATTTGACCAAATTGGTCAAATTAGCTTGGGTTATGGGTTAATGCATGTTCAATTGGTTAATTGAAGATGATTGTAGATTTAGTTTGAATTGATTTGGATTTGATTTGGATTTAAGCCAATTTGACCCTTTGGGTCAATTTGAGCTAAATGGGTCAATTAGGTTCAATTATGGCTTTGGTCAAGTTTAACAATCACTTTGGAATGAACTTGAACCATTAGTTGCAATCAATTTAGGTTTGATCATGATTTAACCCAATTTAGTTTTTTTTGTCAAATTAGGTCAACTTGGGTCAAAGGGCCAATTGGGTTAGGTCTAACTCAATTGATGGTCAATTCATGCTTAATCATTGGTCATATATTGATGTGAATCAATGGTTTCAATTAATTTGGCTTGGGTTGAGATTTGGCTAATTTGGCTTATGTAGGTTAAGAGTGTTGACTTTGTCAAATGACCAAGTTGACTTGGTTTGACCCAACTGATGATAATTGATCAACTTATAGTGATCAACAATCATCATAAGAGATTTTGGTAGGCTTGGTTCAATCCAATTTGAGTTGGATTAGAATTTTGCTCAAATAGGTCCTTTAGGTCACTTTGGGTCAAGTGAGCCTATTGGGTTTAGTTGAGTCAATTTTGGGTTGATTTGGATTTAGTTGAGTTTATATATGGATTTGGGAATGGTATATAGCTTTGATTTGGGTTGAAATGGGTTTGGTTCATTTGGATATTTCAAGTCCAATGAGTTAGGTTAGGTTTGATTTGATTGAATTGATTTTAGCTTGATGATCATAGATTTCAATTATATTTGGGGTAATGATTGAAGGAATAATGGATTCATGAGAAAATCAATTGATTTTGGTTTGAATTGAAGGATATTTGGCTTAGCCCATGAGATTGAATCAAAGGGCTTAGGAAGGGTTGAGTTGATTTGATATGATTTTGGTCTATTTGAATTTTATTGTATATTTGGCATGGGTTGATTAGAGAGTTGAATTGACTTTGAGAAAATTAATTGAATTTGGCTTGATGTGAATTTGGCTAAGTCCATAGAATAAAAGCATAGGGCTTAGGAAGGGTTGATTTGGTTTGATTATGGTTTGGAATTGGTTATAGGTTTCAATTATTTGATTTATATTTGGAATTGGTTATAGGTTTGATTTATATTTGGATGAATTGAATTTTAGGTTTGGATTAGGCCAAAGAGATAGCATGGATTGGGTTTAGGCTATAGGGTAGGTTTATCTCCCTTAGTCATAAGACATAGCCTAATCTTATGATTAACCCTTCTAAGTCTCTAGGCTTAGGTTAAGTGTTCACCTAATTGCTAGAAGTGTCTTATGACTAAGGAAGTCTTAGTGTCAAGAAGACTCCTAAGCCTAAGAAGATGAGATTAAATCCTCACTCCAAAGTGAGGTCAACTAAGGCGATTAATGTCTGTAGTTCGTACGACAAGGCTCTGGTTTTCTCTCAAAAGAGGCATCAATTATCATCGTCGGACCGACCGAGTTTGGAGGCAATCAAGGCCCATAGTTCATAATATGAGGCTCTGATTTTCCCTCGAAAGGCATGTCAACTATCCTCGTTAGCCCAAACAAGTTTTAGAGGCGATAAAGGCCTGTATTTTCTACTTTTTCTTATAAGAAATTGATTTTCTTGAAACTCCAATGGATGGTTCAACAATTGACAACTGCTAAGGTGTTGGGGAAGTATCAGTTAGGAACCATTCTTTAAAAAACTTATAAAATATGGCAGGTACTTTCAGAGTATTGTTAGAAAAAAATAGGTTCTTTTGTGAACTCATACATATATGTATACTTTTTGTTAGATCGTAGATGAAAGATTATATTCAAAATTGTCCATGAAGGAAAAAGTCAGGAGAGGATGTGCCTAAGTATTGGGATAAAAGAGTTACTCTATATATTTCTCAAACCTTTGTCACTCTCTCCTCTTTTTTTGTTTCAAACTTATTATGCATTTTTATAAGATGGTGATTAGAAGAAATCTAAAAGCATTATAGCTACAGATGATATATCATCCACTATCACAGCTGATAGTTTAATGGTGCTATGTAGAAAAATTTATTTCCCAATTGAGTTGGTGGCTCTTGTTGCCAAAAAGTATGACCGAACACATTTTCCTCTACAAGGTCATATTACTATTTCTATGATGATTTTTTTTATGAGGGACTGAGATTCCCTTTGGCTCTAGAATTGATCGAGATTTTTAAGATATGTGATGTAGCTTTATCGTAGTTTTCATTTCGAGCTCTAGTGATCATTATCAGTTTGATTGTCTTCTTTAGGGAGCATGGTGTGACTTTGAACATCAAGTACTTGTACAGTGTAAGTTCACATGTGATTCTTAGGGACATATTTCATATCAATGCATAAAAAATTGGGTAGAATTTTTAGCACGGGATCCATCCAGAAGCTGGTCTAATAGGTTCCTTTTTGTGAGAATGAGTGGGGTCTCCCTGAGAGATGGGGAAGATTGAACAACCTTCCAAATCCATTGCTAATTGAAGAGAATAAAATATTAAAAACTCTCAATATTCCTAATGTGGGAAGCTTGCAACAAGAGTTATGTTACATTGTTAAGTATATAATTGAAGATAGAATATTCAAGCTTGGCATTTCGATCCAAGCAGTGAGGTCTCATGCTCTTCCACTGAAGAGATCAAATAAAGATAATGCAAGGTCTTCTTATATTTACAGAATTCTTTTGAAAAACCTGTTACGAAGTCATGGCGACAACAATGCTCCTTCTCTGAAGAAAAAAGAAGACATATGTTGTAGTAATTATGCCAAATAATAGTGAAGGTTGTGGAGAAGGTATTCTACCATAATTGGCCTCTGAGAATTTAACTATCTCGACTCATAATGGGGTGATTAGTCTCTCGAAGATGCATATTCCTTAGGAGGTGTTAAAGCACATATGCACTAGACATCAACGAGTAGATGAATTCATATGTTAGCTTCACTTTCTCTTTCTTCTCTTCTCTTCTTTTTTTATTTTGTCTTTTCAAGTCTAATATTTGTGATTTTGTGATTGTAGGTAACCCAAATATTATGGCTTATGGTTCATTTAGGTGTTGCTCTAGATGAGTGGAATACTAAATTTATAAAGATTTAAAACTTACAAGGCGAGTACGAGCGAAGAATGAATGCTAAGGCTAAAGAAGTGCCAGCTCTGGAGGATCAACTAATTGGGTGTAGGGCTGAGCTATGAACATGTCAACTTTGATTTCTCTCCAATGTCACGAGATGGAGTGTACTTGTGATGAGTTGATCGAGATAAGGGCAGAGACTCACCAAAAAGAGAAAATACTCAAGACATTTGCAGTATAGAAGAAGGCCCTTGATATGGAGAAGAAGGCATTACAGGATCATCTTTTTGAGAAGGAGCTTATTATGTCAGAAGCTAAAGCAAATGTCATATCCCTGAAGGCAGTGAAAGACTTTATAAACTCTCTAACTTATCTTGATACTATTGAGGATCATATCCAAGAAGCTCATAATCATATTCTTGATATTGAAGTGAAGGGCTTGGAGTGACAATATTTAGAGGAAGGCTTTATCCGAGGATTCCTAAAAGGAGTTCGCTTAGTACATAGTAAAATTGGAGTTAGTATTAAGGGTCTATCTCCCAGCCAAGCATCTAAAGGCTCTTTTCCAGATTCAGGAGATGAAGGGGTTGATAGTGAGTCTAAGGGAGCATCTTTCAGCGGAGAGGAAGATGTTGATATCATGTAGTGTTATATATATATCAATTAAAGAGGCATTTCTTTCCCTTTTATTTTCTATTTATCTTATTCTCAAAATTTTAATTCTTTCATATATCATTATATTATAGCTGTTAATGATATTAGTAAAATAAAATTTTTGAGTGATGTGCTCTTTCTTCTCTCTCTCTCTCTCTCTCTCTCTCTCTCTCTTCGTCTCTTTTTTATTTTTTGACCTATCCGAGGTGATTGGCCAGAATATTATTCGACGATATTGACCTATATGGAAGAGGTCATGAGAAGTCCACCAAAGACTTTTTGACCTATCCTAGGTGTTGGTCAAAGTGTTACTTGATGTCTTACTTGTATGCAAGAGATTAGATCAAATCCATTTGGTATTGATCATGCCCCGACTGAGATACAATGTGGGTTGTGCATTTTCAAGTCGAAGGATTGAATAAAGAAGATAATTTATGTACAAAAAGCTTGAAAAAAATCATAAACTCATTACTTTAATAAGGTCGGTAATATAATATTATCATAAGATAACCTAACAAGAGGAATGAGAGTTAACAAAAGATATGAGGCAGAGATGAGAAGAAGAAATGACAATAAGGAAAAATAAAGGCTATAATATTTATGCAACAGAAATCACTAATAATACTTTTGAAGATTCTCTATGTTCCAAGTTTGAGGCAAGGTTTTTCTCTCTAGATCATCGAGCTTAAATGTTCCTAATTTGATCATAATTTTAACCACATAAAGGCCCTCCCAAAGAGGTGAGAGCTTATTGTGCTGAGGGCCTTTGTTAGTAGCTTCAAGATTTTGTAGGACCAAGTCACCGATAGAGATGGGATGAGACTTCAACCTTCGATTGAAGTGATGAGCTACTCTTTTGTGGTAGGAAGTAATTCGAAGTAGAGCCATAACATGAGTTTTAGGAAGGAGATCTATGTTATGTCAAAGCTTTTCTTCATTGTTGTTAGGATTGAATGATTGAACTCTTGGGCTCAAAATTTTGATATCTGCTGGAATAATAGCTTCTATGCCAAAACACAAATTATATGGTGTCTCATCGGTTGGAGTTCATTAAGTAGTGCGGTAAGTCCAAAGAACATTAGAGAGCTCTTCAACCCATTGCCACCCAGCCTTCCTGAGGTGCATTTTTAACCCTTTCAGTATGGTTCTATTGGTAGCTTCAATCTGTCCATTAGTTTGAGGATGGGCTACATCTTTATATAGTACTTGAATGTTAAGATCTTTACGAAAAGATTGTTGTGTTTATTTTTGGTGTGGGTGGACACTACGTAGATCATAAAGGGTACTTATTGAAGTGATCAGATGTGACATTGAAGTATGATGTACTATCTCAAAATATAGAGACATCACCCTACAATGGACCTAATCGCCTAATAAGGACTCCTAAGGCATGATGGGCCTTCGTATATACCAAAAAATTTTCCCTTACTTTACATGGAAAAGTAAAGTATGATTTATTTTAAGTCGAGTTCATTAGTTCATTATGGAGGCAAGCCTCCATAGTTAATTATATACCAGGAAATAATATTTCTTAAGAACACTCTCAATTAAAGTAAGCAATCACTATCTCTAAAGATTCTAAGGTTTAGACTATCAAAAGATTGGTTATTTTGGAAAATTAAATGGGAAAGTTCAATTGGGAAGAATTATTTTAGAATCCAAAGGAGAATGACCATGAAATGCTCATGATATTAGGAAGCTTGGTGAGCATTCCAATCTACTCTATGGTAGGGCTTTATATATTTGAAAGTGAAGAGATTTATTCATTTGAGTTGAATTTTTATTAGATTACTAGAGCTTATAATCCATCAACCCAAGATTGTGGTAATGCCTAAGAGATAAGGATTTATGCTTGTAGCCCAAAGGAAATAGCTACCTTAGATCTTAAATCTAGTGAGCTTTAACACAAGTTAAAGCATGACCTAAATCTAAGTGAAAGGTGGACCTAAGGGTTTATCTTCATAAGAGAGAGCAAACCCGTCCGACTTCTGGACTTACAACTGCCTGGAGTGGTCGCCAGCTAACACCTCCTACATTTTAAATCCATGTCATCTGGTCTTATGAAATTACAAGATAGTTAGGCTTGTTATTTAATTAGAAAGAAACTAAAGTCCTAAACCCACTCCCTAAGAGACTAGAGCATAAGTTGTATGAGCATATGACTTAGTCTACAAATGCAAATCTTTACTAATTTTATTTCATTTTGACATAGTATTTTGGACAAAGGCTTTGGGATTTTTATTGCCTAAATGCATGATAAAATTAATTATTGGCTAAATCAATGAGAAGAGGGTGTTCTCTACCAAAAGGAATGCCTTCACAGGTCAAGCGTTCCCCTATCGTGTAAGGATGGAGATCCCCCATATTCAAGGACAAATGAATATGCATGCATGATGTGAAACATACAACCATACAACTATGAGGTTGTTAAATCTTATAATTATTTTATTTAGAGTTTAAGCTTCATGGTGAGGTTATGAATTGCTTTAAAGCTTAGTTATGAGTTGGTAATTGGGTAGAAAAACTAATTTAATCCTAAGAGCCTACCGCATCCAGGCCACACATTAAAACATCAAACATGAAGAAACTATGAAGAAAATGCAATCCTGTTACACAATCTATACATAACATCAAACATTTTTTATAAACTACCGTAAAATAATAAGAGGCCGGTGTGTCCAGGTATCGCCGTACACCCTGGAAAAGAGAAAAGCTGGGTTGCTGAGCTTTACCCTTATATAACCCAGAATATGAAAGAATAATTATAATTATAAATGAATACATGGTATGAAATCAAATAAGTACATATCATTATTAACCAGGAAAGTGAGATAATCAAATGACCTCCTTGGGGCTACTTAAAGCCTCATATTTTTGGGATGTCCAGACTATATACTTATTAACATTGAATCATATGTAGATTCATATACATGAAAAAAAGGAAAGAAACTTTACATCCACATACTACATATTTTAGTGACTTAGGTAATTATGAATGCATGTACTTTTAGTGGAAAAAGAGAGGGTTTTCATTCTTTAATCACATACATATGTATAAAAGATTTATGCAAATATATGTCATTATCTAAACCAGGGAAGTAGGATAATCAAAGACTTCCTTGGGGCTACTTAAAGCCTCGTATTCCCAGGATGTCCAGACTATATACTTGTTATCTCAAATACATATTAATGTATACATAAATTAGATGAATAAATACCATGCAAAGAATGTATTTTTCATTGGTTGAATGATTTAAACACATGAATTAAAGCTTTATCCAAATTTTAATACCAAAATATATAAGAATGAAATCAAATGGGTACATGCCTTTGTTAAAAAGGGAAATGAGGTAATCAAATGACCTCCTTGGGGCTACTTAAAGCCTCGTATTCCTGGGATGTCCAAACTATATACCCATTAACATTCAAACCTATGTAAATTAATATATGAATTCTAGAAAGAGAGCTTCTCATTCACATAACTAAACTATAAGCACATGCAAGTCCTATATGAGTTTATAACTATTATCATTCCATATGTTACTATCAATTTATAAGCTTTGCAAAATAGATTTGAATTTATTAGTGATAATAGCCACACATACCATTAAGTTAAGCCAACACTTGCAAGCTTACATAAATAATCTTCATTAGATCATTTGGATTTGAAAACATGAATGTATGGAATCATATGACAAACAACATTTAAAAGTGATTAGAAAGGAATAACTAAATATAAACACATGGTTCATTCAACTAAATTAATTCTTAAGGACAATCACATCAAATAAAATTATTTAAAGAAAACCAAAGCTTATTATTACTTCGATTTTGGATTTGAGTTAATTTAAAGAGGAGAGAAATTATTTGTTGTTTCAATCCCATCCCCATGTTAGTAGTCTTAATTAGTTCAAGGAAAGATAATTAAATGAATTTTATGAATTAATTAAGTTTAAACATTAATTAAAGCACTTAATTACCCTTTCCTATTCTTCATTAATTTGATTAATTATTTAATCATGAGCCACAAATGATATGAAGATGTGAGAAAAGTAAATTTGCAATGCTTCTAAAGGACATAATATAATTGACTCATAATTAAATATTAATTAAGTTAAAGAACCTAATTAAGTACTCTTATGATTTTTCCACACTTCTAGGTTAATCATAATTTCCTTAAAGAGTCTTTATGTTATTAAACACAGGAACCCTTAATCTCATTATTAATTATCTGATGTGAATTGCATTTTAATTTTATTTAATTTAGCCATTTGATTAAATAATTAAATATTTAATTAATTACCATCTTACTTAATCCTCCTAATAATGAAATGAACTTGGGAAAGAGACTAGGAAGGAGGTCCTAATCATTCTTACTCATCCACTTATTATTTATCAATGATTAATAAGCTTTAATTAATTAATTTTTGCTATTTTGAATGTTAATTAATCATAGGACTAATTAAGGGGGTAATTAAGGTTTAAAACATCAATTTCCCTAGTTACCTAAGAAATAAATTTTAAGAAAATTATGGGAGATAGAGGTCATCCCATTAAATCAATTCTCCAAATTTGCAATTAATTACCCCAAGTAAATAAGGTTTAATTAAGCTAATTAAGTGGACATTTAAATTTTAATTAAGCTTTAATTACTATTTAAAATTAAATGAGAATATTTTTAATTAAATCTACTCTATTTTACTTTTAAAATTAGTATCATTTATATTTTTTTCAATTTTTCTACAATTAGTTATCATTTTTCAAATTTTTTGTGATTAAAATAGATAATTAACCCTTAATTAAGCCTAATCCCATCGGCGCCACACGTACCACTAATGTGGTGCCCTTTTCACGTGTCGCCGCGGGATTGGTTATTTGAGATAGTCCGACTTAGTGCTGACGTGGTGGCGGTGGTAAGATCAGGCGACAGAGATCAATCCTGTAGTTCCTAAAGATTAAATCAAGAGTAATCTAATCAGAAGATCACGATCATTTGTTCTAATCACACGGAATGGATAACAAATGATCTATCATCCCCTGAGTGACGAAAGATGGACACCATCTACCTTCCTCGGCTTGAATGAAGCTCGTCAGAGCTCAGAGAGGCTTGCAATTGATCCCACACCTTCGGGGTTGATCTACAAGGATCCTACAGTTGGATTCGCATGACATACACATTTTCTTCAAAAAGGCCAAAAAATTTTGAAAAATACTTAGTTTGTCGAAAAATACCTCACCAAAGCTTCGGAGCAACGGTGAACCGGCCGAGGTAGCTCGCTTTGAAGAGGCAAAGCCCTGTTAAGAAGATGACACCTTGACTCCTCATCGGCAGCTCTGTGGATCAAACGTCGCTGGAATCCTCACTGGAGTTGGTCTAGGGAGGACTTCCGGTGTTCGAATCACTCGGGGGAGAATTCATTTTTCCTCATCGGAGCTTTGTGAACGTGTGAGAAGAGTTACTTGGAATGGGTTGTGTTTTGGTGGGGATGATCGGAGCTAAGCCTAGATTTGGCTTGATTTTGTCATCTCTAGCAATGGGAATGCTTAAGGAACTCAAGAGGAAGCTCTGGTTGCTCATCTCAAGTTGCAAGGGCTCTTTGATAGCTCAGTCTATCGAATTGAATTTAATTGAGGGGTGTATACCCCCTCCTCCCTTGGATCAGATGGAGCGGATCTCTTTGGCTTCTAGGGGTCTTCCGGCCACCGCAAGTGGTCGTGGGTGGCAGGGAGGTGCTGAGTTGGTTCGGCTTGAGTGGGTGAGTGAGGGGGAGTGCCTACCATGGGAGGAGAAGTGGGAGCCCTTAGTTTTAAAGTGTCCCAATGGGAGGATAGGGGTGAACGCACCCCCACTTGGCTCATGGCTGACCCAATAACCTTTGGGTCAGGTGAGCCAGTGTCCCTCTTGCTTAGGTAGTGGCCTAAGAGGCAACCATGCAGACGAGGGTGGGTTTGAACTTTCAAATGGGGTATTTGTCCAATTTGGCAAGCTTTACCCATTAAGTTATGGGTCAATTAGGGTCAAGCATGGGTTGGGTTGGATTTGGATTGACCCCAAGTGAGCCAAGGATGGGTCATGCCAAGTGTCAATGGGTTTCACTCTATTTGACCCATGTAGGTCAAATTGAGCTAGGTTGGGTCAATTTGACAAATTGGTCAAATTGGATCTAACCAAGGCCTTAGTCAAGTTCAAATAAGCATTTGGAATATTTTGGTCAGTTAGTTTGGTTCAATTTGCCTTGAATTTGGATTTGACCCATTTGAGTTCATATGGGTCAATTAAGTCAACTTGACCAATTTCATCAAATTGGCCAAATTGGCTTAGGTTAGACATTGGTTTAGGTTCAATTGATCAATTCAAGATGATTGTAGGCTTTTTTTTTAATCAATTTGGATTTAGGAATGATTTAGGCCAAATTGACCATTTAGGTCAATTTGGGCTAAATTGCTCGATTGGGTTAAATTGGTAAAATTTGGTTAATCAAGGCTTTGATCATATTCACTAATTAATTTGGAATGAACTTGAGCTATTGGTTACAATCAATTTGGATTAGATTTTGATTTGACCCAATTTAGTCTTTTAAGTCAAATTGGGTCGAAGGGCCAATTGGGTTTGATTTGGCTCAATTGATGGTCAAGTCATGTTCAAGAATTGATTTTAGGTTGGTATGAATCATTGGTTTCAATTGATTTAGTTTAGGATGTGATTTGGTTCATTTGGCTCATATAGGTTAAATGGATTGATTTGGTCAAATGGCTAAGTTGACTTAGTTTGACCCAATTGATGGAAATTGATCAATCAAGGATGATCAACAATCATCATGGGAGGATTTGGATGGTTTTATTCAATCCAATTTTGGTTGGATTGAGATTTCGTTCAAATAGGTTCTTTAGGTCACTTTGGGTTAAGTGAGCCTAAATAGGTCAATTGGCTTGATTGAATTGAATTGATTATAGTTATGCCATCCAAGATGATCAACAGTCATCATGGAGTAGATTTGAAGGGTTGGTTCAATCAACTTTGGGTTGGATTGGAGTTTGGCTCAATTTGGTCAAATTGGTCACTTTGGGTCAAGTGGACCAATTAGGCTAATTGAGTTGAAATTTGGGTTGAATCAAGTTTAGATGAGTTTAGATATTGATTTGGGATTGGTTTATAACTTTGGTTGCAATTCATTTGGGTTCAAATGGATTTTATCTTATTTGAGTATTTCATGTCAAATGGGCTAGGTTAGGATTGATTGAATTGATTTAGCTTGGTTGATTTGATTATAGATTCGATTTTATTTGGAATAATAATTGAAGGATTGATTGATTAATGAAAAAATCAATTGAATTTGATTTGGATTGAAGGAAAATTTGGCTAAGTCCATAGGATTAAATCATGGGCATAGGTTTGGGTTAAAATGGATTTGATTTTGGTTTGAAGTTTGAATATAATTAGGATTCAATTGGATTTGATTGTAATTAATTTGAGGTTGGAATTTGTCTAAGGAGATAAGCATAGATTTGGTTAGGCTATAGGCTAGGTAAGTTTTCCTATGTCTTAAAGCATAGCCTACCATATGGCTAATCTTTCTAAGTCTCTAGGCTTAGGTTAAGTGTTCACTTAGCCACTAGAAGTGTCTTATGACTAAGACTCCTAGACCTATGATGATAAGATTGGATCCTCACTCCAAAAGTGAGGTCAATAAAAGGACCCCCAATAAGTGTGGTGTAACTAAAAGGAACCTCGTACGTATTGGCATTGACCGAGATGATCAACAATGTCCAAAGAATTTGCAAGCACTAACGGAGATGATCTATACCTAAACCCAAGAGGTAGATAGAATCACGATCTTAGTGCAATGCAACTCATCTCATACTAAGGGCATAAGAGAGTCAAGAAGATTTGATTTAGAAGAATTTCATATCAAGGACATGAAGGAGAATTTGCTAGGGAGTCACACATGAATTAGATATGATATGAGATAGATTTATGTCAAGGGCATAAAAGGGGAAATCCTCTGGGGATTGAGATTTGATTTGATATATTTAAATTGATTGGGAGGAAGATCCGTCGGGGATGCCAGTTTGAATTTGATTTTATTTTGTTTGTGTTTGATTTAATTTGGGGGCATATCCACTGGAGATATAAGCTTGATTCCAACGGGGATTAAGACTGAGTTTGTTTTGATTTGAATTGTTATGACTCCACTAGGGAGAGGTTGGTTTAAATTTGATTTATTTGTTTGATTTGTTTATTGATTTGGGCTGCACTTAGGAGAGGGATGTGATTTAACTCCATTAGGGAGATTAAATTGGATTTGATTTGATTTGATTGGAGGGCATACCTGCGGGAGATATGAGTTTGGTTGAATTTATTTGATTTAGTTTTGATATGAGATGGACCCTGTCAATGTGCAATGGATCCACTAAGAAGGAGCCACGGGGGCCTTGGCCTATCTTAGATTCACCAATCCAAAGGGGTAGTGTACCGACCAAAAGGTAGGACTATCCAATCTAAGGGTTATCTTTCGATATGCAACGACTGTGCTAGGAAGAAAGTATGGGGACTTACATCTTTCAAAGTAGAAATAGCGGCTGGGGTGACCTGTTGGATGTGCAACAAATTTAAACTTGACCTAGAGTGATTACTGAGTGAGTGTCGATGGGGATCTTACCTCAACTCAAGAGTAGTCATAATGATTAATTGGATTTCATTTAATTTAATGGACCCTGTTAGTGTGTGATGGACCGCCCTTAGAAGGGGCTATATCGACCTGGACCTATCTCAGATTTATTGATCTAAAGGGGTAGTCTATCAGCCGAAGGGTGAGACTAACCGACCTAAGGTTTGTTTTTCAGTGTGCAATGACTGTGCTAGGAAGCAAAAATGGGGACTTACATTTTCCTAAGCAGAATAGTCACTGGGGTGACCTGTTGGTAGCACAACAAATCAAACCCGACCTCGGGCATCTACTGAGTGAGTGTCGTTGGGGATCTTACCTTAACTCAAGAGTAATCAGGAAATTTGTATTGGGATTTTTGCTAACACTGCTCTAAAGATAGGATGCCTTCTTGGAAAAATATACTACTTGGGGTGTTCTCCTAATCCACAAGCGAATAAATATTTGGTTCATTTACATGTTTGTGTGAACCCTGTTGGTGTGCGATGGATCGCACTGAGATGGGGCTATGTCGACATAGACTTGTCTTAAATTTATCAATCCAAAGGGAGAGTCTGCACATCCACAGTACAAACCTTCCAACCATAGGAGTAGTTACTATGACAGGGAGACTGTCCAATCTAATAGTAACTTGGGTAGTGTCTAGATGGGATTGCAAAGACATGATACAAATAGGGTGCCCATAGGGGATGTTCCACTAGGGGTCCTTGAAAAAGAAATCTTATAGGTGTACGGTGGCCAACTCAAGGAGAAAGCGCATGGACTTACATCTGCCATGAGTGATGTCATCCACCGGGTGGGTTGCTGTCAGCATAGTGAACACCAGCCAACCTAAGGTGTCCATCGGTGTACGATGATCAATCTAGGAAGAAGGAGTAGGAGACTTACATTTTCATAAATAGAAATGATCATCAGGATAGTCTATCATTGGCTAGACAAGGTACTATCTAACCTAGGACAACTACCAAGTGGGGAGTCTTGAGGGAGAGCTGGACCCAGACTTGAAGTAGTCAAGAGGAAATGAGACGCTGGGGGACTTATCCTAATCCTCAAGTATACTCGATCGAGTCAGTACATGATGGATAGTTCAAGAAGAAAGCACATGGACTTACATCTTCTTAAATAGAGCCAGCATGACAGTAGCTTACCGGCCGTGCAGTAGGGCCTACCACACTAACAAGGAGCTCATCGGTGTGCAATGGTTAAGCCAAAGAAAAAGTGTGGGAGACTTACATCCTTCTGAGCAAAAAGACCACTAGGGAGACACACTAGTTGGGTAGTGAATCAAACCCAACCTAGAGCAGTTAATGAGTGAAGGCTGCAGGGGCGTTATCTCAACTCAAAATAGCCCCAGGCAAAAGATTTATGTTTATTTGTTTATGTTTTGTGTGTAATTTGTGTTTGTGTTGTGCTGATAAAGGATAGGATGCCTCTTGGATTCTCTTACACCTATCTTAAATACATCGTGGCAGATTTGTAGACAAAAATACTTTCAATTTGAAGAGATTGAATTTGAAATAGAATTTTCATTGATGATAATTGCTTTTAAACATAATTTTATTGATAATATTTCCTTGATCCCATTGATCGGAAGCATCAGAAGCTCTCTTTTATGGTTAATAAGTTGATATGATCCTCCGCGGTAGTCTTTTTCTATGGCAAAAAGGCATTCCCAAGTGGGTTCAAACTTTCCTCCCAACTTGCGAAGGGAAATAATTAGTCTCCTTAAAACAAAAATAAGCTCTCCTACTTGAAAAGCTCTAGGGCGGACCAACTTATTGTGAGCTTGAATCATTTTTTCTTTGTACAACTCAATTCTGGCATGCTCATAAGCATCTCTCCTCCAAACCTTTGAGCTCTTCTAACAGCAATTTGGTGCTATACTTCATTGTGATCTTGCTACCCACGGCTATCCTTAGTGATGAGAGTTGGACTTTTAATGGTAGAACAGCTTCAGTTAGAGTTCTGTAGGTGGTGTGGTAGGCCTACAAAGCTTCAATTAACTGCTCATGCCACTGTCATTTGTTGTCATCAAGTTTTTGCTTGATTATTTGGATGAGAGTTTTATTGAAGGCCTCTGTTAAACCATTCACTCTCAGATAGTAGATGATATAATATCTCTAATCTATGTTGTGTCTCCAAGTAAAGTTATTGATTTTGGTGCTCTTGAATACAGTACCAATATTAGATATAATTTAGCGGGGTACCCGGAATCTATATATGATATGATTCTTGAAAAATTGGAGCACATGCTGAGCTTTGATATCTTTGAGTGGAATCACCTCCGCCCACTTAGAAAAGTAGTCAGAAGTATCTAAGATAAACCAATGACTCTTAGAAGAAGGAGGATCAATCGAACCCACTATGTCAGTCCCCCCAACACTCGAATGACCACAAGGCCAATGTTGGATGTAGAATATTGGGTGGTTGGTGCAGGACCACACCGCGTAGTTGACATTGATGGCATCATCAAGCTACATCCATGCAATATGTGATCATCATTGGCCAATAATATCCAAGTCTCTTGATTTTGGCTATCATCTTGGGACCGGATTAGTGAGCTCTGCATAATCCTGAATGTACATCGATCACAATCTTACAGGCTTCATGCTTATCTAAACAACATAACCACATATAATCAAAGGACCGCCAGTATAAGACACCATCCACAAGGGTGTATGAAAGTGCTCTCTGCTTCACCTGATGTGTCTAGGACTTCTCTTAAGGTAGTTTGCCTTTATTTAGGTAATCAATGAATGGTTGCCTCCAATCCAACTCTTCATCCTTTTTGGCAATAGTAACCTCCCCTTTAAGAGAGTATTTTTTATTGAGTTCAGTATCAATAAGAGGCATGACCTATATTGGACCTCTATTGATATGGACTCATCTTTCGGACATGCCAACTCCTTAACAAGCTTGGCTAAAGCATTAGCTATGCCATTTTCTCCTCGAGTAATCTTGTAGATGGTCACTTCTGGAATTTAGGCTAATAACTCCATTATATAATGTTGGAGTCTAGGCTTGAGAACCTTGTAGTACCCAGTAATTTGGTTGACCACTAGTTGGGAACCCCCAAAGATGTTGATGTTCTGGATGCTTAGCAAGATGGCTAACTCCAGATCGACAATCAAAGCCTCATATTCAGCTTCGTTGTTGGTGTAAGGATCAGATAGATGATATGAGAATCTCATCATATCACCGTCAGGAGTTAGGAGAACTATTCTTACCCATGTCTTTTATGGAAGAGTGGATTGTGGTTCTTCTCCTCTTTGAGAGGAAGCTATGCCATTAAAATTTATCTTACAGTTATGAATGCTAGTATCTCCTAAGTTTATTATTTGTTCATCGAGGACATCATGACTAAGAGGAGAGTTAGTAGGAAGAGGGTGTGTTGCTATGAAATCTATGAGTGCTTGTCATTTCACCACACAGAGAGGTACAAAAGTGATGTCGAGCTATGATAAAAACATAGACCAATGTGCCAATCATTCGGATGATGTTGGTCATGTCATAAGATATTATAGTGGATTGATTCTAGAAATCAAGTTGCCTTTATGAGAAAGCAAGTAATGTCATAGCTTCTGGGATGCAAAGATTAAAGGTAGGCAATGCTTCTCAATGGGTGGATAATTTGCTTCAATAGAAATTAGATGACGACTGAGATAGTATAATGCGTTATCTTTCCCTTCATCATTGGCTTGGGCCAATAAAGTGCCAAGGTAGTCATCTAATCCAGCATTGTAGAGTATAAGTGGCTTGCCTAGGATAGGGGCGACTAAGACTGGTGGTGCCATCAGGTACTGCTTGATGTCTTCAAAGGCATGCTGACACTTATCATCCCACTTGAACTTGGCATCCTTCTTGATAAGCATTGAAAATTGTTGGCATTTGCCTGATAGGTTGGATATAAAGCATCTTAGATACACCAACCTCCCTTGGAATGATCTGAGTTTAATTAGACTTTTAGGGGGTGACATTTTTAATATCACTTTAATATTCTCTAGATCGATTTTGATTCCACGGTGTTGGACAACAAACCCAAGGAATTTTCTTGAAGCTACTCCAAATGCACACTTTAAAGGATTCATTTTGAGGTTAAATTATCTTAACCGTTCAAAAACTACTCTCAAGTTAAAGAGGTAGTCTTCCTTTTCTTTGCTTTTTTTTCCATGAGATCATCGACATAGCATTCAACTAGATGATAAATAATTTCATCGAAGATTTGAGTCATGGCCTGCTGGTATGTGGCACCGACATTTTTAAGGCCTAAAGGCATGACCTGACAGCAATAAATTTCGATCGGGGTTCTAAATGCAGAACTTTTCTCATCTTCACGGGCCATCTTTATTTGGTTTTATCTAGATGAGCCATCCACGAAAGAGAAAAATTGCATGAGATGAGGTAATGTCCACCATCAACTCCAGTATTGGTAGTGAAAATTTGTCTTTTAGACATATCTTATTTAGATCCCTAAAATTGATACATATGCAGATTTGGCCATTCTTCTTTTTAACTGGGATGACACTAGCCAACCAGGTGGGGTATTTTTTCCTGATGAAACCAAAGATCAATTTCTAAAATGACACTTTCTGATAGGGTTAGCATCAAGCTGTATTGCTAGCTTATGGACCACTACATTAGGAGCCAATCCAGGCATTTCTTGATAACTCCATGCAAAGCAGTCCTTAAACGCAGTAAGTAGCCTAACTAAGTCATTGGTTTTAGTTTGGTTCAACAAGGAACTGATGTATGTCGGGCATAGGCTATCTTCAGTTCCTAAGTTGATTTCTTTGAGCTCATCGATAGTTGACTTGATTTCTTCTTCAAACTTTGGTTGTACATCTTTGACTTAGAAATTATCTGGATCATCGGAAGTTTCTAAGCACACCTCCTCATATGAGTTAATGTGATTTGAAAAGAACTTATCAAATTCCAAATGATTGGTGATGACTAAGCGATAATCGTCATCGTCGATTGGGCCTATCGTGCTAAAGCCTAGTCCTAGTCTTGATTGAGAGATTTTACATTTGTTGTTTCATATTCTTTTGAAGTAACTCAACTTGTGCTTAGACCATGTATGTGGAATTAATCCTTTCTTCGCTAAATTATGAACACAAGGAGAGTATCAATCAAAAGGTAATTCTATTAAATCTTTATATGAATCATCCTCAAGTTTTACATCAACTTCTTGACTTGAGGATGATGCTCCAAAAAAGAATCTCTAAATCTTCACAACTGTGGATGATTTAGAAGCCTCCTTAACTACCAAACTCTTAACTTTTTATAAGGAAAGTTGGGTTAGAGCTAAGGATTGCAACTAATTCCTAATAGTTTCACATAAAGAGGACTTGGATACACTTATGCTTTACTTGAGAATTTGATCTTCATCACTGTCTGGCTCGAGTGTTACCTCTGAAAAAATATGTTGTTGAGAAGAGTTGGCCAATGTGCTAATCATATAGGACTCATCCATCGAACTAGATTCTAAGTCTATATGTATAGCAGGTGTACTCCTAGTAGCTGGGATGAATCTCCTTGTGGGTGGTAAGTATGGAGGTCTTCCACCCCTGGGACTACCTCTGGACTTGCCACTTCCTCATCCTGGTGAAGGTTGGGTCATCTTCCCCACTTGTTCAAATGGAGTAATAAATTGTGGATGGAATCTAATCTCAGTCTCCACTTCCTCCCTCAAGTCCATTTCTCCCTCCCTTTTCTTTTCTTTTCTAATTTATTTTTCTTTTTCTTTTTTCTTTACTTTTTCTTTTCTTTCTTCTTCTCCCACCTAGAGATTTTGACTAAGTTCACAAGAATAGACTTTGGTTTTGGGGGTGGTAGTAGGCCGCATCCTCATATATCTCGACCTCATGAACTGCAAAGAGTTTGAGATCTCCTTTGATACAATATTCGATTCCACCTCTTAATATTTTGATGCACTTATGTAAAGAGGATGGAGCCATGTTGTTCTCATGTATCCATGGTCTCTCAAGCAAAGCATTGAAAGATATATCAGAGTTTATTATATGAAACTTAGATTATGTCTTCTAATCATCTATCTCTAATGGCAACACTATGGAGCCTAAGGCCCTCTCACCTTGTTCATTGAATCCTTTCAACATCATCCTCTCTTTTTGGAGTTTAGAGATGTCAATCCTCAAGTAGGCAAGGGTTTATAAACTTATAATATTGACTAATGCACCCGGGTCAACTATAAGTTTGGATAGCCTGAATATGCCAACATTCACTATAATATAGAGAGGACGGTTATGCTCGATCGTTCTTAGAAGTAGGTTTTCATCTCTAAATATAACTCCTAAGATCTCCTCTGAATAGCATGCTTTCTCTCTAGTAGCGGTCAGCTGAGCTAAGCATATCTCTTGATCAAGCAAGGCTTTGATTAGAGATTCCCTCATCTATTTAGATAAGATAAGAGTGTCGTATATTCTTAGCTTAGCTGGAATATTTTTAAGATGAGCTAGGACATTATAATCAACTATGGCCTGGTCCTCCACAAGCATATCCGTAGGTGGAGCATCTTGTGGAGGGGCTATTTGCTCACTAGAACCAATAATATTTTTACCCTTATCCTGAGGTGATACACTAAGAGGTAGAACTTTACCACTACGGAGGTTGACTTCAGTGACTTCTTGGAGTAATTTTATGAAAAGTTTTACCTGCTCATCGGGTATACATACAGCTTCTCTTAAAGGATCCTCAATGTTGAATGAATCTAAGTCAATCTCAAGAGGTGAACTCGATTGATTCAGAGAAGAAAAATTTGACTCTGAATCAGAGAGGAATGAATCAAAACTATTTGAACTATTATTATTTTGATGTGGAGAGATTTCAATAAGAATAAAACTAAGAGCATCAAAAGTAGAGAGAATATAAGTGGAATCAGCTTTCTTCATTGATTTATTTTATGGAGGTGGTACACAATCGAAATCAAGTAAAGTAAGCAGAGTGAGGAATTTGGTGCCCTCATCTGCAGATACAATGCTCCTACCAATAGAAAAAGAGTTAGTAGAGGTGGTAGTAGCTGCAACGGTGGAAAGAATTATGAACTCAAATGGTGGTTGTGCTATGGATCTATCCCGAACAAGTGAAGTAGGCTGCTTCTATTGGGATTCCACCCTCCTTAAGTTGTCTTTGGCAACTAATAAACCTACCTTGGTGTTGGAGGTTTGGGCTGCTTCAAGCACTTGCAAAGAGAGTTTCTTGATTTTAGAGATGATTTTCTTAGACGTTCGAAATAATGAAATATCCCAACCTTCTTTTATCTTTGAGAGGATTAGAAGTATCCTCAAGGATTACTCTAACAGAACCAGATGGTTGTTCTACTAGGTATTTCTTAGGGATAACTATAGCTCCTGACTTGTAGCTATGCTCAAGCTAATCCTTAAAAGTAATGTAATCCTCTAAGACATGACCTAAAATGTGGTGGTAGAGGAAATAGCTAGGATCATCACTCTTGCCCACTTCCTCTAGACTCTTAGGCTCAGGTAGGTAGAAATCAGGCTTCTTCAAGAGATTCTTGAATATCTTTCTGACTACCTCCCTCTTGAATGAGTATGGCTTGCTTAATTTTTTAGCAAGAGTAGGTGAAAAATAGCTGCTTGATGATGGATATAGATATCATCTGAGTAGGGTGTTGTGGCGGTGGTGTTGGCCATTGCGACAGCAGTGGTGGCTGGTATAGCGGTCGAGGTGGTGGAAGAGGAGGTGGCATAGAGGCTACTAAAATCTGAGCCTCTTAAACTATGTTCTGGCTGGTTGTTTCTTCTTGTCCACTGACACAACTATCCTAGGATTTTTCTCAAATATCTTTTAAGGCTTGGGCTTAGATGATTGGTCTAAAAAGGGTAACTGTTTGGCTTCCTCTTATAGGTTAGTCACCTTACTGATTAGTTTCTCAAATTTCTTAATGGTGAAGCCCTTAAACATGAAGGCGACTGGGCCTTGGAAATACTTGAGTAGAATTTAAATGGCATGATGTTCAGACAGCTATGATTCATATTTCATGCTCAAGTTGTACCATCTAAGAATATAATCAACAAGAGACTCATCGGGTTTTCTTTTCTCTACAATGAGGTCACCTACAGTTAACTTTTACTGAGCTCTTGTGAATCTCTTGATGAAGGGATTCCCTAACTTTGCAAAAGTCTTCACCGAACTGTTAGGAAGTTCAACATACTAATCAAATGCAACACATACTAAGCTACTAACAAAGAGATAGAAAAGAAGTGCATCACTGCCATCGGCGTTGCAACAACTAGCCCTGAAGTGTGCAATATGCTGCCTTGGGTTCCCACTGCCATCAAAACTCTTGAGGGATGGTGGCATAAAACCCTTGGAGTATTGAACTACATCAAATTCCTCCAAGTAGGGTCTACCCTTTGGAATAGATGAGCTCCCTCGAGCTTTCGCCAACACTTCATTTGCTCTACTTCTCTACCATATGCTTGATGTCCTTTTCATGCATGGAGGTGCTATCAGTGACCTTCCTATGCAAGCTACTAGCATCGTCATCCATGGGAGTGCATTTAGAATGATCTAAGGCATGTACCAACTCAGGCCTATCAGCCACCATGGGGTAAAGCTGTGAAAATGGGGCTTAGTTCTACAAAGCTAGGACGACCATCATCAACTCTTCTACCTTCCTCTCCATTTTGTCAATATGGTCATCCTTCTGTTTGATCTACTGGAGGAGGTCTTGAGTTGAGTGAGATATGTTACCTTCCTTAATTACAACACCTTCCTAGTTAGCCTGCTCCCTATGCAGGGATCCTCGGGTATCAACCATGTGGACTTCTGCTAGATCATCCAACATGTCATCCTCATCGGGGTCAAAATTGACTCTACCCTCCTCCTGATCAGAATGATCACTCCCAACTATCTGTCTAACTACAACACAGTAGTCTTCTAGAATGTCATATAATGAACGATCATCTACTCGACCCTGCTCTACTAGAACACAAGTTGGTTGATGATTGACTACTGGACTGAGCTATGTAGCATCTATGTAATGAACACTCTGAGCTTGTGGGGTGCACTCCCTAGCTGACTCAACTATCACGAGGACCATCTTGGCATCTCCTCCCCTCTCCTCTTCCAACTATTATAATGGTGGAGAAACCATAATGCTTTTCAGTCGCCACTCCTTCTTCACCACAGTTGAGGCAGAAGGTCGAGCAGTGGAGTTCGACCTCGCCTCAACAGGTGGAGTAGATGGTGTGGGATCTTTGGGCTATAGCTGGATCACCAATGGAGAAGCTCTCTCTCTAGAAGGGGGCTTGTTAAACTTGGTGGGGACTGTAGATGCTGGAACCTAGAGTGGTGAAGGTGGACAGTGAGTAGAGTGGTGTAGTGTGGGTGACATCAGCTACCTCTTCGTTAGAGATCACCTCCTACTATTGATGGTACCGATAAGGACTATGCAGTCATAATGATCGGCTCTAATAGCTTACTAATCAGGGACTTGAGAAAATTAAAACACTCAGAGATATGGCTCCTCAAAAAAATATCAAGGAAGTTCAACACTTGAATGGATGATTACTATATTATCCTATTTCTTAGCTCATTCTGGAGATAAATACTTGCCATTCTTTAAGATATTAAAGGGAGTCAAAGGAATCGTTTATAGTGGACTAATGAATGTCAAGCTGCTTTTGAGAAATTAAAGGAATATTTTGCATCTCCACCCTTATTATTCAAACATATCCAAGGAGAGATATTATACTTATATATCGTAGCCTTCTCCTACATAATAAGCTCAGTTTTAGTGTAAAAAGAAAATGTGATACAATGACTATGGGTAATACAAGCTATTAATGAGACAAAGGAACCTTCATTGATGGACCCATCCTATCCTTTCTACAAGAAGGGACCCTTCCCGAAGACCAAATTACTGCAATTCATCTCCAAAGATAAGCTACAAACTTTATTATTATCAGAAGTGAACTATCCAAATGAGCTTTTTTTTGGACCATACCTTAAATGCCTCTCATCATCAGAGGTCCATTACACATTAAGAGAGGTTCACTCTGGAATATGTGGGGAACATATGAGGCAAGAGTTCTACTAGTCTACAATGAGGCATGATGCCTTGAATTTCACACAAAAATGTACAAGTTTCCAGTTGCACTCTAAACTTTCTCATATACCATCTTCAGAGCTCTCATCTCTTCAAAGCCCATAGCCTTTTTCTCAATAGGGAATTGATATCATGAGACCTTTTTTAGTAGCATCAAAGCAATGAAAGCTTATCATTCTAACTGTTGACTACTTCACTAAATGGGTGGAGGCTAAACCACTCACTAAAATCAAAGAGGCCAACGCTAAACAATTTGTTCGGAAGAATATAATATGCCGATTTGATCTTCTTGCAAGGATTATCACCGATAATGGAACCCAATTTATTGGAAAAATCTTTACACCTTTGTTGACCTCACTTTTGGAGTGAGGATCCAATCTTCCCATCATAAGTCTAGGAGTCTTCTAGAAACTAAGAACTCCCTAGTCATAAGACACTTCTAGTGGCTAATTGAACACTTAACCTAAGCCTAGAGAGTCAGAAGGATTAGCCATAGGGTAGGCTATGCCTTAGAACCTAGGAAAACTTACCTAGCCTATAAACTAACCAAATCTATGCCTATATTCTTAGCCAAATTCCAACCTTAAATCAATTACAATCAAATTCAATTGAATCCAAATTATATCTAAGTTCAAACCAAAATCAAATCCACCATAACCCAAACCTAAGCCCATGATTTAATCCTATGGACTTAATCAAATTTTCCTTCAATCCAAATCAAATTTAATTGATTTTCTCATAAATGAATCAATTCTTCAATTATTATTCCAAACCAAATCGAATCTATAATCAAATCAACCAAGCTAAAATCAATTCAATCAAACCTAGCCTAACCCATTTGACTTGAAATACTCAAATAAGCCAAAATCCATTTGAACCCAAATCAATTGCAAACAAAGTTATAAACCAATTCCAAATCAATATCTAAACTCTTCTCAACTTGATTCAACCCAAAATCCAACTCAATTAGCCCAATTGGTCCACTTAACCAAAAGAAACCAATTTGATCAAATTGAACCAAACTTTAATCAAACCAAATTGGATTAAACCACCCTTCAAATCTTCTCCGTGATGATTGTTGATCATCTTGGATGGCCCAACTACAATAAATTCAATTCAATCAATCCAATTGACCTATTTAGGCTCACTTGACCCAAAGTGACCTAAATGATCTATTTGAACAAAATCTCAATCCAACCCAAAGTGGATTGAATCAAATCATCAAAAACCTCCCATGATGATTGTTGATCATCCTTGATTGATCAATTGCCATCAATTGGGTCAAACCAAGTCAACTTAGCCATTTGATCAAATCAATCCATTTAACCTACATGAGCCAAATGAACCAAATCTAATCCTGAACCAAATCAATTGAAACCAATGATTTATACCAACCTAAAATAAATCTTTGAACATTACATGGCCATCAATTGAGCCAAATCAAACCCAATTGGCCCTTTGACCCAAGTTGACCCATTTGACCTAAAAGACCAAATTATGTCAAATCAAAATCCAATTCAAATTGATTGTAACCAATGGCTCAAGTTTATTTCAAATTGATAAGTGAACATGATCAAAGCCTTGATTGAACCTAATTTGACAAATTTAACCCAATTAACCCATTTAGCCAAAATTAACCTAAAGGGTCAATTTGGCCTAAATCATTCCTAAATCCAAATTGATTCAAACCAAACCCTACAATCATCTTCAATTGATCAATTGAACCTAAGCCATTGTCTAACCCAAACTAATTTGGTCAATTTATTCAAATTGGTCAACTTGACTTATTTGACCTATGTGAACTCAAATGGGTCAAATCCAAATTCAAGCTAAATTGAATCAAACCAATTGCACCAAAATATTTCAAATATCATTTGAACTTGACTCAAACCTTGGTTTGATCCAATTTGACCAATTGATCCACTTGACCCAATCTAGCCCAATTTGACCTACATGGGTCAAATTGAGCCAAACCCATTCAAATTAAGCCTAAACTCATTAAAACTTGGCATGACCCATCCTTGGCTCAGCTTGGGTTACCCCAAATCCAACTCAACCCATTCTTGACCTGAATTGACTAATAACCTAGTGGGTAAAGCTTGCCAAATTGGACAAATGCCCCATTTGAATGGTCAAACTCACTCTTCTCCACATGGCTACCTTTTAGGCCTCCACCTAAATAAGTGGGACACTAGCTCACTTGACCCAAAGGTGATTGGGTTAGCCATGAGCTAAGTGGAGGTGAGTTCACCCCTCTCCTCCCAATGGGCCACTTGGAAACCAAGGACTCCTACTTCTCCTCCCATGGCAGCCACTCCCTCTCACTCACCCACTCAAGTCGAGCCAACTCAGCACCTCCCTGCCACCCATGACCACATGTAGTAGCCAGACAGCCACCAGAAGCCAAAGAGATTCCTTCCGTCTGATCCATGGGAGGAGGGGGTATACCCCATCAATTCAAATTAATTCGACATGGTGAGCTATAAGAGATCCCTAATAACTCGAGTCGAGCCGCCAGAACTTCCTTTCGAGTTCCCTAAGCATTCCCATCACCAGAGATGATGAAATCAAGCCAAACTGAGGCTTGGCTCCAACCATCTCCACCAAAACTCAACCCAATTCTAATTAACTCTTCCCGCAAGTTCACCAAGCTCTGGCGAGGCAAAAAAAACTCTCAGTTGAGTGATTTGAGCACTGGAAGCCCTCCTCAGACCAACTCCGGTAAGGATTCTGGTGACGTTTGGTCCACAAAGCCACCAGCGAGGAGTCAAGGTGCCATCTTCTCAACAGGGCTTCATTTCTTCGAGGTGAAGCTACATCGGTTGGTTCATCGTTGGTCCGAAGCTCCGGTGAGATATTTTCTGACAAATCGAGTTTTTTTCAATTATTTTTATGCCTTTTCGAAGGAAATGGGAATGTCATGTGAATTCAATCTTAGGATCCTTGTAGATCAACCCCGTGAAGGTGTGGGATCAATTTTGAGCCTCCCCGATATTTGATGAGCTCAATTTGAGCATAGAAAGGCAAACATTATCTGTCTTTCATCGCTCGGGGGATGATAGATCATCCGTCATTTGTTCTGTGTGATTGGAATGGGCGGCTGTGATCTTTTGATTAGATTAATCTTGATTTAATCTTTAGGAACCTCATGATTAATTTCTATCGTCTGATCTTAGATCAGACGATGGGGATGAAAGCGTGCCACATCATTGCTAAGTCAAAAAATTTTAAATAATCAATCTCACGGTGCCACATGGAAAGCGTGCCACATCAGCGGTACGTGTGACGCTGGGTAGATTCGGCATAATTATCCAATTTTATCACTAAAACTATGAAAAATTATAATTAATTGTAGAAAAATTTAAAAAATACAAATAAATACTCATTTTAAAGGTAAATAGAGTAGATTTAATTAAAAATATTCCCATTTGATTTTGAACAATAATTAAAGCTTAATTAGAATTTGAATGTCCACTTAATTAGCTTAATTAAGCACTAATTACTTGGGTAATTAATTTCAAATTTAGAGAATTAATTTGATGGGATGACCTCTACCTCTCATAGTTTTCTTGGAATTTATTGCTTAGATAATTAATGAAATTAATGTTTCAAACCTTAATTACCCCCTTAATTAGTCTAATGATTAATTAACATTCAAAATAGCAAAAAGTAATTAATTAAAGCCTATTAATCATTGAGTGATAATAAGTGGATGAAGGAGAATAATTAGGACTTCCTAGTCTCTTTCCCAAGTTCATTTCATTATTAAGAGGATTAATTAAGATGGTAATTAATTAATCAAATGGCTAAATTAAATAAAATTGATATGCAAATCACATCAGATAATTAACAATGAGATTAAGGGTACCTCTTTATGTTCTTAATAACATAAAGACCCTTCAAAAAAATTATGATTAACCCATGAGTGTGAAAAATTCATAAGAGTACTTAATTGGGTTCTTTAACTTAATTTATCTTTAATTATGAGCCAATTGCATTAGGTCCTTTAGGAGCATTGCAACTTTACTTTTCTCACATGTTCATATTATTTTTGGCTCATGATTAAATGATTAATCAAATTAAAGAAGTATAAGAAAGGGTAATTAAGTGATTTAATTAATGTTTCAACTTAATTAATTCATAAAATTCATTTAATTATCTTTCCTTGAACTAATTAAGACTACTAACATGGGGATGGGATTAAAACAACAAATAGTTTCTCTCCTCTTTAAATCAACTCAAATCCACAATCAAATTAATAATAAGCTTTAGTTTTCTTTAAATAATTTATTTGATGTGATTATCCTCAGGAATTAATTTTGTTGAATGAATCATGTGTTTATATTTAGTCATTTATTTCCAATCACTTTTAAATGTTGTATGTCATATGATCCTATGCATTCATGTTTACAAATCCAAATGAATCAAATGAAGATTATTTATGTAAGCTTGCATGTGTTGCCTTAACTTAATGATATGTGTTGCTATTATCACTAATAAATTCAAATCTATTTTCCAAAGCTTATAAATTGATAGTAACATATGGAATGATGATAGTTATAAACTCATATAGGACTTGCATGTACTTATAATTTAGTTATGTGAATGAGAAGCTCTATTTCTTGAATTCATATATAGATTTACATAGGTTTGAATATTAATGGGTATATATTCTGGACATCTCGAGAGTACGAGGGTTTAAGTAGCCCCAAGGAGGTCATTTGATTACCTCACTTCTCTGGTTAACAAAGACATGTACCCATTTGATTTCATTCTTATGTATTTTGATTTTAGAATTTGAATAGAGCTTTAATTCATGTGCATAAATAATTCAACCAATTAAAAAAATACAATCTTTGCATGGAATTTATTCTTCTAATTCATGTATACATTAATATGTATTTGAGATAGCAAGTATATGGTATGGACATGTTGAGAATACGAGGGTTTAAGTAGCCCCAATGAGGTCATTTGATTATCTCACTTCCCTGGTTTAAACAATGACACATAATTGCTTACATCTTTTATACATGTGTATGTGTATGTGATTAAAGATTGACAACCCTCTCTTTTTCTACTAAAATTACATGCATTCATAATTACCTAAGTCACTAAAATATATAGTATGTGGATGTAAAGTTTCATTCATTTATTCATGTATATGAATCTACATATGATTGAATGTAAATAAGTATATAGTTTGGACATCCCAGGAATACGAGGTTTTAAGTAGCCCCAAGGAGGTCATTTGATTATCTCACTTCCCTGGTTAACAATGACACATACTTATTTGATTTAACTCTTATGTATTTTAGTATTAAAATTTGGATAGAGCTTTAATATACACATATAAATTATTCAATTAAATTAAATATAAATTCCAAACATATGCATTCATCATCATTCAAGTGTGCCAAAATATGATGTGTGTATAAATATGCTAAGTTTCAGACCATGTGCATGTTACATGTGATGGATAGAAATGACTTGACATATATCATGCGATAGTAATTCAATTATATTAATCTTAAGATGCCTTTCATATTGAATAAGATTACGTAAAGTTAACCCAAACTTAGGATTAATAGGAAAATGCTTAATAAGCCATTCACTAAAGACAACTAAGTCATAAAAATATGCTTTAGAAAATGGCTTAAGGTAGGGATAAAAGGGGTGAGCTTCTTTCCTCTTTCATAATACTTAGATGCTAAGTGTAGATCAAATGGAACAAAATCAAAACATAAATTAAAACTCAAAAACCAACTAAACAACTTAAAGTGGATCCAACCTTTATGTTAAAATAAATTCTTCCACACTTAGAAAATCATAACTCTAATGCTTAGTTAAGACATACTACGCAAAGCCTTAGCACGCACATTAGAATTAAGCCACCACTTCTAGTCATAAGTTAAGATGATGTTTGTGTGATGTATGTTTTATTTTATGATGTAATATTTTAGACTGGATGTTGGGCAGCTCTTAGCCTAATCATGTCTTCTACAGGGGGTTATGCTTAAGGGAACACTTAAAAGTAAATACAAATGTTCTCTTTGCAGATTGCTTAAGCCCCTAAGCATAATCCATGTTAGGATAGGTGAGTTTGGTTACTCATGTACGGGGTGCTAAGTCCAAATTATAAATATAATTGCTTTGGGATTGTATGTATGTTTGGCTAACCTCTATTTTGCATGTGTAGTTAGATTTACTTTTCCTATATAATGTAATTTTTGTAATAGGAATTAGGATTAATGCTATGGGGGATTAGGATGTGCAGTGACCAAAAGGCTCAGTCCTGGGGTTATTGTGATGCCTTTGGAGAAAATCAAAACTAAAGAAGGAAAAAGAAGATACGAAGAAATGAAAAAGTGAAGACCCTTATAACATGTATTCATCTTTAATTATAATTATTCTTTCATATTCTGGGTTGTATAAGGGTAGCTACATCTTTTTTCATTTTTTGTATGGTACCAGCACCAACCTATTATTCTTTTATGGTAGTTTATAAAAATTATTTGATGTTATGTTTAGATTGCATAATAGGATTGCATCTATTTCATAGTTTCTTTATGTTTGATGTTTTAATGTGTGGCCTGGATGCAGTAGGCTCTTAGGATAAAATTAATTTTTCTACCAAATTGATAACTAATAACTAAGTTTTAAAGCAATTCATAACATCACCATAGAGATTAGGCTCTAAACAAGATAATTAAAAGATTTAGCAACCTCATAACTGTATGGTTGTATATCTCACATCATGCATTCATATTCCTTCTTCCCTGAATAAGGGGGTTCTTCATCCTTGCACGATAGGGGAATGCTTGACTTGTGAGGGCAATCCTAATGGTGGAGAACACCTTCTTCTCACTAATTTAGCCAATAATTAATTTTATCATGCATTTAGGTAATATAAGTTCCAAATCCTTTGTTTAAAATTTTATGTCAAAATGAAATGATTTATGTAAATATTTGCATGTGTAGACTAAGTCATATGCTTATACCACTAATGCTCTAGTCTCTTAGGGAGTGGCTTAGGACTTTAGTTTCTTTCTAATTAAACAACAAGTCTAATTATCTTGAAATTTCATAAGACCAAATCACATGAATTTAAAATATAAGAGGTGTTAGCTTGCGGCCACTCTAGGCAGTTGTAAGTCTAGAAGTTAGACGGGTTTATTTTCTCTTGTGGACTTAGGTCCACCTTTCACTTAGATTTAGGTCATTCTTTAACTTGTGTTAAAGCTCACTAGATTTAAGATCTAAGGTAGCTATTATCTTCTGGCTATAAGCATAAATCATCACCTCTTAGGCATTTTCACAATCTTGTGTTGATGGATTATTGTTGACATCACTTTTAGAGTGAGGATTCAATCTTCTCTTATTAGATTTATGAGTCTTCTAGACATTAATATTTTCTTAGTCATAAGAAACTTCTAGTAATTAAGTGAATACTTAACCTAAGCCTATAGAGTTAGAAGGGTTAATCATAGGATTAGGCTATGCCTTAGGACTTAGGGAGATTTACCTACCCTATGGCCTAAACCAAATCTATGCCTACCTCTTTGGCCTAAACCAAACCTCAAATTCAATTCACCCAAATTCACATACCAAATTCAAATTCAAATTCCAAACCAAATGATTGAAACCTATAATCAAAATTGAATCCAAATCAAAACTATCCTAAGCCCATAATTCAACCTTATGGACTTAGCCCAGCCAAATTCAAGCTAATTCAAATTCCATTAATTTCCTCAAAATCAATTACCCATTAATCAATTTACCAAAATCTACAATCAAATCCATAACTCAAATTCCTATTAACTAAACCAAAATCCAAACCAAATCAGCCCTTCCTATGCTATATGATTTAATCCCATGGACTTAGCCAAAATTCCCTTCAATCCAAATCAAATTTAATTGATTTTCTCATGAATTAATTACTTCCCCAATCATCATCCCAAATATCAATCAAATTTATAATTAATTGAACCAAACTCAAAATCAATTCAATCAAACCTAACCTGACCCATTTAACTTGAAATATCCAAATAAACAAAAATCCATTCAAACCCAAATCAATTGGAACCAAAGCTATATACCATTCTCAAATCCATATATAAACTCAACTAAATCCAAATCTACTCAAAATCAAGACAATTGACCCACTTAGGCTCACTTGACCCAAAGTAACCAATTTGACCTATTTAAACCAAATTCTAATCCTACCTAAATTGGATTGAACCAAACCTACCAAATCCTCATATGATGATAATAAATCATCCTTGATTGATCAATTGTCACCAATTGGGTTAAACTAAGTCAACTTGATCATTTGACCAAGTCAACCCACTTAACCTACATAAATCAAACAAGCCAAATCTCAACCTAAGCCAAATCAATTAAAATCAATGATCCACATCAACCTATGATCAATGATTGAACATGATTTGACCATCAATTGAGCCAAACATAATCTTATTAGCCCTTTGACCCAAGTTGACCTAATTTGATCTAAAAGATCAAATTGGGTCAAATCAAATTATAGACCTAAAAGACCCATGAACCAAGGGAAGGTGAGTTAACTCACCTCCCCACACTTATCCGAACACATTGGATCCAAAGAGGAGGGTAGCTACCTTGAGCCAACCAAACCGAGCCACATAGGATTGATCCTGACCTCTTCGATGCCCGTATGGAGGCTGACCGACCGAATTCCTAGATTGAATATACCCCCCCTTATTTTGAGACAATTCGATCACTTGAACCCTTAGAGAGTTTCCAAGAGTGATTTCAAAATCCACAGAGCTCTCCCTAAGTCTCCCATGCCTTCCCTTTGCCGGAAACCACCAAGTCAAAATAGGGTAATCCTCCACTCGACCCAACTCCATCAATACTCAACCGAACTCAAATTAATTTCATCCACACACTCCCCACACTCCGTCGACTATGAACAAAACTTCGTTCGAGCTTCATGACCACCAAAGGTGCTACTTCGATCAGCATCCCTCTACAAATTGACAGTTCATGGTCCATAGAGCCAATCATAATGAATTAACATGCATGCTGCTCAGCAGGGTCTCTCCTCATCCAGGTGAAGCTTCCTCAAATATTGCAGTGCTGGTCCTGAGCTCAGGCAAGGTAATTTCTATTAAAACTGAGCTTTAGTGAAAAGTGGTATGTCCCGCAAATCTAACAAGCATATCTCTTCGGATCTACGTCGTGATGGTGTGGGTTAAATCTTGAATCGATTCGAGCTCGGGTGCCCTTGAAAATTGAGTGAAGGAAGATGAACGTCATCCATCTCCCATCGCTAGGGAGACGTTCGATCATCCACCATCCATTCTGTGTGATCGGAACAGACGGTCGTGATTATTCATTAGATTTTATTCAATTAAATCCCTTAAGAACATCGAGTTTAATCTTCACCGTTCGATCTTAGATCGGATAGCGGGGATGAAACTGCATCTGCCACCATCCACGTAGGCACAGAGTCGGATGGGTTTAAGTAGCCAATCCCACGGTGCCACATGGACAATGCACCATGTCAGCGGTCTGCATGGCGTTGACGGGATTAGACTTAGTTAGGCTTAATTAATTGGTTTTAATGGATGAATCTTTGAAAATTCATAATAAATGGTAGAAAAATCCAAAAAAATATAAATAAATACTCATTTTAAAGGTGAAACAGAGAAGATTTAATTAAAATTAATTCTAATTAATTTTGAATAGTTATTAAGGTTTAATTAAGGTTTAAAAGAAAACTTAATTAGCTTAATTAAGTTGTAATTACTTAAGTAATTAATTCTGAACTTTGTGTGTTAGTTTAATGGGGTGACCTCTACCTCCCCTAATTTTCTTCAGATTTATTGCTTAGTTAATTGGGAAAATTGATCATTTAAGCACTAATTACTCTGTTAATCCACTTAATGGCTAATTAATGCCCTAAACAATAACAAATTAATTAATTAAGCTTACTAATCACTGTATAACAGTGATTGGACAAGGGGAATGGGGTTAGGACCTCTTTCCTAGCTTCTTTTCCTAAGTTCATTTCATTTTGAAAGAAAGTTAATTAATATGAAGATTAATTAAGGGTTAATTAGTTAATTAAGTGACTTAATTAACCAAATTAAAATCATAATCACATCAGATAATTAATAATGAAATTAAAATTTCCACTTTATGTGTTTAATAACATAAAGAACCTTTAAGGAAATTATGATTAACCCATAAGTGTGGGAAAATCATAAAAGTACTTAATTAGGTTTTTTAATTTAATTAACCCTTAATTATGAGCCATTTGCATTAGGTCCTTGTAGGAGCATTGCAATTTTATTTCTTCATATGTTCATGTCATTTGTGGCTCATAATTATGTGGTTAATCAAATTAAAGAAGCACACGTAAGGTAATTAATTGATTTAATTAAGGATCCAACTTAATTAGTTCATAAAATTCACTGAATTACCTTTTCTTAAATCAATTAAGTTCACCAACATGGGAATGGGATTAAAACAATAAATAATTCTTCTCCTCTTTAAACTTAATCAAAATCTCAAACCATAAATTAATAAAGAAACTTTGGTTTTCTTTAAATGGATTTATTTAATGTGATTGATCTTAGGAACTAGTATAATTGAATGAACCACATGTTTATATTTAATTATTCCTTTCCAATCACTTTAAATATTGTTGTTAATTGATTTCATGCATTCGTGTTTTCAAATATAAATGAATTTCCTGTATGTAAGCTTGCATGTGATGGTTTAATTTAATATATGGGTTGCTATTATCACTAATTAATCCAAATCTATTTTTCACAAGTTTATAAATCGATAATAATATGTGGAGTGATAGTAGTTATGAATATATATAGGATTTGCATGTGTTTATAACTTAAGCATATTAAATAAAGCTCTCTATCTTATGATTCATATATAAATTTATATAAGTCTGAATAATAATGGGTATATAGTCTGGGCATCCCGGGAAGACGAGATTTTTAGTAGCCCCAAGGAGTTCATTTGATTACCTCACTTCTCTGGTTTAACAATGGCATGCACTCATTAGGTTTATTCCTATATATTTTAGTATTAGAATTTGTATAGAGCTTTAATCCATATGCTTAAATAACTCAACTAAAGAAAATATAATCTTTGCATGTTTTTCATCTTTATAGTTGTGTATACATTCATGTATATTTAAGATATCAAGTGTTTAGTCTAGACATCCTAGGAATACGAGGCTTTAGCTAGCCCAAAGGAGGACATTTGATTACCTCACTTCCCTAGTTAATATTGACATGTACTTGCTTACATCTTTCATATATGTGTACGTGTGCTTAATTAAAAGATGAAAATCTCTTTTTGTTACTAAAAATGCATGCATCCATATTCACTTAAGTTGTTACCATATGTTATGTATATAAATTAGTGCTCTCTTTTCCTCATTCATATATAGATTTACATAGGTTTGGAATGTTAATAAGTATATAGTCTGGACATCTCAGGAATATGAGGCTTTAGTTAGCCCCAAGGAGGTCATTTGATTACCTCACTTCCCTGGTTAACAATGACACGTACTTATGTGATTCTATCCTTATGGATTTTTGTACTAGAATTTGGATAGAGCTTTAATTTATATGTTTATATAATTCAACCAAAATGAGAAATATAAATTCCAAACATACACATTCATCATCATTTAAGTGTGCTAAAATATATTGTATGTATAGAGACACTTAGGATTGGATCATATTCATGTTACAAGTGATGAAAATAAATGATTTAATATATGTCATGTGATAGTAATTCAATTCGATTAATCTAAAGAAGCCTTTTACATTGGATAAGATCATTTAAAGTTAACTTAAACTTAGGATTAATTAAAAATCATTTAATAACCCATTCATTATTGAGAACTAAATCAAATCAATATGCTTTAGAAAGTGGCTTAAGGTAGGGATGAAAGTTGCTAAGTGTAAATCACATGAAATAAAATAAAATATAAATTAAAATTCACAAATCAATTAAACAACTTCAAATGAAACCCACAATCATGCTAATTTGAACAATTTTTAAACTTAAAAAAATACAACTCTAATGCTTGGTTGAGACATACCACACAAAGCCTTAACACACACATTAGAATTAAGTCACCACTTCTAGATCTATGTTAGAACGGTGTATGATGTGATGTATATTTTATTTTATGATGTAATATTTTAGATGGTGTATGTTAGGATGGTGTATGATGTGATGTATACTTATAAAAATGGATCTAGTAAAACACAGATTGATTATTTTCTGATAAGAAAAATAGATCGTTTAGATTGTAAAGATTCTAAGGTCATTCCAAGTGAAAATCTAAGTATCTTACATCGATTGTTAGTTTTAGATTTTAAGATGAAAGGTTGTAAGAGAAAAAATAAATCAAATTATTGTCCTAGAATTAGATGGGGACACTTAAAGAACACAAATAAAATTTTTTTTAAGAGCAAGCTACAAGAGATTAAAATTTGGGATGTTCATGAGGAAGCTAACATTATGTGGGAAAAATAGCAAGTGAAATTAAGTAAGTTGCTAAAGATGTGCTTGGAGAATCAAAAGAAAAAACTTCTTTTAATAAGAATAGATGGTGGTGGAGTCAGAGTGTGCAAGAAAAGATAAAAAATAAGAAGTATTGTTATAAAACTTGATTTAGATGTAAAAACTCAGAGAATTGGGAAAGATATAAAGTGGCTTGTAGAGATTTTAAGAAAGCAATATATGATGCAAAAAAATTTAGCTTTTAGTGATTTATACAATAGATTAGATACCAAAGAAAGTGAAAGATAAATGTATAAGTTAGCCAACCAAAGAGATAGTAGAAGTAAAGACATAGTTCAAGTGAGGTGTATTAAGGATGAAAATAATAAAATATTTTTTTTAGAAAAGGATATTGAAAATAGGTGGATGAGGTATTTTGATAAACTTTTCAATGAAGGATCTGAAAGTACGATTGATTTTAGTAACCTTAATACCTTAAATAAAAATAGAATTTCATTTTATCATATATTAGTAAATATGAAGTTAGTGAAGCTTTAAAGATAATGAAATGTGGAAAAGTAGTAGGACCGGATAATATTCCAATAAAAGTGTGGAAATATTTAGGAGATCAAGGAATTTCTTGGCTTACAAATCTTTTTAATGTCATTTTAAAGACTAAAAGATGCGGATGAGTGGAGAAAGAGTTTATTGGTTCCTATATTTAAGAATAAAGGTGATGCACAAGAGTGTGTAAATTATAGAGGAATTAAGTTAATGTGTCATACATTAAAATTATGGGAGAGAGTAATTGCTTTCTTTTTTACCAAAATACATGCATTAACGATTATTCAAGTGTGCCAAAATACAAATATATGTATTGCACATATAGATATGTGTATTAAATCAAATACCATGAATAATAAAAATGAAGAAATGTGTATGCTATTGATAATGAAGAGAAGTGGTGGAATGTTATCCATATTATAGTGATTCAATTTTATTAATCCTAAGATGTCTTTCATGTTTGGATAAGATTCTTTAAGACTAACCCAAACTTAGGTTTAATAACTGTTTAATAAATGATTCACTAAAGAAGCCAAAGTCATAATAACATACCTTTACAAAATAACTTAGGATAGGGATGAAGGGGGTCAAACCTCTTTCCTCTCTTTATAATAACTAGATGTTAAGTAGGCATCAAATGAAATAAAGGAAATGTAAACTAAAATTAACTAATCCTTTCAATGATTTGAAGTGAAATTTCCTCTAATGTTTAACTTAAATATACTAAATTTTAGATAATCATACTTCTAAAACCTAGTTAAGACATACCACACCAAACCTTAGCACACAAATTAGAATACTAAGTCACCAATTATAACCTTTAGGTTAGGTCAGTGTATGTTGTGATGTTATATTTTGTTTTATAATATAATATTTTAGACTAGATGTTGGGATTTTTTGTGCGTAGATTGGATGGTAGGCCGTTAGTAACCTAATAATATTTTTTGCAGGGGATTGTGCTAAAAGGGTCACTGAAATAATAAGTAAATATAAATGTTCTTGCTTGCAGGTTACTTATGCCCCTAAGCATAACCCAATTAGGGCAGGTGGGCTTGGTTACCCAAGTATAGGGTGCTAAGTCCAAATATGTAAAATATAATTGCTTGACTTGTATGCTTGTTTAGTTAACATCTATTTTGGAGGTCTAATTATATTTTATTTTATTTATAAATATGTAATTTTTGTAATAAGAATTAGGACTAATGCACTCGGGTTTATGATGAATAGTGGCTAGAAGGTAAATACCTGGGAGGCCCTCTGAAGCCTGGAGAAAATCAGTCCAAAATAGGGAAGGAAAGGAAAAAGATTGAAGACCCTCATGACATTCATTGTAGCTGTAATATTCTATTATAATTTGAGTTGTATAAGGGTAGAGATGGGCTACCCAATTTCTTTCTTTTTCGGGGTGTACGACGGTACCCGGTTGCACCGGCTATTTATTCTTTTACAAAATTCACATGTTTGATTTATTTTGTTTAGATTGTGCAATAGAAATGACATGCTTTTCATAGGTTTCTTAAAGTGTGATGATTTGATGTGTAGCCCATATGTGGTAGCCTTTTTAGGAAAAAATTAAATTTTTTATCCTCACTAAATAACTCATAATTAAATTTTAATATAACTCATAACCTTATCTTAAAGCCTAGGTTCATAATCAAGATAAATAAAAGATTTAGCAACCCCTTAGCTAAATATTGTATGTTATCACACCATACATATCATATTGTGTCACTATTGAATAGGGAGGGTCTCCATTCTTGCACGATAAGGGATATGCTTAAACTTTGAGGGCAATCCCTTATAGTGGAAAACACCTCCTCCAGCTGATTTAGCCCACAACTCTTTTTCATTATGCATATAGGCATAATTATCCCAAGTCTTCGTCCAAAATGAATGTGCCAAAATGGTATAAAAGATTATAAATTTTTTTGCATTAGTCTAAGTCATATTTTCATGGTCATGATCTAGTCTTTTAGGGAGTGAGTTTAGGATTTTAGCTTTCTTTCTAATTAAATAATATCCTAGCTATCTTGCATCTACATAAGACCTACCTACATGATTTTAAAGTGTAGGAGGTGTCAGCTAACAGCCACTCTAGGGGGTTGTAAGTTTAGAAGAGTCAGGATGTGTCTATCCTCTCTTGTGGAGGTAAATTATTATGTCTCATTTTTTTATTAGACTTAGGTTGTGCTTTTAGCTTATGTTAAAACATCTTAAATTCAAGTTCTAAGGCTACTTATTTCCCTCAGGCTATGAATATGATCCTCACCTCTTAAGCATTTTCACAATCGTGTATTGATGGGTTATAAGCCCTAACATTCTAATAAAGATTCCAACCTAAATAAAAAGTAAATTCTCTCTTTCAAATATGTAAAGCCTCACTATAGGGTAGATTGGAGCACTCACTAGGCTTCCTAGTATCATGGGTGCTCTCCACTTATCCTCTGGAATTCGTAAATAAGTCTTCTTATTTGAACTCTCCCATTTGATTTCCATAAATAATCCTTTGATAGTTAGCTTTGAGATCTTTAGAGATACTTATTGACTACTGTAATTAAGAGTGTTCTTAGAAAATTCTTATTTTCTGAGATGTAATTAACTATGAAAGCTTGCTTCCATAGGTAACTAAAGAACCTGACATAAAATAGATCTTGCTTTATTTCTCCATATAAAGTAGGGGAAAGATCTTTGGTATATACGTAGACTCATTTTCCTTAGGAGTCCTTATTAGGTGATTAGGTCCATTGTAG
Organism: Cymbidium sinense; assembly: GCA_021442155.1. Lineage (NCBI taxonomy): Eukaryota > Viridiplantae > Streptophyta > Magnoliopsida > Asparagales > Orchidaceae > Cymbidium > Cymbidium sinense. Next base: position 41,673,145 of record CM038230.1, read on the forward strand.
GGTGATGTTTCTATCTTTCGAGATGGTACATCATACCTTAACGTCATACCCGGTCACTTTAATAAATATCCCAAAAGATCTACGTGGTGTCCTTACGGCTCCAAATTAAAACACCATAAATACCTCAAAAATTATGCTAGTATCTCTATCCCAAAATATAACATATTATAATGATGTTATGATTCTATAGAAAGATGTTTTCATGCTATTCTGAAACAAAAAAAAAAAACAAAAAAATTAAAAGATTAATCCAAAATCATCAAAAATTATGATTTTCAATACCATCCCTCCTAGTTGATAATTTTTACCTAAATCCATACTCAATGAGTGTTGGGTTGGAGATGATAGCCGGTTGGTCAACTTCAGGTAGCTGTGAATTTGACAAACTGAGAGAGTTCTCACATGTTGTCTTATGGTGGCCTAGAGTCCATAATGGTCGCATTTATGCACATGTTTAGTTGTTTTTATTGTTACTTTTTAAGAAACTTTTCATTCGCCTTTTTCTTGGGTGACCAATTCACTTAAGAGTGTTAGAAACACCAATGTGCACTACATCGTCAGCTATAGCTCATTGATCTTTTCCTAGGGGAGTTGATATAGGACCATCATATGTCATTCTATATCTGCAAGAACATCCAACCTAATTATATTATTTCAAAAAACATAAAAAAAATTACATTGGCAAATTGTAATAAACAACTTGATGATATGATAATGATCATCTGCATATATATGCCATACAGGATGTTCCTTCATGTTAATGAATGCAAATGCATGAATGCATGGTAAACCTAATATCTGCAGAATCTGCAAGTACTTCTCCACCATCAACGTCTACTTCATGGCACTCATGTATACCTTCAATCTAAACCTTAGTTGGAGTCGACAATCTTATAATAAGTTGCTCTTTACTTGTGCTTATATTTCTAATGTACTCCTCATGATATTGTACTAATTCTTCTCTCCATCCCAATGAAGTCATTTCCCTCTTCGCTCTTTGATTCATTAGCATGCCTCATATCAGATCAACCACATGTTTTGCTCTAGCATCTCAAATGCATGAGTTGAATGACTCAGAATGTTATTTGTATTGTAATAATTTTTAATATCAATTGAAAAGTCTCTTCTTGACCACTTAAATGGGAAGGACAACAAATAAGAATGAACTTATGGATAAATATTGAGTCATTCATTCATCTTGATGTTAAATTGATGCTTAGTGTAAACATTTGCAGCTGACCACACTAAGTCTTAGAGTTTATGATTATCATTAGAATGAAAGTACTTTAAACTCTTCCTCAAATATCTTAAACAAACTCTATGTTCTGAATTTGAAAAAACATTTTTGATAGGCTCACCCAAATCCTTCCCCATATCTGATATGAAAGTTAGGTGTTGTATGTTAGGTCCAATTGACTTTGATAAGTTCTCGCAAAACCATTCCCATGTATTCTTTAAATTAGTTTTGATTATTTTAAAGGCTAAGGTAAAAATGCTATTACTATCATCTAGAAAATTGGCTGATAGTAGCACACCTAAATATTTTGATTTCAAATGACAAGCATCTAAGCCAATTATGTGTCAACTTGTTAAGAATTCATCAATACATACCTTGAAGGTAACAAAAAACCTCTTAAAAGAAAAAAAATCCTATTTATTATAACTATATATAATATAAGAACCAGAATTTCTTTTAATAAGTTTTGCTCATAATGCAGGCACCCACTTATATACTATCTCTAACTAATTCTCTTGATCGCCAAATCTTCATATATGGTTGTGAAAGATTGTGATCTCCTGAATATGCTTAGTCACCCATGATGATATATCTTGTTTATTGCTTGACCTATTAACATCAGGACACACATGTGTCCCTTCTAACTTTCTAATTTCAAAAGTTTGTCTATCCGCACACACTACTGCTCTTATTCGTCATGAACAATCTTGATATAAGAAAGTAGCTACTACTCGAGTCCTATCATTGACTTCAATCTTGATATCAAAGTTATTTTGATTGCTTTTATTCGGAGGACATGCTTGAAGGTTGTAAAGTTTGCAAAACATGCACCAACTTTCAATATTGTATGATTATCTCCTTGGGTGCTTAAAGGAGTATCATCATAAGCTTCAAACATAAAGATTCTATGAACTTTTTATTAGAGATAGCATTTCAACATTTGATTAGTTTCTGGACATCCTTCATCATGTAAACACATAACGTCCTCTTATCCATCCCGTATTATAATAAGTATTTTAGTTCGACCACTTTCATCTGATAGTGCAAGCATATTCAATATATCAATGTCACATGTTATTAACTTATTGTCCTTAGGTGATGTTCCATAAACATAATAGTACAACTCAAATTCATGCCCTTTAAGCCAAGGATAGATTGCTTCGATCTCTTCTCTATGCACCTAAAAAATGCCCAAATTGTTTCAAGTTTAACAGATTTTTGTTTTTCACTGTCACACTTTTTCTATTTTGATTCTTAACTTGCTTCCAATATCCACCAAATTTAAAAGTTATACAAACGCACTCACTTATATTCATCATTAAAATAAATAGTAATATATGAGAAAATGAAATTGCATGAACAAAAAATAATTTCAATAAATGTGATTAAAAAATAGGGAATATCAAACTAAAGATACAAATTAATCTACGATCAAAGACAAAGTAAAAAATTTCCAATAAACTTAGATAAAAATTAATTGTAATCTAATGTTCACTCACCAAGAACAAATAAAAATGAAGAGATATTATTACTAGTAAGAGATATTGTAAGATTACTAAAAGAAGGTTGTGTTTTAAAAAAAGTTTTAAGATACCTCTTTCATTATCATCTATATGGCCATATTTTTAGCTAATATAAGAAAGTAATTTAGAAAAGCGTGCAACATCACAATGCAAACGATTATGCAATTTGATGAAACCAATAATACTTCTTCAAGATGATGAAGCCGCCTTTCTTTCATCACCTATTACCTTATTATTGGTAATGAGGATATTCAGAATAAGAAATCTTCTAAAATGTTATTAGATGATCTTTTTGTAAAGAAGGTAGATTTTGGTTTCAGACCTTTTGCTCTTTTTTTATTTTATATTTTTTTTTCATAAGGGTGAGTGCTCAAATCTTGAAATTCTCTATTTTTATTTCCAATCAATGTGCTACGTATTTGAACGTCGTTTTTCATCTTTCTTATCTCATTTGTCATTATGACATCATTAGAAATCATTTTTTTGGCACATATTTGAGCAAAATTTAATCTCAAATTCACATATAATGTATGTGCAAATATTTAAATTTAAGATTTCTTGATTAAAAAGTGCACTCAACAACTACACTAAGATGCTTGCTTCATTAGGGATCTTTGTGTGAGTTTCATTTAAGATATATACAAATTAATTTCTTTAATTAATTTTCTTTAAAAAATACATGAATAATAATCCAAAATACCTATCAAGTCACATTCATCATCTTCAGGCCGTTCTGGAGAAAAATGGCACTTATTTTGGCTTTTATTTTTTATGATAATGTATTATAAGTTTTGTTGTTTTATAGTATATATATATATATATATATATATATATATATATATATGAAAACATAGTTTCATTTATTTTAATATTAAATTTTAACATGATGAATAAAATGATAGTTTTTTTTTAAATGAATAGATATAGGGGTTTTTATTTCTTAGTATGCTAACTTCACGTAACTAGATTGATATATTAGTCATAATTAGTGAAATAGAGAATTATACGAGTAATTTGTAAAAATTAATTTAATTATATGAGCCCTGAGGCACATTGATTACTAAATATTAAAAAATTAATTAGTAATTTAATTTTTAAAAATTTATTTATTTATTTATTTTTTGAGATATTTGAAAGAATTTAATATAAATGCATACATAATATATATGCAAAATTTTAATTTAAAATGTAAATTATATAAATCATAAAATTGTAATGATGTGTATCATATGTCTTATATTTTTAAATGTAAATGTGTCTCTTATAGTTGACATATCATATTCGTATTTTTCATGTGTTAAAACAACCTAAGAGCATGTGTTACTGTAAGTCAAAGTAGACCAATAATTATTAAAATAGTAATTATAAAGTTTATAATTATGATGCCTTCCTCAGAAAAAAAATATCCAGTGTTGACACCTATCGGAAATGACACACGTGTGATACATGTTCAAACACACGTGTGACATATCCAATATAAAATAATGAGAAAATTATAGGCACTAATTAAGTTTAATATATATATATATATATATATATATATATACTAAATGTATAATTTAATATTAAAATTTGTTCATTTATATTGTATGGAATAATTTATATTTATTTTATTTATAATACACAAAATAATTCCCAACTAAATATTTTTAAATTTTTTATTAAAATTTGATTGCTTTTTTTTTAACTCTTTTTACCTACTATTATGATTTAAAGTAATATATAATAATTTTATTTATTTTCTTGCAATATTAAATATTAATATTTTTTATTTTAAAATATAATATTTTACTTATTTAATGATTATATATTTTATGTAATTAGTATATATTATTTAGAATTTATAGATTATAAATTTATAATGTTGTGTTACTAGCATGTTCATTTTTTATTTTTTAAAATAGTCGTGTACTGTGTATGTCATATAATATTATGTGTGCTTGTATACGTATCGATACTGATATGTCATTGAAAAATCCCCTAGTTAAAGCACAAATCTTGATGTATGTGTTATTGTACAACACTTAAAATCAAAATCTTAATCTTTCAAACTCTCTTTCGGTTATCATATAGGTGATATAAAATACATCGATTAAATCAAAAGTAATCCGATCCTGAGTCCGGACTAGCCCATATCAAGCACTTAAAATATAATTGAAAACTTTACGGATTCCTGAATAGCTTCTAAATATGAAATATTTATAGTCAAAATATAATTGAAAACTTTGCAGATCCATGAATAGCTTCTAAATATGAAATATTTATAGTGAAATTGAGCTTCTTGACGAGCTGAATCTAACAAGCTTAAGATCTTTTAATTCTGACTTTATTGGAGCATTTAAATACGTAAAATACATCTCATGATCAAGGGGATCATTTTGAGCCGTCTGATGGAGTGGTTCGGATATTGCCTATATTTACAAGAACTGCCACTCCCATAATCTATAAATAGCCCCTCATTCTTTACATATGGGGACCTAAGCTGGAGAGAAGAGAGAGCTTTGATACTTGAAGGATCTCAAAGCATAATCGAACCACTATCAGATCGTCGTCGGATCACCGCTGGCCACCGCTGCTGGTCACCACCGCCAGCTGCCACCACCCAACCGTCATCGAATCACCTTCGACCACCACTGTTGGTCACCACCGACCGCCACCGCTGGTAACCACCGATAGCTGTCACCACTTGACAGTCGTTGGATCACCGCCGAAAACAACTATTAGTCACCGCCAACCACCATCTCTAGTCACCATCAGTCGCCGCCACCGCTAATCACCATTACCAGCAACTGCCACCAGTCACCACCACCATCGCCGGATTATTGCTTCATCCCACCGAGCCACCATCATCGAAGTCATTCTTTGGACCAGTCATAGGTTGACGCTGTTGTCACCACCACCGCAATCACCATCGTTAGATTGCCACCTCGATCATTGCTCGATTGTTGTGTTGGATCTTGATTACCTCAAGCGAAGCCGTCCACGATCGGTGAAACTTCTCCCTAATAGTGAAATTATTTCTAAGTTGGCTACGCCTCATGGTTTTTCCCTTTTTGAGTTTTCCACATAAACATCCTAGTGTCTCTTAAACTCCTTTGCTGTGTGTGCGAAACCTTCGCGCAACTTTAAGACATCGAATTCTCTTACTCTACCGACTCGAATCTTCCTACACATAACATTTTAGCGATGTCTGTGGGAATGAGAATTCCATAATTACAATCTCTATAAACACCTGCACTATGGTCAACAGGCACAATACTTACAACAACGGAGCCTCCCGCTCCAACTCCCATCATTCCCGAAACCAATCATTAAACTAAGGACTTCAAGCTTTTGCATCATTTCTCCCTGATAGGCCTTACCCTATCAGTGAAGACATAATAGGAACCTCTCTAGGAGATCGCATTTGCTGAATGGAAGAGTATGAAAATGAGATAATTCAACTTTTACGAGAAACACGATAATAACAACTACAACATGAAAGAACACATCTCCCCTAAGATCGATCATTAGTTTTGAGAGGTCAAAATGCTTGGACAAGGCCTTCTTGCCATCAGGCTGAAGTTCTTCTACTGCTAGACCGTGATGCTTACCTCTTTGATACTACTAGTCCTACCCATCCATCACTTGTGAGTCAACCGATCGCTAACCCACCAATTATTGTCGATGGCTTGGCACGTTGTTTTCTTACTGATTTCACCCGTCATGTCATACATGCAGAATTATAATATTTAATACGAGAAGAGTTTCACCTTAAAGATAGAAATTATCTTCCCTCTCATCTTGACTATCAAGAGTCTTCACTTTAGCTGAATCAATCCTTCAACATACTACTCCAGTAGGTTTCAAGCTTCCAAACATTGACTCCTATGATGGGGCAGCCGACCCATATGAACACATCGACTATTATAGAACCATCATGCACATCCAATGAGCTCCCGACACACTTCTTTGTCAGGTCTTCCTAGTCACCCTCAAGGGTTAGGCTCGCACTTAGTTCTACTCTCTTCTAAAGGGATCTATCTATACCTTTGATGAACTAGCCAAGATTTTTGTAGAATAGTTCATTACGAATAGAAGGATCATTAAGGATTCCTCTCATCTCTCAGGAATTTATCAAAATGAAGGTGAATCACTTAAGGAGTACTTCTAGAGATTCTTCTTAGAAGCTCGCCAAATACTAGGGGTGGACCTTGAATTACTATGAGGAGCTTTTCTTGAAGGGCTCAATCCTGGGCCTTTCTACTCATCAGTAATGTGTGATGCGATTCGCTCATATGCTGACTTAGTTCAATCTGTGGAAGTGCAATTTTTTGTTGATGTGGCAATTAGTGCCCATCAAAAATAGTTTGAATAATCTATAAAAAAAAATATAAGAATGCTCTAGGGAACACTGATTAACAATCCCATTGAAAGAACTAACAAGGAAGTCATGATCTCCCTCTACGGCCCACACACTAACGATGTGAACCACGACTAGAAAAAGAATACACACCACTAAACACATCTCGTGCTAACGTCTTGATGGCCATTCGAGATGAAGAGACCATTAAGTGACCACATCCATTGAAACCAAATTGAGGCAATCAAGAGCAATATTATCACTTCTATCAAAGTCCTGGACATATTATAAATGCATGTAAACAACTCGAAGAATAGATCGAGAGGCTCATTTGGCAAGGTTATCTAGATTGATTTGTGCAAATTAAATCAACTCAAGCAAACATAACTCCAACTAGGGGGCAATAGGGACAATCATCATAAAAATAATAAAATAATCATCAAATAGTTGGAGAAATTGAAACATCACAGGAGGATCACTACTATCTAATCAAGTCTTCATCATCACCTCTGAAGGGCCAGAGTTAAAAAATCTTGTATTAATCATTCCATCACCTTTAATGACTCAAACTTAAAAGGAGTCCAAGTTTCACATTAAGATCCACTTATCATTAGTGCTAGGATTGATGACCCATATTATAATATTAAGAGAATTTTGATTGATAATGAAAGTTCTGTTGATGTTTTGTTCTACTCCACCTTTCTTAGCATGGGTCTGGTTATGAAAAATCTCCAACCCATTGTAGGACCATTATATGAGTTTGATAATTGCCTTGTACAAGTAGAGGGGGTAATCACCCTTCCTGTTGTTCAAGAATTTCTTCGATAAGTGACTCATTCAATTCAATTCATAGTGGTCAAGTTAGATTCAGCATGCAATGCCATCTTCAGAAGGCCCCTCCAATCAATCTTTGGTGTTGTTACTTCGGTGCCTCATCTTAAGATGAAATTTCCAACCCCAGTTGATGTTGGAGTGGTCTGTGAAAATTAGCAAATAGCACAATCATGTTATCTCAGACAAGCTCGACCATGCCCTTCGATGACCTTCAATATCAAAAATTTTGACTTTCGAGATCAGAAGTCCCTCAGAGGACTTTTCTTGTAGAAGACTTTCTCCTTATTTCATTATTAGATGACCAACCTTTATGAACGGTGCAAATTTGATCTTTACTCTCAGATGAGCATATGATAAACTATATAAACTTCTTGCAAAAGAATTATGACATCTTTGCTTGGAGTCTGACAGATATGCCTGAGGTTGACCCTGATGTAATCATGCATTCCCTCAAGATTCCAACATTTAAATCGATCATCCAAAAGAAACAAAATTTTGCACCAGACCACCTACGAGCTATTGAACAAGAAGTTAACAAGCTCTTAGAAGTAGGATTCATACAAGAAGTATATTACCCTATATGATTAGCAAATATTATCATGGTTAAGAAGGCAAATGAAAGTTGGAGAACGTGTATTGATTACACTGATCTCAATAAAGCTTTTCCAAAGATAGTTTTTCCCTCCCCCAGATTCATCAATTGGTCAATGCTACGTTTGAGCATAAAATGCTTAGTTTTTTAGATGCTTACTCAGATTACAATCAAATAAAAACATACCCATCGGATGAAGAGTTCACATCTTTCCAAATAGCTAAAGTTTTATAATATTGCCAAGTTATGCCGTTCGAGTTAAAGAACGTTGGTGCTACCTATTAACGCCTTATGAATAAGATGTTTAAAGACCTCTTTGGACACACAGTGGAGGTATATATGGATGACATGTTAGTAAAAATATTGAAAGAATCACAACATATTTCTAACTTAGAAATATGCTTTAGCCTTCTTCGACGTTATAACATGTGACTAAACCCACCCAAGTGTGCCTTTGGGATTACATCAGAAAAATTTCTTGGGTTTATGACCACCCATCGCAATATTGAAGCTAATCCATCAAAGCGCAGGCTGCTGACTATCTAGAAAACCTCATCCTCTCTCTCTGGCCCACTTAAGCAATAACTCTGGTCTTAGAGGCCCTCTCTCTATGTATCTGATCCCTAACACTACTAAGTATCAAGCCCCTTAGATCATGTAATGTACCAAACATTGAGCATCCGTGTTCCTCCTATCTATAGCTGGTGTCTTATTTTATGTAGGTGGTGGGGGTGATGTACTGATCCTGTGGTAGTTTTTCTCTCCCTCTGAAGCTGAGAGGGGGTGGAACCTACTACCAGCTAAGAATGGAGAGGTCTCACGGAGGGAACTCTCCTCAACAACATGGGAGGCCTCCTTTATCTGCCTCACCTTGTGCTCATACCGTCGCTTAATCTTGTGGTTCTTATTATAGCACTGTGTCTTAGTGAGCAGGATGGAACAAGAACTAGAACCTACCTTGAAGATATGAGAGACTATCTCAGAAGCTAAGATATTTTTCCCCTTCAGAGCATGGGGAAACAACGAGGAGGTACTATCTCGTACTAGAACTGCAACAGGGGCAATAGACTATACTACTAGCATTGATACTAGCACTGGCTCAAATGACACTATCACTGGCACTAACACAGGTGTGGAAATCACAATGGCCTTCTTCTTCAAAGAGGTAAACTCAGAATCATAGTGCACGTCAAATTAAAGAAGTGGCTTCTTCCCTGTTAGCTCCTCTCAGCTGATGGTAGTGAGGGCAGGTCCCTCGCAAGTGACTTTGAATTGCTCGAATCTAAAGTCAAACTCGATGACAGGGGCACTAGTGAGTATGGCCTAATCCATGGCCAAATCCACACTGGATGCAAAGAAGAAAATCAACTTGGTGGAAGACATGGCGACGAACTAACTGAAGGAAAAAATAAAGAACTAGGCTAGTATCTCTATATTTTTTGAAGAGAGAACTAAATTAGACTCTTGCATTGAATTATTAACTTGAATTATTAATTTTGATTTGACTTTTTGAATTTGAACCCTCATTCAATAAATTCAGGTATGCTAAATGGGGTTCTATTGGAGAGATTCAGAGATTTGGAGGAGAGACTTTGCCTTAAGTTGTATGTTTGAGTTTGTATTTGATTTTGGAACCCACATTCAACAGATTTAGGTATGTTGATCAGGGTTCAATTATTTTGGAGAGACTTTTGGAGATGTGTTTGTTGTTTACTTTTATTAGAATTTGATTTTGGAATCCTCACTTAGAAAATTTAGGTATGCTAAATGGGGTTCAATTGTATATTTGAAATTTTTGAAAGCTTTTTCTTTTGCTATTTTGATTGTTGATTGTTGATGTGTTGATTTTATTTTGAAAAATAGAACTCTCATTTAACAAATTTTGGTATGCTAAATAGAGTTCAAACATGTGTTTGATGTTTGTTATTGATGTGATTTTTTAAAAAGGGAACTCTTTTTTAACAAATTTAGGTATGTTTAATAGAGTTCAATTGTATGTTTGATGTTGATGTTGGAGTTTGATTTAGTTTTAAAATTGAGACTCTCATTTAACAAATTTGGGTATGTTAAATCAATTTCACTTTGTATGTTTAATTATTTGTTTGTTGATGTGTGGTTTTATTTTTTATTTTGAAAATTGGACTCTCATTTAAAAATTTAGGTATGTTAAATGGAGTTCAAGTGTATGTTTGATTGTTTGATTTCAAATTGGTTTTGAAAATGGAACTCTCATTTAATAAATTTGGGTATGATAAATAGAGTTCAATTATATGTTGTTTATTGATGTTTGATTTTGTTTTGCTTTTGAAAAGGAAGTCCTCACTTAACCAATTTGGGAATGCTAAGTGGAGTCCAATTGCATGTTGGTTGCTGTGTTTTATTTCAATTTTGGAAATGAGACTCTCATTTATCAAATTTAGGTATGTTAAATGGAGTTGGTTTTGTTTGAAAATATTTTGGGTATGTTTGATTTTTTAAAGGGAGGCTCTCATTTAACAAATTTAAGTATGTTAAATGGAGTTAGTTAACTTTTTTTTAAAATAGGGGGTTTGAATATATTTATTTTTGAAAGAGAGGTTTGTTGTTTGATTTAATTTTGATTTTGAAAAGATGAACACTCACTTGGAAAATTTAGGTATGCTAAATGAGGTTCAATTAAGTTTTATTTGGAAAAGGGATCTAAAAGATTATTATTTTGTTGTACTTGACTTTGATTTTAAAAGAGAACCTTCACTTAGAAAATTTTATTATGTTAAGTGAAGTTCACATGACTTTGCTTTTGAAAAGATTTTGAAAAGCTTGCACAAAATTTTACTTGTTTTACTTTGGATTTTATTGAAGTCTTGTTAAATATGAAGTTAACATTGCTTCATCAAGCTAGTGGTAAGAGGTTCCAAATGCTATTTTATTTATCTTTGATAATCTCTTTTCTTTAATTAATTTATTATTATCTATTGGAGGACCCAATAGGGGTTTTAAGACTCACATGGGAATGAGGTCTTAAAACCTAAAAGATGTTGACTACCTTTGCCTAAAAATGAAATAAAGAAAGTGTCAACAAAAAGAAAGATAGTTTTGGGCTTATATGAAATATAAGTCCTCTATCGATGCTTGGAGATAATGATTTTCTACTAGAGATGGAGAGAGGAACTCTCCCCAATGGAGTCGCTAGAAAAATCTGTGGTGTTTATTTTTGGATGTTGGTGGACACCACGTAGATTGTATGGGATACTTATTAAAGTGATCGGGTGTGACATTGAGGTATGATGTACTATCTCGAAAGATGAGACATCACCCTATAATGGACTTAATCACCTAATAAGGACTCCTAAGGAATGATGGGTTATCGTATAAACTAGAGATTTTTTCCTACTTTACATGGAAAAGTAAAGTAGGGTTTATTTTAAGTTAGGCTCTTTAGTTCCCTATGGAGGCAAGTCTCAATAGTTAATTACATCCTAAGAAATGAGATTTCTTAAGAACACTCTTCATTAAAGGAGGCAATCATTGTCTCCAAAGATTTTAAGGTTAAGACTACCAAAAGATTGGTTATTTTGGGAAATCAAATAGGAAGGTTTAATTAGGAAGACTTATTTTGGAATCTAAAGGAGAATGAGTAGGAAATGCTCATGATATTAGGAAGCCTAGTGAGCATTCCAATCTATCCTTTGGTAGGGCTTTATATATTTGAAAGTCAAGAGATTTATTCATTTGAGTTGAATTTTTATTAGATTACTAGGTCTTATATTTGTGGTGTTTATTTTTGGATATCCAGGGGGACACCACGTAGATCGTAGGGGGTATTTATTGAAGTGATCGGCGTGACATTGAGGTATGATGTACTATCTCAAAAGATAGATGCATCGCCCTTCAATGGACCTAATCACCTAATAAAGACTCCTAAGGCATGATGGGTCTTCAATATACGAAAGTGATTTTTTTCCCAACTTTACATGGATAAATAAAGCAGGGTTTATTTTAAACTGATTTCTTAAGTTCCTTATAGAGGCAAGCCTCCATAGTTAATTATATCTTAGGGAATGAAATTTTCTAAGAATACTCTCGATTAAAGTTGACAATTATCATCTCCAAAGAATTCAAAGTTAAACTATCAAAGGATTGGTTATGTTTGGAAAATCAATTGAGAAAGTTCAAGGAGAAGACTTATTTTGGAATCCGAAGGGAGGAAGTAGAGAATGCTCATGATACTAGGGGACCTAGTAAGCATTCCAATCTATCTTATGATTGGTCTTTATATATTTGAAAGTGATGAGATATTATTCATTTGAGTTCAATTTTTATTAGAATGTTAGAGCTTATAATCCACCAACATAAGGTTGTAAAAATGCCTAAGATGTGAGAATTTATGTTTATAGCCCGAAGGAAATAGCTACCTTTGATCCTAAATCTAGGAAACTTTAGTAAGAGCCAAAGCATAACCTAAATCTAAGCGATAGATGGACATAAGGGTTTACCTCCACAAGAGAGAATAAACTGTCCGACTTCTAGATTTACAACTGCTTAGAGTAGCTGCCAGCTAACTCCTCCTATAATTTTAAAACCATGTAGTCTGATCTTATGAATTGCAAGATAGTTAGGGTAGTTATTTAATTTGAAAGAGACTAGAGTCCTAAACCCACTCCCTAAGCGACTAGAGCATGAGTGGTATGAGCATATGACTTAATCTATAAATACAAAATCTTTTTAAAATTTATTTTATTTTGACATAATATTTTATACAAAGGCTTTGGGATTTTGTATGCTTAAATGCATGATGAAATAAATTATTAGTCAAATCAAAAGAGAGAGGGTGAAGCTTCGTCATTAGGGGTTGCTCTCATAGGTCAATCGGTCCCTATTATATAAGGACGGAGGCCCTCATTCTTACAAGAGTGACTCAAGATGATATGCATGATGTGAGACATACAACATATAGCTAAGGGGTTGTTGAATCTTTTAATTATTTGATTATAGCCTAGGCTTTATGATGGGGTTATAAGTTAGTTAAAATTTAGTTAAGAGTTATTAGTATGATAAAAATTTATTATTATCCTAAGTGCCTACCGCATCCAAGCCACACATTCAAGCAAACATTAAGAAACTATAAAAAAGAGATGCAATCCTAATATGCAGTTTAAATAAATAATCAAATAATTTTATAAACTAACATAAAAGAATAAGAGGCTGGTGTGGTCGGGTACCACCATATAACCTGAAAAGAAAAGGATGGGTAGCCGAGCTCTACCCTTATACAACCCAGAATATGAAAGAATAATTATAATTTGAAATGAATACATGCTATGAGGGTCTTCATTTCTTTATGTCCTCTATCTCCTTTACTTTTGGTTTGATTATGTTTAAAATGCATCACAAGGCCTCCCAAGACTAAGCCTTCTATCCACTGCTCATCCTAATCCCCTATAGTATTAATCCTAATTCTTATTACAAAATTACATTAATATAGAGAAAAGTAAATCTAACTACACCTACAAAAAAGATATTAGTTAAACATGCATACAATCTCAAGCAGTTACATGTAGAATTTAGACTTAGCACCCTGCACATGGGTAACCAAGCCTACCTATCTTAACTTTAATTATGCTTAGAGGCTTAAGCAACCTACAAATAGAGCATTTATATTTATTTTTAAGCATCCCATTAACATGATTAAGACATGATAAACATCCAAGTATATACACCCCTAACATCTAGTCTAAAATATTGCAAGCCTTAATCCCACTAGGTGGTGTTATGAATCCTTGAATCCATTGTCTATTATGTCAAATTCTCATTTAAATCAAGTATATTTACATCTTAACCAAGTCTTTTATGTCTACCTCTTTCTTCATAAGGTAAATCTCAATGCATCTACTCTCTGGTTAATTTGGACGCTTTATGTGTGGCCAAACCATATAAGGAGACTCTCCTTAATCTTATCTACCTGGCTACTCTAACTTTTTCCAATATACTCATTTTGCATTCTATCTCTAAGAGTAAAGCCACTCATCCACCTAAGCATCCTCATCTCTAGAACACTTAACTTAGTCTTGTGCTTCTCTTTTATTGGCCAACATTCTGCTCCATAAGTCATTACAGGTCTTACCACCATCTTATAAAATTTTCCCTTAAGTTTAAGTGAAACTTTTCTATCACATAATAGGTCAGATGCATTCCTCCACTTCAACCATCCAACTTGAATTCTATTAATAACATTTCCATCCATTTCACCATCATTTTGAACAATAGAGCCTAAATATCTGAAATGCTCACTCTTATTGATGACTAGATCACCTAATGTCACAACACTAGCACTAAAACTTCTACAACTAAAATTACACTCCATATATTCAATTTTAGATCTACTTAAATGAAAACCTTTAGACTCTAGAGTTGACCTCCATATTTCAAGTTTCTATTGGACTCCCTCTCTAGTCTTATCAATAAGAAGAATGTCATCAGCAAAAAGCATACACCAAGGTACATCTTCTTGTAAATGCCTAGTAAGAACATCCATAACTAAAGTAAAAAAGGTAAGGGCTTAAAGCTGATCCTTGATGTAATTCAACTAAAATAGGAAAAATATTTTATCAATCCTCCTTGTGTTTGGACACAAGTAACAACTCTAGTATACATATCCTTAATGACTTGAATATAACCAATATTAACTCCTTTCTTTTCTAGAACTCTCCAAAGAACATCTCTTGAAACTTTATCATAAGCTTTCTCTAAATCAATAAATATCATATGTAGATCCTCCTTACTTTCTCTATGCTTCTCCATCAAACCCCTTAACAAATGTATAGCATCCATAGTTGATCTACCTAGCATGAAACCAAACTGATTGTGAGAAACTTCTGTATCACATCGTAACCTATGGTAGGTAATCCACTGGGGACAAGATTTGGTTAGGTTTATTGAGTTTGGGTTTTGATTTAGGCTCTACAAAGGGAACTAAATTGATTTGTGCCTCACTGAGGAGGAATTTGGTTTGATTTAATTGGTGGGCATCCATTGGGGATGAGAATTTGATTTAATCTCTTTGCTTATGATTTGGGGCTCCCCTAGGGAGAGGATATGATTCAGTTTAAGGGCACATCTGCTAGAGATATAAGCATGGATCCGCAGAGGATAAGATGGATTTAATACATGGATTTCTTTTGATTTGTTTGGGGAAGTGTCCACTGGGAATAAGAGTTTGGATAGATTTAATTTAGACTCCACTGGGGGAGGATGGTGGATTTAATAATATGGACCCTATCTGTGTGTGATGGATCCTCTAAGAAGGGGCTATATCAGCCTTGGCCTATCTCAAATTTACAAATCCAAAAGGAAAGTCTATCGGCCACAAGGTAAGACTAACCAACCTAAGGGGTGCCTTCGGTGTGTAATGGTTGTGCTAAGGTGAAAGCATGTAGACTTACATCTTCCAAAGCAAGGAATAGCCACTAGGGTGATCGATTGGTAGCACAACAAATCAAACCCGACCTAGGGTGACTATTCAGTGAATGCCACTGTGGACTCATATCAACTTAAAAATAGTCAAGATTAATTTCATTTTAATTAAATAGACCATGTTGATGTGCGATGGATCCACTAAAACATGAACGTGCTTCCCTAGTGGAAGGTTCATACACCCGTCCCTGGAAGATTATAGATTCTAATCCCTAGTGGATCTTCTTTCCATAAATCATATGATTAAATTCAAACCCTTATCCTTAGCGGATAACTCGAACCTACTTCCCCAGTGGAAGGTTCGTATACTCAACCCCTTAGCAGATTCCTCCTCCCTCTCTTATGGCCATGGAATAAGTTGAGTTGCATTGCACTAAGATCGTGATTCTGTCTACATCTCAAGTTTAGGGATAGATCATTTTCATTAGCGCTTGCAATCCTTCAGGCGTTGTCGATCATCTCGGTCAACGCCAATACGTGCGGTGTGCCTTGTCAGTTACACCACACCTATTGGGGGTCCTTTTATTGACCTCACTTTTAGAGTGAACCTTCAACCTCCTCATCATAGATCGTAGACTGTTATTGATACTAAGAGAACCTTAGTCTTAAGACACTCCTAGTGATTAGGTGAACACTTAACCTAAGCCTAGAGACTTAGAAGGGTTAGCCATAGGGTAGGTTGTGCCTTGGGGATTTAGGGAGACTTGTCCATCCTATGGCTTAAACCCAACCTATGTTTACCTCCTCAAACCAAACCTCAAATTGAAATTCAAATACCAAATCCAAATCTAATTCCAAATCAAATGATTGAAATCCATAATCAAATCCAAAATCAAAATCCTTCCTAAGCCCTATGATTTTATCCTATGGACTCAGCCTTAGCCAAATTCAAATCAATCCAAATTCAATTAACTTGCTCCAAGTTCAATTCAATCCCTCCATCATATACCAAATTCAAACCCAAATCCACACTCAAATAATAAAAACTAATTCAAACTAAATCCAACCAAGCTAAGACCCTTCTTAAGCCATGTGGACCTACCTCCATAGGCTTAACCAAATCTAATGCAAATCAACCCAAACTCAATTGGTTTCTTTATAAATCAATTGCTCCTTCATTTATATTCATAAGTATAAATGAACCCCACCTTCCAATGACCAAAAATAAATTAAACTAAATCAACATCCTACTTAAGCCCTTTTGACCTACCTCTATGGGCTTAGTCAAAATTGCTTTCAAATCACTCCAAACTCAAGTTCTCATAAATTATTTGTATCTTCATTTATATTCATGAATATAAATGAATTATAAATTCACATGACCAAAACCAAGTTCAAAATCAAGTCAAAACCTAATTCAAGCCCTTTAAATCAATTCATTGAACTTGGCCAAATCCTATCCAAACCAAGTCAAAACTAATGGAATTTCTCTTGAATCAATCATTCCTTCAATCATCTATCCAAATATGAATGAAACCTATAATCATTAAGCCAAATTCAAGTCAACCCAGGTCAAGCCCAAGTTAGCCTTTTTGACTTGAAAGTTCCAAATGAACCAAAACCTATCATACCCTAAATTGATTGCAGTTGAATTTATATTTCAATCTTAAACTCATATATAAATCCAACTAAACCTTAATCAAGCCAAAACCAAGCCAATTGACTCATTTAGGTCCACTTGACCCAAAGTCGCCTAAAGGACCCTTTTTGAACCAAGTTCTAATCCAACCCAAATTGGATTGAACCAAGCCCATCCAAGCCTCTTATCATGATCAACAATTATACTAGAGTGACCAATTGCCTTGAGTTGGGTTAAACCAAGTCAACCCTTAGCCCAAATGAAACCTAAACTAGCCAAAACTCACCATACACCAAATTAATTGAAACCATTGATTCACACCAACTCATAATCAATGTTTAAATATGACTTTACCCTCAATTGAGCTAAACCAAACCCAATTAGTCATTTGACCCAAGTTGATCCAAATTGACCTAAAAGGCCAAAATAGGTCAAATCATGATCTAACCTAAATTGATTACAACCAATGGCTCAAGTTTATTCCAAATCCATTATTGAACTTGACCAAAGCTCTAATTTGGCCAATTGGACCCAACCTAGCTTAATTGACCAACTTAGTCCAAATTGACCTAGAAGGTCAAATCAATCAAAATCTAAATTAAATCCAAATTGATTCAAACCAAAGCCTACAATAATTTTCAATTAAGCAATTAAACATGAACCAACACACAATCTAAGCCAATTTGACCAATTTGGTCAAATTGGTCAACTTAGCCCCTTTGACCTATATGAATCCAAATGAGCCAAAATCAAACCTAAGCCAAATTAATTGAAACCACATGAACCAAAATATTTCAAATCATCATTTGAACCTAACCAAGCCTTGGTTTGACCCAATTTGACCAATTGGCCAACCTAAGCCAACATGACCCAAATTGAACCCATACAACCAAATTGAGCCAAAACCTATAAAACCAACCCATGGGATTTTGGAGGCTGACCTAACCCAACCCAAACCCATCTTAGGTTAGCCAAAAATAAGCCTAAACCCATTTGGAGCCAAGTCAAATGCAAATCCTCCATGGATCCTCTCACACATTGAATTATTTCCTCTAATGACAAAGTCCACTCTTCTTTTCCCCTTGACAGCCCTCATTCATCCAAATGAGGCATCACCTAAGCCCCCTAACCCATGCTAGGATGGCCATGGATAGATGGGGGTGAGTTAACTCACCTCCCTTACAAATCGAGCACCCTTTGGATTAAGGGAAGGCAATCTGACCAACTCATGCTTGGAGCCTCCTAGCATAGCATCTCCCAATTTAGGCGAGCCACATGGACTTGATGAAAACCACTCTGGTGCTCTGGCAGCGTCTGGCCGACCAAAAAATAGAAATCCATCCCATCTATCCACCTCAGCAAACTGAGGGGTATACCCCCCTTAATTCACACGGGAAATGAGCTAATTCGAATCGTCTAAGCTTCCAAGGGTGAATTCGAGCCTCCTTGCAATCCCCAGAGTGATTCCAAGCTTTCCTCATTTGGTATTTCCTCTTCCCGTGCAAAAATAAAATAGGACACTCCAATCCCGATTCTAACTCTCTCATTTCTCAACCAAACTTCAATTCCTCCTACAGGCACCTTCCATGCACATCGTTGAAGCCACCCAAGTCATTTTCCAAGCTCCCAAGCCACCGGAGGATGAACTTCGATCACCAACAAGCTCCAAAGTGATGAAAGTTGATCCATTGAGTGAACCAAGGGGAATTGGCTTACATGCTACTCAGCAAGGCCTCATCTCTACAAGATGAAGCTACCTCCGTTGATCCCACCATCAGTCTTGAGCTCCAATGAGGTAATTCCTCAAAACTATAGATATAGGAAATTTTGGTTGGAGCTTTTTGAAGAAAATTTGCATGTGAGTTGATCTTGATCGTTGGATGTGTGCAGATTCCTTCCTTGATGGTGTGGGTTGATTTTGAAGTTCATCCAAGGTTGGGTGAGCTTGGATCGAACAATCCAAGGCATATGGACTTTGTCATTCATTGCTCACGGGAAGAAGGATCATGTGCCATCTATTCCGCATGATTGGAATGAAAGGCTCTAATCAAATCACACTAAATTTTCTATATTTTCACTCTTTACGCTGTTTGACTTGAGATCGGATGGTAGAGAACACTATCGTGTCTGCCGCCAGCTAACTCAGTGCGTGGATGTGACTACTTTAATAACCGACCACATTGCGCCATGTGGAATGCGCGCCGCATCAGCACGCCACATGGTGCCAACGAGATTAAGGCTTAATTAGGTGATTTAATGAGTTTTTAATGCTGAAACTTCAATAATTGATAACAGATTGTAGAAAAATCTAAAATATATAAGTAATGACTCATTTTAAAGGTATTTTAGAGGGGAATCCATTAAAATTATCCTTAATTAATTTTAAATAGTAATTTTAGCTTAATTAGGGTTCAATTAGAAATTTAATTAGTATAATTACTCTCTAATTAATTAACCAATCAATTTTAAACTTTTTGAGAATGTTTAGGAGGATGAGCTATGCCTCTCATATTTTTTTTTTTGAAAATTATTGGTTCATTACTTAGGAAAATTGATTGCTTAAGCTCTAATTACCTTCTTAACATAATTAAGTGATAATTAAGTATGTGAACATTATTTAATCAAAAAATTGGACCCTTTAATCATTGTTTAATAGCACGAAGACTTAGGGATCTAGATAGGGGTCTCCCTACTAATCTTTCCCCTAAGTTTTCTTCTCTTTTTAAACAAAAATGTTAAGTAAAGATTAATTAACTATTTAATGACTTAATTAGCTAAATGGATACTTAAATCATACCAAATCATGTTTGATTAAGTAAGAGGCTTATGGAATTAGGTTGGGACCTCTTTCCCAACCTTTTCCCTCTTAAGCCCATTTCATTTTAAAGGTTAATCAATTATATTTGGTAATTAAGTAAAGAGGAATAGATTAATGTGTTAATGACTTGATTAACCTAATTAAAAAGGTAATTGCATCTGATTTCCCTTAATTGATCCATGTGTAGAGCTTTAGGTGTTCAATAACCTAAAGAGGTTTAATGAAATTATGGTTAGCACACATGTGTGAGAAAACCATAAAAGTAATTAAGTTAGTTCCTTAAGCTTAATTAATTAATGATTGTGAGCTAATTGCATTAGACCCCTTTCATTTCATAGGATCATTTCTATTTACTTTCAATTCATTTTCATATTTCATTAGCTCATAATCATTTGATTAATTACCTTATAGTAACATATGTGAGGGTTTAATTAATTGATTTAATTCATGACTTAACCTAATTTATCCGTAAAATCATTCTAATTCTTTCTCATTAAATCAAATTAATTCACATGGGGAATGGGATTAGGATTAGCAAACATCCTCTTACATTTATTAAATCAAATCAAACATTAAATTGAAAATGACATTAAGAAATTTTAGTTTATTCTAAATCAACTTATTTGGTAGGACTGTCCTTATGAGTTAGTTGGATTGAATGAAATCATGTGCTTATGTCCCTTTATTTCTTTCTAATCATATTAAATGTTGCATGTCACTTGATTCATGCATTCATCTCTTACAAAAATCAACTAAATTAAATAGTTTCCTATATGCCAAGCTTGCATGTGTTGATTTAAATTAATATATGTGTGGCTATTATCATTACTAATTCCAAATCTATTTTCCAAAACTTATAAATGAATGATTATATATGCTATGAATGCTAGTTATAAATATATAGGAGATGTATGTGATTATAGCTTAAGTGTATGAAGTGAAGTTTCTTTTCTTTCATTCATGCATTGATTTATATAAGTAAGAATGTTAATGGGTATATAGCTTGGACATCCTGGGAATATGAGGCTTTAGTTAGCCCCAAGGAGGTCATTTGATTACCTCACTTCCCTGGTTTAACAATGACACATACTTTATTCTCAAGGAGGTCATTTGATTACCTCACTTCCCTGGTTTAATAACGACACATACTTCATTTGATTTCATTCTTACATGCTTCAATACTAGAATTTAGATAAGACTTTATTCCATATGCATAAATATTTCAAGAATATAACTTTAGCATGATTTCCATTATTATGGTTATTTGTACATTCATGTGTATTTAAGAGTAGCAGGTATATCTAGTTTGGACATTTCGGAGACGCAAGGCTTTAAGTAGCCCCAATGAGGTCTTTATCTCACTCCCCTAGTTAACAATGGTGAAGTACTTGCTTAGAACTTTTAGACATTTGTATGTGCATTTAGCTAATGAATGAAAATCTCTTTTCAATTAAAAAGAAATACAACTTTTGCATGATTTCCATTCTTGTAGTTGTTTGTACATTCATGTATATTTAAGAGTAGTGGGTATATCTAGTCAGGACATTCCGAGGATAGATGATTTTAAGTAGCCCTAAAGAGGTCTTTGCCTCACTCCTCTGGTTTAACAATGGCGAAGTATCCGCTTAAAACTTTTATACACTTGTATGTGCACTTAGCTAATGACTGAAAATCCCCTTTTCTATTAAGAAATACATGCATTTATATTTATTCAAGTGATTGAATTGATTGATCACATGGTTTAAGGTCTTCTTCCTTATGTTCCTGTGTATAAACTTACATATGTTTGAATATAATGGGTATATAGTTTGGACATCCCAGGAATACGATGTTTTAACTAGCCCTAATGAGATCATTTGATTACCTCACTTACCTAATTAATAATGACACGTACCTATTTAATTTCATTCCTATGTATTTTTTTATAAGAATTTAGAGAGAGCTTAAACTAATATGATAAAATAATTCAATCAAATGAAACATCTAAATTCCAAATGTATATGCTTACATCCATCATTTAAGTGTGCTAAGACATATTATATTGTAGATATACTTAGGATTTAATATCATATGCATGCTACATATGATGGAAATAAATGAATGCACCTTTGTCATGTGATAGTAGTTCATTCTAATTAATCATAAGATGCCTCTCTTATTGAATATGATTATTTAAAGTGAACATAAACTTAGGATTAATTTAAAATGTGTAATAAACCACTCACTAAAGAGAATTAATTAATTAACATGCTTCAAAAATGACTTAAGGTAGGGATGAAAGAGAGTAATCCTTTTTTTTCTTCTCTTTATAACACTTAGTTGCTAGTTGTTAATCAAAGAAAATAAAAGAAAATATTAAGTAAAATTGTCAAATCATTTAAAGAACTTGAAGTGAAATCAACCTATTTTGATCAAATGCCCTATCACATTTAGAAAATCATAACCTTAATGCCTAGTGAGGACATACCACAGAAACGTTAACATGCACATTAGAACTAAGTCACAATTTCTAGCTTTATATTAAGGCAGTGCATGGTATGATGTATGTTTTATTTTATGATGTATTATTTTTGACTGGATGTTAGGGTGTATATTTCATAGACTAGATGGTAGGCCGCGATTAGCCTAATCATTTTTTTTGCAGTGGACTATGCTTAAGGGGTGCTTAAAATAAATATAAATGCTCTCTTTTACATGTTGCTTAAGCCCTAAGCATAATCCAAATTAGGATAGGTGGGCTTGGTTACCCATGTGCATGGTGCTAAGTCCAAATATATATATAACTACTTAGGTTGTATGGTGTGTTTATCTAACACTTATTTTGCAGGTGTAGTTTGATTTACTTTTCCTATTTTTAATATAATTTTGCAATAGGAATTAGGATTAGTGTTATGGGGGATTAGGATGAGCAGTGGCTAGAAGGCTTTATCTTAGGAGGCCCTGTGATGCCTTTGAAGCTAGCATATTTAAATCAAATGAAGAAATAAAGGAGATAAGAAGACCTAAAGATTAGAAGACCCTCATAACATTTATTCATTTATAAATTGTAATTATTCTTTCATATTTTGGGTTGTATAATGGTAGAGCTCGACTGCCCATTTATCTTTTTGGGTTGTACAGTGGTACCCGAACGCACCGACCTTTTATTCTTTTATGCTAGATTTATAAATCGGTTGATGTTATGTTTAATTACGTAATATAAATGGAATGCCTCTTCATAGTTTCTTTATGAATGGTGATTTAATGTGTGGCCTAGATCTGATTAGGCTCTTAGGAAAAAATAAATTTTCTATGCCAACTATAACTTATAACTAAAATTTTAAATAACTCATAATCTCACATAAAATGTAGGCATTAAATCAACATAATTAAAAGATTTAGCAACCCCTTAGCTGAATGTTGTATGCTTAATATCATGCATTCATATTATTTCACTCTTGCTAGGAGAGGGTTTCCATCCTTGGATGATAGGGGAAGACTTGACATTTGAGGGTCTCCTCTGTGGTGGAAAACACCTCTTTCTTTGTGATTTAGCCCATAATCTCATTTTATCATGCATTTAGATATGTGAAAATCCTATGGCCTTTGCCAAAATAAAGTGTCAAAAATCAAACAAAAATTAAAAGATTTGCATTAGACTAAGTTATTACTCATATCACTCGTGCTCTAGTCTCTTAGAGAGTGAGTTTAAGGACTTTAGTTTCTTTCTGAATAATAATAACCTAACTATCTTGCAAAATCATATGACTTTCTAACATGGTTTTAAAGCATAGGAACAGTTAGCTGGTTGCCACTCCAGGCAATTATAAGTTCAGCAGTCAGGTGGTTTACTCTCTCTTGTGGAGGTGAACCATATACCCATCTCTACTTAGATTTAGGCTATGCTCTAGCTCTTGCAAAAGCTCCCTAGAATTAGGATCCGAGGTAGCTATTTCCTTTGGGCTACTAGTATAAATCCCCACCTCTTAGGCATTCCCCTAACCTTATGTTGGTGGATTATAGGCCCTAGAGATCTAATAAAATTTCAACTCAAACAAACAATTCTACTCACTTTCAAATTTATAAAGCCCAATCATAAGATAGATTAGAATGCTCACTAGGTTTCCTAGTATCATGAGCATTTTCAACTTATTCCCTTTAGCTTCCAAATTCAGTCTATCCTTTTGATCTTTCCCATTTGATTTTCCAAACATAACCAATTTGTTGATAGTCTTACTCTTGAAATCTTTGGAGACAACAATTGCCTACTTTAATCGAGAGTATTTCTAAGAATCGCACCTTTGTTAGGATGTAATTAACTATCGAGGCTTGCCCCTATAGGGAACTTTAGAACCCAGTTTAATATAAACCCTACTTTATTCATCCGTGAAAAGTAATGAAAAAAATCTCTGGTATATTCGAAGACCCATCATGCCTTAAGAATCCTTATTAGGTGATTAGGTCCATTGAAGGGCGATGCCTCTATCTTTCGAGATAGTACATCATACCTCAGTGTGATATCCCATCACTTCAGTAAGTACTCAGATCTGCATGGTGTCTCCCGTATACATACCAAAATTAAACACCACAGATGAGCATTGACCAGAAGGCTCTATCCTGGGGTGCCATGTGATGCCTTCAAGTAAACCCAATCAAAGGAGGGAAGATATGAAGAAATGAAGAATGAAGACCCCCATAGAATTTACTCTTCTCTAAATTGTAATTATTCTTTCATATTCTAAGTTATATAAGGGTAGAGCTCGGCTATCCATCTTTTCTTTTTCAGGTTGTATGATAGAGCCCGATCGCACTGGCTTTTATTCTTTTACATTAGTTTATAAAATTGTTTGAGGTCATGTTTACATTGCGCATTAGAAATGTATGATTTTCATTATTTCTTTATGATTGATTCTTTAATGTGTGGCCTGGATGTAGTAGGCTCTTAGGATAAAATAAATTTTCTACCTAACTAACAACTCCTAACTAAGCTTTAAAATAATTCAACCTCACCACAAAGCTTAGGCTTTAATCAAGATAATTAAAAGATTTAACAACCCCTTAACTGAATGTTGTATGTATCACATCATGCAGTCATATTCCTTCTTCCTTGAACATGGGGGATCTCCATCTTTGCACGATAGGGTAGAATTTGACCTATAAGGGCATCTCTTGTGGTGGAGAATACTCTCTTCTCGTTGATTTAGCCAACAACTCCATTTCATCATACATTTAGTCATAAAAATTTCAAGTCTTTGTCTAAATGATGTGTCTAAAATAAAAATAAAAAATTGAAAAGATTTTACATTTATAGATTAAGTCATATGCTCATACCACTCATACTTTAGTCTCTTAAGGAGTGGGTTTAAAACTTTAATCTCTTTCAAATTAAATAACTACCTTAGCTATCTTGCAAATCGTAAGACCGGACTACATGATTTTAAAATCATAGGAGGAGTTAGCTGGTGGCCACTCTAGGCGATTATAAGTTCAGAAGTTAGATGGATTCGGTCTCTCTTGTGGAGGTAAACCCTTATGTCCACCTGTCGCATAGATTTATGTAATGCTTTAGCTCTTACTAAAGCTCCCTAGATTTAGGATCTGAGGTAACTTTTTCTCTGGGCTAGAAGCATAAATCCTCACCTCTTAGGTATTTTTTATAACCTTGTGTTGGTGCATTATAAGCCCTAGCAATCTAATAAAATTCAACTCAAATAAATTAATCTCTTCACTTTCAAATGTATAAAGCCCAATCATAGGATAGATTGGAATGCTCACTAGGCTTCCTAGTATTATGAGCATTTCCCACTTTCTCTCTTTGGATTCCAAAAATAAGTCTTCTCCTTGAACTTTCCCACTTGATTTTCCAAATATAACCAATCCTTTGATAGTCTAACTTTGAAATATTTGGAAATGATAATTGTATACTTTAATCGAGAGTATTCTTATGAAATTTCATTTCTTAAGATGTAATTAAATTTGGAGGCTTGCCTCCATAGGAAACTTTAGAACTTGGTTTAATATGAACCCTACTTTATTCATCTATGTAAAACAGAGGAAAAATCTTTGGTATATTTGAAGACCCGTCATATCTTAGGAATCCTTATTAAGTGATTAGGTCCATTGAAGGGTGATGCCTCTATCTTTCAAGATAGTACATCATACCTTAATGTCGCACCCGATCACTTCAATAAGTACCCCCTACGATCTGTGTGGTGTCCCCCTTACCCCCACATCCAAAAATAAATACCACAGATTTTTCTAGTGACCCCGCTAGGGATTTTTCCCTTCTTCATCTTTAGTAGGCAATTATCATCTCCAAGCATCGATAGTGGACTTATATTTTTGCATAAGCCTGAGACTACCATTCTTTCCGTTGGCCCTTTGATCATTCCTTAATCAAAGGTAGCCAACATTCTTTAAGTTTTAGGACCTCACTCCTACGTATGTCCTAAGACTCCTATTGGGTCCCCCAATAGATAATAACAAACTAACTAAAGTCTGGTGAATAAATTCTTATTAGGGAGTTTCCTTTCAAATCTGTGAAGAAAAGAAAGAAGAGACCTTATAGAAATTTATCTTAGTAAGATGCCACACAGATCCACAGATGTACTTATTTAGGTGATTGGATATGCCATCAAGGTATAATGTACTATCTTGAAAGATAGAAGTCACTACCCTTTAATTAAACCAATCACCTTAATAACGACTCCTAAGGACGATGGGTCTGTACATGTATCATAGATTCTTCTTCTACTTTACATGAAAAGTAAAGCAGGGTTTATTTTAAATTGGGTTCGTTAAGTTCTCTACAGGGGCAATCCCCCATAGTTAATTACATCTTAAAGGACGGGATCCCTTAGGAAAACTCTCGATTAAGGTAAATGATCGTTGTCTCTGAAGATTTTAATAGGGAAGGATAATCAATAGATTAGTTTATGTTTAAAGATCAAATGAGATTGATCAAAAGAGAGAGTTATTATCGAAGCCAAAATGGGAGATAAGTAAGAGATGCTCACGGTGCTAGGAAATCTAGCGATCATCTCAAACTATCCTATAGTTTGGCTTTACATTTTAAAAATTGATTTAATTTTTTTGAGTTACATTTTTCATTAGAATTTTAGGACTTAAAGATTTGTTAACACAAGATTAAGGAAATGCCTAAGAGGTGAGGAATTATGCTTATGGTCCACAAAGGGAAAAGCGACCTTAGAACCTAAATCTAAGGAGCTTCTGTGAGGGCCGAAAGCACAACCTAAATCTAAGGTGAAAATGGGTAATTAGTTTTCCTCCATAAGAGAGAACAAACCACCCGACAGCTTGGACTTAGAACCATTTGGGGGTAGCCGCTAACTAACTCCTCCTATGATTTTAAATATATGTAGGCAAGTCTTATGCAAGATGGCTGGGCTATTTTTATTTAGTAAGAGACTAAGTCCTTAAAGTCACTCCCTAAAGAGTCTAGATCATGTAAAGGGATATGCTTCAAATGACCTAAATCTAATGCATTTCAAATTTCATTTTATTTCATTTTTGGATGATCATTTTTGACTCAGGATAATAGGAACTTTATGACTAATGCATGAGAAATCAGATTATTGACCAAAATTAGCGAGAAGGTAGGAGGTGAGTTTTCACCACGGCCCTCAAAGGTTAAGCAGAGTTCTCTGGCAAAGGTGGAAGCCCTCCAATCAAGAGTGAAATAAGATGCATTTTTGCATGATATTATAAAGAAATGCTCATCCAGCTAAGGGGTTGCTATTTCTTTTATTTTGATTTTAATCCTAAGCTTTAGGTGAGGTTATGAGTTGTTTAATTTGAATTTGAATTATTAAGTTGGGCAAAAGATTTATTTTTTTCTAAAGAGCCTAATCCACATCCAGGTCATACACAAAGCAAAGAAGAAACTAGGAAAAACATTCCACTTAATACAAAAGCTAAACAAATCATTATTAAATTTATAAAGCTAATCATAAAAAGTATAAATGGCCATTTGTGGTCGGGCACCACCGCACAAACTAGAAAATATCAATGTGGGTAGATGAGCTCTACCCTTATACAACCTGGATTAGAAATGAATTAAATTATAATTTAAGCAAAGGAATTCATTGTTATGAGGGGTCTTCAAATTCTTCTTTCTTCTTTCTTCTTTATTTCTTCTTCTTTTCTTCTTTTGATTCCTCCTTTGGATGGTTGGATGGTGGATGCTTCAAGGCTTCACATGGTGCATAAGATAGAATCTTATGACTAATGTTCATCCTAATCCCCATAACAAATCAGTCTAACATTCTAATTATACAAATATTTACATGAAAAGGAGAAATATAAATCTAACTAATACCTGCAAAATAAAGGTTAGTTAAATCACACCACACTAATCCCAAGCATGTACATTTGACTTATCACCCCACACATGGGTGACTAAGTCCACCTGGCCTACGGATTATGCTTAGGGGTATAAAGCACCTGCAAGCGAGAAGCATTTATATTTTTATTATAATAGCGCCCCTTAAGCACAATCTCCTGCAGAAAAGAACAGTTAGACTAAGCACGTCCTACCATTTATTTTGTGAGCATACACCCTAACATCCAGTCTAAAACATATATCACAAAAAAAATATACATCAAACCATGCACTGGCCTAACCTAAAGCTAGAAGTAGTGACTTAAGCTAATGTGTGTGCTTTGAAGGCTTGTGTGGTATGCTTAGCTTAGGACTTTAGGTTCAAATTTTCTAAGTATGAAGAACATATTCAACTTAGAGGAGGGTTTCATTTAAGTTGTTTAAGTATTTTGGGTTGGTTTTACTTCATGTTGTAATTTGGTTTAAGTGAAACCCACAATTAATTACTAAGTTATAAACAGAGGGGAAGGGAAGGGACCTTCTCTTTCCTTCCCTAACCTTAAGTAATTTTCTAAAGAAGGTTCATGTTTTAGTTTCATTTAGGTGAATGTTTTTATTAGATTTTTTAATTAATCCTAAATTTAGATAAACCCTAAATAAACCTATTCAAAAAGAAAGGCATTTTAAGATTAAATAAAATGAATCAAAATTCATATAACACACATTACTTCATTTCTTTTCCAATATATATAACATGCATATGGATGGACCCTAAGCATATATATACATGCAAATGAGAGTAGTTAACACACTTTATGATGCATGCTAAATAATCCATTTAAGAAAATTTAGAAATTGAATATGCATGATTTTTCTTAAGTAGAAAAGGTTTTCCTTATCCAAAATTTCACTTACATACATGAAAGTAAGAAAGGCATAAGTGAGTACAGCACCATTGTTAACCAGAGATGTAAGGTACAAGACCTACTTAGGGCTACTTAAAGTCTCGCAATCTTGGGGTTGTCTAGATTAATATACCACTTTCCTTAAGTACAAACATATATATAAAAGAAATGAAATAGAAAAGAAAGATGCAAAAAGTTGTTTAATGAATTCATTTTTATTTATGCAATTTATGTATGTAAGTGTAGGTAACCCTTCTTAGGTGAGAGTGTAGAGATGAATAGGATATGGAATTAGGTGAGCATTAAGTTCTTTTCAATGAATCTTATGTCTCACCAAAATTCCTATTCAAAACTATACCAACATAGAAAAGAAAGGAAACTTATACTAAGCATACCTTCATAATATTTCACATGCAAAATTATAACTAAAGTACAAGTAGCATACTTTTAGATTTGATGTTTCATTTATAAGTTTTGAAAATAATTTGGATTTAGTAGTGATAATAGCCACTCATATTTTACTTTAGCTAAGACATGCACATTTGACATAAAGTAAAAAAAAATTATTTTAAAATTTGGAACATGAAAGTGTGAATGCATGAATCACATGACATACAACTTAACATGTTGGGAAAGATCCAAAGCAATGAAATCATGTAAACAAACTCACTTTACTTAAATCCTAAAGATATTCTTAAGGAATAAGAAAATTTAGAACAAATCAAAGTGAATTTCAAGAAAGATTTTGTATAGTTTGAAATTTGATTTAATTTTGAAAAGGTGAGATAAGTTTACTATTCCTAACCCATTCCCATGTGTTATATATTTTTTTTAATTTTTAGATAATTAAATCCATTTTTAAGTATTAATTAGGTTAAGGTTTAAATTAAGTGGCTTAATTAACCCTTACCTACACCACCTTAGAAAAATTAACTAAGTAATTATGAGCCAATGAGATGACATAAAACCCATAAGATATTTAAATTTGCAATGCACCCAATAATGAAAAAGGCCTAATGCAATTTGGCTCACAATTAAAAGTTAATTAAACAAAGGGGTTTAGCTTAAGTACTTTTTAAATCACCCTTTCATACCTATGAAAGGGGTTTTAATTTTCTTAATTAAATTTAGGCTATTAAACACCTAAGAATCTACTCAAGGTAAATTAATTGAGTTCTAGAACTTTTTAAAATTTTTGAAAATTATTTAAGGGGTGATTAATGAGTTAACCCTTAATTAAGAGGGGATTAAGGAGAGAAAAAGGGGGTTTAGGGAATAGCTTAGGGAAAATATCCTAAAATTATTCTATAAAACCTCTACTTACTAGATCTGACCTTAATCAAGCTTAATCATAGGATAAATCTACTAATCACACCTTAATTACCCTTAATTACATGAAAGGGGTAATTAAGGAATGAAATAGCAATTTCCCCAATTGAGCTCTCAATAAATCTCAAGAAAATTAGGAGAGGCAGAGATCATCCCCTAAAATGAACCCTAGAAGTTTGAGATTAATTGATGAATTAATTAAAGGATAATTAGCTAATTAAAATTCCCAAAGAAACCCAAATTCAGAAAAAAAAAAAGGGTAATTCAAACTACTTTGAAATCATTTTTAAATTATTCTAGATGAAATTATCTTCCCACAGCATTTTTCCTTTTATTTTGCTAATTTTTCTATGAAGAGTTATGAATTTTAGTTTTTTGATTTAATTAGGAATTAATTAATATCCTTAACTAATCCATGCTTAATACCAGCTCATGGCGCAACGCATGGTGGCGGCGGTCAATGTGCTTTACACGCATCACACCGTGAGGGGACAACTTAAGTTGTCACCTCACAAAGGCGGCGGTGGCACATGTGTAAATATCCTTAGTCATTCGATCAAAGATCGGACTGCTAAGGATCCACCCGCGGCTTAAAATAGATAAAGGATTTCTAAAACGTGCCTAATAATCTCAATCGTCCATCTAAAATGCACAGATGGATGACTGAGATGAGCCAAGTTCTTCCTTGAGGATTAATGGAGATCGTCCATGATCCAAGGGGAGATCTGAGCCTGATCTAGCATGGAATCATACAAGACTCAACCCAGACCATCTAAGCATGATTACCAACCTATCCAATGATTGATTTCTCATGCAATGAATATGTCTTTTATAAAGGACCAACACCTATCAAGCTAAGTGGTCAAAAAATTACATACCTCACTAGAGGTGATCACCGATGCTCGAGCTCGATGAGGTAGCTTCGTCTGGTGAGATGAAGCCCTGTTGAAAGTTTCAAGTCTTGGGGTTGAGTAGATCTCCCTATTGACCAACACCACTTTCTCCCCTTTGCAACTTTGATCTAATTAAGGCTCTCCTTGCTATGGGGACTCAAATGGATGCTTGGGTGCACTCAAATTGGTCCTTAGATGAAGAGTGTAGAAGGAATTTGGACGGGATCAAGTGTAGAGGAAGTTGGCTAGTCACTCCACCTCCTTTATTTTTACACAGTGCAAAACCAAGAACGAAGAATTCTAATCCTCTCTCAAGACCTTGGGAAAGCTCTCTGATGATTGCTAAAGTTTCCTAGGCTCCAATTGACAGTGAGTGAAGTGAATTTTCATTGTATTAGGGGGAGTATATCTCCCCCTATGGCAATCAGGCGACTGAGCATAGACTTGCTATTTTAATCCAATTGGCCAAATTAGGGAGGTTGTTTAGGCTATTTTGAGTGTGCACATGGTCAGTTTGATCCTTGAGTGGAATACCAACTTCCCATGTGCTTAAATTGAGCTTAGGAGGGAATTTGAAAACTCAATTTCAAGCCATGGGATCAGGTTTGGTCCATGGGTCAAATGGGCTAACCCAAACCCATTGGGTTGGGTACACCACTCATCACTAAGTCCCCTTTAGCTTTTAGGAAAGCCTCAAGTGATTGTGAAGAGGGTATGACCAAAATCTAAAGTGATTGTGAAGAGGTCATGAGCCTAAGTGGCTCAAATGATTTTGATTTAGTTGATTGATCTTGTATATGGACTTATGATTGAAATATAAATCCATTTACAAGTGATTTAAAGTCAAATGGATTTTGGTCCATTTGAAAATTTCATATTCAAAGGAAGAATATGAAGGGGTCTAGGGTTTTATTTTTGATTGTTTAATTGAAGTTTGAATTTATATATGAGCTCATGATTGTAGGGTTGATTGAACCATGAGAGAAAATGAAGAGTTTGGCTTGATTTGGAATTGATTTGGCTAAGTTCAAGATTTTGACTTGAAAGACTTAGATTAGATTTTGAATGGATTTGAGTTTGATTTTTGGAATTGGTTTTGATTGATTTAATTTATATTTAATTTATATATGTGAATATAAATGTGAATATAAATTGATCATGAGAAAATTTTAAGGATTTGAAGTGGTTCAATCCTGATTTGGGTTAAATCCATTAAAGGGAATTTAAAGGGTTTAAAGTAATTTTTTAAATTGGAATTTAATTTTTGGGTTGGATTTGATTGATTTATAGTTATATTTCATTTATATATAAGAATATAAATGAGAATACTAATAATTTTGAGAAAATCCCATGAGTTTGAATAGGTTTGATCAAAGTTTAGTTAAATCCATTAATGGAAAATTAAGGGATTTAAGGGAATTTTAAGGATTTTAAATTTGGAATTTAATTTTAAGGTTTGATTGGATTGAGTTATATTTATATTTCATTTATATATGAGAGCATAAATGAGAATATAAATAAGTTTTGAGAAATCCCATGAATTTGAATTAATTTGATCAAGGTTTAGAGTTGATTTTGACTAAGTCCTTTAATGGAAAATTAAAGGGACTTAAGAAAAATTTCATGAATTGATTTTGAATTTTGAATTTGATTTGGTGGGTTTTGAATTTATATTTTATTTATATATGTGAATATAAATGAGAATATAAATAGATCATAAGAAAATCTTAAAGAGTTGAATAGGTTTGAATCATAGTTTTGGCTAAGTCCTTAAGAAAGGGTTAAGGACTTAGGAAATTTGAAGTTAGAAATTTTTGATGAATTTTGATCGTGGGTTTTAATCATATATTTCAATCATGGAATTGAATCATGGAACTGATTTGAGTTTTGGAGAAAATCAAATAGAATTGATTTGGAGTTTGACTTGAAAGAAGGAAAGTGAGGAACCGTTTAAGCTAAGGGTAGAAAGTTTTTCTAACACCCCTAAGGCATGACCTATTCCTATGGCTAACTCTTCTAAGTCCTCTAGGTCTAAGGGAGTGTCCACCTAATCGCTAGAAGTGTCTTAAGACTAAGGAGTTCTTAAAGTCTAAGAGGAATCCTATGCCTAAGATGCAGGTGTTGAGAGCGCATTCTAAAAATGAGGTCAACATAAAGAAAGGAGATGACCAAATATAAGTCAAATGAGATTTGGAACCTCTTACCACTAGCTTGGTGAAGCAACGATTCATTTCATACTTGATGAAAGCTTAAAAGAAATCTAAAGTAAAATAAATAAAGTCTTTTGCAAAATTTTCCAAACTTTTTTTTAAAAAAAAATCACATGAACTCCACTTAATATAATAAAATTGGCTAAATAAATATCTTCTTTTAATATCAAAATCAAATAAAGCAAAATCAAAATATTTCAAAATTAATTGAACCTCACTTGCCATATCTAAAATTGCTAAGTGAGTGTTCTCCTTTTCAAAATTAAAATAAATATATCCAAACCCTCTTTTCAAAATTAACTATCCCATTTAACATACTTAAATTTGTTAAATATGCATCCACCATTTTTTTCAAAATCAAAATCAAAATCAAACATACCCAAAATATGTACAAATAAAACCAACTCCATTTAACATACCCACATTTGTTAAATGGTAGTCTCATTTTCAAAACTGAACCAAAATCAAGATGGATAACATATAAATGAGCTCCATTTAACATATCCATCTTTAAAATCAAAATCAAAATAATCAACATATAAATTGGACTTCACTTGACATACCCAAATTTGTTAAGTGAAGGTTCCCCCTTTCAAAATCAAGACAAATGAAAATAGAAATGGACTCTATTTAACATACCCATATTTGTTAAATGGGATTTTCAAAACAAAAAAAATATCCAACACACATTTAGAATTCCATTTAACATACCCGTATTTGTTAAATGAGAATTCAATCCCTAAAAATAAAAACAAAACCATATGTCAACAAACAAATTTTAAAATATACAAGTGAGCTCCATTTAACATACTTAAATTTGTTAAGTGTGAGTCTCATTGCCAGAAAAATATCAAACCAAAATAACAAACGTCAAACATATATTTGAACTATATTTGACATACCTAAATTTGTCAAATAAGAGTTCCCCTTTTCAAAAATTAAATCAAACAAATGTCAAACTCATTTTGAACTCCATTTAACATACTTAATTTTTTTAAAATGAGAGTTATTCTCTTCAAATCAAATCAACATACCAAACAACCACAATTAAACCATTAAGATTGAAAGCTTTTAAACATATAATTGAACTCCACTTAGCATACCTAAATTTGCTAAGTAAGAGTTTTTAAAATCAAATTTTAAACAAAATAATATACAACAAATACATCTCCAAAGGTTTCTCCAAAACATTTGAACCCCACTCAACATAACTAAATTTGTTGAATGAGGGTTCTAAATCAAAATCTTATGGGAAAGTCTCTCCTCAAATTTTTAAAAAACTCTCCAATAAAATGAACCCCACTTAGCATACCTAAATTTGTTAAGTGTGTGTTCAAATTCCAAAAATCAAATCAAGAGTCAATGATTCAAATCAACAGTTCAAGGAAAGGGTCTAATTCAGTTGTATTTCAATAAATGCAGAGATACCAGTTTCTTTGTCCCTTTTACGATCAGTTGTCCACCATGTCTCCAGGCAAAGCTCTTCTCCTTTCCCTGTGTTGTGGATTTGTCCTTGGATTAGTCCATACTCACCACCACCATGCACGTGATCCAGTTTGGACGTGGCTTTGAAGCAGTCAGAGTCACATGTGAGGGGCCAGCCCTCACCTTTGTTAGCAAGGAGGAGGTGACATGGAAGAAGCCACTTCTTTGTTTGGATGTACAGTATGATCTAGAGTTTTCCTCATTGAAGAGGAAGGTCACTGTGGTTCCTACATCCCCTTCAGTGTTAGTGCCAGTTTCAGCATTAGTGCTAGTGTAGTCTGTTGCCCCTGTTGTAGTTTCAGTAAGGGCTAGCACCACCTCTACTATTCCCCCTACTCTGAAGGGAAAGACTATCTTAGCTTCTAAGATAGTCTCTTCCACCTTTGAGGTTGGTACTAGTTCTCACTTTGCCTTGGTCACTAAGACACAACACCACAATAAGAATTGCATGATTAAGTAGCACTACTAGCGCAAGGTGAGGCAGATCGATGATGCCTTTCATGTTGCTGAGGAGGGTTCCCCTCGTGAGACCTCTCCACTTTTGAGTGGTAGTAGGTTCCACCTCCTCTCAGCTTCAAAAGGAGAGGAGGATTTCTATAGGATTGCTGCATCACCCCCACTACCTACAGTGTTTGAGACACCGGCTGGGGACAGGAGGAAGCCCTATGCTGGTCTACGATTCGTACTTCACAGGGTCAGCAGAGCCCACAGATGCTTGGAGTTCAGCTTACTTCATGACTTGAGGAGCATTAAGGTTCATATTCATAGAGGGAGAGAGAGAGAGAGCCATTGAGGTTAGAGTCACTATCGAAGTGGGAAAGCAAGAGAGGAGGAGGTAGGCTAGGCATTCGGTGGCCTCCGCCCTGGTGGATTTTTTTGATTGGTGCTTTGTCAGAGCCGATCATTCAGACAACATAGTTCTCATCGGTACCATCCAACGTAGGAGAAGATCTCCAGTAGAGGGGCGGTCGGTGTCTTTACCATCACACCGCTCTACTAACCGCCCACCATCACCAGTCAAAATTACATCATCCATAGTCCCCACCATGCTGCACAAACCCCAGTCCAGAGAGAGACCCTCTCCTTTGGTGATCCAGCTACGACCTAAGGATCCCTCTCCATCCATTTCACTCGTTGAGGTGAGGTCGAGCTCCCTTACTCGACCTTCTACTTCAACCATGGTTAGGAGGGAGTGGAGACCCAAGAGCATCGTGGTCACTCCACCTTCACTGCCATTGGAGGAAGAGGGGATAGGGGATATCGACATAGTCCCCATGTTAGTAGAGTCAGCTAGGGAGTGCACCCTACCAACCCATAATATCTAATGCATATAGTTTGTAGAGCATAGTCCAGTGGTCAGTAGTTAGCTAGTCTACATTCCAGTAGAGCCAACCAAGGTAGATGACCATTCCTTAGATGGCATTATAGAGGACTATCATGTTGCAGTCAAGCAGATTATTGGCACTGATCACTTCAATCAGGAGGAGGGTGTGGTTAGCTTTTATCCTGATGAGGTTGACATGTTGGATGACATAGCCAAAGTTTGCATGGTCGACACCCGAGGATCCCTACAGAGGGATCAACATAGTCAGGAAGGTGTTGTAATTGATGAAGGTGACACCTCTCACTCAACTCAACACCTCCTATACCAGTTCAAATAGAAGGATGATCATATAGATAGGATGGAGAAGAAGGTAGAGGAATTGATGGCAGTAATTTTGGCCTTACAGAACCAGGCCCTACTCTCACAGCCTTCTCCTATGGTAGTCGATCGGCCAGAGTTGGCACATACCTTAGATCATCCCATGTGCACTCCCGTAGATGATGATGCTGGTAGTTTTCATAGGAAGGTCACAGATAGCACCTCCATGCATGAGAAGGATATCAAGCACATGGTGGAACAATAGGGGAGAAAAGCGATGGTGCAAGCTAGGGGGAGCTCATCCATTCTAAAGGGTAGACCCTACCCAGACAAATTTGATGTAGTTCAATACCCCAAGGGCTTTGTGCCACCATCATTCAAGATTTTTTATGGTAGTGGGAACCCACAACAGCACATTACATATTTTTAGAGCCGATAATTGGAATGCTAGTGGCAGTGATGCACACCTATTCAGACTTTTTATCAGCATCTTAGCAGGGGTTGCATTTGATTAGTATGCTAAATTACCCAATGGTTCGATGAAGACCTTTGTTGAGTTAGAGCATCTCTTCATCAAGAGATTCATAGGAGCTCAGTAGAGAGTGATTGTAGGTGACCTCGTTGTAGAAAAACAAAAATCCCAATGAGTCCCTTGTTGATTACATTCTCAGGTGCTGCAACCCAAGCATGAAATGCAAATCATAGCTGTCTGCACAGCATGCCAGATTTTGCTCAAGAATATCCATGGCTTGGCTACCTTCATGCTTATGGGCTTTACTATCAAAACATTCAAGAAATTAATCAAGAAGGCTGGTAGTCTACAAGAGGAAGCTAAATAGTTGCCTATCTCGAATGAATCATCTATGGCCAAGCCACATAAGGCATTCGAGAGTTGTGTGGTGGATGAGAAGTAGCCGGAGTGATGAGAGCCCACGAGCTCAGTAGCCTCCTTACACACCTCCTCTTCCACCACCTCAGCCATCATATCGTCCACCACAGCTGCCACATTGGCCACTACCGCCACCACAGCTGCCTACCCAGCAGCGGTATTCATATCCACCTCCATGTAGCTATTTTCCACCTACTCTTACCGACAGATTGAACAAACCATATTTATTCAAGAGGAAGGTAAACAAAAAAATCTTCAATAATCTCTTATAGAAATTAAATTTTTAGTTACCAAAGCCTAAGAGGCCGAAGAAAGTGGGCAAGAGTGATGATCTTAGCTATTGCCCTTACCACCGTGTGATAGGCCATGTCTTAGAGGATTGTATCACTTTTAAGGATTGGTTTGAGCATATCTACAAGTCATGAGCCATAGTTATCCCTAAGGAATGCTTATTAAAATAACCATCCAATTCTATTAGAGTAATCCTTAGGGATACTTGTGATCCTCTTAAGACCAAAGAAGGTTGAGATATTTCCTTATTCTGCACCTATAAAAAATCATTTCTAAGATCAAGAAACTTTCCTTATAGGTTCTTGAAGTAGCTCAAACCTCCAATACCAAGAGAGGTTTGCTAGTTGCAAAGGACAACTCAGGGAGGATGACAACCTAGCAGTAGTAGCAGCTTACCAAACTTGTCCAGGATAGTCTAGTAAAACAACCATCATCCAAGACTAGCACTCCCTCCACCGTTGTAGCTACTGCTTATTCTGCTAGCTCCAATACTACTGGTAGGAGCATTGTATTCGTGTATAAGGGCACTAAATCCTTTACTCTGCTCACTTTACTTAATTTCTATAATGTACCTCCACCCAAATTAAATAATCAATGAAGAAAGCCGATTCCACTTATATTTTGTCTACTTCTGATGCTTCTAATTTTATTTCTATAGAAAGCTCCCCAAGTCTAAATAATAATAGCTTTAGTAGTTCGGATCCATTCTTTTCTGATTCAGAGTCAAATTTTCCTTCTTTGAATTAATCAGGTTTACCTCTTTAGATTGACTTGGAGTAATCGTATTCTAAGGATCCCATAGGAGAAGTTGTAGGTATACTAGATGAGAAGGTAGAACTTTTCATGACTCATCATTCCAAGAAGTCACTGAAATCAACATACATAGTGGCAAAGTTCTACCAACTAGGGTATAATCTTAAGATAAGGGTAAATAAGTCATTGATTCTAGTGAGCAGATAGCCCCTCCACAGGATGCTCCTCTTGTGGATATGCTCATGGAGGACCAACCCAGAGTTGATTATAACATCCTAGCTCATCTTGGAAAGTTGCCAACTAAGTTAAGCATATATGATGCTCTTGTCTTATCAAAAGAGATGAGGGAATCTCTCATCAAGGCCTTACTTAATCTAGAGATATGCTTAGCTCAGCTGATCGCTACTGATGAGGAGGCATGCTACTCGAAGGACATCTTAGGAGTTATATTCAGTGATGAAGGCCTACTTTTAAGGATGATCGAGCATAATCATCCTCTTTACGTTACATTGGATGTTGGTAGATACAGGCTATCTAGAGTTCTGGTTGACCCGGGTGCATCAGCCAACTTTATGAGTCTAAGAACCCTTGCCTAATTGAGGATTGACATCTCTAAACTCCAAAAGGAGAGGATGAAGTTGAAAGGATTCAATGAACAAGGTGAGAGAGCCTTAGGCTCTATAATATTGCCACTAGAGATTTGGTGATTGGAAGATTGAAGCTAAGTTTCATATCATAGACTCGGATACATCTTTCAAGGCATTGCTTGGGAGGTCATGGATATACGAGAATAACACAATTCCATCCTTTCTACATCAGTGTATGAAGTTCATGAGAGGTGGGATCGAATATTATGTCAAAGGAGATCTCAAATCATTTTTGGTACATGAGGTCGGGATATATGAGGATGCAGCCTACTACCTCCCCAAAAATTAAAACATTTATTCTCATGAACTTAGTCAAAATCCTTTTGTGGGAGAAAAAGAAAAGAAAGAAAATAAAAATAAAAAGAGAAAGAAAAGAAAAGAAAAAAGAAAAAGGAAAAAAATAAAAGGGAGTGAGAAATAGACTTAGGGGAGGATGTAGAACATGAGATTAGATTCCACCCACAATTAATTACTCCATTCAAACAAGTGGGTAAGATGACCCCACCTCCACCATGATGAGGAAGATGTCAGTCTAGAGGCAGTCCTAGGGCTAGAAGACCACCTTTTTGGCCACCTAATAGAAGATATGTCCTAGATACTAGGAGTACATTTGCTATCCATATAGACTTAGAATCTAGTTCAGAGGATGAGTTTTATATGGTTAGCACACCGTCCAGCTCTTCTCAACAATAAATTCCTTTGAAGGTGACACTTGAGCCAGGTAGCGATGAAGACCGAGCTCGAAAGCAAAGCATAAGTGTTTCCAAGTCTCTATGTGAAACAGTCAGACATCAGTTGGGAATCTTAGCTCTAACCCCACTTTTCTCTAAAAATGTTGAGGGTTTGGTAATTAAAAAAGCCCCTGAATCATCTATAGATGTGAAGACTCAGAGGTTCTTTCTAGGAGCATCATCCTCAAGTCAAGAACTTGATGTAGAACTTAAGGATGATTCATATAAAGATTTAATAGAATTACCTTTTGATTGGTACTCACCTTATGTTCATAATTTAGCACAGAAAGGGCTAATCCCACATACTTGGTCTAAACACAGATCAGATTACTTCAAAAGAATATAGAATAATAAATGCAAGAACTCTCAATCAAGACCAAGACTAGGATTGAGTATAGTGGGTTTAATCAATGATGACGATTAGGACTTAGTTATCAGCAATCATTTGAAATCTGATAGGTTCTTTTTAAATCACATTAACTCATATGAGGAGGTGTGCTTAGAAACTTCAAATGACCTAGATGATTTTCAAGTTAAAGATGCACTGCTAGAGTTTGAAGAAGAGATAAAGTCAACCATTGATGAGGTCAAAGAAATCAACTTAAGGATTGAGGACAATCCACATCCAACATACATCAGTTCCTGGTTGAGTGAAATTGAAACCAATGACTTAGTTATGCTTCTCATTGAGTTTAAGGGCTGCTTTGCATAGAGTTTTGAAGAGATGACTGGATTGGCACTTGACGTACCAGTCCATAAACTAGCAATAGAGCCTAACACTAACTTTATTAAGCAAGCTCCTAGATGCATGCGATTAGACAATGAAAAATAAGTCATTTCTGAAATCAAGAAACTGATCGATGCTGGTTTCATCCAGTAGGAAAAATACCCACCTGGTTAGCTAGTGTCATCCCAGTTAAGAAGAAGAATGTCCAAATTCACATACGCATCGATTTCAGGGATCTTCATAAGGCATGTCCAAAAAGATAAATTTCCACTATCGATACTAGAGCTGATGGTGGACATTGCCTCATCTCATGTAGTCTTCTCTTTGATGGATGGCTCATATGGATATAATCAAATGAAGATGGCCCCTGAAGATGAAAGAAATAGTACTTTTAGAACCTCGATTAGAATCTATTGTTACAAGGTCATGCCTTTCGACCTTAGAAATGTAGGTGCTACATACCAGTAAGCCATGACTCGAATCTTTGATGAACTCATTCATCATTAAGTCGAGTGTTATATCAATGATCTCATGGTAAGTAAGGAAAAGGAAGACCATCTCTTTGACTTGAGGGTTGAATGGTTAAGAGAATTTAACCTCAAAATGAATCTCTTGAAGTGTGCATTCGGAGTAGCTTCTGAGAAATTCCTGGGTTTGTTGTCTAACTCTGTGGAATTGAAATTGATCTAGAGAAGATTAAATCCATATTGAAAATCTCCTAAAAGTCTAACTCAACTCAGATCATTCCAATGGTGGTTGGCATATCTAAGACACTTTATATCCAACCTATCATGGAGATACTAGCCATTCTCACCACTTGTCAAAAAGGATAATAAGTTAAAGTGGAATGAGAAGTTTTTGCATGCCTTCGAAGACATCAAGCACTACCTGATGACACCGCAAGTTCTAGCAGCCCCTATCCCAGGCAAGCCCTTGATATTTTATACCACTTCATTAGACGATTCCCTTGGCACTTTGTTGGCCTAAGCTAATGATGCAGAGAGGAAAACATGCTCTAATACCTCAGCCGTCGTCTAATCCCTGTCGAGACAAATTAACCACCTATTAAGAAGCATTGCCTAACTTTAATCTTGGCATCCCAAAAGCTAAGACATTACATATTTTCTTATAAGGTGAACTTGATCTCTAGGATCAATCCACTACAATATCTCATGAAACGGCTGATTCTATCTGGATGGTTATCATGATGGTCCATGATCCTATCATAGTTTGATATCACTTTCATACCCCTCAGTGTTGTGAAAGGATAAGCACTTGCAAATTTCTTAGTAGCACACCCACTTCCTGCTGATTCTTCGCTTAGAGATGACTTCCCTGATGAACAAATCATGAAATTAGGAGATACCAATATTTGTCGTTGGGAGATGTACTTTGATGGTGCAGCCTCCTCTCAAAGAGGAGAAGAACCATAATCTACTTTTCTAGGAAAGGCAAGGATATGAATAGTTCTCCTAACTCTGGACTGTGATATGATGAGATTTTTATATTATTTATTCGATCCTTGCACCAACAACGAAGCTAAATATGAGGCTCTGATTGTCGATCTAGAGTTAACCATCTCACTAAGCATCCAGAACATCAACATCTTTAGGGATTCTCAGCTAGTCATCAACCAAATTCCTGGGTTCTATAAGGTTTTAAAGCATATACTCTATCACTACCATAAGTATACAATGGAGTTGTTGGCCCAAATCCCATAGGTCACCATCTACAAGATTGCTCGAGGAGAAAGCATCATAGCAGATGCTTTGGCCAATCTTGCCAAGGAGTTTGCATGTCTAGAAGATCAGTCCATATCAATAGAGGTCTAAAATAGGCAAGTCCTACCTCTTATTGATATTGAACTCATCAAAAAGTACTCACTTGAAGGGGGAGGTTGTCATTGCCAAAAATGATGAAGAGTAGATTGGAGGAAACCATTCAAGGATTACCTAAATAAAGTCAAACTACCTCAAGAGAGGTCACAAGCTCATCAGATGATGCAAATGGCACTTTCATATGCCCTTGTGGATGGTGTCTTATACTGGCGATCCTTCAATCATATGTGGTTACATTATTTAGATAAACACAATGCTAGTAAGATCGTGGCCAAGGTGCACTCGGGATTATCCGGAGCTCACCAATCCAGTCTGAAGATGAAAGCCAAGATCAAGAGACTAGGATATTACTGGCCATCGATGATCATAAATTACATGGATGTGGCTAGGTGATGCCATCAATGCCAAGTATATGGAGTGGTCCTGCATCAACCACCCAACATTATACACCCAACATTGGCCTCGTGGCCATTTGAGTGTTGAGGTACTGACATAGTGGGTCCGATCGACCCTCATTCTTCCAAGGGCCATTAGTTTATCCTAGCAGCCACTAACTACAT
The DNA here is from genome assembly GCA_021442155.1 of Cymbidium sinense. Classification (NCBI taxonomy): domain Eukaryota; kingdom Viridiplantae; phylum Streptophyta; class Magnoliopsida; order Asparagales; family Orchidaceae; genus Cymbidium; species Cymbidium sinense. Next base: position 41,716,742 of record CM038230.1, read on the forward strand.
TTCCAAATGGGCAGAGGCGGTTCCACTCAGAGAGGTCAGAGCTCAGTATGTGCTCCAGTTCTTTAGGAACCATATCATATATAGATTTGGGGTACATCACCAAATTATATCTGATAATAATACTACATTCAAGAGCACCATTATCAATAACTTTGCCCGAAGAGACTACATAGATTGGAGATACTCTATCATCTATTATCTGCGAGAAAATGGCTTAGCAGAAGCCTTCAACAAAACTCTCATTCAAATACTGAAGAAGACACTTGATGACTACAAATGATAGTGGCATGAGCAGTTAGTTGAAGTTTTGCAGGCCTACCGCACTATCTATAGAACTCCAACTTAGCCTACCCCTTTCTCCTTAGTGTATGAGCTTAAAACTGTTCTACCATTAGAAGTCCAACTCTCATCACTAAGAATAACTGTGGGTAGCAAGATCATAATAGAGCAAAATGCCAAGTTGTAGTTAGAAGAGCTCAAAGGTTTGAAGGAGAGACGCCTATGGGCATGCTAAAACCTCGAGTTGTATAAAGCTAAAATAGTTCAAGATCATAATAAATTGGTCCGTATTAGTGATTTTCAAGTAGAAGAGCTTGTTTTAGTTTTAAGAAGACTGATTGTTGCCCATCACAAGATGAGAGGCAAGTTTGAACCCACTTGGGAAGACCCTTTCGCCATAGAGAAGGCCTACCAAGGAGGATCATATCAACTTATAAACCATAAGGGAGAGCACCCGATGCTTCCAATCAATGGGCTCTACCTAAAGAAATATTATCCATAAACTATGTTTGAAAATAATTATCATCAATGAAAATTTTATTTCAAATTCAATCTCGTCAAATTGAAAGCACCTCTATCTATGAATCTTTCATGACATGTTTAAGGTTGGTGTGAGAGAACCTAAGCGCATCCTATCCTTCATCAACACAACACAAACACATAAAATAAACACATATCTATTTGTCTTAGGATACTTTGAGTTGAGATAACTCCCTCAGCGGCACTCACTCAGTAGCTGGTCTAGGTCAGGTCGATTCATTACTTAGCTAGTGTGCCACCCCAGTTGTCTTCTTGCTTAGGAAAATATAAGTTTTCTATACTTTCCTTCTGACTTAACCACTGTACACCAACAAGCACCTTGTTAGTATTGTAGGCCTTACTGCATGACTGGTAAGCTACCTCATGATGGCTTCACTGAAAAAGATGTAATTCTACCACACTTTCTTCTTTGATTAGCCTTTATGCACTAACTCAGCTGAGTATATTTGATATTTAGGGTAAGTCCTTTAATGGCTCCTTTCCTCTTAACTACTTCTAGTCTGGGTCCAGTCCTCATTCGAGACTCCCCACTTAGTAATAGCCCTAGGTCAAATAGCTTCCGTCCCATCAACAACAGACTATCCTGATGATCATTTTCGTCTGTGAAGATATAAGTCCAGCACCCCTTCTTCTTAGATTGATCATCACACATCGATGGGCACCTTAGATTGGTTGGTGTTCGCTATGTTGATAGCAACCCACCCGGTGGATATACCACTCATATCTGATGTAAGTCTACTATGCTTTCTCCTTGAGTTGGCCACCGTACACCTATAGGATTTTTTTAAGGGCTCAAGATAACGCCCCTAGAGGCACCTACTTTGTGGGCACTCTATTTGGATCACTTTCTTTGCAACCCCGTTTAGACACTACTCATGTTACTATCAGATTGGACAGCTTCCCTTTCCTAGTAACCACCACTGTGATTGGAGAATCCGTACTGCGGATGTGTAGATTCTCTCTTGGTCTTGTGAATCTGAGATAAGTCAAGGCTAATATAGCCCCTTCTTAATGTGGTCCCTCACACACCAATAGGGTCCACGCAAACATATAAACAAAACATATATATATATTCGCTTGTGGTTTAGGAGTACACAACCAGTGATACCTTCTCCCTAGGGGCAGTGTCAGCAAAACTCCCTATAGGAATCATCTGACTACTCTTGAGTTGACATAACTCCCAAGTGGCACTCACTCAGTAGTCGCCTTAGGTCAAATTCAATTTATTGTCCATCCAGTAGGTTACCTCGATAACTATCCGGCTTTGGAAGATGTAAGCCTGCTATGCTTTCTTTCTAGCACAGTCATTACACACTGAAAGGCAACCTTTAGGTTGGTTAGCTCTACCCCATGGCTAGTAGACTACCCCTTTGGATTTATAAATTTGAGATAGGTTAAGGTTGATATAGCCCCTTCTCAATGGATCCATCACATACCGACAGGGTCTATAAATTAAATCAAACTAAATTTAATTTACACAAACCATATTAAATCAAATAAAATTAATCTTGACTACTCTTGAATCGATGTAAGTCCCTAGCGACACTGACTCATTTGTCACCCTAGCTCAGCTTCGATTTGTTGTGCATCCAATAGCTCACCCCGATGACTATCTAGCCTTTGAAGATGTAAGTCTGCTACACTTTCTTTATAGCATAGTCATTGCACACTGAAAGGCAACCTTTAGGTTAGTTAGTTCTACCCGACAACCAGTAGACTATCCCTTTGGATTTGTAAATCTAAGATTAGCCAAGGCCCTCGTAGCTCCTTCTTAGTGGGTCCATTGCACACCGATAGGGTCCATAAATTAAATCCATCCAAATTGATATCAATCAAATTCAATCGAGCTCATATCCCTGGCAGATATGCTCTCAAACCAAAATAAGTTAAACCCAATCTGATTCTCCCCAGTGGAGTTAAATCACACCACTGATATACCCCCAAATTAAATGTAAACTAAGTCAAATCAAATTCAAACTTATATCCCCAGTGCATCTTCCTTCATAAATCAAATTTTCATCCCTAATGGACCCCTACCAAATAAATTCAATCAAATCCCAATCCCCAATGGATTTTCTTTCTCTATGCCCTTGGCATAACCACCTCACATGTAATATACAACGCATGTGTGATCCCCTAGCAGACCTATATTCATGTCCTTGACATTAAGTTCCCATCAAATCCTCCTGGCTCCCTTATGCCCTTGACATAGGGTGAGTTGTATTGCACTAAGATCGTGATTCTATCTACCTCTCGGGTTTAGGTTTAGATGGTTTTCGTTAGCACTTACGATCTTTTGGACATGGTTGATCATTTCGGCCAATGCCAATATGTGCGGTGTGCCTTATCAGTTACACCACACCTATTGGTGGTCCTTTTGTTGACCTCACTTTTGGAGTGAGGACTCAATCTTGCCATCTTAGATTTAGCAGTCTTCTAGATACTAAGACTTCCTTAGTCATAAGTCACTTCTAGCAATTAGGTGAACACTTAACCTAAACCTAAAGACTTAGAAGGGTTAACCATAGGATTAGGTTATACCTTAGGGATTAGGATGACCTACCTACACCATGACTCAAACCCAACCTACGTTGACCTTTTTAAGCCATAACCAAATTCAATTTATATTAAATCTAATTCCAAATCAAATAATCGAAATCAATAATCAAATCCAAACTCAAATCAAATCCAAACCTACGCCACATGATCAACCCCATGGACTTAGCCAACTTGCCATTCAATTCAAGCCAAATTCAATTGATTTTCTCATGATCAATTCATATCTTCAATCCTCATCCCAAATATAAATCAAATCAATGATATCTACAATCATATCAATTCCAAACCATAATCAAATTCAAACCAAATCCAAACCTAAGTCATATGATTCAATTCCACGGACTTAACCAAATTTCCATTCAATTCAAACCAAATTCAATTGATTTTCTTATGAATCAATCATATCTTCAGTCACCATCCCAAATAGAAATCAAACCTATAATCATCAAGCCAAATCAAATCAACCCAAGTCAAACTGAACTTAACCCCTCTGACTTGAGATACTCAAATGAACCAAAACCTATTTGAACCCAAACCAATTGCAATTGAAGCCATATACCAATCCCAAATCCATATATAAACTCAAATAAATCTAATTCAACCCAAAATTGACTCAACTAAACCAAATTGGTCCACTTGAACCAAAGTGACTAATTTGACCTATTTGGGCCAAATTTTAATCCAACCCAAATTGAATTGAATCAACTTAACCAAAACATCCTATGATGATTATTGATCACCCAGGTTGATCAATTATCATAAATTGGGTCAAACCAAGTCAACTTGGTCATGTTGACCAAGTCAACACCCTTAACCAAACTAGCCAAATCTCAACCCAAGATAAATTGATTGAAACCATTGATACACACCAACCTCTAATCAATGACTGAACATAACTTGACCATCAATTGAGTCAAACCTAATCCAATTAGCCCTTCGACCCAAGTTGACCCAATTTGACCTAAAAGCTCAAATTGGGTCAAATCATGATCTAACCCAAATTGATTATAACCAATGGCTCAAATTCAATTCAAATTGATTATTGAACTTGACCAAAGCCATTAAACCAATTGACCAATTGGTCCCAATTAATTTAAATTGACCTAAAGGGTCAAATTGGCCTAAAACTAAATCAAATCCAAATTGATTCAAACCAAAGCTTACAATTATTTTCAATTAATCAATTGAACATGAATCAACCCATAACCCAAGCCAATTGGGCTAATTTGGTCAAATTGGTCAACTTGACCCATTAGACCTACATGAACCCAAATGGGCCAAAATCAAACCTAAGCCAAATTGACTCAAACCAATTGAACTAAAATACTTCAAATCATCAGTTGAACATGACCAAGCTTTAGTTTGATCCAATTTGACTAATTAGCCCTTTGACCTAACCTAGCCCAATTTGACTTATAAGGGTCAAATCGAGCCAAACCCATTTGAACCAAGCTAAATCCCATTGAAACCTGACCCAGCCCATCCTAATCTCGCCTTGGGTCAGCCTAAAACCAACCCAAACTCAAATTGGGTTCAACTTAATACAATCTCCCTTGGATTCTCCTCCTCACATGGGTTTTAACCAAAATTGACAAAGTCCACTCCCCTCTTTTCCCTTGGCAGTCCTCAAACACCTCAAATGGAGTCTGACTTAGCCACCTAGCCCAACTCATATGGGCTAGGTCACCCTTGGACCAAGGGGAGGTGAGTTAACTCACCTCCCCACACTAGCTGACACCATTGGACCCAAGGAGGAGGGCTGCCACCTTGAGCCACCATCCAAGCATCCCATCAACCCATTCGAAGCACTTGGAGGAGGCGGTGGCTGATCAACCAAAATTGAGGGATAAATTCTCACTGTCCGATCCAAGGGAGGGGGGGGGATATACTTCCCTCATTTCGATCCAAATTCAATAGACACAATGTCGTCAAGCTCCCCAAAGCCATTTCGAAAGTCTTAGAGCCCTCCCCAAAGAAAACCAAACTACCCATCATCAGATTTCTCAAGGCTGAAATAGGATAGCCTTCCATTTCACCAAACTCCCTCTAACCTTCACCAAATTCAAATTAACTTCACACACACCATCCACACACTCTGTTGAGTAAGAATGAATCATCTCCTAAGCTCCCCGACCATCGGAGGTGTGAATTCAATCAATGCTGACCTACATAATGATAGTTCATGGCATTTTGAGCAAATCATAAAGAATCAATGCATGTGCTGCTCAACATAGCTTCATCTCAATTGATTCCACCACTGATCTTGAGCTCCAATGTGGTAATTCTTTAAAATTGAGCTTTTGGTGAAATTTGATTAGAGCTTTGTGAAGGAAGTTCCATATTGTGTGATCTTAGCCATTAGATCCCTTTGGATCCTTCGTGCAAAGGTGTGGGATCAATTTGAAGTCAATCTAAGCTCGAGTGAGCTCGGGTCGAGTGCTAGAAGGTGGATGATGTCTGTCTTCCATCATTCATGAGACGATGAATCACGCACCGTCCGTTTCGCATGATTGGAACAGGTGGTCTTGATTATTCGCTTGATTTAATCTGATTTTATCCCTTAGAGAATTGATGGTTTGATCTACGCCATCCAATCTAAGATCGAATGGCAGAGATAAAAGCACTTCCTCCGCCAACCATGTCAATGCTGAATCAGATGTACTTAAGTGGCCAATCCCACAGTGCCACGTGGTAAGTGCTCCACGTCAGCGGTCCTCATGGTGCCAATGGGATTAGGCTTAATTAAGGGCTAATTAATGTTTTTAATGTCTAAAACTACCATAATTCATAACAAATCATAGAAAATAAAAAAAATGTAAATAAGTACTCATTTTAAAGGTATTTTAGTGGAGTATTATTTTAAATTAATTTTAATTAATTTTGAATACTAATTAAGGCTAAATTTAAGTTTAACTAAAAACTTAATTAGCTTAATTACTCTTTAATTACTCAAGTATTAATTCCAAACTTTTTATGGTAGTTCAATGGGATGACCTCTGCCTCCCATAATTTTCTTGGGATTTATTGCTTAGGTAATTAAGGAAATTACTCATTTAAGCCTTAATTACTCTCTTCATTAATTAAGTAGTTAACTAACCCCTTATCATACAACAAATGAATTAATTAAGCTTGTTAATCACTGCTGGATAGTGAATGGGAAAAGGACATGGGATGAGGACCTCCTTCCTAATCTTTTTCCCAAGTCCATTTCATTTGAAAGAAAATTGATTGAAATGAGATTAATTAAATGTTTAATTAATTGGATGGCTTAATTAATCAAATTAAAATCATGATAACATGAAATCTTGATTAATTAAATCATGGGTAGATCTTTAGGAATTTAATAACCTAAAGATACTTAGGGAAATTATGGTTAACCCACATGTGTGGGGAAACCATAAGAGTACTTAATTAAGTTCCTTAATCTAATTAAGTCTCAATTGTGAGCCAATTGCATTAGGCCTCTTTATTTTCTAGGATCATTGCAAGTTTACTTTTAATTCATATGCATGTCATGTTGGCTCATAATTGTTTGGTTAATTACATTAAGGTAACATAGGTAAGGGCAATTAATCGATTTAATTAAGGATCCAACTTAATTAACTCATAAAATTTACCTAATTACCTTTTCTTAAATCAAATCAAATTGCTAATGTGGGAATGGGTTTAGAATAGAAAATGATAATTTCTCCTCCTCTTTAAATTAAATTAAAGTCCCAAACTCAATAAAGAAGCTTTGGTTTATTTGATTTGATTATCCTTAGGAATTAATTTGGTTGAATGAATCATATGCTTATATTTGATTGTTCCCTTTCTTATCATGATAAATGTTGTATGCCATTTAAATCCATGCATCCATCTTTTTAAAATTAATCAATTCAAATGAAAATTTCTTTTTGTAAAGCTTGCATGTGTTTATTTAACTTAATATATGTGTGGATATTATCACTATTAAATCCAAATATATTTTCCCAAAGTTTATAAATGAATAATAATATGTTTAGTGATGTTAATTATAACATATAAAAGGTGTATGTGCTTACAGCTTAAGTGTATGAAGTGAAGCTCTCATTCTTTTATTCATATGTTAATTTAAATGAGTTTTAATGATAACGGGTATATAGTCTCGACATCCTAGGAATATGAGGCTTTGGCTAGCTCTAAAGAGGTCATTTGATTACCTCACTTCCTCAGTTAACAAAGGCACATATCCATTTGATTTCATTCTTATGTATTTTAACATTAGAACTTGGATAGGGCTTTAGATCATATACCTAAATAATTCAATTAAAGAAAATATAATCTTTTGCATGATTTTTGTTCTCTTAGTTATGCATACATTCATGTGTATTTAAACAAGCAAGTATATAGTCCGGAATATGAGGCCAGCCATTTGATTACCTCAACGCAATTTGTTCATGTCTTTATACATGTGTATGTATACATGATTAAAAAATGGAAATCATCTTTTATATTAAAATTGCATGCATCCATGATTGGCTAAGTGATTGAGTTAATTAATCATGCGATTTGGAGCCTTCTCTCTTATGTTCATGTATACAAGTTTACATATGTTTGAATGCAAATGGGTATATAATCTGGACATCCCAGCAATACGAGGCTTTAGCTAGCCCCAAGGAGGTCATTTGATTACCTCACTTCCCTGGTTGACAATGGCATGAACATATTTAATTTCGTCCCTGTGTATTTTTGTATAAGAATTTGGATAAAGCTTTAAAATTACATGTATTGAATAATTTAATCAAAAAAAAAATATAAACTTCAAATACACATACACATTCATCATCCAAGTGTGCTAAAACATATTGCATATATAATTATGCTAATTATTAGATCATATGCATGTTACATATGATGAAAAGGAATGATTTAATATATATCATGTGGTAGTAATTCAATTAGATTAATTTTAAGATGCCTTTCATGTTAAATAGAATTATTTGAAGTGAGCCTAAACTTAGGATTAATTTCAAATCAATATGCTTTAGAAAGTGGCTTAAGGTAGGGTTGGAAGAGGGTAATCCTCTTCCTCCTCTTTATAATACTTAGTTGCTAAGTGTAAATCATATGAAACATACAAGATACAAATTAAAATTTACAAATCAATTAAACAACTTCAAATGAAATAAACCTTCATGTTAAATTAAATCTTCCAAACTTAGAAAATGCATAACTCTAATGCTTAGTTAAGACATGCCACACTAAGCCTTAGCACACATATTATAATTAAGCCACCACTTCTAGTCCTAAGTTAGGATGGTGTATGTGTGATGTTATATATATGTTTTGTGATGTAATGTTTTAGACTGGATGTTAGGGTGAATGTTTTATAGATTGGATGTTAGGCCACTTTTAGTCTAATCATATCTTTTATAGGGGATCATGCTTAAGGGGTTGCTTAAAAATAAATATAAATGCTTTGCTTACAGGTTGCTTAAGCCCCTAAGCATAATCCAAGTTAGGATATGTGGGCTTGGTTACCCATGTTTAGGGTGCTAAGTCTAAATTATGAATATAACTACTTGGAATTATGTGTATTTTTAGCTAACCTCTATTTTGCAGGTGTAATTAGATTTACTTTTCCCATATAAATATAATTTTTGTGATAGGAATTATGATTAGTGCTATGGGGGTATATGATAAGCATTTACTAGAAGGCTATGTCATGGGATACCATGTGATGCCTTCAAGAAAACCCAATCGAAGGAGGGAAGACATGAAGAAATGAAGAATGAAGATCCCCATAGCATTTACTCATCTCTAAATTGAATTATTCTTTCATATTCTAGGTTGTATAAGGATAGAGATTAACTATCCATCTTTTCTTTTTCAGGTTGTACGGCAGAGTTCAACTGCACCAGCCTTTTATTCTTTTGCGTTAGTTTATAAAATTATTTAATATTATGTTTAAATTGCGCATTAGGATTGAATGATTTTCATAGTTTCTATATGATTGATGCTTTAATGTGTGGCCTAGATGCGGTAAGCTCTTAGGATAAAATAAATTTTCTGCACAACTAATAACTTGTAACTAAGCTTTAAAATAATTCATAAGCTCACCATAAAGCCTAAACTTTAATTAAGATAATTAAAAGATTTAGCAACTCCTTAGCTGAATGTTGTATGTATCACATCATGCAATCATAATCATTCTTCCTTGAACATGTGAGATATCCATCCTTGCACGATAGGGGAACGCTTAACCTGTGAGGGCATCCATTATGGTGGAGAACACCCTCTTCTCGCTGATTTAGCCAACAACTCCATTTCATCATGCATTTAGGAATAAAAATCCTAAGCCTTTGTCTAAATGATGTGTCCAAAATAAAAATAAAAATTAAAAAGATTTTTCATTTGTAGATTAAGTCATATGCTCATACCACTCATGCTCTAGTCTATTAGGGAGTGGGTTTAGGACTTTAGTCTCATTAAAATTAAATAACTACCCTAGCTATCTTGCAATTTATAAGACTGGACTACATGATTTTAAAATCATAGGAGGAGTTAGTTAGAAGCCACTTTAGGCAGTTATAAGTCCAGAAGTTGGACGGGTTTACTCTCTCTTATGGAGGTAAACCCTTATGTCCACCTGTCACTTAGGTTTAGGTCATGCTTTACCTCTTACTAAAGCTCCTTAGAGGATCCGAGGTAACTCTTTCCTTAAGGCTACAAGCATAAATCCTCACCTCTTAGGTATATTCACAATCTTGTGTTAGTGAATTATAAGCCCTAGCAATCTAATAAAATTCAACTCAAATAAATAAATCTCTTCACTTTCAAATATATAAAGCTCAATCATAGGATAGAATAGAATGCTCACTAGGCTTCCTAGTATCATAACCATTTCCCAGTTCTTCCCTTTGGACTCCAAAAATAAATCTTCTCCTTATATTTTCTCACTTGATTTTCTGAACATTACCAATCCTTTGATTGTCTAACCTTGAAATCTTTAGAGATGTTAATTGTCTACTTTAATTGAGAGTATTCTTATAGAATTTTATTTCTTAAGATGTAATTAACTATGAAGGCTTACCTGCATAGGAAATTTAAGAACTTGGTGTAATATAAACCCTATTTTATTCATCCATGTAAAACAGGGAAAAAAAATCTTTGATATATTCGAAGACCCATCATGCCTTAGTAGTCCTTATTAGGTGATTAGGTCTATTGAGGGGTGATGCCTCTATCTTTCAAGATAGTACATCATACCTCAATGTCGCACCCGAGCACTTCAATAAGTATCCCCTACGATCTGCGTCTCAAAAAAATCTTTGATATATTCGAAGACCCATCATGCCTTAGTAGTCCTTATTAGGTGATTAGGTCTATTGAGGGGTGATACCTCTATGTTTCAAGATAGTACATCATACCATCCCCTACGACTGGTGTGTCCCGCCCCCCATCCGTCGAACACTACATCCATGTGATAGTAGTTCAATTCTATTAATGTTAAGTTGCCTTTCATGTTTGAATATGATCCTCTTTAGATTAACGTAACTTAGGACCAGTAAAATATTTAATAAAATATTCACTAAAGAAAACTATGTCTTAATAACATGCTTTTAGAAAATAACTTAGGATTGGGATGAAAGGGAGTTAAACCTCTTTATTCTCTTTGCAACAATTAGATGTTAAGTAAATATCAAATGAAATAAAATAAAACACAAACTAAAAGTCACAAATATTTATATAACTTAAAATGAAACCACCCTTCATGGTTAAATTAAACAATTCTAAACTTTAGGCAATCATAATTCAAAAGCTTAGCTAAGATATATCATGCTAAGCCTAAGTACACAGATTAGAATGCTAAGTCATCACTTCTAGCTTTAAGTTCAGACAGTGTATATTATGATGTTATGTTTTATTTTGTGATATAATGTTTTAGACTGGATGTCAGGATTATTGAGTGTAGACTAGATGTTAGGCTGTTATTAGCCTAATGTTATCTTCTGTAGGGGATTGTGTTAAAGGGGCCACTGTAATAATAAATATAAATGCTTCTACTTGTAGGTTGATTATCCCCTTTTACATAATCCACATTAAGACAGGTGGACTTGATTACCCATGTGTATGGTACTAAGTCTAAATTTATAGAATATAACAGCTTGGGATATATGTATGTTTAGCTAACATATATTTTGTAGGTGTAGTTAGATTTTAGTTTTTCATAAATATGTAATTTTGCAATAGGAATTAGGATTAGTGCTATGGGATTTAGAATGAGCAGTGGCTAGAAAGAATAATCTTGGGAGGCCCTATGAAGCCTTGGAGTAAAATCAAATCAAAGAGAAGGAAGAAAGAAGATAAAGAATGAAGATCCCCATAGCATTTAATTCAATTGTAATTATAAATTTCGTTGTAATTTGAGTTGTATAAGGGTATAGCTCGCCTACCTAATTTTTCTCTTTTTTGGGGTGTACAATGATACTCAGCTGCACCGACCTCTTCTTCTTTCATGATAATCCATAAATGTTTGATTGTTATGATTAAATTATGCAATAGAAATTGCATCTTCTTCATAGGTTTCTTAAAACTTGATGTTTGAATGTGTGGCCTGGATGCGGTAAACTCTCAAGATAAAATTAATTTTTCTATCCCCATTAATAACTCATAATTAAATTTTTAAACATTTCATAACCTCACTTTAAAACTTAGGTCATAATCAAGATAACTAAAAGATTTAGCAATCCCTTAACTGAATGATGCATGTTTTAATATCATGCATATCATCTTGTTTCCAATCTTGAATAGGGAGGGTCTCTATTCTTGCACAATAGAGGAATGCTTGACCTGTGAGGGAATCCCTTGGAGTGGAGAACACCTCCTCAAGCTGATTTAGCCAATAATTTAATTTCATCATGCATTTAGGCATAATTATCCCAAGCCTTCGTCCAAAATATTATGTCAAAATGATATAAGAATTTATAAAAATTTGTATTTAGACTAAATCATATATTCATGTTAGTTATGATCTAGTCTCTTAGGGAGCGAGTTTATAACTCTAGTTTCCATTCCTAATTAAATAACAACTTAGCTATCTTGCACTAACATGAGACCGGCCTACATAGTTTTAAAGTGTAGGAACTGTTAGCTGGCGACCACTCTAGGCGGTTGTAAGTCCAGAAGAGTCGGGATAAGTTTATCCTCTCTCATTATCCTCTCTCATGGAGGTAAATCATTATATCCATTTTTCGATTAGATTTAGGCCATACTTTTAGCTTGTGCTAAAGCATCATAGATTTAGAATCCAAGGTTGCTCATTTCCTTCGGGCTACGAGCATAAATTCTCACCTCTTAGGCATTTCTATAATATTGTGTTGATGGATTATAAGCCCTAGCATTCTAATAAAAATTCAACTCAATTAAAATAAAATCTCTCTTTCAAACATATAAAGCCTCATTATAAGGTAGACTGGAGTGCTCACTAGGTTTTCTAATATTATGAGTGCTCCCTACTTATCTTCCTTTGGAATCCAAAATAAGTCTTTCCAAATTGAACATTCTTTCTTGACTTTTCAAAATATTCAATCCTTTGATAGTCTAACTTTGAAATCTTTGGAGATAATTGATTGACTACTTTAATTGAGACTCTTCTTAAAAAAGTTCCCATTTTCCAGGATGTACTTAACTATGGAACCTTGCTTCTATAGGGAACTAAAGAACCTGTCATAAAATAAACCCTGCTTTACCTTTCCAAGTAAAGTAGGAGAAAGATCTTTGGTATAAATGAAGACCCATCTGCCTTATGAGTCATTATTAGGTGATTAGGTCCATTATAGGGTGATGTTTCCATCTTTTGATATGGTACATCATACCTCAATGTCATACCCGATCACCTCAATAACTGCCCTCTAAGATCTGTGTGGTGTCAACCTGACTCCAAATTAAAACACTACAAAGACTTCATCCCAAATGTCGGATCACCTCTTTATCATTAAAATCACAAGGAATGCTCCATTAATCAAATCACGCAAATTCTTTCTAGAGACATGAAAATAAATTCATAGTAATAAAATTATATGCATAATAAACCAAAAATTTTACATTCCTCCACTGTTTATAAGCATTCCTTCAAAATCTTAATAGAACTATTTTAAAGCATGTAATTGCTAAATTTACATATGTAATTATGCTTGATTTGCACAAATATATTGATTTACAATGATAATGTACATTCATCTGCCTATACCACAACTAAGATCATTGAAGATAAGTGTATATATTTCCACTAACACTATAATACTATTAACCTCACTTTTAGAGTGAGGATTAACCTTTCTCATTTAGACTTAGGAACCTTCTATGAACTTGGATCTCCTTAGTGATAAGACACTTCTAGTGACTAAGAAAATACTAAACCCAAGCCTAGAGACTTAGGAGGTATACCTTAAGCCCAGGATATGCCTTAGGACAAATAGGTTCTACCTATTATGTCGCCTAAACCAAGACCCATGCCTATTCACTCATCCAAACATAAACTCAAATAAATGAGACAACCAACCTCAAGCCGATTCAATTGACCTCACTTGAATTTTTTTTCTAATCTAAGCTCCAATCCGAATTGACTTAGGGCTTAACTTAAGTTAACTCCACCATGATCTTATGAACCCAACCCAAACCCATTCAAGCAAACTAAATCCAATTTGATTTTCTCAATCACCCCGACCATTCAATAGATCATTTCAAACCCCTCCAACACTTGCAACCAAACCAATCGAATCAAGTGAATTTGATCAACCCAAGTTAGCCCATTTGACCTAAAAAAAGTTCAAATGAGCCAAAACCCAATCAAACCTAAATAAATTACAATAAAGGACACTAATCAACTCTAAATCCATCATTGAACCCCTCTCAACACCTAATTGACACCAACTCAACCCAATTCAACCCGATTGGTTCACTTGACCTAATGTGACCTAAATGACTAATTTTATCCAAACTTCAATTCAATCCAAATTGGATTGAATCAACTCATCCAATCCCTTCCATAATGATTATTGATCATCTTTGATTACCTAATTGTAATTAATTGGGTCAAATCAAATCAATTTGACCATTTCACCTGAGTTGACCCAATTGACACATACGGGTCAAATTAGGCCAAACATCATTCCAATCTAAAATGATTGCAACCAATGCTTCTAACCAACCATAAATTGATTATTGAACACCTTGAAATCATCAATTGAAGCTAATTTGATTAAAGTAACCCAGTTGACCTACTTAGCCCAAGTTGACCTAAAAGATCAAACTAAATCAAAACTCATTCTAATCCAAATCAATTCAAACCAACACCTACAATCATTTTCAAATAATCAATCAAACATAAACCAACCTCCATTCAAATCAATTTGCCCAATTTGACCAAATTGGTCAACTTAACCCATTTGGCCTAAATAAACCCAAATGAACCAAACCCAAATCCACTTCAAATTAAATCAAACCAATTGCACCAACTCATTCATAATAATCAAGAGCCATTTAAATCCAATTTGACTAATTGGTCAACTTAACCCAATTGAACTCAAATTGACCGATATAGATCAAATTGAGCTAAACCCAATCAAACCAAGCTCAAACCTAACCAAACTTAGCATGACTCATCCTTGGGTCACCATGGGTTTGCCCAAGTGAACCCAACCCATGGTGAACTTAGTTTGGGACAAAACCATTGAACCAAGCCCTCCAAATGAGACAAAATCCCCATTTGGATGGGTTCTCTAACTCCCCACCCCATGGTAACCACCTTTGGCTCTTCTTGGACAAGAGGACCACTGACCCAACTTAACCCAAGGCTGTTGGGTTCATCATTTGGCCATGAGAGGGTGAGTTCACCCATGACAACCCATTAGTCCACTTATGGGAGATTGTACACCCCATGCTAGCCCATTCCACTCCCTCAACCTCTCACCCTCAACCACCACAGTAGTCCTTTGCCACCTCCAGCCACCTACCCTAGCTGGACGGTTGCCAAAGGCTAAACAGATCCCAGCCCTTAGCTCAGCTAGGGAGGAGAGTATACACCTCCCCAAGGATTCAAACTTCATAGAGAATTTCCACAGAGCATTCCACACAGTCCCATACCCTTTCTTGAGCTCTTCATGCACTCCATTGTCGACGAGACCAACCTCCGAGCGAACTCTAGAGCCTCGTCTGCCCAAGCATCCAAAATCTCAATCAAACCCAAATTAACTTTTCCCACACTTTCACCTCACTCAGGTGAACAAAAACAAATAATTTCCTGAGCGATTCGAGCATCAGAATATGTCCCTAGATTAACTTTGTCGAGCTTTGCGGCGGTGTTTGGTCCACAGAGCAATCGACGGGGAGGTAGCTTATAGTCTTCTCAACAAGGATTCATTTCTTCAAGACAAAGCTACCTCTATCGATTGACCGCCGATCTCTAGCTCTGGCAAGGTAAAAATCTAGCAACTGTAGTCCCCCCCCTAAGTGTTGGTGTTTTTTGAAGTGAAGTGTGATTTCATACGATTTCCATAGTAGAATGCCTTTAGATTCTCTCCCTGATCATTTTGGAGTCAATTCCGCCATTGAACGAGCTCCAGTAAACTTGGATCGAGTGGCAAAAGGCGAATGACGTCCATTTTCCTGCGCTTATGAGATGATAAATCATCGGTCGTCCATTCTGCGTGATTAGAACAGGCGACTATGATTAATTGTGCTAGAATTTTTGATTTAGTCATTTCAAACTCACAAGATTAATCTCGACGGATAGGACAGCCAGGATGAAATCGCATCCACCGTTGCTAAGTTAGTTACCACATCAGACAATTTAAATAACCAATACCTCAGCACCACGTGGAAAGCACTATCATGTTAGCATCCGCATGGAACCAATGGTTTAAATGAATAATTAGGCATTAAATGTAATTAAATGACCATAACTTCAAAAGAATCACAACTAATTGTAGAAAAATCTAATATATGTAAATAAACCCATTTTGGAATGGTTAGACAGAGGAAAATTTAAGAAAAATAAAATTCCTGATTTATGTCTAGTGAATAATACTTAATTAAAGTTTGAAACTTAGGCTAATTATATTAATTAATGCTTAATTACTTGGCTAATTAATTCCAAATTTGGTGGGGTGATTCTATGGGATGTCATCTGCTTCCCATAATTTCTTTGGAATTATTGGCCATGTAATTTAAAGAATTTGAAGTTTTAATCCTAATTACCCTCATTAATTAATTTAATATATATATATATATATATATATATATATATATATATATATTAAAATTTCTAAATAATAATAATTAAATAATTTATGATAATTAGTCACTATAAATAGTCAGAATATTAAGGGGAAATAATTAGGATCTCTTTCCTAATTATTTTTCTAAATACATTTCCTTAGGAGGGTTAATTAACACATATAATAATTAGGGATTAATTAAAAAAATTAATGATAAGATAAAAATCAAACTAAACTAATGATTGGTCCAGATAATTCAAATATAATTCATTAGTTTTTCTTCATGTGTTTAATAACATAAAGTTATTAAGGAATTTATGGTTGACCCATTAGTGTGGGAAAACTATAACAATACTTAACTTAGATTCTTTCCTTCTTTAATCCAATTAACTCTTAAGCATAAGCCTAATTGCATTGGATTCTTTTTGGTGCATTACAAATTTTAATTTCTCATAAGCATATCATTGAAGGCTTATAATCAAGTAGTTAATTAAATTAAAGAATCTTCGGGAAGGATAATTAAATTGATTGCTTAATGATTTGAACCTAATAAATCCATAAAACCTACTTAATCACTTTCCTTAAATATGTTAAGTCACCAATGTGGGATGGGGAAAACACTAAGTGCCATTTCTCCTCTTTAGGTCTTAATGATTCAAACACCAAAATCAAAATTCATAATAATTTTGGTTAGTCTTAAAGAATATTTATTTGGCTTGATTTTCCTTAAGACTTAATGTAATTGAATATGTTATGTGACAATATTTAAATACCTCTTTTCAAGTATCATAATTATCCATGCCATTTTTGTCATATATTCATAAAGCTTATAGATGTACGGTGGCCGACTCAAGGAGAAAGTTTGTAGACTTACATCTACTATGTGTGGTGTATCCACTGGGTGGGTCACTGTCAGCATAGCGAGAACCAACCAACCTAAGGTACCCATCAATGTGCGATGATCAATCTAAGAAGAAGGCTTGTAGACTTACGTCTTCACAGATGGAAAGGATCGCTGGGATAGTCAGTCATCGAAAGGATAGATGTTATCCAACCTAGGGCGACTGCTAAGCGGGGTGTCCCATATAAGGACTAGACCCATACTTGAAGTAGTCGGGAGGTAAGGAGCCACTGGGGGACTTATCCTAAGCCTCAAATATACTCGATACAATCAGTGCATGATGGCTAGCTCAAGAAGAAAGCGTGTATCCTTACATCTTCTTAAATAAAGTCGACATGGGATAGCTTACCGGCTGCGTAGTAAGGCCTACCAAACCAACAAGGTGCTCATCAGTTTGTAATGGTCAAGTCAGGGAGAAAGTGTGTAGACTTACATCCTCCTAATAAGGAACCACTGGGGTGACACACTAGCAAAGTAGCATGTCAACCCAACCTAGAGTAGCTAATGAGTGAGTGCCACTGAGGGGATTTAGCCCACATCAAAGTAGCCCGAGATAAAAGATATGTGTTTATTTTATATGCGATTGTGTGTAGTTTGTGTTGGTGTTGTGTTGATAAAGGATAGGACGCCACTTGGGTTTCTTATACCTACCCTAAACACATCATGGCAGATTTGCAAGCAAAGATATTTCTCAACATCGAATAGATGGTATTTGAGATAAAATTTTCATTGATAATTATTTTCAAATAAGATTTATGAATAATATTTCTTTAGATAGAGCCTGTTGATCGAAAGTATTGGGAGCTCTCCCTTATGATTTAAGAGCTGATAAGATCCTCCTTGGTAGGCCATCTCCATGGCAAAAGGGTCTTCCCAAGTGGGTTCAAACTTGCCTCCCATCTTGTGATGAGTAACAATTGGTCTCCTTAGAACTAAAATAAGTTCACTTACTTGAAAAGCTCTAGGATAGACCAACTTGTCGTCAGCTTGAATCATCTTGGCTTTGTATAACTCGAGGTTCTGGCATGCCTGTAGGCATTTCTCCTCCAAACCTTTGAGCTCTTCTAACCAAAACTTATCATTTTGCTCCATTGTGATCTTGTTGCCCATAGTTGTCCTTAGTGATGGAAGTTGGACTTCTAATGGTAGAACAGCTTCAGACCCACACACTAAGGTGACAGGGGTAGATTGAGTTAGAGTTCTATATGTGGTGTGGTATGCCCTGGAAGGCTTCAACTTACTGCTCATGTCAATATCGCTTATTATTGTCAAGTGTATTCTTTAATATTTAGATGAGAGTTTTGTTGAAGGCTTTTGCCAAGCCATTTGCCCTCGGGTAGTAGATGGTAGAATATCTCCAATCTATGATATGTCTCTGGGCAAAGTTGTTGATTTTAGTGCTCTTGAATGCAGTATTATTATCAGATATAATTTGTTAAGGCACCCCAAACCTATGTACGATATGGTTCCTAAAAAACTAGAGCATATTCTGAGTTATGGCCTCTCTGAGTGGGACTGCCTCTGCCAACTTAGAAAAGTAGTCTGTGGCAGCTAGGATGAATTAATGACCTTTGGAAGAAGGAGGGTCAATCAGACCCACTATGTAGGTACCCCAACACTCAAATGGCCATGAGGCCAATGTAGGGTGTAGAATTTTGGGTGATTGGTGTAAGACCACACCATGCACCTGACATTGGTGGCATCGCCTAGCTATATCCATGCAGTCTATGATCATTAAAAGCCAATAGTATCCTAGCCTCTTGATCTTGGCTTTTATCTTAGAACCGGATTGGTGCGCTTTGTATAAACCTGAGTGTACCTCGATCATGATCTTACAGACTTCATGTTGTCCAAATAGCGTAACCACATATGATCGAAGGACCGTCGGTATATGGTGTACCCATGAGAGCGTTGGAAAGGGCTCTCTATTTTACCTGATGGGCTAGGGACTTTTCTTGAGCTAATTTATCTATATTTAGATAATCTATGAATGGTTTCCTCCAATCTGACTCATCATCCTTTTTGGCAATGATAACCTCCCCTTCAAGAGAGAGTATCTCGATGAGTTCAGCACCAATAAGGGATAAGAAGTGCCTATTTTGGACCCTTATTGGTATGGACTCATCTTCTAGACATGCCAACTCTTTATCAAGCTTGGCTAAAGCATCTGCTATAATATTTTCTCCTTGAGGAATCTTGTAAATGGTAACCTCTAGGATTTGGGCTAACAACTCCATAGTGTACTTGTGGTAGTGATGGGGCTTAAGCTTTAGAACTTTATAAGACCCAGCGATTTGGTTGATAACTAATTGAGAATCCCTAAAAATATTGATATTCTGTATGCTTAAAGTAATGGCTAACTCTAGATCGATAATCAGAGCCTCATATTCAGCTTCATTATTGGTGCATAGATTGGATAGATGATATGAGAATCTCATCACATCAAAGAAATTCACGTTAGAGAACTCTCGAAGAGAATATCATGGTTCTTATCCCTTTTGAAAGGAAGCCACACAATCAAAATATATCTCCCAATGATGAATTCTAGTATCCCCTAATTTCAGGATTTATTCATCAGGGAGGTCATCACTAAGTGGGGAATCAACAGAAAGTGGGTGTGCTGCTATGAAATCTACTAGTGCTTATCCTTTCACCGCACAGAGTTGTACGAAAGTAATATCAAACTGCTACAAAATCATGGACCACCTCGCCAACCATCTGGATAGCATCGGCCATGTCATAAGATATTGCACTATGTTAATCCTAGAGATCAAGTTCTGTAGCTTTTGGGATGCAAAGATTAAAGCTAGGCAATGCTTTTAAATGGGTGGTTAATTTTCCTCAGCAAGGATTAGACGATGGCTGAGGAAGTAGAGTGCATTCTCTTTCCTTTTGTCATTGGCTTGGGCCAACAAAGTGTCAAGGGTGTCATCTAATGCAGCGGTATAGAGGATCAATGGCTTGCCCGGGATAGAGCCTGCTAGAACTGGTAGCGTCATCAGGTAGTGCTTGATGTCTTCGAAGGCATGCTGGCACTTGTCATCACACTTGAACTTGACATCCTTTTTTATAGGTGCTGAGAATGGATGGCATCTTCTTGATATGTTGGATATAATGCATCTTATATACACCAACGGCCCTTCGAATGATCTGAGTTGAGTTAAACTTTTAGGGGTTGGCATTTCTAATATCGTCTTGATCTTCTTCGGATCAATTTCAATTCCTCAATGTCATACAATAAACTCAAGGAATTTCCCTGAAGCTACTCTGAATGCACACTTCAGGGGATTCATTTTAAGGTTAAATTGTCTTGACCATTTGAAAACTACTCTCAAGTCAAAAAGATGGTCTTCCTTTTCTTTACTTTTGACTACATGATCATTAACATAGCACTTGATTTGATGATGAATGAGTTCATCAAAGATTCGAGTCATGGCTCGCTAGTAGGTAGCACTGGCATTTTTAAGACCGTAAGGCATGACCCTATAGTAAAAGATTTCGATCAGGGTTCAAAAAAGTAATGTTTCTTTCATCCTCAAGGGCCATCTTTACTTGGTTATATCCAGATGAGCCATCCATGAAAGTAAAGACTGCATGAGATGAGGCAGTGTCCACCATCAATTTCAATATTGGTAGTGGAAATTCATCTTTTAGACATGCCTTATTTAGATCCCTAAAATTGATGCATATGAATTTGGTCATTCATTTTTTTAACTGGGATGACACTGCCAACCAGGTAGGATATTTTTCTTCCATGATAAAGCCAACATCGATCAGTTCCTTAACTTCAAAAATGACCTATTGTTCAATGTCTAATCGCATGTGTCTAGGAGCTTGCTTGATAGGGTTAGCACTAGGCTCTATTACTAGTTTGTGGACTGTTATGTCAGGAGATAAATCAGGCATCTCTTCATAACTCCATGTGAAGTAGTCCTTAAAATCAATTAATAGCCTAACTAAGTCATTGGTTTCAGTTTGGTTTAACAAAGAACTGATGTATGTCAGATGTGGATTTTCTTCAGTTCCTAAGTTGATTTCCTAGAGCTCGTCGATGGTTGACCTGATCTCCTCTTCAAACTTTGGTGGTGCATCTTTGACTTCAAAGGCATTTAGATCATTTGAAGTTTCTAAATACACCTACTCATATGAGTGAGCATGATTTGAAAAGAACCTATCAGATTCCAAAAGATTAGTAATGACTAGACAATAATCATCATCATCAACTAGACCCACTATATAGAATCTTAGTCCTGGTCTTGTTTGAGGATGTCTACTTTGGTTGTCTAATAACCTTTCAAAGTAGTTTGACCTATGTTTAGACCAAGTATGTGGGACTAATCCTTTCTTTGCTAGATTAAGAACACAAGGTGAGTACCAATCAAAAGAAAATTGTATTAAATCTTTATATAAATCATTCTCAAGTTCTACATCAGCTTCCTGACTTGAGGATGATGCTCCCAAAAAGAATCTATGAGTCTTCCCATCTATGAATGACTTAGGGGCTTCCTTAACTACCAAACCCTCAACTTTTTGTGAGGAAAGTGGGGTTAAAGCTAAGGTTCCCTACTGATGCCTAGTTGTTTCATATGCAGATTTGGATACATTTATGCTTTGCTTTGGAGCTCAATCTTCATTACTATCCTACTCAAGTGTCACCTCAAAAGGGAACTGTTATTGAGAAGAGCTGGCTAGTGTGCTAACCATATAAAACCCATCCTCTAAACTAAATTCTAAGTTTATGTGGATAGTAAGTGTACTCCTGGTAGCTGAGACATACCTCCAATTGGGTGGCCAATAGGGAGGCTTTCCACCTTGAGGGTTACCTCTGAACTATCCTCTTTCTTCTCCTGGTGGAGGTCGGGTCATCCTACCCATATGTTCAAATGGAGTAATGAACTGTGGGTGGAATCGAATCTCGGGCTCTATATCTTCTCCTGAGTCCATATCTCGCTCCCTTTTATTTTCCTTTTCTTCTCTTTGTTCTTTTCTTTTTATTTTTCTTTATTTTCTTTTTGTCTCTCAATGGGGATCTTGACTAGATTCACAAGAATGGACTTGTTGATTTTGGGGGAGAAAATAAGATGCATCCTTATATATCCCGACCTCATGAACTGTGAATGGTTTGAGATCTCCTTTGACACAATACTCCTTCCCACCTCTCATGAACTTCATGCACTGATGTAGAGAGGATGGAACTATGTTATTTTCAGGTATCCATGGTCTCCCAAGCAAAGAATTGAAAGATGTATATAAGTCTATGATATGAAACTTAGCTTCAGTCTTCTAATCATCTATTTCTAATGGCAACACTATGGAGCCTAAGGCCCTGTAGCCTTGTTTATTGAATCTTCTCAACATCATCCTCTCTTTTTAGAGTTCGGAGATGTTAATCCTCAAGTAAGAAAGGTTTTTTAGACTCATAATGTTGATTGATGCACCTTGGTCAACCAGAACTCTTGATAACATGTATCTACCAATGTCCATTGTAACATAAAGTGGGAAGTTATGCTTGGTCATTCATTCCTAGAAGCAAGTCTTCATCGCTAAATGAAACTCTTAAGATGCCTTTTGAGCTATATGCCTCCTCTTCACTAGCGGTCAGCTAAGCTAAGCATATCTTTGGATCAAGAAGAGCCTTGATTAGAGATTTTCTCATCTCTTTGGATAAGACAAGGGTGTCATATATGCTTAACTTAGCTGGCAACTTTCTAAGATGAGCTAGAATATTATAACCAACTTTGACTTAATCCTCCACAAGCATATCTATAGGTGGAGCATCCTATGGAGGGGTTATCTGCTCATTAGAACCAAATGATTAGTTTACCCTTATCCTGAGGTGCTACCTTAGGAGGTAGAACTTTGCCACTACACAAGTTGACTTCAGTGACTTCATGGAATGATGAACTTGTAGAAAGTTCTACCTTCTCATCAAGTATACCTACAGCTTCTCCTATAGGATCTTTAAAGTCAATTGACTCTAAGTCAATCTCAAGAGGTGACCCCGATTGATTTTGAAAGAAAAAGTCTGATTCTGAATCAGAAAAGAGGGGATCAGAATGACTAGAGCTATTATTATTTTCTAAACTTGGAGAGTTTTCAAGAGGAATAAAATCTAAAGTATCAAAAGTGGACAATATGTAAGTAAAAGCATTCTTCATTGATTTCTTCTTGGGTGGGGGTACATGATAAAAATTAAATAAACTAAGCGGGGTAAGGGATTTAATGCCCTTGTCCACTGATACAATGCTCCTGCTAGTAGAAGAGGAGCTAGCAGAGGAAGAAGTAGTAGCTGTAACTGTGGATGGAGTGCTGGACTTGAATAGTGGTTGCGCTACTGAACTATCCTAGGCAAGTAGGGTGAGTTGCTGCAATTGCTGCTAGGTTGTCACCTTCTTCAAGTTGTCCTTTGTAACTTGCAAATTTATGTTGATGTTGAAAGTTTGAGCTACCTCAGGCAGTTGTAAAGAGAGTTTCTTGATCTTAAAAACTACTTTTTTAGAGGTTCGGGATAAGGCAATATCCCAACCTTCTTTACTCTTAACAGGATCGTAAGTATCCCCAAGAATTACTCTAATAGAACTAGATGATTATTCTAAAAACTATTTCTTAGGGATAATTACAGTGCTTGACTTGTAGCTATGCTCAAGCTAGTCCTTAAAAGCAATACAATCCTCTAAGACATGGCTAATCATGCAGTGGTAGGGGCAATAGTTAGGATCATTACTCTTGCCCATTTCCTCCGGCCTCTTGGGCTCCGGTAATTGAAAGTCAGGTTTCTTTAAGAGATTCTTAAAGATTTTTCTAACTACCTACCTCTTGAATAAATATAGCATATTTAATCTACTCGCAAGAGTATGTGGGTAATAGCTACCTAGTGGTGGGTAGGAGTACCGCAGCTAGGTAGACTACTGATGTGATGGGAATGGCTGTTGTGGCGGCTATGATGGCCAATCTGAAGGCCAAGGTGGTGGCAGACGAGCTGGTAAAGGAGGCTATTGAGCTCGAGGTCTCTCATACTGGACTCTGGCTGGCTACTTCCCTCTATCCACTGACACAACTGTGCCTGGCTTCTTCTCAAACACCTTATGTGGCTTGGATTGAGATAATTGGTCATGAAAGAGAAATTATTTGGCTTCCTATTGTAGACTAGCTACCTTGTTGATTAGTTTCTCAAATATCTTGATTGTAAAGCCCTTAAGCATGAAGGCGACCGAGCCATGAATATTCTTGAGAAGAATCTCAATGGCATGTTGTTCGGACAGCAGTGGCTCATATTTCATGCTCAAGTTGTGTCACCTGAGAATATAATCAATAAGGGACTCATTGGGAACTTGCTTTGCTACAACGAGGTTGCCTATAGTCACTCTTTAATGGGCTTCAGCAAATCTCTTAATGAAGAAGTGCTCCAATTCAACAAAAGTCCTCACTGAACTATTGGACAGTTCGGCGTACCAATTAAATGCAACCCTTGCTAAGCTGTTGATAAAGAGGCTGAACAAGAGTGCATCACTACCACCGGTGCTGCAATAGTCGATGCTAAAATATGCTATATGCTAATGCGGGTTCCCAGAGCCATCAAAGATCTTGAAGGAAGGTGGTACAAAACCCTTGGGGTATTGGACTACATCGAATTCCTCCAGGTATGGTCTACCCATTAGAATGGGCAAGTTCCCCCTGGCTTTCATCATCGCTTCCCTCACCTGCTGCTCTACCATATACTTAATATCCTTTTCATGCATGGAGGTACCATCTATGACCTTCCTATGCAAGCTACCAGCATGATCATCTGTAGGAACGCATCTAGGATGATCAAGTATAAAACTCGGTCGATCGCCACCATAAGAGAAGGTGTGAAACTAGGGTGAAGTCGCAATGCTAGATCGCCATCAACTCCTCTACTTTCTTCTCCATCCTATCAATGTGATCATCCTTCTGCCTAAGCTGGTGGGGGAGGTGCTGGGTTGAGTGAGAAGTGCCACCTTTCTCGAGCATGACACCTTTCTGGCTATGTTGATCCCGTTGTAAGGATCCCCGTGTGTCAACAATGTGGACTTCAGCTGTGTCGACCAACATGCCATCCTTATCAGGATCAAAATTGACTTTATCGTCATTCTGATCTGAATGGTCACTCCTGAGAATTTATATTTTCTCGACAAAGTAGTCTGTTAATATGTCATCTATTGATCGATCTATTATGCCTAGCTGGACTGATACGAACACCCATTGATGGCTAACCGTAGAACTATGCTCATTTATCTTTATGCATCAAATACTACCCATTGATAAGACTTTCTCACTAGGAGGATCAACTATCATGGGGACTATGTCTATGTCCCCTCCCCTCTCTCCTTCTATCTATTATGGAGGTGGTGCGACCATGATGCTCTTGGGTCTCCACTCCTTCCTAACCATAGCTGAGGTAGGAGATCGAGCAGGGGACCTCAATCTCACCTCAACAGGTGGAATGGATGGAGCGGGATCCTTAGGCAATAGCTGGATCACCAGTGGGGATGGCCTTTCCCTGAATGGGGGCTTCAAAAGCTTGATGAAGGTAGTAGATGTCTGTGATGGTGGACGAGTGGAGTGCGGATGGCAAAACACGCCTTTAGTTGGAGATCTCCTCCTACGTCAGACTATGCCAGTAAGAACAATGTTATCTAAATAACGACTCGACGATCATGGAAATCTATCAGACGGCCAACTCAAAGATACCATCTCTCTCTCTCTCTCTCTCTCTCTCTCTCTCTCTCTCTCTCTCTCTCTCTCTCTCTCTTTCCACATGGGCATCTTGAGCCTCCACTCTCTCCACGTGGATCCACCCTAACGCCTCTAGGATCATAGATCTCAAGTCAAATAATGCACCAGACTCTGAGCATCCATAAGCTCTGTCGACCTAATGAAGAATAGTCCTAAGGCCAGCATAGGGCTTCCTATGCTCCCTAGCCAATGTCTTTAAGTGTGTTGGTGATGGAGGAGATGTAGTGATCTTCCTAAAATCCTCATCTCCATCTGTGGCAGAGAGGGGGTGAATCATACTACCACTCAGGAGTGGAGAGGTCTCATGAGGAGAACCCTTCTCGGTGATGTGAGAAGCAGCATCTATCTCTCTGGCTACCCACTCATGATGTCACTTGACCTTCCAATTTTTGTTGTGATGCTGTGTGCGGGTGAGTAAAGCAGAATGAAAACTAGAACCTACCTTGAAGGTAAAGGAGACTATCTCAGAGTCTAAGATAGTCTTCCCCTTTAGGGTGACCAAAGAGGAGGTAGTAGCTCTCACTGGAGCCATGGCAGGGGCAACTGACTAAACCCATGCTGAAGCATTTGCCACTGATACTGACACTGATCTGGGGGTGAGAACCATGGTAGCTTTTCTCTTCAATGAGGGGAACTCGGAGTAAGATGGAATGTAGAAGCGGATAAGTGGCTTCTGTCCCACCACCTCCTCCCTACTGACCATTGTGATCCCCTTACAAGTAACTCAGACTCCCTAAAAATCATGGACAAAGTAAATCAGATGTGTGGAGGTAATCATGGTGAGATTTTTCTGATCTAAGGCCAAATCTACACCAGAAGGGAAGGAGAAAACAAACTTGAGACCATGACGCGACCGAAGGCTAAAAAAAGACTAAGTCAAAATCAGCATTTATTGAAACATAATTGAGTCAAACCCATGTCTAGATATTTGTCTTCAATCATTGACATCTATATTTGATTTAGAATTTGAAACCATACTTAACAAATTTAGGTATGCTAAGTGGGGTTCATTGAATTTTTGGAGAGATTTTTTATATTTGGAGGAGAGACATTGTCATATCATTTTAATTTAGAACACATACTCAACCAATTTAAGTAGGTTGAGTGAGGTTCAAATATTTGAAGAGACTTTGAAAATATATGTATTATATGTCTTGTTTGAAAATTTGATTTACAAAACCTTTATTTAGCAAATTTAGGTATGCTAGAAAAGTTTTGATTATATGTTTGAAATTTTTGTGAAAGCATTTTTACTTGTGATGTTTGTTTGTTATGTGTGTGATATATATTGATTTGATTTAAAGATGGGACCTTCACTTAATAAATTTGGTATGTTAAGTAGAGACCAAATGTGCTTGATTTTTGTTGTTCTGATTTTGAAAATGAGGCTCTTACTTAACAAATTTGGTATGTTAAGTAGAATCCAAATGTGATTTGATTTGTGTTTTTTTGTTTTGAAAATGAGGCTCTTAACAAATTTGGTATGTTAAGTAGGAGCCAAATGTGTTTGATTTGTGTATGTTTGATTTGAAAATGAGGCTCTTACTTAACAAATTTGGAATGTTAAGTAGGAGCCGAATGTGTTTGATGTGTGTATGTTTGATTTGAAAATGAGGCCCTTACTTAACAAATTTGGTATGTTAAGTATGAGCCAAATATGATTTGATTTGTTAGCTTGTTTTTTTTTTTTTTTTGAAAATGGGATCCTTACTTAACAAATTTAGATATGTAGAAATAAGATCCAATTGTGCATCAAATGTTTATTTTATTTTTATTTCAAAAAGGGAACTCTTATTTAACAAATGTGGGTATGTTAAATCAGGTTCAATTATTTCATGATTTGAAAAGGGAACTCTCATTTGACAAATTTGGGTATGTCAAATGGAGTTCAAATGTGTTTTGATTTTGAAAGAGGGAAATCTATTTAACAAATTTAGGTATGTTAAATAGAGTTCAATTTTTTTTATGATTTTTGAAAATGGAACTCTCATTTGACAAATTTGGGTATGTCAAATGAAGTTCAAACATGTTTTGATTTTTATGTGTGATATTTGCCTTTGAAAAGATGGAACTCCAACCTCAGCACATATGGAATATGCTAAGTGGAGTTTCAATTTTATGTCATGATTTTATTTGAAAATAAGATCTTCATTCAACAAACCCAAGTATGTTGAAATAGAGATAGCTATTTTCAAAAAAGTGCTTTTGAAAAAGGGGAAACTCCAACTTTAGTATATATGGAATATGCAAAGTGGAGTTTTCTTTTTTTTATGTCATGATTTCATTTGAAAATAAAATCTTCATTCAACAAACCTAGGTAGGTTAAAATAAAGATAGTTATTTTCAAAATTGTGCTTTTGAAAAAGGGATTTTAAAATTATTTGATTTTGAAAAGAACCTTCATGTAACAATTATAGGAATTGTTAAATGAGGTTTGGTTATCTTTATGTCATTAAAGAGAAACTTCTTATGAATTTTGTGCAAATCTCTTATTATGTGAATTTTAGAAAAGTGTTTTTGAAAAGTGTCATTTAGAAAATTTTGCTTTTGAAAATTGCCATTTTAAAAAAATGATGTAATTTATTGAGTATAAGATGACCTTGCTTCACCAAGCTAGTGGTAAAAATGTTCTAAATTTTTAGTCATCTCTTTTTACTAGTTGATTCATTTTTAACCTATTGGGGGACCCAATAGGGGTTTCAGGACCTACATAGAGTAAGGTCCTAAAATGTAAAGGATGTGGCTAGCTTTGCTTAAGAATGAAATAAGCTAAGTGCCAACAGAAATAAAGATAGTCTCGGACCTATATAAAATATAAGTCCACTATCGATGCTTGGAGACATCTATTATCTACTAAAGATGGAGAGGAACCATCCCTAGCAGAGTCATCAAAAAAAGTTGTGGTGTTTAATTTTGGTATGTATATGGAGGACAGCATGCAGATCTGAGGGTGTACTTATTGAAGTGATCGGGTACGACATTGAGGTATGATATACTATCTCAAAAAATAAAGACATCACCCTTCAATGGACTTAATCACCAAATAAGGACTCCTAAGGCATGATGGGTCTTTAAATACACTAGAGATTTTTTTCCCTACTTTATATAGATGACTAAAGTAGGGTTTATATTAAATCGAGTTCTAAAGTTCCCTATGGGGACAAGCCCCTATAGTTAATTACATCCTGAAAAAGGTGAGTTCCTTGGGAATCCTCTCAATTAAAGTAGGCAATTATTGTCTCCATAGAATTCAAGGGTAAGACTATCAATAAATTGGTTATGTTTGGAAAATCAAATGAGAAAGATCAAAAGGAGAGACTTATTTTTGGAAGCCAAAGGGAATAAGTAGGAAATGTTCATGATACTAAGAAATCTAGTGAGCATTTCAATCTATCTTTTGGTTGGGCTTTATAAATTTGAAAGTGAGGAGAATTATTTATTTGAGTTAAAATTTTATTAAATCACTAGGGCTTATAATCGATCAACCCAAGGTTAGGGGAATGCCTAAGAGGTCAGGATTTATACTAGTAGCCCAAAGAAAATAGCTATCTTGAATCCTAATTTGAGGGAGATTTAGCAAGAGCTAGAGCACGATCTAAATCTAAGTGGAGATGGGTATATGGTTCACCTCCACAAGAGAGAGTAAACCACCTGACTGCTAGACTTATAATCACCTTGAGTAACAGCCAGCTAACTCCTCCGACACTTTAAAACTGTAGGCAAGTCATATGATTTACAAGATAGTTATGTTGTTATTATTTAGAAAGAAACTAAAGTCCTTAAACCCACTCTCTAAGAGACTAGAGCATGAGTGTTATGAGTAATGACGTAGTCTAATACAAATATTTTCAATTTTATTTGATTTTTGACACTTCATTTTAACAAAGGCCATAGGATTTCAACATGTATAAATGCATGATGAAATGAGATTATGGGCTAAATCAAAAAGAAAGAGGTGTTTTTCACGACAGAGGAGACCCTCAAAGGTCAAGTCCTCCCTTATCGTGCAAGGATGGAAACCCACTCTTAGCAAGAGAGAAATAATATGAATGCATGATATTAAGCATACAACATTCAGCTAAGGGGTTATTAAATCTTTTAATTATTTTGATTTAATGCCTAGGCTTTATGTGAAGTTAGGAATTATTTAAAATTTTAGTTATAAGTTATAATTGGGGTAGAAAATTTATTTTTTACTAAGAGCCTGACCGAAACTAGGTCACACATTAAATCGCCATTCATAAAGAAATTATGAAGAGGCATGCCATTTCTATTACGCAATTATTCATAACATAAAATAATTTATAAATCTAGTGCAAAAGAATAAAAGGTTGGTGCGGTTGGGTACTTTCGTACAACCTAAAAAGAAAAATGGGTAGCCGAGCTTTACCCTTATACAACCCAAAATATAAAAGAAAAATTACAATTTATAAATGAATAAATGTTATAAGTGCCTTCTAATCTTCAAGTCTTCTTATCTCTTTCATTTCTTCATTTGATTTGAATATGCTTATTTCAAAGGCATCATAGGGCCTCCCAGGATAAATCCTTCTAGCCACTGCTCATCCTAATCTCCCATAACACTAATCCTAATTCTTAGTGCAAAATTATATTAAAAATAGGAAAAGTAAATCTAACTACACCTGCAAAATAAGTGTTAGATAAACACGCATATAACCTAAGTAGTTATATATATAATTTGGACTTAGCATCCTGCACATTGGTAACCAAGCCCACCTGTTCTAATTTGGATTATGCTTAGGGGTTAAGCAACCTACAAAAGAGAGCATTTGTATTTGTTTTAAGCACCCCTTAAGCATAATCTTGTGAAAAAAATATGATTAGGCTAATCACAGCCTACCATCAGGTCTATGAAATATACACCATAACATCTAGTCTAAAATAATACTTCACAAAATAAAACATACATCATACCATACACCGCCATAATATAAAGCTAGAAATGATGACTTAGTTCTAATGTGCATGTTAAAGTTTGTGTGGCATGTCCTAACTAGGCATTAAGGTTATTGTTATCTAAATGTGAAAGGGCATTTGATCATAAGAGATTGATTTCACTTCAAGTTGTTTAAATGATTTGATAATTTTACTTAAAGTTTTCTTTTATTTTATTTGATTAACACCTAGCAACTAAGTGTTATAAAGAGAAGAAAAAAAAAAGAGGATTACTCTCTTTCATCCCTACCTTAAGTCATTTCTGAAGCATGTTAATTAATTAATTTTCTTTAGTGAATGGTTTATTACACATTTTAAATTAATCTTTAGTTTAGGCTCACTTTAAATAATCATATTCATTAAGAGAGACATCTTAAGATTAATTAGAATGAATTACTACCACATGACACATGTGCATTCATTTATTTTCATCATATATAGCATGCATATGATATTAAATCCTAAGTATATCTACACATATAATATATCTTAGCACACTTAAATGATGGATGTAAGCATGTGCATTTGGAATTTAGATGTTTCAATTGATTGAATTATTTTATCATATTAGTTTAAAGCTCGATCTAAATTCTTATATAAAAATACATAAGAATGAAATTACATAGGTACGTGTCATTGTTAACCATGGAAGTGAGGTAATCAAATGACCTCCTTAGGGCTAGCTAAAGCCTCATATTCTCGCGATGTCCAAACTATATACCCATTACATTCAAACATATGTAAGTTTATACACAGGAACATAAGGAAGAAGACCTTAAACCATGTGATCAATCAATTCAATCACTTGAATGAATATGAATGCATGTATTCCTTAATAGAAAAGAGGATTTTCATTCATTAGCTAAACGCACATACAAGTGTATAAAAGTTTTAAGTGGATACTTTGCCACTGTTAAACCAGGGGAGTGAGTTAAAGACCTCCTTGGGGCTACTTAAAGTCGTGCATCCCCGGAATGTCCAGACTTGATATACCCGCTACTCTTAAATACACATGAATGTGTAAAAAACTACAAGAATGGAAATCATGCAAAATTTGTATTTCTTTTTAATTGAAAGGAGATTTTCATTCATTAGATAATTGTACATATCAGTGTATAAAATTTCTAAGCAAGTACTTCATCATTTTTAACCATGGGAGTGAGATAAAGGCCTCATTGGGGCTACTTAAAGTCATGCATCTCCAGAATGTGTAGACTAGATATACCCACTACTCTTAAATACACATGAATGTACAAATAACCATAAGAATGGAAATCATGCTAAAGTTATATTCTTGGAATATTTATGCATATGGAATAAATTCTTATCTAAATTCTAGTATTGAGGCATTAAGAATGAAATCAAATGGAGTATGTACCATTGTTAAACCAGGGAAGTGAGGTAATTAAATGACCTTCTTAAGGCTAACTAAAGCCTCATATTCCTGGGATGTCCAAGCTATATACCCATTAACATTCTTACTTACATAAATCAATGCATGAATGAAAGATAATAAACTTCACATCATACACTTAAGCTATAATCATATACATCTCCTATGTATTTATAACTAGCATTCATAGCATATATAATCATTCATTTATAAGTTTTGGAAAATAGATTTGGATTTAGTAATGATAATGGCCACACATATATTAATTTAAATCAACACATGCAAGCTTGACATAAAGGAAACTATTTAATTTAAAAAAATTTTGCAAGAGATGAATGCATGAATCAAGTGACATGCAACATTTAATATGATTGGAAAGAAATAAAGGGACATAAGCACATGATTTCATTCAATCCAACTAACTCTTAAGGACAATCCTACCAAATAAGTTCATTTAGAATAAACCAAAAATTCTTAATGTCATTTTCGATTTAATGTTTGATTTGATTTAAGAACTATGAGAGGAGGTTTGCTAATCCTAATCTCATTCCCTATGTGTGAGTTAATTTGATCTAATGAGAAGGAATTAGATTGATTTTTATGGATTAATTAGGTTAAGGCATGAATTAAATCAATTAATTAAACCCTTACCTATGTTACCCTAAGGAATTAATCAAATGATTATGAGCCAATGAAATATGCAAATGAATTGAAAGTAAATAGAAATGATCTTATGAAATGAAAGGGGCCCAATACAATTAACTCACAGTCATTAATTAATTAAGCTTAAGGAACTAACTTAATTACTTTTATAGTTTTCTCATACATGTGAGCTAACCATAATTTTATTAAATCTTTTTAGGTTATTGAACACCTAAAGCTCTACCCATGGATCAATTAAGGGAAATCAGATACAATTGCCCTTTTAATTAGGTTAATCAAGTCGTTAACACATTAATCCATTCCTCTTTACTTAATAACCAAATATAATTGATTAACCTTTAAAATGAAATGGGCTTAAGGGAGAAAAGGTTGGGAAAGAGGTCCCAACCTAATTCCCTAAGCCTCTTACTTAATCAAACATGATTTGGTATGATTTAAGTTTCAATTTAACTAATTAAGTCATTAATTAGTTAATTAATCTTTACTTAGCATTTTTGTTGAAAAAGAGAAGGAAACTTAGGGGAAAGATTAGGAGGGAGGCCCCAATCCAATTCACTAAGTCTCTCCTCTATTAAATAGTGATTAAGGGGTCTAATTTGTTGATTAATTACTATTCACATGCTTAATTATCACTTAAATAAGTTAAGACAATAATTAGGGCTTAAGCAATCAATTTCTCTAATTAATCAAATAATAAATTTCAAGAAAAATAGGGGAGGTAGAGATCATTCCCCTAAATATTCTCAAAAAATTTGAAATTGATTGGTTAATTAATTAGGGAGTAATTAGGCTAATTAAATTTCTAATTAAACCCTAATTAAGCTAAAATTACTACTCAAAATTAATTTAGAATAATTTTAATGGATTCCCCCTCTGAAATACCTTTAAAATGAGCCATTATTTATTTATTTATTTTGGATTTTTCTACAATTTGTTATGAATTACTGAAGTTTTAGCATTAAAACTCATTAAATCAACTAATTAAGCCTTAATCTCATCAACGCCACATGGCATGCTAATGTAGTGCGCTTTCCATGTGGCGTCGTAGGATTGGCTATTAAAGTAGTCACATCCGCGTGCTGAGTCAACTGGTGGCGGATGCGGTGTTGATCTCCACCATCCGATCTCAGATCGGATGGCGTAGATTAATCTCATGGCATACAAGGAAAAAATAGAGGAAATCTAGCATGATTTCATCAGAGCCGCCCATTCCAATCATGCAGAATGGACGGCCCGTGATTCTTCTTTTTGTGAACAATGAATGATGGAGTATATCCTCCATGGATCATTTGATCCAAGCTCACTCAAGCTCGGATGAACTCCAAAATTAACCCACACCATCAGGGAATGAATCCACACACATCCAATGGTCAAGATTGACTCACATGCAAATTTTCTTCAAAAAGCTCCAACCAAAATTGTTTATTTCTACTATTTTGAGGAACTACCTCATCGGAGCTCAAGATCAGAGGTAGGATCGATGGAGGTAGCTTCGTCTAGTAAAGACGAGGCACTGTTGAGTAGCACGCAAGAAAATTCCCCTTGGTTTGCTCTTTGGATCAACTTTTGTCACTTTGGAGCTCGGTGGTGATCGAAGTCCATCCTCCGTTGGCTTGGGAGCTTGGGAAATGACTTGGGTGGCTTTGACAATGTGCGTGGAAGGTGTGTGTAAGAGGAATTGAAGTTTGGTTGAGAAATGAGGGAGTCAGAATTGGTATTGGAGTGTCATATTTTGATTTCATACGGTAAGAGGAAATGTCAAAGGAGGAAGGCTTGGAATCACTCTAAGGATTGCAAGGAGGCTCGAATTCTCCCTTAGAAGCTTAGACGATTTGAATTAGCTCATTTCTCGTGTGAATTGATGGGTATACCCCTCAGTTTGCTGAGATTGACAGACGGGATGGCTTCCAATTTTTCAGTCGACCAGCTACCATCATAGCACCAAAGTGTTTGCCATCAAGTCCATGTGACTCGCCTGGATTAGGAGAAGTCATGGAAGGAGGCTCCAAGCTTGATTTGATCAGATTGCCTTCCCTTGATGCAAAGGGTGCTCAATTTGTAAGGAATGTGAGCTCACCTCCCTTTGGTCCATGGCTGACCTATCATGGGTTAGGTGGCTTAGGTGGCTTAGGTGGCTTAGGTGATACCTCATTTGTATGAATGAGGGCTGCCAAGGGGAAAAGAAGAGGGGACTTTGACTTTAGAGGAATGAATCCAATGTGGGAGAGGATCCATGGAGGATTTGCATTGAATTTGGCTCTAAATGGGTTTGGGCTGATTTTGGGCTGACCTAGGATGGGTTTGGGTCAGGTTAGGTCAGCCTCCAAAGTCCCATGGTTTGGTTTTATGGGTTTTGGCTCAATTTGGTCATATGGGCTCAATTTGGGTCATGTTGGATTAGGTTGACCAATTGGTTAAATTGGTTCAAACCAAAGCTTGGGTTAGCTTCAAATGATGATTTAAAGTATTTTGGTTTAAGTGATTTGAATCAATTTGGCTTAGGTTTGATTTTGGCTCATTTGGATTTATATAGGTCAAATGGGCTAACTTGACCAATTTGACCAAATTAGTCAAATTGGCTTAGGTTGGGTGTTGGTTCATGTTCAATTGGTTAATTGAAAATGATTGTAGGCTTTGGTTTAAATCAATTTAGATTTAATTTGGATTTTGGTCAATTTGACCTTTTAGGTCAATTTGGGCTAGGTTGGGTCCAATTGGTCAAATTGGAGCTTTGGTCAAGTTCAACAATGGATTTGGAATGAACTTGAGCCATTGGTTGCAATCAATTTGGGTTAGATCATGATTTGACCCATTTTAGCCTTTTAGGTCAATTTGGGTCAAACGGCCAATTGGGTTTGGTTTGGCTCAATTGAGGGTCAAGTCATGTTCAAACATTGATTATGGGTTGGAGTGAATCAATAATTTAAATCAATTTAGTGTATGATGAGTTTTGGCTAGTTTTGGTTTCATTTGGGCTAAGGGTTGACTTGGTCAAATGATCAAGTTGACTTGGTTTGACCTAACTCAAGGCAATTGGTCACTCTAGGGTAATTGTTGATCATGATCAGGATTGGATGGGCTTGGTTCAATCTAATTTGGGTTGGATTAGAACTTGGTTCAAAAAGGGTCCTTTAGGCCACTTTGGGTCAAGTGAACCAAAATAGGTCAATTGGCTTGATTTTAGTTTGATTAAGGTTTAGTTAGATTTATATATGAGTTTTGGATTGAAATATAAATCCAACTATAATCAATTTGGGCTATGATAGGTTTTGGTTCATTTGGAACTTTCAAGTCAAAAAAGTCTTAACTTGGGCTTGACTTGGGTTGACTTGAATTTGACTTTATGATTGTAAGTTTCATTTATATTTGGGTAGATGATTGAAGGAATGATTGATTCAAGAGAAAATCCAATAGTTTTGACTTGATTTGGATAGAATTTGGCCAAGTTCAAGGAATTGGCTTAAAGGGCTTGAATTAGGTTTTGACTTGATTTTGAACTTGGTTTTGGTTATGTGAATTTATATTTCATTTATATTTGTGAATATAAATGAAGATACAAATGATTTATGAGAACTTGAGTTTGGTGTGATTTGGAAGCAAATTTGACCAAGCCCATGGAAGTAGGTCAAAAGGGCTTAAGTAGAAATTTGATTTAGTTTGATTTATTTTTTGTCATTAGAAGGTGAGTTTCATTTATATATATGAATATAAATAATGGAGGGATAATTGATTTATAAAGAAACCAATTGAGATTGGGTTGATTTACATCATATTTGGCTAAGCCTATGGAGGTAGGTCCATATGGCTTAAGAAGGGTTTTAGCTTGATTTGATTTAGTTTGATTTAGTTTGATTTAGTTTTGGCTATTTGAGTGTGGATTTGGGTTTGAATTTGGTATATGATGGAGGGATTGAATTGATCTTGGAGAAAATCAATTGAATTTGGATTGATTTGAATTTGGCTAAGTCCATAGAATAAAATCATAAAGCTTATGAAGGATTTTGAATTTGGATTTGATTATGGATTTCAATCATTTGGTTTGGAATTGGATTTGGATTTGGTATTTGAATTTGAATTTGATGTTTGGTTTGAGGAGGTAAACATAGGTTGGGTTTAGGCCATAGGATGGGCAAGTCTCCCTAATCCCTAAGGCATAGCCTACCCCTATGGCTAACCCTTCTAAGTCTCTAGGCTTATGTTAAGTGCTCACCTAATCACTAGGAGTGTCTTAAGATTAAAAAGCTCTTAGTGTATGTAAGAGTCCTAGATCTATGATGAGGAGGTTTAAGAATCACTCTAAAAGTGAGGTCAACATCATCCTATACCCCCATAGCACTAATCAAAATTCTTATTTTAAAAATTATATTTATTTGAGAAAAGTAAATCTAACTACACCTGTAAAATAGAGGTTAGCTGAACATACGCATAATCCCAAGAAGTTATACTCATAATTTGAACTGAGCACCCTACACATGGATAACCAAGCCCACCTGTCCTAACTTGGAATATGTTTAGGGGCTTAAGCAACCTGCAAGAAAAGCATTTATATTTATTTTTAAGCTACCCCTTAAGCACGATCCCCTACAAAAAAAATATGATTAGGCTAAATGCGGCCTAACATCCAGTCTAAAACATTAATTCAAAAATAATACATAACATCACACATATATCGTCCTAACTTAGGACTAGAAGTGGTGGCTTAATTCTAATATGCGTGCTAAGGCTTAGTGTGGTATGTCTTAACTAAGCATTAGAGTTATGAATTTTCTAAGTTTGGAAGATTTAATTTAACATGAAGGTTTGTTTCATTTGAAGTTGTTTAATTGATTTCTGAATTTTAATTTATATATTATTTATTTCATATGATTTTTACTTAGAAACTAAGTGTTATAAAGTGGAGGAAGAGGATTGCCCTCTTCCAACCCTACTTTAAGCCACTTTCTAAAGCATATTGATTTGACTTAGTTCTCTTTAGTGAATGACTTATTACATATTTTTTTATTAATCCTAAGTTTAGGCTCACTTCAAATAATTATATTTAACATGAAAGGCATCTTAAGATTAATCTAATTGAATTACTACCATATGATATATATTAAATCATTCATTTCCATCATATGTAACATGCATATGATCTAATACTTAGCATATCTATACACACAATATGTTTTAGCACACTTAGATGATGAATGTATATGTGTATTTAAAGTTTATATTTTCATTTGATTGAATTATTTAATACATGTAATTTTTAAGATTTATTCAAATTCTTATACAAAAATAGATAGGGATGAAATTAAATAGGTGTGTCCCATTGTTAACTAGGGAAGTGAGGTAATTAAATAACCTCCTTGGGGCTAGCTAAAGCCACATATTCCCGGGATGTCCAGACTATATACCCATTTACATTCAAACATATGTAAACTTGTATACATGAACATAAGAGAGAAGGCTCCAAATTGCATGATTAATTAACTCAATCACTTAGCCAATCGTGGATGCATGCAATTTTAAAATAAAAGGGGATTTCCATTCTTTAATTACGTATACATACACATGTATAAAGACATCAACAAGTACGTGCCATTGTTAACCAAGGAAGTGAGAAAATCAAATGACCTCCTTGGGGCTAGCAAAAGCCTCGTATTCCCAGGATACCCAGACTATATACTTACTTGTTTAAATACACATGAATGTATGCATAACTAAGAGAACAAAAATCATGCAAAAGATTATATTTTTCTTTAATTGAATTATTTAGGTATATGATCTAAAGCCCTATCCAAGTTCTAATGTTAAAATACATAAGAATAAAATCAAATGGATACATGCCATTGTTAACCAGAGAAATGAGGTAATCAAATGACCTCCTTAGGGCTAGCCAAAGCCTTGTATTCCTGGGATGTCCAAGCTATATACCCATTATCATTCAAACTTATGTAAATTAGCATATGAATAAAAGAAAGAGAACTTCACTTCATACACTTAAGCTATAAGCACATACACCTTTTATGTGTTTATAATTATCATCACTACATGTATTATTATTCATTTATTAACTTTGGGAAAATACATTTGGATTTAATATAGATAATAGCCACAGATATATTAAGTTAAATCAATACATTCAAGCTTTACATAAAAGAATTTTCATTTAATTTGATTACTTTTGAAAAGATGGATGCATGTATTCAAATGGCATACAACATTTATTATGATAATAAAGGGAACAATCAAGTATAATCATATGATTCATTCAACCAAATTTCTTAAGGATAATCAAATCAAATTAGTTAAAGTAAACCAAAGCTTATTTATTGATTTAGTTTTGGACTCTGATTTAATTTAAAGAGAAGCAGAAATTATCATTTGATGTTGTAAACCCATTCCCACATTAGTGGGATAATTTGATTTAAGAAAAGGTAATTAGGTGAATTTTATGAATTAATTAAGTTGGATCCTTAATTAAATCGATTAATTGCCCTTACCTATGTTACCTTAATATAATTAACCAAACAATTTTGAGCAAACATGATATCCATATCAATAAAAAGTAAACTTGCAATCATCCTAGAAAATAAAGAGGCATAATGCAATTGGCTCACAATTGATAGTTAATTAGATTAAGGAACTTAATTAAGTACTCTTATGGTTTCCTCACACATGTGGGTTAACCATAATTTTCCTAAGTGTCTTTAGGTTATTAAACATTTAAAGATCTACCCATGATTTA
The DNA here is from genome assembly GCA_021442155.1 of Cymbidium sinense. Lineage (NCBI taxonomy): Eukaryota > Viridiplantae > Streptophyta > Magnoliopsida > Asparagales > Orchidaceae > Cymbidium > Cymbidium sinense. The sequence goes on from CM038230.1 coordinate 41,756,764, forward strand.
ATTAATCAAGAACTAATGTTATCATGATTTAAATTTGATTAATTAAGCCATCCAATTAATTAAACCTTTAATTAATCTCGTTTCAATCAATTTTCTTTCAAATGAATTGGACTTAGAAAAAAGATTAGGAAGGAGGTCCTCATCCCATTTCTTTTGTCCATTCATTGTCTAATAGTGATTAATAAGCTTAATTAATTAATTTATTACGTGATTATGGGTTAATTAACCACTTAATTAATGAAGAGAGTAATTAAGGCTTAAATGAGCAATTTCCCTAATTACCTAAGCAAAAAATCCCAAGAAAATTATGGGAGGAAGAGGTCATCCCATTGAATCACCATAGAAAGTTTGAAATTAATTACTTGATTAATTAAAGAGTAATTAAGCTAATTAAATTTTTAATTAAATATAAATTAATCCTTAATTACTATTCAAAATTAATTAAAATAAATTTTAAATGATTCTCCTCTGAAATACCTTTAAAATGAATACTTATTTGCATTTTCTTGGTTTTTCTATGATTTGTTATGAATTATGAAAGTTTAGCCATTAAAAACATTAATTAGCCCTTAATTAAGCCTAATCTCATACGGACCGCTTTCGCTAATGGCATCGGATTGGCCTCTTAAGTGTGGATTCATTAACGCTGGCGAACATGCTTTCATCTTCATCATCCAATCTCGAATCGAATGGCACATATCAAACCCACGGTTCCCTAAGGGGTAAAATCAGATTAAATTTAGCGAATAATCATGACCGTCCATTCAAAGATGTAGAATGAATGGTGCGTGACTCATCATCTCATGAATATGGAGGCGATACCATCTTCCTTGCCGATGAAGCTCAACCGAAGCTAGATCTACTCCAAATGGATCTCATACCTTCGTACGAAGGATTTGAAGGGATCCAACAGCTAAGATCATGCTAAATGCAACTTTCCTTCACATGGCTCCAAACAAATTTCACCAAAAGCTCAATTTCGAAGAATTACCTTGTTGGAGCTCAAGATCGGTGGCATAACTGATTGAGGTAGCTTCATTTAATGGAGATGAAGCTCTGTTGAGCAACACATGCATTGATTCCTCCCAGTTTGCTCGGGAGGCCATGAACCATCACTATGGAGGTCGGTGTTGATCGAATTCACACCTTCGATGGTCGGGGAGCTTGGGAGACGATTCATTCTTGCTCGACAGAGTGTGTGGATGGTGACTGTGAAGTTAATTTGAATTTGGTGAAGGTTTGAGAGAGTTTGGTCAAGTGGAAGGCGGTCCTATTTTGGCCTTGAGAAATTCGGCAATTGGGGATCTTGGTTTACTTCGGGGAGGGCTTTAGGGCTTTCGAAATGGCCTTGGGGAGCTTTCTTAGAGTGTGTTTATTGAATTCAAATCAAAATTAGGGGAGTATATCCCCCCTCCCTTGGATCGACTGGACAGGATTCATCCCTTGATTTCAGCCGGTCAGCCATTGTTAGAGCACCAGAGGTGTTGGTGTCACCTCCACGTGGCTCGATTGGGTTGGTGGGATGCTTGGCTAGTGGCTCAAGGTGGTAGCCCTCCTCCTTGGGCCTAATGGTTTCAACTAGTGAAGGGAGGTGAGTTTACTCTGGTCCACTCCATGGGCTACAGAGAAGTCGACCCCATTTGGGGTGTTTGAGGGCTGTCAAGGGAAAAGAGGGGAGTGGACTTTGCCATTTTTGGCTAAAACACAAGTGGGGAGAAGAATCCAAGGAAGATTGCCATGGGTTGAGCCCAATTTGGGTTTGGGTTGGTTTTGGGCTGACCCAAGGTGGTTTTAGGATGGGTTGGGTCAGGTTTCAATGAGCTTTGGCTTGGTTCAAATGGGTTTGGCTCAATTTTACCCTTATAGGTCAAATTGAGCTAGGTTGGGTCAAAGGGCCAATTGGTCAAATTGGGTCAAACCAAAGCTTGGATCAAGTTCAAATGATGATTTGAAGTATTTTGGTTTAATTGGTTTGAGTCAATTTGGCTTAAGTTTGATTCTGGTGCATTTGGTTTCATGTAGGTCAAATGGGTCAAGTTGACTGACCAAATTGGCTAAATTGGCTTGGGTTATGGGTTGATTCATGTTTAATTGATTCATTAAAGATGATTGTAGGCTTTGGTTTGGATCAATCTGAATTTGATTTGGATTTAAGCTAATTTGACCCTTTAGGTCAATTTGGGCTAAATAAGTTAGGTTGACCAATTTGTCAAACTGGGTTCAATTATGTCTTTGGTCAAGTTCAATAATCAATTAGGAATGAACTTGAGCCATTAGTTGCAATCAATTTGGATTAGATCATGATTTGATCCAATTTGGTCTTTTAGGTCAAAGGGCCAATTGGGTTAGGTTTAGCTCATTTGATGGTCAAGTTGTGTTCAATCATTGATTAGAGGCTGGTGTGAATCAATGGTTTCAATCAAATTTGGCTACTTTGGTTAAGGGTGTTGACTTGGTCAACATGACCAAGTTAACTAGGTTTGACCTAATTTATGGCAATTGATCAACCTAAGGTAATCAATAATCATCATAGGAGGTTTCGGTTAAGTTGGTTCAATTCAATTTGAGTTGGATTGAAATTTGGCTCAAATAAGTCAAATTGGTCACTTTGGATCAAGTGGACCAATTGGGTTTAGTTGAGTCAATTTTGGGTTGAATTGGATTTAGTTGAGTTTATATATGAATTTGGGATTGGTATATAGCTTCAATTACAATTATTTTGAGTTCAATTGGGTTTTGGTTCATTTGAATATCTCAAGTCAAAAGGGTTAGGTTTGGTTTGATTAGGTTGATTTGGTTTGGCTTGATGATTGTAGGTTTGATTTATATTTTGGATGGTGATTGAAGATATGATTGATTCATGAGAAAATCAATTGAATTTGGTTTGAATTGAATGGAAATTTGGCCAAGTCCATGGAATTGAATCATATGGCTTAGGTTTGGATTTGGTTTGAATTTGATTATGGTTTGGAATTGATGTGATTGTAGATATCATTTATTTGATTTATATTTTGGATGAGGATTGAAGATATGAATTGATCATGAGAAAATCAATTGAATTTGGCTTGAATTGAATGGAAAGTTGGCTAAGTCCACAGGGTTGATCATGTGGCTTAGGTCTGGATTTGGTTTGAGTTTGGATTTGATTATAGATTTCAATCATTTGATTTGGATTTAGATTTGATATGAATTGAATTTGGTTATGGAATAAGAAGGTGGACATAAGTTGGGTTTGAGTCATGGGGAAGGTAGGTCATCCTAATCTCTAAGGCATAACCTAATCCTATGATTAACCCTTCTAAGTCTCTAGGTTTAGGTTAAGTGTTCACCTAATTGCTATAAATGTCTTATGACTAAGGAAGTCTTAGTGTCTAGAAGACTCCTAAATCTAAGATGGGAAGATTGATTCCTCACTCCAAAAGTGAGGGCAACAATGGATAATGTTATATTTTTTTTCTTTTCATCATCAATAGCATGCATATGATTTAGGACTTAACATACCTATACATGCAATGTATTTTTGACACACTTAAATGATTATGAATGCATATATTTTTGGTAGAAAATGAGAAATTTTATTCCTTGGTTAAGTGCACACACATGTATTAAAGATTTAAGCAAGTACCTGTCATTGTTTAAACTAGGGAAGTGAGATAATCTAAGACCTCCTTGGGGCTACTTAAAGCCTCGTATTCCTGAGATGTCCAGACTATATATTTGCTATCTTAAATACATTTGAATGTATACACAAGCATGAGAATGAAAATCATGCAAAAGATTATGCTTTAGTGAATTATTTATTCATGTAAAGTAAAGTTCTATCCAAATTCTAGTACAAGTGCACATAGGAATGAAATTAAATAAGTATGTGCTTTTGTTAACCAGGGAAGTGAGGTAATCTAAGACCTCCATGGGGCTACTTAAAGTCTCATATTTCTGAGATGTCCAGACTATATACTTATTAATATTCAAATATATCTAAACACATAAATGAATCATAAAGATAAAATAATACTTTAACATGTTTAGGTTATAAGCACATCTAATTCACATAAAGTATTCATAACCAACATCAATTCAAATCTTTATTATCAATTTATAAATTTGAAAATAATTTTTGAAATTTATTAGTGACAATAGCCACACATATAATAAGATTAATTCAACACATGCAACTTTACATACATAAGTATTTTCATTTGATTATTTGAATTGAAAAGCATGAATACATGATACAAATGACATAGAAAATTTATGATGATTGAAAAGAAATAATTAAACATTTTCAAAGGATACATTCAATCATATTAATTCCTAAGGACAATCAAGTTGAATAAAATTATTTAAGGTTAACCATAGTTATTATGGAATTTAGTTTTAGATTTGAATTATTAAACTTGAAGAGGAGAAAGAATATTTGTTATTTTACCCCATCTCACATTAGTGACTTAATGTGTTTAAAAATATATAATTAAGTAGCTTTTATTGGTTTATTAAGTTCAAGCCTTTAAATAAATAATTTATTTTCACTTTTCTATGCTTCTTTAATTTTATTAATCACTTAATTTGAGCCTCCAATGATATGTAAATGAGAAATTAAATTTCAATGCACTTAGGGACTTAATGTAATAAGGCTTATAATTAAATATTAATTAAATCAAATAATGATCAAATTAAGTACTTATATGATTTTCCCACACTTAAGGTTAACCATATGTTCCTTACAAATCTTTATGTTATTAAACACATAAAGAGGAACCCACAAATTCAAATTAAATTATCTGATTCAATTATCATTTTAATTTGATCTAATTTTACTATCAATTGCTTAATTAGTCCTAAATTAAACCATAAATTAATTAACCCTCTTAAATGAAAAAGATTTAAGGAAACAATTAGAAAATAGGTCCTAACCATTCTCCTTCATCATTCCACTATTAATAATGCTTAATTAAGTTAAGTTAATTAATTTTTATTATTTGATATTTCTAAATAATTATTAAATCACTTAATTAGGGTAATTAAGATTTGAATTTCAAATTCTCCTAATTACCTAGTGATGTAGAATATCATGAGGATCTAAAAATTAGAGCTTAAGGTCCATTTATAAAATCTCAAGCTAAAACCCAAGAAAATTCAAGAAAGAAGAAGGCATAGCCCATTAGCCTGTTAAGGCTCATTTTATGATTTCATCTTTTTATTTGTGTACTTTTTAATTTTCTTCTAGAAATTCCATGTTTGAAATTTTGCATTTAAAAATTTAAAGCATGACATGTGAGGTGGTTGAATTCACATAAAATAATTACTTGTGAAATGGGTGGATGGCATAAAATATTGAGTTATTCTTGTGGTTTGAGAGCTTGGTGGCCAAACCTTGGTAATCCTTGGTGGGAGCGCTAGTTATCCGACATATCTTTTTCCCTCACCTCCAATACTCATGTTCTCTCAATCTCATCAAAAGAAAGAATGTCCACCTCCATCAAATTTGGTATCAGAGCGAAGCTTGGAAGGAGCAAATTTGGTCAAAAGTTTTCTTCAACAAAGAGAGCATCTCAAGTTGGGACTTGTCTTCAAACTTGTGAGTTTTTCTTGGACTTGTGAGGTTAATTAATTTTCTTTTATATGATAGTTTAAATACATATTAGTAGCTTGGAAAGATATATATTTCTTGCAAAGTTTATGGTGATAGCATAAAATTTCAATTAGTAAGCTCTATTATATATTTTAGTCATTTTCCAATTGTGTGAACTCCCCAAACAAAAAAAAAAAATTTAAGAGAGTACCTTAGAGATGTAGTGTTTCACCCAAAAAATAGCCTAGCCATTAGTGTAAATCAAAATCTAATTACTTGCTTTATTATCTTTGTTATTATTTATGGTTACTTTTAGAAGTTTCTTTAATTAACTTATGATAACTTACTTTCTTAAGAAAAAAAGAGGCTTGATAAATTTGAGTATTTTTTCATAGAATTAAAAAAAATAAAAATATACACATGCATAATAATATAAGTGTCTTAAACCTCATGATTTTGGAAGCTAAATAGAACTTTGTCAAAAAGACCTAAACTATCTAAGAAGAGCTTGAGATTTAAGTAGTCTTGTACCCCCCCTCCTCACCTAGAAGTTCTCTTAGCCTAAAATTTCACTTTGATTGCACAATTATATTATACTTGTTTATTTTATTTCATTTTTTTCATTGATCCCTTTTCATATATCTTTTTTCTCTTTAAAAAGAATCTCATGGCACCAAAATCTATCTCTCAATATCAAATTAAAAATTTAACTAGATTAGTTGATGCCTTAGATCTTAGGATCCATGACAATGAATTAAAACTCAACAAATATTAGAAGAAAGTAAGAATCAAATGCAAGAACCTAAATAACAAATGCAAACTCTTATAGCTCATCTACAAAATAATAGAGTGCCAACTCCTCCTCCAATACATGTTCAAACTGTGCTAATAGGGATAGATGAAGAAGACTCATATCCAAACCATAGAGAAAACCAACCACTTAGAAGACCTTCAATTACTAGAAATCGTGGAAGGGGAGAAAATTATTTTAAGACTATAGAAGACTCTAATGATCCATCTCAAAGAGTTAAAGTAGAAGCCCCAACTTATGATGATATACATGACCAAATAAATTTCTTGACTGGTTAGTTCAAATGGATGACTTCTTTGATTGGCATAAAATGAATGATTGCAAAAGGTTACTTTTGCTAAAATAAAATTGATAGGGCATGCTAAAATTTATTGGAAAAATACTTTATCTAAAGAATAAAGATTAGGAAGGACAAACCTCACTTGGATAGAAATGAAAGAAATGTTAAGAGCAAAGTATTATCTTAGGCATCATGATAAGAAGCTACATAGTCAATTATTGAGATAATGTAATCATCTTGTAACTGAATACTTGAATATTTTTGAAGATCTAGTTTCTAGAACTGATTGTGTTAATAATGATTGGAAATTAGCTAATAAATTTATTATTGGACTTAGGACTGACATTAGAAATAAAGTTAAATTATTTGACCCACAATCTTTAGATGATGCATTTCATTATGCATTATTGGTTGCATAACAAAAGAAATCTATTTTTATCTCTAAAACTAAAAGTCAAGTACCTTTCATTTCATCTCATAGATCTATTATTAAACCCACCCATCCAAATGACCAAACCTTTTTGCCTAAAACTTCAATTGAAGGGAGCTCTAAGAGCACTAGGGAAGTAATATGTTTTAAATGTCATAAAAAGGGTCATATGTAAAATCAATATAAAGCTCAAATCTTATTTTTAGAAGAAGTTGAAAACCCAATAGATAATAATCTAGAAGAAGTTTATGATGACACCACATTATCTGATGAAGAATTAAAATTAACTGATGACCCTCAGGTTAATGTGATGAGATATCTTACTATAATTAAAAATAAGGTAGAAGATTGGAGGAGAAAGAACATTTTTAGCATGCACATTTTGTGTAATGAAAAGAGATGTAGGTTAGTTACAGATGGAGGTAGTTCTATGAATGTCATTTCAACACACACATTAACTCAAGCCAACTTAAAATTTGAATCTCACCCTGAACCATTTCATGTTAGTTGGGTAAATCATACATCTCTTCCCATCACAAATCGATGTTTAGTTCTAATTAAAATAGAAAGCCATGAGAATCAAATTTGGTGTGATGTTCTCTCAATGGACATTGCTCATATTCTCTTAGGATGACCTTGGCTGTATGATATGAATGTTATTCACTATGGTAGGGAAAATACTTATATTTTTAAACATAATAATAAGACTATTAAACTCCTACCAATAAAGTCAGTAGAAAAAATACTCTCTATAACACTACACAAAACAACTTCTGACTTGCAACCTAAGCCTCTATTGAAGAAAAATGCCAAACTTCAATTAATTATCATATAAAATCCTACAATTATACTTAATACTATCATTTCTGATTCTTACCTTAAAACATCTACTCTTTCATCTTTGATCCCAAAGATAGAAATAGTAGGTTTTAGAGCTTTATGAAAAGAATTTCTGATTCATTTCTTCTTCACATATTACATGTAAAAAAAGTCATAGAAGACTCTAATGAGACTCATATACCCGCTGTGGTCTCTTCTCTTCTTTCTGATTTTAAAGATATTGCACCCAATGAGCTTCCTGATGAGCTACCTCCTTTAAAAGACATTCAACATGCTATTGAGTTCTTACCCGGTTCTCATCTTCCGAATCTTCCACATTATAGCATGTTGAGATTAAAAGACAAGTTGAGGAATTATTAAAAAAAATGGTTTTATTCAAGAGAGTCTTAGCCCTTGTGCAGTCCCAACATTAATAATTCTAAAGAAAGATTGAACATGGAGAATGTGTGTTGATAGTCGAGCAATAAATAAAATTACTATCAAATATAGGTTTCTTATTCCTCGATTAGACAATATGTTAGATTTAATCTCATGAGCAAATTTTTTTCCAAAGATTGATCTAAAAAATGGATATCATCAAATTCGGATTAGATCACGAGATGAGTGGAATATGGCTTTTAAGACCCCTGATGGACTTTATGAATGGCTTGCCATGCCCTTTAGACTTTCAAATACTCCAAGCACATTTATGAGATTAATGAATACTGTTCTTAAACCATATATAGGTAAATTTTTGGTGGTGTATTTTGATGATATTCTAATTTTTAGTCCAAGTGAAAATGAGCATCTACAACACCTACAAAAAAAGTCTTTGAAATACTTAGACAAGAGAAATTATACATTAATTTAAAAAAGTATTTATTTTTGCAAGCTGAGGTAATCTTTTTATGCTTTATTATATCCACTACTAGACTTAAACTTGATCATTTTAAAGTGAAAGCAATCTTAGATTGGCCATCACCTAAAATTTTACCTTGAAGTTCCATGATTTTACTTTTATCGAGATTTATCAAGAATTTTAGTACCATTGTTGCTCGATAACGATATACTAAAATTAGATAAATTTTGTTAGACTTAATGCACAAAGGCCTTAGAGCAAATTAAATTTCTTGTCATACGCACCAATCCTTAGTCTGATTTTCTAAAGCCTTTGAAGTGACATGTGATGCTTCAGGAATTAGGATAGGTGAAATTTTAATTCAAGAGAATCATCCTATAGCATTCTTTAGTGAAAAGTTAAATGAATCCAAACAACGATATTCCACTTATAATAGAGAGTTTTATGATGTAATTCAATCCTTAAGGCAATGGTGACATTATCTCTTACATAGAGAATTTACACTTAATTCTGATCATCAGGCCTTAAAATTCATTAATACTCAACAAAAATTAATTCATAGGCATGAAAAATAGGTTTAATTTTTACAAGACTACTCTTGTGTTCTAAAGCATAAGCCTGGAATTGAGAATAAACCTGCTCATGCTTTATCCAGGGTAAACCTAATAATTTTCTCTTTAGAATTGAGAATCCCAAGATTTGATAGAATTAAAGATGATTATATTATGTGTCCTAACTTTCACCTAATTTATCTTGAACACCTAGATAAACCAATAACTTTACAAGGGATATTCTTCATAACAAATAGATATTTATAAAAAGGAAAATAATTATGCATTCCTCGATCTTCTCTTAGAGAATTCCTTATCACTGAGCTACATGCTAGGGGTGTAGTTGGTTATTTTGGAAAGGATAAGACCATATGTTTATTAAAAAAATAGATTTTATTGACCTTCATTAAAATGAGATGTTAAAGTGGCTCAATGTTTAATTTGTAAAGACTAAAACTATCAAACAAAGTCCGGACAATACACTACCTTACCTATTCCTTATTTATCAATGGATTTTATTCTAGGATAGCTCAAGGACATGATAATATTTTTTTTGTAGTGGATAGGTTCTAAAAATGGCTCATTTTTTACCTTGTTCAAAAATAAATAATGCTTCTTATACAGCTAAATTATTTTTTAAGGAAATAGTGTAACTCCATGGCCTCCCTTTAACCATTATTTCTGACAGAGATGTTAAGTTTGTCTCATATTTTTTGAAAATATTATGGAAATTATTAGGTACCAAATTAAAATTTTCTTCTACCTTTCACCCATAAACTGATGGACAAACTAAAGTAGTTAATCGTACCTTAGGAAATTTGCTTAGATGCTTGGCTGGTAAAAGTTTAGGAAATTAGAATTTACATTTACCAACCTCAGAATTTGTCTATAATAGTACTATTTCTAGAACTACAAAAAAATTACCATTTGAGATAGTCTATGATCAAAACCCATGATGACCAATAGATGTAGTAAATATATCATCTCATGTATTTTTTGATGTAACATTCTCATTTGTTAAAGATTTTTAAAGCCTTCATGAAGATATAAGAAAGCAAATTACCATAAGTAATGAAAATTATGCTTCTGAGGCAAATCATAATCGTTCATCAAAAGAATATAAAGAAGGTGATTATGTATTGATTCGCATTCGGCCTGAGCGTTAGCAAGCTACTAGATATAATAAATTACATGCACGAGCTTGTGATTCATTTAAAATTCTTAAGAAAATTAGAACTAATGCTTATCACCTTGATTTGCCAGCTGATATGCTCATTCATCCAGTTATTAATATTGAAGATATTTTATCATATGAAAGAATTAGCAAACATCCACTTGCTCAGACTAACTCTTTAGCAGGAGATATAACACTGTACTTGCTGAAGCCCTCTTCCTTTGAAGTTGACTATATTATCACCAAGAATGCACCCATTAATCCAGCTTCTGAATAATTTTTCTAGTTCGTTGGAAGAATAAGTCACCAGTTGAAGACACATGGTTGACTCGTACTGATTTGGAGACTTTAGCCCCATAATTAGTAGAAGACTTCTTAGATTTCAACTCTATGGAGTAGAGTTCAATTGAGCCTAGGGGAGTTGATGTAGAACATCATGAGGATCCAAAAATTAGAGCTCAATGTCTATTTACAAGATCTCAAGCTAAAGCTCAAGAAAATTCAAGAAAGAAGAAGGCATAACCTATTAGCCTGCTAAGGCCCATTTTATGATTTCATCTTTTTTATTTATGTAATTTTTAATTTTTTTCTTTTAGAAACTCCATGTTTGAAATTTTGCATTTAAAAATTCAAAGCATGACATATGAGATGGTTCAATCTACATAAAATAATAGCATATGAAATGGGTGGATGGCATAACATAATGAGGCAATTTAATGCTTCACATTAACCTTTCCCTCTATGTTTTGAATTCTTTTTTTTTGGTAAGATGCTTGTAATGACTATAAATAACCCTCCTTACTAAAATGAATGAGATCTTTTGGCAATTATAAATTATTGAGTTATTCTTGTGGTCTGAGAGTTTGGTGACCAAACTTTGGCAATTCTTGGTGGGAGTACTAGTTATCCAACATATCTTCTTCTCTCACCTCCAATACCTACATTCTCTCAATCTCATTAAAAGAAAGAACGCCCACCTCCATCACTTAGCCAATAAATCTCAAGAAAATTATAGGAGGTAGAAAATATCCCAAAGAATCAACACATCCAATTTGAGACTCATTAGCCAAGTAATTAAGGCTTAATTAAGATAATTAAAAAAATTTCAAACCCTAATTAAGCAATGTTTACTAGTCAAACATTATGGATTTTATTTTTATTAAAATCTCCTCTATTTTACCCTTTCTAAAATGGGTTTACTCATATTTTTAGGATTTTTTTACAATTAGTTATAAATTTTCAAAGTTCTTAGTAATTAAACATATTTTTAATCTTAATTAACCCCTAATTCCATTGGCACCATGCAAAAATTGACGTGGCGATGCTTTCCACGTGATTCCATGGGATATGCCACTTAAATCGTTCAATGCGGCATGCTAAGTCAGTGGGCGGCGGACCCGCTTTCGTCCCTGCCATGCGATCTCGGATCGGATGGCGGGGATTAATCTCATGGTTCTTAATGGATTAAATCGAGTAAAATGAATGGATTAATCAAAGTCATTTAATCTCATTGGGATTGACTCCAAAATGGTCAGAGAAGAGATCTAAAGGGATCCTATGGTGAAAATCACGTGCAATCAAAATTTCCTTCACAAAACACCAACCCTAAGATGATTTCTACTGTTTGCCAGAAAAATACCTCACTAAAGCTCAAGACATGTGGTCTAACAACTAATGTAGTTTAATCTTGAAGAGATGAAGCCCTATTGAGAAGCTTGCGAGTTGCCTCCCCGTCGGTGAGTCTGTGGACCAAACACCACTGCAACAGTCACTCGAGTTAGTCTAGGAGTGGTCTCCAGTGCTTGAATTGATTGTGAATCGATTCATTTTGGGTCGTCGGAGCTTGGGGAAGGTGTGAGAGAAGTTAATTTAAGTTTGGCAAGGTTTTATTGAAGTTGGATGAATAGGGGGCTGGGTTTCGTTCGACTTTGGTGTTGCTGGCGATGGGGAGCTCAAGGAGGACCGAGGACGCTCTAGGAATTCTTGTCTCAACTCAATGAAGCTCTCTGTATCATTTGAATTGAATGGGTTTAGCTTTTGGCAGTCGTCCGGCCGGGATTGGTGGTCAGAGATGGTAGTGAGGGGCTGAGGTGGAGGCTCTTCAGTGGCTGAAGGTAAGGAGTGGGCTGGCAATGTGTGTACCTCCTTCTCCAAGTGTTCCAATGGGGTGGCTCAGGTGAGCTCACCCTCTCTTGACCCATGGATGAACCCAATCAGCTTTGAGTCAGGTTATCCAGTGGTCCACATGTCCAAAATGGGTTAAAAGTGGCTGTCAAGGGTTGTGGGTAGGTATGACCATCCAAAATAGGGATTTAACTCAATTGGAGGGGTTTGTCCAATGAGTTTTGGCCTAATTCGGGCCAACCATGGGTTGAGTTCATTTGGGCTTACCCATGGTGACCCAAGGATGGGTCATGCCATGTTTGATTAGGTTTGTACTTAGTTTGAATGGGTTTGGCTCAATTTGACCCATGTAGGTCAAATTGGGTTCATTTGGGTTAGGTTGACCAATTGGTCAATTGGTTCAAATTAATAGTTTGGTTAAGTTCAAATGATGATTTAGGATATTTTTGTTTAATTGGTTTGGTTTAATTTGAAGTGTATTAGGTTTTGACTCATATGGGTTCATATGAGTCAAATGGGCTAAGTTGATTAATTTGATCGAATTGGCCAAATTGGCTTGGGTGGAGGTTTGGTTTAGGTTCAAATGATGATTTGAGAATGATTGTAGTGTTGGTTTGAATTGATTTGGATTTGAGAATGATTTAGCTCAATTTGACCCTTAGGTCAATTTGGGCTAAATGGGTCAATTGGGTTGGTTTGATCAAATTGAATACAATTGGATGTTGGATCATGTTCAACAATCAATTTGTGATTGATTTGAATCATTGATTTCAATCAATTGGGTTAGGAATGAGATTTGACTCAATTTGATCTTTTAGGTTAAATTGGGTCAACTTGGGTCAAGAGCCAAAGTTGGCTTGGTTTGATTCAATTGGTAATTGAATCATATTCAATACTCAATTCATAATTGATTGGAGGTATTGGTTTCAATCAATTGAGTTTAAAATAGTGTTTGGTTCAATTTAGTCATGTGGGCTAATTGGGTCGACTTGGGTCAAGTGATCAAATTAGCTTGGTTTGACCCAATTGATTGCATTTGGACAATCAAGGGTGATCAACAATCATTGTAGAATGGATTGGATTGGTTGATTCAATCCAATTTGGGTTGGATTGAGGTTTGGATCAAATTGGTCTTTTAGGTCACTTTGAGTCTAGTGAACCAAATGGGTTAATTAAGTTGAATTAGGTTGGGTTGAGTTTGATGATTGATTTGAGATTGATTGATGGCTTTGATTATAATTGATAGGTTTAATTATAAATTGACTCATTTGGACCATTTGGGTCAAATGGGTCGACTTATGTTGATTGAATTGATTTGACTCAACTAGTTTGATTCTAGGCATTGGAAGAGTTTGAAATAGAGATTTGAATAGTTGGAATACTTTGATGAAAAGCAATTGGATTCGGTTTCAATTGAAATGGTTTAAGCCATAAGATGATGATGGGGTTGGTTAGGTTAAAGGTTAGGTTAATTTGGCTTGGAGCTTGAATATGAAATAGAATTCAATTGGGTTTGATTGTATTGACTTAGGGTTGATTTTGGATAAGTAGACAAACATGAGTCATGGTTTAGGCCATAGGATAGGTAGGACCTATTTACCCTAGGGTATGACCTAAGCTCGGGGTATGCCTTCTTAAGTCTCTAAGCTTGAGTTTAGTGTTCCCTTAAGAACTAGAAGTGTCCTATGACTAGGGAAATCTAAGTATCTAGAAGATTCCTAAACCTAGGAGGGATGAGTCAATCCTCACTCCAAAAGTGAGGTCAACGATCTTGCTTCAGCATTTGCTTTTTTGTGCAGGATTATTGCTGAGGATGGTTGGCTGGTGCTTGAGATGGTTGGCTAGCATTATTAGTTTCGTTTGATTAGTCTATGTAATAATTTATACAATATAGAGTAATTGATGTAGTATGTAATTGAAACATTATATTAGCTCTTGAAATCATTTCAAAGTCTGTTGTTATTAAGAAATGTAATTGAAACCCCAAGGTTAATGCATATATTACATTTTTTTCCTTTCAAATATTTTTGTTGTCTAAGTTGTTAAATATAAATATATATTACTTTAGTGATAAACACATACATGAACACAAATCAATACATATTGCAAAGTAAAAAATATATCAATTTATATTACAGACTAGTGATCAACAATTACAAGTGTCAAATCATACAAATTAGACCTCTTGATATTCAAAACCAAAATATGTTGAATTACAACAGTTCATATTTCAAACACATTACATCTTCAAAACCTCCCCAACCATAAGCAACACAAATAAAATAACAACAATTGAAATATCAAGACTTTAATAAGATATTTAAGCTCCTCAAAATTCTTGTTGACCATTTCCTCAAATGCCAAATTCCCTCCATAAGACCTATCAATTGTTGTATCATTAACTTCGTCAGCCCATTTGAAATACTTGCAATCTTCTTCTGATCGATTTCTTAAGCATCAGTAAAATTATTTTTCACGATTCTTACTATTGTGTAAGTATATATCATACACAATAGATTGCATTCGCAATATAATTTCTGATATTTGCGAGTTTTAAAATTGATGATTGAGTCGAACTCATATCTCATAATTTTATGCTGTTGAACAATAATGAGAGTACACATAAGTTTATGCTAGCAAATAAAACATGAAAGCTGCATATATTTTAGCAATAAAAAACAACAAATTAATATTTTATATATTTTAGCAACTCTAAATGTGATAGTTTATATATGCCCTAAACAATAGAAACATGTATATATTTCAGCAAGCTTAAAATTAACTAAATAGGTCGAAAGGCTTAGGCATGGAACATTGGAATGAAACAACCAAGATAGTTTGTACATTTCAACAATAAAAATCAAACAGAAATTAGGAAGTTGAAATGGGCCTAAAGAGAAGACTTGCAAGTAGCCACACTAAACTTTGAAATCCCTAAAACTACATAACAATTTGTATAAAGTCAGATCACATGAATCAATGTAATTTTTGTTCTATTATCACGAAATAAAATACAAAAAGTTATTTTCAGAAAACTTTGTAAATGCACCAAAAATACCAACTTCATAACAGTAGTTATATCTCCAGACGAATGAATTCTGATAGACAACAAGAAATCATCGAACCTCAAATCTTCTAATGAAATGAGCTTCCAAACTTCAAAATGACAACTAATCTAGTGGAATTAACTCCTAATTATAGATCTTGCACAAAACAAATAATAAAACCCTAAAAATGACAAACCAGTATCTTAATAGTGTGCAGTTGAGGACTTGGTGGGTATTTTGGTTGAAGAAAAAAAATGAAGTTCTATGACCTTTGGAATTTAGAGAAGCAAATTATAAAGCACGAAAACACTCAACACAACTAAGCTAGAGAAAAAACATGAAAAGGAATAGGCAATTTTTTTAAACTAAATATGGTTAGAAGCTTAATTAGATAATTAAGTATTATTAAAAAAATTAAGAATAGGTATAGTCGCTAATTAATTGGTGCCGCGCGTCGACTCGACGTGCGTGGTATCTTACGTTAAGTGAAACCGGTCGCCCATTGGGGCTAACTCTCCAAGCCGAGTATAATTGGGCAACTGGCCCCGAACACTATTAGGGCCGATCGGTGGAGGTCCTCGGTTTGTTTCAACTTCGCTATTCCGCGCGATTCCTTCGCACTCTCGAGCTCGAGCGCACAACATCCCGTCCGTACCGTTCGCAACATCGACCGGCACTGTCGGCGTATCTTGCATTGTGCCGTCTCCCTCGGGTATTCGAAATAAACTTGTTTTTATTGCCGACTGCCGCGTTTACGGCGTTTGACACTTTCCTCTCTCATATAGCAGGATTTGGAAGCCAACATTAGCTTCCGGCGACGATTCCGGTGGCTCCATTTTGTTCGGGGAAGTTTCCTGGGGCGAATTCGAATTGTTTTTGCGCACATCCCCGTCGTTATTTGTAAACTCACGGTAAATCCCTATTTCTATCAATTTATAAAGTAATAGAGTATGTATGGCAGGAATTTGAGTAGTGTTTTTAGACTTTTGTTTGGGATTTGAATTGTATGTTTGTGTAGGCGTTGCGATTCAGGTGTTAAGTAGCTATATAGTTTGTTTGGCAAGAATGAACAGAGAATTTGTTTCGATCCTTTTATGGAGGTGAACTAAGTATCGATGGCGTTGATCAAGTTACGTGGGAGGTCGAAATCGTCCAGTTAAGGTTCTGCGTCACCTGAATTGAAACGAATTATGAGAATCTTGCACATTGATCTAGAGTGCCACACAGTCACTCTAACAGGTCGTTATCCAGTGGGTGGTGGATTTATAATTAATATCGGCGATGGCGTTTGCGAAGTTACACCGGAAGCTTCCGTCGATGTTGGTGTTGTATGTCGAAGTGGAAGATGTTAATATTCCATCCGATCCGGTAGTAAGGTCGAGATATACCGCCGCTACAGATTTGATCGCCTCCTCAGGGGATACAACGCAGCTTTGATGAGTTGATTCCCAGGTAGTATATAGTCAACATTTATCTGATTATACTTGTAATAATTACTATGATAATTTGTTGCTCAACTTATAAGTTATGTGGCGATGGCGATCGTATATCGTTTGGATGAAGCGTATGGCCCGAGTCTTTGCGGTCGAAGATGAGTATCGATTATGAGTAATGGCTCAAGTAGTGAATGCGAGCAAGATATTAGTGATGATTTGTCGGGTTAAACTACGTGCGAGAATATGACTTCATGTCTGGCGAAAAATCACTCATTTCCCAATATTGACAGTGAGAGTCATATGTTGTCTACAAACGAGTATGTCCGGATGTGTCAAACTATGAGAGAGTGGAACAACGATGTTTACTTTGATGGCCCATCCGACGAAACTTAATTTGAAACAATGATGTTTACCTAATTAAGCTTCTAATGATACTTAGTTTAAAAAAATTGACAAAAGAATATTTGCATATGCTGGATTGAGTAGTTGACCGTCAGAAGTGTCTCGGGGAGATCAATATTAGCACTCGCATGAATAGAGGAGATGAAGAAGTTCTTCTGCCTCAATGAAACAACGATCGGCTCTCACAGCAAATTAGAGAAGGTAATGAAAGACTTCAGTGTTGGCGACCTAAGAGGAGGAAAACTAAAGTAACCTGCGGGAGAGAGAATAAGCGTTCGTTTAGCACAGCTTTTTAATTATTTTATTTTTCAGAAAACAATAAAAATAAAATAATATCTTTTGACTATTAACTTTTTTTAGCTATTTTTTAAAAAAATTTATGATAATAAAGTTATTTTTAAAATCAGAGCATTTAGAATGTAATAGTTATCAAAAAATTATTTTTTAAATTTTTCAAAAAGAAAAATATTTATAATATATATAATTATTTTTTTAATTAATTTTTTAAAAAACTGAAGCTGCTCCAAATAGATCTTAAACGGAGAAGGGACGGAGGTGATGAAAGTATAATTTTGTTGTAATAATAAAATTTTAAATGTGATATATATAAATATGAGGTTTGAAGCGCCAATATGTAAATAAACAAGTTTTCAGTGCTCTCTCTCTCTCTATATATATATATATATATAAATCTCTCAAAAAAATTTACAAAATATAACTGAAATTTTTGAGGTGAACTCAATAATTGGAAATCATTTGGTTAGTCTATAAAAAATCATAATTATCAATATACTAACTAAACTAGAAACATAATACTTAACTTTGATGAATTTTTAAACAATATATTTAGGATTAAGACGAGGCTTAACAAATTCTACACCAAATTGTTTATTCAAAAGATAAGTTCTAATAGATTATAATAAATGATGCCTAATAAAGAAATTAACTACTAATACAAATTATAGAGGGTCAAATAACTTTTTTCACATTATTTATAAGAGCAATGATGGCTGCTTTACTTTGAACTAAATGACAGCTCACTTTCATAATGCATTACATCATCTAAAGAATAATAATTTAAATATTTGATTTTAACTCATTTGAAATAAAATTACATTACTTTGACGTAATTTTGCCAAACATTTATTTCACTTTCATAATGCATTACATCACCTAAAGAATAATAATTTAAATATTTTATTTTAACTCATTTGAAATAGAATTACATTACTTTGACGTAATTTTGCTAAACATTTATTTTCGAGTATCAAAATTTTGCTATTTTTTGTGACGAAGTAGCAAAGGGGCAAAGAAAAATATAATACTGCCCTTAAATTTAAAATAAGACTATATTAATTATTATATATTTTTTTAATTTAAATTAGTAATTATATTTTAAATTATGCTATAAATTAATATTAACATTTATTGATTTCTATATAAGAGAATTGAATATATTTAATTGAAACAATTTATATGGGATTTATGTAAAACTTTATCTATGATAAATCTTAGATTTAGGTTACAAATTTTATATTGAGTAGAAGTTATTGAATTTAATAAGAGGTTTGGTACACGATAAAATCTTATATTTAAGTAAAGAAAGTCATATATGAATTTTTATACAATATAAAATATCTTAATTAAAATAAAAATATTTATATTTCACAAAAAAAAAATGTTCCTATCAAGAATATCACAATAACAACAAAAAAAAACTGACTTTATTTTAAGGAAATTCAAATTCGCTTTCGTAATCACATCTAATCTTTCACGTAGTTGGTGTCCGCTGTGATATCAAGGGGACCCGTTACGTGTAGGTGATGAATGTGGCATTAAGCCCCAAAAGACTAGTCATAATGATATCCCATCTATAAGATCAATGAGGTGTTGAATAGATACTCTTAAAAAAAAAAAAAAAAGTTGGCGGCCAAAACGTTTATAATGCTTCAAAAAAATAATAATAATAATAATAATTGTTAGGCTTATGTAGCTTTTGTGCCGACCAAACAACCTTCTCACTATACGACACTCGCTCAAATTATTGGTACATATATGATGCGTGGAATATCATTCATTAAACGATATCGGACATTTATTTTGAATTCTGAGTGAAGATAAAACCATTTTTAGATATTGGCTTACACAGTCTACGCATCGCACGTCACGTCTGAATTTATTTATTATTATTATTTTTTATTATTTGATTGGAATACAAATTAAAATAAAGTAACATAAATACATAAATTTTGAAATTTTTTGTTTAGTTGGAATATAAAGTAAATGCATTTGGAATCCACTACTTAGTTATATTTTAATGTATTTAGAATTCATTAAATTTGAATTAATTATCTAATATAAAGTCTTTGCGCACTGTAAATTCATCCTTGGCCGCCGCATTGTAGCCATTGTATACCGGCCCGTAGCCACGTCATGCAGGATCAAAATTTTCAAAATACTTTATATTATATTTTTTTTACGAAACAGAACAAAACAAACTCATGAATTTATAAAACTCTCAACGAAATAATTATAAAGTAATCATTTTATACTGTCTTTTTTTTTACATTACATTCCTTTTTGAACCAACCAGACAACCCTAATACATATATAAAAACTTAAATCCAAAATCTATCATTAAAAATCAAAGCTCTCAAGTACTATATAAAGATATCTTACACATCAATCCCTATTTTTTATATGACAAAAATCATTATGTATATATATATAAAGAGTGAATTATATAACAGAGAATTGTTTATATTCAGTTAATCTATAAATTGAGCATAAAATATTTATTCAAGTTTAACTCATTTGTTTAACTAGGGATTTAAATGCGGTCTATTTAACAAATCTAACACATGATGATCACGAAAGAGTTTTTTTTGACGGCACTAATAATAAAGTATAGTATCACGCTAATTCTTTTTCAAAAGCTAAGCTAGAGAGGTTAAAATTGAGATAAAAAGAAGAAGAATTTGGAAATAAAAAGTATTGTTGCACTTTAAAAAATTCTATAAGTAAAATGGGCAATTGCCCACCTTAATATTTTTTCTTAATAAAAATTTCTTTTTTTAATAATCTTATCCACCCGAAACAAAATCTCTCGCCGAATAAAAATTTTAAAAAAAAATTAATTAATTAAAACTTTTTTTCAAAATTATTTGTATTATTTATATATTTCAGTTTAATTATTTTTATCACAAAGAACTCATTTATTTAGAATATTATAATACTTAAAATATTTAATAAACTAATATTTCAAACTCAATAACTCAGATAATAACACACTATAAAAGATACCTGACCTTAATATCCTAAACATAAGTAAGTTAACTTTCCCAAGTGATGTGAGACTAATTAAAAGAATGTGATACACTATTAAATATGATGGATTATGAATGGACTATGTAGCCCACTATTAAGATTTAAAATACTATTTTGCATCAATTAAGAACATTCATTTCAACATACTCTATTATTAATTATATTTTTTATTTTTTGAATTAATTTAGGTCATGAATTTTTTTTAATTTCTTATATTATAACTATATTTTTATTATAAATTTTTAAAATTTTAATATATATATTGATATTTATAAATCACATATAGTTATATACATATTAATGGTTAATGTTAATATTAATTAAATTTATAAGTTAATCAAACATGAGTTCAAGTATCACATGAAGCATTAACTAAGATTTTTATCAAGTTTTAATCAAATGAATTTTTATGGGAATTAAATCTTAAACATTAAATATTTTGATATATTTTTTTTATTTTTATATGAAATGACAAAAAATTATCATAAATCTTATATAAAAATTTGTGTTTTAATTAGTTTTTTAAAATAGTTTAATTATAAGAATGATAATGAATTTAATCATACTCTCAAATCTCAATAAATGATAATAAAGTTTTTTTCCCAAATTTTAATAGGTAGGTTGCCCACCCTAAAAAAAAGGTTGGCCCCGTCCTGACTCTTATTACAAGATTTTCACTTCCATAATAGATGTTTTAAAGTATCTATATTAAAATAAAGTATTATAAGTGTAGAAAATTATAAAGAACTCTTCAATTCTCCTAAGAATAAAAATATTTTAGATATTTTTGATGAATCCGAAAGTGTTCATAATGTATTCATCTTTCTAAGTTTTCCAAAGTGTTAGTGTTGAATTTAAATTTATCCTTGGAATGAAGCAGAACCCTTTTAGGTAACTAAGAAACAGGGTTTAGAGAAGTGGAATAGTAATTAACAAGTAAATAAGATATACTCAAGAAATATTCAAAATTTCACTATGTCAAATTATTTTAGTACAAAACAAAATTTTCCCCTCTAGGGGGACTCTCTAGAACACAATTAGAGTCTGAGGCCTAAGAAAAAGTGAGGAATCTAAAAAAGGTTCCCCCTTTCTTGAAAATTTATTTTTTTATATGGTCTAGAGGATCTTTACATATTGTAATTATACATAAGGCAAGTTGGTTACATAAGGGAGGGGACTCACCAATGGAATACAAACACTTGGTGATGTGTGGTGAGTCATCTAATTGAAGTTATCTGGATTGTTAATACAAGCTGCTTGATGTGTATTTAGATAGTCAGGCATCTACATGTGGTCGAGTTATCGTGTTGGAGGTGAGTTGTCCAACTTTGGTTGTATAGCTTGATCAGTCTTTCTCATCCACCCATCTGTCATGAGGTGAGTCTTCATTTGCAAGGCCGGTTACCATGCCTCATCTTTGTTGGTTGGAACTTTTTTCCCCAGTAGCCATATGTGTGGTGAGTCTTCATTAGTGATAACACACTTGCATAAGTTCAATCTCATTGGTGGTTGGTCACTGTTCACTAAATCTACTCGTACAATTAGATATATAGTCAAAATTTTGATAAAATCTTCTGAAACCTTATGATATGTTGTGGGCTTTCTCTAGTTCTTTTTAAATCCTCTTTGATTTTTTTTTGTTCAAAATGAGCAAGAAAATTTGGTTCTTGCATACTGGTAAGGTGTGGAATTCATCCATCTAAGCTCACACACCCTCTTCTTGCATTATTCATGATAATGGTGGGTTTTGTCCTTGAATTGTCATAGTATAATCCTCAAACTCCTAGCTAACCTTAATGTCAAGCAGCTCCTTCCATTCGATGAAGTACTTATTATAGAATTTGACACTTTGCATCGATGGATAATTTTATTGTCAAAAAGAATAAACATGGTGGTTGATGCACTAAGACAAAGAACATAGTTAATGAAAGGATGACACACCTAAGAGGGGGATTGGTGAATTGATGTGTGTTTTCACAATTCTAGAAAATTATTTTTTTAATTTTAATGATCAGAAATATTTTTTAACACAAAATATTAATAAAAATAACAAAACTTCTAGAAGTAGATATTCTTTATTAGATAGTGCACACGAAATGATTTTTATTAAGATTTTAAAATAACTTGATAGAGAGTAATTTGAAATGAATTTTTAACCATCATAAACATCAACACAACACAAAAGTAATAATAAGTAGTGGCAAATGGAAAGAGAAAAGAAAGAGGAGAACAATCAATTTTATAGTGGTTTGGCCAACAAGCCTACATCTACTCCGTGGGTATCTTTCCTTAGATTTTCACTAGCTCTCCTTCAGCACCAAGCCAAGACAAAAATGTCTCTCTCCTTTATAGGTATTGGAGAAACCTTACACTGCTCTCTTTTTTTTTTCAAGGTAAGAATACTACCACCCTTTTTATAAGAAAGAAACTCTTCACAAAAAAATTTCACTCAAGTTCTCTCTATAAAAAACAAACTCTCAAGTTTATGCTCACAAATACTAAGATGGATGCGAAAAACTGCCAAATTAAGTGCAACCTCACCAAAACTTCTCTTTGTTACTTATCTATTTAAAAATAAATTTTAGAAAATTCAATTTTAATTTATGTAGCAAACTTAAATACTTAACAATAATGCTTTAGTGAAATGAAATAACAAAAAGGCAATAGTAGAAAAGTAAAGTGCCTGAAAGTAAAGAAAGAGAACATATAGATTTTTACGTGGTTCGGCCAAACCCCAAAATTGACCTACGTTCCGGCCTAGCCAACCAAGCTAGGAATTCACTAAAATAAAGTTGAGATTATAACAAATCTCTCGTATTCTCATTTCATAGGCAAATACAACCCAACACGTACTCTCCTTAATGGGTAAGTATAACTCAATATGTATTTTTCTTAATGAGCAAATACAACCCAACAAGAAAATAAGAAAGAGGAATATGAAAGCATCTAACTCTCAATTTTAAAATAGTTTTGCTCTCAAAACCTAACTACGATAATATTAAGGCAAGTGAAACCAAAAGTAAGAAAGATAGCTCACTTTAATTTATGTTTAAATTTGAATGCAATGATTAAACTAGAAAGATGTATATGATGTGAAATAGACTTTAAAAAGATTTTAAAAGAAAGTAATAACTTGAAATGAAAGTGATTTAGTTAATGATTTAAAATGTAGCACAATAATGACTTGAAAAATTATATCTATCAAATGAAAATAAAGAGACTTGAGTTTAGGAAAAATCACATGTATATGCAAAATGAATGCACATAAACTCAAATGAATTCACTTTTAAAGATTTATTATTTATGCAAAAAGATAAGATGATTTAGAAGTAATAAAACTTGGCACTCACAAGTATTTTATATGAAATAATCAAAAAGAAAACATTCTCTCTTTAGAATTTGTAGGAGTAATGAAGAAAAAATAAACAAACTTTAATCAATCTACCACAAAACTTTTGGCCAACTTGAAAAAATATAGAAATAGGCAAGTTAAGCACAAAATAAATTGGCCAAATGCATAAGAACCTCAAGCCAAGAAGGAGAATAAGGTCACTTAGCATGTAAAATAATAAAATAAAATGAATGCACTTTGTTAAGCTTTCGACCACAAGGAAATCCACCAATCCTCCAAGTTCTTTTGTACAAACTTGAAAGCAATCACTTGAAGGAAGGAAGAGGAAGAGTGTTGAGGAGGTTAGCACTTAATTCACTAAGAGAAATATCCAAGGAAAATCTTTTTGCATGGCTTCTGCCAAGAGGAGAAAAATCCAAGAAGAATTTAACCCTACTCTAAAGAGATGCATATATAGGTTAAGAGGTTAATAGGGGTCAACCAATCTAAAGGAAATAGGAGGGAAAGAAAACTTGGAATTGATTAAACACAAATTAATTTAAAATAAAAGAAATTCAAAAGATGAAGGGTTTGACCAAGGCAAAAAAAAAAAGGAGGGAAACCTATCTGGTAAGAAAAATTGATTTGAATTAATCAATTCAAAATTCAATTTGCATGAGAGGGATTTTGGCTAAGGCAAGAAAGAGAGAAATCCAAATGATAAGTAATTCAATTTAATCAATTGAATTTAATTAAGAGAGGTATTTCAGACAAGAGTGATTTTGTAAAAATTCTGAAATTATATTTAAATGGACTGGCATGATAAGGTCGGCCAAGGAGTTTTCAAGACAGGATTCAATTTGAATTCAATGCAATATTATGGAAAATTCAATCAATTGAAATTGATTGAATGAAAGAAAGAAATATATTATTTTAGAGCATTTTTAATTAAATCAAATGGAAGTTTAAATATTTTGGCCAAGGTACATCCCTAAAATAGATTAGATTTATTTTAATGTACTTAATTCAAATTAAATGATAATGGATCAAATATTAGGAGAGTTAAAATCAATATGCATCAAGAGATTAATTTGAATTTAAATAAAGATATGGCTCGCCATGGGAGGTTTCCAAAAATAGAAGTTATATAAAAGAAAAGAAAAATAATTCTATGGCTTATTTTAATTGAATCTGGATTAACTCAAATAAATTTAAATTAATTCAAATTTAATGAACTAGATTAGCATATGATCAGCCACATAACATTCCATAAAGAGGGGAGTTCAAATTTGCATATGTAATCAAAGGAATATTCAATTTGAATTCAAAACTAATTCAAATTAAATATTCAAATAAATAATTTCTTTAACTTATAAAAAAATGAGATAATTATGACAATAATTTGAATAAGCTTCACATAACTTATTTAGCAAATAATCATAAAAAATTCAGCCAAAAAGATTTAGGTTGTAAAATAGGATAGGAGAGATAAAACTAGGATAATAGGAGAGAGAAAGATAATATAAAGAATAATTTCAGGATAACTCAATTTTATGTAAGTAATAAATGGATAATGAGCATATTTTAGCATGGAAATAATTTGGTGATATGTGAAGTTAATTTAACTTGTATGGAAGTACAATAAATGTAATATGGTTTATGCATTTAGTTCACATTATCCAAAAAATGAATAATTTTAAAGAATAATTGTAAATACGAAATATAGTGTTTATGAAAAATTTTAAATATTTTTTTATAAAATGAATGAATGATATATTTATTTTAGTAAGCATTTCATTTTTCTGAATATAGCTATTCCTAAAAAAATTTCCACTAAGTCCGTGTCCAATAGCTTTAATATTCTAATATAACTGAAAAATCAGAAGCTGAGGAATTTTTTCTGCATACTTAAATTTAACTTAGTTAGTAACATTTGAACATATGTTTATTATCATCAAAATCAGTCTCATATGGGATGTGGCTCATAAAGTCAACACTCATACAAAGAATTTTTCAAAGAAATGTAAGGAGGGAAGACTTTTCTTACTTATCTCTCAAGAAAACTAACTTCCCTTCATCTCCCTAAGGCTCTTTCTTATACTGGTTAGGAAACATTAAAAGGATATTATAATAAGGGTGCTTAAATTTGAATTAAAAAATAGTTTTAATCAAAACTATCATAATCATATTAGATGATCATAAGATAGTACTATACAATTATCATAAAAAAAAAATTGCTCTTTATTTGTTCATACTAGATTAAACCATCATATACTAAGAATTGTATTTTGAATTATGCCACTAAATTAACTCATTGATTATTAGATTTAAATTGGGTAATTATCATATATGTGTTCGTACTATACGATAAAAGTCATACTATATGGTTAATCTAAAATTTAAATTAACTAACTTGATAATGACAATTTGTTACTTAAGATAAATATATAATTGTATAATATGATGTACATTTGTATAGTCTGATAATTTACTAAATTTCAATTTTAATTTATACTAAATTGATCTCCCCAAAGATACAAAAATCATCCAATTAATTGCACAATATGATTCCACATCATATAATAAAATTAATTTATATCAATTTTAATTTTGTTGGTATTTAAAGTAATTTTAAAAGTATTTTTATTTTATCACTCTCTGAGGTGTATGCGTGCTTTTTTTCTCCAACATTCACATGTCAAATATAAATATGACATACAAATAAAATAAAATACAAAAAAAAAGTGTAGCTTGAGCTCAACTTTGGTCTTCTTAGATCAATACTCCCTATAGTTTTCTTCATAAACTCAAGCTTGATCGAGCTCTTAGTCAAACTACATGTGATATGCCTAGAAAACATTCAATGGGTTGCTTACTTGTGATACTTATATAGGTTAACAATTTATCATAGCTTGCACAAACAATCCATTAAAATAAAAAAATAATCATTAAAGAATTATATTTGATTATCAAAATCTAAAATAAGCATAAAGACTCATCATGTTAACAATTATCAAGCATATCATAAGTCACAAGCCCACTGGTAAGAAGGATAAATGAGGGATTAAAGGTCAATAGCCAAGCTCAAACATTATTTCCTTGGTTAACAAGGGATAAACCTAAAGATTTTGGCTAGTTGAAGGCATCTTTCACAACAAAGACAATCAAATTTATATACCAAAGTGGACCAACCTAAGAAATAAGTTGATTAAAGAGTGTCATGACTTCTTATAACATGACTATCTTGTCATGATACATACACTTTGAAAGTCAAGCTATTATTGGCCAAGGAAGAAAAAAAGGGCCGAGTAATATGTGTATACTTACTTATTTGCCAACAAGAAAAAGGCTACCTAAAAATAATGATGAATATTATTAGACCCATTATGTATACCTAGGATGGCATGGGAAGGTATTTTTATGGACTTTATTTCTAGCTTACCAAAGTATGAGTGGTGTAGAAGCATTATGGTCATTATGGATAGGCTTAGAAAGTGTGATACCTTCATTATATAGCTCCAATAGCTGCCTTGCACTAAAAGCCGCCAACTAAAAAGAATTAAGATCCTTGGATAAACTAATCAATAAATACTCTTGACCAACTATGAGTGCCAATAAATATTTTAAAAATTTTAAAGTTTTTCTAGGCAATAAATTAAAAGAAATTAAGACACCATGGGAAAACACAACGCATCTAACCAAATATGAAGTTATACAAATTAAATTGGTAATTATTGTTTCAATAATTTTTTGTATGGCCTACAAGATTCATTATGGAAAATATTGCTCTTTGATAGTCATCCATCTGGAACCAATAAAACCACTCATCCATTTGAGTTGGCCAATTCAAATTTTTTTTGGGATCTTAGACTCCATCATGAGTTGGGGCTTCAACCTTCACCTTTTTTTGTTTATTCATTTAAACCACTAAATGTCTATAATGATAGTTTTTATGAGGATTCCTTAAAAGCAGTTTCTCAAGATGAAAGCCATCTATAAGATTTTCTATAAACTCTTCTCTAAAGTAGTAGCCTTAATAGAATGTTGAACTAAAGATGGGGTTTGTGCCTAAATGTTCATATTCTAGACTATGGTGGTTGGGTTTATGACTAACTCTTAAATCTTGTTAAAATTTTCCTCAATTTGTAAAGTTTATTCCCCAATACTTCAATTTAAATTATTCATTTGACCTTAGTTAGTGGATTTAAGCGTCATTCTAATGCAATAAGGACTATAATGATAAAACTTATTTTGATTTTTTTTTTAAGTATGCAATGAGTGCTTGGTGAAGTTCTAGTGGAATGGGTGCTTATGATTGACCTTCAATAAATGCAAACACAATTTTGAAATAAACTATCATAAAACAACTTAACAAGAATGCTCATAAAACCTTAATTCATTTAATGAAAATATTCTTATGTTAACTTGAATTTAAGTGAGGGTTTTAAAATTTTTTTGGAACACTTTCTCACTGAATTTGAGCCTCTCAAGACATATGGGTGAGGTTTGGTTTAAGAGAATGAGTAGGCCAACGTAAAGTAGAGCCAACTAATTAGCACTTGCGCCATTATTCATAGAATTAACTAGGACATATAAATCACCACAAGGTTTTTATAATAAAAAAAGTACCATAAAGAGAATTAACAAACACTAAATTTTAGAGATAAATCTCTTAGAATGTCAACTTCATTATTTATAAACACATTGTTAGGCTCACCACTCCATTTAGTGATCACTCTCTTGAATGTTTAATCAAACCTTAACTCTCATACCAAACATGATGTGCCCTATGATTGAATCACTTAGGGTGACCTAATTAATGGGTGGGTGATTTATTAAGTTGGTTTATTATATGTATAATCTTTTTCAAAATCTTGCAAAAAATAAGTAGTATATTTATTTAAATGTGATATTAAAAGGCATATAAAATCACACATGCGCATAGATGCACATGTGTGTGTGCTCTCACACACACACATTCTAATTTGATTTGATATATAATTTGGTCCATTCTAATTTGATTTGATATAAATCTATTTTGAAAGTCAATTTAATTTTTAATTAAATAATTTATGGTTTTTAAAATAATTCGTAGGTCTAAATCAATAGCAACTTGTAATCAAGGTGTAATTAGATAGGGCAAATTAGTAAACTGCACCCAAGGTTTTTGCAATATGATTTAAAATGTAGTAATGATTTATGTATTTTTTTGAGATATTTAATCAATAAAAATATAAGTAGTATATTATATATATATATATATATATATATATATATATATATATATATATATATATATATATATATAAGTTCATCGACTTTGATTTGATATAAATCTGATTTAATTCAAATTTGTATTTGTGAATTAAATTATTCTTTATGGCATGAGATTAATCCAATTGAAAAGTCAATATAATTTTTAAATAACTAGCGATTTTTAAAAAAAATTCACAGGCAGTCAACTTTTAATCGAGGTAATTTAGGAAGGGCAAATTAGTAAACTACATCTGTTGCTTTTTTAATATGAATTTAAATATAGAAAATAATATTAAAGAAAAAATAATGAAAAAAATGTAACCTAAAGTGATTGGAACCTAAAAGTGTAAAATCA
Source organism: Cymbidium sinense (assembly GCA_021442155.1). Taxonomy (NCBI): domain Eukaryota; kingdom Viridiplantae; phylum Streptophyta; class Magnoliopsida; order Asparagales; family Orchidaceae; genus Cymbidium; species Cymbidium sinense. Next base: position 41,786,538 of record CM038230.1, read on the forward strand.
CTTTTTGGTTCTTCCAATTTTGTAGTTATCTACAGACATTCAGCATGACGTATACAGAAAATAAACCAGAAAGGACAGGAAATGTACTGTGGCAACCGTCAGGAAACACGGAACCAAATCCTTTTTTTTTTTTTTTTGATACTTTCTCCTCCTTTTCATTCATTATCTTTGCCTTCGTATCATGTTATAAGCGGTTCCTCAACTCCAAATTGGATACATTTCAAACCACTGGAAACTGGAAAAGTATCCGCCCAACTCGCTTTCTTGAGAATTTGTATCGTTTCTCGTTTCTCCCCGTCCCCAGTCGGTTTTTGATTTCAGGAACTAATTCAGTTTTATTTATGTTCATTTGATTTCTTAAGATCTCGCAGTGGTTTCTATTGATCAACTTCAAAGTCCGTGCTTTTGAAGGGCGGGACTGTTCTGGTAAAGACCTGATTAGAAATAATCTCATTGATAATTTTTTTTGGACCAATGCGAGCGATTTGGTATGGCTAATTACATTGGTGATATTCTCATCAGTTTAGGTTTTCAAGTTTTCATATTTGGTCACACTTGATCTTTAATCTGTCAGAACTCAGGTAGGGGCATTTTCTCATCTTTTGGAGTGGACGCATGTATTGATTTCGAACTTACTGTTACTGGGAAGATCCCAATTTAGAGAAAACCCATCTGTTGTTTAGGTTTTTTCAGTAATTAAAGAAATTAACTGATTTTTTTTGGAATTTACTGAGATGGATTCAACGATTTGTATTGCTGTAGCACATTGTGCAATGATCCTTGAATTTCCTCTCTTTAAAAACTCCTGTTTTTCTTGTGTCGGATGACTCAAGCTATCTAAGTTGCTCAATATTTTAATTTGGTTTCTGTTTTGTTTTCCCAATTTAATAGCCACCAGTGTGATCTTATACACAAGATGACACTTTGAATTGTTCTTGCAGTTGAATATTGGTTACTGGCAGCATGTTGGGCAATGGAGTTGTTGGTATTTTTTCTGAGTCTTCAAACATATGGGAGAGGAGAGCTCCACTAACCCCTGCACACTGTGCTCGGCTTCTGCACAGTGGAAAGGGAAGAAATGGTGTTCAAAGGATAATTGTGCAGCCAAGCACAAGGCGTATTTATCATGATTTTCAATATGAGGATGTTGGGTGTGAAGTGTCAGATGACTTAACTGAGTGTGGTCTCATTCTAGGTGTCAAACAACCAAAGGTTTGTGAGGTTCTCTTTAAATTTTTAATCCCAAAGATTAAATAGGTGAATTGTGAAGCTCATATTGGATTTTTTTTTTCTTTTTTTGTGCAGTTAGAGATGATTTTTCCAGATAGAGCATATGCCTTTTTCTCTCACACCCATAAGGCTCAAAAGGAAAACATGCCTTTGTTAGATAAGGCAATTACTTGTGTCATCTATTGAATTTTTCTCTTCTTCTACATTTTTTTTTTATGATCTTGTTTTCTCTTTCAGATTTTATCTCAAAGTGCTACTTTGTATGACTATGAGTTAATAGTTGGGGATAATGGTAAACGGCTCCTCGCCTTTGGAAAGTTTGCTGGTAGAGCTGGATTAATTGATTTCTTACATGGACTTGGAAAACGTATAGCCGTGGTGCATTCACCTCAGAACTTCACTTTATTTATTTATTTTGCTTTTATCAGTTAATTCTTTGAATATGTATGATTTATGTGATTTCTTTTTTTTTGAACAATTTGCTTTTTAAATAGCTACATTTTTCTCAAGTTTGAGCCGTTGAAACATGGAGAATATTTTTTTTATCTATTTCTTGATAATCTTTTAAAGATGGACTTGGTGGCATGTTTCTATAGATATATATCAGAAACATCAACACAAGTTTTACTTCATGTTTTAGGTGGTTAAGAGAACAGGGGAATACTTGATATCATTGTGAAATACATTTATGATTTGTTCTCATTGTTAATTGTCAAGTGACTTGAACTTTCTTTATCAAAATTTCAGGATATCTAAATCTTGGATATTCAACACCTTTTCTATCTTTGGGAGCTTCTCATATGTATCCTTCTCTTGCTGCTGCGAAGGCTGCTGTAATTGCTGTGGGTGAAGAAATAGCGACACAGGGATTACCACTTGGAGTTTCTCCTATAGTCTTTGTGTTTGTTGGGACTGGAAATGGTATCAATTTCCTTCCCATTTTAATTCTGAACTTTGTTCACCCTTTTGATCAAGCTTCTACTGCTGATTGTATTAGCTGAACTTTAGTATCTGATTATGACTGGGAAGCATCCTTGAGGGGAGAAAAACTTGCTCACACACAGATACACATAGAGGCACACATTTTCATTAATATTGCTTAATGATTTTTTAATCTTCTATCATCTGCTGTACTTTTGTGCAGTTTGTTTTTTAAACCAACAAAATAATGTAATCTTGTGTTGCGATAAGGCTATATCTCATTAAATCATAGTTGTGGTGGATGGCATTATGCTGTGCATAAATGATTGCCATTTTAGAATATGATCAAAGCACATCCTGGCTGAACTTCCTAGATAACCTATTGGCATAATTATGAACCTGATTCTAGTGTCCATCTTAGAAGATCATGCTTAACTATTTGGTTCTCTGCTTAGTTCATCAAATTGTGCTGCAGAAAACTTTGTATCATGTTGTGATAATGCTTTAGCAAATTTAATTCTATTTATGCCGGTTGCATTAAATGACTGCCATTATAGAACATGCGAGTAGCATATCATGATTGGGCATACAAGGTATCCCATTGCCATAATTCTGATTCTAGTTTATATCTTAGAAACTCGTGCTTAACTTTTTGGTTTTCTACTTATTCCATAAAAGCATCACATGATATCTTTTATCATGTGCATGTAAAGCCCACTGGTTTTCAATTCTTGAGCAATGGTTGATTGGTCATCCTATTATTCGTATTTGACAAATGTTTTCTCCCTCATGTATGATAATGATTTTGCGTCTCTTTGGTTGCAATTACTGTAATGGTTGATCTGCCATCTATTTTTTTGTTCATATTGGACAATGTTTTGCTTTTATCATTTTAATAATGATTTTGCATGCTGCTCCTTTTGTCATCACTACAATTCTTTTATCGTTCCCAACTATTGAGGTCAACATTTTTTCAAGTAGTTTTTGACAAGAAATTAAGGTATGGAGTCGGTTAAAGATATTCAACGCATGGAATACTTGCCAGCAGTTTATTCTAATTCATTTGGAGAGATTGTTTTTATATACTTTTATAGAGTTTTCAAAATCCTTAGGGAGGTGATATGGTTACCGATGTACAGTATGCTGCCTGAGTGTGGTCTGATGCCAAAAATTGTTAAGTAGCTTATGAATTTATTTTAATTACAAAAATATATTTAAAGAGTATAGATTGCTAATCATCACATCTAAAAATAACCACTTTTTAATTTTCATTGCATTAAAAAATAGATTATTTAAAGTAATTTTAGTTAAATTACTTGAAGTTTGTAATGTGTAGCATAACCAAATCTCCACATCTATCTATTCCTTGTTTGTCATCATCAATGTGCCATCCTTATCATTGAAATTATAACCCTATCTCTCCGTTTATTTTTTTGGACCCACCTTCTTCTTTTCTAGGACTTATTGATTTATAATTAAATATCATGTACTTGATCAACATATTTCAAGGAATGCATGCTTGTTTTCCCAACTTGTGATGTTCTTTTTATATCATCACATGTGAGGTTACAACCAGAAGAATGTACTCATCTTTCACATTTAAAATATTAACACCTATCACTCAAATCAAGCAAGGCAAGGTCCTTGCTTCATTGCTAGGTGCCTGAAGGTATGGTGCTTGTTTAGGTACACCTTAATGATACTATTCTTTTGGGAGTTTTGCAAGGTTTTAAGGCCTCACATCTTGCATCTCGAGTCCTAAACACCTTAATGATGCTGTTCTTTTAGGAATTTTGCAAGGTTTTAAGACCTCACATCTTGCATCTTGAGGTCCTCACTGGAAGTTTAGCTCAACTTCAATTTTTTTTTTTTAAAATATGCATGCATGTTTGGAAAATTAACTCTTATTAAAACTCTTATGTTGATAGGTATAGTCTCTTCAAAAAATAAAATGTTATATGAAGTTTGCTTTGTCATCAGACATTTATTTTTTAAAGGTTCTAACATAACCAAAGTATATGGCTACTTTATGCACTAGGTACCACCTACGAGCCACTCAAGTGAAATGGGCACTAAAAAAAATTTAATACATAAATTATTTACTAGGAGGAATGCTTTAGATGTGTATAAAATGACAATCATCAAATTCAATTATATTGGATAACTTATTGAATTTTAAAATTCAATTGCATTCCAAGTTTGCTAAATAGATTGTTTTAAACTAATGCAACTAAACACATAGACTGTGTTTGGGGCAAATGATCCGAAGTCAGTAAATACACCTCTTTCTTTGGAAGCTGACGTATTTTGAAAAAATCTACGACAGGAAAGCTGTGTTTTTTAACCTGTCCTAGTTGAGTACGGTGACTGTTTCAAAGCTACAGTCTGACTATTTTAAAATATTAAAATTGTAATACACACCGTAGCTTTTAAATAGCAGCTTCTTCTGCAACAGTTTTATCATTACTTTTTCAGACAATTGTGGTTGTTCCAAACAAGCTCTTAATCTAATCATTACTTATATATTTATTTCATTTTTTCAGCATCCATGTTCTCTTCACTATTACAATACTTACATAACCATCAATCTCTTTATTTTCTTGGACTAGCCCTCTTCATCATAAAGGTCCAATGATTTAGAGATTAAGGGCCCATTTGGATGGGCTTTCCTTTCTCTAAAACTTGTTTTAAAATAGATTTTTAAAAAGCCATGTTAAAACGTTATACAAAAACTCTGGTTTAAAATGAGAGAGATTCGGAGTTTTATAAAAAGTGATTTTACATAAAGGAAAAATCCGAAGAATTCTAAAATATATTAACGGCGTTTAAAAAAACGTAACGCAGTAAAAAAGCTAAATCAAATGAGGCCTAAGTTCATGCACTTGATTAACTTATTTCCAAAGGCACGTGTTTCTTCAACTGATGATGTCTTCTTCAGATCATGCTATGTCAATTTATCATCATAAAATTCCCATTTTTAATTTTGAAATATTATTATTGATATCTCAAATCATTACAACACACTTCTCTTACTAATTATTGCCATAAGGCAAGGCATTTGTGTAGGCATATCTTAGTATGGAACCCACTTGAGAGGTGTGAGGCGCTATACTAGTGCCGGGTTTACCATCCTCTCAAATTTTAGAAATACTAATGTAAGTTCTTGCTTAGCGTGCATGACTAGATATATACGCTAAGTCCACATGATACTGTCCTTGATAATGAAAGGTTCATTTTTGATTAATTTTATTTAAATTTATATTGAATTTATCATGTTTCTTTTAAGCACCATGCTGCATTGCAGTTGTGTTTGCTAATATATTTTGAATTTTTTTTTTGTGTAGTGTCACAAGGTGCACAGGAGATATTTAAGCTCCTACCACATTCCTTTGTAGATGCAAGCATGCTCCCTGAAATTGTTAAACAGGTTACTAATTATCCTTTCTCTTATTTAACCTTTTTTACTTTCCATTTGTTTATAATATGAATTTAATTCATGAAAAGTGGGATTTTCTATCTAAACGGTTCTTTTTGACCAGACATTTATTATAACTCATTGTTTGACTAAATGCGGTATTTCTTTTTTTTATATGCGTCAAGTTAATTGGAAGAACTACAACGATTAGTTGATCACTAGTTTTCCTTATATCATATGGTCTGAGGTTCTATTCCATGCAAATATTTTCTTCAATTTCAAAAACTAGTCATTGCTTAGAGGAGTTTATTCTTCTTGATAACAAAACAATGTTTTTTGCACAATAATAAATTCATTTGAAAAAAATTCTACTCTTCCAATACTTTACTAGAATAGGACTCTTTCTTAGATTTTAAGCTACCTACTACTATGTGTTTAGGGTGATAGTCCACTACCCATTCCCTTGTTATAGTATTTCCTTTTTATTTAAAAAAAAATGCCTCAGCTATTCATTTTGTAGATAATTAAATAATAAAACAAGGATGGTGATATTAAAGATTCATTAGTGAATTTGAGATGTCTATTAAGCAATGATAGAATAAGCAAAATATTATTAGTATCAACTTATTTTTCCAAGAATGATTATGATGGACACACAAAGTGGTTAAAAAGAGATCATGCCGAACACAAAATGTCAAGATTTACATGGTTTGGTTAATACGATAGCATACATCCAAAGGATTGTAAGAGAGGAGAGATGAATTGATTCACTATCAGGAAGTTGTATAAATTTAAAAATAAATAACGCATAAAAAAAAAACACTCTTCTCTAAATCCAAGTACATTCATTGTCACCACAAAAGAAGCCCCAAGCCTCCTTAATCTAACAACTATGAAAATTTCCTAATATCTTGTTGAAATACAAAATCCATATATAGAAGATAAAATAAAAATTCCTTTACCCATATAGGAAGATCCCTTCATATGTGCTCCCCAAAGATGACCCCACCCAAGTCTTCTTTTTCATCTGCTTTCCTTTTTCCTTTTTATATCTGATAAATAAGTTGTTATAAATCTTTAACATATGCTCCTTGTTTTGCTTTTCTATTCATAGGAGTTTAAGGAGGTAATAATTTAAATTTAAATATGGTTCAAAATTTGATTTGGAGCTTTCCATAAATAACAAATCTATTCTTATCCAATGAAAAAATGATAAATTATATTTATCATAAAATGACCTTTTTAAAATTTGTGATTATTTTAGTAATATCATGGAGGTAATATCTTATAAATTCTTTCTTTTGGCTCGATGGTATAATAATATAGTTTGAACCTCTTCCTAAATTGAGCTCGCTAAGCTCTCAATGCCTCAAAGGGATGAGCACTGCACAACTATAGAGTACTTCAATGCCGCCTGAATATAATACTTGTGAGAAACATCTAGGCATATCTATTGTGCACCAAACTTACCATTTAATCTTCGTGCCCATTAAATGATTGTCTCCTCACTCTTAATGTTTCAATGATACAACTTATCTTTAGGATAAAATTTGAAATAGAAGATTTATCCATTTGATAACCTCCAATGGCTTTTCCCTTCAATATATGCTCCCTATTTTTCTAGAACTTGAACTACAAACATAAAGCTAATTTTTTCCTTGTTTATTTAGTTCATGACATTCCAATATAGATGATGATGAAATTGAAGCATCTCCATTTGAAGCATCTCCATCAAGTTAGTAATTTTTTTTGCCTTTTATAACAACTAATACACTCTTGTAAACTTTAAGAAATCAAAATCTCTTTAAAACCTACATTTGACTTAGAACGCCAAAAATATCTGATTTTTGTGATATTTTTCACATGGTAGACACCAATCAATAATTTAGCAACATCATCATGCTTCTTCAATTTTACCCTGCAAAGGCTAACTATTTTACACATATTTTTCTTTATAGTTGATACGTGAAAAATAATTTCTTATTAGGATATATAATATTAACAAACTTAATCAATAATCAATTAATCATTATATATGACTCCTACCATTATTGAAAAAAATTCACTTAAAATTTTATTTGATCAAATTACATCTACAGTAGCATATGCTAACTTATTTTACACGTGTTTGTCATTGACATGTTGCTTCTTTCTCTCTAAAGTTTAACAATCACTCTAGATCAGAGTGTTGGTTAACAAGTCATTAACATCCAAGTTGATAGCAGCAGAAATAACAAAAACTATTAATGGTAGAACTTAGGAGGATGGAATACAGACAAATTTTCTTTTGATAGTGTGGGAGTAACATCTAACTTGAATTATTAAAAAAATCATTTATAATATGAATGAATGAATGATGAAAGGATGAGGATCATTCCATGTGTTTGCTGTTGTGTGGCTGCACATATGACAATGGTTAGCAGATGGTTGAAAACTATATGTTGGTAAGGCAAGATACAAAGATGGGTAATAACTTGGATATTAGTCACATCATATTTTACATAAACTTTACTCTAAAAACTTAACAAACAGTTTGAGTTTACCCATTTTGGATCTATTATTTAAGCGTCATGTTATTAAGATATGGGCTTCTAAAAGGTAATATAAACCATAGATGTATTTATGCATGTTGTTTGACAATAATTGGTTTTCAGCAATATATGATCTGAATATAACATGGCTTCTAGATAATATAATATGATGATGAACCACCTTTTTTTCGGGGATGAATTGTAACTAAAGCTGATTACTTATTAGATCGATAAGAAACTATTGTCTTCAAGGTAATATAATATGATGATGAACCACCTTTTTTGGAGGGATGAATTGTAACTAAAGCTGATTAACTATTAGATTGATAAGAAACTAACTATTGTCTTCATGGGAAGTTAATTTTCAGAACTCCTTGTAACATAGTATATTTCCGATTGCTCATGGTTTCCCTTTCATTTTTTTCCTTATATTTTACCAACTTTCTCTATTTTGGAAGGCATACATAAACAGTTATTAAATCCCACTATAAAAAGTAATTTGTAAATTTGTGTTGTAGGTTGGGGATCTAGCTCATCATTCTCCATTAAGAAAAAGAGTTTTTAAAGTATATGGCTGCGTTGTAACAAGTCAAGATTTTGTTGAACCCAAAGATTCGACTAAAACTTTTGATAAGGTATGCATGTGAACCTGCTTTTAGCTGTTGAAATATACTCTACATCGTCATTGCTTTTTCATTTAAAGCTACGCAATACATATATTTCTTAATCGTTGGCACTGTATCTGATTCATCTGTTTATGCTTGGCAGAATTAGTTTTAATAGTCATATTTCTGCTTGCATATATAATAAAAAATAAAATTTCTATGCATCATATTACACCAATGTCCTTATATTAATCAAGGTAGTTGGGGATTCATATCATGCGATAGTTCTGGTTGTTCTATTTGAAGAATTGTCGCAAAGGGATACCAATTCTCCTACTCATGAATGGAAGAAATTTGGAGATGTTTTTCATGCACATTTTTGTTAATCTTGATTTTATGGTTTGAAATTATGGAAGTGAGAACCTTATTGAAAGGCTATCTAGGCATTTGATGCTAGAAATTTGTAGGCTTCAAAAATTTGTGCCTAGTCTCTTGTTTAAGGGAATTTTGATGTGTTCAGGTCAAACTTTTGAAGGGCAGATAAATTTAAAGAAAAGATACTGCCTAGAGATTTTGTCCTCATTTTGTGTGATTTTAGATATGATACTGGATTTTTTATAGGCACAAGCACCTATTGTAAATTATCCCTTCTAGTGATGAGAGAGAACTTGCGAGTAAGGCTAATGATTTGGTCGTTAATTACTTAGTGCATAGTAGTTGTGATTTATATTTAAGATTGATGAAATCCACCATCCTAATTTTAACGTGGATGGTGAGGGAAATGATGACGAGTTCGATCAAGATCTCATAGTTTTGTCATCCCAGAATGTCGATGCCCCTGATATACTTAGTTAACAAAGATAGTTGACCCAACTTGATCGAAAGATCCTTATCAGTAGCCAAAGTTTAAAATTACGTAATCGAGTATTGAGGCATTTTTCATTCATGATGAGAGGCGTAAGCCTCAAAATCAATAAATTTTGCAATGAAAGTATTAGTGTATACACATCGAAGTATAGAGCAAGAAGTAATATATTAATATTCTAACTTATTAACATATTAAAATATAATACATTAACATCCTAATATAATATGAAATAATAAATTGCATAAAGTATCAATATATTAATATCTTGACATTGATTACTTTCATCAAAATAACATAAGACATTAAAGTAAAAGCTAATGACATAATAATTCAAAATAAATTTTAAGTTATAAGTTTCTCTCTCCCACTCCATTTATCCAATATCAAAGTAAGAGCATCATAAGTAATGAGGTGGTACTGGTGTCCATCACGGTGTGTGAAGAGAGGAGGGAGCATAGAGATAAGATGCATGACTATTATCTATTATGAGATCGATTGTATGTGTGTTATTTGGATATTTAAAGTTATATTTGATTTTTTTTTAACATAGATTTAAAAACGCACGTCTCACAAAAATTGAGGCGAGGTGGGTCTTGAGGTATAAGCCTCAATAACACTGATGGGAAGCCTCATTGTGATTTCTTCAAAAATATATTGAGGCAGGCTTTTTTATTGTGCAATTTTAAATAGGGTCAGTAGTCATGGGTTGCTTCGTCCATGGGAACTTTCTAGAATTGAGGTGACTGTTTGTTCATGTGGATAATTTTAAGTCGACCTTAACTGACAGAAAAATTTGTATTCAATTTGATGTACTTTATAATTCAAAGCTCAAGATTTAATAGTGTCATTTTTAATCGAACCATTTGGTCAAAAAGCTCTAATCATAATCATTAGTTTTTGTGGCGTTATTTGGTGGCAAAATTATACAAACATAGAACACGGGTCACGTCTTTATTAACATGAAATGATTTGAGTTAGGGGTGTAAACGAGTCGAGTTGAGTCAAGTTTTGACTTAATCGAGTTAAGCTTGTTTAAATCTTATTAAGCTCGAGCTCGACTCAAGCTTAATTACCAGACTCAAGCTCGACTCGATTTAAAGGAAGTCAAACTCGAGCTCGACTTGAATGCTCGAGCTCGTTTAAAAAGCTCGATAAATTATTGAATCGATAATGTGATATATGATAATTGCAATTCGCCATTATGCCATTATGTGAACGGGCCGGCTCAATAAGCTACCGAACCGAGTCAAACTAGGCTTGAACTCGAGCTCGAAAATTTTTCGAGTTTGTTTATGAGCTCGAGTTAAAGCTCGTGGCTCGGTAAGCTTGGCTCGCGAGCCGGCTTTACTCACTTACACTCCTAATTTGAGTATAACCATAAACATATACTTGATATGAGTTTAACTCTGAGAGTTTAGGTTAATCTTAAAATTTTCACTTTAGACAAATTGCTATGGAAGATGAATGATTTTTGCTTTAAGTTTTAAGTGATAAACCTTTAAACAATTGAATTTTAGGATTTTCATATAACATTGATATTTTTATTTTTGCTTAAGCCTAAAGTAACTTAAACATAGACTGGTGAATATTTTGGTAAGAGTTCTCTTCGATTAAAATTAACTTCCAATACAACCATCGTTAGGTGGTATGTAATTGGATCATTGAATTTATCTAATTGAACCTTAACAATTCTGCACCTTTACTTATAGAAGATCTAGTTCACAACTTGTGTAGAATTTTACTTCATTTAAATATTTGTTGTACTACAAATCTTATTTATTCTATTTTGTGTAGAGGATTGAATCTATAAATTAAGATTGTTTACAATCCCAAAATTTGAGGACTTGCATTTAAACTTACTTTAATTGAATTATTGCTTAAAAGCTTCAGTCTAATCAACTCATATTTCTGTAAGGAGGATCATATTAGCTAAGTGAGGGCTCACAACTTTGCTCAATTGACAAAGTGGCCGATTTTGGAGCGTGCACGTGCATTAATGCTTAGGATTGGATTTTAGAAGATATGTAAATTCTTTAAAATGGTTATTGATTTGATTTACAAAAATATTTGCATGCTTTTTAATGTGGAGAAAATTCAAGTTAATTTCATTCTTAACTCTCACAACATTGTTCGACTGTGTTTGAGCTTTTAGTACATGGGTCAATGTACATGTCGGTGTACTTTATATTCTAATGCGCTTATGATATAGCTACTTAGTAGACATCTAGATTTATGTGCACTTGTGTAATTCATATATATAAATTCTAACATATGGTAGAGATGCATAAATTTCAATGCACTCAATATACTTTTCAAAGCACTTATATAACTTCTGAAGGAATATGATTAAGCTTGAAAATTGTTGCATATTTGTACAAATAATTTAAGATAATACTTAAATTTTGATTGTTAGCATAAATATTTTATTGTAAGGACATACAACATTTTATTTTATAGTCTTCGACAAGTCAACTTAAAATGTTAGGTTCATGTTATATTATTTGAAATGATATTCATCTTTTATTTGGTTCATAATTTGTTAAGCTTCGAATATTTTAGTGAGCTCCAACTCATATGTATTGATGAGTCTCCAAATTCTCTATAAATTCCATTCAAGATCTTCTAAGATCTTTTCAAATCATTCAATGTAACATATAACATTATTTAAATGATCATTGAAAGATCTTGTTTGTGTTTATTGGTGAATTTGAAAGTTCTATCTTTATTTGTAAGCTTCAAAATTCATTTTTAAGTCCTTTATAAATCTCATTTGAATTCAACTATATTACTACTTTCCTTGATGGTTCACATCACACTTGAATTAAAAAATTATTTCTATTTCATTGATTTATATTTATAAAGTTTAATTAGTTATTATTCAATTTAAATCACCATTTTTGTTGTTCTTTTCTCACATTGTTCTAGTAGGATTTTGACAACCCCTGTCGGCCTCTCCCTTGTGTAGGGATTGTCATTGGGGTGCTAGCCCTTCTTATCACGCTTAAAATGATGAGCATAGTTAGTGTCATATGACACCATAATTTAAGTGGATCTTCATACCCATCGTGCTTAAAAGACAAACATAGGCCTTCGATCACCTAAAAAAAATTTACTTGTTCGCAAGAATAGAGCATTTGAGCACTTAATTTTACAAATTTTATCGTCGTATTAGAATAATATGCACCATTATCTAATTTTAGCAATTTTTGCGATCGCATTAGAACAATGTGAACATGTGTTTAATTTTAGGTTATTTTTCAGTAAGTTTATCTTCTCACGGCAATTGATGAAAATTGTGTAGCGAGATAATGAGGGGGGGAGAGAGGGGGGGGGATTCTCTCTCTATATATTATATGTGAAGTCCGGATGTAGCTTTGCATCCGGACTCCAATCAAAATTCGACACGTGGTGAAGATAAAAATATAGATTTTAATCTTTTGAAAGTTGATAACGGCGGAGTGGATGTTGTTAACGTTAACGAACCTGACCCGTACCAACTTGAAATCGGGATTGGATGACATTTCAAAGCACGGGATAAAATTATATTTTTTGTACTATATTCATCGATTTCTTCTATTGCATTCATCTCCCTCCCGGTGTGCATTCTTCTCATTGGGTGTTTCTCCAAGATTCTCTTAACTTTCAGATATTAAAAATCAAGGTACCATCTCATCTCCTCTGTCGAAAATGATTCTATAAGGTATTATTCCAGTCATTCTTGAAGTTTAGAGATTTTAGGGCTTTCACATTTATTCCGGCTGTTATCATCTCATCTACTCCGTCGAATACATCTCTATAAAGTATTATTATAGTCTCTCTTCAAGTTTAAAACTTATAAGGCAATACATTTAGTACACTCAAGAGTGTACTATGCTATTTCATGTTTATATAATGGTGTATTGACATTTGTGAGATGAAAATCATATTTTAAGCTATTGTAGATTATTTTAATGGGCATTGAGCTCAAATGATATCATTTTTTCTACAATACATTCAGTACACTCAAGAGCGTACTGCTTTATTTTTTATGTAAATCTTGGTGTATTGCCCAATTCTAGATCTGAATGATATTCTAAGCTATTTTGAGTTTATTTAAAGAGTATTAAAATAGTTTTGGATCATTTTTAGGGCAATATATTCAGTACACTCAATAGTTTATTACACTATTTCATGTTTGTACAGTGGTGTATTGATATTTGTGAGATCAAAATTATGTTTTAAGCTATTTTATATTGTTTTGATGGGCAGTGAGCTCAAATTGTATCATTTTTCCTTCAATACATTCAATACACTCAAGAGTATGCTGCTTTATTTTTTATATAAACCTTGGTGTATTGCTCAATTCTAGATCTAAATGATATTCTAAGCTGTTTTGAGTTCATTTGAAGAGTATTAAAATAATTTTGGATCATTTTTAGGGTAATATATTTTGTACATTCAAGAGTGTACAACATTATTTCATGTTTATATAATGGTGTGTAGACATTTGTGAGATCAAAATTATGTTTTAAGCTATTGTAGATTGTTTTGATGGATAGTGAGCTCAAATAATATCATTTTTCTTTCAATACATTCAGTACACTCAAGAGTGTATTAGTTTATTTTTTATATAAATCTTGGTTTACTGCCCAATTTTAGATCTAAATGATATTTCAAACTGTTTTGAGTTCATTTGAAGAGTATTAAAATGGTTTTGGATCATTTTTAGGGCAATACATTTAGTACACTCAATAGTGTATTGCACTATTTCATATTTATACATCCGTGTACTGATATTTGTGAGATTAAAATCATATTTTAAGCTATTGTAGATTATTTTGATAGACAGTGAGCTTAAATGATATTATTTTTCCTTCAATATATTTAGTACACTCAAAAGTGTATTGCTTTATTTTTTAGGTAAACCATAGTGTACTGCCCAATTCTAGATTTAAATGATATTCTAAACTGTTTTGAGTTCATTTGAATAGTATTAAAATAATTTTGGATCATTTTTAGCACAAAACCGCCGTCACCCTTCCCTCTATTTCTCGAGACTTCAACCCGCCAATCCTCGCTCTCCCTTCCTCCTTACCCCATCTCTCTACCCTACTTCTTCACAGAATCCTCTCATTCGATTTGCTCCCCTACTCACCTCTACCTATTGAGAAAATATTACATGCGGAGTTCGGATGTAACTTTGCATCCCGACTCCAATCAAAATTCGACACGTGGAGAAGATAAAAATATAGATTTTAATCCTTTGAAAGTTGATTGTGGCAGAGCGGATGTCGTTAACATTAGTGAAGCCGACCCGACTTGACTTGAAATCGGGACTGTACGGGGTTTCAAAGCCCAGGATAAAATTAGATTTTTTTGTATTGTATTCATCGGTTTCTTCTATTGTATTCATCTCCCACCCAATGAACATTCCTCCAGAATTCTCTTAACTTTCAGATATTAAAAATTGAGGTACCATCTCATTTCCTCCTTTGAAAATAACTCCATAAGGTATTATTCCAGTTATTCTTGAAGTTTAAAGATTTTAGGGCTTTCACATTTATTTCGGCTATCATTATCTTATCTCCTTCGTCAAATACGATTTTATAAGGTATTATTCTAGTCTCTCTTCAAGTTTAGAGCTTTTAATGCAATACATTCACAGACTTACCGTCGGCTTGAGGTTCACAGATATAGAGCCGACGGTGTCACCGGGAGAGCACTCATGCATGATCTAAGATAGGTGTGGCGTATGAACATGGAAGAGATGGGAGAGGAGATATGCGTTATAGGAGTAGGCGAGATCTTTGGGAATGGGGAACAAGGTGATACCTCAACATAATTCATACAAGCTGAGCTGCAAGCATTAATATCTTGTTTCCCAATCTACAATAAAATCTTAACAAGGGAGGCGAAAATCACATGCTATCCTACAGAAAATGATAAGCAAAATTTTGTTGACAATAACAAAAAAAAAAAAAAAAAAAGGTCAGATAGAGTCAATCTCTATATAATATTTGAATTGTAGTTAACACTTGCAGTTTGTGTTTGAGATGACGCTTAAGTGGAGTCAAATCTAAGAGTTCAAGCATGGCTCTTATGTAGTTTGAGCTTATCTAGCAACTTGCGATTTGTGAGCTTTAAAATCGTAAGTCAGTTCTATCGGCATTCAACTGCTTCTTGATTATTATTTTTTCATAAGGTAGATTAGATGTTTTAGGCGAGGCACTGCTAGATATTTACCTCTCTAATGAAGAGTTGATGTGGTTCGAGGTTTTTCATAAATAAAAAGCTCTTATTCTTGCTCATCCTTCTCTGTTGTAAGATAACTTTAATTAAAATTAGTATATATGCTATATGGTTCTTTGCTTTAGTAGTAGCAATATGGATGAAGAAAAAAACATTGCTATTAGCTTAGAGCGAATGGTTGTTTTTAATGGTGATAAATCTGATCAAAGCTTCATAATTTAGTCATCTTATGTTCTTATGAACCCTGATTTACTTGGTGAACATGGTAGTTGATCTAATCTAAGCCAAGGATCTATGTCAAAACTACTGAGATGCATCATCCAAGGAAACTTCATAAAATTGAGAATTTTAGATCACGCCTCAGATAATTCTTCTCATATTACTTTAACTATTATGTGAATCTTTTTAACAAACTTTTAATAATAACCAACTAAATCTAAAAAACCTATGAACTTCTGTAATATTCTTTGATATAAGCCATTTTAGAATTACTTGCACCTCTTGAGGATCAATTGAGATTTCATAATCACTTATGATGGAAAGCAATATTATTTAAGCAGAATTCGTATTATAAAATTTCTCATACAATTAGTTTTTCTTCAATCTCTAAAATCATTCTCAAATGTTCAGCTTGATTTTCATCCGCCTTTGAATAAATCAAGATATAATCATAAACTAATCAAGTTATGCTTGAAAATCTAATTCATCAAATTTATTAAAAGTGATAGGTGCATTTATTAAACTGAACGACATCATTAAGAATTCATAATGACTTTATATAGTTCCAAAAGCAATCTCACATGTATCTACTTTTTTTACTCTGACTTGATATGCAGATCACAAATCTATCTTTTAGAGAATACTGTAGCACATTTTAACTAATCAAATAAATTATCAATCCTCAACAATAGATATTCATTCTTAATTATTATTTTATTCAATTATCTATAATCAATACTCATCCTCATTGATCCAAATTGTCTCTTAACAAAAAGTGCATGTGCACTCTAAAATGAATTACTTAGTCTGTTGAATCTTTTATGCATTAATTCTTATAATTGATATTTCAATTCTTGTAATTCTTCATGAGTCATTTTGTATATATTGTGGGATCCGAAAATTACCACATCTTTGGAAAAGTTGTTTAAGTGTCGGTGATATTTTAAGGCGGATGAATAGTAGATAAGACACTACCGAGATTTTTCGTTTGGTGAGAACTTTTATATCTGTTCGTTTCCTATAAACAAGAGTTATAGTTAATTACCCCTCTCAATCTTGAGAGAGCGGATTAAGTGAGTATGAAGTTAAAGAAGCAGTATATAATTGCAGTGGAGCTTAAAACTTATGAAATTTATTATTTTAACTTTAAAACTTTTGTGGGGAGCGATGTGGCGATCAAGATCCCATGGTTCTTCATCGTCCGGGTCGATCCTTCTCGAGGAGGAGTGGTAAGACGTAGAAGGATCCTCGTTATGGGTTACATCATCCAAGGTGTCCTTGTAGACACAGGGGTGGAGTTTGTGGGACAAATATAAGTCAACCTAACATAGCTTTTTTTCAATACATTCTTTCACATCAAAGAGCAAAGCGGTTCATACACTCGGTAGTGGCCGTAATTTAGTGGTGCCATATCGCGTGAACCACCCGGTCAGGAGGGCTGAACGCCATTTATGTGGTGCCATATCAGCAAAACCACGCGGACGAGAGGACAGACCCACCTTAGAGGAATATTTGAGTGTGAAGGTAGTTATGTATTTAATTTGACATTTCTTTGTGAGCAAAGTTTTCTTAATTTGTCGAAAACAAACAATTGGAGGGTGAATTGATTTTATTTATTTTTTATTTTTTATTTTTTATTTTAAAGTTAAATAATTAATTTCATTTTTTTTATATATTTTTGTATTTTCTTTGAATTTTGATCATTTTATGATTAATTTTCAGATTTGAATATATATGATCATTTATCATTGCAATCTTAATCATAATTCTCGATCATATATCAATCGATAGACTGTCTACTGTCACGATTTTCTACGGAGGATGGTCTAAATTCATTGTCTCGAAGTATAATCCTTCAAAAACCTTGTCCACTCTAGTTTGAACATGAGGATCGGGTTTGGGACTTTTCTCGAGGATTTGAATTTTAGAAGCTATGTCGTTGATTCATATCTTGTATTATATGACAATTAGCTTCGATATTATTAATTTGAAATTTTTTATATCAAATTTTTAGGTTTTGTTAACCCGGGACGGTCAAGACCAAAAGGTGATATAAGATCATTCTTTTGTATTTGACTTAGTATTTACTCCAACATGCATATGAATATCTGTTCTTTGAAAATTGCATGGACATTAAGATGTCTAATGTTGAAGCTTCGATGTCAAATTTTGATTTTTTGAGTTTTGTTAACCCGGACCCGGTCCGAAGACCAAACCGGGATTATGTAGCATCTGTTCTTTATATTTGACTTGATTGTAATGCAAGCATGAGTTTTGATATGGGATTTTTAGGTTTTGTTAACCCGGACCCGGTCCGAAGACCAAACCGGGAAGATGTAGCATCTGTTCTTTTGTTTTATACCTAACTTGCACATGTCCCTATTGTTTGAACATTTACAGTATCTGTTCTTTTAAAATGTTGTATGGACATTGAATGTCTAGTTGAAATGTAGGTTCGATTTGCAAGTTTAAATTTCAATATGTCATTTTTGGGTTTTGTTAACCCGGACCCGGTCCGAAGACCAAACCGGGATTATGTAGCATCTGTTCTTTTATTTTATACCTAACTTGCACATGTCCCTATTGTTTGAACACTTCAACATATATACGAGTATCTGTTCTTTTAAAATGTTGTACGGACATTAAATGTCTAGTTGAAATGTAGGTTCAATTTGCAAGTTTAAATTTCAATATAATTTTGGGTTTTGTTAACGGACGGTCAAGACAAACCAGGATTATAGCATCTGTTCTTTATTTTATACCTAACTTGCACATGTCCATTGTTTGAACACTTCAACATACATACAGTATCTCTTTTAAAATGTTGTATGGACATTGAATGTGTTGAAATGTAGGTTCAATTTGCAAGCTTAGATTTTAATATGACATTTTAGGTTTTGTTAACTTGACGGTCAGAAGACCAAAGGAAGTATTCTGTTCTCATCTTTTGAGCATTTTAGAAGTTTATTCAAGCAAGTGTGGATCGAGAGGTAAGATAGATATAAGCATTCGATTGAGAATATGCTAAGTAGTTCATTTAGAACAAATGACCTCTTTTAAATTACAAATGAGCAAGGATATAAGAGCGAAATAAATCATTTGGAAGCCCATATATATGATCATATGTAGCAATAGGCTTAAAAGGATTTAGGCATTTGTTTTGAGCCCAAGATCACCTCTTTTGTAACAAAATCAGCAAACATAAGAGTGAAAATAATTGATTTGGAAGCCCATATATATATGTATGGCAATAAACTTGGGTTTAGGCATTTGTTTTGAGCCCAAGATCACCTCTTTTATAACAAAATCAGCAAACATTAGAGTGAAAATAATTGATTTGGAAGCCCATATGATCATAAGTAAGGTAATGGGCCTAAAATAGGCTTAGACCATTTGATTTAATAATAGCCTCTCCTGTATAAAATCAAGTATAAAGGCGGCCCATATGATCATAAGTATAATGGCTAAAATAAAGGCCATTTGATTTAGGCTAATAGCCTCTCATGTATAAAATCAAGCATAAAGGCTGAAAATAATTGCTTTGGAAGCCCATATGATCATAAGTAAGGTAATGGGCCTAAAATAGGCTTAGCATTTGATTTGTAATAGCCCTCTCCTATGTATAAAATCAATAAGCAGCTGAAAATAATTGCTTTGGAAGCCCATATGACCATATACCATAGCCCATTTATTTCTCTTGAAAGGAAGGGAATATAAAATATGAATTAGATGTCATATTTCATTTAAGAGAAAGTGGATTAATTAAAATTCACCTCCCTCACATCTGCTCATGGCAAGTGGGGACACAAACTCATTAAATTTATTAAGAGGTATGGCAAGACTTTACTTTCCTTTTCAAAAGGGATAAGGATGCTGAGGCATGCCATGTCCATGCATGTGCATGCAACATGACAATTAACCTTAGATGGTTCCCTTGCATGCAATTTTATGACACCTTATGTGTCAAGATGATACATAGATGAAAGAGGAGGCTAGAAAATCTATAAATAAGGGAATTCCTTCTCATAAAATCCTCACACTTCTACTCTCATTTCTTTCCTTCTCTCCCTTGATTTCACAAGTTTGAGTTCTCTCGCTTATAAGAGAGCTAAGTTGTGTCATAAAAATTTGTAAGTTTTTACCCTCCTCCCTTCCTTTAGCAATTTTCCATTTTTTTGGTATTTTATGATGGATGTCATGTCAAAATGTTTCATTTCATGTATGTCTTCCCTTGATATACCCTCCCTTTTTTTGCCATGTTTATAATCATGTGTCGATCAATGTGAAAATGGACATATGGAGTAAAGATAACATGTTAAACATGTATTTAAGCATGTGTTCTAAGCATGTCTAATATCATATCAAGCTAAGTAGGGTATTAGAACCAGCATCAACAAATACATGTCACAAGCATAAGCATCCATTTGTATTCTATTTGCTACACTTCATACACATGTTAAGCATGTAAAGGGGACTAGAAAGATTCAACATTCATCAAACTAAGCATGAATAGTTGTTGCATAGGTGTCATATGACATGAAAAGTGAGTTAGAAACACATAAGCATATGCAGATAAAAATACTTAAGCATTTTTTTACCTTTCCCCTTTTTTTTAAAAAAAAATTTTACGACCTCGGCCTCAGGCCCCATTAAGAGCGCCCGAGGTAAGCCTCCTGAGAAGGTGTGTCGGAGACACCCTACCGAAAGTTTATTGCCCACCACGCCAAGAAAGGCATGCAGCATAATATACGTTAGCTTTACGAATTATCCGCTTATCAGTGCTCAAATTCTCCCCGGCCCGCAGGTTGCTGAGAGATCGAGGCCACCACGCCAAGAAAGGCGTGGGGTGGTGTCGAGACACCGCGGATGAAACTTTGATAGCTAGCGTTTCCCTGTTAAGAAAATATCACATATGCAAGAGTATAAAGATGAATTTTACCTGAATCCTTATCTCCGTGCTTATCAAAGTTTACAACAACCTCCGCTCTCCATGAGATCCAGTGCCCACCACGCCAAGATGCATGGTGGTGTCGTGAGACACCGCTGAAATTTGATAGCTAGCTGTTAAGAAGATATCACATATGCAAGAGTATAAAGATGAATTTTACTCAATCCTTATCCGTGCTTATCGTTTACAATTCTCCCCGGGTTAGAGATCGAAGTTCCACCACGCCAAGAAAGGCATGGGTGGTGTCGGAGACACCGCCGAAACTTTGATAGCAGATTTCGCTAAGCGGATATCACATATGCAAGAGTATAAAGATGAATTTTACCTGAATCCTTATCTCTGTGCTTATCAAAGTTTAACAAATTCTCCGCAGGGGTTGCCATGAGAGATTGAGCCTGCCCACCACGCCAAGAAAGGCGTGCATGGGTGGTGTCGGAGACACCGCAAACTTTGATAGCTAAGATTGTTAATATGATATCACATACGCATGCAAGAATGAAACTCATAGATAATAGCAAGTGGTATAATCAAATCTCTTTATTAATTGATTTCAACTTGCATATGAAAGAGACATGACATATATATAATTCACTTCATAGAAACCAAGCAAAAGTAGAAGCATGAAATTCATGGGAGAACAAAGAAATAATATGATATTTAAGCCATACATCCTTTCTTATCAAATTTTCAAACTTCCGGCTCAAATAAAAGAAATTTTCAGCAAGCACCACATCTTTAGATAGCAAGCTACTTGATTTCCCCTTACATAAAATAAATTTCAGCATGCTTCTTACCTCTAAACAACAAGTTAATAGCTTTCCCCTTTCATAAAAATACTTTCAACATGTATCATACACATTAGAAGCAAATCGATTCAATTTCCCTCTAATAAAAATATTTTCAGCATGCATTATCCCTTTAGAAAAGCCAATCAATGGATCTCCCCTTAGGTAAAAAACGATTTCAGCATGTATCATGCCCTTAGATAATAAGATGATCTAATTTCCTCTTAGGTAAAACCAATTTCAGCCATTTTCCCACAGGCCGAAATTTTTTCAGCAAGCAACATACTTACTAACTAATGAAACAATACAACTTCCACTTGATTTCAGCAAGATAAATGCATAGATATCCATAGAACATAGCAAGCATCATGATATTAGGGCCTAGGATTTAAGCCATGCAATAATTTGAAAACCCCTCTTTTAATTTTAGATTTCAATCCAATCATGTGCAAGAGGCATAATATGTACCATTTCTCCCGTAGGAAACCGATTTTGAGCAAGATGAACAAATGAAATCTATAGGAAACAAGCAAAAAAAAAAAAAATGGTTGGGCCATACATTATCCCAAAGCATTTTCAGCAAGATAAACACCATAAAATCCGTAGATAATAGGAAATAAAATGAGATTTGGGCCATACATCATCCCAAATCCCTAAAGGAAACTCTTAAGATGATCCCAAGCATAAGATATAGCATATTCAAAAAAACCCTAACTTCCAAAGAAGCTCAAATGCATAAAACAAGCTTAGGTTAGAGAGAAACAACCCTGAGGTTTCAATGCTAAGAGGAAAGGAGGAAAAGGGGTTTCCGGTTGTGGTTCGCTAAGTCTCAAGGGATCCCGCTTCTTCACTATGACTGGACCTGAGGAGAGGAAGGAAGAATCGTGAGAGGGAGAAGAGCCGAGAGCCTGAGAACGGAGAGTCGGGAGAGAGCTGAGGGAGCTGCAACCGACAGAGAGGAGACTCTACCAAGAGAGGGGAGCGGCGAGGGAGCCGAAGGCAAAAGCCGTCAAGGAGATGCCAAGAGGGGAGCTTCAAAGCAGGGAGCCTAGGCCAGAGCACACCGAGGAGGGAGCCATGAGGAAGAGAGACCTATACAGAAACGAAGGATCGTGAAAAATGAGGGTCAACGCTTGGCCTTTGCAAATCAAGGCTC
This sequence comes from Cymbidium sinense, assembly GCA_021442155.1. Taxonomy (NCBI): domain Eukaryota; kingdom Viridiplantae; phylum Streptophyta; class Magnoliopsida; order Asparagales; family Orchidaceae; genus Cymbidium; species Cymbidium sinense. Next base: position 41,809,444 of record CM038230.1, read on the forward strand.
CTCATGGCCGCCGGCAAAATAGAATCGTAGCGTGGGTTAGTAGGATTGAAGGGGATTAAGTGCTTAAATTAGTCCCTTTAATTGCTTTTTTTTTTATTAAAAATATACATGATTTTTACTTTGACAAACCCTAGCAATATGGGTGTCAATTTAAGTTGTTTTAGTTAACGCGAACGGTGAATCATCGGATCGTTTAAACGTCGTCGCTTCGACTTGAGCAATTTCATGATAATTTGATTTTAATTATCATCGATCCTTAATGATTCAAAATTTTCGATTAATTTATTTTAATATTTTCGACGTTGACAATAATCGTCAAGCAATTTGATCGGGATCGCGATTTGAGGATTTTAAAATCCACCTTATTTATTTAATTTAATGCTCATGGTTAGGTCATATATATATATATATATATATATATATATATATATATATATATATATATATATATATATATATATATATATATATATATATATTTTCTTTTCGGCAACAATTTGATAAATTTTCAAGAACCCATTAGGCACTATTCAAAATGTCTCTTTTCATGCTGTTCACGTATGACTTCTCTGACCGAATATGTTGTTGCTTGCTATCAAACTTGAACTTCTTATTCTTAAAATAATCATAAAAGTTCTTTTCTTACTAAATTACTCTTACTACCCATTTTAGCTCAAGGAGGTTGAGTTCCCAACCCGTCGATTCCCCGATGGCACGCATTACTTTACGGTGAAAAGAAAAGGGGTACACCTATGGACTGTTGACTCGCTGGGATTAGTCAGAAGTCACACGCCACAAAGGGTAGGATTAGGGTGACACTTGTCACCAAAAAAAAAAAATTACTCTTACTAGTTCTATCTTGAATAATGCAAGTCATTTTAATCATTTCGCTCGTTCTACTAAAATTAAGAATTTATTTATATCAAATGGTGTTAAAAGCTAATCTCAACATTTCTTTGAGACTTCTCTCAAAAATCAGTGATACTTCTCTTCTCGGGTACTAACATAATAAAGAGCATATTTAAATAGATTTATAAATTCAGTCTCACATTGCATAATTGTCTTGAAATCTTAAGTTAATTGAAGAATGTCTTATAATGCCAATCTGGTTTATAGTAGAATAAACCAATCCTTGAGCAGTCTTACAAACTCTTCTCATTGAATCATTTTGATAGATATTAATCTAAATTTCTTCTTATGATGTGCTTGTTATCATCTTAGCTTCTCTTTCTAGTCCAATGCTTTGTGCTTGAGCGGACTTGATGAAGGAGATGATTTGACTTGTCATCATCAACTTGTCAAGAGAATTTGATGCATCTTCAGCCCTATGTTTTGTGCTTTGGCGGACTTGTTGAATACTTCCTCCTGAGAGTTTGAAATTTCTATTTTTCTCTTGTCCTGACTTTGTGCCTTGACGGACTTGATGGAGTTGATGAGATAGAAATGTCTTCGGTCCTGTGCTTTGTGCTTTGACGGACTTGTTGAAGATTTCATCTCGAGGATTCGTATCTTGTGCCTCCTTTTATCCTTCCTTTTATCCTGGTTTCATGCCTTGACGGATTTGATGGAGGAAAGTCGACTTATCTTAGATTTGTCGCGACAAATTACCTTCGCCTACGCTTTTGGGCTTGTAGAAGGATAAATGCAACCCTCTGAGCTTGTGTTGGATCAATGGCAAAGAGTCATCAGTCCTGTGCTTTGCACATGTAATGAACATCTTAAATTCCTTTAGTTCAACATTTAGCTTTATACGAACATTGGGATAGCTTCTTCGGTCCTCTGCTTTTTGCTTTAATGGACTTACTGAAGAAGAATTTCCTTCGGTCTTTGCCGCTGATTCTTATCAAGGAGTTGAGATTTTACATTTGTATTTGATTCCAAACTCGGCCAAGTGCCTTCTAGTAAGGATATCTTTGTTTGTTGTAGAATTTTGAGAGATGACCTACCAATAGGGATAATTTCTCCCGTCACTTGAACTCACCAAGGAGAGATTTGGGGATTTGGATGCTCTTGTCTTTGAACTAACGCAGTAGAGGATCCCTACGCCTTTGTGGTTGAGTAAGCAGACCTGACTCGCCATATTTTGGCGTGTTGAATCCGACCTTATACACCCACTGAGTCGTGGACTTGAGCAATTGATGAAGGATTTTATCCTCGGGCTAACGAGATGGGAGTCTCTTACTACGGCCTTTGTGGCGTGTTGAGTAAGCGCAACGCTGACTCTACCAGATTTGGTTGAGTCCGACCTTATGCACCACTCGAGCCTTTAGATTTGAAGTGGGATGATAAATGTATATCCAACTTGGTTTGTTGAAGTCAGACTTGAAAGTTTTCTTCCTTGGTCGAAGACTTTTAAATTTGAGCATTTGAACACATAATTTTGAGTATGCATGGGATCTGACTAAGCATGTCACCCAAAGAGAAAGAAAGGCCCCTTTTACCGTGAACGCCGATACTTTACTATAAAACTTTAAAATGCCCCTGCCTAACAGGGGATTTTATTTTATTTTGGAAATGCGTTCTTTGTTACAAGAGAATTTCCAATGAAAATTTTCATAAGTGTTTGACAATAAGGATTTTCAAATGCGGATTTGTCCAATCACACTTTCATGTGTAATATTTTTAAATGCCTAATCACTGATTGGCGGTTTTCACCTTGAAGTCAACGAGTGATAGTCCCCTCGATATACCTTTTCAATAACAAAAGGTCCTTCCCAATTAGGCTCAAATTTACCCAATTCTGATGAGGGATGATCGGTCTTCTCAACGACCACCTCCTTCAAAAAGCTCGAGGCGTCTCAGATGATCGAATGCTCGGACATTCTCGCCCGATAGACTTCTAGATTTTGTCGAGCTTGAGCGACCTCGCTCGCAAGCTCTTCCATCCGTAGAAGCATTCTCATCTTGGGTAAGATTTTGTTGAATGGCTACTGAGCGAAGGTAGTTCAACTGAGTGGTAAAAGCCGCCCCAAACACCGCAAGTAGAAGTTTGTAGGAGTTTTGTAAGTGGTACTAAGCCCATAACGCCTTCAAGTTTGGTATGCCACTCCCTTTTATTTCTTGTAAGAATTTTTCTAAGCAATTTGACTAGTGTTTTATTAAATGCCTCAGCCAAACCATTTGCTCTCGGATTATAAATTGACGAATATCGCCAATCAATCTTATGCCGATCAGAAAATTTATAAACTTTAGCGCTTTTGAAGGCTGAACCATTATCTGAAATGATTCGGCGTGGTACACCAAATCTGTAGACGATATCAGGGTAAAGAAGTACTTGTTCACAGAACTTTAAATGGTGCGAACTTGGAGAAATAATCGTGGTCGCTAAAATGAAGCGGTGACCAAATGATGGGATCAATTGGTCCAATTACATCTGTCCCCCAGCACTCAAACGGCCAAGATGCTACCGTTGGATGCAACGGATTTGGAGGCTGATGAATTATGTTACCGTGGACCTGACATTCATGGCATCTCTTGGCGTGATTGATACAATCTTTTACCATAGACGGCCAATAGTATCCAATTCTTTTAATTTTGAAAGCCATTTTAGGACCTGATTGGTGTGCACCACAAAGTCCTTGATGGATTTCAACAATTACTTTGTTGGCTTCTTCTATTCCCAAACATCGCAGCCACATCTGCTCGAAGGATCTACGATACAGAGTATTGCCAACATAAGCATATAGTCGAAGCCTTTTCTCAAGTTGTACAGCTATCGACTTATTACTTGGCAATTTGCCTTCCTTGAAGTAGCCGAAGGGTCGTCTCCGCCTTCCCTTCTCTTCTACTATAAGAATTTCATTGTACAATTTTGGCGCTTCCGCAAATTGGAGGCTCTCTTCTTGAATGGCCTGAGGCTTATCTTGTTGACTTTGAAAAGTAATTTGTAAGGGAGTGTAAGGAGCAACATGAGTTGCACCCTGCTAATTTATGTTTGATGACCCCTCTTCCAGCGGGGATCTTAAATTTATCGGCTCTAGGACTCGACGACTGCACACGCTAATTAATATGTAGTCGTCATCATCCATACTCGCCATTTCTTTAGCTAATTTAGCTAAACAATCTGCTTTGCTATTCTTAGCTCTGGAGACTCGAGTCATAATGACATTCGGAATTTGCTTCATAAGCTCAAGAACTCGTTTGTGGTAGTAGGCCAATTCAAGCTTGTTGATTTTGTAAAGGCCCAACACTTGATTAATGACGAGTTGAGAATCGCCATAAATTTGCAGATTCTGGACTCCCATGGAAATGGCTTCCTCTAAACCTGCCACCAACGCTTCATATTCTCGCTTGTTAGTTCTTGAGTTAATTTATAAGAATGTCTCAAGATGCCACCTTCGTGATCAAGATGAGACCGATTGAGCCTTTGGAAGATTTGAGGGAGTGTGTATCTAATGGCTCCATCAAAATACAATTCCCACATTTGTTGCTTTTCTTTTCATATATATGCATGATTTGCTCATCGTGAAGATCATCGTTAAGCAATGAGTCGGGTATGGGATGAGCGCAAGAAAATCGCGAATTTGCCCTTCACCGCTGGGTACATATGTAATATCAAATCAGAAGAGGACCCATCGCGACCGTCCAACGTTGGTCTTGTCATCAAGAACTTCAACGGATCGATCCTTGAGATAAGGGTAATTTTATGAGATAGCATGTAATGACGTAGCTTTTGGGCAAAAAACGCCAAACAATGCTTCTCAATTGAGAATAACGCTCCGCTCTATTAGCCTTCGACTAATAAGTATAGAGCATTCTCCTTTCCTTCCTCATTATGTCGAGCCAACAAAGCACCTAGAGATTCTTCTGTCTGCGGTACAATGAGAGGCTTTCCGGATTGGAGCAAGAATGGGTGGGTTCAACAATATTTCTTGATGAAGGCCTCGACATTCTTCGTCCCACTTGAAAGGAGTATCTTTCTTCATTAATTTTGCAAGTTCGCCTCTGATTTGATATAAATCTTCTGAATGTGAGATGTCCCTGTATGGAGCGAAGTTGACGAAGACTCCTTGGAGGAGGCATTTCGACAATTGCTTTGATTTTGTTGGGATCGATTTCAATCCCTCCACAGCACACAACATATCCAAGGAACTTTCCAAGAGACTAAAAGCGCACTTGAGAGGATTCATCTTGAGATCATTTTCTCGATTCTTTCAAAGACGATCCTTAAATCATCGAGATGATCTGATCTATACTCACAACGATCATCAACATAGCACTCTACTTTTGATGAATCAACTCCAAAGATTCGTGTCATACTTTGGTATGTAGCTAAAGATTCTTCAAGCCGGGCTACGACCGTAAAGAATATATGCCAATTGGCGTCCTGAATGAGGTATGCCTCTCATCTTCAGGAGCCATCTTGATTTGATTATAACCTGACGATCCGTCCATAAATGAGAACATGTCGTGGTTTGAAGTGTTATCCACCAATAGTTCTGATACAGGAAGCGGAAAATCATCTTTTGGACATGCTTTGTTTAAATCAAGTATACGATAATCTACCATTCTTCTTTTCACGGGACAATATTAGCTATCCAAGATTTTTCTTCTCGAATAAAACCAGCCTTCAATGAGCTTGGTTTCAATTACCGCTTTCTTCAACCTCCAATCTCATTCGCCAGAGGCTTGCTTGACGATACATCCGCTTAATTGCTAGTTTGTGAACCGCTATATGGGGATAAGTGGCATTTCGATATGTCCAGCAAAGCAATCCTCAATTCACAGAAAGGTTTTTAATTCTTCCACTTTATCTTCATAAAGTAGAGCATCGATGAACGCTACAGGATCCTCCCTCCCAAATTAATTTTGTTCATCCATAAGAATGCCTCCCCACCATCTTCAAGCTCTTCAGGTGCCGGCCTGGCTTCTACTTCTTCATTATTTATGAGACTAATATTAAGAATGACATTCTCATCTTCATCATCACTCTCATTTCTATTCCCATACGAATGTGTATATCCTCATGGACCGTTTGGATAAAACCAAGGCCTTAGTAGTGTGTTTATTTCTCTTACCAATGGTTTGAGAACCTTTGGGTACCACATCATTTCAAAGAGCTTAGTCCTTGCTTACTCCACTGGACCCCATGTTTGCGCATTAGGTTTTGCATCTTGAGAGTAATATTTTGGTATCCTTGTGTATAGCTTCTTCTTCTTCGAGATTACCCAATCAGATCTTCTTCTCGACACCCCTGATTTATAAAACAGCTTCCCGCCCGTGGCTTTCCTGTGGAGAGGAGGTACATAAGAAGGTCACCGTTCTCGACTTTGTGAGTTTCTCGAGGGTGATTTCTTTAAAATCAGGAGGAATAGGAGTGACTGAGTAGTCTCTGATGGATCTATGATTGTTTTAAAGTGTGCATTTACCTTCAAAGCGATTCAAACTCATAATCGAGTCAAGATTTTCCTCGATCGAGTTTACTGGAAGATTCGCATGGACCTTTGGATTTAGAAGGAACACATTCATCTTCTTCTTGATATCCTTTAGATGAGGGTGTTATTGATTTTGGACTTGTTCTTTATATTCCATAAGAATATTTGGAACAATCTCCTTTCCTTTATTCATTTTATCTTTTCTCTTCTTAACTTGTTCTTTCATGGGTTTTGAAGTAGATGCGATTGTTTATTTCTTGTTTTTTTGATTCCCTCGGAAGGAAATAGCGGCATCTTGATAAATCTTCATTTCATGCACACAAAAGGTTGCATGTCACCCACAATTTGGCTATTCTTCTCCATCCTTTGTATATTTCATACATTGATGTAATGTAGATGGGACAATACCATACTTATGAAGCCATGATTGAAGGGCTCGAATGAAGTATCATCGATCACATGAAATTTACGTGTAGAGGTGCTCCAAATTTAAGAGGAAGGGCGAATGACGATAGTTTTCTCCCTTCTCATTAAAACCTTGAACCATGACTTTATCTCGTCCCAGTTGTACATCTAGAGATAACCATCTAAGAGTTCTTAAGTTCATAAGATTCACGGAGGAAGGATCAATTAAGATCTCATTATAATTTCATCACTTTGCATTAACATGAGGAGCTCTGCAGAGCATTAGATCATCTTACGAAAATGTGACGATTGGAGGCTCTTGAACATGTAAGGTCTCGTTAGGCGGTTTAGCAAAATATGCTTGAACTTTCCGCTCTTTGAGAGCTTCAATTAAGGTGTTGATCTTGACATTAGAAGTGCTTATACACTAAGTTTGAATTTTCCTTAGATGGGATAGAATATTGTAGATCCCTTTTGATGAAGGCTTCTTATTTGAATCCTTAGGGATAACTTTTTCATTGATTTCAATTTCTTTTCCTTTATCTTTATTCATTGGCTCTTTCTCTGTTGGGATGGTAGCCTTCGACCACTTCTCTTGAGCTACTTCATTTGCATCTCAATCTTGGATGACTTTCCTTCGGCCACCTTACGTCAATGATAGGTAGAAGATTGAATCGACTTTATATTTTTTTATGTTTGTTGATATGGTGAGCTCACGGTTCATCTTCATCCGGGAAAGCGAGTTCCTCTAAGCTGTTATCAACTTCATGCATCATCAAGCAAGACTCGGTAGGAAGTTCTTGACATCTTCCCGCTTCTTCATCGAAGATTTGTAATGAAGCAAGCGTGATGTAGCTCTTGCGATTGTACATAATCTTCCATATTATTGATGATCTTTTGTGTTACGTTGCGATAGTAGTAGTAACATTTTTATTTTCTTCTTTTCTTTTTTTAATTTATTTTTTTTGTTTAGCGGTTTCTTAGCCTTCCCATTTGCTGGCTGTCTTTGTGAGATGAACTAGCCTTCCCATCAGGTTTTGTCTCAACTCAATCTCGGCTCAGTGGTGATTTGAATACACGCTTTCAAATTGCTTAACATTTTCTGATCTTCTTTAGGCGTGACTTCTCATCATCATCGACCGGCTTCTCTTTGCCTTTATCATCGCTTGATAGTCTTGGAGATGAGGTGATTACTTGGATTCTTTCTTGGACGCGTCAGATAATGTGAATTCACCGTTTATATTCGCTCAGCAATCTTTGAATATGTAGCAATCTTCCAGGATGGCGAGCAGATGATATGGACAATAGTTAGGATTATCGCTTGTCCGACCTCTTGTCTTTTACACTCTAGTTGGAGACTACTTTGAGTGCATGTTTAAACAATTTGGCCACACTTTCCAAAGAATACTCTTTGTTCACTTTTTTTTTTAGGGTGGGGCCATTGAGTCATTGCTCCTTTTGTTTGCCTTGGTGGCCCTTTAGCGACCTCGAGGTACATCATTACCTCCAAGTATGAGCTTGGGTTGTGGAGCAGGATTGAATGACTGTCTTGGTTTTTCTTGATAGACAGGTAGCTTTTCTTTGTCTACGTTATAGACTAACCGCTTACCTGTATCCTTTTTGTATGAGGTGAAATGTGTTTCACCTTTCTTTGGGTCTAGAGCTTTTGCTCTTTTGAATTTATCTTGGCCCAGACGGGATAAATTTAATTTCTCAAATTTAGCCACCCTATCAAGTAGCTCTTGAAATGTGGTAATTGAAACCATAAAAGATAAGGCGTCATCTTATCATCGATGTTGCCCATCAGTAGTTGGATCGCATGCTCTTCTTGCTTGTTGATTTCATACTCATGTTTTGCCAATATGTGTATCGACTCGTCTTTCTTCCTCTTCTCAAGGCGAGATCGGCAATTGTTGTCTTTTTTGTATTGTGAACCTTTTAACATGTATTTTCAAGTTCGGCAAAAGTCTTGATTGAGTCATTTGATAGCTTCATTACCAGCGGTCAGTTAGGCTTCACGAATTGACGGAATAATGCATCATTACCCGTGTTGCGGGATGCTTTTGAATTTGCTTGGGATTACCATTTTAATCAAAGAGATTAAACTTTGGCATTGAATATCCCTTTGGGTATGGAATCGATCATACGGATATGGGCACTCACCAATTTTTATAACGCTTTGATCTTCATTAGATATCAAGTTGAGGCATGCTTCGGTAGTTTGTATATTAAAGCGGGTTGTAGACTCATTTATTTCAATCCTCAATTTGGACCCTTGAAGCATGTGAGATCAAATTTATTGGAGGATTTTGTTGGCATTCTTGAGGCTTGATGATTATTTGGGGGCAGTGTTGGACTGCCATGATATTTCTGCATTAACGCATCATCGATCATCTCATCATCATTTCGCCCATTTTCACATTCAGCTGAGCGATTTCTTTATCTTTGGCTTTCATCTGGCGCTGAATTTGTCTCTGCGCCTCTGCCAAAGTGGTAGTATCGATGAAGGTGGGATTTTCTTCCCTTTCTTCTTCTTCTTCTTCTTGTTGCTCCTCTCCTGAAGACTCAGAGGATGCTTCCTCTATTTGAACATTTTGTTGTTCTTCAGGTTGAGGAGAATGTTTTGCGGCCTTTATGTTGATATTGGCCAGGATGGCTTGCACCATACACTACTTCACTTGCGTTGCCTTCCTCTTCTTCTTCGTCCTCTTGGACACGAATTTCAGACCGACGTCTCCAATGAACTTCCGATTCCAAGTGTGGAATCGGAATTTCTTCAGTTAGAGGGCTTCGATCGAAGTTAACCTCCTCATGATGGGATGAAGTTAATTGATGACGGGATCCCCTGGAGGATTCTCCAAGGTGTCTACCGTCATATTCTTTATCATTGGGGGCCCTCTTTTTGTCCCATCGGTAGATTTGAGTTTGGGGATCTCAGGAATTCACACGGTCACGCCATGCCTTTTCTGAGCAATTTCTTTTTTGAGGCTAGGCCTCAGATCTGCACCCTTCCACCGGACCTTTGGTGGATTCACGACGCTTGGTCCAAGTGTCACACCGATGTTCACCGTGTGGGACATGAATATGTTGGCGTCACGCCATTTGAGTTGCGGGATGAGGTCTCCTTGGAGGCGATCATCCATGAGGACCTTGGTGTTTTCTTTTCATCGGTCCTTTCTCCTTGCTACTTGGAGGGCAGATGCACTCGTGCGGATATAGTTCGGGTTTCCTCGAGGAGGCTGGAACGATGTTGTGGGGTCCGGAAGGATTGTTTGAGGTAGAGGCATTCGTTTAACCACTTAAGGTTATCAAACCCGATTGTGGGTTGGAACACTCACTTCTTTGGTTCCATAATTGGTTCCTGGCGAGGCGATGTAGTGTTGAGCATGCTCAGATTTCTTTTCTTCTTTGCCTCCTAAGCTTACTTCAGATGAAGAAGCTTGACATCATACCTCCCGGGCGAATGGTTCAATTTGGCAGGATCGCATTCTTTGAGGGACAAAAGAGAGGCGTCCTGACCCTCCTTGATTGGTGTCTCCAGGCGAGCCTCTCAAAGGCCGGATTCTTTTGAAGTGACCCTGCTGGTAGGGTCCACAACTTTGCACATGGATGCATGGCAGGTTTACCCAGTCGAGTGAGTCAGCAACTGCTCATTCAAGATGGTGAAATCCACCACTGGATGGTAGCTCGGTGCTTCCGATTGATGATTGAATGGATGTTGGCGCCAGAAATAGATGGCGGTTTACAGTGCCATTCAGTTTAAAGGTAAAATTAGCAATTAAAAATACTGCACTATCACCTTACTTCCAAAAATATGGATATGATAAGATAAAATATACAAAACGCATGCACTAAATAAAATCTCAAATGACTTAAGACTTTGGGTAGCATGCTTTTAAGTTGTCGCTTTTAACTTATCACTTCCCATTTCATTTTCATTTCAATTTCTTTTTTATACCTCACTGCGATTATAACTTAGATTTGACTAAAGATGGAAGAGAAACTATCCCAGTAGTGCGAAATGTGGGATCCGAAAATTCATAGGCATCTTTAAAAAAGGAAGAGTTGTTTAAGTGTCTGGTGATAATTTGAAGCGGATGAATAGTAGATAAGACTACCAGAGATTTCGTTCTCATTTGGTGAGAACTTTTTATATCTGGTTGGGTTTCTATAAGCAAGCCACTATAGTTAATTACCCCTCAAATCTTGAGAGCACTTTCGATTAAGGCTAGAATTCGTTAAAGAAGCAGTATATAATTGCGATGAGTGGAGTTTAAAATTATGAAATTTATTATTTTAACTTTAAAACTTTTGTGGGGACGATGTGGCCGATCAAGATCCCATGGTTCCGTCATCGCGATCCACTTAGTCGAGGAGGAGGTGTCGACCAGAAGGATCCTTGTCGGAACACATGGGTTACGTCAAGGTGTCCTTGTAGACTGGGGTGGAGTTTGTAAGGGACAAATATAAGTCAACCTTATAACATAGGCTTTTGCCCAAATACATTCTACATTTCGTCAAAAGAAAAGCGTTAGGGGCTCTGACCGGCAAGTAATTTAGTGCCATCACGAACCACCGGTCAGAGGGCTCAGTCGTAACCCATTTATGTGGTGCCATATCTCGCGGCAAAACCAGAGGACAGAGACATCCTTTAGGAATATTTGAGTGTGAAGGTAGTTATGTATTTAATTTGACATTGGCTCTTTGTGAGCAAAAATTTTCTTAATTTGTCACCCGAAGACAAACAATTGCGGAGGGGTGAATTGATTTTATTTATTTTTTATTTTTTATTTTTTTATTTTTAAAGTTAAATAATTAATTTCATTTTTTTTATATATTTTTGTATTTTCTTTGAATTTTGATCATTTTATGATTGATTTTCAGATTTGAATATATATGATCATTTATCATTGCAATCTTAATCATAATTACCCTTCTCGATCATATATTCAATTGATAGACTTGTCTACTCTCGATTTTCTGAGGAGGATGATTCATTGTCTCTCAAGAAGTATAATCCTTGTCACCTAGTTTGAACATAGAGGATGGGGTTTGGGACTTTTCTCCGAGGATTTGAATTTTAGAAATATGTCGGTTGATTCATATCTTGTATTATATGTAATGAATTAACTGATATTATTAATTTGAAATTTTATTATATCAAATTTTTAGGTTTTGTTAACGGACCTCAAGACCAAAGGGGTGATATAACATCTGTTCTTTTGTATTTGACTTAGTATTTACTCCAACATGCATATGAATATCTGTTTGAAAATTGCATGGACATTAAGATGTAATGTTGAAGCTTCGATGTCAAATTTTGATTTTTTGAGTTTTGTTAACGGGACGGTCAAGAAAGAAAGTTATGTTCTGTTCTTTATATTTGACTTGATTGTAATGCAAGCATGAGTTTTGATATGGGATTTTTTGGTTTTGTTAACGGGATTAAGAGACAAGGAAGATGTAACATCTTCTTTTGTTTTATACCTAACTATGTCCCTATTGTTTGAACACTTCTACATACAGTATCTTTTAAAATGTTGTATGGACATTGAATGTCTAGTTGAAATGTAGGTTCGATTTGCAAGTTTAAATTTCAATATGGCATTTTTGGGTTTTGTTAACCCGGACCCGGTCCGAAGACCAAACCGGGATTATGTAGCATCTCTTTATTTTATACTAACTGTCCCATTGTTTGAACAAACATCATTACATATCTTTAAAATGTTGTATGGACATTGAATGTCTAGTTGAAATAGGTTGATTTGATTTAAATTTCAATATGACATTTTGGGTTTTGTTAACTGACGGTCAGAAAACCGGATTATATGTATCTGTTCTTTATTTTATACCTAACTTTAAATGTATTATTTTGAACACATACTGAGTATCGTTCTTTTAAAATGTTGTATGGACATTGAATGTAGTTGAAATGTAGGTTCAATTTTTTAATATTTTTTTTAGGTTTTGTTAACGGGCCGTCAAACCAAACCGGAAGTATAGATCTTTGTCTTTGAGCATTTTAGAAGTTTATTCAAGCAAGTGGATCAAGAGTCAAGATAGATATAAGCATTGATTGAGAATATCTAAGTAGTTCATTTAGAATGACCTCTTTTAAATTACAAAAGCAAGGATATAAAATAAATCATTTGGAAGCTATATGATCATATGTAGGGCAATAGGCTTAAAGTGGATTTAGGCATTTGTTTTGAGCAAGATCACCTCTTTTTGTAACAAAATCAAAACATAAGAGTGAAAATAATTGATTTGGGCTTATATGCTAGAAAAAAAGTGGGTTTAGGCATTTGTTTTGAGCCCAAGATCACCTCTTTTATAACAAAATCAGAAACATTAGGCTGAAAATAATTGATTTGGAAGCCCATATGATCATAAGTAAGGTAACCAAAATAGGCATTTGATTTTAGGTAGCCTCTCTACATAAAATCAGAGTATAAAGGCGAAAATAATTGATTTGGAGGCAATGATCATGATAGGTAATAAAAAAAATAGCCATTTGATTTAATATCCCTCCATAAAATCAAAAAGCATAAAGGGGCTGAAAATAATTGCTTTGGAAGCTGATCATAAGTAAGTAATGGCCTAAAATAGAGCATTTGATTTAATAGCCCTCTCCCACATGTATAAAATCAGCAAGCATAAAGGGCTGAAAATAATTGCTTTAGCCCTATGACCATATACCATAGCATTTATTTCTCTTGAAAAGGGAAAGGGAATATAAAAATATGAGTAGATGTATATTTCATTTAAGAGAGGCAGTGGATTAATTAAAATCCACCTTCATCAAGCTCATGGCAAGTGGGGGACACATTAAATTTATTAAAGAGGTATGGCAAGACTTTACTTTCCTTTCAAAGAAAGGGATAAGGATGCAGGGCATGCCATGTTATGTATGTGCATGATGACAAGTGGCATCACCTTAGATGGTTCCCTTATGATTTATGACAAGGCACCTGTGTCAAGATGATATATAGATGAGAAAAGGAGGCTAGAAAATCTATAAATAAGAGGAAATTCCTTCTCATAAAATCCTCACACACTTCACTCTCATTTCTTTCCTTCTCTCCTTGATTTCACAAGTTTGAGTTCTCTCAAGCTTATAAGAAACTAAGTGTGTCATAAAAATTTGTAAGTTTTTACCCTCCTCCCTTCCTTTAGCAATTTTTCATTTTTTTTTGGTATTTTTATGATGGATGTCATGTCAAAATGTTTCATTTCATGTATGTCTTCCCCTTGATATACCCCCCTTTTTTTTTGCCATGTTTCTATAATCATGTGCAGATCAATGTGAAAATGGACATATGGAGTGAAAGATAACATGTTAAACATGTATTTAAGCATGTGTTCTAAGCGTCTAATAGCATATCTAAGTAGGGTATTAGAACCGAATCAACAAATACATGTCACATAAGCATCCATTTGTATTATTTCTTTACTACACTTCATACATATGTTAAGCATGTAAAGGGGACTAGAAATTCAACATTCATCAAACTAAGCATGAATAGTTGTTGCATAGGTGTCATATGACATGAAAAGTGAGTTAGAAACACATAAGCATATGCACATAAAAATACTTAAGCATTTTTTTACCTTTCCCCTTTTTTTTTTTTTTTAATTTTAGGCCTCCGTCACCCCATTTAAGGGGCAGACTCCAAAGAAGGCGTGCATTAGTGGAGTCGAAAAAGTTTTTCGGTGAAAGCATGGGGGTTAGCATAATATAGCGGTTTACACGAATCCTTATCTCGTGCTTATCAGTTTATGACCTCGACTCTCCCGCGTTTCATGAAGGCGGCACGCCGAAAGTGCATGGGTGTCCATGGAACATGGCTTTGATAAATAGCTTCACATTAAGATATCACATATTATAAAGATGAATTTTACACGATCTTTCTCAGCTTATCAAAGTTTACATGACCTCCTCTCCCATGAGGGTTCTGGCGATACCGAAAGCGTGGTGTGAAGGTGGCTTGATTGTTTCATTAAGAAGATATCACATATGCAAGAGTATAAAGATGAATTTTACGAATCCTTATCTCTGCTTATCAAAGTTTACAACCTGCTCTCCGCGGGGTTCTGAGAGGCGCCAGCGAAAGCATGGGTGGTGTCGTGAGACACATGAGCTTTGATAAGCATTCATATTAATATGATATCACATATGCAAGTATGCAAGAATGAAACTCATAGATAATAGCAAGTGGTATAATCAAATCCCTTTCTATTAATTTCATTTCAACTTGCATATGAAAGAGCATGACATATATATAATTCACTTAGAAACCAATTGAGGCAAAGTAGAAGCATGAAATTGGGAGAGCAAATAATATGATATTTAAGCCATACATCCTTTCTTATCAAATTTTCAAACTTGCTCAAATAAAGAAATTTTCATCTTTAGATAGCAAGCTACTTGATTTCCCCTTACATAAAATAAATTTCAGCATGTCATGCCTCTAAACAACAAGTTAATAGCTTTCCCCTTTCATAAAATACTTTCAACATGTATCATACACATTAGAAGCAAATCGATTCAATTTCCTCTAATAAAATATTTTCAGCATGCATTATCCCTTTAGAAAAGCCAATCAATGGATCTCCCTTAGGTAAAAAGCGATTTCAGCATGTATCATTAGATAATAAGATGATCTAATTTCCTTTAGGTAAAACCAATTTCAGCCATTTTCCCACATGCGAAATTTTTTCAGCAAGCAACATATACTACTAATGAAACAATCCACTTGATTTCAGCAAGATAAATGCATAGATATCCATAGAACATAGCAGCATCATGATATTAGATTTAAGCCATGCAATAATTTGAAAACCCTCTTTTAATTTTAGATTTCAATCAATCATGTGCAAGAGGCATAATATGTACCATTTCTCCCGTAGGAAACCGATTTTGAGCAAGATGAACAAATGAAATCTATAGGAAACAGCAAGCAAAAAAAAAAAAATGGTTGGGCCATACATTATCCCAAAGCATTTTTTCAAGATAAAAATCAAATCAGATAATAGGAAATAAAATGAGATTTGGGCCATACATCATCCCAAATCCTAAAGGAAACTCTTAGCATGATCCCAAGCATAAGATATATTATATTAAAACCCTAACTTCCAAAGAAGCTCAAATGCATAAAACAAGCTTAGGGTTAGAGAAACACGGAGGTTTTAGCTAGAGGAAAGGAGGAAAAGGGGTTTAGGTTAGTTTAGGCTCCGATCCTTCGGTTCTTCTTGTCGCGTGGAGACGGAGGAGAGGAAGGAAGAATCGTGAGAGGAGAAAGCGACAGACGGAGAGTCAAGGAGAAGCCCGTCTGAGCGTTCATCAAAATGTAGAGACAAGAAGAGGGAGCGTCTGAGAGCAGCGGGCAACGTCAGAGGATCTGCGAAGAGACCTCTGAGAAGCGAAGCGTCAACGGCGCGAAGGAGATCTGAAGAGGAGCTCACGAGCCAGCAATGGCAGGAGAGCCGATCAGGAAGAAGGAGAAGCGAAAGCGAGAGAGGATCGTGAAAAATGAGGGTCAACGCCTCGTTTTGAAAATTATTCCTTTCATTGGTGCAAGCAAAGAATCCAGCGTGGCGGCGGGTTAGGTAGGGATTGAGCGGGATTAAGTGCTTAAACAGCCATTAGTCCCTTTAATTGCGTTTTTTTTTATTAAAATATTTGCGATTTGTTACTTTTGACAAACCTAGATATGGGTGTCAATTTAAGTTGTTCGGTTGTGCGACGCAATGATGCGATCAATTTCACGATCGAGGTCGTTTAAGCGTCGTCGGGCTTCCGACTTGATATCGCATTCATGATAATTTGATTTTAATTATCCGATCGATCCTTAATTGATTCAAAATTTTCGATTAATTTATTTTAATATTTTTTAAAGCGTTGCGGCGTCGAATCGTCAACAATTTGATCGGTTGGATCGATTTGAGGATTTTAAAATCCACCTTATTTATTTAATTTAATGTGGCTCATAGTTGTAGGTCAACATATATATATATATATATATATATACATATTTCTCTTTTCGGCAACAATTTGATAAATTTTCAAGAACCCATTAGGCACTATTCAAAATGTCTCTTTTCATGCTGTTCACGTATGACTTCTCTGACCGAATATGTTGTTGCTTGCTATCAAACTTGAACTTCTTATTCTTAAAATAATCATAAAAGTTCTTTTCTTACTCTTACTACCCCAGCTGATTGGTTGGTGATTTTCAACCCGCTCGATTCCCTTCAGGCACTGTGAAAAGAAAAGGGGTTACACCTATGGACTCGGGGTTGCCAGGCTCTGATTAATTAGTCGAAGTGTCAAAGTGGGTAGGATTAGGGGTGGACACCTTGTCACCAAAAAAAATAAAAAAAATTACTCTTACTAGTTCTATCTTGAATAATGCAAGTCATTTTTAATCATTTCGGCTCGTTCTACTAAAATTAAGAATTTATTTATATCAAATGGTGTTAAAAGCTAATCTCAACATTTCTTTGAGACTTCTCTCAAAAATCAGTGATACTTCTCTTCTCGGGTACTAACATAATAAAGAGCATATTTAAATAGATTTATAAATTCTGTCTCACATTGCATAATTGTCTTGAAATCTTAAGTTAATTGAAGAATGTTTTATAATGCCAATCTGGTTTATGGTGGAATAAACCAATCCTTGAGCAGTCTTACAAACTCTTCTCATTGAATCATTTTGATAGATATTAATCTAAATTTCTTCTTATGATGTGCTTGTTATCATCTTAGCTTCTCTTTCTAGTACAAAAGTAGACAATACAATCTTTCTATTATTAGGACAGATCATTACAACTCATATTTTACCAATTTTTATTAATTAGTTGATATCTACTTCGCTACCAAATCCAAATCTTGCCCATAGTGCTGCAAATGAATTGAGCCGAGCCGAGTATGTGCATGTTTGAGTTCAAGCTTATTTACCATTATCGAGCATGAGCTTGATTTGAGCTTTTAGGACGGTGTTCAAGCTTGAGCTCGTTCAAAAAATTTTTGTTCGAGCTTAGCTCGAGTTCTCTCGCAAGCTCGGTTCAAATTGAGATTATTGAGTCTGTGTTAACAAGTAGCTCATTTAATAAACTAAATGAGCTTTAACTAAGGCTTAATCTAGCTTATTTGCGAGTAGCTTGTTGTAAAATATACACGAGTTGTATTAAGTAAAGCTTATTAAGCTAAACAAATAAAATTTAAACAACACTGTTTACATACAAGCCTAAATCGAGCTGTAATTGAGCTCCTTAACGATCTTGTTCATGAGCTTTAAATAATATTGTTTATGAACATAAATGAATCAAACGACAAGCTATTTATGCTTGTTCATTTAGCAATCAAGTATTTACAAAAATGTTCAAGTTTGTTCGATCAGTTAATCAAATGATCTTGAATGAGCTCTAATTGACCTAAGTCACGAGTTAACTTGTAGAACACTCGATTCATTTGCCACCATTGTTAAAGTACAAGGTAAACACTCCTTAACGTTCTACCATTTTTTATTCATTTACATTATTAAAGAATTTTTTATTTTTTGAAAATGACCATCAATTAAAGTACAAGGTAAACAACTCAGTGTAAAATAGATAATTATATCTTTAAGTCATAGTAATTTAAGAATTAAAGAAATAGTATTTATGCTAGTTTTTATTAATATCATTTTTTTCATGAAATAATAAGAAAATTGCATAAAAGGGGTAAAATTAAGAACTATTTTATCTTTTATTTATATTTATATATCTTAGCTTTTTCTTATTTTATAATATACTCATCACTAAAATCATTGTTTAATATGTATTTAAAAGACACATTATTTCTTATCCTTTTTCAAACTAACTTTGAAGAGAAGGTAAATATTTTCAATTTAATGATGAAAGGTAGGCAACTTTTTTCATTTTCATTTATATACACGAATACATTACATCTTGAATTAGTATCATTAGTAAGTGAATTCCATCAATTAACATACACATGTTCCCACTCACTAAGATATTCATTTTCATGTTTTTTATTATGTATTTTAATTGTATTTGTTATTTAGCATTAGAAAAATTATTCAAGGTTCAATCATAAAATGACAATCACATCAATATTAGTTCATAAATTAAGAATAAAAATTCATTTTGCAATAACATTTTAGCGTCAAAAAGAAATTTTACTTATTGTATTTATTATTAAAGTCCCAATTTATTTTCAGAAAACTTACTCATTGTTTAATCCTTAGGCTCCATTTTTTAAATATCTCAGTATATTTTATGCATAAGAAACTCAATTCATTTACTTCAAAATTGTTTCTAAAATTATAGTTATTTTAAATTTAATTTAATTTATATATATTATTTTAAATTATTTCTTAAAAGAAAATTTTAATTATAATATTTATTTAAAATAGCTTCTCATATTTTTAATTTAAATTTAATATATTAACTATCATTATTTTAAATTAATTAAGTAAATTGTCTATTAAAATTTTTAATATATTATTTTCTTCCTTGATAAATTAAATTATATAGTATTATTTATTTTTTATAACTATTTTAAATCTACGTAATGTATCTATGCAACATTGTAACTAATACATTTATTTTGATATAATTTCTTTTCTTTTTTTAACATTAAATATTAATATTAAATATATATATATATATATATATATATTATAATTTTAATAGATTATTATTATTTATTATTTATTTTTTTTATTTTCCCCTTTTATTTATCTATTCTATATCTAAATTAGTTTTTTAATTGATTGCTATTATCACTCTTTAAAATAAAATATAAAAATAGTTTGAACATTAATATATTTATTTATCAATTGAAAGATTTACATAGCAAGATAATTTTTATGTATTTATATATCTAATAATTAAAATTTGATATTTATAAATATAATAATTTCTTATAAGAAGATGAATTTCATTTTAAAAGATTAATGATGATATTATTATTGATGTAATATTAAAAATTTAAATATTATTTATGTAAATATGAAAATTTAATAATTAAATATATAAATATATAAGAATTCTGCATAATGCATGTAAATATCTTTTATTTATATTTAATTTTTCTTTATTAATTTTAAATTAAATTTGTCAAATTAAACTTTTATTCTTTTTTCTTAACTTATATAATATAAAATTATATTTTAATTATTATTTTTTAAAAAATTTAAATTATTTCAAATTAATTTCTAATTTTTTTAATTAATTTATATTAAGTTGATGTGTCAGTTTTTTTTTTTTCATTTACACAAATTATGCCATCAAAATTTTCTAAAAATATTAACATATATAATTTTAAGTATAAGTACTAAAAAAAATGTAACGCTTTCTTCTTTTCTTAGCGCACTTGGTCTCGTCATTCGCTTGGCTAGTTTCGCATGTGGTTTCACACTCGGCTCCAGCTTCGCTCATTCGCGTCCTTCTCGTGCGCACGGTAGGCATGCATCATGCTTATTCGGCTTGGCGAGTTCCCCTCCAGCTGCGCCTCCTGTACACGCACGTCTTTGCTTGTCAACACCGCAACACCTCTTAGTTCGTCCCTGCATGTAAGGGTCACGATACCTCCATCGAGAAGTGTCATGGTGTGTGCTTCTACCTTTGAATATCATGGACAGAGTAATAGAACTACATTTACAAGGACAAATAACAAAAAAGGGAAAGTGTAGTTCCCGCCTTATGGTTTATTTCACTTGCAGGCCACCTATCTGTACTTTAAAAAAGAATATATAGCCCCCATTGGTTGAATAATTTGGCATATTACTCAAATAACTAGTCATTGCCTTATGGGGTGAAATGCAAATGATGTAGACCATAGGGCCCTAAAGTGCACTTTTCCTTTAAAAAAAGTAAATGAATAAATAACTATGAAAAACATTAAAGCAATCATAATTTTGATTTAAAAGTTTTAGAAGTTCATTTTACTTCTTTCTTCAGTTGACTAGTTGCAGTTTTTTTATTCAAATCTATTATTCATTTGATTTGTTTTTATTTTGCGCTCCAACAAGCCTATCATATTTTGTTCCACTTGCTCATATTCATTAATGTTTAACTTTTTATACTTACAAGCATAAACGAGTAACATCCTCTAGTTATCTATGCATGTTTGATCGCAAACAGTTTCTGTAGTCCTCTTATTCTGTATCCTCAGTAACATTTGCTGGCTTTTCCTCTCATTCTATATAGGTTGATTATTATGCGCATCCTGATAATTACAATCCAGTTTTCCATGAAAGAATTGCTCCATATGCATCTATCATAGGTAAGCTGTCCCAACTTTTATCATCATCCCTGTCAGATTTCTTTACTTCTGCTTCCCGATTTTAAAAAAGTTTTGAAGTTTGAATGCCGTTTCTAGATGCCTAAATAATCAACAAATTAGGCATTTGCTATCTTAATAAATGGTAAACATTACATTGGCTAACCATTATTTCGCAAGAGTAGAGTTGTTGACTTTGAACTACATGCTTTAACGAGTGAATTCTCCTGGAAATAAGTAGGTTTATAATTGAGTAGATATTATGGATTTTATATGTTCTCTCGCTGTACGGTAGTATATATGCATTAAAGCATTTGTTTCTTTTTTTAATAAGTGAATTCATATCCAGCCTATAGTTGTAAGCCTTACATATACTTCAATATTTCTTACCGTAGCATTCTATTCACATGTATGTGTGAGTGTCTAGACCATACTCATTTGAACACTAGAAGAAAGTGGTGCAACCATGTCTTAAACACTCTATTATAAGCATCTACTAATACTGACAATCATGATAGATTTGCAACAAGTTAAAATTAGAAACCTATTCATAATGATATTGATATCTCCGTGGATATGAACGTATTGGATTTGGTTGGAAGAAATGTTTAGAGGGATTTTTAAAATATTTATACTTCTGTTTGCTCAACATGATTAAATAAAATTGGCATTCAAAAGTTTGAACTTATTCCGGAGTCCAACATGATTATGCATAATTGTTTGTCATACATACATGTGGTAAGCAATGCTAGTTATTTTCAATTTGTGGATAAGATAAATTGGCATTTGAAAGTTTGGGCACCGCTATTAAAGCATTAATAGTTAGTACATTGTTGAAAGGCGCTGCATAGTGCACTGGTTCAATTGTCGAGACTTTAGAATTTAAATGCAAATTTCATCACTCATAAACTGTTAAAAAAATAGAACTTTTGATGCAAATCATCTTAAGGTCGAGAGTTTTTATGTACGAATCTAAGATGAGATGCGTAAAATTATGCGCACAAGGTTAAATTCAGTCTACTAATTTAGATAAAAAAGTTTCTCTTGGATGAAAATCAGAAAAACATATAACTATCATATTAAAAGATAATTTAATGATCATCCAAACATAAATTTCACATAGAAATGTAAGGCTAATGAAAACGACACATCGATTGGAAAGAAAAACTATATTTGAAAATCCAAATTCAATAGATTTAATCAACTCAAATGTACTCTCAAATCAATCATGAAATATAGTAAAAAAGTTAAGAAAGAATTGATCCATAGAGCAACTTTCTCTTTAGTTTTCTTTTGATGTAGTTGTCTTTATTTTATGTGAAAATACTGAAAACACTTTTTTTATTTATATGAGTGTTGCGATAGCAATTGGATCTGTAAAAATACAGTATACTGGAACAATGATCATCGTTAACGCAGCCAGCACTATAAGCGCAGCAACAACAGCAACACTCAAGAGTGGGTGTCTCCTTTTTGTTTTACAATATTCAGGAATGTCAGAGAACAACTCATCAAGGGATCTATACCCTTGATGACGGGTTCTTGCTGTAGGAGAACAACTTCATCAAGGGTTCCCCATCTTTAAGTGCTAGGGGAGACATCCGAGAGAAGTGAAAAAAAGGTAAAGAAATAGGGAGATTTTGATTGATTTTATGTGGACTTTCAAAACTTTAAATAAATAATTACTGCATGAATAAATCTAAATCCATAGCCAAGCAAATTATATCAAAAGTGAAAACACTATACAACAATAGCAAACCTTTATCCCACTACGTGGGGTCGGCTACATGAATCCTTTTTATTCATTGT
This sequence comes from Cymbidium sinense, assembly GCA_021442155.1. Taxonomy (NCBI): domain Eukaryota; kingdom Viridiplantae; phylum Streptophyta; class Magnoliopsida; order Asparagales; family Orchidaceae; genus Cymbidium; species Cymbidium sinense. The sequence continues at coordinate 41,832,322 of CM038230.1, forward strand.
GTTCTATTTAATATCATATTGTCATTTAATTATATTAAAATAAGATCATTTCTTATACCTCTTTACCTAGTCTTTTTAAGTCTAACTCCGCTGTTTCTTAACATAAGTCAAATCTAATACTTGCGGCCGACAATTTTTGTGACCAAAACATTTGAGGCAACTCTCTCTAATCTTGTCTGCCACTAGAGCTACTTCAAAATTTTCATATATATATTCGTTTCACATTTTGTCTTTGTGTAAAGCCAATCATCCACTTGAGCATCCTCATCTCTACTATACTTAATTTATGTTTCTCTTATCCTGGCTAACATTCTATGTTGTGGGAATTTTATTTAGAACACTATGCAGATCTTGGGGGTACTTATTTAGGTAATCAAATATGTTATTAAGGGATAAATATATTTTATTGAAAGATAAACATATTACTTTATAATAGATTCAATTACTTAGAGGTTTGGTTTTGCATTTGGAATCGTGTAAAGGAATCTGATTAAAATTGATTCTAAAATGATTACTTTATAATTGTTTGGTTGAGACTTTTAAATTCATGACTTTGCATTTTTTGTTTGGTTGACAAAATATAATGTAAAGTACATTGAAAGTTTGGCGGTGGGGGTGTTGCGTGGCGGCGGTGGCGGCTGCATCACATCACTTACATTGGCGTATTTGGAATTCTCCCAGTTGGTAGAATTCAAATACATAACGGTGTATTTGAAATGCGAAATTTTCTTTACTTTGGAAGCAAGCAGCAAATGTTTAAGCGTGCATTTGGAAAGCATTCAAATTCCCTTCTCACTTCACCATAATAAGGACTCCTAAGGCTGATGAGCTTTGATATACCAAAGATTCTTTTCCTAAACTATATGGAGAAGTAGAATAAGATTTATTTTATTGCAGGATTCACAGTTCCCTATAAGGGCAAGCCTCTATAGTTAATTATATTTTAGAATGCTCTTGATTAAATAAATTGATTTTCATCTCTATGGATTTCTAAGCTTGTCTTAAAATGATGGTTAATTTGAAAATTCAAAAGGGAATGCTCCGAGGAGGAAGAGTTCTTTTCAGAAGCCAATATGGAATAAGTAGAAAATGATTTTAAATACTAAGAAGCTTAGTAAATATTTCAATTATCTTACTATTGAGCTTTATATTTTTTTTTGAGATTGAATTTATTAGACTTGTGAGCTTGACATTTTATTAGAAATTTAGGACTTAGATTTTAACAGCACAAGATTGTAGAAATGCTTAGTGGTTGAAGACTTATTCTAATTGAATGTTTCATAACCTAAGTTTAAAAATACTTATGATATAAATTAGAGGCTTGACTTATTCTGAAATTTGTGAATTATTGAGTCATCTTCTTACTTAAGAAAATGAAACTAACCCTGACTCTTTTGGATATATTTCTCCCCTAGAAGAGTTGCCAGCTAACACCACTTAAATGATTTAAAATCATGATTCTAGTTTTATGTATGCAAGATGACTGGACTGTTGTGTTTTGGGAAGAAAGCTAAGAGCCTAAACTCACTCATTAACCCTAAGATAATGACTGGTATGTTATATCTAGCTAATGCAACAAATTTTTTATTTTACATGTTTTTACTCACAATTTATTTTAAATACCTTCAGTATGCAATTCATGCTTAAGATGAGATGCAGTTAGAAAATAATTATGGGCCAAATCAAAACGAGAAGACACATTTTTCCAGGAAGGATGATCATCCTCACTGATTAGATGCCCCTTTATGTGCAATGGGTGAAGCTCTCAATTCAAGAATTAGGAATAATATGCTTGCATGGTTCACAAAATTTAATTGTTTTTAGTTGCTTTTAAGTTATGCCTAGGGCTTTAATTGAATGAGGTTATGAGTTTCTATTTTGTATTTGTGTTATTTAAATTTTAATGGGGTAGAAAAAAATAATTTTCTTAACAGCCTAATGCATCAAGGCTTCATCACAGAATACAACAATCGCAGAAAAAAATTATGAAAAGCATGCAATTCTATTACGCACTTCAAAATAAATCAACCAAATTTAAATAAATAGAATAAATGCTGGATCTTATACATCTAAAAAAGAAAAAAAAAAGGTGAGCTCACATTATATACTAGAACTAAAAGTTTGAACTATGGGGTCTTTATTAACTTCAGGATCGTCGTTTTCTTTAGGAACCTCCTTAAGCTCTACAAGAGACCATCAAATATGTATTGTCAGTTTTTGTTAACTCTAAACCTCATAGATTCTAACATAATTCTAAATTCAAATTATATTTTAAAATTCTAAAATAAAATCATAAATCCTGCAAAACAAATATTAGGAAAAATATACAGCACACCAATTATTTATATTTCAAACATACGAGCTTAGCATTGGTAATTGTCAAGCCCACCTGTCCTATTAGGCTATGCTTAGGAACTTAAGCAGCACCTGCAAGCAAATAATATTTATTTTATATTTATTACAGCAGTCCTTTTTAAGCATAGCCCCCTGTAGAAAATAGTGCTAGCCTAAAAAGAACGCCCTAACATTCAAACTAATGATCAAACAATTCTAGCCATCCAGTCTAAAATAGTACACTACAAAATAAGAAAAAGCATCACATTACATCAAATCATCATAGATCATTGGCCTAACCTATGTCTAGGGTCGACGACCTAATATTCTAGTGTATGAAAAGAGGGGCTTATGTGGTATGACTGCACTAGGCCTTATTTTAGTTTAAGTTTGATTTAAGTTCAAAGTTTGTTCAATTTAGCACTAGATGGTTTTAATTTAAATATTTTATTGATTTATGATTTTTTTTATTCCAATTTTAAGTTTATTTTATGTTAAAGTTTAATTTAGGTTTTAAAGAATGAAGAATAAAATGAATTCTGCTTAGGGCAGAACCTATTATATTCAACATCTTAATCCTAGTAGAATAAAATTCTCACTCTAAGGTGAAAATTTATTCTAGGGGTCAAACTAAAACCTTAAGCATCTTAATCAATCAATTTGAGCTTATTTGAATGATTTAATTGAATTAGATTTGACGTGATTAATGTTTATTTGATTTATGCTGAATTTCAAGGTTTGAATTTGTTTAAGTTCATATGTTTGATTATTGATATAAATTTTGGATTTGCTAGATTTTATTTCGATTTAATTCAATATTTCAATTAATGTTTAGTTCTTTCCTTTGAATTAATTTTTAATTTCTTTCTTGGATTTCACTTTATTGAATTTTATGTGGTTTATGTTGATCAAATAATTTTAAATGTTGTTTAAATTTAATGATTTTATATTTTCATTTTTAAGTTAGGTTTGAATTGGTTAGTATATTTTAATTTAATTAACTTGTGATTTGATTGAAGTAATGTGGTCTTTTATCTAAATTTCAATTAAGAGTTAGAGTTTAATAATTTGATTTGTATGTTGATTATTTTAGCTTGATAATTGTTTGATTTAATTCAATTAATCGTTTGTTTTAGTTTATAAATTCAATTAAAAATTCAGTTGATTTATTATATATATATATATATATATATATATATAGTTGACGTGGCCAATCAATTATTAAGTTTAATTCAATACATTTAATTGTTTTAATCAACATTCATTCCATATTTTATTAAGTTTGATTTGAGATTATTAAACTCATGAAGTTAAATGATTCATGATAATATTATTTGAGCTTCATAGTTTTATATCCTCGTTAAGTTAAATTGATTTAATTAATTAATTATTAAGCTTAATGTTCATTTAAAGGGGGGATGTGTAATTTATTATTTAGTTAAAGTTTTGTTTCAATATTGTTTGAATACTAATCCTAACTCAAGAAATCTAAGGAGATGAAATAATTAAGGCGCTAAACCTAATCTAGGCCATCCCAAGCTTCTGAATTATTTGTATGTTTATGTTATAGATCATTTAATCAATTATTCATTTACATTTACATTTCCAAGTATTCATTTTATTCTATCCATTTACTTAGGTTTTATTTTAAAGGTTTATCAAATTCTTTATGTTCGATTGATATTGATTCATCTTGATTAATTTTAGTTTATTTAATATTTAAATTTGATTCATCCTAACAGTTTGATTGAACTCCAATTTTTGTTAATTAAGGAAAACCTCTTATAATCATTGAGTTTATCACCTAATTATTGTTTGGCTCAAATTTGTTTTAAGTTCAATGTTATTGTCGAAGTTAATCAAGTTGTTATTGTTGAACTTTAGTTCGATTGATAGGTGTAAATTTGAGTAAGTTCATTTTTATTTGAGGTTTAATTATTACTTGATCCTTTTATTTAAATTTCGTTTTCTTAAATTTATTGATCTCTATTACTTTAGGTAATTTATATCTTTTGATTTAATTTTAGCATTCATTCAAATTTCATAACTTTAGATTTTAATCAACTTCATTTGACTTAACTATCCAATTTATATGTTGAGGTTTATTAACAGATTTTCTTGTATTTTTAGGTTTGATATTATTTAATTATTCATTTTTTATTGATGGTCAATCATAGTATCAGGAAACTCATATAAATGAATTACTTAAAGGTATTAAATCTCAACTAGGTCATTCAAAATTCTTGAAAGATATGTTCAGAATAATTAAATGCCCATTTCTATGCTGATTATTATACTTTGCTTTGATTAATTTTATTTCAATTTAAGATTCAATTTATTAGTATGACTTCAATATTTTATGTTAATTAAGTTGATTTTATTGTTATTTGAATTTAACGATTTCGTATATTTTTATTGTGTTGTCTTATGATTGATCTTTTATTCAAATTTTGGTTAATTATTTCATAATTCATTAAGTTTATTAAATTTGATTATTTATTTGAGTTTTTATCGATTAACTTAGTTTAAGATAGTTTGATTTAGTTTAACTATGTTTACTTTAGTTTAATTGATTTGCTTAAAATTTATTTAATTTAACTTAGGTTTAAATTCAATTTACAATTTCAATTTCAATTGATTAAATTTATTTTATTTATTAATGACTTAATGATTATCTAATTTTCTTATTTAATTTAATAATTAATTAATCTTATTTTAAAATTTCATTATTAACTTAATAGTTTGATTTAGTTTAACTATGTTTACTTTAGTTTAATTGATTTGTTTAAAATTTATTTAATTTAACTTAGGTTTAAATTCAATTTACAGTTTCAATTTCAATTGATTAAATTTTTATTTTATTTATTAATGACTTAATGATTAGCTAATTTTCTTATTTAATTTAATAATTAATTAATCTTATTTTAAAATTTCATTATTAACTTAATTAAAAGCTAATCTTAATTATAAGTTGATGAGTTTAATTTGATTAATTCAATTAATATTGGATTGATGATTAATTCAATGTTCATTAATTAGAGTTTAATTAATGATTAATCTTAATTCATCTTATTTGAGTTAATTTTTTCAGATTAAGTTTGTATTAATTAGCTGTTTTACTTGATTAGATTTAATTGAGGGTAAGTTGATTTTAAAAGATTAGATTGGTTAAAGATTTAAGAAGTTAATGATTTAATTATCTATATGTGATTGACTTGAAGTATTTATGATAGACTTAATTAAGTATTTCATTTAAGTTTAATTGACTAAAGAATTATTATTATTATTATTATTATTATTTCCATAGGATTAATTTAATTTAATTTTTGTTTAATTAAATTATTGATTAATTTAATTTAAAGTTTCATTATTAAATGGATTAAGGGTTATCCTTAGAAATTAATGAATTAATTTTGTCTAATTTGATTAAACAATTTGTATTAAATTAGAGGTTAATTAAGCTTTTGCTTTGTTAAATGATTTTCTTAATTAGGAGCTTAACTAAAGAATTGATTTATTTAATTATCGGTTAAATTAATCTTAATTAAATGGTTAATTAATTTCATGATCATCAATTAAGGAATTAATTGAATTGAAAGATTTTATTAACCAATTGACTTAACTTATTTGTTTGATTAATATTAGATTAATATCTAATTAAGCTTATCTTAAATGTTTTAATGTTAACTGGATCTGGATTTAACTTAACAATTAAATGGATTCATGACCATTGACTCAATTGAAGATTTTAATTGAATGACTTGTTTAATTAAGGGTTGATTATTAGCTACTCAAATCAATCACAATTAGATTAGTAAAAGTCTAATTATGATCTCTTATCAAGCTAATTAAAATTTGATTAATAATATAATTGAAGGTTTAGTGATACATTTAAGTGATTCAAGTTTGATTATGATTAGCTCAACTTTCTTATCAACTTTATTGAATCAGTTTAATTGGATTAAATATTTTGATTTATTAAACCACCGTTTAATTTAACTTTATCTTTCCTTAACTTGATTAACTAATTTATTTGTTTTGAATTTTAATCATTAATCATTTAGCTCAATCAACTAGCATTTGATCAATGGTCTATCATATTTTAAGTTGATTTAATTTAACTTTTAATTTTGAAATCTAATTAATATTTATTTTAAGTTCATTAGATCTTAATTTGGTCGAATGTTTAGCTTGATTAAGATATAGTCATTAATATTTTTGATTAATAGCCTACTACATTGACAAATTGACTTTTAAACCAAAATTTGGTTAGTATTTGGTTTAACTTTTCTAATTAAGTCCAAGTTAATACTTCATTAATTAAATTCATTAAAATTTGAATTTATGGCTTTGTACTTTAGTTAAACCTAAATATTCTTATAATTTTCTTCAAATGTTTTAATTATATTCTTAGTTTTGTAATTTCAAACATGTTGATTGATTTTTTTTTCAATTTTTGTATTTCATTTATCATGAATTTCCCTCTTTTTTGTATTAATTTGTTGTGATTTTAATATCTTTTAAGCCTTAATTAGATGATTTTAATGTCTGATGTGATTTAGAAAGTTTAAATATTTTTATTAATTGTTTAGATGCTAAATATAGTGGTTTAGATTATTTTGATAAATTTTTTTATAATTTTTTTAATTTTCAAATTAATCATTTCAAAAAATTAGACATTTGAAATTTGAAATTTGATAACTTTTTATCGATTCATCATTTTGACTTGAAATTTTTGTGGTAAGTGTGTTTTAACCTCAATTTTATTACTTATAAATTTTAAGCCAATTTGATTGATATTTTAAGATTAATTAAGGAAATTTGATTTTCTTTCTAATATAAATTAAGCTCAAAATACCCAATAAAAATAGGGGCTTTTGGGTTCATTAGATTTCTCTCAAAAAGATGAATCCAACTAGCCCTTTTTTGTTATTTTTCGTTGAATATTTTATTTTTTGTGTTTTTGAAGTTTCAGACAATTTAATGCATTTTTTAAATCCTAAAAATCTCTAATTTTCTATTTGATCCGGTCATTACTGATTGGATCACACATTACGCATGTAGACGACCCATTGGGCCACGTTGTTGCCAAGCTTGGATCGAGCGGGAAAACATGGGCTCGATCCAAATAGTTCGACCTTTGATCAGACTATCTAGATCAAATCCTGTGATTTAAGGGACAAAATCAAATCCAGAAATCTTCTAATCTCAGCCGTCCATCCTATTTAAATAGGATCAGATAACAATTATGCCTCCACTCCAGACGGCGCGTCAAACGAAGGGTGGACGGCATTGTCGCCACCCAGCAATTCGACATCGCCATCGGAAATTTGCATTTTTTAGCTCGTTTAGCTTGTAAATCTAAAGAGCAATGAGATTCTAAGGTTAGATTCTAATTTCGAGTGATGTCATTTCATAAACAATCTACACCTAACGGTTGGCTATATTTTGACGAAATTACATCGTAGGAGCTAATGTCCGACGTCCTAGCCGATTCGAACGCGTTCCTGTATGTGAGACGAAGCTTTGGAGTGGATATGCACTCTTGCCTTCTCTCCGATCGCCAGGGACGTCAACCGTCGCCGCCTCTCACCGGAGCTCAATGTATTTTGGTCGATTTGGGGTCGGGGAAGGTGGAGGAAAGCTCAATTTCTCTTCTTGAATGATGGTTAGTGCGCAGTGAATGTTTAAAGGTTGGATAGGAAGTCTTCTCTCCCCTTTTTATGGTTGGCTAACCCTTTCACCATTGGTGGAGATGGGTGGTGACCGGCCATGAGTATTTGGAGCTGGGCAAAGTCTTTGTGAGGTGGTTAATTGATTGAAGAAGTGCTTTTGGTTAATCAAGTGAGAGAATGAAGGGAAAGTGATGAGAATGTGGAGTTTGGAAGCTTGCTTCAACTTTTCTTCTTTGCATTTAATCTCTCCTTCCACTTGATCTTTTCTTCAGCCATTAAGGCTAAGATACTAGTTCACATATGTAGGATTAAGTTGGGGATTGGCTTGCCAAAGTCCTAGTTAGGCTTTATGTCTTTGATTTTGACTTTGGGTCAACATAGGTTAACCCAATTGGTTTGATTTGGGTTTGATAGTTTGAGATTGATGATTTGGATTTAAGCTTCAATTGTGGTTAATTTATCATCCGATCTCTTTAGGTTTAATCAATTCTAATTGATTCAATTATTGGAGTGATTTGAACTAATTTTGACTCACTTTGATCAAGGTGGGTCAAATTGAGTTTACATGGCCTGATTGATCATATTGGGCTTGGATTAGACTCTTATTATATTTGAATAATTATTTAGAATGATTTTAGTTAATTAATTTCATTTAGCTTGGCTTAATTTTGAGTTTGATTAATGTTTGACTAAGATTTGACCAACTTTGACATCACGAATCAAATTGATTCATATGATTCAATTCATAATTTTATGTTTAGATTAAGCTTTAAATATGTTTGATGAATTATTTTGAGTTGTTTGGGTTAATTAATTTTATTTAATTTGGATCAATTTTGAGTTTGACCTTGTTGACCCACTTTGGCCTAAATGGGTAAAATCGAGTTAAACGCTTCAATCCAATATTTTTGATCTTTATTTAGATTTCAAATATGTTTAGTGGATTATTTATAGTATCTAGAGTTGATTAATTTGGGTTGAATTTTGAGATTCGACTTAAGTTGATCAACTTTGACCTAAACAGGTCAAATTGAGTTCAATTGGGTTTACGGAGCCAATTAGTCAAATTAAGCTCTCCAAAAGGGTTGGATTGTGTTAGATTATGTGTTCAGAGTTATTTGGAGTGTTTAATTTTATTTAATTTCAGGGCTAAGTGGTTCAATTAGCCAATCTAAGCCTTTATTGAATTTAGTTTTGTTTAGTTTTATGTTTAAATAAACCAATGTGATGATTTTAATTAATCAATTTTACTTAATTTGAATTAATTTTTTTGGTTTGTTTACCTAGTCACTAAGTGCCTAATTAGAGGGCTCATAATCTAAGATTAGGGGATTCTAATTACTAGGATTAGGGATGATGTTAACCTCATCTAAAAATGAGGTCAACATATGCCATAAAGTATTGCAGGTCTCACTACTATCTTATAAAATTTTCTCTTAAGTCTAAGCAATAATTTTTTATAACACAACAAGCTTGATGCATTCCTCCACTTCAACCATGTGAACTCCGAAAATTTGCATTTGACCTCTTGATGAAGAGAGTTTGAATAACGTCTGTCAAATTTCTAGAAGACAGATGCATTTGTAGATAACACCCTGTCCAGAGATTTTGCTATCATTTTGTGAGGACTTTAGATCTAGTTCTAGGTTTCTTATAGGCACAAACACTTATAGTTAATTATCCATCTTAATGTTGAGAGAGAACTTTTGATTAAGGCTAGTCGATAGATCGCTAATTGCTTAGCGTATAGTAACACTGAGTGGAGTTTATAATATTTATGAAATTCTTCATCATTAACTTAAAAAGCGGATTATTAGGGAAGTGATGCGCGCCTGATCAAGATTCCATGGTTTTGCCATTCCGAGCTATTATGGTTCCTAGCCTGCTTAATTAGAAGAGGTAGTCAACCCAACCTGACCAAATGATCCCTATCAACAACTATAAGTTGCATCGTCCAAGATATCCTTGTAGATCTGGGTTGATGTTTATCTATGACAATATTAAGTCCGTTTAGCTGATAGAGAGCTTAATGTCCGATTAAATTAACATACCTTATGATTCATAACTTAAAGGGCTAAGCCATTGGAGAACATTCTGCTACACCGTAATATAAGAATATTTATGCCACCCACGAGGACCCTTGTCATAATAGTATTTTATGTAGTATCATTTAGGGGCAAAATCTTGAATTGGCTACGTATTTACTGATATGAGATTATTTGAGTTTGAACATAGTGATTTATTTGACTTGATATTAGCTCTTTTGTAAGTTAGAGTTTTTTTAATTTGTCATTCTCAACAAACGATGGTAGGTGAGTGGATGGAATGTTTGTTTTAAGTATTTTGAATTGACTTGAATTAACATTTAATTAAAGCTTAATTTCATATTAATTTAATTTAAAATTCAAATGACCTTTAATGAAAATATCTCCTCCGATTGAAATCTACAATCAACACGATCATCATCGAGGTATATACCATGTCAACTCTACTTACGTGCTTATAGAGGATTGGATTTATAGACATAAAATTATGTTTTCAACCTAATTTAGAGTTCAACTTTTGAAACTGAAGCTTCATCATTTATATCATTAATGGTCGTACGCAAATGCAAAATCAAATATTCTTCTTAGTGAACAAGCACTTAATCTACTTTCGTAGTGATCATTATTTTGTAAAAATATTTGCACGCTTTTCAAGGCAAAGTAGTCTTTGAATTCATTTGATATAACTCACACAACATCCGTAGACACTAGCATATGCTTTTAGCATGGTGTCAGGGCTCATGCAAGTTTTTTTAAATTTTAAATGAATTTAGACTTTAAAAAATTGATAATATATTGATGTGCTTGAGAAATCATTCACAATCAAAATAAATTCTAAATTTTATCTGAGTTGCCGTACTTTTTTCAGTGCGCTTGAATTAAATTGTAGATTTCTTTATACTGTATATAAGCTAATTTGTAGTTGTTTACACATATTTTGATGCATTTGGATAGAGAATTGATTACTTTGGAATATGTACAAATTTTAATTATTTGTATCGCCTTATGCCTACTTGCATGAAAAGTTGCAGTAATTGTGGCAATTTTTTTGAGGTTTATATTTGCAATTCAAAATATTGTGTTTTTGCTTGTACTTAATTTGTTCATTGAATCTTTCGAATATCAAGGATTATTTAGCTTGTGATAGTTAATAAGATTTTAAATCTTTATCAACTCATCATATTCAACTTTTGTTATTGGTTAGACAAGTTGTTATGCATCTTTCAAGCAAGATTGTAGGAATTCTAGCCGATCAAATATTTGTTGAAACATCGCGCCATGTTTAATGATAAGCTATTGAATTCACTAAAAATTCCCTGTAAGTCTTATTTGAATTACATTCATATCCAAATGCTAGCTTTCCAGCTTGCTACAAGTCTCTTATGATCCAATTACATATTCAATTAAACTTATTTTTTGGATAATTTAAAGTGAGACATTGTAAGAATTGCATTCAATCTCATTGATGAACTATCATAATCTTTTATTAGTCTCACTTAAATTTCTTCGAATATCTTTCAACTCATAGAATGTGGGTTGAGGCACGATACATTTACTCTTCTCATGCTAATTATTGCTCATGAATTTTGACATCCTTGTATAATCAAGGAAAGTCTTATTCATGTTAATTGGTGAGATGTGAAAACCTACTCTTGCTCATAGGTGAGTCATCAAGCTTCATAAATAATTCCCCAAACTCAATTGTGCTCAATAGAAATCATTTTTAATGCACTTAGAATGAAATATTGTAACTCCAATATTTATTGAAAACCATGATCATGCTCAATGGTGAACATTCAAGTTATGATCTGGCTCCTATATAAATTATCAAACCAAATTTGACATTATCTTTTACTCCACATTAAGTTTCATTTTTTATTTGAGAAACTATACTTCAAATTTATTGTAAGTCTTTTATGAGTTTTGTATTATCCTCTTCAAATCTCACTTATATTTGATTTGAATATCTTCATTTGTTTCAATATATAAAGTAATAGATTCAAGCATTCATTTGGAGTTATATCAATGGTAATTCTAAGTGTTTATTTTATGATTTGAATTTCAATTCATTTTTACTTTGCAACGCATCAAAGCTATTTCAAATGGTGTTAATTCTATGTTCTTGGTGAGTTTAGTTTAAGAAAAATTTTCGCAGTCTTTCGGCGTCAACCCCACATAGGGGCTGCTTCGTAAGTGCCAAAGCCTTCTCACTACACTTATAGAAAACGTGCATGGTTGGTGTCTTTCGACACTATGGCCAGAAAAGTTTTCATATCTATTAAGCTTATGGAAAGCATCACATCGGCCTTCAATACTTGTATGAAAAGCATTCTAATTTCCTCTCTATGTTGAAGTAAGATGAATAAGTACTAAGTATCTAATAGTTATTATAGTTATATTAAAACAATGAGAACAAGAATTTAATACTTCATGCTTGCAAATACATAGTTATTTAAATTAAAATTCGGCAACCTCCCGACATCATCCTCACATAGGGGGCTACATCAGGAGTTTAAGGCATTCCCACCATATTTTTGGGAAGCATGTATGATAAGTGTTTTTCGACATTACGGTCAAAATTTATACCTACTGTGCTTATGGGAAGTGCACATAGGCCTTCGATACCTGCATAAGAAAGTGCATTATAATTTCCTCTCCGTGTTGAAGCAGTATGAACAAGTACTTAAATCTAGTAAATTTCTTTGCTTATGTTGCTTCAACACAAGCAGGTACTTAAAATTTTTTTGGCATTTTTTCTATATTACTCTTTCACACAAATGACAACAATGTTAAACCGACAAAATGACGATTTCAAATAACCTTTTTTTACTTGTTTTCTTGTTTTTTAAAATGAGAATGAAAGGAAGCAAAGATGTCATTGATTAAAGTGTTGTAAGGGTTATGGTTGTATAATGTTCTCTGCCAAATTAATTTTTGAGCTGACTGAGTGATGGTTAGAGATCTGGTTAGTTGTAGAAATTGCTGAATTTGGAGAAGAAATGTTGCTTGGAATGTTGAGGGAATTGTAGACTGCTTTAGAGGAAGACATTGCTCAGCCGATGTTGCTGCCCAATGTGGACGGAGAGAAAGATTGATAGTAGGGCTGCAGCTCAGGGTTGTACGAGTAGCAAGAGAGGCCGGTGAGAAGGCTCGTGTGAATTGTAACGAGAGATGGAGATGAGCCGAATGAGAGAAAGAAGAGGGAGGCCGGTTTGCGTGCATGCTAGTTGTGCAACTTGTTGCAGCGATTGAGGGCGGTTGAGTTGGGAAGAACGGGACGGGCTTGTTCAACACGAAGAACTGAAGAGGAGGAGAGTTCGGCGAGTGCATGGCTTGGGGAGAGGCGTGTAGTCGAAGTGAGCTAGGGTGTAGGTTAGAAAAGCGAAATGGCATGAGAGAGAGGGAATGGGAGAAATACTTGTAGCCGAGACAGGATTTGCATCTTGTTGGAGCGATGGCAGTAGACGGGACGGCTTAACCGAGTGTCGAGTAGGGAACCCGAGAGGAATAAAGGAGTGGAGCAGGTATGCGGTGTCGAATGGGAATCGAGGGCTACAGGTTGTAAGTGTTATGTAGTCCTTAGGGTTAAGTATTAAGGGGGATATATATATATATATATATATATTGTCCTTTTGATTTAATTGGTTCAGTAAAGTTTAATTCTGACTTTTTGTAGGCATAGTCTATCAAAATTTTCTTTCTAAAGTCTTTATTTTCTCAAAATTGCATCACAGCTTTTTCTCAGCTTTAGAACATTAAACATGTCATTGAAAGTAATCCAAAAGGGCAAGAAGAGAGCATCCTCGAGGGACGCTAGAATATTTATCAATGTGGATGTAAAAGTGAGGTACCACCACACCCTCATAAGCAAGCATCTCATTTTGGAGAGGAGCTTCTACAATTTGGGTGGGAGAATGGAGAGGGTTATTAATGAACGAGGCTAGGAGCATCTTGCTTATGATAACACTACTTGCATCACCCCCATGGTGTAGGCATTTTTCATCAATGCCAATGATAGCCAGGACAACCATGTTTTTTATCGAGGAAATGGGTGTGGGAATTTTATTTGGAACACCATGCAAATCTTAGGGGTACTTATTTAGATAATCAAATACATTATTAAGATAAATATATTAGCTTGAAATAAAATCATATTACCCTTTAATAAATTTAATTACTTAATTAAGGCTCCTAAGGTGATGGGATTTCGATATACCAAAAATTTTTCCCTCTAAACTATATGGAGAGGTAGAACAGAGTTTATTTTATTACAGGGTTTGTAGTTCCCTAAAAGGTTAAGCCCTTATAGTTAAGTACATCTCAAGAATTAAAGATCTCTTCCTAAGAATATTCTCAATTAAGGAAATAATTTTTAATTTTTATTGATTTCAAAGCTTGTCTTACAAGAATGATGATATAGATAATATTGATATATATTTTAGGTTATTTGATGTACGAATGACACGCTTTTAATGGATGTCATTTGGTTCAAGTTCTAATGGGTCAATTTCAACTAAAATATTGTCGATCGTCGCTCGATACTCACGCAGACTCCTCCTATAAATGTCTAGTAAGAACATTCATAACTAAGGATAAAAGATGTGGGCTTAAAGTCGGTCCTTGATGTAATCCAACTGAAATAAAAAAAAAATTTCCTAGACAATCCTTCTGTGTTTGAACACTAATAACAACTCTAGTATACATATCCTTAATGACTTGAATATATGTAATATTAACTCGTTTCTTTCTAGAACTCTCCAAAGCACTTTTCTTGGCACTTTATCATATGCTTTCTCTAAATCAAAAATATTATATGTTGATCCTCCTTACGCTCTCTATACTACTCCATCAAACCTCTTAACAAATGCATAGCATCTATAGTAGACCTACCCAGCATAAATCCAAATTTGTTTTAAGAAACGTTTGTATCACATCCTAATCTATGGTCAATTACTCTCTCTCATAATTTTAATGTATGACACATAAACTTAATTCCTCTATAATTTACACACTTTTGTGTATCACTTTTATTCTTAAAAGTAGGAATCAACAAACTCTTTATCTACTTATATTAAAAATTTGTCTTTAAAATAATATTAAAAATTTTAGTAAGTCAAGAAATTATTGGATCACCTTAGCATTTTTATACTTCTATTGGAATAACATCATATCTTATTATTTTACCGGAGTTTATTTTCTTCAAAGATTCTCCAACTTTGGATTTACTAATACGATAATACAAACAAAAATTTCAATTTTCATTTAGGATACTAAGGCCACTAAAGTCAATCTATTTACATAACTTTCATTGAAAAGTTTATTAGAATATTTCATCCACCTATATTGAATATTCTCTTCTAATAAAAATATTTTTTTGATCTTCATCCTTAATGTGCTTCACTTAAATTAAATTTTTTACTTTTCATTTTTTTGCTTAGCTAACTCATACATGCATCTTTCGTCTTCGGTATTTAGTTTATTATATAAATTACTAAATGTTGAATTTTTTGCATCACATATCGCTTCACTAGAATCCTATAGTTCACTCTATATATTTCCTAATTCTACGAGCTTCTATATGTAAACTAATTTTTATACAATTTTTTTTTAATTTTTTCTTGCACATTTTGACTTAATCACTAGCTGTTTTTACTAATAGGAACTTTTCTTGATTCTCTAAGCATATTTTTTACAATTTGCTTAATATTACTTACTATTTTTTCTCACATAACATTAGCTTATTCATGGACATTCTAAATTATAAGATCCTATAGCAACAAATGAGCATTTGAAGGTCCGAAAAGAATCTACTGAGAACAATTGCCACGGTGAACCAATCAACAGTCAATTGAAAATCAAAAACGATAGAACAAAGGCTAAGCCAGGGAGAACTACAGAGCCAAACATGAGGGAGGAAATGTTTGAACATTATAGAACATAACTTGTTTTCTTAGGAATTATCAAAGGCATGACTACGCCATAACAGACAAAACTAGAAAAACTACATAAAATTATATTTACTGGAGGAAATTCAAAACTCAGAATTTCACGTCTAGTATGCTTGGAATATACCATCTTATATGCAAAGTTCAACAGTTTTATCATATTACTCATCTGCATAGTTAACTTTTTTAATATTTGTGTGGGATCCAAAAATTCGCCACCGACCTCTTTTGGAAAACAAAAAGAAAAGAGTTGTTTAAGTGTCGGTGATAATTTCAGAAGGCAGATGAATAGTAGATAAGACACTACCCAGAGATTTCATTCTCATTTGGTGAGAACTTTTTATATCTGGTTCCAGGTTTTCTATGTATAAACCTCATAGTTAATTATCCTCAATCTTGAGAGAGAAACTTTCGATTAAGTGATCGATGAATCGTTAAGAGCAGTATATAATTAATTGAGTGGAGTTTAGAACTTATGAAATTTATTATTTTAATTTAAAACTTTTGTGGGGGAGCGATGGCGCGATCTAGATCCCATGGTTAGTCATCCGGTATCGTGATCCACTTATAGGAGAGAGGAGGTCGACCCAACGTAGAAGGATTCTTCGGCAACACATGGGTTCACGGTCCAGGTGTCGCTTGTAGACACGGGGTGGAGTTTGTAGGGGACAAAGTCAACACCCTTACATAGCTTTTTTGCAACCAAATCATTACATTTCACAATTCAAAGAGCAAAGCGGTTGGGAACACAGTGCGGTGGTAAATAATTTAGTGTGTGCCATATCGCGGAACCCGGTTAGAGCTCGTATGCGCCATTTATGTGGTGTCATATCGCGGCAAAACCACGTGGACAGAGGACACGGGCCATCGCTACGGGCTTTAAGAATATTTGAGTGTGAAGGTAGTTATGTATTTAATTTGACATTTCTTTGTGAGCAAAGTTTTCTTAATTTATTGTGGAGTGGATTGATTTTTTTTTTATTTTTAAGTTTTAATTTAAATAATTCATTTCGTTTATATTTATATTTTGTTATTTTCTTTGAATTTTGATCATTTTATGATTGATTTTAGATTTGAATATATGATCATTTATCATTGAAATTTTAATTATAATTACCCTTCGATCATAATAATATTAATTGATAGACCTTGTTACTCTGTCAGATTTCTACGGAGGATCTAGTCATTATTATCTCGAAAGTATAATCCTTCAAAATCCCTTTATAATTTGAACATAGGGATCGGGTTTGAGATTTTTTTTCCTGAGAATTTGAATTTTAGAAGCTATGTCAGTTGATTCATATCTTGTATTATATTACAGAATTAGCTTCTCATATATTATTAATTTGAAATTCTTATAATATCAAATTTTTAGGTTTTGTTAACCCGGACCCAGTTCGAAGACCAAACCGGGATGTATAGCATCTGTTCTTTTGTATTTAACATGATGATTACTTCAACATACATACAAGTATCTGTTCTTTTAAAAATTTGTATGAACATGTAAATGTCAAGTTGAAATGTAGGTGTCAATTTGCAAGTTTAGTTCTTAATTTTGATATTTTTAAGTTTTGTTAACTTGGGACGGTCAGAAGAAGCAGGATGTGTATATGTCTTTTTGTATTTGACTTAGTAATTACTTCCAACATGTAAGTATTTGTTCTTTTGAAAATTTTGTATGGACATTAAGATGTCCCAGTTGAAGTTTATATATCAAATTTTGATTTTTGAGTTTGTTAGCTGGACGTCAGAAGACCAAATGTAGGAAGTATAGCATATGTTCTTTGTTTATTTATCTTGCATTTGGATCACATGTCTTTCTAGATATTTGATTTATTGGATACTTCATTTGGGCCAAAAATGAAGTTATGAATTTAAAATAGACATAATTATTTGATTGGGAACATGATATGCACTTCATTTGGGCCAAAAATCTCTTTTTTTATGCCACCAATCAACAAGGAAAAAGAGGCTGAAATAAATTATTTTGGAGACCCATTTGATCAATCATGAAGTAGTAGATCTAAAATAGATTTAGGCATTTGATTGAAAATAAGATATGCATAATGTTTGGGCCAAAATTCTCCTTTTATGCCACAAATCGAAGAGAAAATATCTTTGAAATAAATTATTTTGAAGGCCCATTTGATCAATCATGAAGTAGTGGACCTAAAATAGACTTACGCATTTGATTGAAAATAAGATATGCATAATGGTTGAGCCAAAATTCCCCTTTTATGCCACAAATCAGCAAGAGAAAATATGCTGAAATAAATTATTTTGAAGGCCCATTTGATCAATCATGAAGTAGTGGACCTCAAATAGACTTAGGCATTTGATTGAAAATAAGATATGCATAATGTTTGAGCCAAAACCCCCCTTTTATGCCACTGTTGACCTACAACTATGTGCCACATTAAATTAAATAAATAAGGTGGATTTTAAAATCCCTTAAATCGCGATCCGAACCGATCAAATTGCTTTTAATTCGACGATTCGACGCCGCAAATGCGTCAAAATATTAAAATGAATTAATTTTGAATCAATTAAGGATCGATCGGATAATTAAAATCAAATTATCATGAAATTGTGCGCATATCGAAGTCGAGAAGCCCCGACGACGTCTAAACAACCTCCGCTCAAAATAAATCGCTGCCGTCGCCAAATGTCGAAACCTATCAAACGACATCTTCCGCGGTCGAATCGGCAAAGTATGCGCGAGGGTCGATTAATTTAAACGCGACGGCGCACAATTTAGACTTGAATTTACTTCACCGTCGCCGACATTATTTAAACCACTCGCGAAATTGATCGCCATTATCGCATCAAACAACTTAAATTGACACCCATATTGCTGGGTTTGTCAAAAGTAATAAAATCGCAATTAAAATGATTAACAGCAGATTAATAATTATCTCTTAATCACGCATTAATTCCCTAATCCCACCACTCAACCAATCGAGATGTGCCAACTAAGCCCTAAAAAAAAAGGGGGAAAATGCTCGCTGATCGCTCAAAGAACGAGGGTTATCCTTGCGTTGACCCTCATTTTTTCACGATCCTCTCGGTTTTCGCTCATCTCTCTCTCGGCTCCCTCACGACGAAGCTCCGATTCGACTCTCCTCTTCTAAGCGACAACTCGGCATTCCCCTTCTGACTTCCTCGAGCTCGTTCTCTCGGCTTCTCAAACACACGAGCCCTCGTTCTGGCTTCTCCAGAACGACGAGCTCGTCTCTGCTTCTCCCAGAACGACGAGTTTCTCGTTTCTCCCCAGAACGACGATCCTCTCTCGCAGATCTTCGGCTCACGACAAGCTCCTGGATTCGACTCTCCTCTCTGAAGCGCACAACTCTCGATTCCTCTTGACTTCCTCGAGCCTCTTCTCTCGCTCTCCAGAACGACGAGCTCTCTCTTTCCTCAGAACGACGAGTCTCGTTCTCGCCTCTCAGAACGACGAGCTCGCTCCGCTGATCGCCGACGCGCGACGGCTCCCCCCTTTCGGCCGAAACTCCTCCTTCTCCCTCTCTTTTAGTAAATCGACACCTCCAGGTCGTTTCTCTCCAACCCTAATTTTCTTTTTGTGCATTTGGGTATTCTGAAAATTAGGGCTTGGCAAAGTGAGCTTTATTTTGTGCTTAAATTCATGATAGCTTGCTGGAAAGGGGTTTGGGATGTTGTATGGCCTAAACCCTATGTTTGCTTTTGTTATCTATGAGATTACATGCATCTAGTTGTTGAAATTTGTTTGGAAAGCTATATTGCCTAGATCTCACTTGCTATTCGGAAAAGGGTTTGGGATGTTGTATGGCCTAAACCCCATGTTTACATTTTGTTATCTATGAAATTGCAAGCATGTGTTGGCTGAAATTTCTATTTGGAGGATTCGTTGCCTAGATCTTACTTGCTAGTTTGCTGGAAATGGGTTTGAGATATTGGGAAATTTATGAAATGGCCATCTACAAATGTGATACATGCTGAAAGCATTTTTATGGAGGGGGAAAACTATTAGCTTGTTATCTAGAGGCATGAGGCTTGCTGAAATTTCTTTTATCTAAATGGAATTGCATTGTTTTAAGTGTGGTGCTTGCTGGAAACTATCTTTATCAAGGGGAATGTTTGCTGAAAATATTTTTTTCTCTAAGGGGAATCAATCATTTTGTTATTTAATGACCAAGAGACTTGCTGAAAATATTCTATCTAAAATCATTAATATATATTATTTGATGAATATAAGGCTTGCTAAACTTTCTTATCTAAGGAAAAATCAATTAGCTTCTTTGCTTGATGAGATATGATGCTATTCTCCTATGAATTTCATGCTACTTTGATTCAATTTATTTCATATAAAGGAAATTATATATATATCATGCCTCTTTCATATGCAAGTTGAAATCTGAAATTAAACAAAAAAGGATTTGGTTATACCACTTGCTATTATCTATGAGTTTCATTCTTGCATACTTGCATATGTGATCATATTGAAATCTTGGTATCAAAGTTTCAGCGTGTCTCGCGACACCCCCATGCGCCTTTCTTGGCGTGGTGACTCGATCTCTCATGGCAACCTGAGAGCGGGAAATTTTGTAAACAATAAGCGAGATGGATTCGGGTAAAAGCTGCTATATTATGCTAACCCCATGCTTTCTTGGCGTGGTGGATAAATAAATTTCGGTCGCGGTGTCTCACGACACCTACCATGCCTTTCTTGGCGTGGTGGGAAGCAGTCTCGGCGACCCTTAAGTGGGGATGGCCGAGGGAACTAAAAAAAAAGGGGAAAGGTAAAAAAAAAAAATGCTTAAGTATTTTTATGTGCATATCTTTATGTGTTTTAACTCACTTTTCATGTCATGACCTTTGCAACAACTAAATGTTTAGTTTGATGAATGTTGAATCTTTCTAGTCCCCTTTACATGCTTTAACATGTGTATGAAGTGTGACAAATAGAATACAAATGGATGCTTTTACTTGTGACATGTATTTGTTGATCGGTTCTAATACCCTTTGATATCTTACATGCTTAGAACACATGCTTAAATACATGTTTAACATGTTATCTTTTCCATATGTTCATTTTACATGATCTACACATGCATGATTATAAACAAGTCAAATATAAAAAAAAAAAATTGTTAAAGGAAGGAGAAGGGTAAAAGCTTACAAATCTTTATGACACTCTCTTGCTTGAGAGAACTCAAACTCGTGAAATCGAGGAGAGAGGAAAGAAATGAGGTAAGTGTGTAAGGATTTTATGAGAAGAATTCCTCTTATTTATATATTTTTCTAGCCTCCCTCTTTTCTCATCTATGGTATCATCTTGACACATAAGGTCTTGTCATAAATTGCATGAGAGGGAACCCAGGTGATCACTTGTCATGTATGCATTACATGCATGGATATGTGGCATGCCCTTGTTCATCCTTATCCTTTCTTTGAAAGAAAGTAAAGTCTTTTCATACCTCTTTAATAAATTTAATGAGTTTGTGTTCCCCCATGAGTTTGCATGTGAGGAGGTGGATTTTAATTAATCCACTTGCCTCTCTTAAATGAAATATGACATCTACTCATATTTTTATATTCCCCTTCCTTTTCAAGAGAAATAAATGGGCTATGGTATATGGTCATATGGGCCAAAGCAATTATTTTTACTTTATTTGATTTTGTACATAGGAGAGGGCTTTAAATCAAATTACTAGCTTTATTTTAGGTATTACCTTATATGATTATATGGGCTTCCAAGCAATTTATTTCACCTTATGTTTCTTGATTTTGTTACATAAGGAGGTGATCTTGGGCTCAAAACAATTTACTAAACTGTTTTAGGCCCATTGCTTATATGATTATATGGGCTTAAACAATTTATTTCAGCCCTTATGTTTCTGATTTTGTTACATAAGGAGGTGATCTTGGGCTCAAAACAAATGCACGATCTACTTTAAGCTATTGCCTACGTATGATTATGAGCTTCCAAATGATTTATTTACTTATATCCTTGCTTATTTGTGATTTAAAAGGTCATTTGTTCTAAATGAACTATTTAATATTCTCAACCAAATCTTATCTATCTTAGACCTCTTGATCAACACCTTGAATAAGCTTAAAATGCTCATTGACATGAGAAAGATGTTACATATCGGTTTGGTCTTGGAGGGTCATTAACAAAACTCAAAAATCAAAATTGAACTATATTTACATTTAATGTCCATACAACATTTTAAAAGCAGATACTTGTATATGTTGAAGTGTTCAAACAATAGGGACATGTGCAAGTTAGGTAAAACAAAAACAGAATCTTACACTTCCGGTTTGGTCTTGGATAGGGTGAGTTAACAAAACTCAAAAATCAAAATTTGACATCGAAACTTCAACATTAGACATCTTAATGTCCATGCAATTTTCAAAGAAACAGATATCCATTATGCATGTTGGAATACTAAGTCAAATACAAAAGAGCATCTTTACATAATCCGGTTTGGTCTTGATTTGAGGTAAAATTAAAAACAAAATTTGATATTATAAAATTTCAAATTAATAATATTACAATCATATATACAAGACATGAACAACTAACATAGCTTCTAAAATTCAAACCCTCAGAAGAAAAGTCCAAACCGATCCTCATGTTCAAACTAGAGTGGACAAGGTTTTGAAGGATTATACTCCTTGAGATAATAAATTAGACCGATCCTCAGAAATTGGACGAGTAGACAAGGTCTATCAATTGATATTAATACATGATAGAAGGGTAATTATAATTAAAATTTCAATGATAAATGATCATATATTCAAATCTAAAAATCAATCATAAAATGATCAAAATTCAAAGAAAATAACAAAATATAAATAAAAAAATAAATGTATTATTTAAATTAAAAATAAAAAAAAATAAAAAAATTAATCCACCCCTCCGCAATTGTTTGTCTTCGGATGACAAATTAAGAAAACTTTTGCTCCTGCGATGTCAAATTAAATATATAATTACCTTCACACTCAAATATTCCAAGCGTGGGCGTGGCCGTGTCCTCTGTCCGTGGTTTTCTTGTGATATGGCACCACATAAATGGCGGTTCTGACGAGCCCTCGGCCAGGGTGGTTCGTGGCGATATGTGGCAGAATTACGGTGCTGACCAGTATGTTCCCCGGCTCTTTGGTTGTGAAATGTAGAATGTATTTGGTTGGGCAAAAGCCTATGTTAGCTAAGGTTGACTTATATTTGTCCCCTTACAAACTCACCCAGTCTACAAGGACACGGGCGGCGTAACCCATGTGGGCAAGGATCTTTGATTGGGTTGGGTCATTACCTCCTCGACTAAGCGGACCGGATCGCGGCGACCGGGATAGCGGAACCATGGGATCTTGATGAGCGTCATCGTTCCCCACAAAAGTTTTAAATTAAAATAATAAATTTCATAAGTTCTAAACTCCCGATTATATACTCGTTCTTTAACGATTTATTAGTAGCTTGTCGAAAGTGCTCTCTCAGTATTGGGAGGGGTAATTAACTATAGGGGCTTGCATAGGAAACACAGAACGGATATAAAAGTTCTCACCAAATGAGAGCGAAATCTCTGAGTAGTGTCTTATCTACTATTCATCGCCTTGAAATTATCACGACACTTAAACAACTCTTTCCTTTTTTTGAAAGATGTGTGGCAATTTTTGGATCCATGATTCCGACTCTGGGGGATAGGTTTCTCTTTCCATCTTTAGTCAAATTTAAGTTATAATTGCGGTATAAAATGAAATGAAAATGAAATGAGAAATGATAAGTTAAACTTGACAACTTAAAGTTTTAAATAAAGTCTTAAGTCATTTGAGATTTTATTTAGTGCATGTGTTAGTATGTTTTTCTTATCATACATATTTTGGAAGTAAGGTGATAGTGAGTTATTTTTTTAACTACCTTTAAACTCAGAATGGCACTGAGTAATTTGTTACTCTCGGCGGTGGTACATCCGTTTGGATGTCATCAATCTTTGGAAGCAGCTACCATCAGGTTTGGTGCGTGGATTTCCCATTATCCAGAAGTTCTTTGCCTCGACTTCTTTGAAGTCAAACTCATCCTGCGCCATGCACAATCTCTGAAAAGGCAGTTGAAGTTGTGACCCTACTTGTAGGGTCACTTCAAAACAATCGGTCTTTGAGAGGCTCGGCCCGGAGACACCAATCATGAAAGGGTTGTTCTTGGGGGTCTCTTTTGTCCCCAGAATAATACAATCCATGAACCATTCTCAGGGGTATGATCTTTGAAGCTTCTTCATCGGAAGCAAACTTGGCGGAGCAAAGAAAAAAATCTTGGTACATGCTCAACAACAATATGCGGCCGGTGTGCAACCAATTATGGAACGGTGAGTGTTCCCACAATCGGTTTGACAACCTTAAATGGGTTAAGCAGCGGACTCTCTTGCACTCAAGCAGTCCTTGGACCCCGCATCGGGTTCCGACTCCTCTGCGAGAAACCAGCTATATCTGCCACGAGTGCATCGGGTTCTCAGTAGCCAAGGAGAGGGGTAATGAAAATAGAAAAGGTCACATTGCTGTTACTCCTCGAGGAGACCTCATAACTCAATGCCGGGGCAATCTATATCCCACACGGTGAACATCGGGGTGTGACACTTGGACCGCTCGTCCAGGAATCCACCGTCGAAAGGTCCCGGTGGAAGGGTAAGTAGATCTGGAGCTGAAAAAAAAGTACTTTCAGAGCGAAGCATGGCGTGACATCGGTGTGAATTCCAGAGATCGCCCAACTCAAATTTATCGTGATGGGAGCCTAAAAGAGGCCCCAAATGATAAAATGGGGTAGACGCGGAGAATCCTCAGGGATCATCATCAATTAACTTCATCCCATCGAGGAGGTTAACCCCATTCGAAACCCTCTGGCGAAGAAATTTGATTCCACACTTGGAATGGGAAGTTCATTAGGCAATAGATCACGAAATTAGGTGTCAAGAAGGGCGAAGAAAAGGAGGAGGCAACGATTGAAGTAGTATATGGTGCAACAAGTGGTGAGCCATCGGGCCAATATCAACCTAAAGGCTGCATACAAGACTCCTCAACCAAGAACAACAAAATGTTCAAATAGAGGAAGCATCCTCGAGTCTTCGTGAGAGGAATAACAAGAAGAAGAAAGAAAGAAAATCCCACCTTCATCGATACTACCACTTTGCGAGAGCAGAGCCGATGAAAGCCAAAGATAAAGAAATCGCTTCTTGAATATGAAAATGAAATGATGATGATGATGCATGATGATGCAGAATATCGAAGCAGTCCAACACTGCCCCAAATAATCATCAAGCCTCCAAGAATGCCAATGACAACCTCCAATAAATTGATCTCACATGCTTCAAGGGTCCAAATTGAGCGAGGATTGAAATAAATGAGTCACTCGACAACCCGCTTCTAATATACAAACTACATCTCAAGCCGCGTGAGCCTCTCAACTGATATTATATTGAATGAAGATCAAAGAAGCGGCAAGTGCGTAAAATTGGTGAGCAAAGGTCGCCCATATCCTGCGGAATATGATCAAATTTCATATCCAAAGGGATATTCAATGCCAAAGTTCAATCTATTCGACGGGAATGGTAATCCCAAGCAGACATCCCTCTAAAAGCATCCCGCGATAACACAGGGTAATGATGCATTATTATTCCGCCAGCTCGTCATTAACTGAATTGCCAATGGTACTGAGTTGCAAATGACTCGATCAAAACTTTTGAACTTGAAAATATGTTCAAGATTCCAAAGACAACAAAAGACAACCATTCCGACCTCTAAAAAGAGGAAGAAAGACGAGGAATGCTGATATATTACGTAAAATTGAGTATGAAATGTGAACAACAATTAGAAGAAGAGCATGCAATTCAATTACTGATGGGCAACATCGATGATAAGATGGCCTTATCTTTGCATGGCTTCAATTACATTTCAAGAGTCTTGATAGGGTGGCTAAATTTGAAAAATTAAATTTGTCA
This sequence comes from Cymbidium sinense, assembly GCA_021442155.1. Lineage (NCBI taxonomy): Eukaryota > Viridiplantae > Streptophyta > Magnoliopsida > Asparagales > Orchidaceae > Cymbidium > Cymbidium sinense. The sequence continues at coordinate 41,858,292 of CM038230.1, forward strand.
CGCTCTGATAGCCACCAAGATAAATCTAAAAGAGCAAAAGCTCCAGACCCAAAGAAAGGTGAAACGCATTTCACCTCATACAAGAAGGATACAGTAAGTTGTATTATAACGTAGACAAAGAAAGGCTACGCCTATCAAGAAAACCAAGCGCTTCAATCCCGCACAACCCAAGCTCATACTTGGAGGTAATGATGTACCGAGGTCGCTGAAGTGCCACCAAAGCAAACAAAAGGAGCGAATGACTCAATGGCCCCGACCTAAAAGAAAAGCTGAACAAAGAGTATTCTTTTAAGAGGGAAAGTGTGGCCAAATTATTTAAACATGCACTCAAAGTAGGTCTCCAACTACCAGAGTGTAAAAGACCTGAAGAGGCTGGACAAGCAGATAATCCTAACTATTGTCCATATCATCGGGTGCTCGGCCATCCTGTTGAAGATTGCTACATATTCAAAGATCAGAGAAAATATAAACGGTGAATTCACATTATCGGACGAAAAAGGTCCAAGAAAGAATCCACTAATCACCTCATCTCCAAGACTATCAAAACGATAAAGGTAAAGAGTGTCGATGATGAAGATGAAGTCAGCCTCTAAGAAGATCAGAAAATGTTGAAGCAATTGGAAGGCGCTCTGTGTAGTGGAAATCACCACTGAGTCTTGATTGAGACAAAACATAAGCTATGGGAAGGCTAGTTCATCTCACGAAAGACGCCTACCAAATATACACCAAGGCTAAGAAATCCAAACAAAAAAATAAACTAAATAAAAGAAGAGGATAGTAGACAAAATGTTACTACTACTATCGATGTGAACGTAACACAAAAGATCATCAATAATATGGAAGATTATGTACAATCATCAAGCGACCTATCACGCTTGCAATTGCTTTCAAATCTTCGATCATGAAGAGGAAGAAGTCAAGAACTTCCTAAGTCTTGCTTGATGATGCATGAACGATACACTTAAGAACTCGCTTTCCCAAAGTGAAGATGAACCGTGAGCTCACCATATCAACAACAAAAAAATATAAAGGGCAAGGATTCAATCTTCTCCTATCATTGACGGGGTGAAGCAGTAAGGGCGAGTCATCCAAGATTCGATGCAAATGAAGTAGCTCAAGCGTTGAGAAGTGGTCGAGTGCTACCATCTCAACAGAGGAAAGAGTCAATGAATAAAGATAAAGGAAAAGAAATTCAATGAAAAGTTATCCCTAAGGATTCAAATAAGAAGCCTTCATCAAAAGGGATCGATTACAATATTCTATCCCATCTAAGGAAAATTCAAGAGTTTAGTGTATCGGCACTTCTAATGTCGGAAGATCTCCGTAACACCTTAATTGAAGCTCTCAAAGAGAAAGTTCAAAGCATACTTTCTTTAACGCCGCCTAACCGAGACCTTGCATGTTCAAGAGCCTCCAATCGTCACATTTTCGAAGATGATCTAATGCCGGATCGCAGAGCACAATCGCCTCAGATGTTATAAAAAGTGACGAAATTATAATACCGCGAATCTTAATTGATCCCGGTTCCTCTGTGAATCTTATGAATTTGAGAACTCTTAGATGGTTATCTCTAGATGTACAATATCTGGGACGAGATAAAGTCATGGTTCAAGGTTTCAATGAGGGGGACAGAAACTATCGGTCATTCGCCCTTCCTCTTAAATTTGGAGACCTCTACACAGAAGCTAAATTTCATGTGATCGATGTAGATACTTCATTCAGAGCCCTTCTAGGTCGACCATGGCTTCATAAGTATGGTATTGTCCCATCTACATTGCATCAATATATGAAATATACAAAGGATGGAAGAATGCCAAATTGGACATAGCAACCTTTTGCATGAAATGAAGATTTATCAAGATGCCAGTTATTTCCTTCCAAGGGAATCAAAGCTAACAAAACAACTAGCAAATACTGCATTCACTTCAAAACCCATAAAAGAACAAGTTAAGAAGAAGGGAAAAGATAAAATGAATAAAGGAAAAGAGGTTGTTCCAAATATCCCTAGGGATATAAAGAACAGTCCAAAATCAATAACACTGCCCCTCATCTAGGCGTGATCAAGAAGAAGATGAATGTGTTCCTTCTAAATCCAAAGGTCCATGACTCTTCGAGTAAAGCTCGAAAGAAGAACATTTTGACTCGACATGAGTTGAATCTTTTGAAGGTAAGGTGCAATGCACCTACTTTAAAACAATCATAGATCCATCACAGAGACTACACTCGTAGTCACTCTGCTCCTCCCCGACATTTTAAAGAAATCACCCTCGAGAAACTCACAAAGTCGAGGAACGGTGACCTTCTACCTCCTCTCTCCTGGAAAGCACGCCGAAGCTGCTTTATAAACTGAGGGTGTCAAGAAGATCCCGATTGGGTAATGCATTATCGAAGAAGAAGCTATGCCCACAAGGATACCAAAATATTACTCCAAAGATGCAAAGCCTAATGAAACATGGGGTCCAGAGAGTAAGCAAAGGACTAAGCTCTTTGAAATGATGTGAAAAGGTTCTCAAACCATTGGTAAGAGAAATAAACACACTACCAAAGGCCTTGGTTTCATCCAAGACAACGGTCCACAAGGATATACCTGTTACGCTGTAACAGGAATTGAAGTTGAGAGTGATGATGAGGATGAGAATTTCATTCTTAATGTTAGTCACAAATAATGAAGAAGTAGCACCTACCAAGAGCTTGAAGATGGTGGGGAGGCATTTACTATGGATGAACTTAAAGAAATTAACTGGGAACCCAGGAGGATCCGCCCAACGCTCATCGTTTCTACTTCAAGATAAAGTGGAAGAATTAAAACCTTGCTATGTGAATTGTGGATTGCTTTGCTTGGACATATGTTGAAATGCCGCTTATCCCCCGATATACGGTTCACAAATTAGCAATTAAGCCGAGCGCCACCAAGCAAGCTCTGCGAATGAGACGAGGTTGAAGAAACGGTAATTGCGTAAACCAAGAAGCTCATCATTTTTTTATTCGAGAAGAAAAATACCGGATGGACTAATATTGTCCCGTGAAAAGAAGAATGGTCGATTCAGACAGTATCGACTTGAGGATTTAAACAAAGCATGTCCAAAGGATGACTTTCCGCTTCAGACGTGTTAGTGGATAACACTTCAAACCACGACATGTTCTCATTTAATGATCGTCGTTACAATCAAATCAAGATGGCTCCTGAAGATGAGAAGCATACCTCATTCAGAACGCCAATTGGCATATATATATACGCCATGCCCTTCGGCTTGAAGAATGCCGAGCTACATACCAAAGCTATGACGCGAATCTTTGACGAGTTGATTCATCAAAAAGTAGCTATGTTGATGATCTCGCTCAAGAGTATAGATCGCAAAGATCATCTCGATGATTTAAGGATCGTCTTGAAAGAATTAAAATATGATCTCAAGATGAATCCTCTCGCGCGCTTTTGGAGTCTCTTTCCGGAAAGTTCCTTGATATGTCATGGAGGGATTGAAATCGATCCCAACAAAATCAAAGCGATTTAAATGCCTCCTCCAAGGAGTCTTCGTCAACTTCCTCCATCGGGACATCTCGCATTCAGAAGATTTATATCAACTGTCGTGCATGTCGAATTTTGCAAAATTAATGAAGAAGAAAGATACTCCTTTCAAGTGGGACCAAGAATGTCAATGTCGACAAGATCAAAAATATTTGTTGAACCCACCCATTCTTGCAGCCCAATCCCGTGAAAGCCTCTCATATTACACGAAAGACTAAGAATCTCAGGTGCTCATTGGCTCAAAGATAATGAGGAAGGAAAGGAGAATGCTCTATACTACATTACGCTAATAGAGCAAGCGCTTATTCTCCAATTGAGAAGCATTGGCGTTAATTTTGCCGCAAAAGACGCCATTACATGTTATCTCATAAAATTACCCTTATCTCAAGGATCGATCCGTTGAAGTTCTTGATGACAAGACCAACGCGTGCGTCGTGGCACGATGTCCTTCGCTACATGATATTACATATGTTCAAAGCGGACAAATTACAGATTTTCTTCTCATCCATCATCCCCAGACTCATTGCTTAACGATGATCTTCCTGATGAGCAAATCATGCACATATATGAAAAGGAAAAGCAACAAATGTGGGAATTGTATTTTGATGGATCCCATTAGATACACTCAACCCTCAAATCTTCCAAAGGCTCAAGTCGATCGGCCTCATCTTGATCACACCGAAGGTGGCATATGAGCATTCTTATAAACTCAACCAACCAACAACGAGATATGAAGCGGGGTTTAGAGGAAGCCATTTCCATGGGAGTCCGAATTTGCAAATTTATGATTCTCAACTCCATCAATCAAGTGTTGGGCCTTTACAAAATCAACAAGCGAATTGGCCTACTATCACAAACGAAGTTCTCGAGCTTATGAAGCAAATTCCAAATGTCATTATGACTCGAGTCTCGAGCTAGAATAAAGCATCGCTTAGCTAAATTAGCTAAATGGCAGTATGGATGGACTACATACTAATCATGCACTGTCGAGTCTAGAGCCAATAAGTTTAAGATCCCATTTGGAAGAGGGGTCATCAAACATAAATCGCCAGGTGTGTCTCTTACACTCCATTACAAATTACTTCAAAGTCAACAAGATAAGCTGAGGCCATTCAAGAAGAAAGCCTCCAACTCATGGCGCCAAAACCATAATGAAATTTTATAAGAAGAGAAGGAAGACTGAGACCCTTCGTCGACTACTTCAAGGAAGGAAAATTGTCAAGTAATAAGTCGATAGCTGCACAACTTGAGAAAAGGCTTCGCTATATGCTTATGTTGGCAATACTCAGATCGTAGATCCTTCGAGCGATGTTGCGGAAGAAGTCAACAAAGTAATTGTTGAAATCCATCGGACTTGCGCACCAATCAGTCCTAAAATGGCTTTCAAAGTTAAAAGAATTGGATACTATTGGCCGCCTATGGTAAAGATCAGATCAATCATGCCAAGAGATGCCATGAATGTCGTCCACGGTAACATAATTCATCACCTCCAACCTGCACCCAACGAGCAAGATTCTTGGCCGTTTGAGGCCGGGGACGATGTAATTGGACCAATTGATCCGCCATCATCACCGGTCACCGCTTCATTTTAGCACGATTATTTCTCCAGTCTCAAGTCGCACCATTTAAAGAAGTTCTGAACAAGTGACTAACTTCTTTACCCACAATATTGTTTATAGATTTGGTGTACCACGAATCATTTCGATAATGACCTTCAAAAGTTAAAGTTTATAAATTTTTGATCGATAAGATTGATTGGCGATATTCATCAATTTATAATCCGAGAGCAAATGGTTTGGCTGAGGCATTTAATAAAACACTAGTCAAATTGCTTAGAAAAATTCTTACAAGAAATAAAAGGGAGTGGCATACTAAACTTGTAAGCTTATAGCTTACTGCACTAACTTACAAAACTCCTACAAAGTCTACTCCCCATGCACTGTTTGTGCGCAGCTTTTAAGTTGAACTACCTTCACGAAAATTATTCAACAAAATCTCACCCAAGATGAGAATGCTCGTCACGGATGGAAGAGCTTGACGCGCACAGGTCGCCCAAGCTCAGAAAATCTAAAGTCATCTGAGGATGTCCGTGAGCATTCGATCATACAAGACGCCCCTCGAGCTTTTCGAAGAAGAAGTGGTCCCTGTCGTGAGAAGACCAATCATCCCTCATCGCAGATTTGGCGAATTTGAACCTGGAAGGGACCTTATTGAAAAGGTCTATCGGAGGAGCCTATCGGACTTCAAAGGTGAAAGACCAATGCCGCCAATCAACTCGATCTAAAGAAATATTACATGAAAGTGTGATTGGACAAATCGCATTTGAAAATCTTTATTGTCAAACACTTATAAAATTTTCATTGGAAATTCTCTTGTAACACAAGAATGCATTTCAAAATAAAATAAAAATCCCGTTAGCAGGGGCATTTTTTAAAATTTTATAGTAAAGTATCGGGCGTTCTGGTAAGGGCCTTTCTTTCTCTTTGGTTGACATCGCTGTCGAGATCCCCATATGCATACTCAAAATTATGTGTTCAAAGCTCAAATTTAAAAGTCTTATCGACCAAAGAAGAAAACTTCAAGTCTGAAACTTCAACAAACCAAGTTGGATATACATTTATCATCCCACTTCAAATCTAAAGGCTCGATTGGTGTATGCGTCGACTCAACACTAAAATACGTCGGCCGATGCGTTTACTCAACACGCCACAAAGGTAGTAAGAGATCCCCATCGTTGGAGGATAAAATCCTTCATCAATTGCTCAAGTCCACGACTCAAGTAGTGTATAAGGTGACTCAACGCCAAAATACGCCGAAGTCGTTGAAAGATCTGCTTCAACACCGTGCAGTAAGGGATCCTCCTACTGCTTCAAAGACAAGAGCATCCAAATCCCCAAATCTCTCCAACTTGGTGAGTTTAAGTGACCCAGACTGGGAAATTATCCCTATTGGTCGTAAGGTCATCTTTCAAAATTTTACAACAAACAAAGATATCCTTACTCGAGAAGGCACTAAGCCGAGTTTGGAATCAAATACAAACGTAAAATCTCAACTCCTTCAAGATTAAAGGTAAAGCAAAGACCAAGGAAATCCTTCTTCAAGAAGTCAAAGCAAAAAAGCGAGGATCAAGAAGCTATCCCAATGTTCAGGCTAAATGTCAACTAAGGGAGTTTTGTCATCAAGATGTCCATTACATGTGCAAAGCAGATGATGACTCTTTGCCATTGATCCAACACAAGCTCGAGTGGGTCGTGGGATTTATCTTCTACAAGCCCACAAAAGAAAGGGCGTAAGGTAATTTCGACGCTGACAAATCTCAGATAATTCGGATTTTACTCCATCAAATCCAAGGCATGAAGCCGATAAAGGAGGCACAAGATCTTAAACCTCGAGATGAAATCTTCAACAAGTCCGTCAAAGCACAAAGCACAGGACCGAAGACATTCCTATCTCATCAACTCCATCAAGTCCGTTAAGGCACGAAGCCAGGACAGGAGGAAAATACAAATTTCAAGTTTCAGATGGAATCTTCAATAAGTCCGTCAAAGCACAAAGCACAGGACCGAAGACATTTCTATCTCATCAACTCCATCAAGTCCGTTAAGGCACAAAGCTAGGGCAGGAGGAAATCGCAAATCCCAAAGTACGAGATGACATCCTCGGTAGGCTCGTCAGAAGCCAAACCCGATGATCTCCTCCAGTGGAACATTTTCCTAGAAAGGGTTATACAACGAATGAATATTTAAAGAATAATCCGCATTCGCGTGAATAAGACGGATCCCGCGCAAATTTGATAAGATACTTCTTCAAATAACGCAATGGGTACAAAGAGTGCATGACAAAAAAAAAAAGAGAAAAGAGTCATTGAGAACAAACACGGTCCGCTTCATGCGACTGTTTGTTGGCATTTGTTGACCTACAACTATGCCACATTAAATTAAATAAATAAGGTGGATTTTAAAATCCTTAAATCGCGATCCAACCGATCAAATTCGCTTTTAATTGACGATTCGACGCAATGCCGAAAATATTAAAATGAATTAATCGAAAATTTTGAATCAATTAAGGATCGATCGGATAATTAAAATCAAATTATCATGAAATTGCGCATATCGTCGAAGCCCCGACGACGCCTAAACAACCTCCGCTCGCAAAATAAATCGGCCGTCAGCCGAAATGTCGAAACCTATCAAACGACATCTTCCGCGTCGACCCAAGAAAGTATGAGGGTCGATTAATTTAAACGCGGCGACAATTTAGACTTGAATTTACTTCACCGCCGACATTATTTAAACGACCTCGACGCAAATTGATCACGCCATGCGTCGACAATCAAACAACTTAAATTGACACTCATATTGCTGTGTTTGTCAAAAGTAATAAAATCAATTAAATGATTAACAACAGCTTAATCCGCTAATTATCTCTTAATCACGCATTAATTCTCTACCTAATCCCGCCCACTCAACCAATCGAGATGCAACTAAGCCTAAAAAAAAAAAGGGGAAAATCGTCGGATCGTAAAGAACTAAACGAGGGTTATCCTGCGTTGACCTCATTTTTTTTCTGATCCTCTCGGCATCTCTGATCTCCCGCGATCGAAGCTCTGATTCGATTCTCTCTCTCTTCGACATTAACTCAGATTTCCCTCTTGGACTTCTCGAGTTCGTTTCTCGGCTTTCAGAACGCGAGCTCGTCTCTGGCTTCTCAGAACGACGATCCTCTCATTTTTCGCTCAGATCTTCGGCTCACGAAGCTCATGATTCGACTCTCCTCTCTTGAGCGACATTAACTTCAGATTCCTCGAGACTTCCTCGTCTCTCTCGGCTCAGAACGACGAGTCGTTTCTCGCTTCTCAGAATGAGTCTCATTGGGATCGCTGCTGACGACGGCCTCTTCGCTCTTTTAGTAAATCGACACCTCCAGTTTCTCCAACCCTAATTTTCTTTTGTGCATTTGGGTATTCAAAATTAGGGCTTGGCAAAGTGAGCTTTATTTTGTGCTTAAATTCATGATACTTCTTTGGAAGGGGTTTGGGATGTTGTATGACCTAAACCCTATGTTTGCTTTTGTTATTTATGAGATTACATGCATCAGGTTTGAAATTGCTTGGAAAGCTATATTGCCTAGATCTCACTCTTCAAAAAAGGGTTTGGGATGTTGTATGGCCTAAACCCTATGTTTACATTTTGTTATCTATGAAATTGCAAGCATGTGTTGGCTGAAATTTTTATTTGGAGGATTGCCTAGATCTTACTTGCTAGTTTCTGAAATGGGTTTGAGATATTGGGAAATTTATGAAATGGCCATCTAAATGTGATACATGCTGAAAGCATTTTTATGGAGGGGGAAAACTATTAGCTTGTTATCTGTATGAGGCTTGCTGAAATTTCTTTTATCTAGATGGAATTGCATTGTTTTAAGTGTGGTGCTTGGAAACTATCTTTATCAAGGGGAATGTTTTGAAAATATTTTTCTAAGGGGAATCAATCATTTTGTTATTTAATGACCAAACTGAAAATATTCCTATCTAAGGGGAAATCATTTAATATATATATTTGATGAATATAAGGCTTGCTAAACTTTCTTATCTAAGGAAAAATCAATTAGCTTGCTGCTTGATGAGATATGATGCTATTCTCCTATGAATTTCATGCTTCTACTTTGATTCAATTTATTTCATATAAAGGAAATTATATATATATCATGTCTCTTTCATATGCAAGTTGAAATCTGAAATTAAAAAAAAAAGGATTTGGTTATACCACTTGCTATTATCTATGAGTTTCATTCTTGCATATGTGATCATATTAACAGGGAAATGCTACTATCGTTTTCAAAGCGTCTCACACACCACATGCACGCCTTTCTTGGCGGTGGTGCTCGGCCTCATGAACTCATGGGAGAGGAGGTCAAGAACTCAATAAGCAGGAGATAAGGATTCGTGTAAAGCCGCTATATTATGCCCCATGCACGCCTTTCTTGGGTAAATAAACTAGGGTGTCACGACACTACCATGCACGCTTTCTTGTGGTGGAAGGCTTAGTCTCCGGCGCCCCTTGTGGAGGACGAGGATTTAAAATTTTAAAAAAAAAAGGTAAAAAAAAAAAAAATGCTTAAGTATTTTTATGTATACGCTTTGTGTTTAACTCACTTTTCACGTATATGACACCCATGCAACAACTATTCATGTTTAGTTTGATGAATGTTGAATCTTTCTACCCTTTACGCTTAACACGTGTATGATGTGACAAATAGAATACAAATGGATGCTTTTACTTGTGACATGTATTTGTTGATCTTCTAATACCCTACTTAGCTTGATATCTATTAGACATGCTTAGAACACATGCTTAAATACATGTTTAACATGTTATCTTTTACTATATGTTCATTTTACATTGATCTACACATGCATGATTATAAACAAGTCAAATATAAAAAAAAAAATTGTTAAAGAAAGGGAGAAGGGTAAAAGCTTACAAATCTTTACAAACTTAAATTCTTAGCTCGAGAACTCAAACGTGAAATCAGAGAGGAAAGAAAGAGAGTAGAAGTGTGTAAGGATTTTATGAGGGAATTCCCTCTTATTTATAGATTTTTCTACCCTCCCTCTTTCTCATCTATATCATCTCGACACATAAGTCATTATAAATCAGACGCAGTGAACCATCTAAGGTGATGCCACTTGTCATGTCAGATGCATTACATGACATGCGCTCATGATCCTTATCCCTTCTTTGAAAAGAAAGTAAAGTCTTTGCCATACCTCTTTAATAAATTTAATGAGTTTGTGTTCCCCACCATGAGTTTGATGTGAGGAGGTGGATTTTAATTAATCCACTTTCCTCTTAAATGAAATATGACATCTACTCATATTTTATATTCCCCTTCCCTTTCAAGAGAAATAAATGGCTATGGTATATGGTCATATGCTTCCAAAGTAATTATTTTCTATATACTTGCTGATTTTGTACATGGAGAGGCATTAAATTTAAATCAAAGCTGCCTATTTTAGGCCCATTACCTTTACATATGATTATATGGGCTTCCAATTTATTTCATTTATTTTGTGATTTTGTTACATAAGGAGGTGATCTTGGGCTCAAAACAATCGCTGCTGTTTTAGCATTGCTCTACATATGATTATACGCTTCCAAGCAATTTATTTCACTTATGTTTCTTGATTTTGTTACATATAGGAGGTGATCTTGGTTCAAAACAAAACGAAATTCTACTTTAAGCCTATCCTCACATATGATTATATGCTTCCAAATGATTTATTTCACCTATATCCGCTATTTGTGATTTAAAAGAGGCCATTTGTTCTAAATGAACTATTTAAAGATATTCTCAACCAAATGCTTATATTTATCTTGACCTCTTGATCAACACTGCTTGAATAAGCTAAAATGCTTCAAATTGACAGACAAGATACATATCCGGTTGTCTTGACGGTCCCGTTAACAAAACTCAAAAATCAAAAATTGAACCTATATTTCAACGACATTTAATGTCCATATAACATTTTAAAAGAATACTCAGATGCGTTGAAGTGTTCAAACAAGACATGTGCAAGTTAGGTATAAAACAAAAGAAGATGCTACACTTCCTGCTTTGTCTTCTGACCGTCCCGTTAACAAAACTAAAAAAATCAAAATTGACATCGAACTTCAACATTGGGACATCTTAATGTCCATGCAATTTTCAAAGAATGATATCCATGTAGTTGGAGTAATACTAAGTAAAATACAAAAGAACAATCTACATAATCCGGTTTCTGACCGGGTCCGTTAACAAAACCTAAAAATTTGATATTATAAAATTTCAAATTAATAATATCCGGTAGTTTTAATGCCATAATACAAGACATTTAATCAACTAACATACTTTATTCAAACCTCGAAGAAAAGTCCCAAACCCGATCCTCTATGTTCAAACTAGAGGACAAGGTGATTATACTCCTTGAGATAATAAATTTAGATCCCATCCTCTCAGGAAATTGGAGTGAGTATGCGCCTATCAATCGATATTACCTCTACGAGAAGGTAATTATAATTAAAATTTATGATAAATGATCATATATTCAAATCTAAAATCAATCATAAAATGATCAAAATTCAAAGAAAATAACAAAATATAAATAAAAAATGAATTATTTAAATTAAAAATAAAAAAAATAAAAAAATTAATCCACCCTCCATGAATTGTTTCTGGATGACAAATTAAGAAAACGCTCACAAAGAGCCAATGTCAAATTAAATATATAACTACCTTCACACTCAAATATTCCTAAAGCGTAGCGACGTGGTCCTGTCCGTCTGGTTTGGAGCATCCACATAAATGGCTTGACTGAGCCCTCGACCGTTGGTTCAGCGATATGACCACTAAATTATTACCACGCGCCAGATGTTCCCAACGGCTTTGCTCTTTTGAAATGTGAAATGTAGAATGATTTTGGTTGCAAAAAAGCACATGTTAAAGGTTGACTTATATTTGTCCTGACAAACTCCACCCTGTGTCTACAAGCGACACCTTGGACGACGTAACCCATATTCCGACAAGGATCTTCTCGTCGGGTCAATTCCTCCGACTACACTGCGGATCGCGAGGATAAACCATGGGATCTTGACGGGCCAGTCATCTTTCCCCGCCACAAAAGTTTTAAATTAAAATAATAAATTTCATAAGTTCTAAACTCCACTCATCAATTATATACTCGTTTTAACGATGACACTATTTAATCGAAAGTGCTCTCTGGGAGGGATAATTAAGCCATACTTAATGAAACGAACCAGATATAAAAGTTCTCACCAAATGAGAACGAAATCTGGTAGTCTTATCTACTATTCATCTGCCTTCTGAAATTATCACCGACACTTAAACAACTCTTTCCTTTTTTCCGAAAGATGTCGGTGGCGAATTTTCGGATCCCACAGCCACAAATCAACAAAGAAAAATAGGGATTGAAACTGAATATTTTGAGCCATTTTGTTCAAGTAAAATGTTGTTGATGTAAGATAAAAACTGTCATTTATCTAAGAGTATATTTTGAATCAGATATGCCAAATACCCCTTTTATGCAACAAATCTGAGGATATGATGAAATAAATCACTTTGAGGTCCATTTAATCAACATGAAGTAATGGACTAAAGTAGATTAGAAATTTAAAGAAATCCTCTCCTTATGTAACAAATCGAAAATATGAAATAAATTATTTTAGAGTCCCATTATACTATGATCCATAGCCATCTTTAATAATGAAGAGACAAAGATATGAGTTATGTCATTTAAGAGACAAGTGATTAATTAAAATCCATCTCCTTCACATGTATTTCATAAAATGGCAAGTACCCATTAAATTTTATTCGTAAGATATGACAAAAAGAGTTTATTATCCCTTTAAATTCATTCCTCTCTTTTTTTATGAAGAAAGTGATAATAATGCAAAGGCACGTCCACGACGTACGTGATATGACAAATGGCATGAATTTGGATGAAAATCCTCATGCAACTTATGAAGCACTATATGTGTCAATGGCATAATAATAGATGATAAAGAGAAGCATTTATAAGAGGATTTTCCTTTCACAAAATCCCTACATTTCTACTCTCCTTTTCTCTCTTATACCACAGAAGTTCTTTCAATCTCATGAAAGGGTCCATTTGTGCTACATAGACTTGTAAGTTCTTTTCTAAATTGACATTTTTTTTATTTGATTTTTTTATAAGATATATCATATCACACTTGCAGTTTCATTTCATATGTGTCCTTTATGTTTTTCACCATGTCTCATGAATATGTAGATCATTATGAAATACAAGTAAAATAAAAGAGATGGTATCTCATGTTTAAGTACATATCCCAAGAGTATATCTCATAAAGATGTTGTTATGTAAAATTTTAGGATGTTTTAAACAATACATGTCATAATGGCACATACAGATACATATGATGTAATAAGTCAACACATAAGCATTCATATTTGACATAAAAAAAATTAATCAATTCATGTCATATTTGTCACAAAATAGGATACTGTATGATTTAGAAATTAAGGCATGACATTCATATTTGGCATACATTTCATCCCTTCTTTCCTTTCTCCCCGCCTTTCTTTTTTTTTTTTTGAAAATTTCTCCGGCCATCCCGATACTGGCTACTGGACTTCTTCACCACGCCAAGAAAGGCGTGTTAAGATAAGATAACATTTCCTACCATGTTGAAAAAAAATATGAGTATGCTTATAGTAATAGATTTCGTCAGATTAGATATAAACACGCTTGCATATATATTTAACAAAGACATAATTTCTATCAAACATTGCAAGAAAATAAATCTTTCCTCTCTTTTACCAAAATTTTGTTTCCAAATACGCGATACGGGCGGCTATGAGATCGAGTCCTTTACCACGCCAAGAGGCGGTATGGCAAGATAAGATAACATTTCACCATGTGGAAAAACATGAAAGTGACTTATAGTAATAGATTCAAGTTTGTAGATATAAACACGCTTGTATGTATATTTAACAAAGACATAATATCTATCAAATATTGCAAGAAAAGAAATCTTTCCTCCTTTCTTTTTTTTTTTTAACCAAAATTTACAGCCTCCTACACACCCCCGATATGGGGTATGAGAGCTGATGCCCACCACGCCAAGGCAGCGTGATGATGACATACCAAAATTTTGTTTGCCCACCATGCCAAGAAAGGCGTATATGGGTTAACATAGCATAATGAATTTTCCTGTTAATAAGATATAAAATGACAGAAATATGCAAGTATGCAAGTAGGAATTAAACTCAAAAGCCAATCATTCCTTTCTTCCTTTCACCAGATTTTGCATAATGTATCATCAAAAATTGATTTAAGCAAAGTAACAAGAATGAAACCCATAAAGGAAAGTAAACAATTTCAGATTTTGGAGTTTCAGATTTTGGGGTTTCACAACATTCAAGCCCTTCTATGCTTTTAAATTTCAGATTTCATCATCTTCTTTTTGTACGTAAGAAAGACCATTTCAGCAAACATTAACTCCTCCATATGATAAGAACATAGGGTTGAGGATAGGAAATACTTGCATTTAGCTTTGGAATTCTATTTTCTATCCCAAGCAGGAATTATTTTCAGCAAGATAAAAGTATAGATATCCATAGGAAACAACAAGCAATCATGACACTAGAGGGGATTTAAACTATATTTGAAAACCCCCTCTTCTTTAATTTCAGATTTCAATCTAATCATGTGCAAGAGACAAAACGAATGAAACCCATAGGAAATAGCAAGTAGCATGACAAAACCCTCTATTTTTAATTTCAGATTTTATTTTCAGATTTCATGTGCAAGAGGCAAAGCAAATGAAACCTGTAGGAGTAGCAAGTAACATGACAAAATCCCCTCTTTAATTTCAGATTTCATTTTCAGATTTCATGTGCAAGAGGCAAAGCAAATGAAACCCATAGGAGATAGCAAGTAACATGACAAAACCCCCTCTTTTTAATTTCAGATTTCATTTTCAGATTTCATGTGCAAGTGGCAAAGCAAATGAAACCTATAAGAGATAGCAAGTAACATGACAAAACCCCCTCTTTTTTTTATTTCAGATTTCATGTGCAAGAGGCAAAGCAAATGAAACCCATAGGAGATAGCAAGTAGCTACCCATACCCCTAAAAAAAAATGATTCAACCTCCCTTAGGTAAAACCGATTTCAACAATCACCCAAAGAAAATGTAGGCATCTAAAAAAAAAAGATTTGGGCCATACATCATCCCAAAGCATTTTCAGCAAGATAAACACCATAAAATCCATAGATAATAGGAAATAAAATGAGATTTGGGTCATACATCATCCCAAATCTCCAAAGAAAACTCTTAGCATCATTTCAACCAAATAAAGGAAATATTCACTTCATTTTATCACAAGAAATGAAATTTTATGTATGTAAAAATAAGCTTAGGGTTGAAAGGAAACAACCTAAAATTTCCGGTTGCAAAGAAGGAAGAATGAAAGGGGTTCTGGCTAGGGCTCACGAAGGATGGACGGAAGAAAGGAAGAACCGTGCTTGGAGTCTTCAGCTGAGAGCAAGAAACGATGGGGAAAGCCGAGAGTAGCAGAGAACGAGAGGGAGGAATCGTGAGAGGGGGAAAAACCGAGAGCAAGGAGCGTGAATGAGAGTCAACGAAGGAGCCGTGCGAGATTAGGGATAGTGTGTTCCTTTAGGCCTTTAGGTTAGACCGCTTAATCCTATTGGCTAAACGAGCGGCGAATTATTTTTCATTGGTCGAGCGGGCGGCAGGGGTTAGGTAAGGGTTAAGGGGTTTATTTAGGTTAATTAGCTTAGTAATTAAGATAATTAGCCCTTAATTATATAAATTTTCATGAATCCTCCCAATTATAAATCCTAACAATATGGGTGTCAATCTTAGGCATTTAACACAACGCCGATCAATTTTGGAGGCTGTTCGGACAACATCGGCGGCGGTCGAAGTGAAATTAGATTCAAATTGTGCGACGTCGCGCTCAAATTGATCGATGTTCGCGCATACCTTGCCGAATCAACCGTGGAAGGCGTTGTTTGATATGTTTCGACGTTTCGGCGACAACGGTGCGATCAATTTCGCGAACGGAGGTCGTTCGGACGTCGTCGGGGCTTCTTGACTTCGTTATGCCCGTAATTTCATTAAAAAATTGACTTTAATTATTTAATTGATCATTAATTGATCATTAATTGATTTAATATTTTCCATTTAATTAATTTTAACGTTTTCGACTCATTACGAAGTCGAATTTTCACATTGAAGCGAATTTAATCGATTTTGATCGCGATTATGGGGGTTTTAACCTCTACTTTATTTATTTAATTTCAAGTGGCATATAGTTGTAGGTCAACAATTTGTACCGTTCGAAAATAAAAATAGACATGCTATGAGGTTGAATACTCAAGCGTGCATACTCTATCCTTTATTCCGACCCTGCTCCACATAGGCTTGTTTAAGTTCTAGAAAACTAATTAAAGAGTATGATGGGGTTTCCAAGTGTGGACTATTTGAGTCTGCAATTGTGACGATCATTCAAGCACGGTCCCTGATGAATCTTTCTGTAAACGCAAATCATTAACTGGATATTAATGTATAGTTGTGAGTCTATGAAAATCAATGTTGGCTTTTGGCTTGATGTCAGTGAATGAAGCCGCTCAAAATATTTTGTCTTGGTATAGAAACTTCAGGTTAGCTGATATGATCTGAGATGAAGTAGTTGACATCTAAAGCTGAATCATCTTTTAGGAAGGTTGACTGGTAGAATTTAAAATGAAACAACTCGCAACTTTAATTTTTGTTGGTCAGACTTATGACTGGTAGTTTTAGTAAAACAAACAAGTCAGGCGAAGATCTTGTTACAAATTTTTGTTTTTTATATTTAATTTGAAGGAAGTACCCTAACTTACCCGAACATACTTTGACAATGGCTTCTATAAATAGTTTTGGTTGCACACATTTCATTAGGATTCGTTGAATACTTGTAAGTAGTTATTATTATTTTTTTGTCTTCCAGCAGATCATAATTTTAGATTTCCTGTTACCTGGCATCTAACATGTACACTTAACGCATGACAACTAATATCTATTATTTCTTAGTCAATTGCATGTATTGGGAAAATAGATTCCCTCGATTGGTTACTACAAAGCAAATGCAAGAGCTAGCAAAGAATGGATGTCCTCTCGTTGGAGTGTCAGATATTACTTGCGACATTGGAGGTTCTATAGAGTTTGTCAATCAGTTGACAACAATTGAGAAGCCTTTCTTCAGGTAGTCATCCATTCTAATAGCATCTGGAACTTATATGTTTGCCTATGTTCTAACATGACCCGGATGTTGATCTTCTATTCATTTTGATGTCTTTGTTGAATACCATTCAATGACATTTCATTTAATCTTTTTATCTCATGCATTAAATGTTTCGCATTAGTGAATATTGGTTGTTTTACATAGCTTTGTTTCTTTTGTCACTCTTCTGTTGGATATATGGTTCATTAGAAAGGAAGGATTTTAAATCATAGATAATAAACTAACTTTTCTGTGTGAATCTTAAATTGTTTTACTGGAGTGAATTTATCTTTCTGAAAAACTGTTGATAGGAAATTGTTAATGAATAAAATGTATACTGTTTAGATAAGCTAAAGTAGGTGTTAGTGAGTTACCTTGTTAAAGAAATTGATGCCTTAACTTCTTTCCATCTTGATGACATCCAAAGTGTGGGCCGTAATGAAACTTTAATCAAGTACATTTATTCTTCATTAGCATCAGATAAGTGATATACTAATATCTTTAAACAATTAAATTTCTGCTTCTTGCTGAACATCACGCTAGTATTTTAGGTCCCCTTTAATTTTTGTTGTTGTTCACACGCTGGTTCATACTATTGAAAATGGGGTTCTTGGATGCTTTATGAGGTCTCATTCTAGGCCATCACCACTCTTAGCTTTTCTATGCTTGTTTTATTTGAAAAAAAAAGGTATTTCTTGCATGTTTATGTGACTGTAGCATACAGTAGCCTGCTCAGGCCCACTAACATGTTCTCATCGGCTGATCTGTTTTGCAATATACATGGTTCATTTTATTCTAATCTCTGCAACATACAATGTTGTTTGACAACCTCAAGTATTTGGCTTATCATTTTTTTATGCTTTCTAGGTTTTCCAAAATTTCTTAATCCTATTATTTTGTTGTTGCAATTGGTTAGAAAGTGTGATTGTGGCTGTTAGGTATAATCCATTTGCTGATTCATACCATGATGACATGGATGGTGATGGTTTAATATGTCTAGCTGTCGATATTCTCCCAACTGAGTTCTCAAGGGAGGTAAGACATTTCAACTTCTTTTTCATACAAAATTTGTGTAAAAATGTAATGCTATCAACTATTGTGTACTATAGTAAGTTACTTTTGAGCTCCTTTTTAAATAGTCTTCCCAGCACTTTGGAGATATACTATCACAATTTGTGGGTAACTTGGCTTGGTCCAAGAACTTGACAGAGCTTCCATCGCACTTGCAAAGAGCTTGCATAGCTCATGGTGGAGTACTTACTCCCTTGTATGAATATATTTCTCGAATGAGAAACTCTTCTACAATGTAAGGAATCTTTGCACTTTCTACTCTTTTGGTATGCATCTCTCATAATTATCCTTGAAAAACTATTAGAATATTCTTTACAAGTTATTTGTTTTAATTGCACACATATACATACATTCATGTGTGTGTGTGTGTAGGTTAAGGCTTGACATTGTTCACATTATCATCATATCATCATTCTTTTCATAATTCTGCATACATTGGACTTCAACAAGGATGAAATTTTGAATGAAGCTGTGTAAATTAAACTTAAAATAGCATGGAAGATGCAGGACAGTCAGGTTGATGTACCCAACAAAATTGTGAAGTAAGGTAGAAAATAGAATAAAATCAAGAAAAAGATATCAAATAGTGATTCCTCAAGGTTGATGATCGTCAAGGTAAGATGTTGAATCATTAAAGCATAAAGAAAGAGATGAGGTCGTATTTATCATTATAAACATGCATACATCAAGGGAAATCATCTCAAATATGAATTCAATTTTCATTTAAATTCATTCATTGAAACTCCAATGCATGAGATCCTATTTATTGAAGGTGGAGAGAGAAGGTATAATTGGAAATCTATGTGCATTTCATCGAGGACATTTCACCGCTATTTATATAATAGGATTCTTAGTTATTATTGGTAATTTCAATCTATGGAAAAAACTAATTACATATTGATTGCATTATAAAATTTATTGGAAAAAATATGTTAAGTATTTAATCATGGTTTTATATATGCATCTATAAAAATAAACGGAGATATTCTACAACTAGCAACAGTTATTGTACTTTGAATCCCAAGAGGGATTTCCATCCTGCAATCTCACACTATATTTAAAGGAGGAATTATTGAGTGAGATAATAATGATAAAGCTTTCAGAGCTGCTAATAGTCTTCTCTATCAATAAAGCAAATGATGACTATGTGGAGAAGGGATGCACTCAACGCACCTGATAGTTGAACTTCCAAAGTTTCACCAGTTTGGGAAACTGAATCAATGCGAACTAAAAAAGACTTTCAAGTGGTTTAAGAAACTTATGATTGAACTAAAGATTTCAATCTAATAAGGTCTTAACTTTAAACTGGAGATTCCGACCCCTTTTATAAGCATTATCATTGCAAATCTTAACCGGTGAGATTTCTAGTAAAACCAATCCTCTCAATAATAGCTCAAGCAAAACACTTAAATCCACCATGATGATGGATTCGATTATTAAATTATTACGATAACATGAGTACAATCTTAAAGTCAAAAATTCTCATCATAAAGAAAAACGTATCTTGATACCTTTCCTTGTGATAGATACAATCATTGGAAATCATAAAGGGAGAGAACCATTAGTAAAACATGGCTCCAAAATTAATGGCAAATGTGTTTTGGGCCACTCTACCTATGTGGAATTCCCAACTAATGTGCCTACTTCAGATCTATGTGATGCAAGCCCTAACCTCTAAAGCAATTCATGCTATAATATATTGGGGAAATTAAATATATGTGCTATACATAATGTTGTTTGGACTCAATTCTCTATAAGCAAGCAAGTAGAGTCAATATACCTCTTAACACAATTATTTTCACATAGAAATTTGAAGTATAAATATTCTCTCTCAAAATTTGAGAAAACTATTATTTGGACTTTCTTATTGATGATGGACATAAATCAAGCAAACCATAATTGAAGGGATTTTTGTATAAAGCCTTCTCCATGCCAAAACTAAGTTATAATAGGTCATTTTGTGATTTAGGCCACCCATCTATTCATCCATTCATTCTTCATATTCGTTTGTCGAGTGTGATAAGTTTAAGTTTGGCTAAAGATCATAAAGATCAATGTCACATCACGTGTATTCATTTGATTGCATTCAAAATCTCATCTGAGTAAGAACATGAAATGTGTTGCTTGAATTAGTGGTTAACCTAATTGTGACGTCACGAATATATCATAGTTTCAGCCTATGTTTGGACGTTTCCAATGGAGTTTATAAGTTTTGCACCATAAGACGCACATGATAGGACATGATGCCATCTATTATCCAAGGTTAGTTTAAATTTGACCCTTTCAACAAAGTTGTACCCCAAGTTATCAAGGTCTTCTTGAACATTGCAACCTATAGTTGCTGAAAAGTATCCTTTGGTTAGGTTGGACCACTACTTTTGGTTGAATAAGTAGATCAAAGCTTGGACTTACATATTCTTAAATTTTGGATTCAATAAAACTTTAGAAATTATATTTTTTTGAGCTATTGAAGAAAGCACAAAATTAAATACCAATGCTGAGAAAACCAAACTTCCTTGATGGATCTATAACCGAAATTGCATGACTGTTTTATGCAGCATTGCTTATTAACATCTTTTAGGTTTATGCTTTATTTTCCTAACTCTACTTTTATTATTCTGGCAGTGATTTGATAACGGACACTGTTGATGGTTCCTCTAGCAAGAGAAAGTACAGTACACTGGTAAATTTTTTTCTTTACTTTTTGCTTGTCAATATTTTATATGCATCCAACCATCTATAGCAGTGTAGGTTTTCATGAAGATGGATCTTCATCTAAATGCATGTAAGTTTGGATGGATGGTCAAATCCACTCCTAATTCCATGTCTTTTCATACATGCTTATGCATGGTTAAAATGGACAACTGGAGTTTTCATACTTCCAAAAATCTTAGTTTGTGTAGTTGCATGCTTACTTGATACAATGCTATGAAATCATCATAAATAATTTTAGAATAGCTTTGTGAGTCCCTTAAACATCACATGTCTTGCTCAACAGGTATCTCTAAGTGGCCATTTATTTGATCAATTTTTAATTAATGAAGCTTTGGACATTGTTGAAGCTGCTGGTGGATCTTTTCGCCTGGTTAAATGTGAAGTGGGTCAAAGTACAGATCTCATGTCCTACTCAGAACTTGAAGTAAGTCAAATATTCTAAATCATCATTGTTGATTTCCATCACAAATGGTAAATGGATATTAATTGGCCTCTAAAACTGCGAAGTTAGTGGTTTTTAAGTAATAGTGGTATGTACTTTATCAGCACATTTTAAGCTACAACGCATGTAAAGCATACAGCAGCTTTGTGCTGGGTTATAGACCTGCAAAAGAATGTTTTCCTTCTTCAACATGATAATATTTCTTGATTTTCTTGATTCATATTACAAACATGGATACATCTGGGAAGTTAATATTGCACTTATCATTGTGAAGTCAAAGTTGTTTACTTGTTTCTGCGGTTAAACATAAAGGATGGGTAATTTCAGGCTGAATTGCTGGCTTGCCTTTCAGTTGAATTCCAGTTATCTTGATTATTCAAAAACAAGTTGATTGCCTAAGATTCAGACAAACACAATATTACAATAGGCATCATCATCACTTGTTATATACAGCATATTTAAATTTCAATCTATGTTTATTTGATATTCTACTACCCTTGATACAAGGTTAGTTCTATAAGCATGATGAGAAGCTATATTGTTCACTCCACACTTCCTCACAAGTGGTCACGGCCATAAAAATCATTTGGTTGGCAAGAGGGGTGATTTGTAAAGATATGCGGTCAGATTACAACTGAATGTAAATAGCGTTTATGCAAGAAAAGAGTATATTACAGATTTGTAGAGGTAATTAAGTCTACTCGAAAGTTGACTTGAGTAGAATCTGAAAAGTTTTCCTGTCTCTCACTCACTCACTCTCTCTCTCTCTCTCTCTTTCTCTCTCTCTCTCTAGTGCTATGCTAGAGGGTTTAAGGTTTTGTGGTTAAAGTCTCGACTGGTTTGGTGATAGAGGGTTGCTGTTTGATTTGAGTTTATGTTGATTTTTTTTATTGTAACTGATTTTTCTTTTTTTTTTTGTTATAACCAGTATGTTTTTATTTTCTTGTATTTATAATTTGTTTATTTATTTATTTTTTAAATGTTTTTATTTATTCTTTTAACTGATTTTTTTTCTTTTATTTTAATGGGTTTGTTTATTATTTCTTTTATGATTTAGTTTATTGGTTTGTCTTTTTAACTGTTTTTGTTGGTTATAACATATTTATTTTGATATATTTGTTTTGATTTCAACAGATCAGTGCTGATGACATAACAATCTTAGATCAAATTTGTGCTGCTCTGACATTGCTTGCAAATCCAAGTCATAAGGATGATGGAGCTTTCAATAAAGATAAAGAACTGTCTTTAAAAGTTAGCAAAGTTAGTGAAAGTATAGTGAGTGGGAGAAATGGTTATATTAAAAAGCCAGCAGTTCTGATATTAGGTGCTGGTCGTGTTTGCCAACCAGCTGCTGAACTTTTGGCATCAGCTGGGGATCTATATTCCAATTTCTTCAATATCTTTGGCAGTGCTGATGTTCAAGAAAGTAAGGAGTTTGAAGTTGTTGTGGCATCTCTTTATCAGAAGGATGCAGAAGAGGTATGATTTTGTTTTATACTACTAAGCAACATAAATGGTTGTTGCAATTTGATTTTAAATTTGCTTTTACTTGTTTTGATTGTGAGTTTATAACTTGTGTTAGTGAAAATGATTAAGTCAATTGAACAACTCATTTATAAAGGAGATTCACACAATATCCAATGTGACAGCTTCTAATTTATTCATCTGATTAGTTCACTCTTATGGTACCTTCTTATAACCAATTCTATAATTTGGAAAATTTTGTTTTGTCATGTTCGTTAACATAAAAATTTAAACTTCTATGATGCATCGAAAGTTTCTAACTTTTGAGAATTATGTGATGTTGGAAGTTCAGTTGTAAAATTCATGATAAGATATTAGAAGTCCAGAATTTTTAGGTCTTTCATAGATCAGGCTAGCAGGTAGTACACTGTGGACAATTGGATGCATAATGTTTCTGTATGGCTAGTTTGAATATGAATTCAGCACTTTGTATTGAAATATGCAGCAATATGTAATATTGACCTTTGGATTTCATTCTCTGCTTGGAAATCAGAATGGGAATGCATGGCTGTTTACTCTTGGCTGAGTAATACCTCCATTATGTTTTGTGTTTTTTTTCTCTTTAGTTGGATGCATTCAGCCTTATTGATTAACATTTTCAACTTTAGTTATAGGGAACAATTTGACTAATAAACAATCATTTGCATTTATTACCCTTTTTTTACTTCCTTGTCACTCACTTTTTCTTCATCCTTTCTTCATTTTCTCTTCTACTTTGCTTTTGAAACCTGTTGCCTAGTCGTCTTGATGGTTTGAGATGTGATTTAACATTATTATTTTGTAAGCAGTTTGCAAGAATCTATACAGTGCTCAAATGCTGTAAATGGTCCATTGTCAGTATTTCTCATTTTTTCAACATTACTTCTTCTATCATAGTTTGCACTTTATTTTTAACGGTATTTCTTACATGTTTCAAGAAAAAGGAAAGCTGTCTTAAATGAGACACAAGCTTGGAAGTGATGTTTGTTTTCATGTAGTTTGATAAACCATTGACCCTAAATGTTGCATTGATAAATCTTGTCAATAAAATAGACATGACTCATATTTAAATGGGGCCTTATGGGATTGCAAGGATGGCTATCTGACTGTAGACCTCATGAATGATTATGGGCATGAATAAATTTCTTGTTTGGGTTGGGACGAGGCAGACTCCTTATGGCCTGGGTTAACTTGAAAAATTCACATGTTTAAATCTGACCAACCTAGCAATGACGAAACCTCACGTTGGCCCCAAAACCCCAGCTTTATTATTGGCTAGGGACAGGCTTGAGTGATGGCTGATGCCCGTGACCTGATTTGACAATACAAGAATCCAGCTTTGCTAGCTTGCACGCCCTTAGATTCAAAAAAAAACTTATAATAAATTATATTTGCACCTTATTGAGTATATTTATTTCTTAACTCTTTTTTAACTTTTTTAAATTGTGTAGACAATTGAAGGCATAAAGAATGCCAGAGCTGTCCAGCTTGATGTAATGAATGAGGAAAGCCTTTCATTGTGTTTATCCCAGGTAATCTTTTCCAAGTACCTTTTGGGCATGCTTTTTTTAAGAAGTTACTTTTTTACTCTTACACCCGTATATTATACAAGCTGTTGTACCCTTTCAAACCTTTTCCAGCCATAGTTACTATTCTTAATTCTATTTAACATTTCAGGATCTGCTTCGTGCTGCATCTTCCATTTTGAAGAAAATGAAATTTAAAAAGCTAATTTTTATAACTACTGCTAACTCCCTAAAGTTTGCATGTAAAATCACTTGGGCCCATTATTTGATAAGATTCAAATTAATCCAAAACTTCTTTTGCTGTGAAAGCATACAAGTGTATTTTTTACTCTTTATTATTTTTCATGCATTGAATGAAAAAGATATCCATATCTGATCAGTTGTGCGAATAGAGAGGGACGTTTTGTGGTACCCATACCTGCCACCCTCTCCTCCCTTTATCTCTCGATTTTCTCTTATTTCTTTCTACTTTCACCCTCTATCTCTAATAGGGAATTTTTCAAACAATTAATACTAAAATTTACGAATGCATAATGGAATTGACATTCATGTTACAAGAAGTGAAACTTTTGATTTTTTTAGCAAATCTGTAGGACTATCAAGTGGATATGCTTTCTTGTAAGGGCATGCTGATGATTGATCTTTAACAATGTCTGACATATGTGAAGTTTCAATTATCTTACATAAATTTCTATCGTTCTTCTTCATCTGTTACCCTGTTCTATTCCAATCTGTCACAGTTTTATATATTTTTCCATTTGGACTGTCAATCAATGATTTAGACTGGCTTCTAAATTCAGGGTATTTTCACTGTCAGGTTAAGGCATGCCACCTTGGATCATCTACTTCTTCACAGTTGAACCAAATTTAAAATAAAGAAAAAAAAAATCTGAGACACCAATAAATATCCTTAATTTTCAAAATGCCTAATTGTTTCATTCTAAACAACTATTGCTTTAAATGTATCCTATGAGAACTAAGATACTACTTTTGCTACTCTTTAATTCCTTTTTACCTTGTCATGTGGAATAATGTTCCATTTGAAGATATAGAAACTGATATGCAGCAATCATCATCAATTATCTATTCTGAACAATTTCCCACATACAGGTTGAGGTCGTGCTTAGCCTATTGCCTCCCAGTTTCCATGGAATCATAGCAAAGTCCTGCATAGAGGTACTTCGTGAGTAGCACCAATGTGGAATTTGTTTTTACTATTTGCTGATATGAAAATTTGCTTTCGTTTTTCTTTTCCAGATTAAGATCAATATCTGTGACTTCATGTTCTAGTGACTCTTCATTTTTTTTGCTGAATGTAGACTTACACCTATCAGTGGTCTTTGAATAAGTAGGCTGAGACCACAATTGCTTTTTAATTCAGCCCTATTTACAGAATTGTAACTTGAATGGAACTGGTTTCAAAATGGATATTTTCTATTGCAGATAAAGGCAACATTATGATATTCTAAAAAATTGCAAGTTTTCCATTATTATTAGGATGAAACTTTGCAGAAGTAGCAGCATTCACCTATAATAATCTGTATTATTATGTCATCATATCTATTCATATTTAGATTAGACAGGTTTGGGTCAAGTTAATTTGGTTAAAGGAGTTATATCTAGGTTAATTGAGTGTTGGCATCCAAACAGATTAAATTAGTCAGGTTAAGCATATATGGTGAAATCGATGAGTATTAGATGCGACGTTGCATAAAATTGAAGTCAAAACACCTCGATCATTATCAAAATTGATCGACATGTCTTCCATTCGTAAAATAGATTGTATTGATACATTCAGAATACCGAAATTGACTAAAAATGACTTCTTGCATCATCCAATGATTGCTTGATGGAGAAAAATAAGCCATAAGTATGTCTTTGCATACATCAAAGTCGGAGGGTCTTGACATTCAAATGCACCTTGTTCGTGAAATAGATGGTGTCAATATTTCCAAAACGTTCAATTTAGCAAATGATACCTTCCACAATTGATTCAGTTAAGCGTGATGCAAATATCGAGCTAGAGATGCGACGTCTAGGGCTGTTGATGAGCCAATCCGAGGCTGGCTCGAAATATTTTCGAGTAGTTCAAAATTGGCTCATGGCTCGAACCATTTGATTTCGAGCCAGCTCGGCTTGTTTTCTAATCGATTTCAAGCTGGCTCGTTTTGATTTCGAGCCCGCTCGAATTGAACATTTTATCTTTTTTTGGCTCAAGTTTGAATGGAGTTTGCTCATTTTGATCGAGTAGCTTGAATTTAATAAAAATGATTATTAAAAAAATTTCAAAAAATTGAATTAAGTGTATGAAATAAAAAAAATGATTTTTTAAAAAATAATATTTATACTTATAAATATATTGTAGTTATTTTAAAAGATTATAAGTTATAACTCTATACAGTTATTTTAGAAATAATTTTAGTATTATAAATTTAGAAGTATTATATATAAATTTAAATATTTTTAATAATAGATAAATTCGATCTGATCTTGTGCTGGTTTGATTCGATCTGTCCCCAGCTCGAGATCGGCTTGAAAAAAGTTCGATCCAAATCTTTGGTTTATAGCTTGGCTCAATGTAATCGATTCGATCTCGATCCGATTTAAATTTCGATTTGATTTTCAAGCGATCCTCGATTTTCGAGCTAAACTAGCAGTCATAGTGACGTCACACAAATTATGCCCGAAGTTGCTTCGATCAACGTCAAAATCATCTGATTGGCCTCTGATCACAAAATGGGCTGAGTTGCTGAGTTTGAAACATTGAATTTTTCTATGACTGACACATTATATGGGATTGATCATGGAAAAATTTGCATGAATTTCGATGCAACATCGTAAAATTAGGCTGCATAGTAAATAGGAGTAAAAAAGATGATATTTATTTTATTATACCTAAATTTTATTTTAACAAATTAAGTTATATCAAAAATTGAATTAGGAATCATATATATAATATGTGATTAATTAGGTGTCAATGTTTTCCTAAATAATTCAGAACCTCGTTTAAAATTTTTCAAAATCAGCAGATATTTTGTCCCATATGGTAGGTAATAAAGTGATGGCATTTAATCTCCCACCCCTCCTAGCTCTCATGCAAGATATCCCCAGGTGACCTTACTTATTCTGAGGATCACACAAGAAAAAAACAAGAAGGCGCCCAAGCCTTCCTCAGTTGGCCTCTACTCTCCCTCTTGCTTGTCTTTTTCGTTCTCTGCCTAGTACCCCAACGTTGCAAGCTAACCCCTTTAAATACCGTCAAACCATGCCTAGCTCACCTATATACCCACTGAGTTTCGTCGTACACCCCCAAGCCGCACGTCCCTCATCCTGATTCACACAACAACCAGCCATGAACACATAACAAGCCCCTACACTCTGCCTACTCTCACACTCATATGAAGCTGAGACCAAAGCTTCCCCCTCCCTTCATCTCTCCACTACAAACCGAAACCTCTCTCTACTTCGCACACAACAAGCTGAACTCATTCCATCTCCCTCCTCGCATCTCGATTTTCGTCAAATTGACCTGAACCTACAATCACATAGTCCTAGCTTGACTTCGTTTGCCAAAACTCCTTGTTCTCGTACTGAGTGGTTGGTTAGCCCTCTTGTTCGGCCACATATAACTACCTTATTTGCAATCATGTTAAAAATAGAGGAGAATAGGGTCTCTGACTCTATTGGATTTAAATCTCTCATTTTTTTTTTGTCGAGTGATATTAGAATTGAAGCCCCGCATGAATCCTTCTCAGATCTAATGGTTAAGATGAAATAGGGGAATAATGGGCTTTAATATTTTGTAGGCTTCTTGATCTTGTTGTTTGGTGAAATTAAAGTCTTTGCTAAAATTCCACGATGAAATCATCTGATCTAAACTTCACTATTTTGCTGATTCTTGCATTACTTCATGTAAGACATAAGTGCAACAGTTGAACACTAAACCATTAAAATTAAATACCGTACATGCTTTTCTTGACGTTGCTGGAAAATTTCATGTTTTGCAAAGTTTTTTTTGTGCAGGTAAAAACTCTTAGACTCGCTTTTCTTGACATGGGGGGGAACTATTGGTAGCCAAAATAAGTACTTGCACATGTCTTTCTTGGCTTGACGAAAAAATCTGTGTTTTTATGCAAGTTCTTAAGTATAAATGCACGTCTTTCTTGTCATGGTAAGAAAATCTGTGTTTTTCATACAGCTACGAAGACCCATCCCCAAAATAAGTACTTGCACATGTCTTTCTTGGCTTGACGAAAAAATCTGTGTTTTTATGCAAGTTCTTAAGTATAAATGCACGTCTTTCTTGTCATGGTAAGAAAATCTGTATTTTTCATACAGCTACGAAGACCCATATATGGCTTTCTTAGCGCGGTGAGATGACAAATAAGTACTTGCACATGTCTTTCTTGGCTTGACGAAAAAATCTGTGTTTTTATGCAAGTTCTTAAGTATAAATGCACGTCTTTCTCATGGTAAGAAAATCGTTTTTTCATACTAAGACCCATCCCCAAAATAAGTACTTGCACATGTCTTTCTTGGCTTGACGAAAAAATCTGTGTTTTTATGCAAGTTCTTAAGTATAAATGCACGTCTTTCTTGTCATGGTAAGAAAATCTGTATTTTTCATACAGCTACGAAGACCCATATATGGCTTTCTTAGCGCGGTGAGATGACACATAAGGTTGTGGTATTTATACCACCCATATAATGGGCTGACCTAGCATACCCGAAGCAACTCTCTGGGAGAAATGATGTCGGGATGCTATCGAAATTTACATTGACTGGGAACTTAAAATGAAAAAAATATTTGAGATAAAAATTGAGAATTGAAATTAATATTAAATTGAATACCTGCAGAAGTTAATTTTAAACAAGTTTATTTAAAATAAAATAGCTCACTAATGAGCATAAATATAAGATTTGATGATCAAATATGTTGTGTTTTAATTTGCTTTAAATGAGTTGAAAAGAATTGAAAGAACTTAAATGAGATTTTCAAAGAGTTCCATAATCCGTCAGTGAGCCTAAATGCAACTCTTGCAGCACATGTTAAATGAGCTTAAAGGAAATCATTTAAAAAAAAATAAAGGATTTGTGAGAAACTTGAAGGCCAGTCCTCAAGCATCAGTGCAATTTGAATAGGAGATACATTGATTTTGATATTATGTTAGTAAACACATAAAGGCTTACTAGATACTTAAGTGTCAGTATGCAAATAATTAAATTGCCCGGTACTGTGTATAAGCTAGACTCTTCAATGAACAATTTGATTGCATTATGATTCATACAAAAATGGTTGAAAATGATCGAATTGATTTGAATGTCACTTGCAAGAACTTTAAAAGTTTCTTGATAAATACATCCCAATTCTAATGAAGCATGGATAAAATACTAGCAAATCAATGTCATTTTAAATGATAAGAATGCCTAACGCCATTGGATCTGCAAGGAGAATCTAAGAGAAAACAAAAGGCATCAGCAACTGAATCTTAAGCACACATATCAAAATAATATTTTTTTATAGTTCAAATGCTTTGAGATTTGCACAAACACTTGAAAGAAACAAACTCTCGTAGGAAGCATGAAATTGTTTTCATTTAATTTGAGCACTCCAAAATTCTATAAAAACACTTGCATAGGACCCAACATATGTTAAATGTCCAATTCTATTTTCAAAGGATGTTGTGCATTTTAGAAACTACATATACTTAAATTTCATCTTGGTTTGAAAAGCATGCAATTTTATCATGTAATTGCATTAAGATCCATGTAATTAGATAATGTATGTGCACACTTTCACTTAATGTCTTATCAGCATAATGACGTTATCAGCTTCACATAATTAGTCCATCCCTCCTCATTATCGGAATCAGAATCGACAGGACTGATATCTTCTAATAATATCTCAAATGACAAACGTCATTAAAATGAAAGTAGAAAATGGTTTGAGTTCATACATTTAACTACATCAATTCTATCCTTCCGTTTGCTTATGGCTTTATGGTGAGAATTTATATTTAGAGACACAAATATTTCCTAAATTATAAAATATAATTACAATAGACCCAATCCTCTATAAAGAAAGATGGAGTTGATAGGCTTTATAATTTGATCAAAATTTAAATCCAACTCAAATGGCATTCAATCAAGCCTCATAGACTCGATCATTTGCTAGCAAATAAGTGGGATAGACAAGGTTTATACCCCAATGATGGACGTGTTGACTGAGAATTTTAGTTGCAAGGGTTTATTACTATTAATTTTTCTTGAATTTTAATATTGAGTCACCTTAAATTCGAAATCCAATTGGCTATCAAATATTCAAGAAAGTTTTAAAATTAAGGAAAATCACTTAAAAGAAATTCATCATTTAAATACTTAAAGCAAAAGTATATCCACTCATATGCAACTATTTTTCGGGAATGATAAGTTAAAGAAACTCTAATTCACAAAAGATCGAATGTAAAGTTAAGTGTATTGCTGTGCTCATATTCAACAAATCTCACGCCAGTAAGGATGTGATTCGTGTTTTCCATTTACGTGATTTTTGCTCTTAAATGACACTACAAAAAGTAACAGTTACGATCAAAGCTCTATGATTGGGTGGTTTGTTGCTAAATTGCACCATTATATACGATCACGCTTATAGCTCGTATGCTCTCCAATGATTTTGTCTCTTAAGTTGTGAATTATAAAAGACATTTGATAGGGCACAAAACCCTTTGTTAGCTAAGGTGGGTTTAAAGTTATTTTTTTAGACAAATGTTAACCAATATTTATAAGGTTACTTTATACGACCAACCCAGAGTTGCTGATAAGGATCTTTCGATCAGTTTGGGTTGAATACCTTCTCTCATTAAGTAGACCGGATATCATGACAACTTGAGATAATGGAACCCAGTTAAACCCGTTGACACCCCTACCCATAACTAAACATCGACATTACTCAAATAGGGTGAATTGATAATGCTTGCTCATAAAACTGACCCCGAAGAGTAGGATAATGCTAATGATAATAATATTGTAAGCCATTGACCATGAAAAAAAAATTTCAGAAGATATTGTGTCCCCCTTGATATATTTTTGATACTGGCATAGTATCTTGGATCATCTTGTATATTTTGATGCATTTTATGTAATTTTTGTGCTTTATTGATGCTAAACTTGTAAACCCCAAAGTAAAGATTTATAATGAAATCTATTGAAGATGCAGTAGTTATATGACATTTCTATTGAGGGAAGGCTGCTCATTTGTATAGAATTCTACTTACCAATATTCATTTAAATCTAGTTTGATATATTACCAAATGTAAATGTCTGGAGTCCACCAACATTAGTGAAAAATTGTTTGATGCATTCAATCATTCATGCATCAAAGTTTTTGCAGACATACCATCTTGTTATATCTTAGAAGATACATAAATGTATATATTTACATAAATATTAAACAATTGATGTGCAGGATATATACACCTGTGAATCTCTCTCTCTCTCTCTATCTATCTATCTATCTCTCTCTCTCTCTCTCTATGTGTGTGTGTGTTTGTATTTTTTTTCCATGTAAGCCATCTTACTATGTCTAACCGCACTCTATTTCTGCAGAGCAAGAAGCATCTTGTCACCGCAAGTTATGTCGACAATTCTATGTTAGCATATCATGAGAAGGCCAAAGATGCAGGTGTTACAATTCTTTGTGAAATGGGACTAGATCCTGGCATAGGTAAGAGAGACGGGGTCTGATGGTTGTGGGTGTGTTGGAGGGATTAAGGGATGTATGCCTGAACATCAGATAACATCAGTGTGAGGCTAAATTAAGTGTAGGATCTCAAACACAAGGTATAAAAGTGATGTCTCAATTAAGTTTGGAAGGAATACAAAAGGAATTATCAAAAAGGAACTCATTTAGATAGCCACTTTGGGTGATTTCTAGAAGAAAGAGATGGGGGGTTCTAGCGGTGTTGGGACGGAGGGAGTGAAGAGTTTGTGTATGGACTATTTCAGTTATCTTCTTTTTTTACTCTAGGGAGATAAATTTATACTATATCGTGTGAACATGCAGATCACATGATGGCAATGCGAATGATTAACGAAGCACATGTTAGGAAGGGAAAAATAAGGTCATTCACTTCCTACTGTGGTGGATTGCCAGCTCCAGCTGCTGCAAACAATCCACTGGCCTACAAGTTCAGGTAATTCCTAAAAGCTTGCTGGATAGCCAATGACATGTCTATTTTGGCTGTCTTTTCTCACCAAGTTCTTTATTTTTTCAGTTAGGTGTGTTATTCTTGATCCTTAATACTGGAATACAACAATTCCTCTATCCTGAGTAACTAAAATCTTTAGCCTCATATGCTGAAATTTGTTTTAACACATCATCTACTTTATGGATTGGCTTTAATAGGAACCCATGCAGAATGGTGCATAAAAGATCATAACATGGCGTTAGAAGTCCAAAAATTTATGCACAGGTACCGATATATATATGTATATATATATATATTTGGTATAGTACACTAAGTTAATGCATTGATTTAACATGAAGCACAATGTTGGCATGAGCATGACTTTTCATGGATAGATAAGTCATGCTATTATGTGTACAATATCATATATTAACATTGATTCTCATATGCAGATAGAAGGAACATCTACTTATTTCTTCTGACAACTGTTTAAATTTGTTACTGCCAAAACATTTCTTCCAAATTGAGCATTACTGTTGATAAGTTGAGACTGTGCTCCATGAAATATGAGATTATGTCTGAAATTTCTTGAAATCTAAATTTATACAAATCATGACATTCGCATGAGTTTTCATGATAGAGAAAGTAAAGCTGGGATATTTGCAATGTAGTATCTAAGGTTTTATTGTCATGCATAAGATATATAGTTACATCTCCTCTTCTTCCTTGGACACACTGCCTCAAACTCATGGCCACCATCGATAGATAACTTCCATTTTTTCCCCTTCTACTGTTTTACACTACTAATTCTTGCATTTTATGAGTTTCCCATTATTCTTTTCTAGATTCAAAGGTTTAATACCTTCAGTGTTGTTAATTTTTACGTGAGTGTATTTTTGATGTTTGTGCTTCGTAGTTGGAGCCCAGCTGGTGCAATTAGAGCAGGGAGGAATTCAGCCACCTATAAGTACCTTGGAGAAGTCATAGATGTTGATGGTGAGTTGTTTTGTTTTCTTTTGCATTGATTGATTAATTTGATTCCTTGGAATTATATCTTGTATAAAAGGTATTATTTGTTCACAATTTTTTAAGTATTTGTTCAATGAACCACTTTTATGTCAAATCAAAATTGAGCATGAAAGTATTGGTATCTTTGTTATTAAATTTTTTAAACTGAACCATCTTTTTCTACAAAAGAACATAGGAGTAAAGCTATAACAAAAATGTAGATGCATAGCATTGGAGGTACTTCAATGATCTTCATCTTTTTGCGGTTGAAAGGATCAAACATGTTATTCTCATTCCATCATTATGCCTTTAAGCCATTTGAAAAAGTTTGTCTTTAACAAAATGCCTTAAGTGTCCCAAAAGTAGTTGATGAAGGGCTCATATTCAATGGTATAATGGCAATCATGTTCATTTTTTGTTTGATTATATAACTGCTATTTGGATTTAAAATGGTTTGAGAAGTGAGTTTTATATCTTCCCACATTGTTCTATATAGTTGGTGAAGTCTTTACGGAAGTTGGAAAATTGATTTCTTTGTACCATAATGTTAGTACGAGCGGTAAATATAATAAAAAAATTAAGCAACTGCAGCTCCAACAAGAGGAGTGTGAATTTACAGCCTTAATTGCAGGAGCTTGTAGCCTTAAGCCACATGGGCTTGAATAAGCTTTTAAAGTGGGTGCTAATTAGTCCGAGTGGTTGGGGCTTTGAAAGTTTGCATCATAATAAAGTCCCATCTTAAGGACTTGATGAGCAAAAAAAGGTGACGAATGTGTATTTATCTGCAAACATCATCTTGATTGTATGTTGGACATCCCACGCATATTGTATATCATTTGTTGTGAGTCATCTTAAGACACAAATGTTGAAATTAGTTGGCTATACTTTCCTGCATAGGGATATGTTTCATAGCATCAGATAAACTTATCCTATGGAAGATCGAGGCTAGTAGATATAAGGCAATAGAAAGTACTGACAACTAGAACGTTGAACTAGGATCTTCCTTTTACAGTAGATGTTTGATTGTTAATTTTGTGTATCTTCTCATCATCTTAATGACTAGGACATATGCTTGCGACTTGTTTCTGATAAATTATGCTGATTCTGTTTTTACTTAATTTAATGCAGGTAACGACCTATATGACTCAGCAGTTAGCTTCCGCATCCCAGATCTGCCAGCTTTTGCATTGGAATATCTCCCAAATCGTAATTCTTTAGTGTATGGGGATTTATATGGAATCAATGCTGAAGCATCAACAATATTTAGAGCTACTCTCCGTTATGAAGGTTTTTCTCTTTCTATGAGTCTCTCCCTCTCCATTACCATCTCCTTCATCGTGCAAGTGACCGTAGGATTGATTTAGTTGATACCCTCGGAGAATTAATGGCATTATTTATGATGCAATTGGCCTATTTTATCGGTCTTGTACCTTGTTGAGGGTAAGGTGCTACATCTATCACAAATTCGTAGCCTTTCCAACTCCAGTTTTCCCCTAGTGATATTTTGTTTTATTTTTTATTTTTTTAATCATGGAAAGAAGGATTAGTCACATATCAACAAAGTGAACTTTGTGGCAAAAGCAACTAGATTTGCTAGAGTATAGTGGTAGTAACTGAATTTAAGTTGAGGGGAGGCTAGTTGCCCCTCGTGTATGTTCTTGTCAACTTTCCTCTTTTTGGTCCCTTTGCCTTGGAAGCACACTCATGTGATGTAGCATCTTCATACAGATGGCATGCATCATATCATAATAAATATGGTCTCTCTCATGGGAAGTAGACCTTTTAAGTGATGCTAGACCTGCTTAAGGATTTCTGGCAAGTTGAATCATTGGGAAACTTGGGTGGATAATTTAGAACGAGTAATTACATCAGTGAAAACAGTAAGTGGAGAGAACTGGCTGTGGATTGGGATGCAATATAATAGTTTGTTGATACAATTATTCAAAGAAACTGAATAGTGTGAACTTCGAAAATTCATGCCCGGCCTCTCAAAGAAAATGAGTAGATTTTATACCGAGTGAAATTTTTAGAAGCTAGATGATTTTTTTGTTGTAAATAAATAAGGCATTACCCAAAGATTTCGACCTCATTTAGTGAGGACTATAGATTTGGTTCTAGGTTATTTATAGGCACTTATAGTTAATTACACATCCTAGTGATAACCAGAGAGAACTTTTGATTGAGACTAGTCACTAAGTCGCTAATTGCTTAACCTATAATATCAGAAAATTGAATTTAAAATTTATGAAATTCATCTTTTTTACTGACTTAAAGCATCTGTTGGAAGAATGATAATGTGCTCGATCAAAATCTCATAGTTCTGTAGTCTCGGGTTGTCGTGGTTTTTGGTTCACTTAGTAAGAGGATGTGGGTGAACCAACCTGACCAAAGGATCCTTGTCAGTAGTCATGGGTTATTTCGTCCAAAGAGATCTTTTGGACTATAGTTGATATTTGTTTAAAGGGATAATCTTAAGTCCACCATAGCTGATAGAGGGTTGTGTTATATTAAGTATACCTTATAATTCACAACTCAAATGGTAGAAAATCATTGGAGAATATACGGGCTACAACTATGATTGTAATATAGTGGAGTCTATTGGCCAAACAATCCGTTAGAAGGCTCTGATCATATGAACATAAAATTTGGGCCACATCCTTACTGATGTGGATTATTTTGAGTGTGTAGTAATATACTTAATATAACATTATCTTTTTGTGAACTTAGATTAATACTAAATTTGTCACTCCCGATAAATAATTACGGAACGTGGATGAATTTTGATTTAAGTTTTTGAAATGAAGAATTTTGCATTTGGGCGTTGAAATAATTCTTTGATAACTTATACAGACTTCAAAGCATTTGGATGAGGTACAAGATCATCTGATGAATTTATTTCATTTGAACATTTACATGCATTTAAAAGCATTAATTGAATTACTGTTTTATAATATATGTAAATATTCATTTGATGTTTATTATTTATGCCTTATGTTCGCTTGTATGTACGTATTATAGATCCGATTGCAATTTGAGCATTATAAATTTATCCAATCATATTAAAGGGTGTTGATTTATTTGCATTTAATCAATGATTCATTGAATTATTGTATTTCAATGAAGCTTGATTGAGTTTTTAAATTCATGGCGAGCCTTACTTGATAGTGTTTCATCATTTTTAATTGCTCTACATGAATCATAATACAATCCAATCATTCACTAAAATTGTTGAGCTTATGCTCATTGACGGACTATTTCATTGTTGATCTTATAAGCCTTTATGTGTGCTAGATCTATGTTTGAAAACTTATGATTATTGATGATTTGCGAGTATTCCAATATGATGATTTTGAATGCAAACATATTTGGGCTCCAAAATGTGTGTAATCATTTGTACACAGTTCAGTGTTAAGGATTTCTCAGATGAAACTATCTTGTGATGTGTGTGAGGTTCAATTTCAATTTTGTGGTCTAACTATACACACCTGGATATGAGAAATCTAAGTAAAATCCTACCTCAAGATATGTGTGCAAAATTCATTGCATTGGAAATTCTTGAATCATGTGTGTATATATCAATGAAAAGGTTTCAAATTCAAAAATATCTTGTGACACATACAAAGAATATATTTTCTTATATTGTGGGTACACATCTCAATATGAAGGCTTAAAGCATATGATCATTTTGATATGAATGCTGAATTTCATTTGCTTACACACATTTTAATATAATGCATTCGGGTTTGGATATGAAATTACCTCGACATATATATAAAGGTTCACTTGAGACTCTTAAATTTCAATAATTATTGGGTTTCAATTTGCTAATGAAATGTTAAGCCTTTGTCAATTTATCTCGTAGATAGTTTGTTATGCCTCTTTCAAGCTAGCATGAATGAACTCAAGACTCCTTAAATTCCCCAGCATAACAATTAGATAAGTATTGAAAAGTTCACTCTTCTTTGAAAATGAATTTTCAAGTTTTTTGTCAATTACATGCTACTCAAACCTGATATTCAATTGAGGTCTTTTGTTTCAAGTTTTCTTTGAAATGTTTTGATCTGTTCAATAAAGCATATAAGATAACTCAATTAATTATTGGGAAGTTTTGTCTGTGCTCATGGACGAGTTGTCACATCATGTTCATGCCTATAAGCAAGCCATCTAATTTTTTGTGGTTTAATTCTACATTCAAATGCATAATCCAAATATTCCTTTAAGGATCACATTTGTACTTGTTTACAAAGTGTTTAGTGATGTTCTTGCTTACACTTGAATTTTGCCTTTAGACTAAATGGGTTGGGGAGAAAGCCAAGGAGATTGATAGTTTAGATTTTAAACTTTGGTATTCAGGTAGAAATCGAATTAGAAATGACGTAGGTGTGATTATAGATAAGAGTTTGAAGGATAATATTATAAATATTAATAGATGCGGAGATAGAATTATAACTTTAAAGATTATTGTTGATATTAAGATTATTAATGTTATAAGTGTTTATGCTCCTCAAGTAGGTTTGGATGTAAGCTTAAAAGAAATTTTTTTGATGAATTAGAGGGATTAATACAAAAGATACCTCTTGAAAAAAATTATTTATTGGAGGAGATTTAAATGAACATATTGGTAGAGTAGTTGAAGATTTTAAAAGTATTCATGGTGGTTATGGATTTGGGTAGTAATGAAGAAGGTAGGGATATTAGATTTTCTTTGCTTTATGATTTTGTAGTTTATCTTTATTTAAGAAAAGAGATGAGCATATTATTACTTATAAAAATGGATCTAGTAAAACACATTGATTATTTTTTTGATAAGAAAAATAGATCGTTTAGATTGTAAAGGTAGGTTATTCAGTGAAAGTTTAAATACGATATCGATTATTAGTCTTGGATTTTAAGTTGAAAGTTGGAAAGATGAAAAATAATCCAATTATTGTCTAGATTAGATGGGGCATTTAAAGAACACTAATATAAATATTTTTAAGAGCAAGCTACAAGAACTTAGAATTTGGGATGTTCATAAGAAAGCTAATGTTATGTGGGAAAAAGTAGCAAGTGAAATTAAGCAAGTTGCTAAAAATGTGCTTGGAGAATCAAAAGAAAAAGCTTTTTTTAATAGAATATAATTGGTGGTAGAGTCATGTGCAAGAAAAGATAAAAAATAAAAAGGGTTGTTATAAAACTTGGTTTAGATGTAAAAACTCGGAGAATTAGGAAAAATATAAAGTGATATGTAGAGATTCTAAGAAAGCGATATATGATCGAAAATTTAGTTTTAGTGATTTATACTGATAGATTAGATCTGAAGGTGAAAGATGTATGTATAAATTAGCTAACCAAAGAGGTAAGAGAAGTAAAGATCTAGCTCAAATAAGATGTATTAAGGATGAAAATCATAAAGTATTTTTCTTAGAAAAGGACATTGAAAATAGGTGGATGAGGTATTTTGATAAACTTTTCAATGAAGGATCTGAAAATACGATTGATTTTAGCAACCTTAATATCCTAAACAAAAATAAAGAATTTTATTTTTATCATCGTATTAGTAAATCTGAAGTTAGAAGCTTTAAAGAAAATGAAATGTGAAAAAATAGTAGACGATGATATTCCAATGAAGTGTGAAAATGTTTAGAGATCAAGGAATTTCTTACTTACAAATCTTTTAATGTTATTTTAAAGAAAAAAAAAGATGCCGATGAGTAGAGAAAGAGTTTGTTGGTTCCATATTTAAGAATAAAGGTGATGCACGAGTGTGCAAATTATAGAATTAAGTTAATGTGTCATACATTAAAATTAATGAGAGAGTAATTGAGCATGGTTACGATGTGATACAAAAGTTTCTCACAATCAGTTTGGTTTCATGCCAAGTAGATCTACTATGGATGCTATACATTTGTTAAGAGGTTTGATGGAGAAGTATAGAGAAAGCAAAGAGAGTCTATATATGATATTTATTGATTTAGAGAAAGCTTATGATAAAGTTTCAAGAGATATTCTTTGGAGAGTTTTAGAAAAGAAAGGAGTTAATATTGGTTATATTCAAGTCATTAAGGATATGTATCTGGAGTTTCTTGTGTCCAAACACAAGGAGGATTGACAAAATATTTTCCTATTTCGCTTGGATTACATCAACCGATCAACTTTAAGCCCTTATCTTTTTTTAGTTATGGATGTTCTTACTTAGGCATTTAGGAAAATGTACCTTGGTGTATGCTTTTGTTGATGACATTCTTTTTGTTGATAAGACTAGAGAGGGAGTCCAAGAGAAACTTGAATTATGGAGGTCAACCTTAAAGTCTAAATGTTTTCGTTTTAGTAGATCTAAAACTGAATATATTGAGTGTAATTTTAGTTGTAGAAGCTCTAGTGGTAGTGTTGTGACATTAGGTGAACAAGTCATTAAAAAGAGTGAGCGATTCAGATATTTAGACTTTATTGTTCAAAATGATGGTGAAATAGATGGAGATGCTATTAGTAGAGTTCAAATTAGATGGTTGAAGTGGAGGAATGCATCTGGCCTGTTATGTGATAGCAAAGTACTGCTTAAACTTAATGGAAAGTTTTATAAGATGGTGGTAAGACCTACAATGATTTATGGTGGAGAATGTTGGCTAATAAAAGAGAAACATGAGACTAAGTTACGAGTTGCAGAGATGAGGATGCTCAGGTGGATGAGTGGCTTTACTCTTAGAGATAAAATGCCAAATGAGTATGTTCGGGGAAAAGTTGGAGTAGCTCCAGTGGCCGATAAGATTAAAGAGAGTCGCCTTAGATGGTTTGGCCATATAAAGCGTCAGCCGTCCAATGAGTTGGTTAGGAGAGTAGATGCATCAGATTTGCTTTATGTTAAGAAAGGTAGAGGTAGACCTAAAAAGATATGGTTAATATGTATAAAAAATGACCTTAGTATACTTGAATAAAATGAGAATTTGACACATAATAGGACACAATGGAGATGATGGATTCATGTAGCCGACCCCACTTAGTGGGATAAAGGCTTGTTGTTGTTGTTGTTGTTGTGATTGCTTCGTTCAATTATCAATTTGATTGTCATTTAAATTTCAAGAGTTCTTTTAATTTACTTTGTGTTGTTTTGTTCCAATTTTGTATAGGTCCAATGTCTGACAAAATTTGTGTTGTTCTATTCCAATTTGATTGTCATTTTGGAATCTTATTGCACGTAGATCCTAGACTCTACTCTTATAGAAGGAGGATCAGATTTATAGATTGATACTTAAAGTTATATTTAATGATTTTAAATTGATTGTCTGTATTTTTAATATAAAATATTTAGAACTATTGAAGGCTCTACACAAACAATAAGAGTATGATCAATACGATCAAATTGAAGACTTTCTTTTATGTCAATTTTCATATTCAAAGAGTACATTTGAAGGCATATTGAAAGAGATCAGTTTTATCGACTCCAGTTCCTATGGTGAGGAGGATTGAATTGATCAAGTAGAACTTACACTTCCGTCATATGAGCCAAGTAATTCGTTGAAAGGCTTATATATATATATATATATGAAATTTTGAATTTTAAAAGACATTTCAACTCTAAAATTGATTTCTTATCCTTCAAATTATTTGCACAATTTTCAACAGAAAAGATTTAAGCCGTCATAGTTTTGACTTGCGCAGCATCCTCAGACACTGCATTTAAATATTCAGCGCTGCGTGTCAAGGCACATGTGGGTGTTTGAAGTCTTTAAATGAATTTAGATTCTGAAAATTTGGTAAAATATTAATATGATTCCACACCTTTCAAAACCAAAATTAATTCTAAATTTATTGAATTTTAACCCACACAACATCCTCAAGTACTGAATTTAAACATTTAGTATTTTGTCGGGGCATATTTAGCGTTGATTGCGCCAAATTCATTGTGTGATAACCTCGACTAATATAAGTAGTGATTTCGATGTTTTGGATGCAACAACACATTCTGTTTCGCGATTAAAGGTCGTTTGGTCTACTTTGGCATCGAATCAAGTCAATTTGAGCTTAAAGTTGCATGAAATTACATCGATCCACTCGATGCTAGCACAAACTCATCTGAATTGATTGTGGGCTAGGGGTGTGCATTATTTGGTTTTATCCAAAAAAACCAAACCGAACCAAAGTTTTTGAGTAATTTAGTTCGGTTTTGAACTTAGTAATTTGGATTTTGGTTTTAATTAATGAAAACATTGGTTTTTGGTTTTTGGATCGGTTTGTTAAATAAAATTTTGGATGGAACCAAATAAACCAAAATAATTATATGTAATACGATATTATTAATTTATGTATAATGTCATCTATTATACATTTATTTTATTTATTTTTTGAATCTTAGTAGATACTTTTTTGGAGGACCATTATCCAATTTTCTAAAATATTTTGGTCTCATAATATGGTAATATGGTTTTATCAACTTCTAAGTTCAAAATATTGTTCAGGTAAGTCTAAATTAGTTTTAAATATTTTTTAGTGCATGAAGTAGTTAATTGCATTTTTGATTATATTTATGTTTTTTTGCTTATTGCTTGTTCATTATACAATAAAAACTATATAAATAATTTTTAAATGTAGCCAACTTCGGTTTATCCAAAACCAAACCAAATTATTATTTGGTTTGTTTGGTTTTGC
This sequence comes from Cymbidium sinense, assembly GCA_021442155.1. Lineage (NCBI taxonomy): Eukaryota > Viridiplantae > Streptophyta > Magnoliopsida > Asparagales > Orchidaceae > Cymbidium > Cymbidium sinense. The sequence continues at coordinate 41,900,720 of CM038230.1, forward strand.
ATTTTATTTGGTCGGTTTGGTTCAATATTTTTAGAAATCCAAAACCAATCAGTTTTAAAAATTTATCATCCAATCCATCCAAATCAACCAAACGCACACCCCTATCGTAGGCAATCTCGTTCGATAGAATTTGATGTTTCAGCGACATCGGTGTTCTCAATTTTGTGAATGGAGATTGTTCGGATATCATCAAAGCCTCTTAACTCTAATATACGTGCAGTTACGTCGATAGCTTATCTTCTCCATTGATCGACTACCAGATAACTTGAGATGTATATTTTGATCGATGTAAGGGTTTTGGATACATTGACGAAGTCTTTTGTTAGTGGAGGTTGTTCCATTCGATTTCAAGATGATCGGGGTGTTTTGGCTTCAATTTATGTAGCATTGTGTTTGTAGTTTATTGAATTCATCGTATTTGCTCGATTCGATGTATGGAACGTATTTAGAGGTCAACAACAGAGGATCAGGTATGTTGATTATGTGATTTAACTTGATTTAAAAATTCATTATAATACAAATCTTATCAACTCTACTTTGACTTAGAGGATCTGTCTGTTAATTGCATCTAATTGTTCATTTTTGAAATCTTATTTTATTACACACTCGGTCGACTCTACTCTTATAGGAGGATCAGATCTATAAATTGATATTTGAAGTTATATTTAATGTTTTAAATTGTTGTCTGTAGTTTTGAATATAAAATATTTAGGACTATTGAAGGCTCTATACAAAAAATAAGAGTAAGATCAATACGATCAATTTAAAGATAGCTTTATGTCAATTTTCATATGCAATTTCATTGGAGTTAGTCACTTCAAAGAGTACATTTGAAGTCCTATTGAAAGAGATCAGTTTTATCAACTCCAGTCCCTATGGGGAGGAGGATTGAACCTATCAAATAGGAGTTACACATCGTCACATGAGCTAGGTAGTTCGTTGGAAGGCTTGTATATGTATAATGAGAATTTTGAATTTTAAAAGACATTTCAACTCTAAAAATGACTGTTTATCCTTCAAATTATTTCACACAATTTTCAACTAAAAATATTTTTGTCATCTTAATTTCGACCTGTGTAGCATCATCAGACACTGCATTTAAATATTCAGCATTGTGTGTCAAGGCACATTGGCATATTTTAAATTTTTAAATGAATTCAGATTCTAAAAATTTGGTTAAATATTAATATGCTTCCACACCTTTCAAAACTAAAATAAATTATAAATTTATTTAATTTTAATCCACACAACATCCTCAAATACTGAATTTAAAATTTTAGTATTTTGTAAGGGCACATTTAGTGTTGATTGCATCAAATTCATTGTGTGATGACCTCGACCAATATAGTGTTAATTATAGGTGATTTCGATGATTGATGCCAAGCCGTTTAGCGATTAAAGGTCATTGTTACTTTGTCTGAATCGAAGTCAATTTCATAAATTACACGATATCGCATGATCCGCTTCGATGCTTATGACTTGTCCAATTGATCGAGCAATCTTGTTAGATGGAATTTAATGTTTTAGAGACATTGGCGTAATTAATTTCGCGAGTAGAGGTCATTCGGATGTCATGAAGTCTCTTGACTCTAATATATGCGTAAGTGCGTCAACAGTTCATCTTTTTCATTGACAGTCAGATAACTTGAGATGTATATTTTGATCGATGTTAGCGTTCCAGACATATTGATGAAGTCTGTTTTGTGATTGGAGATTGTTTCAATCGATTTCACAGACGATCAGGGAGTTTTAGCTTCAATTTATGTTGCATTGTCTTCTTAGTTTATCGAATTCATCGTATTTGCTCGATTTAATGTATGGAATGTATTTAGAGGTCAACAACAGAGGATCAGGTCTGTTGATTATTTGATTTAACTTGATTTAAAAATTCATCATAATGTAGACCTTGTCAACTCTAATTTGACTTAGAGGATATGTCTGTTAATTGCATCTGAGTGGTTAGTTTTGAAATCTTATTACATTGCACCCTGTCGACTCTACTTTTATAGGAGGATAAGATCTATAGATTGATACTTGAAGTTGTATTTAATGATTTTAAATTGATTGTATGCATTTTTTAATATAAAATATTTAAAATTATTGAAGGCTCTGTATAAACAATAAGAGTAAGATCAATACAATCAATTTGAAGACATTACTTTATGTCAATTTATATGTGCAATTTCATTGGAGTTAGTTATACTTCAAAGAGTACATTTGAAGTCCTTTTGAAGGAGATCAGTTTTCTCGACTCTAGTTCCTTTGGAGAGGAGGATTGAACTGATCAAGTAGGACTTACACTTCCATCATATGAGCTAGGTAATTCGTTGAAAGGATTATATATATTGCGGGCTCCAAAAATTCGCCACCGACCTCTTGATGAAGAGAGTAGATTTAAATGTCGGTGAAATTTTCAGAAGGCAGATGGAATAGTAGATAAGACACTACTCGGAGATTTCGCTCTCGTTTTGTGAGGACTTTAGATCTTCGAGTTTCATAGCAAAATATAATTTCTTACCACTCCGATGTTGAGAGAACTTTGATTAAAATTTGGTCGTTAGATCGTTGAATGCGTAGCTTATAGTAATAGCATCTGAAGTTTAAAATTTAAGATTTAGAATTTGTGAAATTCATCATTATTTAACTTAAAGCTGATGGTTGGGCATGGCGCCTGATCCCAGATCATTTCGTCGTCATCAGTAATCCCAGTCTACAGTGGGAGATCGACTGGAAGGATCTTTGTCATGATCGTGGTTCGTCGTCCAAGTAATCCTTGTAGACTTGGGGTAATGTTTGTTTAAGGAGACAAATTTAAGTCCACCTTAACGATAGAGCTTTTTTCAGTGCACCCCCATGGTTCACATCTCGGAGACGAGTCATTGGGAGCGTACTGATTGTGGCAAGTAATATAATGGTGTCATTTGGCGGCCACGTCGGACTACGGTGTATACGTCGTATGTAGAGTCTATACCAAAATGCGTGAGGACAGGCGTCGCTACGACATAGATTGATTGAATGGAAGTTATATTTGACTGACATTGGCTCCTTTGTGAGCTATAATTTTCTTGATTTGTCACCTCTGACAAACGATTGCGAAATGTGGATGTATTATTTTGCTTTAAGATTTTTAGGTTGATGACTTTCATTTAGTCATTTAAGTTAAGCTCTTTTATAATTTTTTTTGTATTTGCATGAAATTTGAATTTATCTGATTTGATATTGAATCTTGAATATAACTTATGGACGGTTGAAATCTCTATTAAACACAGTCATCATCGGGGTTGATAAATCTACTTGATCATTTAATTTATTATTTTAGATCGTGTTTGACTCTATTAATTTTATAATGGAGGATCAAATCTAGATTTATATTTTGAGAATTTTGGATATAAATATCTTAGATATTTTGATAATGATGACCCCTCCGGTTGATATCTTCAATCAACTGAGCCATCATTGGGTATATAAGTTTGCTTAACAATTTAGTTTATTGTTCTAGTTCCTGTCAACTCTATTAATTTAATAATAGAGGATCATATCTAGATTTATATTTTGATAATTTTGAATTTGAGAATATTGAATATAATATCTTACATATTTTTATAATGATGTTTCATCTAGTTGATATCTTCAATCAACTCAGCCATCATTGGGGAAATTTAGATTTGAATATTTATATTGCAATTTGATACTTTCATTTTAAGATAAAACCCCTCCGATTGAAATCTACAATCGGCATTCATCCGGGTAGATCTTCCTTTTTTTGTTAGCAGGATGGTCACAACATACATTTAAAAATTTGAATTTGAGATACAATGATTTTAAAATCCGAATAATAGTATTCCCCTCCGGTTGAAATCTACGCTCGCCATAGCCATCACTGGGGAAGTTTGATTATAAAATTTCTTTGTTTAGGCCTTTGATGCTCGTATGCAAATATATAAATCAAATTCTCTTCTTGGTGATTGATCATTTGATTTAGAATCAATCCTGTCAACTCCTATTTTGCAAGGAGGATTGGATTGATTAAGTGAGACTTACGACTTCACCATATAGATTAAGCGGCCTAATTGAATTTATTTTGCTGTCATTGAATTTTATGCAATTTATAAAATTTACACATTTTATGAGGCAATTAAGGCTATGACTAAGACACTCCTTGTGGAACGTGTAAATCACTTGAGGATGCTTGCACACTTTTTTTTAAGCATTATGTTTGAGTTTATTTCATGCACATATGATTTATCTATTTATTTGCATGAATCTCAAAGTGTTAATTGCAACCATCTACATGCCTCGTAAAGTGTATGTATTTAGATCTTTAACACAAATCTCGATGTGATGGTTTTAAGGGCATGATTGTCTTATCATGTGTATGCTATTCATCTCATTATATTGCTAACACATCTTCATTTGATAGGTTTGCATGCAAACTCACTTCTAATGCACACTAAACATGATGTCGCATTGAAATGCATGTGCACATTTAATCTTAGCCTATTTAGGCAATTTTTATTTAATTACGCTCTTTTCGAGCATTTTGCAAAATGATTACCCCCCCTCTTTTTTGTCCTCATATCATTGTTCTTTAGTGAGGTCGGCCCCACAACAAGATTCTTTCTCGTAATTATAAATAGAAGGCGAAGAGAATTCATTTTAACCATCTCTCCCATTTACAATCTATTTCTTAGTTGATTGCTTTGAAAATTTAGAAAAGTTTATTCAAGTGTTTGGTAATAGGTACATTCATTCCTTTCTTTCTTTTCTTCTTCTTTTTTTTAATCACCTTTTTTTATAGGAATTTTCATTTGTATTTGGTTTTGGTTGGTCTCTTCATTATAATGTTTAATCACTGTTTAACTTATTTTTAATTTCATTTAGGCCATTTAATCACTTAAAATATTATTTAATTTTGTCTCCAATAAGTCCAAAATTTTTTTGACAAAAATTTAGGCGGCACCCCTAATGGATTCTACTAAAATTAGGCTTACGTCAAAAATCACGAGTGGTGTTTTGCAACACCACTGCCGTGAATCTTCCAACCTACCTGTCTAAAAAGACGCGCATAAGTTCTTCACACATCTGTATAATATCAAATACAATATATTTCACACATTCAAATATTCGATTTTATTTTTTTATCAGCAATATAGTGACAATATATTTCACTGTTTTCTCTATTTTTTTATATGTTTTCTGTAAACCATACAAAGAGATAGAGAGAGAGATGGCTGAAGGGGAAAATAAATTATATATATATATATATATTTGATGTAAATCGTAGAGCCGTAGAGAGAGAGAGAGAGATTGTCGTGAAGGAGGTAAAAAAAGATAATAATAATAATAATGATAATTTTTTTTCTATTTTTTTGTTCCTGCCAACCCAAAGAGAGAGAGAGAGAGAGAGAGAGAGAGAGAGAGAATGCGGAGGAAGGAGGTAGCTGTTAGAATTGAAAAATAAATAAATATATATATTTTTTGTAACTCAGCGAAAGAGAGAAAGAGGGAAGGAGAAATGCAGTGCAATGGAGCTCAAACAAATAAGTGCAATGAAAACTTTTGGATTCACGTGGAATGTAGACGAGCTTGATAGAAACAACGATCTCGTGTGGGTTGGCTGGGCTAGCGATGAGGAGAGAATGCGGTCGGGGTTGCTTGAGCTGCGTCTGCGAGCAATGATGAGGAAGAGGTTGGTTTAGCTAGTGAATATGGCGAGGGGATAAGACGGAGTGCTAGACGCAAGATGGCAGTTGGAGCTGAGGGAAAATAAAAATGAGAGTGGTGGGAAAACTTGGAGTGCTCCTTTGAAATGAGTCCCCTGTTCTTTTCAAAATGAGGGCTACAAAAAAAATCAAATTAATGAAGGGCGGGTTGGATGGGATGCGACCGATGTAAGGACAGTATGAGCGGCACAGAAAGTGTTGAAAACTTGAATTTCACTTTGACGTGTCGAGAGGAAGAGGAGTTTCGGTTTGATATATATATATATATATATATATATATTCATTCATATAAGATATTATGGCTAATTGGGTATTCCTCCAAAACTAAGAGTTAGCATATAAAGACAAAAGCCCATTTAGTATCACATGCATTTATTATATTTTTCATATTAATGGGCCTTAAAATTGATCTATTTCATATTGAATTTGTAAACTCCTTTACATATATAAAAAAAAATGAATTAAGCTTAATGGATGCAATCACTTTACAAGATTTTTATGTGATATAAGATATAATTCAAACATAAGGTTCAACGGGTAATATATATATTAATTTTTTTTTAAATCTAATTATTAATATATACTTTAATTAGTAGGATAAGCATTTAATTTAATATTACTTGTCATTAATTTTACTTAATTGAATATGATTATCATAATTTCATCAACTTGATTAATTAATTAATTTACATAGATATTTAATTTGATTTGACTATAATTAATTAGAAGAAGAATTGACATTATTACTTTATGTATATTCATAGATTTCACATTTATCGTGCCCCAATTCTCATGTGTCATCTCCCTATCCAAGTAAATTCGGTATATATTGAATTTTAATTCTGAAAATTAAATAACACAACATCCTCAAACACTGAATTTAAACATTTAGTATTGTGTCGAGACACACGTGAGTGTTTTGTGTTTTAAATGAGTTTAGATTTTGAAATTATATATTTTATTGACATGCTTACATAGTTTTTAAAAGTTAAAATGAATTCTAAGTTTATTTAATTTTACCACTCTTTGATAAGCTTTAAACGTTATTGTAACAGTCAAATATTTTGTAAATTAGATAATTTTATGTCTAAATTTAAAGATTGATTTTGCATTTCTATTTAACCTGATTTAGCCAACATAACCTTTTTAGACATTAGGGTTGTACTCTGAATCCCTCAGTCCAAGCATATATAGGTATTTTTAGCTTAAATGATTTAACATAATTTTCAAAATTGCATTAGATATGAAATTGACTTGTAGTTTGTGCAATAATCATTTAAAATCATTTACACGCATTTTAATACACTTAATCTAGCAAAATAGTTGCTCTGAAATGTTTGTAAATTTAAATTTTAGTGTCACCTTCTATCTGCATGTATAAAATATTGTAGATCTGGTGGTGATTGTGATGTTCTAGTTTCTTGGTATATTTCCCAGAATAGCGTTTAGCTTTTTTCATTTTCACCTAGAATTGGCTAGACTTTGAATGTACAATAAAGTCTCGTTTGCATCCATTGATAGTCCCCCAAACTCATTACAAGCCCTATTCAAATTTCTTCTTGATTCATTTTAATTATTCAATATAATAAACAACATGCTCTAAATGTTCACTAGAATATTTTGAGTGTGCTCATTAGCAAGCTATTGAAGTTGTTATAGGCCTCTTAAGAATCTCATTGAATTTCCATTTTTTTTTAGATAGACATTGAAACATACTATAGGTCCCCATATGCTTCAATCTTGCATTCAGTTGGAGCGCTCTTTAGTTCATTCGAACTAATATATTGCAATATGTGCATTTAATAAGAAGGCTTATTAACAAGTTGTCAATTTTATTGTGGATCTCACATGAGTTTCTTCAACTCTTTTCAACCCATTCAATATTAGTTGCGGTGCAATTTATTTGTCTCAACTTATGATCATTGATGAGCAATTTAGACTCACCATAGGTTTATACTCACGCTCGCTAATGAGCAATTGAATTGTTATAAGCTTTCTTTCAACTTGTAAGCAAACATCATGTTCATTGCAAGCTTTATTCATGTTCGTTGATTTGTCATCAAACCTTTACAAGTTTCACTTAGGATTTTTCATCTCTTCAACCCATCTAGTGTAAGTCATAACACAATTTGATTGTCTGTTGAGGGTTTGATTTATGCTCATCAATAAATTGGTTTGTTCCATGTGGATTCTCATCTCGAGCTTCATATTTCAACTTATGTTTATTTTTGAATTTATAACTCAACATTTTAGCTTGTTATAATTAGATTTTGGATTTAGATTTTTTATTTTGTTCAATTTAAGTCTTTTGATTGTCTCATTGAGGTTCAGTATTAGTTGAAAATCCGGCAGCATTCTGACGTTGTCTCTGCTTAGGGGATTGCATCGGAGTGTTAAAGGTCTACCTGTCACGTTAGCTTAGGCGTGATGATCAATATTTTGAGACACCATGGCTAAGTCTTCAATAATCATTATGTCAGCTTAGGCGTAACAAGATCTTCAAACACTTGTATGAATAACGACAGATTTCCCCGCAAGGTTCGAGCCCTCGCATATGCCGGAATTTAATTTTGCATTTTTTTTTTCATGAGGCTAAGCCTCAGCACATGCGAGTACTTAATTATAAGTTCAGACGTTTTACCTTCGAGACGAGTAATGACGACGATGAATTCAACGATTTTGAGTAATAATTGTTATAATAATTTTTTTCTCTGTATATAGAGATAGAGAAGGGAAGTCAGGTAAATGGTTTGTTGTGCGGGTGGTGTAGATGTGAAGAAGAAGAAGAAGAAGAAGTGTATGAATGAGAGTCGTGTGTGGTTTATGTTACTGGGTTGGTGTTGGGTTCACATGAACAGAGGATCAAGGAGAAGATAGAGCAGGGAAATGGAATGGGGTTGATGAACAGGTGTGAGGTCGACAAGCAAGGATTTCAAATTAAGCATTGGGAGTGAAGAGGATGGACACAGGATTAAGGGCTTACGTTCTCCTATAAGAGGATGGGGAACTTGTTTTGACCAATGTTTGTGTGAGAGAGGGGTCTCTGGTTACGCTGGATGAAGATGAGAAAGTCGGGAACGTGAAAGTTGCCAATTCTGTGAAGGGTTTCTGTAATGCAGTGAGATGAGGTTTTGTGGTGTGAATCCAAGCAAGGATGCAAATATGTGGGTTGACGCTAGGAGGGGATTGGGGTATTGTTAAGAGAGAAGAGCAGGAGGGAGACCAAGCTATAGGCAACCATCAGAAAGATGAAGTTCTGTTGTGCTGCACCTTTAAGTTGGGAGGAGACGGAGATGTGGCCTCAGTTTCGATGGTGTTTGCAATGTGTATTTAGTGCTTGATGAGGATTCGGGCAAGTTTGAGCTATCAACTTAGTGACAGGGAAGAAGAAGAGGGGTTGAAGTAAGGGGTGTAGGCCGATGGTTGCTAGGTTGCAAGAGAGGGAGAGAGTGGCGGAAGAGAGCAGCAGCCACTATATGTGAGATCAAAGAGGCGAGGTTGAGGTTGAGGCTACTGTGAGCTGAGAGGGATGGGGAGGTTACAGCACTATGATGAGCAGGAGAAATGGGGTTAGCATCAAGTAGAGGTGTCTAGTAAAGCAATATTTTGCGTGAGAGGGAGAGATGCAGGTATGGGGAATGACGAGAGACGGGGGATCGATCAAACTTCGGGAGAGGAGAATGAATAACGCCAGAGATGAGAAGCTTTGAATACCTGCAAACTGGGAGTGGTTTTTTTTTGTGAATAGGACGGAGGACAAGGAGAAAATTGAGAGTTGCTCGACATATATATATATAATTTATTTATTTATTTTCTTTTGTCTTGTTTGGCAAGTGTGGGAGGAAGAGGATGTTATATAACTTTAGCAGTCGGTATGACGAGAGCACATGGCAGAATCTCAGTGTGAGAAGACGTTGGATTATGGTTGGTATGATTTTTTTCTTGGATTTAGTCAATAGTTAATAATTTATTAATCAATTTATATATAATAATTAATTTTATTTTATTTCATTTGATTTAGGTAAAACATTAATTTTGTTTCTTATATATAGATAGATAGATAGATATAACTTATTAAATAAAATACTTTATTCAACTTAATTAGTTGATAATATCTCAAATTGAACGTCCTTGGCCTCGAGCGCAGGTAACTTATGTGATCTGCATTCGTGTGAGGACTTAGCTAATATATATATATGTCAATTTTAATCAAGTTGGATGTTCCAGATTCATTGCCGCTATCTATTTTGTAATTGGAGTTTGTTTGATCAATTTTGGCGTCAATCGTGATAATTCAATTTCAATTTCATAGGATTTCCCTTCCACAACTCACTATTCGCATCATGTCTGATCAAGTTGATCATCTGAGGTTTCACTTAACAAATTTTGACATTTCTAATGCATCGGCACATTTTTTTTCCGAAAGGATAATATTTGATCAGCTTCAGTGATGATTGAAGAGACTCCAACCCAATTTGTATGACACTCGTATCTATAGCCCATTGATGTCCTTTTGTTTGATTAAATTGATTGCAAATAATTTCTTTGGGAAGATTTTGATGCTCTGGATGTAAATATGTGTGATCTGACCATAAAAAATGAAGTCTGGTTAGCTTTGATAGAGATTGAAGCACTCTGACCCCAATTTATGTGAGTGATGCATTTATTTGACATTATTCATCGAATCAATCAAAGGCATCTTTTCGATGGTATCATCATCCAAAATGCATCGACAAACCTTGTTTTAGTAGCAAGGATTGTTTCAAACGATTCTGACTACTTTTAAAGCATTTAGAGCTCAACTTGTATAACTTTGCATTCATCGTTTGTCAATTCCATCATATTTGCTCGATTCATCTTATGAAATAGATTAGGAGGTCAACAGATAGTTGTTGTTTCAAAGGCTTCAGCTTAATGAATCTATAAACATATACAAATTAAATTAATAAATATGTTAGAAAACTAGGTTTCCTGTTGCAACTTAATTGTGTTTTTTTTTCAGGATTTAGTGAAATAATGTCTTGTCTGGGAAAACTTGGCTTATTTGATACAAGTGTTCATCCAAAGCTGAAAGGAGCACATAGACCAACATTCGGTGCATTTCTAATTGAATTTCTGAAGAATAAAAGTACAGATCTTTCAGATTCTGGGGAAATGCAAGTCTCATTAGATGAGAATGAAATTGTTAGGAGGGTGATGGTGCTTGGATGCTGCAGAGAAGCTGCCACAGCAACAAGGACAGCTAAGGCTATCAGGTTTTGTAGATTTCCTCATCTAACTCTGCTTGATCTCACTGAAATGTTATTTTTCATGCTATATAAATAACAATTTTTCCTTCAAAATGTTTTGTTTTGTTTTTTGTTTTTATCACTCGAGAGAATTAATGTTAGAAGATTATGAAGATAGAAGGGGTAGATTAGGGTTATATAGATGAAATTTGTTAAAATGATTTGAGAGGAATAGTATTAAAATCTCATATCACTTAATAAGATTGAATAGAAAGGATTCGTAACGCTGACTCAAGTACTTCGGAAATCAACTTATTCTCTTTAGCAAAGGCCATGATATGATGATCAACTGCAAAATCAGTAATTGTTTGCAAGCTTTTGAATTCTAAATTCTCATCTAAGTGCTTTCTAATTCTGACTTAGGTTTTTGGGACTCCATGATGATGAAGAAATCCCTGAAACATGTTCCAGCGCATTCGACGTTATTTGTTTTCGGATGCAAGAGCGATTAAGCTATTCTAGCAAAGAGCAGGTGAATTAACTATAAATCCTTCAGAAAATATTTGGCACTTTCAGATGTTTCAAACCTCCTTGGGTTTGTGAATTAGATTTCTTAATTGGACAAGAACAATTGTTTTTCTTTGGAAAATAAGTGAATAATGAGTTAAAAATCTGCCTAAGAAACTCAAAAAGAAAAAGTTGTTTCATTCCTTGTTTGTTGTGTCATGAAAGGCGAGGCCAAGAAATTTTCACGTCATTTCTTTTCTTTTTCCTGCAATTTAACTTTATTCTCCCCATCTTTAGCGGTAGCATTAATCTGCCATTCATGATTGATCCATTAGGACATGGTGCTTTTACATCATGAGATCCAAGTAGAATATCCAGATGACAGGCCAACAGAGAACCATAAGGCCACTCTCTTGGAATTTGGTAAGACAGAAAATGGAAAAACCACTACAGCAATGGCTCTTACAGTGGGTGTTACAGCAGCTGTTGGAGCTCTGGTAATACTCTGAATATCTGAGCATATGTATTAGTAGAACGCACGAGTTCAGCTGTCAGCCTCGCTAATTATTATAGTCATTATTTTCCAGCTTTTGCTTCAGAACAAGATTCAAACCAAGGGTGTGATCAGGCCAACTGAACCTGAAGTCTACATGCCTGGTAAGTTTCTTTGAACGATTTGAAACCATTTGAAATTATTAGTATTTTTTATTCTTATTAAACTGAAAAACAATTTCACCAAAAAAATGCTTTGCTTTGGCAGCATTGCAAATGTTAGAAGCTTGCGAAATTAAGCTTCTGGAGAAAATTGAGACTTTATGAGCAAGGCAACGCCACTGGAAGCACAAAAACATGTAAATCAAGGTCTTGAAAAAAGCTGCAGTGCAGATTTTCAATAAAATCAGGACTGTTGCAAAACAAATGAAATATGGAGATCCTCTAGTAAAGTTTGTAGCAGTCCATTCATAGTTTCTTAATGAATTATTGAATTGGGTGTGTAGCTCATTAGAGATTAAAGCAGATTCAAGGATGGTAGTGAGTGTATTTGTATATTAACAATGGAATTTGCTATTTCTTGTTGTATTCAAGTCAAGTGCTCAACTTTTATTTAACTTGTTCAGAAGGTTTTTGCTCTCTTTAATTGTATAAACAATTACTCAAATTGTCTGAAATAACTGATTTCACATGTGGGAGGACTTTCTCAAATACCCGTAGGGCTGTGTAATTGGGACAGTAATCAAAGATTGCTCAAAATTGGATTATTTATTGGCTCAGGTCAAGCTAAATACAAGGGAAGAGAGGCTTGTGGTGGAAGCACTCTAAATAGGTCTTTTATGAAAAGATTTCTAAACAATGTTTGGTTTTATTTTTGCTATACTAAACATTTTAACTTGGAAGACGTTAATATGCGTAAATTTGATTTCAACGAGCAACTATTATGTGGGCGTAGTCGTGTGGCTTCCGAGAATGAATGGGTGGAAACAAGCCGATGACTCAAGAAATTTGTTCATATTGTATGTTAAAAGTTGAAGAAGCTCTGTCTAGAAAGACAAGTAGTAAGTGATAATTAGTCTTCAGTTTAACATGTTTATTGACTTGAGGGGAAGAAAATAGAAAATATAAGGGAAACTACATAGGATGTTGTGCCGAAGGAATCCACTATGTAGGGAAGGTTTGTTGGAAGGAGAAGAAAGCATATAATGTTTATATGATATAGTATTATTGCCAACTGAAGAGGGGTTGCCATATAGAAAAAATAAGGCCCAGTTTATTCGTTGGTTAGCATGAGGAAGAAAATGCAAGTTCCCATGATGTTAGTCATACAAATTTAAGAATCACGTACATGCACAGCCTGCCATTACATATTTACTACAAAGAATCATTTAGATGACAATCAGTTAAATTAAAATATGTGTAAATAAATTGTTCAAATTATAGACAAATCAAATAAATTAAACATCAAAGAGTCGATGCTTACTCTGTTTTCATAAACAAAATATATTATAGAAGATAATTTCTTGACAGAATACATGATTTCCTCCATTCCCTTTGCAAAGAATCATAAACTTCTTATATAGTCTCTCTCTATGAAAATTTTGCTTAATCCTTGATAAATCTTAATAGTTTTTATAATATAAAAATAATTATTTTATACTCATCTTAAATAAATCTAAAATTTTTAATATATACTCCAATATGTTTATAATCAGCAAATTTAGTACAAGTCACTTTAACTTGGTGATTAAGAGATTATTGTCACAGAGGGATTTTTTCAACACAACTTTCCTGTGCAGCCTTAGTATTTTTCCCTTAATCACCAAGTTTAGAGAGGAGGGTTTGGAAGTAAGCAAGACTAAAATGCTCAAAACTCTTTAGAGGGGAGGGTTTGGAAGTAAGGAAAGCACTTCACCAAGCAAAGGATCTTTGCAATACAAAATTGCTTGGGAACTTTGATTGGTTCCAATTGAGGGGTGAGGTCTTCTATTTATAGCCCTCCCCAATGGTTTTAAGAATAATCTAGAAAGAACATTCTAGATTACAATAAAATATACATGGTCTAGATCATTCCACATCACTCCTATCATATACAAGGCTTTCTAGAATATTCCACACTATCCTAGATTTCTCTTGAAGCATTCCTCCTCTAAAGCCTTCTGGAATTTGGTGAAACCTTCTGGAGTCCTCAAGGTTGTTCCTCATCTTTTTATAATTCTCTAGAAACTTCCCTCCTTGTGTATGACTAAGAGAGCATGGCTGACCTCCCTTAATATAGCTCCATGACATTCTCCCCCACCTAAGCTCGCGATGCCCTCATCGCGTGCCATCTTCTGAATCGCCACGAAGTGTCTTTATGTTCTCAATTGGCCTCACTATCTGGTAACCCTTTCCATTTGATGAGATATTTTTTGTAGTTTGACACCCCTCTCCTGCGAACTTTCATTTCTTCTACTTCTTTGTCAAAAGGAGTACTCACTGGTATAGGAGCTCGCTTGGATTCTTTTAGGTGTCTCCTTTTCTGATCTCCACATTTTTCTGTTCTCCTTGTTGCCTCGTGTAGTGCGGCCCTAGCTATCTCCCATTTGGGTGATAACTCCTTTGGCGATTTTAGTGGTGGGATGTCCTTAAATTCTTTAAACACCACCGCCGCCTCCCTTGGCATGTCCTCTTGTGGTTTCGGTTCTTAATTATCCATATCATGAAGAACAGCCAAGTCGTTTCCCTCTTCGTGTTGAATGTCTTTGAATTGGATGGCCGTTAGCATCTTGGCATCTAGTTTGGAGGCTCTTATTACTAGCACCATGCAGGTTTGATTGCCCTCCATGATGCACATGCTATTAGCAAATATCATCGAGAATGCCTTTGCTTGATATAGGAAATCCAATCCAAGGATAACTTCAAAATCATCCATCAGGATGACAGAAAAGTCTAGAGTACCTGACCAAGTTCCTACATTAGTCTTGGCTCCCCGAGCTACACCATGAATGGGTTCTACTTCCGAGTTGATGACCTTGATGGAGCCTCCTTGTCCAACCGTTGGTAGTCCTAGTCGCCTTGCTTCTTCTATAGAGATGAAATTATGAGAAGCACCCGTGTTTATCATGACATTGGTAGTCTTTCCTCCAATTATCATTTCTATGAAGAGCAATCCCTTAGTTTGCGGTTTCAGAGTTGTTTGTATCCCATTCAGTAGCTGGATGGATCTCACTTGTGCCGCCATATCGCTCTCCTTGGCTTTCGTTGCCTCGTGATGACTCGCTAAGAGGGAGTTCAAGGTATTCTTCTGAGGACACTCCCTTGCCCAATGGGGTCCTCTACAAAGGAAGCAATTATTATGTGGTTGGCTCTTACCATTCTTTTATCTTCCGTTGTCTTTTCCCCGTGTTGAGGTTGATTCCTAGCAAAACTCCTTTTTGTGTTCTCCTTTGTCTCCCCCACCGTTAACATATGTAGTCTTCTTTGGCTTCGTGGACTCCTTAGTGTAATCGATCAAGCTCTCGGCAATAGCAATGACAGTTGCAAGATCTTGCACTCCACGCCTCCTAAGCTCAATCTTGGCCCATGGTTGAAGTCCATCCATGAAGTTGAAGAGAGAGTCCTTGTCGGACATGTCAGAGATTTCAAGGACTAAACTAGTGAATTCTTTGATGTACTCTCGGATCGACCCTTCTTGTTTGAGCCTTCTTAATTTGGTTATAGTCTCATCCTCCACATTCTCCGGATAGAACTATCTTTTAAGCTCTCTCTTGAAGTCATCAAAGGTGGATTTGGTGTACATACCTTTCTCCATATCTCCTCGCCTCCTCCTTCACCACAACATGACAGTGTTAGAAAGATAAGAGTAGCAAATTGGACTTTGGCACCTTCATTAGTGATGCTCATGGCTCCAAAATACTGTTCTAGTCCCCATATGAAGTTGTCCACTTCCTTTGCATTGCGGACTCCCTCGAAGCTTTTTGATTTAGGCACTTTGATCATCTTGGTTTCTATGGCATGGTTGCTAGATCCGGCTGCTAGTGCCCTCTTGCACAGAGTGATGTCCCCTTGCATCTTCTCTATGCCTGCACGTAGATTAGTCATCTCCTCCTCATGAGATCGCAGCATCCCACAGAGCTCCCCCATTAGGTCCCCCGCATCTTTTCCATCTGATCTAAGAAGGACTTCTCCAGCATTGCCATCAGGTCTCTAATTGATGAATGGATGGTGACGTCCTCTTCCTCGAGGCCATTCACCCTTTCGCCTAGATCCTCCATCTGGGCTTCCATTCCACTCATAGCCTTCTCCACCTGAGCAAGGAGTGCATCAAAGCCTGAGATTAGCTCTTCAGATCTCACACGTGGCTTGGATGTAGCAGGATCATGCTGCTCCTCATGACCTCGACTTTGTTGAGATGACTCCACATTCGTGGTCTCGAATCTAACAACTTGTTCCTTGCCAGCCTTCGTCATGCCTCCAACCTTAGCTCTGATACTAACTGTCACGGAGGAACTTTTTCAACACTAGTCACCCGTGTGGCCTTAGCACTTTTCCCTTAATGCTAAGTCAGCCTAACCCTCACAACGCAAGACTAGAATGCTTAAAACTCTTTAGAGAAGAGAGTTTGGAAGTAAGGAAAGCACTTAACTAAGCAAAGGATCTTTGCAATACAAGATTGCTTGGGAACCTTAGTTGGTTTCAAATGAGGGCTGAGGTACTCTATTTATAGTGCTCCCCCATGGTCCTAAGAATAATCTAGAAAGAATATTCTAGAATATAATAAAATATACATGATCTAGATCATTCCACACCACTCCTAGCATATACAAGGCTTTCTAGAATATTTCACACTATCCTAAATTTTTCTTGAAGCATTCTTCCTCCAAAGCCTTCTAGAATTTGGTGGAACCTTCTGGAGTCCTCAAGGTTGTTCTCTATCTTTCTATAATTCTCTAGAAACTTTCCTCCTTGTGTATGGCTAAGAGAGCATAACTGACCTCCCTTAATATAGCTCTGTGACATTATGCTTTCAATCAAGAGATCTTTCGTTCAAGTTCTTTTATATGTCTGTGTGAATTTGCCATTAAATTGACTCAAAAATCTAAGAAAAAAAATTAACATATTCAAACACAATTTTTTCAGTTACATTCTATGCGCCTGACTCCTAATGTTTGAATATTTTATGCTTTTGAAAAAATTGAGCTTCCCTTCCATTAACTTCAAAGATGTTTTAATGTGAGCTTTCAAAGATGAACTCACAAATATCAAGAAATACTACTTCACTTTTCATTGAAATGTGATTGGGTGATCATAAGAATAAACATAGTACTATTCATCTAACTATAGCTCTCAGTCTTTTGGAGCCAATCAAAAGATTATGATTGTAGATGAGAAAGTATCTCAAGTTTTAATCATTTGACTAAATTTAATAAGTTCAAATTTCTTCACACTTTTCAAGTCGAAGATTGCAATCATACCCCCTAATTTACTTAAACATGCAAAGTAAATAATTCATCACATCTACTCAAGTTGGTTGTCATCATTCTGAGCTTTGCCCCCTTCAACATATCCATCAAGAGAAGTCTTTAATTTGAACAGTTTACTAATTATAGTACTTGATTTTATGCAATAGTGATAGCAACCTTCTTGCCTTTCATATCTTTCAGGAACTTCCCTAAAAATAGTTCATATGTAGCTTTCAACACTTATCTTGATGTAAACTAAGATATAAAAATGATCATAAATAACGTTATTTCTATCATAATATTTTACATAAATACTTCTATTAGAACCCTTTTAATTTCACTTCTTCTCTATTACTTTATCTCATTTACATTATTCTCAGTTAGAAGCTTATGATTCTTATTTTTATTCTTTATCTTGATCATTATAGCAAACACTCATTTTTAACCAAGCCTTTGATAAAGAAGATGATTGGCATCATTTGTGTGAAAATATGTATATGTTTAGTGCCTTTATTATATTCATTTGGTATAAAAATATATTATTTGTAGTATATTTGTGTTGAAACAAAAAAAATCCACATATTTGAAGAAATGGAGAAAATCAAGGATGGCACTTAGATGTTGCAAAAATAGCATCGTGATGCTGTAATAAGCAAGATTTTGGTCAAAGAATAATAAATGCAGCACTTAAGCGTTGGCCGGGTCAGCAGTGTTGTGGCACTAAAATGAAGCACCAAGATAATAAAGATAGTGTCTAGACTCAAGATCAAGAGCACCGTGGCATTAGGGACAAAGAAATTTGGCTTATAGAGACTCTTGGAGAAGCAATACAGTTCCCAGGTGCCACAAATTTAATGCTACAACGGCAAAAAATATCAAATTCCAGCAAAAAGATAGCAAATCTAGCATCATTACACCACAAGAAGCAATTCAATAACCTTATATAGTTTCAAAGCTACAAAGAAGTGGGACAATTTCCAATAGGATCTAATAACCATAAAAGTGAGAGTTTTGCAATGTTAAAGTATTTTATGGCAAGTGCGTGAGAGTGAATGTGACTAAGTGTGGTAGAACTTGGAGTCTAACACTCTAAGTTCAAAGAGAGAGAGAGAGAGAGAGAGAGAGAGAGAGAGAGAGAGAGAGAGAGAGAGAGAGAGAGAGCACTAATTATGTAAAAGACTTGGAGAAGCAGACCTAAAATAGGATTTATACGGTGAATCGTTGAGCATTTCTACCATGATGCAAAAAGAAGACATTCAAAAATGGATTTAAAAGAATTTACTTAGTTCTCTCTTCCCTTTTTTTAGCTCTCATGATTTTGTCCTTAGAATTCTTTTCTTTTAGAATGAGCAACTAAATACTATCTTGCTCAGGGGTGGAACCTTTATTTTGAGGGTGGGCAAAAAAATAATTTTTTTTAAAAAAAGTGAATTTAACAATGAATAACTCAAAAGAAAGACTTGTATTATATTATCATCAATCTATTGAAAAATGTTTACAAACTTTTTAATCTATTTTGCATTGTATGATAATATTGCATAATAATTTTATTGCGATTCAATTCAAATACTTCTTTCTCAATATAAGATATAAGAAAATTATTGAGCCAATCATCACTCATTCGACTATGTAATCGATGTATAATAATCTTTATTGCAGAAAATGCTCTATCTATTATAGTTCTAGCAACTGGTAAAGTTAGTGCCAAAATAATAAGCCTATAAATTAAAGGATATACACCATCCTTCTTTGTCTTTGTGGGATCCGAAAATTCGCCACCGACATCTTTCGAAAAAAAAGAAAAGAAAGAGTTGTTTAAGTGTCATGGATAATTTGATGCTAGATGAATAGTAGATAAAGACACTACGGAGATTGCTTCTCATTTGGTGAGAACTTTTATATCTGTTCGGGTTTCTATAAAGCAAGCTCTATAGATTACCTCCCAATCTTGGGAGAGCACTTTCGATTAAGGCAATGAATCGTTAAAGAGCAGTATATAATCGAGGATAACTTATGAAATTTATTATTTTAACTTAAAACTTTTGTGGGGAACGATGACGATCAAGATCCCATGGTTCCGATCCGGCCGTCACGATCCTGTCCGCTAGTCGAGGTAGTCACCAACCCGACCAAGGATCCTCACAACACATGTTACGTCTCGTGTCCAGACTGGGTGGAGTTGTCTAAGGGGACAAATATAAGTCAACCTTAGCTAACATGCTTTTGCCCAACTAAATACATTCTACATTTCATACTCAAAGAGCAAAGTCGTTGGGGAACATACTGGTAGCGGACCGTAATTTGTGGTGTCATCGCGGACAACCACCCGGCCGAGGGCGTAACCGCCATTTATGTGCCATATCAGAAAACCACGAGGACAGCCAGCCCCACGAGCTTTAGAAATATTTGAGTGAAAGTAATTAATGACTGACATTTTCGGGAAGAAAAAGTTTTAATTTGTCACCCGAAGACAAACAATTGTGAAGGGGTGGATTTATTATTTATTTATTTTTTTAGTTTTAATTTAAATAATTCATTTCATTTTTTTTATTTATATTTTGTTATTTTCTTTGGATTTTGATCATTTTATGATTGATTTTAGATTTGAATATATGATCATTTATCATTGAAATTTTAATTATAATTACCCTTCTCGATCCAGGGTTAATATTAATTGATAGACCTGTCTACTCCAGCTTTCTAGAGGATGTCTAATTCATTATCTCAAGAAGTATAATCCTTCAAAACCTTGTCCACTCTAGTTTGAACATGAGGATCGGGTTTGGGACTTTTCTTCGAGAATTTGAATTTTAAGAATGCTCAGTATTATATACGAATTAGCTTCTATATTATTAATTTGAAATTCTTATAATATCACATTTTAGGTTTTGTTAACTGACCGTCAAGACCAAACCGGATGATATAAAGATCTTTGTATTTGACTTAGTATTTACTCCAACATGCATATATCTGCTTTGAAAATTGTATGGACATTAAGATGTCTAATGTTGAAGTTTTGATGTCAAATTTTGATTTTGAGTTTTGTTCGGACCGGCCCAAGACCAAACCGGAAGTAGCAGTTGTTCAGATTTGACATGATTGTAATGCAAGCATTAGTTTTGATATGGATTTTAGGTTTTGCTTGACGGTCAAGACCAAACCGGGAAGATATAGTATCTGTTCTTTCGTATTTGACTTGATTGTAATGCAATCATGCATTTTGATATGGGATTTTAGGTTTTTAACCGGCCCAAGACCAAACCGGATGGATGACTCGCCAACTCGTATTTCCTGCAGAGGATCGATATGATTAATTATTTCAAGATCAATCATTCTCCAAACCTTGTCAACTCTAGATTGTACATAGAGGATCGAGTTTGAGATTTTCTTCTTGAGATCTTGAACTTGCAAAGAATGCATTAACAGTGATGCCGATAGATTTATCTTTAGTCATTTCGTGACAGAATTAACTTCTAAGATTTACAATAACATCATTAGATTTTTAGGTTTTGTTAACCCGGACCCGGTCCTAAGACCAAACCGGGATCAAGTTTTTGCATGGATCGAATAGTTAAGCAAAAAGAACATTGCTTCATAAGGTCATAGATTTCATTTATCTTGCATATTAAAGGCATTCAAACAATAATGAGATAACACTTTAAATATGCACACCAATCATTTTACTTAAGCATTTTAGCATGAAGCTTGTCATTTGTTTTCTAAATGATATATGACATACTTATATCTTTCCATGCATTGAGTGTCATATATGGCATAATCGCTAGTAAAATGAATTTGAACTTTAAGTAAGTAATTGTCATATCTATGAAGATTCAAAGAACTAAGCAAAGCATGTAAGCATCGTAATTGTTATATAATATGATGAATGAGATAGCATGAATAATCATATGCATGTACCTTCTTTTTCTTCTTTAAATACTTGACATTTCACATTTTTATTTATCAAAATTTTGCAGCCTCCCTGGCCATCCCCGTGATAGTCGCCGAGACTAGCCTTCCCACCACGCCAAGAAAGGCGTGCATGGTAGGAGACACCTCAAAGTTTATTTTGCCCACCACGCCAAGAAAGGCGTAATGGGTGCGAACACAAGATTGATTTCGCCACGTTGGAACAACGCTAAAAGACTTATCATATCAGTTTCCGCCACGCCGGAACAACGTGAATGCACTTATCATAAAGTTTCCACCGCATTGGAACAACGAACGTACTTATAAAGATAGAGTAATAAATTTGATTCACATGTATTAAATTAAAGCATTTATATATGACACATTTCAACTCTTTTTTTTTATTGAAATTTGCTCCCCCATCCCCGATAGTGCTGAGACTAGCCTTCCCACGCCAAGAAGGCAGGCATGGTAGGTGTCGGAGACACCTCCGAAAGTTTATTTGCACCACGCCAAGAAAGCGTGCATGGGGTTAGCATAATATAGCGAAGCTTTACCAATCCTTATCTCCGCTTATCAAAGTTTACAACGCCTTCTCCTCTCGGGTTGTCATGAGATCGTCGCCACCACGCCAAGAAAGGCGTGCATGGGTGGTGTCGTGAGACACCACGGCTGAAACTTTGATAACTAGCATTTCCCTGTTAATATGATCACATATGCAAGTATGCAAGAATGAAGCTCATAGATAATAGCAAATGGTATAACCAAATCCCTTTCTGTTTAATTTCAGATTTCAACTTGCATATGAAAGAGGCATGATATACATATAATTCCCTTTATATGAAATAAATTGAATCAAAGTAAGCATGAAATTCAAGAATAGCATCATATCTCATCAAGCAAAAGTTAATTGATTTTTCCCTTAGATAAGAAAGTTTAGCAAGCCTCATGCCTCAGATAACAAGTTAATAGTTCTCCCTTTCATAAAATACTTTCAAAGATGCTTATGCCCATTAAATAGCAAATCGATTTAGTTTCCTGGAGGTGTCGATTTACTAAAGAGAGGAGAAGGAGAAGTTTCTACCAAAGGGGGAGCCGCCTGAGCCGAGTTGAAGGAGAAGAGGGAGCTCATGCGTTCTGGAGAAGCCGAAAGAGACAGTCGATGCCACGGGAGAAGCCGAACTGAGAATGCCGAGAATCGAAGAGCGTTCTGGAGAGTCAAGAGGAGAGTCGAATCGAAGAGAATGCCGAGAATCAAAGGAGCGTTTACGGGAGAAGCCGAACGGAGAATGCCGAGAATCGAAGGAGCGTTTACGGGAGAAGCCGAAGAGGAGAGTCGAATCGTGCCGAAGAGGGGAATGCCGAGAATCGAAGGAGCGTTTACGGGAGAAGCCGAACGGAGAATGCCGAGAGCTGCGTGCGTGAGGAAGCCGAGAGTCGAAGGAGCGTTTCAACCGAGAGAGAGCAGAGAACGAGAACTTCAGCCGAGGGAGGGATCGCGAGTATGCCGGCCGAAGCCGATCGAGCCGAGCAAAGACAGAGGTCGCTCGAGGATCGAGGAGATGTCAGAAGAAGGAGCGTCGTGTGCTTCAGCCGAGAGAGCCGCAGGAACGAAGAGGAAGGGATCCGAGAGTAAAAGGAATGCCGAACGGAGAGCGGGAGACCGAGAGCAGGAAACCAGAGAGGGATCGTGAAAAAAAATGAGGGTCAACGCAAGGGTTTCGTTCTTTTGAGCCGATCGCGGGAACGACGCATTTTTCCCCTTTTTTTTTTTAGGGCTTAGTTGGCACATCTCCATTGGTTGAGTGGGCGGCGGGATTAGGTAGGCAATTAATGCGTGATTAAGAGATAATTAGCGGATTGTGTTAATCATTTTAATTGCGATTTTATTACTTTGACAAACCCCAGCAATATGTCAATTTAAGTTGTTTCGCCACAACACAATGGCGATCAATTTTCGATCGAGGTTGTTTAAATAATGTCGGCGACGGTCGAAATAAATGTCTAAATTGTGCAGCGCTTAAATTATCGACCGCAAGATACTGCCGACCGACCGCAAGATGTCGTTTGATAGGTTCGACATTTCAATTTCGCACGATTTATTTTGCTAACGGAGGTTGTTTAGATGTCGCCGGGCTTCCGACTTTGATATGCACAATTTCATGATAATTTGATTTTAATTATCCGACGCTCTTAATTGATTCGTAATTTTTCGATTAATTCATTTTAATATTTGCAACGCAAAACGCCGAATTAAAACGCAATTTGACCGGATCGCGATTTAAGGGATTTTAAAATTCACCTTATTTATTTAATTTAATGTGACATAGTTGTAGGTCAACGCCGTGTTGGCTGAGCAAGATCGAATATCATTTAAAGATGAGAAATCATCACTACTACACACATTGATAATATAAGTAGAAAGCTGACGTTCAAGGGCCACAAGCTCAATTACAAAAAAATCTCTAGGATATAACTCTGCTACCCGAAGAAGTTTTTCCTTATCAAAAGCAAAGAATGAATCACTTGCATTTAAGCATGCCACATAAAGAAGTAACTCTATGCTTGCTTCAGAGAAACGATCATTCAGCTCTTGAAGCTGCATATCAATTATAGTGTAGAATAACTCAACACAATAATGATACAAATTTATCATTTATTCACCTCCTCATATAGCTCGTCGACGAGTTTTAAAGGTCTTTTCTTCGTAGAGATTGTCACAATTCATTTGTGATATCTAAGATATCAATCATCAAATGCATAGTGAATACAAAATCAAAAGACTCCATTGCACTGATTAAAATGCCAGGTGACTCATGATCATGTACTCCATCCTCCTTTATTATCTCAAGCACTTCAAGCATGAATGCATACATTTGCATAAGACTAATTAAATTATGAAAATGTGAACTCTAATGAGTGTCATCAGCTCATTGTAGGTTAGTTTCTTGATTCAAACCACATCCACTAATTAAATCTTCTATTTTAAGATATAAAATAATCTTTTCATATTGAATAGTTTTTAAAGCGTCACTTCTCTTACAAGAACTTCCAATTGTGTTTAGAATTCTTGAAGTGAACTCAAAAAGATGTTTCACTTGTCAATGATTTTTTTGATATAGTCACTAAGCATAATTGAAGTTGATGGGCAAAACAATGAACATAAAATGCTTGAAGATTATCATTAAGAATGGACGCCTTCAGACTATTGAATTCACCTCGCATATTATATACTCCGATCTCCGGAGAGAATAAGAGGTCTATGCGATGCTTTGGGGGCAAACAGTCGAATCCGGACCTTTTGTTTGAAAGCCTTTCTTAGCTGATAGCATGACCTTGGTCCCTTGTACCAGAGGTAAGATGCCCCATCATAGCCTTGACCTCGTATCCTATGCAAGCTTAATGAATGTTTAACAAGTATAGCTTCAAGAGCTATCTTAAGTGCAATTGCAGTTGTTGAAGAAACATATTTAATGTCAATAAATCTTTCAATGATTTGACCTTTTTTTATCAACATATCTCACAGCGACAGCTAATTGTTCCTTTGTTGATACATCACGAGATTCATCCACAATAATAGAAAAGTAAGAATCACCAATATTTTTGATAATAAAAACTAAAGTTTTAGATTATGCAGCTTGACAAAGTTATTTGTGTACCTTTGGTGAAGTCAACTGCAGTTTTGTGCTAGCATTTTCAAATGTAACCTTTTTAATTTTTTCATTATAATTTGCAAGAAAATGAAATAATTCTAAATCATTTCCTTGGTTAACTGAATTAGAAGATTCATCATGACCTCGAAATAATAATCCTTGTAGCAAAAAAAATCTAACACAATCAACTATCGTTGTCAACATTATCCTATACTCCTTTTTGTTTATCTCATATTTAGTCAACCACATAGTATGGACACTTTATGTTTGAGGCTTCATTAGATCTTCACATTTTTGTCTTGCCCTATTATGAGCACTATTGTGTTCACTAACGTGAGCTAAAAACTTTTCTTTTCTTTTCCAATTTTTAAATCATTCTCTAACAAATAAATCTCCTCCTCCTTGACTTGTAGTAACTTGTTCTTGAGGCTTAAATAAATAGTAAAATAAACAATATTTAACATCTTTCTGCATGTTATATTATAACTAATAAGGATATTCTTCAAACTATTTTGAATTAAATCTTCATGCAACATTGTCTATCATTGTTTGAGAAAAATTATGATTTTTGGGCTGATGTGTGCTTTTTACTAAATATGCTCTACGTATTTATCTCTATCATTAACATCATAACTCTAAATTAGCGGACGAAGCCCAGGATCAGCTGAAAGATTATCGATATCGATCTCAACTCGTTCTTTCTCTTTAAATAACGGTCCATTTAAAAAATGCTAAATATGATAATAAATATAATACAAATAAAAATAAATTAATAAATAATGACACACTTTCAGCCTTTTTCAAAAAAAAAATCTATAATATTTTAAGATTAATGACACACCTTTTGCCTTTTTAAAATAAAATAAAACCAATAATATTTCAAAAAAAAGGTACACCTTCGACCTTTTAAAAAATAAAAAAATCAATAATATTTCACAAAAATAAAGGCACATATTCGACCCTTTTAAAAATAAAAATGTTATTCACATACCTTAATTGATTGTGAAGAATATTGCACTGAAGAATATTTTTGAATACCCTAATCTTTTAATATCACCTGTATAAAACATATAACTAACGATTAATACATGTGATAGAAATATAACATTGAATACCCTAATTTAATACTTGTCATGGGCTTATCCTACTTGAAAATCCTCTAAAACTTAAATCTTGGGATGAAAAAAAATTTGAAAAGAATAGTGTTGAGCGTTGAACACAAAATATATATGACAAAGAATAGAAAAGAAAAAAAAATAAAGAAGTTAACAAT
Source organism: Cymbidium sinense (assembly GCA_021442155.1). Taxonomy (NCBI): domain Eukaryota; kingdom Viridiplantae; phylum Streptophyta; class Magnoliopsida; order Asparagales; family Orchidaceae; genus Cymbidium; species Cymbidium sinense. The sequence continues at coordinate 41,926,949 of CM038230.1, forward strand.
GGTAAAAAATAAATAAAAAAATAAAAATAAAAATAAAAAATAATAAAAAAAGAAGAAGAAGAAGTTAACAATGATTGTTATATTTGTTTCATCAATAGGATCTAATAAAAGCTTACATGCTTAATATGGATGAAGAAAATTACAAAGAAGCTATTGAATCATCTTACAAAGTTTCCTTACCTGGCGAAATTAGTAAGCTAGTTATATTTTCTATTGAAATTTTGATAATAATGTACGCGTACCCTTGTATTTTTTTGAATAAGGCCACCCTTGTTTTTGATGCATTTATTGTGCAAATTGTTGAGTTTATTAATAACCTGGATGCTTAAGATAGCTTGATTTCTGAAGCTTAACGTTTTTCATTCATGTTTTTGGATCCTTATATTTAATAAGTTTCCTTTTAAAAAGTATCATGCCACAGTTTTATCATTATGGCATTCTTAATTAGCTCTATAAACTCTCTGGTCACAAGTCAAGCATGGTTTATAGTGGTATATAAAATATCAATTTCATAATAATCCTACCGCCAACATAGAAAAAAATATTGACAATAATAACATTGATACCTAATTATTTGACAAAATATAAAACTAAAAGAATCGAGAAGACATAAATAACAATAATAAAAAAGAAAATAGGAAGAACATGGAGGAGACATTTCATTCACCTGTAAGCTTCGTGGCGGAGGCGGTCACGGACTACGATACTTGTGGAAGGATGAAAGTACAAGACTCGAGTGAGAACTCGTGGAGAGTGCGGCATGTGAAAAGTGCGAGAGAGGCGGAAAGAACTCGGGGAGCTGTGACTGCGAGAGAGGCCGAAGAGGGGAGTTGCGAAAATTGGAGAGAGGAGCGTGCGGCTGTGCAAAGGAGGCTCAGATCTTTTTTTGGGAGTATTAGGATAGATGGACAAAATTACCTTTTTGCCCACCCTCAACCAAAAAAAACGTGAGTCCGCCCTTGACCTTGCTCTAGATTTATATAAGGTTTGAATGCTTGTCTTGAACATAAAATTTGAAATGATATAGGAAATTCGTTCATCTTTTATGAGAAATGTATTTTGATTTTTTTTGTGCTTAATTTATTTGCAATTTCAATAAATATAATATTAAAATTAGTTATGATCTAGATATATCGGAAGAATTTTAAAGAAACAATTGGGAAAAATAAATAGAGCACTAACTAGCAATCTTTTTTCATTGTATAACAATATGGATGAGGGATATGAAATAATCGATAGTGGTTCAGGTGAAGATAGTTGTGATGATGAAATGAGCATGAAGCTATTGCTGAAGTAGAACCTAAAATTTTGTCATTTTTGGGGTAAAATGTTTTATTCTAGATGAGTTAATATAGGATATATTTTTTTGTAAGTAAGAGTCAGCTATAATGTGCGATAGGTAGGTGTTCAATTGTTAATATCGTAGAGTATAGGATTATCTACTCTAACAAAAAAAATAGTTAACTATTATATGTATTTATAGTGATTATCCAATTAGGTCATGAAAGTGACATTTGCATGCATCTTGTAAAAAATATTTAGTTGGAGCTTAAAGAATTTCAAGTATATCTCCGTGACACACTAACACACATCCAATTTTGAATAGTGGTCATCAACAATGCACATCAATATTTATTTTTCTTTTCGTACTCCTTAGCATATGCTAACAGTTAAATATTAAACTAAGAGAAATAATAGGATGTGTTGAAGTTAGGAAGAGTTTTATTGGTCCTTATTTATGTTTATGGATGTCATGTGTTTAGTCAAAAAAGAATTTGTTTATAAAATGTATAGGGGACCTTAAATTAGTTTCAGGATTATTTTAAGTATTTGTACCTTCAATTAGTAATTGGAGATATTATCGCCTAATATTGAGCTTAGATGACATATTTATTTTAGAACTTTGCTTACAGGTATTGCTATGGATGCTAATAATGCATTGTATTTGTTGGCATTTGTTGTAGCTAAGTCTAAGTGCATTGAGTCTTGTTGGTATTTTATGAAAGCAATGCGTGAAGTTTTTTCAAAAGTTGCATTATTTATGATCATCATGCTGGACTTGTACATGGTTGTAGAGATTTACTATAACGAGAAGCACATTGGTATTGTCTTAGACTTCTAAAATAAAATTTCAAGAAAGAAATTCGACAGATGGGAATCTCTGATGTATACTCGATGTGTTAAAAAAATATATTGGGTTGACAGTACTGATGATTTGATGATTATTTTAGCAATTATGATTGACATAAAAAATGTTATGTAAAAGGCATATGATTGATTAATTAATGCAGATGAATCTTGTGAAGTGGTCATTGGAGCAAAATGGTGGGAGAAAAAATGAAATCATTATCATAAATATTGTTGAATGCTTCAATTGGATTCTAAAGCATATAAGAGATCTTCCAATTTAAGCACTAATTTGTTTTATCTATTACAACATAGTTGTTCTATTCCTAAAGCAATCAAATAAAGTTGTCGAACTAGAAGCATCAAGTCAGCCCTTATTGACACTAAGGTTCTTAGCTGCTTATAAATGCATGAACACGAAGTAAGATGTTGTCTTCACCAACTTGTATAAAAAAATGATGTATATGCTCTGTCAATCATTCAAAATAGTGTTGACTAGGCAATGGATTGATAGTTGGTCTTGCTTGAGGAAACAAACATTTCACATGCCTGCGACAAGTTAGTCATGAATCTTTTGTTTCTCTATATTAGACTATAGAGAACTACAGGAGAACAAATGAGGACGACTTTCATATTATCCTAGATAAAAATTAATGGCGTAAGTATGATCAATATAGCGACATAGCTGAACTACTTCCACCAGCTTTTAGGAGGAGATAAAGCTCACATAGGACTAGAAGATACACAAACACAATAAATGAACTGAGATCATAAGTAATAGAATTTGTAGCATGTAGAAATCAATAGGTTGTAATAAATCAATTTGTTCTCTAAACCCCAAAAATATAATGTAATTAATTACAATTTTTCTTTTAAATATGCACATTCAATTTCTTAAGTATTTTATTAATGTTATTTAGCTTATGTTATAAAGCACATGACTAAAGGAGACAACAGAGATTAGTAGACAACAGATATTATCATTAGATTACTTTTAGACTATATTTTCTTTTCTGTTATTATTAAAATCGTTGTATCATGCCATAACTTTTTTATTATTTTATTGATAATAGATATGCTGCATTTTCTTCTAATTAATGCATATGTTATTTTTATTTTTGTAATAGTGAACATATTATTCCTCTCATATTTCAATATACAAATTTAGCATTCAAAATATTATAATTTATAAATGAAATTGATGTCATAACTATTTTCAATTAAACATATACAATTAGCTTTAAAAAAAATTACAATGATTTTTAAGTGAACATTTATTTTAACAAAAAAGATTTAACATACTTTAAAAAAATTACCTATTTTATGTATATATATGTACACACATCATAAAAATATATTTTTAGATTACATATACATATCTAAGATAACATTTAAAAAAAATTATATAAAAAATGTAATCTTTAATCAATATATCATTCATACAATAAATTAAATAAATTAATTTTAAAAGTAGATATTTCAATATATTGAATAAATTAAATTAACCAAAATAATTTATGAATAATTTTATATTTAATTTTTTCCACTCACTCAAATTACATAAAAAATCATTTTAGCAATATAAAAGAAATTATTTTGTACTCATCTTATTAAAAATTTAAAATTTTAACATATATTTCAATCAATTTTTAATCAACAAATCTTGATAAATTTTTTTCGGTTACATACTTACATCCTCTGCGTCTGACAAAAAAAACTTGGAATTTCCTATGGTTTGGGAAAAACCGAGCTTCCCTCTCCGTTTACTTCTCCATATTCACCAAACCCAGTTCAATATCGCTAACCTCAGGGCTATGACAGCAAGAGCCACCAATCATCTTTTCTCTGCTCAAACTCCTCTTCAAAGATTCCCCATTTAACCTCGCCGGCGATCTATCAACCTCAAACGGGGACGTAATTTCCTCCACTTGAGACGTACTCGATGTTAACGGCGACAAAGACAACTGGAACATCCCAGTCGACCGATCTGGAGTCGAAATAACCAGCATTCTCTCTTCCTGTAAACCTGACCTCACGATATCCAATGTTGCTGATTCCGATAGGTGAAGCCCATCTTCTCCGCCGACAGGGCAACGGCAAAGAGGGCAAGTAGAGTGGGAGTGAAACCACATGTCAATGCATTCAAGGTGGAAGCCATGGTTGCAATTTGGAAGCAGTCGAGCCTTTTCTCCGTCGTTGAGTTCACAGAGGCAAACGGCGCATTCGAGCCTTTCTTTGACATCATTTGAGTTGTAGATAGAGATGGGAAGATAGAGGAGGATGGAAGGGTTGAGGCCATGGCTGGGAATTGAGGCGTCATTGGCGGCGACGACGAAATGGGCGCGGCGGTGGGTTCTGGATCTTCCGATCCGGTAATAGCGGTTGTGGACGTAAAGGAATAGAATAAAGATGAGTAGGAGGAAGAAGAAGATTACTGCCAACATCATGGCTATGCTGGCTTGCTTGGCGGCTGTTGCCGAGCCATCGGTATTGCTGGAAGCTGAATTTCTGTCTCCCATCGACTAAATTTTCCGATTCTGAAAATAGCTGATTTTAAGAAAAGGGATGGGAACAAAATTGGGTTGTGGGATATGGATGGTGCCAGAATTTTGTTTTGGAATGAGGCTTGAAGCTGCGTTGCGAGGAATAGTAATACATTCGATTCTGGTGTTATATAGAGGAGAAAGATGACGAAAGCAAAGGGGGGAAAAAAAGTTGGCGAAGATGGAGTTTGTGCTGACTAGAAACGACTGCTTCAAAATTCTGTTCTTTTGTAGTTTATTCATATTCTGCGTGTTGTCTAAGCTGGGAGGATTTCAGGGGTTAGTTTTTGTTTTATTATTTATTATTGTTTGGAAGAAAGGAGCTGTAGCTCATAATCTCCTGTGCACGGGTGCAAACAAATAAATAAATACATTTTTTTTAAACAAAAGTTGACTTTACATGCATCGTACCATTTAAAATTAAACGAATATATTTACTATTTATTTTTAAAATAAATCCAAAAAATTAATTCATATCAAATTATCCTCTTTTTGACTATGAACTTTTATTTAAAATTTATGATTATAATATGATTCAAAGAAGTTTAAAATTTTATTTAATCTTATTTGAAACTTATTAAAACTCTATTCGAATTTTGAATAGGACTAGAACAACGTTTGAATCGAGTTTAAATATAATTTGAATATATTTCAAAGGAAATTCAAATATGATGCATATGTAGTTTATCTATACTAGATACAATAGAGTATATTTTAATAGCATTAAAACAATAATCTATAAGATTAATATTGCAAAGTACAATCATAATAATTGTAACATAATATTTTATAAAAAAGATATGATAGTGTGTGGTGAAAATATTTCCTCCTTCATCTATTCTTTTGAAGAGGATAAATGAAAACATAAATATACGCCTTTTGGTGGGTAAGTAGATCAGATGTTATTATGTGGGGTGATCGGGTAGCATTGAGGAGATGTGTATCTCGAAAGATAGAAGTCACCATATAATGTAACTAATTACCTTAATTGGGACTCCCCACTATGGGTCTTCATGTACTAGAGACTCTTCCCACTTTTCATGGAAAAGTAAAGCGGTTTATTTTAAAGCGGTTCGTTGGTTATGGAGGCAAGCTCATAGTTAATTACATCTTAGAATGAGATTTCTTAAGAATACTCTTGATTAAGGTAAATGATCATTGTCTCCAAAGATTTCAAAGGTTAGACTATCAATAAATTGGTTTATTTTGGAAGATCAAATATTATTGATCAAAGGAAGAGAGTTATTATCGAAACCAAATGGAGATAAGTAGGGGATGCTCATGATACTAGGAAACCTAGTGAGCATCCCAAACTATCCTATGGTTGGGCTTTACATTTTTGAAATTGAGGGGAATTATTTATTTGAGTTGAATTTTTCTTTGAAGTTTAGGGCTTATGATTCTATAATACAATGTTATGAAAATGCCTAAAAGGTGAGGATTTATGCTTATGGTCCATAGAAGAGAGAAGCAACCTCAGAACCTAAATCTAGGGAGCATTGACGAGGGACAAAAGCACGACCTAAATATAAGGCGAAAATGAGTATTTGATTTGCCTCCATAAGAGAGGACAACCCACCCAACTGCTTGGACTTACAAGTGTCTAGGGATGGTCGCCAACTAACTCCTCCTACGATTTTAAATTCATGTAGACAAGTCTTGTGTTTATGCAAGATAGCTAGGCTGTTATTTATTTTAGAAAAAGACTAAGTCTTTAAACTCACTCTCTAAGATACTAGATCATGTAAAGGCATAAAAAATAACCTAGATCTAATGCAAAATATATTACATTTGCTTTCATTTTTAGACAATCATTTGACTCAAACTTATAGGATTCATATGCCTAATGCATGAGAAATAAGATTATGGGCCAAAATCAGGGAGAAGGGGGAGATGTGTTTCCACCATGGCTCTCAAAGGTCAAACCAAGTTCTTTGGCAAAGTGGAAGCTCTCCAATCAAGAGTGAAATAATATGTTTTTATGCATGATGTTAGAAAAGAAATGTTCATCCAGCTAAGGGGTTGCTAATTTATTTATCTTGATTTTAACTTAGGCTTTAAATGAGGTTATGAGTTGTTTATTTTTTTTTTTTAATTTTTGAGTTGATTAATTTGGTAAAATATTTATTTTTCCCTAAGAGCCTAATCGTCATCCAGGCTATACATCATACAAGGAAGAAACTAGAAAAAGTATGTCATTTTCTAATGCACAAATTAAACAAAATATCAAATATTTTATAAAGCTAACGTAAAAGAATAAAAGGCTAAGTGTGGTCGAGCACCACCGCACATACCCTAAAAATAAATTAAGCAAGGATTCATGTTATAGTCTTCATTTCTTCATTTCTTCTTTCTTCTTTTGGTTCCTTCTATTGAATGGTTGGAATGTGGATACTCCAAAGGCTTCACATGGTACATAAGATGTGATTGTATAACCAATGCTTATCCTAATTCCCCATAACAATCATTCCAAAATTCTAATTGCAAAAGTACATGAAAAGGAAAAAAGTAAATCTAACTAAAATATGCAAAATAGAGATTAGGTAATAAACCACACATTCCCAAGAATGTATATAAAAATGGACTTAGCACCCACATGGGTAACCAAGACCTATTTTGGATTATGCTTAAAGGTATAAGCAATATGCACAACAAAAGCAGTTATATTTTTATTAAAGAGCCCCTTAAGCACAATCCCCTACAGAAGATAATGATTAGTCTAAATCATCCTACCATTCATTCTACGCACATACACCATAACATCCAGACACATCATAAAATAAAAGCAAACATCAAACCATTCACCGCCCTAACATAGGACTAGAAGTGGTGACTTAGCCTAATGTGTGTGCCATGTAATGTTTGTGTGGTGTGCGTAACTAGGCTTTAAAGTTAGAATTTTCTATGTGTGAAAATGTTCAACATAAAATGGTGGTCTCATTTAAGTTGTTTAGTTGATATGTGTTAATTTTATTTGATGATTTGATTTGGTTTGAATGAACTTACTTAATTACTAAAGGTTGTAAAGAGAGGTAAAGAGAATAGATCTTTTCTTTCCTTCCTACCTTAAGTGATTTCTAAGGTAGATTCATTAATGATTTTTGTTTGGTGGATATTTTATTATGTATTTTAATTAATCATAATTTTAGATTTTCTCTAAAGAAACCTATTAAAAAAAAGGTATTTTAAGATTAAGTAAAGTGAATTACTATCACAAAATACACAATATTTTATTTCTTTCCCACATGTGTATCATGCACATGAATGAATCCTAAGCATATCTATACATGTGATGCAAGTATTTAGCACACCTTAATAATGAATGCTAAGAGAGGTTGCTTACAAAAATTTGGAATGTTTCATGTATGCATGATTTTGTTAAGTAGAAGAGACTGATTCTTTATCCATTTTTCTCTTGAAGCATTTCTCCTCCAAAGCCTTCTAGAAATTGGAGGAACCTTCTGGAGTCCTCAAGGTTGTTCTCCATCTTTCTATAATTCTCTAAAAACTTTCCTCCTTGTGTATGGCTAAGAGAGCATAATGACCTCCCTCAATATAGCTCCGTGACATTATGCTTTCAATCAAGAGATCTTTCGTTCAAGTTCTTTTATATGTCTGTGTGAATTTGCCATTAAGTTGACTCAAAAATCTAAGAAAAAAATAATAAATAGATTCAAACATAATTTTTTCTGTTACATTCTATGTGCTTGATTTATAAAGTTTGAATATTTTATGCTTTTGAAAAAATTGAGCTTCCCTCTCTATTAACTTCAAAGATGTTTTAATGTGATCTTTCAAAGATGAACTCACAAATATCAAGAAACACTACTTCACTTTTCATCGAAATGTGATTTGGTGATCATAAGAATAAACATAGTACTATCCATCTAACTACATCTCTAAGTCTTTTTGAGCCACTCAAAAGATTATGGTTGTAGATGAGAAATTATCTCAAGTTTTAATCACTTGACTAAATTTAACAAGTTCAAATGTCTTCACACTTTTCAAGTCGAAGATTGCAATCATACCCCGTTATTTACTTAGACATGCAAAGTAAATAATTCATCACATCTATTCAAGTTGGTTGTCATCATTCTGAGCTTTGTCCCCTTCAACATATCCATCAAGAAAAGTCTTTAATTTGAACAGTTTACGAATTATAGTACTTGATTTTATGCAATAGTGATAGCCACCTTCTTGCCTTTCACATCTTTGAGGAACTTCCCTAAAAATAGTTCATATGTAGCTTTCAACACTTATCTTGATGTAAACTAAGCTATAAAAATGATCATAAATAACGTTATTTCTATCATAATATTGTACATAAATACTTTTATTAGAGCCCTTTTAATTTCACTTCTTCTCTATTACTTTATCTCATTTACATTATTCTCAGATAGAGGCTTATGATTCTTATTTTTATTCTTTATCTTGATCATTATAGCAAACATTCATTTTTAACCAAGCCTTTGATAAAGAAGATGATTAGCATCATTTGTGTGAAAATATTTATATGTTTAGTGCCTTTATTGTATTCATTTGGTATAAAAAATATATTATTTGTATATTTGTGTTGAAACAAAAAAAATCCACATATTTGAAGAAATGGAGAAAATCAAGGATGGCTTAGATGTTGCAAAAATAGCATCATGATCTTTGTAAGCAAGATTTTGGTCAAAGAATAATAAATGTAGCACTTAAGCGCTGGATGGGTCAGCAGTGTTGTGGCACTAAAATGAAGCACCAAGATAATAAAGATAGTTCCTAGACTCAAGATCAAGAGCACCATGGCACTAGGGACAAAGAAATTTGGCTTATAGAGACTCTTGGAGAAGCAATACAGTTCCCATATGCCACAAATTTAATGCTACAATGTCAAAAAATGTCAAATTTGAGCAAAAAGATAGTAAATCCAAAGATTATTGCACCACAAGTAGCACCACAACATTATATACCCGTGCCAAAGAGCTTCACCACTGGATGGATCAGTTTCAAGCGACTCCAGCAGATAGTTTGTATAGTTTCAAAAGTTATTTTGAGATGAGAAGTGGGACAATTGCCAATAGGATCTAATAACTATAAATAGTGATAGTTTTGCAATGTTAAAGTATTTTATGGCAAGTGTGTGAGAGTGAATGTGAGTAAGTGTGGCAGAACTTGGAGTCTAACACTCCAAGTTAAGAGAGAGAGAGAGAGAGAGAGAGAGAGAGAGAGCACTAATTATGTAGAAGACTTGGAGAAGAAGACATAAAATAGGATTTACATGGGGAATCGTTGAGCATTTCTACCATGATGCAAAAAAAAAAGACAATCAAAAATTGATTTAAAAGAATTTACTTAGTTCTCTGTTCCTTTTTTCTTTAGCTCACATGATTTTGTCCCTAGAATTCTTTTCTTTTAGAATGAGCAACTAAATACTATTTTGCTCAGGGGCAGAACCAACCTTTATTTTGAGGGTGGGCAAAAAATAATCTAAAAAAAATGAATTTAACAATGAATAACTCAAAAGGAAGACTTGTATTACATTATCATCAATTTATTGAAAAATATTTACAAACTTTTTAATCTATTTTGCATTGTCTGATAATATTGCATAATAACTTTATTGGGATTCAATTCAAATACTTATTTCTCAATATAAGATATAAGAAAATCATTGAGCCAATCATCACTCATTCGACTACACAATCGATATATAACAACCTTCATTGCAGAAAATGCTCTCTCTATTGTAGCTGTAGCAACTGGTAAAGTTAGTGTCAAAATAATAAGCCTATAAATTAAAGGATACACACCATCCTTCTTTGTCTTGACAAGCTGTTGAGTAAGATTAGGAATTTTATTTAAAGATGAGAAATCGTCATTACTATGCACATTGATAATATAAGTTGAAAGATGACGTTTAAAGACCACAAGCTCAATTGTAGAAAAATCTCTAGGATATAACTCTGCTAGCCGAATAAGTTTTTTCTTATCAAAAGCAAAGAATGAATCACTTGGATTTAAGCATGCCACACAAAGAAGTAACTCTATGCTTGCTTCAGAGAAACGATCATTCAACTCTTGAAGTTGCATATCAATTATAGTGTAGAATAACTCAACACAATAATGATGTAAATTTATCATTTATTCATCTCCTCGTATAGCTTGTCGGCGAGTTTTAAAGATATAATTCATATCTGGAATATCAATCTCAAAAACATTACAAAAAAGAGATACTTCATGTAATAAGGAACCCCGTCTATTATTTCTCATCATCTGTACTCGTTGCTTATATATTTGCACTAATTTCATTGCATTTTCAATATCTTAGTCTTTTCTTTGTAGAGATTGTGATAATTCATTTGTGATACCTAAGATATCAATCATCAAATGCATAGTGAATGCAAAATCAAAAGACTCCATTGCACTGATTTAAACACCAATTGACTGATGATCATGTACTCCATCCTCCTTTATTATCTCAAGCATTTCAAGCACAGATGCATACATTTTCATAAGACTAATTAAATTATAAAAATGTGAACTCCGATGAGTGTCACCAGCTCATTGTAGGTTAGTTTCTTGATTCAAACCACATCCACTAATTAAATATCCTATTTTTAGATGTAAAATAATCTTTTCATGTTGAATAGTTTTTAAAGCGTCACTTCTCTTACAAGAACTTCCAATTGTGTTTAGAATTCTTGAAGTGAACTGAAAAAGATGTTTCTCTTGCCAATGATTTTTTTGATACAACCACTAAGCATAATTGAAGTTGATGGACAAAACAATGAACATAAAATACCTGAGGATTATCATTAAGAATGGGCGCCTTCAAACCATTGAATTCACCTTGCATATTCGATGCCCCATCATAGCCGTGACCTCGTATCCTATGCAAGCTTAATGAATGTTTAGCTAGTATAGCTTCAAGAGCTGTCTTAAGTGCAATTGCAGTTGTTGAAGAAACATATTTAATGCCAATAAATCTTTCAACGACTTGACCTTTTTTATCAACATATCTCACAGTAGTAGCTAATTGTTCCTTTGTTGATACATCACGAGATTCATCCACAATAATAGAAACGTAAGAATCACCGATATCTTTGATGATTGAAACTAAAGTCTCAGATGATGTAGCTTGACAAAGTTATTTTTGTACCTTTGGTAAAGTCAATTGTAGTTTTGTGCTAGCATTTTCAAATGTAACCTTTTTAATTTCTTCATTATGATTTGCAAGAAAATGAAATAATTTTAAATAATTTTCTTAGTTAACTGAATTAGAAGATTCATCGTGACCACGAAATGATAATCTCTGTAGCAAAAAAAAATCTAACACAATCAACTGTCGTTGTCAACATTATCCTATACTCCTTTTTGTTTCTCTCATCTTTAGTCAATCACATAGTAGGGATACTTTGTGTTTGAGGCTTCATTAGATCTTCACAGTTTTGTCTTGCTCTATTATAAGCACTATTGTGTTCACCAACGTAAGCTAAAAACTTTTCTTTTCTTTTCCAATTTTTAAATCCTTCTCTAACAAATGAATCTCCACCTCCTTGATTTATAGTAACTTGTTCTTGAGGCTTAAATAAATAATAATATAAACAATATGCAACATCTTTTTGTATGTTATATTCTAACTAATAAGGATATTCCTCAAACCATTTTGAATTAAATCTTCGTGCAACATTGTCTATCATTGTTTGAGAAAAATTATGATTTTTGGGCTGATATGGTCCTTTTACTAAATATGCTCTACGTATTTATCTCTATCATTAACATCATAACTCTAAATCGGCGGACGAAGCTCAGGATCAGCCGAAAGATTATCGATATCGAGATCAACTCGTTCTTTCTCTTTAAATAACGATCCATTTAGAAAATCCTAAATATGATAGTAAATATAATGCAAATGAAAATAAATCAATAAATAATGACACACTTTCAGCCTTTTTAAAAAAAAAAACCTATAATATTTCAAGATTAATGGCATACCTTCTGCTTTTTTAAAATAAAACTAAATCAATAATATTTCAAAAAGAGAGGCACACCTTCAACCTTTTAAAAAATAAAAATAAATCAATAATATTTCACAAAATAAAGGCACATATTCGACCTTTTTAAAAATAAAAATGTTATTCACATACCTTAATTGATTGTGAAGAATGTTGCACTGAAGAATATTTTTGAATATCCTAATCTTTTAATATCAACTGCATAAAACATATAACTAACGATTAATACATATGATAAAAATATAACATTGAATACCCTAATCTAATGCTTGTCATGGGCTTATCCTACTTGAAAATCCTCTAAAACTTAAATCTTGGGATGAAAATTTTTTTGAAAAGAATAATGTTGAGTGTTGAACACAAAATGTATATGACAAAGAACAAAAAAAATAAAAAAAAAATAAAATAAAGAAGTTAACAATGGTTGTTATATTTGTTTCGATCTAATAAAAGCTTACATGCTTAATATGGATGAAGAAAATTACAAAGAAGCTATTGAATCATCATACAAAGTTTCCTTACTTGGCGGAATTAGTAAGCTAGTTATATTTTCTATTGAAATTTTGATAATAATGTACGTGTTCCTTTGTATTTTTTTGAATAAGGCCACCCTTGTTTTTGATGCATTTATTGTGCAAATTATTGAGTTTATTAATAACTTGGATGCTTAAGATAGCTTGATTTTTGAAGCTTAACGTTTTTCATTCATGTTTTTGGATCCTTATATTTACTAAGTTCCTTTTAAAAGTATCATGCTACAGTTTTATCATTGTGGCATTCTTAATTAGCTCTATAAACTCTCTGGTCACAAGTCAAGCATGGTTTATCGTGGTATATAAAATATCAATTTCATAATAATCCTAGAGCCAACATAGAAAAAAAAATTGACAATAATAACATTGATACCTAATTACTTGATAAAATATAAAACTAAAAGAATCGAGAAGACATAAATTACAATAATAAAAAAGAAAAAAGGAAGAATATGGAGGAGACATTTCATTCACCTGTAAACTTATGGCGAGGCGGTGAACTCGTTTATTACTGTGGAAGGTGAAAGTACAAGACTGAGTGAGAACTTCGTGGAAGTGACATGTGAAAAGTCAAAAGAGGCGGAGAGAACTCAGAGCTGTGCGAGTGGCGAAGGGGAGTTAAAATTGGAGAGAGAGGAGCGTGCGGCTATGCAAAGGAATCTCAGATCTCTTTTTGGGACTATTAGGATTGATGGGCAAAATTACCTTTTTGCCCACCCTTATATTAAAATTGAGAGTGGGCAACAGCCAAACATGAGTCCGCCCTTGATCGTGCTCTAGATTTATATAAGGTTTGAATGCTTGTCTAGTATTGAACATGAAATTTGAAATGATATAGGAAATTCATTCATCTTTTATGAGAAATGTGTTTTGATTTTTCTTGTGCTTAATTTATTTGCAATTTGAATAAATATAATATTAAAATTAGTTATGATCTAGATATATCGGAAGAGTTTTAAAGAAACAGTTGGGAAAAATAAATAGAGCACTAACTAGCAACTTAGGATTTTGCTACTTTTAAGATCTGCAATCATTTAAAGAGAGATTTGGAGAACACAGCCAATCAAATTTTAATTTAAACTAAATTGATAGCAAATTAAAGAGATTAGTTTGATTATATTGATCTAGGAATATACTATATAGCATTTTTGTTCTTAACTGACGCTAACATATCTTTAAACTAATTCAAATGTTAAATTTGAACTAGATAGACTTCAAAATTTAACAAATTCAAAGTACTTCTTTAAAATATAATATAAAAATTAAATATGCAAGGTTACAATTAGATCTTAGTTAATTTTAATAATCTTGATCAATTGGATAAAAATTAAAACATAGAAATATTAGTACTTAACTAAAATTAAATTTTAATATACTCAATCCTCATGTGAATGATACTCTACTCATCACTTTATTACTTGATTCGACATATATACTTGCGTATATGATAGATATAAATAGCCCATTAGAAGAGGAGCTAATTAGAAATTGTTTAGTGCATTCATGATTTGTAAAATATTAACACAAAAACACTTCATTTAGTAATGCACTTATCGTTAGTGTTTGTCTCGTAAACTTAATAGTGTAATCTTAAGCACTATTAATTTATCATTGGCGTGACTCATATACATATACATGTGAGTCAAGCTTACTCATGAAGATGCCCGAGCTCAACTAGATAAATGACTTGTGAGCAAAGTTTGAGAAGCTAGCAGGCCAAGCATGAGCTAACATTGGCTTAAAACATTATCTCATGAGCTAACTCATTTAAAAATTTAATATAAAATGTACTTAAAATATATTAGGATTTAATAGTTTAACTCTAAAATTATTAAAGATGTTTTGATATTATCCCTTTCTTATATAAAGTAATTTCTTATTATTTTTTAAATTTCTAATTCTTTTAATTATCTTATTTAATAACTATTTGAATTAGAGTCATTTTATCTTTCCATAACAAATGAGCTAACTCAAACTCATAGAAGAAAGTTTAAGCTCCTTGAACTTGATTAATTAATCAAGTTAAGCTCTAGCCATTGGTGACTTAGGCTTACCTCAACTCATTTATGCTCTTGAACCTATGTGATTCTGTTCTTTTTTTTCTAGACATTCCATAAGATAAAACTCCTAACAATATAGCTTTGTGAACTAGCCTTAAGTGATATCTTAATGCCCATAATAAAGATGAGCATTACACTAATTTAAAGTGCACTTGTTGAGCTTCTGTCATAGTTTTTGTCTCGAAAGAATGCTCATAAAGAGCGAAGAAGGTTTTCAGCTAATCTATCTTCGCATACAACAACTTTATATTAATTGCTCTATCAAAGGTAGTGATGTCAATCTTCATCTCTACCATAAATGATTAGTGTTTCCAATTAAAAAAAAAAAGGCTTAGCATTTTCATATTATGAGTCATATTCTTGCATTGAAAAACTCTTATTGGTTTCTCAAAATCATAATAATAAGATCTTTTTGAATTTTTTTGAGGTTCCAAATTGTGCACCGAAGTATGCATACTCAACATCTCTATTATCAGAATCACCAAGTTATTGGAGGTTTCTTGTCGTTAGTTGACATGTGGGCTACCTTATTAAGGTTGTTTCTAGTAGTAAAATATGCTTCTTGGATCTTCTTATATGCACTCTTCAACATTATTCATCATAATTTCTTTTTAAACTTTACACTATAATATCAATTTTTTGATATTTTAGTTAACATATTAAAAAGTGGAATGTTAAAAAAAGTTGTGGAAACTATACTAGATTTTTTTTTTTTTTGAAAAATAGGTATAATTGCCTCAAGATTATCCATTTTCCCCACCACCTACACAAATTGGAATTCCATGGTGTTGAAAATCACCACTAAGAAGGCAATTTGGGTTTTATTTTTTTTGTAATTTCGAAGCTAATTGTTGACTAGCTGTTATGCTTAGTTTAGACCTTAGAAATCCCCCCAAACCACCTCCAAACTTCAATTCTTCTTCTCTAAACCTTCTTTCTTCTCTAAACTTTCTTTATTCTTCTCCGCTTCTTTATTCTCTCGAAGCAAGTTTTTTGGTAACTATTAAGGTAAATAATGTGTTAGATTTTGCCATGTGAAGTTTCTAAATCATGTGCGAATTGACATTTCTAAGGAAAATTAGTGGACCTTCGCTTTCAAAATTGATTAGTTATACTTCTTAAAAATTTTAATTGCAATTTGGTTTTTGCATGTTATAGAAATTTTTTTTAGATTTGTTATCTTTATGTTTGGCTTTATTTTTATTTAATTTATTTAATTTCTTTCTATTAAGAAATTATTTTTTGAATTCATTAATTGATATTTAAATTAATTGTACATATTTTTAAGAAAACCTATAATGAATTAATATTTTAATTAAAATAATTTAGTCATAAATTTAATTTTCAACTAAATCAAAAAAAAATAAAATTCAATGCTCTAATTAGGTTCTAGGAGATATTAAGAATTAATATATTAAGAACATTGATTATGGCAATGAAAATTCTGATATGTTTCTAATTAGGCTAAATAAATAGTTCAATGTTAATTAATTTTACTAACCAGTAGTCCATCAATTATTTAAAAGTAAATTACTATAATTACACTCACTTATTCACTTATATATGTAATATAAGTTAGACTTGCTCTACTTTTTAAACAATTTATATATACGTTCAACATTATTGCTGCAGAAAAATGGGTCAATCATTTGCTTAGTTAATGATTACATTCAAAGGGCATCAAACTCTATCAGATGAATTAGTGCCTAACTATGTGGGAGGCAAAAGTCATTTGATTGCAATCTAAGCACAAAATAATTTGCTAGAATTAAAAAACACAATTATTGGTGCATTGAAGTATGGTACTGGGTGCTACATTACAAAGCTAATATGTCAAGTTCTGATAGAAGAAGGCTTCATTGTAATTAATATCGATGATGATGTAGTGTGGTAGCTACCACCAAAATCCATCTTATTTATATTAAGATTATTCCTTTGCAAGTTGGTGTATCAAATGTTGACTACTTTACATTTTAACCATCATCACTACTCTATATGATCAATAAGTTCATCTCCTTTCATGTGTCTTCTTATGTGTTTCTCTGCCACTTTTTTGTCTTTCCTAATATGTTTAAAACACTTTTAAGACTTTGAGCAATATAGAACCCAATAAAGTAGGTACTTCTTTGCATGATTAATTTCAACCTAATAATGTTGGTCTTCATTTAGCTCATATGGATGAGGGATATGAAATAATCGATAGTGGTTCAGGTGAAGATAGTTGTGATGATGAAATGAGCATGAAGCTATTGCTGAAGTAGAACCTAAAATTTTGTCATTTTTGGGGGATGATCTGATATGAGAACTCGCATTCTTAAGTTGTAATCAACTAGCTATATGATATTTAATAAAAATTAAACTCAATACTATCATAGTTTAGGATCTACTTGAGCACTATCATAATACATATGAATGAGTGCTTTGATGATCTACTTGAGCACTTAACATCAATCTTAAAAGGTTTTATTCTAGATGAGCTAATATAGGATATATCTTTTTGTAAGTAAGAGTCAGCTATAATGTGCGATAGGTAGGTGTTCAATTGTTAATATCGTAGAGTATAGGATTATCTACTCTAACAAAAAAAAATAGTTAACTATTATTTGTATTTATAGTGATTATCCGATTAGGTCATGAAAGTGACATTTGCATGCATCTTGTAAAAAATATTTAGTTGGAGCTCAAAGAATTTCAAGTATATCTGCGTGACACACTAATACACATCCAATTTTGAATAGTGGTCATCAACAATGCACATCAATATTTATTTTTCTTTTTCATACTGTAGCATATATGCAGTTAAATATTAAACTAAGAGAAATAATAGGATGTGTTGAAGTTAGGAAGAGTTTTATTGGTCCTTATTTATGTTTATGGATGTCATGTGTTTAGTCGAAAAAGTGTTTGTTTATAAAATGTATAGTGGACGTTAAATCAGTTTCAGGATTATTTAAAGTATTTGTACATTCAATTAGTAATTGGAGATATTATCGCCTAAAATTGAGCTTAGATGGCATATTTATTTTAGAACTTTGCTTACAACTATTGCTATGGATGCTAATAATGCATTGTATTTGTTGGCATTTGTTGTAGCTAAGTCTAAGTGCATTGAGTCTTGTTGGTAGTTTATGAAAGCAATGCGTGAAGTTTTTTCAAAAGTTGCATTATTTATGATCATCATGCTGGACTTGTACATGGCTGTAGAGATTTACTATAACGAGAAGCACATTGGTATTGTCTTAGACTTCTAAAATAAAATTTTAAGAAAGAAATTCGACAGATGGGAATCTCTGATGTATACTCGATGTGTTAAAAAAAATATATTGGGTTGACAGTGCTGATGATTTGATGATTTTTTTAGCAATTATGATTGACATAAAAAATGTTATGTAAAAGGCGTATGATTGATTAATTAATGCAGAGGAATCTTGTGAAGTGGTCATTGGTGCAAAATGGTGGGAGAAAAAAATGAAATCATTATCAGAAACATTATTGAATGCTTCAATTGGATTCTAAAGCATATAAGAGATCTTCCAATTTAAGCACTAATTTGTTTTATGTATTACAACATAGTTGTTCTATTCCTAAAGCGATCAAATAAAGTTATTGAACTAGAAGCATCAAGTCAGCCCTTATTGACACTAAGGTTGTTAGCTGCTTATAAATGCATGAACACGAAGTAAGATCTTGCCTTCACCAACTTGTATAAAAAAATGATGTATATGTTCTGTCAACCCTTCAAAATACTGTTGATTAGGCAATGGATTCATAGTTGGTCTTGCTTGAGGAAACAAACATTTCACATGCTTGCGACAAGTTAGTCATGAATCTTTATTTTCTATATATTACACGTAGAGAACTACGGGAGAACAAATGAGGATGACTTTCATATTATCCTAGATAAAAATTAATGGCATAAGTATGATCAACATAGTGTCATAGCTGAACTACTTCCACCAGCTTTTAGGAGGAGATAAAGCTGACATAGGACTAGAAGATACACAAACACAATAAATGAACTGAGATCATAAGTAATAGAATTTGTAGCATGTAGAAATCAATAGGGTAATAAATCAATTTGTTAAACAAAAAAATATAATGTAATTAATAACATTTTTTTTTAAATATGCACATTCAATTTCTTAAGTATTTTATTAATGCTATTTATCTTATGTTGTAAAGCACATGACTAAAGGTGACAACTGAGATTAGTAGACAACAGATATTATCATTAGACTACTTTTAGACTATATTTTCTTTTCTGTTATTATTAAAATTGTTGTATCATACCATAACTTTCTTATTATTTTATTGATAGTAGATATGCTGCATTTTCTTCTAATTAATGCATATGTTATTTTTATTTTTGTGATAGTGAACATATTATTCCTCTCATATTTCAATATACAAATTTAGCATTCAAAATATTATAATTTATAAATGAAATTGATGTCATATATATTTTCAATTAAACATATACAATTAGCTTTAAGAAAAATTACAATGATTTTTAAGTGAACATTTATTTTAACAAAAAAGATTTCACACACTTTAAAAAAATTACCTATTTTATGTATATATGTACACACATCATAAAAATATATTTTTAGATTACATATACATATCTAAAATAACATTTAAAAAAAATTATATAAAAAATGTTATCTTTAATCAATATATCATTCATACAATAAATTAATTTTAAAAGTAGATATTTCAATATATTGAATAAATTAAATTAACCAAAATAATTTATGAATAATTTTATATTTAATTTTTTCCACTCACTCAAATTACATAAAAAATCATTTTAGCAATATAAAAGAAATTATTTTGTACTCATCTTAAAAAAAATTTAAAATTTTAACATATATTTCAATCAATTTTTAATCAACAAATCTTGATAAATTTTTTCCGTTACATACTTACGTCCTCTGCGTCTGACAAAAAAACTTGGAATTTCCTATGGTTTGGGAAAAACCGAGCTTCCCTCTCCGTTTACTTCTCCATATTCCACCAAACCCAGTTTAATATCGCTAACCTCAGGGCTATGACAGCAAGAACCACCAATCATCTTTTCTCTGCTCAAACTCTTCTTCAAAGATCCCCCATTTAACCTCGCCGGCGATCTACCAACCTCAAACGGGGACGTAATTTCCTCCACTTGAGACGTACTCGATGTTAACGGCGACAAAGACAACTGGAACATCCCAGTCGACCGATCTGGAGTCGAAATAACCAGCATTCTCTCTTCCTGTAAACCTGACCTCACGATATCCAATGTTGCTGATTCCGATAGGTGAAGCCCATCTTCTCCGCCTACAGGGCAACGGCAAAGAGGGCAAGTAGAGTGGGAGTGAAACCACATGTCAATGCATTCAAGGTGGAAGCCATGGTTGCAATTTGGAAGCAGTCGAGCCTTTTCTCCGTCGTTGAGTTCACAGAGGCAAACGGCGCATTCGAGCCTTTCTTTGACATCATTTGAGTGGTAGATAGAGATGGGAAGATAGAGGAGGATGGAAGGTGATATGGCTCTCAAAATATGACTAGTCAAAGCACAAATCTTGATGTCGAAAGCGATATGATTTTGAGAGCGAGATCAGTGCTTAAATATATCATTGGAATCTTTGGGACATCAATTAAATCCCAAAACAGCTCTCAAATATGGAGTATAATCAAATCGTCTCGACGGTGGATCTAACGAGCCTATGATCTCGTAATTAGACTTCATTTGGGCATCCAAATGCTCAAAATACATCAAATGATTGAAGGATTCATCGAGCCCGTTCGATCGAGGGGTGGTGCAGGCTTTACGTGAATTTACAATACCCTCCTCCATCTATAAATAGACCTTCATTCCTCACATGAAGGGAGGCCAAGTGAAGGAAGAGTGAAGAGGAGAAACAAGTGAAGAAGAGAGCCAGCTCGGCCGGTTCACCACGGCCACCTGATCCACAGCGTCAATCCAAACAAGGAAGAAGAGGAAGAGTCAAGCAAGGAAGAAAGAGCGAAGAAGAAGAAGAGTCAAGGAAGGAAGAAAAGGAAGAGTCAGAGCGAGGAAGAAGAGGAAAAGCCAGTGAGGAGGAAGAGAGAGCTCGAAGCAGAAGATCCTCAAGCAAGATCGCACAAGCAAGATTGCACTCGCTGCCATCAACCATCGCCACCGGTCCGTCGTCACTAATTGTACCCCTATTCAGGAAGTTACCATCTCCATTAATTATGATTACAACGATCATTGTTACAGTTGTTATTCTCTCTCTATACGTAATCTGTTGCTCGGGAAGATTTTGTACTCAACAGATACATAGTGGAAGCTTTTCTTGGGCTAGGCCCGTGGTTTTCCCCTCTTTTGAGGTTTTCCACGTTAAAATGCAGGTGTCTCATGTTCTCTTTAATTACGTGTGTGTCTTTGGACTAATCAACAAGGCATAAATTTTTACTCTCTGCTGGTTTTCAAGACATGGGTTTGGCGTCTGTGGAAGTTGATTCCCATTATTTCATCTTGTATGGCAATCAAGTTTTCCAATAAGATCAAAACCACCATCGAGGTGGAGCATTCAAAGCTTTTAAGAGCATGGCGAAGAATGAAGATTCATCAAACTTTGTTCCTTGATTACGGGGCGGGGCAACTCTTAATCTCAAAAGATAAGCAAGTCGACCAATGAAAAGGCAAAGATCAATAGTCAACTCGGCTACAAGCTCTCAACCGACCTCTTCCCATGCGGGTTGCGTCGTGGTAAACACCCGACTAACCCGGGATAGGTCAAAGCGTCCTTGGTGGACTTCGCGACCTCTTCCATACGGGTTGCGTCATCGGTAAATACTCGACTAACAGAATAGGTCAAAAGCGTCCTTGGTGGACTTCTGCGATCTCTTTCCACGGGTTAACGTCATCGAGTAAACACCGACACAACGGAAGGTCAAAGCGTCCTTGGTGGACTTCGCGACCTCTTCCATGCGGGTTGCGTCATCGAGTAAACACTCGACTAACCGGATAGGTCAAAGCGTCCTTGGTGGACTTCTTGCGATCTCTTCCATGCGGGTTAATGTCATCGAGCAAAGCTCGACAAACAACCGAGAAAGGTCAAAGCGTCCTTGGTGGACTTCATCTCTTCATGCGGGTTAATGTCATCGAGCAAAGCTTCGACAAACAATCCGGGAAGGTCAAAGCGTCCCTTGGTGGACTTCTGCGATCTCTCTCTTCCATACGGGTTAATGTCATCGAGCAAAAGCTCGACAAACAACCCAGAAAGGTCAAACTTTGTACTCGCCGAGGTTAATGTCGTGGATAACTTCTCGAACAACCTCGGATGGGTCAAAATCCTCATCGTCGCCGGTCACCGCATCTACCATCGTCGGTCCGGCATCGCCGGCAATCTCGCCGGTCATCACCATTGCCGGTCATCGCGATTACCGGCGTCGGTACCGTCGACAACCATTACGATTCTGCCGACCGCACTGGCCGCCAACTATAGCGGTCCGGCTTACTTCGTGCGTCGCCGGCCTGCTTATCGCTGGCAATCTTAGCGGTCATCACTATTGTCGCCCATTATGGGCTGCGTCGCCGGTCGCTTGCCCACCATCGCCGGCAATCTTCGCCGGTCATCGCCATTATCATCGGTCATCCGTGACTAATCGACGCCCGGTCGCCCACGTCGACTTACCGGTTCAATTTGACCTCTTCCATGCGGGTTAACGTCATCGAGTAAAACTCGACTAACAACCGGATAGTCACGTCGTGGTGGACTTCCGCGACCTCTTCCATACGGTTAACGCCATCGGTAAAACTCGACTAACAACCGTGAAAGGTCAAAGGTCCTGGTGGACTTCGCGGCCTCTTCCATACGGGTTAATGTCATCGAGCAAAACTCGACAAACAACTCGGGAAAGGTCAAAAGGTCCTTGGTGGACTTCCCGGCCTCTTCCATACAGTTAGCGTCGGCGAATAATATTCACCAATAACCTAGAAAGGTCAACACTTTGTACCTCACCGAGTTAACGTCATCGGGTAACACCCTGACAAACAACCTCGGATAGGTCAAAAATCCTCAGCGGATTCAATTCGACCTCTTCCATACAGGTTAACGTCATCGGGTAACACTCTGACAAATAACCTCGGACGGGTCAAAAATCCTCAGCGGATTCAATTCGACCTCTTCCATACAGGTTAACGTCATCGGGTCACACCCTGACAAACAACCTCGGATAGGTCAAAGATCCTCGTCGGCCGCCAACCACCGCCGTGCCGCGCTGCCGTACCCCGTCGGCCAACCACTGCCGGTCACTTGCCTCAATCCGGGAGGAAACCGGCCACACGTAGTGGGCCTTGATCGCCTCTAACCCGGCGATCCGACGGGACGATCGCCGGACGAGGCGGAAACGAACCACGGCGTCTGGCTGATCGCCTCTAACCGGGCGATGACGGGGCGATGCGCCGGGGCGGGAAGGAACCACGCATCGCCTTGATCGCCTCAACCCGGGCGATCCGACGAGGCCGGGGACGGGCGGAACCCACGACGTCTGGTGGCCTTGATCGCCTCCAACCGTGGCGATCCGACGGGACCAGAACGGGCGAGGGAAACCGGAACCATGACGTCTGCGTGGGCCTTGATCGCCTCTAACCGACGATCAGCGGGGCAAGCCGGGCGGGGAACGGAACCACGACATACCGTGGGCCTTGATCGCCTCTAACCAGGATCCGAGGCGAGCGAGGAACCGGAACCACGACGCCGTGGGCCTTGATCGCCTCCCCGATCCACGGGACGATCGGACGAGGCGGAAACCGGAACCGACGTCCGTGAGCGACCGCCTCTAACCCGGGATCCGGGACGATACGGGAGGTCGGAAAGCTGGAACCACGACGTAGTGGGCCCTCGCCTCTAACGAACGATCGACGGGGCGATCGCCGAGGAGGTCGCCGGAACGACGTACGGGCCTTGATCGCCTCTAACCCGGACGGTCCGGCGTGTGAACCGGAACCAGCGTATCAGTGGGCCTTGATCGCCGCTTAACGACGGTCGCGTGGCGTGCGGAAACCCGGCGGCTTGATCACGCTCTTCCCAGACGGTCACATGGCGTGGCCGGAACCACGCGATACCGTGGGCCTTGATCGCCTCTAACCGACGGTCCGGCGTGGCGTCGCCCATGGCGTATCCGGGCCTTGATCGCCTCTAACGGACGGTCCGGCGTGGCGGTAACCAAACCACGGCATTATACCGTGGGCCTTGATCGCCTCAACGACGGTCCGCGTGGTCGGTAAACCGGAACCATGGCGATACCGTGGGCCTTGATCGCCTCTAACCCGGACGGTCCGGCGTGGCGGTAAACCACGGCGTATACCGTGGGCCTTGATCGCCTCTAACGGACGGTCCCGGTGGCGTGCGGAAACGGATTATCGTGGGCCTTGATCGCCTCTAACGGACGGTCCGGCGTGGCGTCGCCGGAACCACGGTATCACCGTGGGCGCGATCGCCTCTAACGGACGGTCGATGTGGCGACGGAACGGCTATCGATGGGCCTTGATCTAACCGACGTGGCGTGGGTAAATCGAACGGTATACCGTGGGCCTTGATCGCCTCCAACCGACGGTCCGGCGTGGCGGTCTGAACCATGGCATTATCAGTGGGCCTTGATCGCCTCCACCGGACGGTCCGGCGTGGTGAACCGGCTCGGCGTATACCGTGGGCCTTGATCGCCTCTAACGGACGGTCCGGCGTGGCCGTGGCCGGAAACCACGGCGTATCGGTGGCGCGATCGCCTCTAACCGGACGGTCGGCGTGGCCGTGCGAACGACGGATATCGTGGGCCTTGATCGCTCTAACCCGGACGGTCCGGCCGGGTAAACTGTAACCACGGCGTATCTGGTTGGCCTTGATCGCCTCCTTGATCGCTCATCGCCTCAACGCTCTTGATCGCTTCCTGATTGTTTCTAAAGGACCCTCACTCAAGAAGAAAGGAAGGGGAAAGGTGTGTCTCCCCTCACCCAGTATTTATAACCCGGGGCAAAGGGTAAAATCTCTCAAAAAATAGCTCAAAACGGCTCAAAACGGCCGCAAAATGTCTCAAAAAACGTCTCAAAACATGGCTCAAAAGCGGCACAAAACGGCTCAAAAAACGGCTCAAAAAATGCTCAAAACCCTTCAAATTCTCGGTAGGGCAAGGCATGGGCGCCCAGACATATGAGCATGTGATAGCAGACCGGATGTGAACTCGCATGACCGGCGGACATGTGTCGCTGACCCGGACCGTCAGCGACCGACATCAGCGTGACGGACCGTCAGCAGCGACCGATCGCTGACCCGGATCGTCAGGGCGTCGCGACCAGCCGTCAGCGACGGCATCAGCAGCGACCAACCCGACGACTAACCCATGACACTAATTGACCCAGCGGACGACCGCTGACCGACCGTCGCGCGGGCTATGAACGGTTGGCCAGCAGCAGCCGCCGCGCCAGCCGACCGAACGAGACGTAGCGCCCGGCGCCCCAGGGCGCCCGGTCCCGAACGCTCGAAACTTCGAGTATCCAAATAGCTCCATAACCTCAAAATCTCATGCGGCTACTGGATCTTATTCCATAATCATAATTTTGTATTTTTATGATGGTTTATTCTCTCAAAATATATGATTCATGGGCGCGCGTTCGTTGAAGAATTCGTTATTTTCGAGCATTTGACGATATTTTGGATGATTAAGCTAATGTCAAAAATAAACCGATATGGCTCTCAAAATATGACTAGTCAAAGCACAAATCTTGATGTCAGCGATATGATTTTGAGTCAAAACCGATCGAGATCAAGCACTTAAAATATCATTGGAATCTTTGGGACATCAATTAAATCCCAAAACAGCTCAAATATGGAGTATTTATAATCAAATCGAAGCGTCTCGACGATCTAACGAGCCTAAGATCGTAATTCGACTTTATTTGGGCATCCAAATGCTCAAAATACATCAAATGATTGAAGGATTCATCCTGGCCGTTCGATCGAGGGAGTGTGCGCTTTACATGAATTTATAATACCTCCTCCCATCTATAAATAGACCTTCATTCCTCACATGAAGGGAGGCCAAGGAAGGAAGAGCAAGTGAAGAGGAGGCAACAAGTGAAGAAGAGGAGCCACGGCGTGTCAACCACCAGCCACGCCGATCCTCCTGCCATCAATCGCAAGCAAGGAAGAAGAGGAAGAGTCCAAGCAAGGAAGAAGAGGAAGAGCCCGAGCAAGGAAGAAGAAGAAGAGTCCAAGCAAGGAAGAAAAGGAAGAGTCCAAGCGAGGAAGAAGAGGAAAAGCCCAAGTGAGGAGGAAGAGAGAGCTCTGAAGCTTGAAGATCCTCCAAGCAAGATCGCACCCCAAGCAAGATTGCACTCTCGCTCGGCGGCCATCAACCATCGCCACCAACCACTAACTAATTGTACCCTGTTCTAGATTACCACTCTTCATACAATTACTACGATCATTGTTACATAGTTGTTATTCCTCTCTATGCAGAATCCTGTTATCGAAGATTTTGTACTCAAACAGATACATAGTGGAAGCTTTTCTTGGGCTAGGCCGTGGTTTTTCCCTCTTTTGAGGTTTTCCACGTTAAAAATTAAGTGTCTCATGTTCGTCTTTAATTACGTGTGTCTTTGGACTAATCAACAAGGCTAAGGCATAAATTTTACTCTACCAGAACGGTTTTCCAAAGACGCATGTAAGGGTTGAGGCCATGGTGGAATTGAGGCGTCATTGGCGGCGGCGAAATAAATGGGCGGTGGGTTCTGATCTTCCGATCCAGTAATAGCGTGTAAACGTAAAGGAATAGAATAAGGATGACTAGGAGGAAGAAGAAGATTCGTCAACATGGCTATCTTGGCGGCTTCGGTATTCTAGAACCATCGGTCTTTGGAAATTTGAATTCGTCCCATCGACGAAATTTTCCGATTCGAAAATAGTGATTTTGAGAAATGGGTTGGGAACAAAATTGATTGTGGGATATGGATGATGCCGAATTTTGTTTTGGAATGAGGCTTGAAGCTGCGTTGCAGGAATAGTAATACATTCAATCTGGTGTTATATAGAGGAGAATGATGACAAGCAAAGAGGAAAAAAAGATGGCGAAGATGGAGTTTGTCGACTAGAAAAGACCGCTTCAAAATTCTTTCTTTCAGAGTTTATTCATCTTCTGCGTGTTGTCTAAGGTGGGAGGATTTCAGGGTTTAGTTTTTGTTATATTATTTATTATTGTTTGGAAGAAAGGAGCTGTATGTTACGGGGAAACTTTTCCCAAGTAACCCGTGCGGCCTTAGCGCTCTTTCCTGTCGCTAAGTCAGTCTAACTTTCACAATGCAAGATAAGAACACTGAAAACTGTCTTGGAGAAGAGAGGTTAGAGTAAAGAAAATACTTTACTAAGCAAAGAAACTCTTACAATACAAGTTGCTTGAAAACTCTTGGATGATCCAAATGGGAGGGGAGGTCCCCTATTTATAGTCCTTTCCTATGGAAAACCAAGAACATTCTAGAGTACATTAAAATATTCATGATTCTAGAGTATTCTACACTACTCTTAGCATACACATGATTTCTAGAGTATTCCATAGGATTCTAGACTCCTCTTGAAGCATACATCTTCTTAAGGCTTTCTAGACTTTGGTAGAATCTTCTGGAACCCTCCAGGGTCTTCCATCTTTCATATTCCTCTAGAAGTTTCCCTCATGAAGTAAGAGAGCACGGTTGTGACACTCTCCCCCACATAAGCTTGTGATGCCCTCATCGCATGTCTCCGTCGTGGTAGAGTTGTATTTTATCTTTGAATTGCCATAGAGTATCTTCTTGTTCCCAGCTGGCTTCACTTTCTGGCAGACCCTTCCATTTGATAAGATACTCCCGGTAGTTTGGTACTCCTCTCTTGCGAACTACCCGATCAGACATTATTTCTTCCACTTCTTTATCAAAAGAGGTGACCACTGCTGTGGGAGCACGCTTGGATATTCCCCTCAATGGATCTTCCAAGTCTTCATGATATGGCTTCAGCATACTTACATGAAAGACCGGATGAATTTTTAGTTTTGGAGGAAGGTTGAGCTTGTAGGAGACTTTCCCTATTTGCTTGACCACTTCAAAGGCCCCCTGCATAATCCTTTGTGTACTTTTCGGAATGCCTTGAATTGTTGTGGTTGAAGCTTTACAAGTACCAAGTCTCCTTCCTTGAACTCCAAGTTCCTTCTTTTCTTGTCTGCTCATTTCTTCATCTTTTTAGTAGCCTTGTATAGTGTGGTTCGGGCTATCTCTCTTTGTTCACTCCATGACTTGGCAAGTTTGAATGCTGCAGGGCTTCTCCCTCCATAGCTAGTGACAAGGGTGAGAGGCGTCATGGGTTGTTGTCCCATGATGACTTCAAATGGGCTCCTCCTTGTGGCTTCGCTTTGCTGTAAGTTGTAGGAGAACTGTGCTACATCAAGGAGCTTCGCCCAATTTTTCTGGTTTGCATCCACATAATGCCTCAGGTACAGCTCTAGGAGTACATTGATCCTTTCTGTTTGTCCATCGCTCTGGGGGTTGAAGCTTGTTGAAAAGTTCGATCGACCTGGTAACTTTGGTCAAAAAACCTCCCTGTGATGCGAGGGTCTCTATCACTAATGATGCTTTTTGGGATTCCCCATAGCTTTACCACATTATGAAGGAAGAGTCTCGCGGCTTCTTCGGCTGTGCAATCGGTGGGAGAAGCTATGAAGGTAGCATACTTGCTGAGTCTATCCACCACGACCAAAATGCTCCCATATCCTTCTGATTTTGGTAGGCTGGAGATGAAGTCCATAGAGACACTTTCCCATGGTCTCTAAGGTATAGGTAGTGGCTCCAACAGTCCCCCTGGCTGTTGTTGAACGGTCTTATCTTGTTGGCACACAAGCGGTCCAATATTCTTCCACTCCATCTTGCATCCCCGCCAATAATAGTTAGTTTTAGGAGCTAGAGTTCTTGCATACCGGATGTCCGCCCACAGTCATGACACTCCTTTATTAGATCTTTCCTGATGTTGCCCCATCTTGGCACATAGATCCGATGTCCCTTGGTGTAAAGGATGTCTTCTTCCATTCAAAATCGTCGAGTTCCTCCTTCTTTTACTAGAGTAATGATACTTTGGGCCTGGGGATCCGCCTTTAGTCCTTCTTTGATCTTGACCACCAACGTGCTGGAGACTTGTGAAATGCTAGCTAATATGGTCTTCCGGCTTAGGGCATCTGCAACCACATTTGCCTTCCCTGGCTTATACTCAAGGGTATAGTCGAACTCCGCTAGGAAGTCTTGCCATCTAGCTTGCTTTGGGCTCAACTTTTTTTGGGTCTGAAAGTAGCTAGTAGCGACATTGTCTGTCATGACATTGAATCTTGACCCAAGTAAGTAGTGTCTCCATACCCTTAGGCAATGTATGATGGCAGTCATCTCCTTTTCTTGGACAGTGTAGCGGCACTCAGTCTCATTTAACTTTTGACTTTCATAGGCTATTGGATGTCCGTCTTGCATGAGCACTCCTCCTATGGCAAAATCGGATGCATCAGTGTGTACCTCATAAGTCTTCGTGTGATCAGGGAGGCTAAGTACCGGCTCACTACTGATGGTGTTCTTGAGGTCTTGAAACGCCTCCTGGCATTTGTTGTCCCACGCCCATGCTTTATTTTTCTTGAGCAAATCCGTTAATGGAGCTGCCCTTGCGGAATAGCTCTTTATGAACCTGCGATAGTAATTCACAAGTCCTAAGAAGGATCTTAGCTCACTTACCTTTGCAGGTGGTTCCCAGTCTTGGATGGCTTGCACCTTGTTGACCTCCATCATGAGTTTTCTTTCTCTTATTCTATGCCCCAAGAATGCTACTTTCGGCTTGGCAAAAGAGCACTTCTCCTTCTTGATATAGAGCTTATTATCCCTGAGCACCTGGAATACTTTCTTTAGGTGTTCTATATGCTCTTCAAGTGTCTTGCTATACACCACAATGTCGTCTAGGTAGACGACCACGAATCGATCCAAGTATGGATGGAATAATTTGTTCATCAAAGTACAGAAAGTTATCGGAGCATTGGTTAAGCCAAAAGGCATAACCAAGAACTCATAAGATCCATACCTTGTCACACATGTTGTCTTGGGTTCGTCCCCTTCTGCTATCCAGTACCTGGTAGTAGCCTGATCTCAAGTCCAACTTGGAGAAGTATGTGGCATCCCCCAATTGATCAAAAAGGTTGGCGATGAGAGGAATCGGGTATTTATTCTTCACCGCTACTTTGTTTAGAGCCCGATAGTCTATGCACATGCGTAGGGAACCATCTTTCTTCTTTTGGAACAAGACCGGGGCGCCAAATGGAGCCTTGGAAGGTCGGATAAATCCTGCTTCTAGCAACTCCCTCAGTTGCTTGCGTAGCTCCTCCAATTCCGGTGGTGCCATACGATAGGCTCCCATGGCTGGTGGCTTTGTCCCTGGTTCCAGCTCGATTTGATGGTCTATTTCCCTCCTAGGTGGTAGCTCTTTTGGCAATTCTGCCGGTGAGATATCCTTAAACTCTTCCAGCACGGCTGCCACCTCCCTTGGCATGTCTTCCTGTGACACCGGGTCTTCATCATCCCTGTCATGAAGAACAGCCAAGTAGCTTTCCTCTTCCTGACGAACGCCCTTCTTGAATTGGATTGCTGATAGCATTTTAGCTTTGGGCTTGATGGCCCTTGTAGTTGGCACCAAACAAGTCTGGCTACCCTCCATGATGCACATGTTATTGGCAAATGGTATTGGAAACGCCCTTACCTGGTCCAAGAATTCTAGCCCAAGAATAACTTTGAAGTCATCCATTGGAATGACAAAAAAGTTTAGAGTACCTGACCAAGTTCCCACATTGGTCTTGACTCTACGAGCTACCCCATGAATGGGTCTTGCCGCTGAGTTGACGGCTTTGATGGAGCCTCCCCCTCCAAGTGTTTGTAGTCACAGCCGTTGTGCTTCTTCAATAGAGATGAAGTTGTGGGAAGCGCCAGTATCTACCTGGAATCAGTAGTCTTCCCTTCAATGACCATCTTCACAAAGAGTAGTCCTTTGGCTTGGGGCTTTGGAGTAGTTTGAATCCCATTTAATACCTGCAAGGATCCCACTTGTGCTGCCATATCTCTTTCTTCGACTTCCGCGTCATCACTTTGATGACTTGCTAGGAGGGAATTCAAGGCTTTCTTCTGAGGGCATTCTCTTGCCCAATGTGATCCTCCACAAAGGAAGAAATTATTATGTGGTCTGGTCTTGTTATCCTTCTTCTTTCCTTTATCCTTTCCCCAGGACGAGGTTGACTCCTCCTTGTGTTGTCCCTTGTCTCCCCCACTTTTGATATAAATACTCTTCTTCTCCTTTGATTTGTGGACTCCTTGGTATAATCAATCAAGCTTTCTGCCACAGCGATGGCGGTTGCAAGATCTTGTACCCCGCGCCTCCTGAGTTCAGTCTTTGCCCATGGTTGGAGTCCGTCCATGAAGTTGAAGAGGGAATCTTTGTCGGACATGTCGGGGATTTCAAGGACTAGACTAGTGAAGTCTTTGATATATTCCCGGATTGATCCCACTTGTTTGAGCCTCCGTAATTTGGCTCTAGCCTCATCTTCCGCATTTTCAGGATAGAACTGCTTCTTGAGTTCTTTCTTAAAGTCATCAAAAGTAGATATGGTACACATACCTTTTTCGATGTCCCCACGCCTTCTCCTCCACCATAACATAGCGGTGTCAGAAAGATAGAGAGCCGCGAACTGGATCTTGGCATCTTCATCATGGATGCTCATCGCTCCAAAGTATTGCTTCAATCCCCATAAGAAGTTGTCTACTTCTTTTGCGTTGCGAACTCCGCTAAAGCTCTTTGGTTTAGGCACCTCAATATGCTTGGCTTCAACGGCATGGCTGTTGGATCCGCTCGCTAGTGCCCGCACATCTCATCCATGCTTGCACGTAGACTATACATCTCTTCTTCATGAGATCATTGTACCCCCATTAGGTCCTCCCTCATCTTTGCCATTTGATCCTTGAAGGATCCTTCCAACTGGATGATCATGTCTCTGATTGAAGAATGGATGGTGACGTCCTCCTCCTCGAGGCCAATCACTCTCTCGCCTAGATCTTCCATCTGGGCTTCCATCCCATTCATAGCCTCCTCCACCCGAGCAAGGCGTGAAAGAGATCACCTCTTTGGACCTTCCATGTGGCCTAGATGCAGCAGGATCACGTTGCTCTTCATGACCTTGAACTTGTTGAGATGATTCCACATTTGTGGTCTCAGATCCAACAACTTGCTCCTTGCCGGTCTTTGCCATGCTTCCAACCTTGCACTCGATACCAAACTCACGGAAAACTTTTCCCAAGTAACCCGTGCGGCCTTAGCGCTCTTTCCTGATGCTAAGTTAGCCTAACTTTCGCAATGCAAGATAAGAACACTGAAAACTGTCTTGGAGAAGAGAGGTTAGAGTAAAGAAAATACTTTACTAAGCAAAGGAACTCTTACAATACAAGTTGCTTGAAAACTCTTGGATGATCCAAATGGGAGGGGAGGTCCCCTATTTATAGTCCTTTCCCATGGACAACCAAGAACATTCTAGAGTACATTAAAATATTCATAATTCTAGAGTATTCTACACTACTCTTAGCATACACATGATTTCTAGAGTATTCCATAAGATTCTAGACTCCTCTTGAAGCATACATCTTCTTAAGGCTTTCTAGACTTTGGTAGAATCTTCTGGAACCCTCCAGGGTCTTCCATCTTCCATATTCCTCTAGAAGTTTCCCTCATGGAAGTAAGAGAGCACGGTTGTGACATGTAGCTCATAATCTCCTGTGCACGAGTGCAAACAAATAAATAAATACATTTTTTTTAACAAAAGTTGACTTTACATGCATCGTACCATTTAAAATTAAACGAATATATTTCCTATTTATTTTTTAAAATAAATTCAAAAAATTAATTCATATCAAATTATCCTCTTTTTGACTATGAACTTTTATTTAAATTTATGATTATAATATGATTCAAAGAAGTGTAAAATTTTATTTAATCTTATTTGAAACTTATTAAAACTCTATTCAAATTTTGAATAGGACTAGAACAATATTTGAATAGAGTTTAAATATAATTTGAATATACTTCAAAGGAAATTCAAATATGATGCATATGTAGTTTATCTATGCTAGATACAATAGAGTATATTTTAATAGCATTAAAATAATAATCTATAAGATTAATATTGCAAAGTACAATCATACTAATTGTAACATAATATATTATAAAAAAGATATGATAGTGTGTGGTGAAAATATTTCGCCTTCATCTATTCTTTTGAAGAGATGAAAACATAAATATAAGCCTTTTGGTGGGACACTAAGTAGATCTGCAGATGTTCTTATTAGGGTGATCGGGTAAGACATTGAGGAGATGTGTACTATCTCGAAAGATAGAAGTCACCACCCTATAATGGAACTAATCACCTTAATAAGGACTCCTAATGACTATGGGTCTTCATATGTACTAGAGACTCTTCCCCTACTTTTCATCGAAAAGTAAAGCAGGGTTTACTTTAAACTGGGTTCGTTAGTTCCCTATGGAGGCAAGCTCTCATAGTTAATTACATCTTAAGGAATGAGATTTCTTAAGAATACTCTTGATTAAGGTAAATGATCATTGTCTCCAAAGATTTCAAAGGTTAGACTATCAATAAATTGGTTTATTTTGGAAGATCAAATAGTATTGATCAAAGGAAGAGAGTTATTATCGAAACCAAATAGAGATGAGTAGGGGATGCTCATTATACTAGGAGCCTAGTGAGCATCCCAAACTATCCTATGGTTGAGCTTTATATTTTTGAAATTGAGGAGAATTATTTATTTGAGTTGAATTTTTCCTAGAAATTTAGGGCTTATGATTCCATAATACAACATTATGAAAATGCCTAAAATGTGAGGATTTATGCTTATGGCCCATTGAAGGGAGAAGCAACCTCAGAACCTAAATCTAGGGAGCATTGACGAGGGCCAAAAGCACGACCTAAATCTAAGACGAAAATGGGTATTTGATTTGCCTCCATAAGAGATGGCAACCCACCCAATTGCTTAGACTTACAACTATTTAGGGGTGGTCGCCAACTAACTCCTCCTACGATTTTAAATTCATGTAGGCAAGTCTTATGTTTATGCAAGATAGCTAGGCTGTTATTTATTTTAGAAAAAGACTAAGTCTTTAAACTCACTCTCTAAGAGACTAGATCATATAAAGGCATAAAAAATAACCTAAATCTACTGCAAAATATATTACATTTACTTTCATTTTTGAACAATCATTTAACTCAGACTTATTTGATTCATATGCTTAATGCATGAGAAATAAGATTATAGGCCAAAATCAGGGAGAATGGGGAGATGTGTTTCCACCATGGCTCTCATGGGTCAAACCAAGTTCTTTGGCAAAGTGGAAGCCCTCCAATCAAGAGTGAAATAATATATTTTTATGCATGATGTTAGAAAAGAAATGTTCATCCAGCTAAGGTTACTAATTTATTTATCTTGATTTTAACTTAGGCTTTAAATGAGGTTATGAGTTATTTTTTATTTTTTTATTTTTGAGTTGATTAATTTGGTAAAATATTTATTTTTTTCTAAGAGCCTAATCATCATCCAGGTCATACATCATACAAGGAAGAAACTAGAAAAATTATGTCATTTTTTAATGCACAAACTAAACAAAATATCAAATATTTTATAAAGCTAACGTAAAAGAATAAATGGCTAAGTGTGGTCGGGCACCACCGCACATACCCTAAAAATAAATTGGGCAGCCAAGCTCTACCCTTATACAACCTGGATTACAAATGAATTAATTATAATTAAGCAAGGATTCATGTTATAGCCTTCATTTCTTCATTTCTTCTTTCTTCTTTTGGTTCCTTCTATTGAATGGTTGGAATGTGGATACTCTAAAGGCTTCACATGGTACATAAGATGTGATCGTATAACCAATGCTCATCCTAATCCCCCATAACAATCATTCCAAAATTCTAATTGCAAAAGTACATGAAAAGGGAAAAAGTAAATCTAACTAAAATATGCAAAATAGAGATTAGGTAAACAAACCACACATTCCCAAGAATGTATATAAAGAAATTGGACTTAGCACCCCACACATGGGTAACCAAGTCCACCTGACCTATTTTGGATTATGCTTAAATGTATAAGCAATATGCACAACAAAAGCAGTTACATTTTTATTAAAGAGCCCCTTAAGCACAATCTTCTACAGAAGATAATGATTAGACTAAATGGTCCTACCATTCATTCTACGCACATACACCATAACATCCACCCTAAAATATCACATCATGAAATAAAAGCAAACATCAAACCATTCACTGCCCTAACATAGGACTAGAAGTGGTGACTTAGCCTAATATGTGTGCCATGTAAGTTTTGTGTGGTGTGCTTAACTAGGCTTTAAGGTTGGAATTTTCTATGTGTGAAAATGTTCAACATAGAATGGTGGTCTCATTTAAGTTGTTTAGTTGATATGGGTTAATTTTATTTGATGATTTGATTTGGTTTGAATGAACTTACTTAATTATTAAAGGTTATAAAGAGAGGTAAAGAGAATAGATCTTCTCTTTCCTCCCTACCTTAAGTGATTTCTAAGGTAGATTCATTAATTATTTTTGTTTGGTGGATATTTTTATTATGTATTTTAATTATCTCTAAATAAACTTATTAAAAAAAGGCATTTTAAGATTAAGTAAAGTGAATTACTATCACAGAATACACAATATTTTATTTCTTTCCCACATGTGTATCATGCACATGAATGAATCCTAAGCATATCTATACATGCGATGCAAATATTTATCACACCTTAATAATGAATGCTAAGAGAGGTTGCTTACGAAAATTTGGAATGTTTCATGTATGCATGATTTTGTTAAGTAGAAGAGAGTGATTCTTTTATCCATTTTTCTCTTGAAGCATTTCTCCTCCAAAGCCTTCTAGAATTTGGTGGAACCTTCTGGAGTCCTCAAGGTTGTTCTCCATCTTTCTATAATTCTCTAGAAATTTTCCTCCTTGTGTATGGCTAAGAGAGCATAATGACCTCCCTTAATATAGCTCCGTGACATTATGCTTTCAATCAAGAGATCTTTCGTTCAAGTTCTTTTATATGTCTGTGTGAATTTGCCATTAAGTTTACTCAAAAATCTAAGAAAAAAATAATAAATAGATTCAAACACAATTTTTTCTGTTACATTCTATGTGCTTGATTCATAAAGTTTGAATATTTTATGCTTTTGAAAAAATTGAGCTTCCCTCTCTATTAACTTCAAAGATGTTTTAATGTGAGCTTTCAAAAATGAACTCACAAATATCAAGAAACACTACTTCACTTTTCATTGAAATGTGATTTGGTGATCATAAGAATAAACATGGTACTATCCATCTAACTACATCTCTAAGTCTTTTTGAGCCAATCAAAAGATTTTGGTTGTAGATGAGAAATTATCTCAAGTTTTAATCACTTGATTAAATTTAACAAGTTCAAATTTCTTCACACTTTTCAAGTCGAAGATTGCAATCATACCCCCTTATTTACTTAGACATGCAAAGTAAATAATTCATCACATCTATTCAAGTTGGTTGTCATCATTCTGAGCTTTGTCCCCTTCAACATATCCATCAAGAAAAGTCTTTAATTTGAACGATTTACTAATTATAGTACTTGATTTTATGCAATAGTGATAGCCACCTTCTTGCCTTTCACATCTTTGAGGAACTTCCCTAAAAATAGTTCATATGTAGCTTTCAACACTTATCTTGATGTAAACTAAGCTACAAAAATGATCATAAATAACGTTATTTCTATCATAATATTTTACACAAATACATCTATTAGAGCCCTTTTAATTTCACTACTTCTCTATTACTTTATCTCATTTACATTATTCTCAGATAGAGGCTTATGGTTCTGATTTTTATTCTTTATCTTGATCATTATAACAAACATTCATTTTTAACCAAGCCTTTGATAAAGACGATGATTAACATCATTTGTGTGAAAATATGTATATGGTTAGTGCCTTTATTGTATTCATTTGGTATAAAAATATATTATTTGTAGTATATTTGTGTCGAAACAAAAAAAAATCCACATATTTGAAGAAATGGAGAAAATCAAGGATGGCGCTTAGATGTTGCAAAAATAGCATTGTGATGCTGTAATAAGCAAGATTTTGATCAAAGAATAATAAATGCATCACTTAAGCTCTGGATGGGTCAACAGTGTCGTGGTACTAAAATGAAGCACCAAGATAATAAAGATAGTTCCTAGACTCAAGATCAAGAGCACCATGGTGCTAGGGACAAAGAAATTTGGCTTATAGAGACTCTTGGAGAAGCAATACAGTTCCCATGTGCCACAAATTTAATGCTACAATGTCAAAAAATGTCAAATTTGAGCAAAAAGATAGTAAATCCATCATTGCACCACACAGTAGCACCACAACATTATACCCAGTGCCAAAGAGCTAGCTTCACCAGCGGTTGCCCGATGGATCAGTTTCAAGCGACTCCAGCAGATAGTTTGCATAGTTTCAAAAGCTATTTTGAGATGAGAAGTGGGACAATTGCCAATAGGATCTAATAACTATAAATAGTTAGAGTTTTGCAATGTTAAAGTATTTTATGGCAAGTGTGTGAGAGTGAATGTAAGTGTGGCAGAACTTGGAGTCTAACACTCCAAGAGAGAGAGAGAGAGAGAGAGAGAGAGCACTAATTATGTAGAAGACTTGGAGAAGAAGACCTAAAATAGGATTTACACGGGGAATCGTTGAACATTTCTACCATGATGCAAAAAGAAGACAATCAAAAATGGATTTAAAAGAATTTACTTAGTTCTCTCTTCCTTTTTTCTTTAGCTCACATGATTTTGTCCTTAGAATTCTTTTCTTTTAGAATGAGCAACTAAATACTATTTTGCTCAGGGGTAGAACCAACCTTTATTTTGAGGGTGGGCAAAAAATAATCTAAAAAAAAGTGAATTTAATAATGAATTACTCAAAAGGAAGACTTGTATTACATTATCATCAATCTATTGAAAAATATTTACAAACTTTTTAATTTATTTTGCATTGTCTGATAATATTGCATAATAACTTTATTGGGATTCAATTCAAATACTTATTTCTCAATATAAGATATAAGAAAATCATTGAGCCAATCATCACTCATTCGACTACGCAATCGATATATAACAACCTTCATTGTAGAAAATGCTCTCTCTATTATAGCTGTAGTAACTCATAAAGTTAGTGCCAAAATAATAAGCCTATAAATTAAAGGATACACACCATTCTTCTTTGTCTTGACAAGCTGTTGAGCAAGATTAGGAATATCATTTAAAGATGAGAAATCATCATTACTACGCACATTGATAATATAAGTTGAAAGCTGACGTTTAAGGACCACAAGCTCAATTGCAAAAAAATCTCTAGGATATAACTTTGCTAGCCGAATAAGTTTTTCCTTATCAAAAGAAAAGAATGAATCACTTGGATTTAAGCATGCCACATAAAGAAGTAACTCTGTGCTTGCTTCAGAGAAATGATCATTCAGCTCTTGAAGTTGCATATCAATTATAGTGTAGAATAACTCAACACAATAATGATGCAAATTTGTAGTTTATTCATCTCCTCGTATAGCTTGTCGATTGTTTTAAAGATATAATTCATATCTGGAATATCAATCTCAAAAATATTACAAAAAAGAGATACTTCATGTAATAAGGAACCTCATCCATTATTTCTCATCATCTGTAATCGTTGCTTATATATTTGCACTAATTTCATTGCATTTTCAATATCTTGATCTTTTCTTTGCAGAGATTGTGATACTTCATTTGTGATACCTAAGATATCAATCATCAAATGTATAGTGAATACAAAATCAAAAGACTCCATTGCACTGATTTAAACACCAGTTGACTGATGATCATGTACTCCATCCTCCTTTATTATCTCAAGCACTTCAAGCACGTATGCATACATTTTCATAAGTCTAATTAAATTATAAAAATATAAACTCCAACAAGTGTCACCAGCTCGTTGTAGGTTAGTTTCATCATTCAAACCGCATCCACTAATTAAATCTCCTATTTTTAGATGCAAAATAATCTTTTCATGTTGTATAGTTTTTAAAGCATCACTTCTGTTACAAGAACTTCTAATTGTGTTTAGAATTCTTGAAGTGAACTCAAAAAGATGTTTCACTTGCCAATAATTTTTTTGACACAACCACTAAGCATAATTGAAGTTGATGGACAAAACAATGAACATAAAATACTTGAGGATTATCATTAAGAATGGGCGCCTTTAAACCATTGAATTCACCTCGCATATTGGATGCCCCATCATAGCCACGACCTCGTATTCTATGCAAGCTTAATGAATGTTTAGCTAGTACAGCTTCAAGAGTTGTCTTAGGTGCAATTGCAGTTGTTGAAGAAACATATTTAATGCCAATAAATCTTTTAATGACTTGACCTTTTTTATCAACATATCTCACAGTGACAGCTAATTGTTCCTTTGTTGATACATCACGAGATTCATCCACAATAATAGAAACATAAGAATCACCGATATCTTTGATGATTGAAACTAAAGTCTCAGATGATGTAGCTTGACAAAGTTATTTTTGTACCTTTGGTAAAATCAATTGTAGTTTTGTGCTAGCATTTTCAAATGTAACCTTTTTAATTTCTTCATTATGATTTGCAAGAAAATTAAATAATTCTAAATAATTTTCTTAGTTAACTGAATTAGAAGATTCAACGTGACCACGAAATGATAATCCCTGTAGCAAAAGAATCTAACACAATCAACTACCGTTGTCAACATTATCCTATACTCCTTTTTGTTTCTCTTATCTTTAGTCAATCACATAGTAGGGACACTTTGTGTTTGAGGCTTCATTCGATCTTCACAGTTTTGTCTTGCCCTATTATGAGCACTATTTTGTTCACCAATGTGAGCTAAAAACTTTTCTTTTCTTTTCCAATTTTTAAATCCTTCTCTAACAAATAAATCTCCACATCCTTGACTTGTAGTAGCTTGTTCTTGAGGCTTAAATAAATAGTAATATAAACAATATACAACATCTTTCTGTATGTTATATTATAACTAATAAGGATATTCCTCAAACCATTTTGAATTAAATCTTCGTGCAACATTGTCTATCATTGTTTGAGGAAAATTATGATTTTTGGACTGATGTGATCCTTTTACTAAATATGCTCTACGTATTTATCTCTATCATTAACATCATAACTCTAAATCAGCGGATGAAGCCCAGGATCAGTCGAAAGATTATCGATATCGAGATCAACTCGTTCTTTCTCTTTAAATAATGATCCATTTAGAAAATCCTAAATATGATAGTAAATATAATGCAAATGAAAATAAATCAATCAATAATGACACACTTTCAGCCTTTTTCAAAAAAAAAATCTATAATATTTCAAGATTAATGGCACACATTCTGCTTTTTTAAAATAAAACCAAACCAATAATATTTCAAAAAGAAAGGCACACCTTCGACCTTTTAAAAAATAAACATAAATCAATAATATTTCACAAAAATTGTTGAGTTTATTAATAACTTGGATGCTTAAGATAGCTTGATTTTTGAAGCTTAACGTTTTTCATTCATGTTTTTGGATCTTTATATTTATTAAGTTCCTTTTAAAAAGTATCATGCTATAGTTTTATCATTGTGGCATTCTTAATTAGTTCTATAAACTCTTTGTCACAAGTCAAGCATGGTTTATCGTGGTATATAAAATATCAATTTCATAATAATCCTACAGCCAACATAGAAAAAAATTTGACAATAATAACATTGATACCTAATTACTTGACAAAATATAAAACTAAAAGAATCGAGAAGACATAAATAACAATAATAAAAAAAAAAAAAAAGGAAGAACATGGAGGAGACATTTCATTCACCTGTAAGCTTCGTGGCGGAGGCGGTCACGGACTACGATACTTGTGGAAGGCCGAAAGTACAAGACTCGACTGAGAACTCGTGGAGAGTGCGGCATGTAAAAAGTGCGAGAGAGGCGGAGAGAACTCGGGGAGCTGCGATTGCGAGAGAGGCCGAAGAGGGGAGTTGCGAAAATTGGAGAGAGGAGCGTGCGGCTGTGCAAAAGAGGCTCTGATCTCTTTTTGGGAGTATTAGGATAGATGGGAAAAATTACCTTTTTGCCCACCCTGATATTAAAATTGAGAGTGGGCAATTGCCCACCCTCAGCCAAACGTGAGTCCGCCCTTGATCTTGCTCTAGATTTATATAAGGATTGAATGCTTGTCTTGTTGAACATGAAATTTGAAATGATATAGGAAATTCATTCATCTTTTATGAGAAATGTGTTTTGATTTTTCTTGTGCTTAATTTATTTGCAATTTGAATAAATATAATATTAAAATTAGTTATGATCTAGATATATCGGAAGAGTTTTAAAGAAACAGTTGGGAAAAATAAATAGAGCATTAACTAGCAACTTAAGATTTTGCTACTTTTAAGATCTGCAATCATTTAAAGAGAGATTTGGAGAACATAGCCAATCAAATTTTAATTTAAACTAAATTGATTGTGAATTAAAGAGATTAGTTTGATTATATTGATCTAGGAATAGACTTTATAGCATTTTTGTTCTTAATTGACGCTAACATATCTTTAAACTAATTCAAATGTTAAATTTGAACTAGATAGACTTCAAAATTTAACAAATTCAAAGTACTTCTTTAAAATATAATATCAAAATTAAATATGCACGGTTACAATTAGATCTTAGTTAATTTTAGTAATCTTGATCAATTGGATAAAAATTAAAACATAGAAATATTAGTAATTAACTAAAAATAAATTTTAACATACTCAATCCTCGTGTGAATGATACTCTACTTATCACTTTATTACTTGATTCGCATACTTTGCATATGACGTATATAAATAGCCCATTAGAAGAGGAGCTAATTAGAAATTGTTTAGTACATTCATGATTTGTAAAATATTAACACAAAAACACTTCATCTAGTGATGCACTTATCGTTAGTGTTTGTCTCGTAAACTTCATAGTGTAATCTTAAGCACTATTAATTTATCATTGGTGTGACTCATACATATACATGTGAGTCAAGCTGACTCATGAACATGCCCGAGCTCAACTCGATAAATGACTTGTGAGCAAAGTTTGAGAAGCTAGCAGGCCAAGCATGAGCTAACATTGGCTTAAAACATTATCTCATGAGCTAACTCATTTAAAATTTAATATAAAATATACTTAGAATATATTAGGATTTAATAGTTTAACTTTAAAATTATTAAAGATGTTTTGATATTATCCCTTTCTTATATAAAGTAATTTCTTATTATTTTTAAAATTTCTAATTCTTTAATTATCTTATTTAATAACTATTTGAATTAGAG
Source organism: Cymbidium sinense (assembly GCA_021442155.1). Lineage (NCBI taxonomy): Eukaryota > Viridiplantae > Streptophyta > Magnoliopsida > Asparagales > Orchidaceae > Cymbidium > Cymbidium sinense. The sequence goes on from CM038230.1 coordinate 41,969,711, forward strand.
TCATTTTATCTTTTCATAACAAATGAGCTAACTCAAACTCATAGAAGAAAGTTTAAGCTCCTTGAACTTGATTAATTAATCAAGCTAAGCTCAAGCCATTGGTGACTTAGGCTTACCTCAACTCATTTATGCTCTTGAACCTATGTGATTCTCTTCTTTTTTTCTAGACATTCCATAAGATAAAACTCCTAACAATATAGCTTTGTGAACTAGCCTTAAGTGATATCTTAATGCCCATAATAAAGATGAGCATTACATTAATTTAAAGTGCACTTGTTGAGCTTCTGTCATAGTTTTTGTCTCGAAAGAATGCTCATAAAGATCGAAGAAGGTTTTCATCTATCTTCGTACAACAACTTTATATTAATTGCTCAATCAAAGGTAGTGATGTCAATCTTCATCTCTACCATAAATGATTGGTGTTTCCAATTAAAAAAAAAAAAGACTTAGCATTTTCATATTATGAGTCATATTCTTGCATTGAAAAACTCTTATTGGTTTCTCAAAATCATAATAATAAGATCTTTTTGTATTTTTTTGAGGTTCCAGATTGTGCACCGAAGTATGCATACTCAACATCTCTATTATCAGAATCACCAAGTTATTGGAGGATTCTTGTCGTTAGTTGACATGTGGGCTACCTTATTAAGGTTGTTTCTAGTAGTAAAATATGCTTCTTGGATCTTCTTATATGCACTATTCAACATTATTCATCATAATTTCTTTTTAAACTTTACACTCTAATATCAATTTTTTGATATTTTAGTTAACATATTAAAAAGTGGAATGTTAAAAAAAGTTGTGGAAACTATACTAGAATTTTTTTTGTTTTGAAAAATAGGTATAATTTCCTTAATATTATCCATTTTCCCCACCACCTACACAAATCGGAATTCCATGGTGGTGAAAATCACCACTAAGATGGCAATTTGGGTTTTATTTTTTTTGTAATTTCAAAGCTAATTGTTGACTAGCTGTTATGTTTAGTTTAGACCTTAGAAATCCCCCCAAACCACCTCCAAATTTCAATTATTCTTTTCTAAACCTTCTTTCTTCTCTAAACTTTCTTTCTTCTTCTCCTCTTCTTTATTCTCTCAAAGCAAGTTTTTTTGGTAACTATTAAAGTAAATAATGTGTTAGATTTTGCCATGTGAAGTTTCTAAATCATGTGCGAATTGACATTTCTAAGGAAAATTAGTGGACCTTCGCTTTCAAAATTGATTAGTTATACTTCTTAAAAATTTTGATTGCAATTTGGTTTTTGCATGTTATAGAATTTTTTTTTTTTAGATTTGTCATCTTTATGTTTGGCTTTATTTTTATTTAATTTATTTTATTTCTTTCTATTAAGAAATTATTTTTTGTATTCATTAATTGATATTTAAATTAATTGTACATATTTTTGAGAGAAACTATAATGAATTAATATTTTAATTAAAATAATTAAGTCATAAATTTAATTTTCAACTAAATCAAAAAATATATTCAATGCTCTAATTAGGTTCTAGTAGATATTAAGAATCAATATATTAAGAACATTGATTATGGCAATGAAAATTCTGTTACATTTCTAATTAGGCTGAATAAATAGTTCATTGTTAATTAATTTTACTAACCAATAGTCCATCAATTATTTAAAACTAAATTAGTATAATTACACTCACTTATTCACTTATATATGTAATATAAGTTAGACTTGCTCAACTTTTTAAACAATTTATATATACGTTCAACATTGTTGCTTTAGAAAAATGGGTCAATCATTTGCTTAGTTAATGATTAGATTCAAAGGACATCAAACTCTATCAGATGAATTAGTGCCTAACTATGTGGGAGGCAAACCTCATTTGATTGCAATCTAACCACAAAATAATTTGCGAGAATTAAAAAACACAATAATTGGTGCATTGAAGTATGATGCTGGGTGCTATATTACAAAGTTAATATGTCAAGTTATGATAGAAGAATGCTTCATTGTAATTAATATTGATGATGATGTAGTGTGGTAGCTACCACCAAAATCCATCTTATTTATATTAAGATTATTCCTTTGCAAGTTGGTGTATCAAATGTTGACTACTTTACATTTTAACCATCATCGTCTACTCTATATGATCAATAAGTTCATCTCCTTTCATGTGTCTTCTTATGTGCTTCTCTGCCACTTTTTTATCTTTCCTAATATGTTTAAAACACTTTTAAGACTTTGAGCAATATAGAACCCAATAAAGTAGGTACTTCTTTGCATGATTAATTTCAACCTAATGATGTTGGTCTTCATTAAGCTCATATGGATGAGGGATATGAAATAATCGATAGTGGTTTAGGTGAAGATAGTTGTGATGATGAAATGAGCATGAAGCTATTGCTGAAGTAGAACCTAAAATATTGTCATTTTTGGGGGATGATTTGATATGAGAACACACATTCCTAAGTTGTAATCAACTAGCTATATGATATTTAATACAAATTAAACTCAATACTATCATAATACATATGAATGAGTGCTTTGATGATCTACTTGAGCACTTAACATCAATCTTAAAAGGTTTTATTCTAGATGAGTTAATATAGGATATATATTTTTTGTAAGTAAGAGTCAGCTATAATGTGCGATAGGTAGGTGTTCAATTGTTAATATCGTAGAGTATAGGATTATCTACTCTAACAAAAAAAATAGTTAACTATTATATGTATTTATAGTGATTATCCGATTAGGTCATGAAAGTGACATGCATGCATCTTGTAAAAAATATTTAGTTGGAGCTTAAAGAATTTCAAGAATATCTCCGTGACACACATCCAATTTTGAATAGTGGTCATCAACAATGCACATCAATATTTTTTTTTCGTACTCCTTAGCATATGCTAACAGTTAAATATTAAACTAAGAGAAATAATAGGATGTGTTGAAGTTAGGAAGAGTTTTATAGACCCTTATTTATGTTTATGGATGTCATGTGTTTAGTCAAAAAAGAGTTTGTTTATAAAATGTATAGCAGACCTTAAATCAATTTCAGGATTATTTTAAGTATTTGTACCTTCAATTAGTAATTGGAGATATTATCACCTAATATTGAGCTTAAATGGCATATTTATTTTAGAACTTTGCTTACAGCTATTGCTATGGATTCTAATAATGCATTGTATTTGTTGGCATTTGTTGTAGCTAAGTCTAAGCGCATTGAGTCTTGTTGGTAGTTTATGAAAGAAATGTGTGAAGTTTTTTCAAAAGTTGCATTATTTATGATCATCATGCTGGACTTGTACATGGCTGTAGAGATTTACTGTAACGAGAAGCACATTGGCATTTGTCTTAGACTTCTAAAATAAAATTTTAAGAAAGAAATTCGACAGATGGGAATCTCTGATGTATACTCGATGTGTTAAAAAATATATTGGGTTGACAGTACTGATGATTTGATGATTTTTTTAGCAATTATGATTGACATAAAAAAATGTTATGTAAAAGGCGTATGATTGATTAATTAATGCAGAGGAATCTTGTGAAGTGGTCATTGGTGCAAAATGGTGGGAGAAAAAATGAAATCATTATCACAAACATTGTTGAATGCTTCAATTGGATTCTAAAGCATATAAGAGATCTTCCAATTTAAGCACTAATTTCTTTTATCTATTACAACATAGTTGTTCTATTCCTAAAGCGATCAAATAAAGTTGTTGAACTAGAAGCATCAAGTCAGACCTTATTGACACTAAGGTTCTTAGCTGCTTATAAATGCATGAACACGAAGTAAGATGTTGCCTTCATCAACTTGTATAAAAAAATGAATGTATATGTTCTATCAACCGTTCAAAATAGTGTTGACTAGGCAATGGATTGATAGTTGGTCTTGCTTGAGGAAACAAACATTTCACATGCCTGCGACAAGTTAGTCATGAATCTTTTGTTTCTCTATATTACACTATAGAGAACTACGGGAGAACAAATGAGGATGACTTTCATATTATCCTAGATAAAAATTAATGGCGTAAGTATGATCAACATAGTGACATAGCTGAACTACTTCCACCAGCTTTTAGGAGGAGATAAAGCTGACATAGGACTAGAAGATACACAAACACAATAAATGAACTGAGATCATAAGTAATAGAATTTGTAGCATGTAGAAATCAATAGGTCGTAATAAATCAATTTGTTCTCTAAACTCCAAAAATATAATGTAATTAATAACAATTTTGTTTTAAATATGCACATTCAATTTCTTAAGTATTTTATTAATGTTATTTATCTTATGTTGTAAAGTACATGACTAAAGGAGACAACAGAGATAAGTAGACAACAAATACTATCATTAGACTACTTTTAGACTGTATTTTCTTTTCTGTTATTATTAAAATTGTTGTATCATACCATAACTTTCTTATTATTTTATTGATAGTAGATATGCTGCATTTTCTTCTAATTAATGCATATGTTATTTTTATTTTTGTGATAGTGAACATATTATTCCTCTCATATTTCAATATGCAAATTCAGCATTCAAAATATTATAATTTATAAATGAAATTGATGTCATAACTATTTTCAATTAAACATATACAATTAGCTTTAAAAAAAATTACAATGATTTTTAAGTGAACATTTATTTTAATAAAAAAGATTTCACATACTTTAAAAAAATTACCTATTTTATGTATATATGTACACACATCATAAAAATATATTTTTAGATTACATATACATATCTAAAATAACATTTAAAAAAATTATATAAAAAAATGTTATCTTTAATCAATATATCATTCATACAATAAATTAAATAAATTAATTTTAAAAGTAGATATTTCAATATATTGAATAAATTAAATTAACCAAAATAATTTATGAATAATTTTATATTTAATTTTTTCCACTCACTCAAATTACATAAAAAATCATTTTAGCAATATAAAAGAAATTATTTTGTACTCATCTTAAAAAAATTTTAAAATTTAATATTTATTTCAATCAATTTTTAATCAACAAATATTGATAAATTTTTTTCCGTTACATCCTCTTCGTCTGACAAAAAAAAAACTTGGAATTTCCTATGGTTTGGGAAAAACCGAGCTTCCCTCTCCGTTTACTTCTCCATATTCCACCAAACCCAGTTCAATATCGCTAACCTCAGGGCTATGACAGCAAGAACCACCAATCATCTTTTCTCTGCTCAAACTCCTCTTCAAAGATTCCCCATTTAACCTCGCCGGCGATCTACCAACCTCAAACGGGGACGTAATTTCCTCCACTTGAGACGTACTCGATGTTAACGGCGACAAAGACAACTGGAACATCCCAGTCGACCGATCTGGAGTCGAAATAACCAGCATTCTCTCTTCCTGTAAACCTGACCTCACGATATCCAATGTTGCTGATTCCGATAGGTGAAGCCCATCTTCTCCGCCGACAGGGCAACGGCAAAGAGGGCAAGTAGAGTGGGAGTGAAACCACATGTCAATGCATTCAAGGTGGAAGCCATGGTTGCAATTTGGAAGCAGTCGAGCCTTTTCTCCGTCGTTGAGTTCACAGAGGCAAACGGCGCATTCGAGCCTTTCTTTGACATCATTTGAGTGGTAGATAGAGATGGGAAGAGAGAGGAGGATGGAAGGGTTGAGGCCATGGCTGGGAATTGAGGCGTCATTGGCGGCGACGACGAAATGGGCGCGGCGGTGGGTTCTGGATCTTCCGATCCGGTAATAGCGGGTGTAGACGTAAAGGAATAGAATAAGGATGACTAGGAGGAAGAAGAAGATTACTGTCAACACCATGGCTATGCTGGCCAGCTTGGCGGCTGTTGCCGAGCCATCGGTATTGCTGGAAGCTGAATTTCTGTCTCCCATCGACAAAATTTTCCGATTCTGAAAATAGCTGATTTTGAGAAATGGGTTGGGAACAAAATTGGATTGTGGGATATGGATGATGCCAGAATTTTGTTTTGGAATGAGGCTTGAAGCTGCGTTGCGAGGAATAGTAATACATTCGATTCTGGTGTTATATAGAGGAGAAAGATGACGAAAGCAAAGAGGAAAAAAAGATGGCGAAGATGGAGTTTGTGCTGACTAGAAAAGACTGCTTCAAAATTCTGTTCTTTTGTAGTTTATTCATCTTCTGCGTGTTGTCTAAGCTGGGAGGATTTCAGGGGTTAGTTTTTGTTTTATTATTTATTATTGTTTGTAAGAAAGGAGCTGTAGTTCATAATTTCCAGTGCACGGGTGGAAACAAATAAATAAATATATTTTTTAAAAATTAAACGAATATATTTACTATTTATTTTTTAAAATAAACCCAAAAAATTAATTCATATCAAATTATCCTCTTTTTGACTATGAACTTTTATTTAAAATTTATGATTATAATATGATTCGAAGAATTTTTATTTAAAATTTATAATTTATTAAAACTTTATTTGAATTTTGAGTAGAACTCGAACAATATTTGAATAGAGTTTAAATATAATTTGAATATATTTTAAAGAAAATTCAAATATGATGCATATGTAGTTTATCTATGCTAGATATAATAGAGTATTATTTAATAGCATTAAAATAATAATCTATAAGATTAATATTACAAAATGCAATCATAATAATTATAACATAATATATTATAAAAAAGATATGACAGTGCAATTCAAAATTATAATATAACAGAGAGTAATCTAACAATTTTAACACAATATGGAGCAATTCAAAAGTTATATCGTAGTAGAGTGCAATTCAATAATTATAATATATCAAAAAGTGTAATTAAATGTTGTAAAATAACAAATAATAGATTATTAATCAAAGATAAATGGTTAAATAAAGACTAAATATTTACAATAGAGAAAAATCATTTTTATTGAAGCAATCACAAAATAGATGAATAGAATGATTCTTTATTTATTTAATATATATATATTTTTGAATGGGCCTATGAATTTATATTGTTATGAAATAAATTTATACATAAATGATCCTATAGAATTATATATAATCAGTGTAAATTCTAATACTTGACATGCTGCATCATATATATTCCATAATCTCTTATCTAAATAAGACATAAAACAATGATATTTATCATTGTATTTTTAGAACAGTAACAGCTGTTATTGTCCAAAAATGCAGTGATAGAAATCGTTGATATTTGTTCATACTTTTTAAAAATGTTTATTATTTATTTGTATTACATAGATATCTAAATATTTTAGGAATCTGCCAAACAGTTGGAGAGCATAAAAAATGTATAATATTAGCTTCATTACACAGGCACTCATTGTCAGTGATCAACAAAATTTTGGCGTTCAAAACCTTCTTGTTTCACCTCTTTCAACTCTACACCTACCCGAAACTGAAGAGAGAAGTCTCAAAGATAACCCTCATCTTTCCTCCACTTTGGCATGCTTAAATTTAAAAATCTTTTGAATCCACATTTCAACAAGATTTAAGAGCTATTTGGTCGCTTGAAAAAAAAATACTGTGTAAAAGGAATGCAATGTATTTGGATTACTTTATATTATTTGGTTGAGAGTTTTACAAATTCATGAATTTATTTTTTTCAATTTGGTTAAATAAATGTAATATAAAGTATTTTGAAGGTTTGGGGCGACAGTGGTGGCGGTCGGTGGCGGTTGTGGCGTGGTATGATGGATAGCGATAGCGGTATTGGTGGATGTGGATTGTGATCTTTTCATTTTGGTGTTTGGAATTCAAATTTCAAATTTCAATCCAAAATATAACTATCTGATGAATTTTAAATGCATGACATCACTTTAAAATTTTACTTTACATTATGTCAAACGCTAAAAAATCTAAAACCTCTACATTTACTTTACTTTAATTTACTTTTAATTTCAACCAAATAGCCCTTTACTAAATCAGTGTTTTACGTCAAAACGGAGGACAATGGGATTTAGAATCCCGTTTGATTTAAGTTAGGGGTGTAAATGAGCCGAGCTTGAGCGACCTGAGACTCTGTTCGTGTTCGGCTCGTTTGTATTAGCTCGTGTTCGAAATTAGCTCGTTAACTCACTGTTCGAATTCGGCTCGAAAATATATTCGTGTTCATTAAGAGCTCGTGTTCGGCTTGAAAATATATTCAAGTTCGTTAAGAGCTCATGTTCGGCTTGAAAATATATTCATGTTCGTTAAGAGCTCATGTTCGGCTCGAAATAGCTCGTTTATATATTTAAAAATAATAGATTTTAATAATTTTAAACTAAATATTTTTAAAAAATTTATGAACAAAAATTTTATTTCATAAGCTCTAAAGTCTAAACTAATAAAAAATAAAATCACACATTCACAGAATCACAATTGATAATAATAATAATAATAATAATAATAATAAATTTAAATTAATTTTTTTAATGCTTTAATCAATTTCATGATTTCATCAATCAAATAATAATTTTCATATAATTACAAATCAAATAATAAAATTTGAATTCTAAATATTTTAAACATTTACGTAATAAAAAATGAAACAAATATTAAATATAATAATTTACAAACATTTACTCTATACACTTATGCTTCTACAAATATTACAAGACATAATTTTTAAACAATTTGGTTATATCTAGATGAGTCATCCATGAAATAGAAGACTGCATGAAATGAGACAATATCCACCATCAACTCCGGCATTAGTAGTGGAAATTAAAAATGAACATTTTATATGTTTGAAACTTATAATTAGGATTTTTGTCTTCAATCTTTAGAATCTTCAATCTATAATGACACTTCATCCTGCAATCTACATAATATATTAGCAAACCTAACAAATAAAAAAGATATATTAAAAGTAACCAATGGGCTCAGCTGCCTAAGCAGATTAAATCAAATAATTATTGATGTCATCATAGCTTATTGATTGCTTATATTAAATACTTAAAAAATATAAATCAGCAAAATAAAATAAAAACAGATTTCTTAGGATTTAAAATGACCAAAAAAATAATAAATAGCAAGATATATTGTAAAACATTAAAAAAAATGGGCCGAGAGTCTAGTACAACTAAAAAACCATTAAACCAAGTAACCGAAAATTAAACCAATACTAAATGAACCAATAGAAAATAGAAGTACATATTGGTTATGCAAATATGCAATACAGAAATAGTGTTGAAGCAGTAGACAGAACGCAGAACTGAATCAGACAGCCAACCAGAAGAACAAAAAATAAGAAACACAATAGAATGCACAAGCAGCAACCAAACCGAATTAGAAGCCACAGAACTGAATTAGACAACCAACCAGAAGAACAAAAAGCAAGAAAAGCTCTTAATCACAGCCGAAAAACAAAAACCAAGTATATTATTTGTTATATAAGTAGTCGAATAACAAAGCTAAGTTGCATCTCTTGTAGAAAATATTATTATCATCATAGCCCATCAATTCACAACATTTAGCATAACACCAAATGCAATATCTGTAACTTTAAAAACTGTTGAATAGATAAGTATAATAACATAATTATAATAAAATTAAACTGTGAAATTCAACAGTATTAAACCACAACATTCAATAAGATATAAACAATAACAAATTAGAAGATTAAACCAAAAACAGCATAAGTATAACAACATAACCCAGTGGCCAACAATACATATATAGTGCAGAAGTAGCACTACAACAGACAGAAATGCAGAATCGAGTTAGACAACCAACTGAAAGAATAGAAAATATGAAAAGCTCATAATCTCAAGATTAACCCAACTGTTAAAACAATAATCATTTATTGCCTATCACAACAATGCAGAAGTAGCAGGTAGAATTGAATTAGACAGCCAACTAGAAGAACAAAAAACAAAGAATGTCTTATTCAGAAAGTTAAACCAAGTGTATTATCTGTTATATAAGCAGCTAAAAAATAAACCTAAGTTGCATCTCTTGTAGAAAATGTTATTCCCATAATATCCCATCAATTCATAACATTTAGTATAACACCAAGTGCAATATTTGTAATCTTAAAAAATGTTGAATAGATAAGTATAACAAGCAGTTAATTAAACAAAAGATAGCCTGATTCAAGTGGGATGTCAGAAGTATTGCAATATTAAAACATAAAATTAAATAGCAGATAAAGATATAGAAGATTAAACCACAGAATTTAAATAATAGTGTTAGGTGGTTAAGATGACTAGGAAGTATTAAAGCAAAAGATTTTAAAAGTTTTGATAAATTAGAAATCAGAAGATTAAACCAAAACCATCCAATATTCAATTGTTTATATGACTATGAAGATGTGATCAAAACATGTTACCAACTAATCTTTCATTTTGAGCTTTCAAAATCTGAAAAAGGCACTACTAAGTTTTCTTCTTCCATCAACTCTTGCTGAAATAAAGAAATGATTAATTAGCAAAACAAATAAGGTGAGTAGGTGGCTAATATGAATATTAAACTTTCAATTTTAGAGAACACAAAATATAAAACTTAAAATTATGTCTTACCAGTGGGTTCTTAATATTATTTTGATAACCTCTAATCCAATTAGATGCATAAACAAGTGCATTAACAGTCTTCGAGGATAAAGAGCTCCTATAATCATCAAGAATGCTACCACCGACACTAAATGCTGATTCAGATGCTACTATTGTTATAAGAATTGTTAAAATGTCCTTAGCCATCTTGGATATGCATGGATACTTCAGAGTATTCATCTTTCACCAATCAAACACTTCAAATTGATCATTCATGCACATGTACAACCTTTCTTCAAAATATATTTTCAAGTCAAATTTTGAGGGTTGAACAGAACCCGATGCTACAACAAAATTAGCAAACCCAAGCATGCAATCAAAACTTGATGCATCATTGGTGTATGTGAAGAGCATGAAGCACTTGATGAACTACTAGGAATATCAATTGCATATTGATTATATATTTCTCATGTAACATCCTCAACAATCTTAATCTTAGATTCTAATTCAGCAGGGGAGTATATTTTAGAAAAAGTGAAGTTGATAAACTTCATCTTCAAATAAAGATCTAACACAACTGCAACAGACATAAGTAAATTGCATTCACCCAATACTTATCAAATATGGCTTTCATGACATTTGTCATTTGCTTTATTTATGCATTAGATGAGTTACATTTATCCAATAGCAACTTCTTCACATGTATGCTAGTTGGAAGAAAAATATTTGTGGTGGGATAAGAAGAACCAGAAATCATTTTAGTCACATTATGGAAAACAGTAAGAAATTCTCTAATTTGTTCATACTTAATCCATTCGAAATCTTGAGGCAACCACCTATAATTATTATCTTGAGCAGCATAATGCATAAAAATATTATGATAAAGAAAAGCAGATTCAAGCATCAAGTAAGTGGAGTTCCAACGTGTCAGAACATTAATAGATAGGCCTTTTGAAGTGAAAATTCTTAATTGCTTGGCCACTTCTATAAATTTATGTAATCTTGTTGGAGACCTTTTGATATACTTTACTGACTCTCTGATTTTATGAATTATATCATGAATCTCCTTCAATCCATCTTGAATCATGATATTCAAGATGTGAGCACAACATCTAACATGAAAAAATGCCCCAAAATATATCTTTCCTCTAGATTGAAAATTAACTTTTAGAGCATTAGTAGCAACGTCATTATTGCTAGCATTATTCAATGTGATAGTAGACACTTTATCTTGCAGATTCCAATCTAATAAGCAATCACATATAGTATCACAAATAAAAGTACCAGTATGTGGTGGCTCAAGCTCAATAAAACTAATGATTCACGTATGCAGCTTTCATGATTCATCAATGTAATGAATTGTTAAGCACATGTATCCAATTGTTTGATTGGAAGTCCAACAATTAAAAGTTAGTGAGACTTTATTTATGCCCTTAAGATATATTCTCAACTTATCTTTCTTAGTTTCAGAAACTTTCATGCAGTCACTCTTTATAGTGTTCCTAGAGACCCTCTTATAATTTGGATTCAAGACCTTCAAGAAAATGTTGAACCATATATGTTCAACAATCATAAAAGGGTACTGATGCACAATGATAATTTTTGCAATAATTTCTTTGATTTGAAGCTGATCATAATTTTTTGAATCATAAAACATAGGTAAGTCAATCTCTGTATTGGCATCAGAAAGCAAGAAATTTAACAATTTTTAACTTTTATCACTAAAATCAATAACTTTTTTATTCGTTCTTTTAATTTTCTCACATTCTTTGACATGCCTCAACAGTTGTAAAGTAGTGTCTGTTTTAGATTTATGAAATTTTGTATGACATCAAATACATTGTAAAGAAGGTGTGAAAACTCCTTTGAATATTGATGTACTTTCAATGAAATATTCCTAAACTGTAGATGTTTTCTTCCTACCCTTCTTTTGTAGGAATTCTGTGTTTGTACTCAAAACTAAATGTGCTTCTAATCCAGTTGGTTCTACTGAAACATTCAGATTTTTATTACTATTTTCAACTTCTACAGGTATATCATTAGCAGATGATGCACTTTGAGAAAGGTCCAAGGTTGACATGATAACAAACTAAATAAAAGGATAAAAATATGAATCAAAATCAACTAAAAATAATACAGTTTCAGCAGAGGTGTTCAACAAGTCATAGATATCACATTTCCTATAAATGAATTGATGAAATGCATAAACAAGTCATTTATGCCATTTATGATAAAATAATACTACAAGATTTGTTCAACACAAGCTTCACAATATCATTAATGCATTGGATATTTCAAGATAAATAACTAAGTAAAACTCAGTTTCAAAATTTCTTTCCATCAAGAACTATCAAACTAACCACTAAATAGAAAATTCAACTGGTATGTGATGATGAATATCATAATATGTACAAAAAAGACCCTCCAAACTATTAACAAATCATACTGCTTTATTCAAATTAATACCAATAAGCATTTCATAATAGATTTGTAGTATAAACAGTCAGTCAATCACTAAGTCACCATGATACCATCATAACATAGTTAGATAATGCAAGGGCATCTTGTCATTGAATAAAACAAAATAAAACTGAACACAAATTAAGAATTTACAACACTCTATGTTTTCCTAACCCCTAAATTAGAACTTCTTTTCATAATAATTTCAAAAAGCCTACTGAAAATAAAGCATCAAGTTTCTGGATAGCATAAGGTGGAGAAAGATACCAAACTAAAGACATCAAGCTCTTTTTTAACATCTTCATCCACATATTAAACACCAAGATTCTCAAGCTCTAGAAGTAAAGAAATTTCAAAACCCTTTTATGAAGATTCACAAGCAATAGAGCCTTCGAATGTCCTACAGGGAATAATCACTTCAAGCATTTCAATACCAGAGATAGCAATATATAGCACATGCATCAAGTCATCAAGCTATGTTTACCAAGATGTTGAATCTACAAATCACATAGCAAAACCCTCAAACTGAAGAAGTAAGGAATTTTCAAGAAGCCTACATGCATTAAGCTATGTTTCTCATATGTCATAACTGCAATTTCGAAAATCCATCAAGCTATTTTTCTCACATTTTAAATTTTAAAATCAAACAGCAAAGCCCATAACTTGTATAACTGAAATTTTGAAAAGCTTCCTTGATGCCTTGATGATTCAGAAATCTGAACCTAAATCAGATATTTCAAAAAGCCCAGAAATAATAAATAAATCAACATTTAGATGCGCACTTGACACTCCCAACTACAAATGAAAAACCAGAGCCACAAACCCTAAAAGCTTAAGAGCATTTCTGCTTTTAACATGAAATTGAAGTAAGAGGAATTTGTGATTGTATAGATTGTAGCATTGCAACTTGAAGTAAGAGTAATTACTTCACATATCAACAAGAAAAACTACATATTAAACAAAAATATATAGATTGTGAGGGAGAAGAGTGAAGAGAATGATACTACATGCAAAGTCAACCGAGTCCCAAGTAGAAGCTTGATAAAAAGAAGAAAATAATGGCCGATACCAAACCCTAAAAAACTAAAAATCGTGTTTGGAGGTTCTCTTATATAGTAGCATTGTAACTTCATAGGCTCACAACTCCAGTCGAATGCGAAGACTAAGAAGAGTAGAAATCCCAAAACGCCTGAAGACTGAGAAGAGAAGACAGTGACGGACTTACAAGATTAGGGCAAATGAAGCAAAATGGATCGAGAGTCTGAGACGACGTGTTATGGCTCCTAGGTTGAGAGGAAGGCTTATATATGTGTAGAGTTAAGAACTGCTTAAATCTTAGCCATAGATCAAAAATCTGATGTCTATGATATTACCATAATAAAAAAAATCCCTAAAAATTTATTATAATATATTTTAACTTATTTGATTTAAAATTCTATCAATTAATTCAATTATTAAAATAAATATAAAATTTAAAAATATTTAATGATATAAATTATATTTTAAATTAAATTTTATATAATTAATTATAATTATTTACTTATTTCAAGCTAAATCGAGCCGAACACGATCGAACAAAGGATTGTTCATGTTCAGCTCGTTTATAAATCGAGCTTGAAATATTTGTTCATGTTCGGCTCGCTTAGTTAACAAACAAGCCGAACACGAGCTACTTAACGAGTTGAACATGAGCTGTTCGCAAACAATGAGCTCTTTTGACACCCCTATTTAAAGTTGTCATTTTTGCTATGAGGTAGGATTTAGGCTAAATCCTACTTATATCATGCTACCAAATATCTATGTATGCTTAATTAACACCATTGCAATTTAAAAAAAAAAACTAAAAACAACTGTTTTCGATAGCGGAGTTGGTCGAGGACTCGACGGTAGATGCAGCAGCAACCAAGCTATCCTAAGAAGTTATGACAAGAGAAAACTTCAAAAAAAATATAAATCCACTCAGAAGATAATAGTAAAAACACACAATTCAAGAACAGAAGATTGAACAACAACTATAATTATAAGTCCCAAGAAAAAAAAAGGAACTCGAGCAAATAGTGTATCAAAGAAAAAAATGGGAGTGAAGAATTAGTGAACATAATGCCATCTTCCAAGTAGTGCTAAGTTTTAGTGCTAACGGTCAAATGAAGCTGTAGAGTTTATAGCATGCAGACCTAGTTGTTATTTTATAGTCTAATTTTATCAGTTAATTAGGAATGAATGTACTACAAACTTAGCCCTCAATTTCATTAGTTGAGAATAGTGATATAAAAATCTTGACTTTAGAGATAGAAAAAAAAAGTCTTAGCACTATTAGGTCAGTGTCATGGCGCTAGGATTCATGGGATTACACCAGGAAGACAATGAAGCCAACACTACCCCTTGACATTGTAGCACTAGGACTCGGGCACCAAAGTAAGAAGATTGTGAGGCTAGTGCCTTAGCGCTATAGTAGGTAGTGCTATGACACTAGAAGCCATGCAAAAGAGCAGCTGCCAGTACTTAGGCGCTACATTAGCAGCACCTCGTCACTATGAAGCAGGAGAGTTCATCTCAAACATTTTTCATAATTTTTGAGTAAATTTTCTACAATTCTCTTGAAAGTATATGTGGAGAGTGAGTGTCCTAAAGTGACTAAAGTGTGGAAAGGCTCAAGTGAAGTGTGATTTGTATAATTCTTCTTAGTTTTTATTTATGGTGGATTTCTTGGTGTGTTGTTGCTCTGTCGTATTTTTTTTTTGTTCACAAGTTTTTCACATAAAATCTAGTATTCTTCGTACACTTTTGTTTTATTTTCTTTGTTCTAAATTTTGTTCCATATTTTTTCAAATCATTTTGGCTCTTTGCTTTCACCCAACACAAGTAAATAGTAATGTTAGCTAATGACTACCACAAGTGGATTCCACTTCATAACTTCCAAAAGTTAAGGAAAAAATGCAAGCAAAGAAATGTGCTCGAGACATTTATAGGTTGGTTAAGGTGGAGTAATGCTCCCTCTCTACCCGTGTGCTCTCCACTTTTACAATGCAAACAAATTAGTATTAAACGAGTTAATATAAAGAAAAACATGAACTTTAACATGTGAAAATACGAAAGGTAATACTAAAAAATGCCCTAGTGTTCTAATCATTCTCCCTTTATAGATCATACTTCTCATATGAGTTTTATCAAACATAGATTCCAATTCAGAAATTATTAAACCTTTTGACCTAAATTTAAAAATATGGTGCAATATGTTTGATCTCTTTGCCATTAAAGAGATCTTATCCACATTTTATATGTTAAGCCTAAGTTGCTTAAAAGATTTCTTCTAAGCCAACTTTTGTCATCAGATAAGCACTTGATGTACATTATCAAACTTCTTGAAAGGGTGAATTACAACACTATAGATATGGTAGATTCTATTCCCCTTAATCTGTAATTCAATTTTTATGCTAAAGTTATTTGAGATTGATCAAATGATGGTTACTCTTCTTTGGCTTTTAGTTTGCTCAGAGTGCTAAAGACAAGCAGTTGTCTAATGGAGAAGATGATTTAAAGTTTCTCTATGGTAAAATTAAAGATCGAGGAATATTAATTTTATGAGGTGAATTAATACTTCTAATGGATCTTTTTCTTCACAACAAAATATTTCTTCTATTATTATAGATTACTTTAGATCTTTATTCAATTCTCATGACAATAATGTTAGTTTGGAATTTAATATTCTTGCTAGTTTTACCATACTTGCTCATCTCCAGCCAAATCTTATAGCTCCTATCTTTGTTGAAGAGATCAAGCATGCTATTTTTATAGGTCCAAAGAACTCAAGCCCTATGCTAGATGGTTTTACTATTGAGTTCTTTATAATTTCTTAGGAAATTATTGGAGATTGATCAATATTTTTATTCCACTTGCAAATTACTTAGGATGGTTAAAGCTATAACAGTTATTTTAATTTCTTAGTATTTTCATGCTAACAACATCTCTTTATGTAATGTCTTTAATAAAATCATTTCAAATAATTTGGCTAACAGAAGGAAGGTTGTTATTATTTTTATTATCCATTCTATTCAAGTTGGTATTATTCATAATAGAATCTCTATTAATAATGTTATTCTTATTAATGAGCTTCTTTAAGAATTCTTTAAATCTTTTGTGTGCAACCTTTTTTGTGCTAAGCTTGACATTAGGAAAGCCTTTAATTCAGTGAATAAAGACTTTATTCTTCTTAGTCTTGCTCAAAATGGATTTCCTAATCTCTTTATGAGTTGGATGAAAAGAAGAATACATGATATTCATTTCTCCATATGCATTAATAGCTCACTAGAGGTGTATTTTTAACTAATAGAATCATACTGGATTGTTCATTGTCTCCCTATTTATTGTGCTTGGTCATGGATGCTTTTTCTTGTTTAATTAAAGATAATGGCTCTCCTTATCATTTTGAAGACATTCAACATAACAATCTATCTATGATGCATTTACTTTAAGTTGATTAATTTTGGAAAAGTTAATGCTCATAATATACACAACCTCAATAATATTTTGAATAGATTCCATTCAACTTCAGGGCTTAGCATCAATTACGCTAAGAGCTTCATTTGCTTTTCATTAGAAGTTTATGTTCGTGACACTCTTATCTCTTGTTTGAATGTTACTCTTAAATATAGTAAATTCACTTATCTTGGTTTGCCCCATTTTGCTAAGAAGTTACATTTTGTAGATTTCTAACCTTTGTTGCATAAGATTTTAAATATACTTGATGGTTGGAAAGTAATATCTCTTACTATGGTCAGAAGGTTTCAGATGATTAATTTTTTTGTTTGGAACCTTATTTCTTATTGAGCTAGAGCTCTTATTATTCCCAAATCTTGCATTAAAATCACTAATAGTTGGTGTTCTAAATTTTTTTTACCATGTTATTCATACTCAAAATAAGTTACATACTATATCATGGGACAAACCATACATGCCCAAGATAGTTGGGCTTTGTTCTACATATCATTATTCTTTGACTTGCAAGACTCTTAACTCTTCTAACCTATTAAAAAATAGTAGATTGCCAAATATTGTTCTCTTTGGAAGCCTTTGTCTCTTAAAGCTTCTCCTTTATAAAAAAAAAAAGTGGTAAAAATGCTTATAATTTAAAGCCTTAAGATTTTTTTAAATGGTTCAGAAGTTGGGTTTAATATTTTTTTGGATCCTTGGATTCTTGGATTCTTGGAAGCTTATTGGGGGTTATTCTAGGATCTAAGGTATTTAAAATGGTTCCTTATAATTTCATATATATATGTGCTTTCATTTCAAATGGCTACTCGGATGCTTCTAAAATTTTCAGTAATCCTATTCACTAGCTTATTAGACACATTGCTATCCAAGTGGAATCTTCAGATATGAGTATTTGTAAGAATGGTTCTCTCCTGGACATTCAAATGGCATTTTTTTAAAAATTTTTATGCTAATCAGCTAAGTGTTAATTTATCTTTCTTCATATGGCATAAATTTTATGTATTAAGATTTTTTTTTTTTTTGCTTGGCTCTGTCTTTTGAATGGACTAAAAATGATTCCTTTTTTAATATCTCATATGTTCATATATCTTCTCACTATTGTTTCTACTATCTTAAGTCAGAGACAAAGAACCACTTATTTTTTGAATGTTCTTTAACCTTCTCTCTACTTGTTGCACTTTTGTTGGGATCTTCTGCATTTCTTCTCAGGCCAATAATTCTACAAGTTTTTTACTTTTGTTAAGACAATTTGTAGATTTTGAAAGGTAAGAAATACTTCTTTTACTTACTATATATTATTTTGTTTACTTTATTTGTCGAGAGAGGCACAATAAGCATTTTGGTAATTCTATTGCTAGTCTCTCCACTCTTTTATTCATTATCAAAAGAGCATTATCTAGCAAGTTAAAATTTGAAGAATCAGGATAACCTCCATGATCTCCATGCTTGATTTTCTTCTCTGCTTTATGGTACTGAAAAAATTGCAAAGTCACTTTACTTTTCTTTTGCATTGCTGAAATCCAGGATAATGATGAGTTGGGTTTTCCTTTGGGTGATGCAATAGTTTTGTCAACCTCTTAATGGTCAGCCTAGACAACCTAGGAGCTCTATGATACCGTTTTTCTCCTTAGTTTGTGTTGTAGGTTTCTTAAATGGTTTTTTTGGATATGCTTTTATTCTTAGTTTGGGCTACATATTTCTCGAACGATTTATGGATGTCATGATTTCTCTAGTTTGCTCTTCTCTCATGTGATATTTACTTCCACTTCTCGTACTGGATGGTTTGGGCAACTCAATAGGTGATTTTAATTACTGATAATATTTGATTTTGCGCATTAAATCTCTAAGTCCTTTTGTTTTTAAACTTCTTATCAATTTGGCCATAATATCGCATAATAGAGATAAAGTTTGGTCAATGTGGTTCCAATGAAAGCTTCATCATTGATATGCTCGAGGTGCATTAACCAACAAAATCATCTAATGGGATAGTCACCTTCAATAAGACAAGGAGATAACGACAATATTAAGCAAGAGGAAAATATTCTAACTAGAGAGATGGATGTTGAATTTTTTTTTATTCTTTTAACAATTAATATGAAATAACACAAGATAAATAAAATTACAAGAAATTTATTATTTTAATTTTTTATTTTCTTATATTTGAAAATCATTCAAATTAGATGATCTTCAAATCTCTTATTATATTTACTCAAGATTCATACTATCATAATTTCTTTACATCATTGTTCAACTACTAACATTCCTCTTTACCACTGCCCACATCATCACTTGCCACCACTTAGCTTCAACACTTACCTCCACCACTTATTTTTCCTACTTACCTCCTCTACTTATACCTATTGCCACTACCACCCACACTCATAATTATCACCAATGCCAACCACCAACATAGCCCATTACCAAAAATTATCTTCATTTCAATGCATTTGAAATTAAATATATTATAATTATTTAAAATGTCATAATACATTTTAATTGCATACAATCAAATACTTATTTTATTTAAGATCAATGATGTGTTCAAAATCTTATCTTCTCGCTAGCATATCAATACACACAATTATGTTATCATCTTCTCAGTCATTAAGGATACTAGAAACTTTAGTTCACACACTAGCCTCCCCAACTGTAGCCTACATATTAGCCAATAAGGGTGGAAAAGGATTGATTCACTTACACATCTAGCCTCATCAAATAAAATAATTATATTTATGTGAGACAACTTTTGAGGACCTTAGAATCATTTACATAAATATTTATATTCATGCTAATAAATATCATTAAAATTTTATGATTATTAAAAAAAAATTAAAATGTAAATCTTCAACTTGATAATTACAAGTATAATTTATCTCCACCCTAAATGGGGTTGTTTCTTTAAGCAAACTATTTATAATTACTTAAAATGACAAATACAAAATGAAGACCAAGGCCCTTCAAGAAAAGATATTAAAATAGAGAGAACTAATCTATCCATATTTCATTTCTCATTATTATAAAATATGTAATATAAATGATTTAGAAGAAGATTTAGTTACATGAAAGTACTCATATGAAGTTTCTCATGCCTTCATCACAAACTTGATTAATATTTTGTGTATAAAAGTATGAGTTCTCTAAAGGAGTGTCTTTATAAAATCTAGTAAATAAAGTTACTATGATGAGCTGTCTTGATCATATTAAGATAAATTATGTAGAGCGGCACATAATAATGCTTAGTTCCAAATATATTTGAATCTTTCTTATACATTACCAACTAAAAAGAAAAAAAGAGTAATAGCTAAGAAACCTTAAACTTGTTGAGGAGCTAAAACAAGTGGGAGAACAACTTTTGAAGTGAAAAAAAAAAGTTTATAAGTGAAAATCTATTAGCAAAATCATATAATTTAAATTCAACAATCTACTAAAAAAGACGAAGTTAGTATTGATACTAATTAAATACATATAAATTTTATGCATAAGTAAGTTACAAAAAGAATAAAATTTTAGACTTTTCTCAGAGATTACTTACTATTACTGAATTTTACCAAAGAAAAAAATTCAAATAAAATATGAATAGCTTCAAAAAATCATATTTTTACTAAAGTTTTAATGATTGAAGGCATGAAAATAGAACCAATTGGAGAATCCACCTATAAAGGGTTTCTAAATGAAGATTATAATAAGAATAGCATAATTTTATAAAATTGGTGTATTCTTAAATGTAAAATTACAATCTACATTAAATATAAAAATATAATCTATAATTGAAAATCATTTAAATATTCAAAGCTAAAATATCATTTTGAAAGCCTCGCTAACAAACCTTCAACCAACATAGATTTTTATATGAAAGAAGTTACATAATCCTTAATATGAAAACAAAATTAATTAATAGAGCATATTTTGAGTTAATAATGAAACATAAACTTCTCAAAAGTTATATATCTTGAAAATTAGATTTAATTAATTAAATAGAAAGTTGACCAGCAATAAACTTCCATATGAATGCGACTTTCAATTGATTAACCCATCTTAAAATGCATCATAATGAATTATTAGAGTAGATTTATCTTAATGAGATGAGGAAAAGAGAGGTATTTAATTGAAGGAGGAAAATATTAACATCTAATTATTCCTAACCAAACATGTTTAAGGCAAAAAGCAATCAATGAGATTTTTAATAAAAGAACCACCAAATAGGAATGTCAAGGGGGGCTAAACCAGAAACAGTCCTAAAAGTGAAGTTTAGAATCTTGGATGAGGTGGATGTTGACATCAAGAGGTTTTAGTATTGGCTTAATTTTTCTTATAAGATTAACAAACTCCCTTCTTAGCATATTTTTAGTTTTTAATATTTATCCATAGCATGCGATCTCTTAGTAGGTTCTTTTAAGTTACTATTTATTGATTATAACATATGGCTAATATAAATCAAATTCAAAGTCTCTTAAAACTTCTCTCTAGCTCTAAATGAACTCAATTGAACTCTAGTTTATTAAAGATAGTTAGAAGGATAGTACTATTCATGATTCATAAGAAAGAATTTTTTGTGGTGGTTCTTAAAATGGTCTATCTTAAGAGGATAGCTATTTTTAGGATTTTTTATAAAATTTTCACTTGGTTGTCAAGGTCAATAAGTTATGGGGCCAAAGGGTAGGCATTGTACTCTAGTGGTCATAATTTAGATTTGTGTGATTAATTTCAAGATCATATGTTGCAACCTTCTAAAATTTTCTTCATTTTACAAGGCTTTTCCTTTACCATTGTAGCCAAATTTTTTATTTGAATTATGATAATAAAAATGGGTGGCATGATTTATGCAATAAAATTACAAAGATGATTTAGCTTAAATATAAAATTCATTCTCTAATTGAATGATAGAATATATTGCAAATATCTTTTAAAAAGATTACCTTTAGTCAAACATGAAATAACAAGTGGAAACATAAAATAAAAATTATAAAGGCAAAAAAATTACAATATAATTCTATGTGATATAATTTTAGTGTTCAAATAATGATTACTTTCTAGATTAAGGCTTAATGGTGAGCACCCCCTTTCCACTAATAAACACTTATGTACATTAAATTTATAGATATATTAATATGATAATGTTTAAGTTTAATATATGAAACCAACTAGTTTACACATATATCTATAAAATTGCCTACCACATGCATTCTAGAATTGATTTTGCAAACAAAAAAATAAATAAATAAATAAATATAATAATTTAATAAAAAATTTGCCAAAATTAAATTAATAGATATATTGTCCTATTATTCAATTCAATCACTTACAAGTACTTTTATTTTACTATAATATTTGTAAGGAGAATTAGGTGTAGCTTTCCTCAAACCCACTGCTTTGATACCAAAAATGATGTGGCTTGGATTTAATTGGCCCTCTTGATGGGGTTCAATAAGGGTTCGGTGCTCTTTGTAATAAAGCTAGGAAGAAGACTAGGCCTTGGTGGATTTAATTAATAAGTTTATTTAAAATTACAAATATAATCAAAGTTGGCCAACATAAGATCCCAAATTTCAAACAATTTTAATTCTGACTTTAGAATGTTAGTGGGAAATCTATTAATCATTTGGGACGAAAGCCCTAGAAAATATTAATTCTATGTATCTAGAGGTTTTTGTAGAGTTTCATGATTTTTATAGTATTTTTGGTATAATTTTTTTTTTTTGAATTTTGTTTACAAAGCTAGATCAAGCAGTTTTTTTCCCTCTAGCTCATGCAAATCATAGAAAATTTGACTTTAAAAAATGACTTAGGTTAGCACTTGGGATAATAATAAGAAAAAAATTAAAGTTTAAGACTTTTAATGTGGATCTAAATATTTTTACTATTTTTTAACAAATTTTGGTCTACTAAGTATTCGTTGGAATAAGATTAGGTATTGTTGGGGCCCAATTTAGGCTAATCATATAATAAGTATTTTTCATGACTATATATAGTAGTAGGAATAGCAAAGTCATCAAACTAGTCCTCATTGATTAGTTATGTACCAAGCCTTAATCTTCTCTTGAAATATCTCCAAATTATTTTTTTCTTACAATCAACAACCTTCTTTCTCATTTTAGTGATTACTTGTAATCTTATAAATATAGATTTTGAAAAAAAAGAAGAGAGAGAGAGAGAGAGAGAGAGAGAGAGAGAGAGAGAGAGAGAGAGAGGTGGCCAAATGAGTAGAGTGAAGAGGAGATCACATAAGTGTAACTACTAGTTAATAAGTGGAGGCTAGTCATACATGTAATAAATTAGTTAATTAATGGTATTTTAAATTAAAAATTAATTTTTTAAAGATTAAATAATATCCCCATCCATTTTTAAAAATTCTAACTTCAAATTTTAAAATTTTGATTTTTAATTATTTAAATTTTAAATATTAAAATTAAAAAAATAAATATTTAAGAACTACAAATTACATAATATGGTTTTTATATAGCACTCATATTATAGAAAAATACAAACAAACTCTAATTAAATATCTTCTTGTGTGTTTTTAGCTTATTGTTTGCAATAGCCTTTTGGTTAGCTTTCTTCTAAGGTTGGGCCCTTATGGATGGTCCTTTACTTACTTGATTGGCTTCTAGCACCAAATTAACTAATTAGTTGGATCATTATCATCACAGGATAACTCCATGTTGAATAGGATTATTCAAATTAAAGGTTAATGGTGAATTTGTTCAATTGAATCCATTTGGATAATTTTAGTTCATAAGCTTTAATTGATCAACCCATAGAATCAATTGAGACTAGTGGATCATGACCAATTTATAAATACTTTAGGACATCCCTATGACATATTGTTTGAGCTAATTAAGGATTTTAAAGGATTTCAATTGAATTAGTATTTGACTAACTTCATCAAAAGGTTGATCAAGGTAAGGTCCATATACTAACCACTATGAAACACCCTATAAAACATTCAAATCAACAAATTAAATTAATCTTGTCAATTTATTATAAATCACCTTAGGCAGCATGGTCTAATTAGGCTAATTGGATAAAATCTATAGTCAATTTAACTTAATTAGTGTGTGATGAATTTACACAAGGAAATTAATCCAATCAATTTGATCTATTAAGTTCAATTAAGTTAAAATGCCTAAGTAGATACTATAAGATAAATTTGGAAAGGCTAACCAATAAATATCAATTATGTCAATTAAAAGATAGTAAAATTAATCTAATCTATGAAGAGTCTATTGAAGTTAATTATAATGGTTCATAAATTAGTTAGATTGAATTGGACAATTTAGCTTAATAGCTTAGGTAAAATTTTAAAATTACTTAAATTATACTTACTCAAAAGTCAATTAAGCTCAAATCGCTTATGTTTAATTAATTGAAAAATATTTTAAAGGTCTAGTTGGCTCAATTTGATTAAAATAGTCAATTAATTAAGTTAGATTAATGATTCAATTTGAGACAACTTAGGCTAAGTAGAAGCCAATCAGGGTCATGTTATATGTGGTTGACATGTAAACATTATTTTAATACCTTAAGACAATAAATTTGATCAATTTAATTTTATATGGTCAAATAGATCTATATAGGTGATAAATATAGAAATATTAGTAAAAATTATTTTGTTTAAATGTATTTTTATGCCTAACTAATGTAGAATATGTTAGTTTCAATTTATTTTTGATTTTTTAAGATGAAATTTTTTAAATTAAGTGAAGAGAAGAAAAATACTAACTTTCAATATTAGTGTCTCAACACTACTGATAACAAAATTGGCTACAAAGATAGAGAAGATAGTGCTTAGGTGATAGAAAACCAATACTGTGGCACTATTACAAGAGCATTTTGGACTAGTAGATAGAGAGCTTGGTGCCTAGGCACTGTAATGACAATGTTGTTGTGCTTAAAGAAGCCCTAGGAAGCCATCATTTTGATCAAAGATAGAGAGCACAACTCAGAAGCGTTGGGAAGCCAGCACCACGGTGTTAGATTCCTTTAGAAATTTAATTTAAAGACAAAGAGCCTAGTGCCTTGGTACTGAAAAGCTTGCATTGTGGCACTAAGGAATTAAAAAATTTTCAAGATGGAAGGGCACAAGATAGAGAAAAGAGCACCGTAGCACCAAAGAAGCAGCACTATAGTGTCAAAATGCCTTAGATTCAAGCCTAAGGAGAGGAGAGCACCTCAACACAAAAGGTTAGTGCCTTAGCACTAAATCCAACACCCAAGTGCTGCATTAGCAATATCGTGGTGAGACAATCAAGTAGATTTAATTTGTGTAGCTTCAGCAGCAATTTAAGAAATTTTTGGGGGGATTTAGAGGAGTTACTAGCACGGAATGGGGGAAACTATAAGGGGAGAAATCATGCTATAAAATAGGAGCAAATACTAGGATAAAGCATTTTGTCAGTGTGTGGAGTCACATTAGTGTGAGTGTAACACTTAGAGAGTAAGACTCTAAGTATGGTGTCACTGCAGTCCAGTGCTTGTGATCGTGTTCATGATGTTTGTGTGCTATTTGAAGAAGAAGAAGATCCATTAGAAAGGGAACCTATTGCTAAGAGGCAAAAAAATTTGGACTAAGAACAAACTTGAAGAATTTTCTTTGGTTTATTCTTTTCCTTCTGTTATTTTGCTCAAAATTATCTCAAATATTTGTGGATGTCAAATATTATATCTTATTCTATAGAATGAGCAACAAAATCATTAATGCTCTTAATTTATATTGATTTTGTGTTGAATGTTATATACTTTTGTTGATATGAGTAATATATAAGAAGTTTATTTGCACTTTCAGTGGTTATGTTATTTTATTTTTCTCCATGCTAATTTACTCACAATCTAGTAGTGTGAACTAGTGATATTAGAAGAATCATAATGGAATACTTAAGAATAATAATAAGATTTACTAAACATACAAAGGAATATGTTATTTTGGATCTATGATCCTTTAAGGGAGATGAATGCAACACAATCACTTAAAGTTAATTAGATTATATGAATGTAACTAATTAAAGGCCGTGATTTTGTTGTATTGATCTAACCATAAATGATATAACATTTAAGCTTCTAATTGATAATAATATTTTAAAATTTTCACATTAATTTAGTGCATAACATCAATCAAAATTTTCATAAATTTAGAATACATTTTCTAAAGTAAAAGAAAAAAATCTTATTTTCTGAAAAATAACTTTAATAATTTTTGCTCTTTTAAAAATTTTATAATTTGATTTGATGGAACAAAATTAGGTTAGTAAAAGATTAGTAATTAACTTAATTTTAAATTGTATCATAGATCATCGTGGAAACGATACTCTATTCATCACCTTATTACTTGAATGGCATGTGTACTTGCGTATACTATTTTGCTCGGTTAATAGGCTAAATTGGGTCAAAGAGTTCAATAAAAATACTGCAAAGGACTATGTAATTTAATCAAACCCAATAATTCAAAATGAGCATGACCAACTCAAGATATTACAAAGAAGACAACTCGAACTAGTCATACTTGAGCATCAAAAGGGTTTAAAATGTTGATACAGTCACTTAAGAGGAGTTCTATATGATTTAGAGAAGAAAGAGAAACTTTTTTTAAATTTCTCCGCGCTTTCGATAAGATCATGCAAACAACGTGAATAATTCGGAAGCACTTGTATTGTGTAGGTTATAATATACGAAATTTCTAAATCATCTTTCCATTAACTGATTAAAAACTTCTTAAGCAGCAAAATGAGGAAGCTCATCTTGATTTTGAAGGCATAAACGCCGAGCGAAATTTCAGTAAATTTATATATTTATGAAAGAAAATGGAAGGTAAATCTCGATAAGAATCACACTCTGGTCTACTCACTCCGAAAATGACGAAATTTGAAGCTCTCTCCCTCTCGCCCCCCACTCTCTCTCTCCGTTCAGTTTATTACTTCCCGATGGATGCACAGAAATACTTCAACTCGACGAAGCAACCATTTACCCGATCTGCATTTCGACGGCCATACGCGATTTCACTCACACCTGCAAGATTTGTCTCTGGATGAATTCGATCGCTTCGTTTTAGATTGCATTCATTTTGAGGCAAGTGTTCTCTCATCGTCACAGGCTGCTTCAAAATTTTCAGCTAGTTTTCACTTATTTTCTTCTCTATTGGCTTCATAGTTCATCGTCGTTCGATTTTTGTCTTCCTGCTGTTTTTTATTTTATACCTTTCTGTCACAATGTGATTTTGTATAAATCTCAATCTCCTTAAACTTTTAGGGGTTTGTTAGGTTGATCGATTTAATTTGGAATTTATGTTAAATCCAATCAAATAGTTATTCTAAACCACATAAATTTTATTGTCTTGTTGAATTATGTTTTCTTATTTTAGGTTAGATTTTAAATTTAGTAAATACTGCTAGAAATAGGATTCAAGAGATTTGCATAACGTCTCAAGTGTCTTCATCTCTTTTATTTAAAATCTTAATCATTGAAATGCGATAGTTTACTAAAATTTGCCCAGGTTTAATAACAGTATTGCCAAACAGATCTTCAAATTCAACTTTTGGAGGATTTACTAAATTTAGATTTACACGATTTACTAAATCCTAGTTGAATAAAATCCTTACTGTAGCCAAACATCCCATTTGTGTGTTTTCTTCGGGAGCTTTTTGAATTCAAGTTAGCTTTCTTGTACAAATCTTTCAACGCCATTCAATGGAAGTTCTTTATTTTTATGTTTTCAGATCAGTTTTACTTTTTTTTTTTCAGTTGCAAGCTCGTTCTTCTCCTGTGAAAACAAACAGCATGATTCGTAAACTTTTCTTCTCTCTTTCGGGTTTTGTTAATAACTTGACGCAGTTGAATTGGTTGAATGGATCGATTTCACATATATTTATAGTTATATTTTCTTAACTGCAGGAAAAATGGGGCTCAGCTCACATCGGCCATCTCATGTTCCTGAAATCAACGGAAATCTGAACATTATTCCCCAAGACCTCCCTAAACATAAACAATTCGATCTCAACCCGGCTTCCACTGTATTATTCAATCCAATTCAAAACACCACACCTTCTTCCTGCTTAACCACTCTCGATTCTTGCCCCATCACTAATGAATCGGCTACATGTTCCATTTTAACCAGCAATTATCCTAATATACCACCTTCTTCTCCATCCTTGATCAATCAAAGTAGTGCCAGTTCTACCCCAACCACCTGCAGCGAAATTCTTAATGGCTTAAACTATCAAATATTGAATACTTACATAGCTTCTTATTTACCCAGTATAGATTATGGTTCCACAAATTGCTATATTATCTCTGATGGTGTCTGGAATGGGGACGAAATCTTCACACAGCAAGAGATGGATCTTGATCAAAATCTCTCACAGTTTACCGACGTCATGGATTTGCCAAATCTGATGATAAACCCTGGCAATGAACTGAGATACGGTTCAGAATGTCTCGGTTACCAACCATGCTCTCAGCTTTCACAGTTTGATCAACAGCAGAGAATGGGGTTAATGCGAGATTCAAACTTACCATACTACGGGAATGCTATAATCGGTTCAGGCTTTGCAGAGAATGCTCAAATCATGGATAAGGGAATACAGGAAGGCTTGTTTGATATACCAGCTCAAACTGAACAGATGTATCAAGGCACTGCGGATAGGGACTTTGAAAGGAAGCAGGATAGGAAGTTCAAGAACCGGGAATCTGCAGCTCGTTCCAGAGTAAAAAAGCAAGTAAGCCTTAGTTTGTGATTTGCATAAGAAGACATTAATAATTTTTAAAAGGGCTGGATTGATTTCTATGATGGCTTTTGATGGTTTCAGGAGCATGTAAACTATCTTGAGAATAAAAGTTGCAGATTGAAGAAAGAAAACGATCTGCTTAACAAAGAACTGGTATGAAACATGATGTCTTGTTATAGATGAAATATATTAGATTTTTAAAGCTTTCCCCATCTTCTTAATTGTTATATATAGGTATGCTTGAGAAAGAGTTTTCGTTGGCTTAATACATAAGATTGCCAAAATTTCTACCAAAGAGAAGCAGCCAAGGAGATAATAACCCAAATGAACGATAGAAATGTAGATTTCTTCATAATCCTTTTCCTATTTTCGAGAGGGATCTTCTGCAGCAATGTCTAACTTTGTAAATTTCAGTACTTCCATCAAACTCTTTTTTTCCCTCTAGAGACCCCACTAATTACTAGTTTAAGTTCTTTAGTTTTAGGAAAAACTTCCAAATTTCATTTCTTTTTAAAAGATCATGCAAATCTATATTCATAGCATCCTCTAGTTTTTTACATTTTTAGGTTCTATATGGTAAAAAAGCATCATCTTCTTAGGGTACATTTGGGACAGATTTTTTATTACTTAGGTTTTTTGAAAATAACTATAGTAGTATTTGGCTACCAGCTTTTTAGCTATTTTTTAGAAAATTGTGATAAAAAATTATTTTTGAGAGTTAGAGCTATTAAAGTGTGGTGGTTATTAGAAAGCTGTTGGCTGACTTTTTTAAAAATTAACATTTTTGTTACACTCACAACAGCTTTACAAAACTTTCTTTTCCCTCAACAACTTTACAATAATCTTTACAAAAAGTTGTAGCTACCCCAAATAAACTTACAGAAAGAAGCTAGTAAGCATTGGCTTTAGTTTTTATTGATTCTTAGGGTCGTTGGGACTTTTCACTATTTTCTTTTGACGTGAAAAAGCAAAACAACTGTTTGTTCTGGGTTTTTTAGCTATTTTTCAGAAAATTTTGTGATGAAAAAACTGTTTTGAGAACCAGAGTTGTTAAAGTGTGGTGACCGTCAGAAAACTACTGTTTGAATTTTTCAAAATAAAATATTTTATAATAACTTTTCAAAAGTTTCACTCCACAACAACTTTCTGATCGAACTTTTCAAAAGTATCCCAACAGACCCTTAAAAAGTTTTATAGTGAAAAATTACTTTTACGAACTAGAGCTAGTAGAGTGTGGTAGCTATAGGAAAGCTGCTATTTGAATTTTTCAAAAAAAAAAAAAAATTGAAACACACTATTTTTCCTGCAACAGTTTTACGATCAGCTTTTTCAAAAAGCTATAGTTGCCCAAACTGACCCTAACTCAAAATTTTTTTTAATTATTGAGCTCGGTACTTGAGCTAGGCATCTGAGCGGTCATGATTCAGGTCTTCTCCGTATATAAGAGTTCCAGCCTCATATTTGAAAAGAAGATTTTTCATATCTGATCTTTTCACTGTACAAGTGGTTTCAGTCTCATAGATGAAGCAGAAAATATTTGGTTCTTTTCTGGACCGCCTTCTAAAAGCCTTGGATTTAGAGAGTAGACAATCATAGCTGCATAGGTGGCTCTTATAGCTATCCACCTTTAAACAGAAGTATGAAGATCCATGCTTGGATCCATGAGCGAAATTCGAAGTCCAATATTGCTAGAGAATCTTCCGAATTCTATCCACGTATTTTACTTTTCTGGAAAGAGTTTAATTTTCTCCAACAAGAATGATCAAAAAAAAAAAAAAAAAAATGGAGAAACTGAACTGAGAGCATGCCGTTCATAATCAGGACAAGTTATGATTCTATTTTTCCTCAAATTTTTTTTGTTTCATCTCTCTATCTCACACACACACACTCATAGTGGTTCTCCTCAGTAATTTCTTAGTGTTTTTTGAGTTCCATATAAGGTTAAAAAAATGACGCCAGATAGTCTTTAATAACTTTTCTTAAAGATGAAATGCGGAAAAGTACATATATATATTGCCTAAACAATGATTCTTTTGTTAAACAGGTATTTCTTCGGTCAATTCCCAGAACTAGACGCCAACTTCGACGAACTAGCTCCTCTGAATTCATATAAAATAAAATTCATTTCTAAATTTTATTCATGCCGATCTGTTACGTCGTGAAGCATCAAAGCAATAATGGAAAAGGCTTTTCACCAGCAGTATTCTGGCGCCAGTTGATTAACGATTGCAGTTTTATTTTATTTTATTTTAACGTAAAGGTTTACTTGCTTTCTTTTTTACTAGAGATTTATTTTCTTATGTTCTTTTTACTTTATGTTTTTCAATTTTATAGTATCAGTACATTTTGTTGAGTTTCATTTATTCTGTATTCTTAGAAGAAGTGTATACATTATGAAGATCTTGTTGCAAGTTAAATATATTTTGGAATCACTTTTATTTTTTATCTTTATTGCTTTTATTTAATTTAATTTGAAATAAAATATATTTAATGGTGATATTTTATTCTGTATTTTATATTTTATTTTATATAAGATAACCCCAAAATCCTTGAGGTGATCGATAGCAGAACACACGACCATTGCACTGAATCATGTGTTCAGCTTCCTCTTTAAACAGTGTTGATGCATTAGTATATTAGCAGACTTAAATCTAGTTTTTGTTTAATTGAATATAACATTCTAATTAAACTGTTTTTACAAACTTAAAATTTAGACTACTCTCCTCCTCCTGTGATTATTTGGAGGGGAAAGCTAGAGTTGTAAATAAGGCTTGAAATCAATAAGCAAGTATGTAGATCCCACCATTTAGTTAAAAAGGTTGAAGAAGGAATAATAAAAAACGTGAAATAGTCGTGTGGGTTGTGAAAGGAGGTGGTGTTGAAGACTGGGGGAGGAGACAACTCATGGAAAGAGCATGGATAAAAGCTATTCTCATTAGCTCAACTCATGAGAGTTGAATTAGACAACTTATAGGCTGACATAATTGAATTCAAATAGAGGGAGAAGAATATATGTCAAAGGTTGATTTGGATGCAGGCTTTATAACACTTAGGTCCACTTTATAAAGTTGATTATACTCCGTTTGGTGTAGGTTTTTGCCTGCGGTGCAGTTTGGATCACATCGCAAGTGGCGTTTAGCTAATTGCATTTTGGCTTCATTTTGAAGAAGTTGCGATGAGAAAATTGTATTTTTCAATATAACCTGATAAAGTGTGGTGGCTGCAAGATCGACCTCAAGCGGGTATCCCTTTTCTGAGGGTACCTATTCTTAAAGGTTTTTATGGAGGAAAATATGATAAGGTGATCGAATTAGAATTGTCTAGTGTGGTACCTCTTAGGTCCAACTGATCAGCAAACATTAAGGTTGATGCAACCAGACTTCGAGCTGTCAAGTGCACATATTTAATGAGACATTGGAAGGAAGAGAACTTATAATATTCATGACTGACATCTCACTTCTCCAGTGAAATAAAGAAGAGTCATTCTTGAGATATTTTAGATGGGCAACAAAAGGACCTTGCTAACAAGTTGCAATTCCATGCAGAAGACAAGAAGGAGTTAAGAGTGAGAATGCATAACAATTTTGAGGAAGGGTATATACTCATAAGATTTGATAATTGAGTGGATTTTTTTTTATGGATGACTATAATGAATATTTAGATGTATAAAATATGACTTTAGTATACTTGAATTAAATGAGAATTTGACACATAATAGGACACAATGGAGACGAAAGATTCATGTAGCCGACCCCACTTAGTGGGATAAAGGCTTGTTGTTGTTGTTATTGTTGTTGTTGTTGTTGTTGTTGTATGACTATAATGAACATAAAAAATATGAATACTTAATATTAAGTATAATATATATAATACTAATATACTAAATGGTTTAAATTGGGAATATAAAAATATTATATAAATTTAGTATGTTTGGCTCACAATAGGTCAAAGAGTAGTTTGAACTAAAATTTAATATCACATGTACATAATCATTAAAATATCTTATAATTATCAATCTTTTTAAAATTGTTAAATTTGATTTATATTATGCATATGAGAAAGAATCTCAAATATGGCTTTCAATTTAATGTTGACCTTCATATATATCACATGAGTCGAATCGAGCTTATGAAATAAATTCGACAGACTTCGGGTGTTTCATAGCACAAATCGGAGCTAAGATGCACCAAACATCACCGAAATCAGTCGAAACGACCTCCGATTGATGAACAGACTTTTCCATTGCATTCAAAATATCGAAATTGATCAAAATATAAATATTTCATAATCTAACGATCAACCGAGCAAGCGATCGAGCTGTCAATGTGCTGACACGTATATTGAGGAAGAGAAACTGCAATGATGTCCAAATGACCCCCGTTCATAAAATTGGTTGCATCGTTGGCTTCAAAACGTCGAAAACTACCAAATGAGACTGTCCACGCTCAACTCAGACGAGTCTGTGTAAATGTTGGATGATTGGAAGTGACAACGCGCAAATCGAGGTTGAATTACATCAAACATCGCCAAAATCAGCCAATTTCCGATCGGAGCGGACTTGTATTCGCGTTAATGTTAAAATTAACATATATATTCCTAATAGTCAATCGATCGAGATGTACATCGATATGCTCGAGTCGAAGGCTTAAACTAAAAGCCGCGTCGTTGAATTGATTGTCTTTGTAAACTTAAACATCATCATCGTGTGATTGTTTGTCTTCATTCGGACAATCTAAAATATCGAGTGATTGAAGCGAGGGGCGTCGATTTTGAATGCTTCAACCAAACGATCATCGCTTGATCAGCGCTGTCAATGTTCGTCAGGTATCGAATAACTTAGGATTAGAATATATATTAACTACATAATTTTGTCCGCGTAAAATTCATTTTAAAATTGATTAAGTGTTTAAATAAGAAATTATTAATTAGCTAAACCTATTTATAATCAGAATCTCTCAAACTAATCTAAATCCCTAAATCCCCTCATTTCCCACTCGCCCGATCTCCCTCGGCTCAGCTCGATCGAACGTTCGTATCTTTCCCCTTCGCTCGACTGAACGTTCGGATCTCCCTCTTGATGCGCAAGCTCGTCGTTCAGTTCTCCCCTCCGTACGCACGCTCCAAACCAGTTCGACACTCCCAACCAACCACTCTCGCTCGATCTCCTCCTTCAACTGCACCAACTATTCCCCCCTTTTTTCATGGCTATTTCTTCCCTCAACCGAAAAGAAGACTCGATTTTTTTCTCTCCCTCTCTAGTCCAAACCGCATGCAAGCATAGGGTAAGGTTCTCCCTCTCCTTCCTCTTTCCCTCATCCTTACTTGGCCAAAATTTTCCTCTTTTCCTCATTTTGTGCTTGGCTGAAAATGCCTTCCCCTTTCCCTCATCCTCACTTGGCCGAAATCTCCCTTCCCCCTCTTGATCCGTTTCCTAAAACAGCAAGCATATCCTTCTTCCAATTAAGCACACATCCACTAATTTTCATTCTTCTGATCCTTTATTTGCCGTAGTCGCAAAGAACGCGGGTTTTTCTCTTAGTTTCGATATTTCCATCTATCCCTACATCTCCTTCAAGACAAATGCATCCTCCTCCTTCAAACCGCAAGCAAGCACAAAGCCTTCTTCCCTTTTCCTCTTTCGATCCTTTCCTTGCCGCAGCAGAAGAGGAACATTAATCAAGTGGGTTCTTCTCTTAGTTTCCGGCATCTCCCTCTCCGTCTCTCTCAAACTAAAAAACCATTTATGAGTGTTATGGTTCAGAATAACGGGCTTTGATGAATGTGCAATAGATTTGAGCTTAAATGTATAAAAGGGAAAATAATATGTGT
Source organism: Cymbidium sinense (assembly GCA_021442155.1). Taxonomy (NCBI): domain Eukaryota; kingdom Viridiplantae; phylum Streptophyta; class Magnoliopsida; order Asparagales; family Orchidaceae; genus Cymbidium; species Cymbidium sinense. The sequence goes on from CM038230.1 coordinate 42,004,617, forward strand.
ATGGATTGTATGTTATGTGTCTCTTTCAGAATTTGAAGGCGCTGTTTGAGTGATGAGATAAAATTGGGAGGTATTACAAAACACCAACCATCATCTTTCGTGAGTGTGGCGGAAGGCTCCAATCTATTAGATGTGACCCATCTTTGAAATGTTATCAAAATTTTGATTGAAATTATGGACTTAAGCAAATTAAGAGTCATTTTGTTCTGCATTTAGAATGTGTAAAGTGAAATATAGTGTAAAGTGAATCATGAATTACGAATCTTTTACAGTTGTTTGGTAAAGTAAATACATTAAAGCTATAGTTTTACTTTGGTTGATATGTAAAGTAAAGTAAATCGTATTTAAATATTTGGTTGGATGAATATAAAATAAATATTTGTATTCAATACCTTATTCAATTAAAAAATAAATATTATCAAATAAAATATAGATAAATTATAAATAAAATTTTTTTCTTGACTAAAAAAATAAATAAAATCAAATACAAATAAAATTTATTTCAAATATTTAATTATTAGTAATTAATTACAAATTTTCAAAAATATTAAAATAAAATCAAATACAAATAAAATTTATTTCTAATATTTAATTATTAGTAATTAATTTATAAATTTTCTAAGATATTAATTATTTGAATATTATTATTTTATATTAACATAATGACCCAAATTTAATATATATATATATATATATATATATATAATTTTATTACTATATTAAATATTAATTAATTAATAAGATTTTTTATTAAATAAATTATTCATCAAGATTTAATATTTATTTATTAAATAATTTTTCTTTAATAAATAATTTATACTTTAATTATTTTTTTATTAAATAAAGAAAAATTTAATAATTATTTTATTTTTTTATTTATCATGAATTATTTATCATCAATTTAAATAAATTAAAAAATAAATTAAAAAATAAAAAATTTTTCCCAGCCTCAAAAAAAGAAAAAAAATTAAAAGAAAAAATAAAATTTCCCCACTCCAGCCCTCACAAAGAAAAAAAAAATTTCCCGAAAAATTTTCCCGCTGCAGCCTCACTCGTTCTGTGTAAACGAAATACGCTGGTTTTGAGCGTATTTGTTCTAAAAATAAAATGGAATACTCCCAAATTTTACGGGAATTAGATTACATCAAACCTAAAAAAGCAAAAAAGCGCGTATTTAGATTACTTTACACCCAAAGTACTCGGAACCAAACAGCCCCTAAAATGAAAATCATCTAAACTTAAAACTAAATAAGCAATGCATAGTAAATACAACGATAAGCCTTAAATCAAAAATAAATAGACGAGGAATACTTAAAGAAAGTTTGAAAGAAATAAAACACTTACTCGAAATGGAATTAGATTTTCTCCCCTCTCAGACTTCAAGTCAACATAACTCCTCAAACAAGTAGAATGAAATGCTAGGCCCTCTCCTAGCCTTATTTATAGAGATGAGAAGAATTAATATGGGACCTCGCTTATTTAAAACTAATAACTAAATACAACAACGAGAATTTGTTGGATAACATGAATCAATTGAACCTCTTGACTTATATTCTACGACACATTAAAAATAGTGGAAAGAAGATAGGTCAAGTCTAAACATGACTTTGAACTCGTGTCATAGGGAGATTGTGTAAAGCTCGAAGAGTAATTTTTAAATGAGATAGAGATCAAATCAAGCTTTAAAGTGGGATTTATAAAGAACATGCCTTCTTACATTGCAATGTCTATTTTAAAAATGAATTGAAAAAGGCTCTAATTGAACACTTGAAGAATCATATCTGATATCAAATGAAGTAGAAATATTGAATGAACATCAAATCAAAGCACAAAAGATCCCCTTTTAATTAAGATATATTCTTCAAATATATCCAATTAAATTAAAGAAAATTTAAGAATTCCAAAGGGATTCCTAATGAAATTGAAAGACTGCAAATAGGCATGATCAAGGAATTCTTGTAAAATATTTGAAGCATGTTATTTGTCTTATTAAATACTTGAACTGAATTAAAAATAAATTGAATAGAGTTCTTAATGAGTTCGAGCATTGCTAATGGATATAAATGAGAGTCTATTGAAGGTTCAAAGATTAGGAAACTTTGAATAAGCGATCAAATATTATTTCCAAGGATCTAGTGGCTTAAAATAGAAATGTGCTTGTATGAAATTATAAAATGTCTTAATTGAATTTGAGCAATCTTGAGAAATTTGTATAAAGTAATCTTTTCAAGCTTTAGCGTAAGTATCCCCAAATCTATATGTTGAATGCTTAAATATAGTGTCACAGGATCTTTGCTTTTGCTTCGGTTTGGTCTAATGATGTGATTTGGCTCTTGTTGACCCATTTAGGTCAAAATGGGTCAACTTGGGTCAAGTTGACTAATTGGTCAAATTGGGTCAAACCAATGGTTGGGTTAAGTTCATATGACGATTTGAAATATTTTGACATCATTGGTTTGGTTCAATTTGATTTATATTTAAATTTGTTTCATTTGATTTCATTTAGGTCAAAAGGGTCGAGTTGGCCAATTTGACTCATTTGACCTATTTGGGTTAGGTCATGGGTTGGTTTATGTCTAGTTGATCATTTGAAATGGATTGATATCTTTGTTTCTAATCAATTTGATTTATATTTGGATTTGGCTCAATTTGACCTTTTAGGTCGAGTTGGGTTCAAGGTCAATTGGGCTAGGTTGGGTCTAATTGACCAATTAGGGCTTTGGTCAAGTTTAACAAGAGATTTAGAATGAACTTGAACCATTAGTTTTAATTAATTTGGCTTAGATAAAGTTTTGATATATTTTGACTTTTTTAGGTCAAGTTGGATCAACTTGGGTCAAGCGGCCAATTAGGCTAGGTTAGGCTCAAATGATGACTTGGTCAAGTTCATACATTGATCATGAATAAGTTTTGATCAATGGTTTCAATCAATTTGGCATATGATAGATTTTGGCTAGTTTAGGTTTAATTTTGGCTAAGTGTTGACTTGGTCAACCCTTAAGTTTGACTTAGTTCAATCTAATTTGGGTAGAATTAGAATTTGGCTCAAAAGGGGTACTTTAGGTCACTTTGGGTTAAAATGAGCTTAAGTGGGTCAAATGGTTTGGTGAAAGCTTGATTTGAGTTTGATTGAACTCACATATAGACTTATGACTGAAATATAAATTCATTTGCAAGTGATTTGAAGTCAAATGAGTTTTGATTTATTTGATAATTTCAAGTTCAAAAGGGTGAACATGAGTTTGACTTGGGTTTGATTTTTGAATTTAGTTTTGATTTGATAATTGGAGTTTATTTTTATATTTAGATTCATGATTGAAGGATTGATTGAATCATGAAGAAAAATCAAGGGTTTGCGATTTGAAATTGATTTTAGCTAAGTTCAAGAATTTGAAAAGGCTTAGGTTAAATTTTGATTGAATTTGAGTTTGAGTTTTGAATTAATTTTTTGGATTGATGATTGAAGTTTATGTTTATATTTGGATTCGTGATTGAAGGATTGATTAAATCATAAGAAAAATCAAGGGTTTAACTTGATTTGAATTTGATTTAGCTAAGTTCAATATTTTGACTTGAAAAGCTTAGGCTTGATTTTGGTTGAATTTGGATTTGATTTTTTGAATTTATTTTTGGATATTTTAATTTATATTTCATTTATATTTCTGAATAGAAATGAGAGTATAAATGGGTTATGAGAAAATTTCTTGAATTTGATTTGATTTGGATTTGATTTGGGCTATGTCCTTGAGAGGAAATCAAAGGACTTAGGAAATATTTTGGAGTTTGGAATCCAATCATCGGCTTCAATCATAAATTTCAATTATCTGGAATTGATTCATGATTTAAGAAAATCCATTGAATTGGTTTAAGTTTCGAGTTAGAGTTGGAGTTGATATGAGTTTGGCTTGAAGGGAGGAAATGAGGAATTTGGTTCAAGCTATAGGGTAGACGAATTTTCCTAACACCCCTAAGGCATAACCTATTCCTATGGCTAACTCTTCTAAGTTTCTAGGGTTAGGTTGAGTGTCCACCTAATCACTAGAAGTGTCTTAGGACTAAGAAATTCTTAAAGCCTAAGAGAAGTCTTATGCTTAATATGGAGGGGTTGAGAGCTCATTCTAAAAATGAGGTGAACAAAGAGCGCCCAATAGGTGTGGTGTGACTAACAAGGTACACCGCACATATTGGTGTTGACCAAAATGATCAACAAATCGAACGATCACAAGTACTAACAAAGACGATCTACTCCTAACTCAAGGTGTAGAAAGAATCCAGAGCTTAGTGCAATGTGACTCTACTCATGTCAAGGACATAATAGAAGGAAGGAATCCATTAGAGATAGAGTATGCGAACCTTCCACTTGGGAAATAGGTTCAAATCATCCACAAGGGGATGAGAGGTTTAATTTGAGTCTCACTAGGGAGAAATTGATTTGATTTATTTAATTTATTTTAATTATTTTGATTTGATTGACTCCACTGGGGGAGATTGATTGGATTTTTTTTGTTGGATTTGTTTTGTTTGTTGTTTGATTCCACTAAGGAAGAAGGGTTGAATTTGTTTCAAATTTTTAGATTTTGAATTTTGAGATGAATCCTGTTGGTTTGAGATGGATCGCACTGAGTAGGAGCCACGGAGGCCTAGACCTAACTCAAATTTACCAATCCAAAGGGGTAGTCTACTAAACACATAGTAGGACTAGCCAACCAAAGGGGTTCCTTTCGGTATGCAGTAGCTATACTAGGAAGAAAGCGTAATAGACTTACATCCTCCAAATTTGGGACCAGTTGCTGGGGTGATCCATTAGCAAGGCAATACATTGAACCCAACCTAGGGATGACTATTGAGTGAATGCCGCTGGGGGACTTAGATCAACTCAGAGATAGTCAAGATTAATTTCAATTTTTAGTTTGTTTTGGTGGATTTCGTTGGTTTGCGATAGATTGCACTGAGTAAGGGCATGGAGGCCTAGACCTAACTTAGACTTACCAATCCAAAGGAAGTAGTCTACTAACCATAAGGTAGGACTATCTAACCAAAGGGATGCCTTTCGATGTGCACTGGTCAAGTTAGGAAGAAAGTGCGGGGACTCACATCTTCCAAAATAAGAAACCACTAGGGTGGTCGGTTGCTTTGGGCAATAAATCAAACCTGACCTAGGACTGACTATTGAGTGAATGCCACTAAGGGACTTAGATCAGCTCAAAGATAGTCAAAGATTAATTTCATTTTTTAGTTTATTTTGATGGATTCCATTGGTTTGTGATGGATCACGCTGAGAATGAGCTTATATTAGCCTAGATCTATCTTTGATTTACTAAACCAAAGGGAGTAGCTTCCCGGTCGATGGGAGAACTATCTGACCAAAGGAGTGCCTTTCGGTTTGCAATGATCAATTCAAGGGAAGAAAGCTCGGGGACTCACATCTTCCACTACAAAAGACCACTGGGTGATCGATTGCTTTTGGCAACACATCGATCCCGACCTAAGGCTACCCGTCAGTTTGTGATAGTCATACTAGAAAGAATGCATCATAGTTTTACATCTTCCAAAGCAGAAAATAACTATCGGGATAACCTGCTTGTGGAAAAATAGATTGAACTCAAGCTAAGGAGACTACGTAGTGAGTATCGACCCAAGGATTTATCTCAACTCAGGTAGTCAGACAATTTTTATAGGGAGTTCTGCTAACACTGCCTTAAAGATAGGTGCCTGCTTGGGAAAAGGGACCCTTTGGGGGCTTGAATTCCTAATCCACAAGCGAATTAATTTATTTGTTTGTTTAGTTTTTTTTTTAACATGGACCCTATTGATTTGCGAGGGATCAAACTGAGAATGAGCTTATATTAGCCTAGACCTATCTCAGATTTACTGAACCAAAAGAGAATCTGCGCATCTGCTGAATAAATTCTCCAACCACATGGGTGGCTACTAGGAAAGGGGGACTGTCCAATCCAAGAGTAACACGGGTAGTGTCTAAATGGGGTCGCAAAGGACATGATCTAAATAGAATTCCTGTAGGGAGAGGGGTCGCTAAGGGCTTGATCCAAAACCCTGGAGAAGATGACATGGCTAGTCATATATCAAATAGGTATTCGGTGGCCAATTGAAGGAGAAAGCGCGGGGACACACATCTACCGAGAGTGACATATCCACCAGGTGAGTCGCTGTCAGCATAGCGAACATCAACCAACCTAAACTACATGTTGATTTGTAACAATCAGCCTAGGAAGAATGCTTAGGGACTCACATCCTCTTATAGCGAAAATGATTGCTGGGATAGTCTGTCTTCGGCTCGACAGGTGTTATTCGACCTAGGACGACTACTGAGTGAATGCCATTGGGGGACTTGTGTCGACTCAAATGTAGTGAAGAGGGAATGAGCCTCTTGGGGACTTATCCTAAACCTCAAATATACTCGACCTAGTTATATCATGATAATTAGTTCAAGAACAAAGCTAGGGGACTCACATCTTCTTAAACAAAATCAACATGAGGTAGCTTACTAGTTGGGCAGTGAAGTCTACCATACTAACAAGGTGCTCGTTGGTTTGCAATGGTCAAGTTAGGAAGAAAGCACGGGGACTCATATCTTCCAAACATGTGACCACTAGGGTGACATACTAGTGGGCTAGCATGTAGACCCGACCTAAAACAACTAATGAGTGAGTGCCACAGGGGCTTGCTCTCACAAAAAAATTGCCTGAGATAAAAGATACGTGTTTATTTTTATGATTGTGTTAAAGGGAATAGGACACCACTTGGGTTCTTTTACACCTACCCTAAACACATTGGGAATTTTGATGAAATGGTGCCACAGATGGCAACCGGGAATTTCCACTAAGAAAGGATGCTGCTTGGGTTCTCTCACACCTAACTTAGTTGTGCTAATCGAAATAGGATGCCTCTTAAGTTCTCTCACACCTATTCTAATAACGTCGGGAGATTGTGCTTGTGTTGTGAAAGAGGGATATGATGCCACTAGGGGACTCTTACACCTATCCTAGACACGCCATGGTGGATTCACAAGACAAGCAAACAATGCTTTGAAAGAAGAGAAGATTTTAATGAAATGGAATCAAATTTTTATTCTTTTGTTGATAATTATTTTCAAACATATTTTATGGGTAATATTTCTTTAAATAGAGTTCATTAATTGGAAGTATCGGGTATTCCCCTTTAGAATCAATGAGTTGATAAGATCCTCTTTGGTAGGCATTCTCTATGACATAGGGGCCTTCCCAATTGAGTTCAAACTTACCTCCGATCTTTTGACAGGTTATAATTGGTCTCCTTAGGACTAACACAAGTTCTCATACTTGGAAAAACCTAGGGTGGTCCAGCTTGTTGTGAGCTTGAATCACTTTGGCCTTGTACAACTCGAGGTTCTAGTACGCTTGTAGGTGACTCTCCTCCAAATCTTTGAGCTCTTGTAATCATTGCTTTGCATTCTATTATGTAGTAATCTTGCTACTTAATGTTATCCTTAGTGATGGGAGTTGAACTTCTAAAGGTAAAACGGCTTCAGACCCATACACTAAGGAAAATGGGTTAGATTGAGTTGGAGTTTGGTATGTGGTGTGGTAGCCCCACAAGGCTTCAACCAACTGCTCATTCCACTGCCGCTTATTGTCATCAAGAGTCTTCTTTAGTATTTGGATGAGAGTTTTGTTGAATGCTTTCGCTAAGCTATTTGCTCTAGGGTAATAGATGGTGGAGTATCTCCAATCTATACCGTGTCTTCTGGCGAAGCTATTGATTTTAGTGATTTTGAATATAGTACGATTATCGGATATAATTTATTGAGGCACCCTGAACCTATATATGATATGGTTTCTGAAAAACTGAAGCACATGCTGAGCTGTGACCTCTCTGAGTGGGATTGCCTCCGCCCACTTAGAAAAGTAGTTAGTGGCAGCTAAGATGAACTGATGATCCTTGGAAGAAGGAGGATCGATAGAAGCCACAATGTCGGTACCCCAACACTCAAATGGCCATGAGGCCAATGTAGGGTGTAGAATGTTGGGTGGTAGATGTAGGACCACACCATGTACTTGACATTGATGGCATCTCCTAGCTATATTCATATAGTTTGTAATCATTGAAGACCAATAGTATCATAGGCTCTTGATCTTCATCTTCATCTTCGGACTGGATTGATGTGCTCCACACAGACCTGAATGTATCTCGGTTACAATGCCACAGGCTTCATGTTTATCTAAACAACGTAACCATATTTGATCAAAGGACCGTCGATACAGGGTGCCATCAATGAGAGCATAGGAGAGAGCTCTCTGTTTCACCTGATGGGCTTGTGACTTTTCTTAAGGTAACTTACCGGTATTCAAATAGTATATAAACGGTTGCCTCCAATCCAGCTCCTTGTCCTTATAGGCAATGATAACCTCCCCTTCAAGAGAAAGTCTCTCGATGAGTTCAGCATCAAAAAGGAATATGACTTAGCTATTTGGACCCTTATTATAATGGACTCATCTTCTGGGCATGCCAATTCCTTGGCAAGTTTGGCCAAAGCATCTACTACTGTGTTCTCTACTCGGGGAACCTTGTAGATGGTACTTCAGGGATTTGGGTGAATAGCTTCATGGTATACTCATGGTAATGACGAAGCTTGGGTTTGAGAACCTTGTAGGACCTGACAATCTGATTGATGACCAACTGAGAATCCCCAAAGATGTTGATGATCTTGACACACACTGTGATAGCTAACTTTAGACCGGCAATCAAAGCCTCATACTGGGCTTCATTGTTGGTGTAGGAATTAGAAAGATAGGATGAGATTCTCTTACATCATGATCTGGAGTTAAGAGAACTATTCCTACCCATGCCTCTCCTATAATAGTAGATCATGGTGCTTCCCCTTTATAAAAAGAAGCTGCACCATCAAAATACATCTCCCATCGGTGGTTGTCAACCTCTCATAAGTTCATAATTTGTTTATCAGGGAAATCATCACTAAGCGGAGAATCAATAGGAAGTGGGTGTGCTGCTAAGAAATCTGCTAGTGCTTTCCCTTTTATCACATGGAGGGGTATGAATGTGATATCAAACTACGAGAGGATCATGGACCATCGTGCCAAACGTCTGGATAGCATTGGCCATGTCATGAGATACTACAGTGGATTGGTTTTGGAAATCAAGTTCATCTTATGAGAAAGCATATAGTGTCGTAGCTTCTGAGATACAAAGATCAAAGCTAGGCAATATTTTTCAATAAGTGGATAGTTCACTTTAGTAGAAATCAAATGATGACTGAGGTAATAGAAAGCACTCTCCTTCCCTTCATCGTTGGCTTGGGCCAATAAAGCGCCGAGAGAGTCGTTAAATGCAGTAGTGTAGAGGATGAGTGGCCTACTTAGGATAGGGGCTACTAGAATAGGCTGCTTCACCAAATACTGCTTAAAATCTTCAAAGGCATGCTATCACTTGTCATCCCACTTGAACTTGGCATCCTTTTTGACAAGTTCTGAGAATGGCTTGCATCTCCTCGATAGGTTAGAAATAAAGCATCTCAGATATGTTAACCGTCCTTGGAAAGACATGAGTGAGTTAAACTCTTAGGAGGTGGCATTTCTAAGATGGCTTTGATATTTTCTGGATCTATTTCTATTCCCTGGTGCAGGATAACAAACCCAAGGAATTTCTCTGAAGCTACTCCTAATGCACACTTTAGGGGATTCATTTTGAGGTTATATTATCTTAATCGTTCAAAAACTACTCTCAAGTCAAAGAGATGGTCTTCCTTTTCTTTGCTTTTGACTACTAGATCATCAACATAACACTCAACCTGATGATGTATGAGTTCGTTGAAGATCAGAGTCATGGCCCGTTGGTATGTAGCACCAACATTTTTAAGGCTGAAAGACATTACCTTATAGCAATAGATTCTGATCGGGGTTCAAAAAGTAGTATTTCTTTCATCCTCGGGGGCCATTGTGATTGGGTTGCAGCCAGATGACCATCCATGAAGGAGAAAATTGCATGAGATGAGGCGATCTCCACCATTAATTCTGGTATAGGAAAAGGAAACTCATCCTTAGGGCATGCCTTATTTAAGTCCCAGAAATCGACGCATATGCGAATTTGGCCATTCTTCTTCTTGGCGGGATAACGTAGTAGGGTATTTCTCTTCCCTGATGAAACCATCATCGATCAGTTTCTTGACTTCAGAAATGACCTATTTTTTGATTTATAATCGCATGCTTCTAAGAGCTTGCTTGATAGGGTTAGCACTAGGATCTATTACTAGTTTGTGGACTACTATGTCAGGAGATAATCTAGGCATTTCTTCATAACTCCATGCAAAGCAATCTTTAAACTCAGTCAATATCCTAACTAAGTCATAAGTTTCTTCTTCATTCAACAATGAACTGATGTATGTTGGGCATGAATTTTCTTTTATTTTGAGGTTGATTTCTTTGAGCTTGTTAATTGTTGAATGGATCTCCTCTTCAAATTCTGGCGATGCATCTTTGATTTGGAGATCATTTGAATCATCTAAGGTTTCTAAACACATATTCTCATAAGAGTTGATTTGGTGTGAAAGAACCTATCAGACTCCAAATGGTTGGTGACAAAGTAGTGATCATTATCATCGATTGGACCCACTGAACTGTATTCTAGCCAGGTTCTTGATTGTGCATCCATGCCTGTGTTATTCTATAGCTTTTCAAAGTACTCTGACCTGTGCTTAGACCATGAATAAGGAATCAAACCCTTCTTTGCAAGATTAATAACACATGGCGAGTACCAATTAAAAGGTAATTACATTAATTCTTTATATGAATCAACCTCAAGTTCTACATCAACTTCAGGACTTGAGAATGATGATCCCAAAAAGAATCTCTTCGGCTTGACATCCCTAGAATACTGAGGGGCTTCTTTAACTACTAAACCTTCAACTTTTTGAGATGATAGTGAGGTTAGAGCTAAAGTTCCTAACTACTGCCTGATAGTTTCACATACATTTGATTCGAATTCTTTGCTTTGTATGGAGGCCCGATCTTCATCGTTATTCGGCTCGAGTGTCACCTTTAATGAAACTCACTGAGAAAGGTTGGCTGGTATGCTAATCACATTAGACTCATTTTCCGAGCTGGATTCCAAGTCTATGTGAATAGTAGGGGCACTCTTATGAATTGGAATATAACCCCTATTGGCTGATAGCCAACAAAAGAATCTTCCACCTCTGAAACTGCCTCTATTTCTTCCTCACATTTGCCTGGTGGAGGTCGAGTCATCCTACCCACATGTCCATGTGATGGAATGAACTGTGGGTGAAATGTGATATGCGGCTCTATTTCTTCTTCAATTTCCCTTTCTTGTTTACTTGGATTTTCATTTTTCTTTTCTCTTTCTTTTTCTTTTTCTTTTTCTTCTTTTTCTTTTTATTTTTAATTTGAATTTTTACCAAGTTCACAAAAAGGGTGTTTTGAAGAAGATAATATATCGCATCCTCATATATCTCAACTTCTCTAACTGAAAATGGCTTTTTATCACCTTTGACATAATACTCAATCCCATCCTTCCTAAACTTGATGCACTGATGGAGGGAGGATGGAATCATCTTGTTCTGATGTATCTAAGACATACTAAGCAAGGCGGTGAATGAAGTATTTGAATCAATGATATAAAACTTGGTTTCAGTCTTCCAGTCACCTATCTCCAAAGATAACACTATGGATCCTAAAGTATGCTCACCTTGTTCATTGAATCCTCTCAACATCATGTGATCTCTTTGGAGTGTGGAGATGTCGATCCTCAAATAGGCAAAGGTCTTTAGACTCATAATTTTTACTGATGCACCTAGATTGATGAGAACTCTAGCAAGTCTGAATCTGCCAATGTCCACTATAATGTAAAGGGGATGGTTGTGCTCCATGTACCCTGGAAGAAGGTCTTCATCTATGAAAGTCATCCCCTGGGCTTCTTTGAAATAATGTGCCTCCTTTCCAATAGCGGTCAGCTGAGTTAAGCATATCTCAGGATCAAGGAGAGCCTTGATTAATGATTCCCTCATCTCTTTGGATAAGAGAAGGGCATCAAATATGCTTAGCTTAGATGGCAAATTTCTTAGGTGGGAGAGGACATTATAGTCCAATTTAGGCTGACCCTCCACATGCATATCCAAGGGTGGAGCATCCTGTGGATGGGCTTCTCGATCCTCTAAACTAATGACTTATTTCCCTCTATCTTGAGGTGTTGCCCTAGGAGGTAGAACCTTACCATTACGGAGGTTGACTTCGGTGATCTCTTGTGGCAGTATAATGAAAGATTCTACCTGCACGTTAGGCTCACCTACAGCTTCTCCTATGGGACCCTCAAAATCTGATGATTCCAAGTCTATCTCAAGAGGCAAAATCATAGTATTCAGAGTAGAAAAATCCAACTCTGAATCATAAAGAGGATGATCAGAATTATTATAGTTGTTATTTAGACTTGAAGAGTTATCATTAGGAATAGATTTAGAAAACCCATCAGAAGTGACACATATATAATTCAAGCTAGCTTTATTATTCAATTTCTTGGATTTGATAAGAGATACATAGTAGAAATCAAGTAAAGTAAAAGGGGTGAGGGATTTGATGCCCTCATCTGTCGATACAAGATGTCTACTAGAAGAAGGAGAGCTAGCTAAAGCAGAGGAGGCCGCTAATGTAATAGCTACAATGGTGGGCTGGAGGCTAGACTCAACCGGTGGTTGCACTACTTGGCTATCCCAGGATGGCACAGGCTATTGCTAATGCTGCTGCTTCTGAACTCCCCCTTTCCTTGAGTTGGCTCTGAAAACTTGCAAACCTTTCTTGATGTTGGAGGTTTGAGTTGGCTCAAGCACCTGCAAGAAAAGTTTCTTGATATTTGAGATAATTTTCTTAGAGGTTTTGGATAAGGAGATATCCCAACCTTCTTTGGTTTTGGAAGGATCGCAAATATCCCCAATGATTATCCTGATGGAACTGGATGGTTGTTCCATAAGGTACTCATTCGGGATGACTATAACACTGATCTTGAAGCTATGTTCAAGCTAGTCCTTAAATGTGAAGCAATCCTCCAAAACATGACCTAGCATACATGTGGTAGGGAAAAAAATTAAGATCATTGCTTTTGTCCATTTCCTCCGGTTCCAAGATTCGGGTAGCTAAAAATCAGGCTTTTTTAAGAGATTCTTAAAGATCTTCCTGATTACATCTCTCTTAAAATCAGGCTTCTTTAAGAGATTCGGGTGATGACAGACGGGGAGAAGAGTGGTGTGGTGGCGGCACCACCGAATCTCTCGGGAAAGGAGCTGATGTCCTATGATGTGTAGTCCCCGTGAGTAAGATACTGTCTATATGATTGGCACAGGTAGCGTGCCGATCTGAAAAAACTACAAGTGCAGAGGCCACTAACTGTCGGCTATACCACCGGCACTCCCGGCTAGTGACATGAACTGATGTGAGGACTTCTCTAGCCCTCTCCTGCCTAAGCTGCCTTCCCACACTATGGGGAATGACTGATCTCAAATAAAATTGAGCCCCAGACTCAGATCGTTCGTAGGCTCCACCTACTCGATGTAAAATTAAACGGAGGTTGGCATACAACCTCCTCCTCTCATTGACTGGTGCCTAGTACTAAATCGCTGGTGGAGGTGAAGCAGAAATTCTTCTGATATCCTCTCTATCAGACCTAGAGAGAGAGGGTAGAACTAGTTTGCTATAACTAGCGGGGAAACCATCGTGGAAAACTCCTCTATAATAGACTGAGTAGCTGCCTCCATCTCTCTAGCAATGTGAGTGTGGTACCGCTTTATCATGTGATTCTTGTTTCTTCTTTGGGTCCTGGTAGGGTGAGCAGAGTAAGAGCTATATCCAACCTCAAAAGTAGGGAAGACAATCCCTGGGATCAGGGGAGCCTTCCCCTTGGAGGGTGCGAGCCCTAACTGGGGTAACATGGGGAATAACCGAGTGTACTGACATTGATACCACTATTGTGGGAACCAACACTGCCTTCCTCTTCAGTGAGGGAATATCCAAGTCAGATGGCATGTCCATCTGGATGACCGGATTCTACCCGGTTACCGTGTGCCTGCTAACAGGAGTGAGGGGGTGCCCTCACATGTAATCTTGACCCCCTCGAAGCCTCGACCAAAGTGGATGAGGTGGGCATAGTTAGATTGGGGAAGGCTAGCCTAATCCAGGGCCAAGTCTATCCCATGAGGAAAAGTGAACACATATTTCAGTGTTGCCATTGAATCAAACTGTACTGAATTGAGACTAAAAAACTGACTGAAGCTGACTACAACTACAATGTTGAAAATAAACTTGAATTAGATTTTCTTTCTTTGTTGATTTTGAATTTGAATATAGAATTCGAACCCATACTCAACATCTTGAAAGTGTCAAGTCTGGCTCAAATGGATTTAGAAGAGATTTTGAGATCTAATTGGAAAGATTAATTTTTGAATTTAGAATCCATTTTCAACAAATTTGAGTATGTTGAAAATGGGTTCAAATGTTTTTAGAGAGATGCTTCCATAGGTTCATGTTTGAATTTTGATTTTTTGATTTTGAGGACCCTTTATTTGACAAGGTATGTTAAAGTAAAGGGTCAATTGATTTTGTTTTGGATTTGTGATTTTTGAAATTTACTCACTTAGCAAATTTGGGTATGCTAAGTGAGATGTTTGAAAATAATTTTTTCTTTTTTCTTTGTTTACTTTATTTTGTGAATCATTTGTAAATTTAAAAGATGGAATCCTCATTTAGCAAATTTGGATATGCTAAATGAAGAATCCAAATGTGTTTTATTTTTTGAAACTTTTTGAAAATAGGACTCTTAACAAATTTGAGTATGCTAAGAAAATCCTAATGTGTTTCTTTTATTTTGGATTTGGTTTTTTAAAAATAGGATCCTTAGCAAATTTGATTATGCTAAGGAAGTCTCGATGTGTTTCCTTTATTTTGGATTTTATTTTGAAAATGGATACTTCACTTTAATAAATATGGTATGCTAAAATGAAGTTCTAAAAGTGTTTATTTTGTTTTGAATTTTGCTTTGAAAATGGAGACTTCACTTTAGCAAATATGGTATGCTAAAATAAGGTTCCAAATGGACATGTTGGTAGAGTGGTAGAAGATTTTAAAAGTGTTCATGGTGGTTATGGATTTAGAGTGACTAATGAAGACGGTAAGACTATATTAGATTTTACCTTAGCTTATTATTTTATAGTTGCTAATACTTTATTTAAGAAAAGAGATGAACATATTATTACTTTTAAAAATGGATCTAGTAAAATACAAATTGATTATTTTCTAATGAGAAAAATAGATCATTTAGATTGTAAAGATTGTAAGGTCATTCCAAGTGAAAGTTTAAGTACCCAACATCGATTGTTATTTTAGATTTTAAGATGAAAGATTGTAAGAGGAAAAATAAATCAAATTATTATTCTAGGATTAGATGGGGATATTTAAAGAACACAAATAAAAATATTTTTAAGAGCAAGCTACAAGAGCTTAGAATTTGGGATGTTCATAAAGAAGCTAATATTATGTGAAAAAAAATAGCAAGTGAAATTAAGCAAGTTGCTAAAAATGTGCTTGGAGAATCAAAAGGAAAAGCTTGTTATAATAAAAATAGTTGGTGGTGGAGTTAGAGTGTACAAGAAAAGATAAGAAATAAGAAGCATTGTTATACATTTTGATTTAGATGTAAAAACTTGTAGAATTGGGAAAGATATAAAGTGGCCTGTAGAGATTCTAAGAAAGCAATATATGATGCAAACAATTTAGCTTTTAGTGATTTATACAATAGATTAGATACCAAAGAAGATGAAAGATGTATGTATAAGTTAGCTAACCAAAGAGACAGGAGAAGTAAAGACTTAGTTCAAGTGACGTGTATTAAGGATGAAGATAATAAAGTGCTTTTCTTAGAAAAGGATATTGAAAATATGTGGATGAGATATTTTGATAAACTTTTCAATGAAGGATCTGAATGTATGATTGATTCTAGAAACCTAAATACCCTAAATAAAAATAGAGAAATTTTTTTTATCGTCGTATTAGTAAATCTGAAGTTAAAGAAGCTTTAAAGAAAATGAAATGTGAAAAAGTAGTAGGACTTGATTATATTCCAATAGAAGTGTGGAAATGTTTAGGAGATCAGGGAATTTCTTAGCTTACAAATCTTTTTAATATTATTTTAAAGACTAAAAAGATGCTAGATGAGTGGAGAAAGAGTTTGTTGGTTTCTATATTTAAGAATAAAGGTGATGCACAAGAGTGTGCAAATTATAAAGGAATTAAGTTAATGTGTCATACATTAAAATTATGGGAGAGGGTAATTGAGCATAGGTTATGATGTGATACAAAAGTTTCTCACAATCAGTTTGGTTTCATGTCAGGTAGATCTACTATGGATGCTATACATTTGTTAAGAGGTTCGATGGAGAAGTATAGAGAAAGTAAGGAGGATTTACATATGATATTTATTGATTTAGAGAAATCTTATGATAAAGTTTTAAGAGATGTTCTTTGGAGAGTTCTAGAACAGAAAGGAGTTAATATTGGTTATATTCAAGTCATTAAGGATATGTATACTAGAGTTGTTACTTGTGTCCAAACACAAGGAGGATTGACAAAATATTTTCCCATTTCAATTGGATTACATCAAGGATTAGCTTTAAGCCCTTATCTTTTTCTTTAGTTATGGATGTTCTTACTAGGCATTTACAGGAAGATGTACCTTGGTGTATGCTTTTTACTGATGACATTCTTCTTGTTGATAAGACTAGAGAGGGAGTCCAAGAGAAACTTGAATTATGGAGGTCAACATTAGAATCTAAAGGCTTTCATTTAAGTAGATCTAAAATTGAATATATGGAATATAATTTTAGTTGTAGAAGTTCTAGTGGTAGTGTTGTGATAATAGGTGAACAAGTCATTAATAAGAGTGAACGATTCAGATATTTAGGCTCTATTGTTCAAAATGATGGTAAAATAGATGGAGATGATATTAGTAGAATTCAAGTTGGATGGTTGATGTGGAGGAATGCATCTGGCCTGTTGTGTGATAGAAAAGTTCCACTTAAACTTAAGGAAAAATTTTATAAGATGGTGGTAAGACTTGCAATGACTTATGGTGTAGAATGTTGGCCAATAAAAGAGAAGCATAAGACTAAGTTAAGTGTTACAAAGATGAGGATGCTCAGGTGGATGAGTGGCTTTACTCTTAGAGATAAAATGCAAAATGAGCATGTCCGGGAAAAAGTTGGAGTAGCTCCGATGGCAGATAAGATTAGAGAGAGTTGCCTTAGATGGTTTGGCCACCTAAAGCGTCGGCCGTACGATGACCCGATTAGGAGAGTAGATGCATTAGATTTTCCTTATGTTAAGAAAGATAGAGGTAGACCTAAAAAGACTTGGTTAAGATGTATAAAAAATGACCTTAGTATACTTGAATTAAATGAGAATTTGATTAGGACACAATGGAGACAAAAGATTCATATAGCTGACCCCACTTAGTGGGATAAAGGCTTGTTGTTGTTGTTGTTGTTGTTGTGTTTTGAATTTCGTGAAATGGGCACTTCACTTAACAAATTTGAGTATGATAAATGAAATTTCAAAAATATGTTTCAAATTTTGTTTTAGATTTTGTTTCAAAAATGGAGACTCACTTTAGCAAATGTGGTATGCTAAAATGAAGTTTCAATGTGTTTTTTGAGTTTTTGTTTCAAAAAATGGAGACTTCACTTTAGCAAATGTGGTATGCCAGAATGAAGTTGCAATGTGTTTATTGAATTTTTGTGAAATGTAGATTTTACTTAGCAAATTTGAGTATGCTAAATGAAATTCTAAAAATTTGTTTCCAATTTTGTGTTTTGAACAAGGAGACTTCTCTTTAGCAAATGTGGTATGCCAAAAATGAAGTTCCAATGTGTGTTTTTTTTTTTTAAATTTTGTTTTGAAAAATGGAGACTTCACTTTAGCAAATATGGTATGCCAAAATTAAGTTCCAATATGTTTTTTGAATTTTATTTTTAAAAATGGAAACTTAACTTTAGTAAATGTGGTATGCCAAAATGAAGTTCCAATCTGTTTTTTTTTTTTTTTTTTAAATTTTATTTTCATTTATTTTGGAAAGAGAGATTTTCATTTAACAAATTTGGGTATGTAAGATGGAATTCAATTATGTTTCATTTTTTGAAGATGTATTTTCATGTGTGATTATTGCTTTTTTTTAAAGAGGAAATTACAACCAAATCATATATGGAATATGTCAAGTGGTATTTCAAAATAATGTCATTTTATTTGGAAACGAAATCTTCATTCAATAAATTTGGGTATATTGAATGGAGATGTTCATATGTGCTTTTTGAAAGTTTATTTTTGATTTTGATTGGAAATGAAAATTTCATTCAGTAGATGTGGGTATATTGAATGGAGAGGTTTCATATGTGCTTTTTGAAAGGGTGAGAATTCCAACTTAACGCATGTGGAATGTGTTGAGTGGAATTTCAAAGTTGTGATTTTGGATTGAAGATGTAACATCCATCCAACATATTTGGATGTATTGAATGGAAAGGCCCATCTTCAAATTTTGTACATTTTGAAAGTTTAGGATTGTTGGAATTTTATATATTTTTTTAAAAATGAAGTCTTCATCAAAATGAATTGAGTGAAGAAGTTCATTTGTGCTTTTGGGAAGTTATGATTGTTGGTTTTATTTTTGAAATGTTTCTACATGTAACAGTTATGAAAATTATTAGATGTAGCACAAATAATTTATTAAGTGTATTTTGAAAAAGTGCTTTCAGAAATTTAGACTTTTCATAAATGATTTATTTTTAGAATGAGCCTTTCCTTACCATAAAAATGGTAAGGAGGAAGTCTTTATTTATTCTCTTTTAATTAAGTTTATATTTTTCACCCATTAGGGAACCCAACGGGGATTTTAAGACTAACACGGGGTGAGGTCCTAAAACCTAAAGATGTTGGTTAGCTTAACTTAAGAATGGAATAAGCTAAGTGCCAACGAAAAGAAAGATGGTCTTAGATTCATACAAAAGTACAAAGTCACTATCGATACTTGGAGACAATGATCATTTATCAAAGATGGAAAGAGAAACCATCCCCAGTGGGGTTGCTAGAAAAATCTGTGGTGAAATATTTCTGCCATCATCTATCCTTTTTGGAAGAGGATAAATGAAAACAAAATTATATGTCTTGTTTGAGATGCCAGATAGATTTGCAGATGTTCTTATTATGATGATTGGGTACGACATTGAGAAAAGGTGTAATATCTCAAGAGATAGAAGTCACCACCCTACAATGGACCTAATCACCTCAATAAGGACTCCTAAGGACTATGGGTCTTTAGAATGTACCAGATATTCTTTCACTACTTTACTTAGAAAAGTAAAGCAGGGTTCATTTTAAATCGGGTTCGTTAAGTTCCCTACAAGGGCAAGCCCCGGTAGTTAATTACATCATAAGGAACATGATTCCTTAGAAATACTCTCGATTAAGGTAAATGATCATTGTCTCTAAAGATTTTGAAAAGATAGGACTATCAATCAATTGGTTTATTTTTAGAAAGTCAAATGGAATCGATCAAGAGGAGGGAGTTCTTATCGAAGCCAAATGAAAAAAAGTAGGGGATGCGTAAGATACTAGGAAGCCTAGTAAGCATCCCAAACTACCCTATGGTTGGGCTTTATATTTTTGAAATTGAATTAATTTATTTGAGTTGAATTTTTATTAGAAATTTAGGGCTTACAATTCCATGATACAAGGTCACGGAAATGCCTAAGAGGTGAGGATTTATTTTCGTAGCCCGTAAAGGAAAGTAGCTACCCATGAACCTAAATCTAGAGAGCTTTGGTGAGGGCCAAAAGCATGACCTAAATCTAAGGAAAAAAATGAGTATTTGGTTTACCTCCATAAGAGAGGATAAACCACCAGACTGTTGGACTTACAACCACCTAGGGTTAGTCATTTTTAGCCTTAGGTTGGGTTGGGCTGACCCAAACCCATTGGGTTAGGTGCACCATGTCCATTAGTGACTATTTGGTCCACTAAGATGATGTTAAGTGTCCATGAAAAGGAATTGACCAAATTCCAAGTGGTTTTGATTTTAGTTTTCCCTATGGCCTAGGGGTAAAATGGCCATTTAGTTTGGATTTAAATTTGAATATGTTTAGTATGATTGAAAAATGGGTTGGGCCAAGTTTCAATGAATTTGGAGTTGATTTGATGTGATTTGGTTCACGTTGACCCATTTAGGTCAAAATGGGTCAACTTGGGTCAAGTTGACCAATTGGTCAAATTGGGTAAAACCAAGGGTTGGGTCAAGTTCATATGACCATTTGAAATATTTTTGCATCATTGGTTTGGTTCAATTAGATTTATATTTGGATTTGGTTCATTTGATTTCATTTAGGTTAAATGGGTCAAGTTAACAAATTTGACCCATTTGACCTATTTGCATTAGGTCATGGGTTGGTTTATGGTTGGTTGATCATTTGAAATGGATTGGTATCTTTGTTTCCAATCAATTTGATTTATATTTGGATTTGGCTCAATTTGACCTTTTAGGTCAAGATGGGTTCAAGGTCAATTGGGCTAGGTTGGGTCTAGTTGACCAATTGGGGCTTTGGTCAAGTTCAACAAGTGATTCAAAATGAACTTGAACCATTAGTTTTAATCAATTTGGCTTTGATCAAATTTTGACTTTTTAGGTCAAGTTGGGTCAACTTGGGTCAAGTGACCAATGAGGCTAGGTTAGGCTCAATTGATGACTTGGTCAAGTTCAAATATTGATCATGAATGAGTTTTGATCAATGGTTTCAATCAATTTGGTCTATGGTGGATTTTGGATAGTTTAGGTTTAATTTTAGCTAAGTGTTGACTTGGTCAACCCTTAGGTTTGACTTAGTTTGACCCAATTTGAGTAATTGATCATCCCATGATGATTGTTGCTCAGAATGTGAGGCTTAGTTTGGCTTAGTTCAATCCAATTTGGGTAGGATTAGAATTTGGCTCAAAAGGGATACTTTAGGTCACTTTGGGTCAAGTGAGCCTAAGTAGGTCAAATGGATTGGTCAAAGCTTGATTTGAGTTTGATTGAACTCACATATGGACTTATGATTAAAATAGAAATCCATTTGCAAGTGATTTGAAGTCAAATGGGTTTTGATTCATTTGATAATTTTAAGTTCAAAAGGGTGAACATGAGTTTGACTTGGGTTTAATTTTTGAATTTAGTTTTGGTTTGATGATTGGAATTTATGTTTATTTTTGGATTCATGATTGAAGGATAGATTGAATCATGAAGAAAAATTAAGGGTTTGGCTTGATTTGAAATTGATTTGGCTAAGTTCAAGAATTTGACTTGAAAGGCATAGGTTGAATTTTGATTGAATTTGAGTTTGAGTTTGGAATTGATTTTTTGGATTGATGATTGAAGTTTATGTTTATATTTAGATTCATGATTGAAGGACTGATTGAATCATGAAGAAAAATCAAGGGTTTGACTTGATTTGAATTTTATTTGGCTAAGTTCAAGATTTTGACTTGAATGGCTTATGTTAGACTTTGATTGAATTTTGATTTGATTTTTTGAATTTATTTTTAGATATTTGAATTTATATTTCATTTAAATTTGTGAATATAAATGAGAGTATAAATGGGTTATGAGAAAATTCCTTGAATTTGATTCGATTTGGATTTTATTTGGGCTAAGTCCATGAGAGAAAATCAAAGGACTTAGGAAATATTTTGGAGTTTGAAATCCAATCATGGGCTTCAATCATAAATTTCAATTATTTGGAATTGATTCATGATTTAAGAAAATCCATTGAATTGGTTCAAGGTTTGAGTTAGAGTTGGAGTTGATATGAGTTTGGCCTGAAGGGAGAAAGTGAGGAATTTAGTTCAAGCTATAGGGTAGACAAATTTTCCTAACCCCCATAAGGCATAACCTATTCCTATGGCTAACTCTTCTGAGTCTCTAGGGTTTGGTTGAGTGTTCACTTAATCACTAGAAGTGTCTTAAGACTAAGAAAATCTTAAAGTCTAAGAGAATTCCTATATTTAAGATGGAGGGGTTGAGAGCTCATTCTAAAGATGTGGTCAACAGGGTATCCTCAAGAAAATTCCTTGGGTACATTGTAGGTCATAGAGGAATTGAAATCGATCATGCTAAAATCAAAGAAATTGTGGAGATGCCTCCTCTAAAGAGTTTATGTCAGCTCTGTTCTTTATAAGGATAGCTTATATTCATCCATTAATTTATATCAAACTTATCAGGATGATGTCAACCATTTGAAAAGTTAATGAAGAAGGATGCTCCATTCAAATGGGACAAGGAGTGCCAAGAATCCTTCAATAGCATTAAGAGCTATAGTTAAATCCACCAATCCTTGTAGCACCTACTCCTGGGAAGTCCCTTATTCTATACATAGTTGCATTAGAAGAGTCCCTTAGAGCATTATTGGTACAACACAATAAAGAAAGCAAAGATATTGCTCTTTATTATATAGTCGAAGATTAATAAGTGTAGAAATGAGATACTCTCTGATAGAGAAGCACTATTTGGCATTGATCTTCGCAGTCCAAAGCTCCGTCACTATATGTTATCTCATAAAATTACTCTCATCTCAAGGATCGATCCACTGAAGTACTTGATGACAAGATCACCGTTGATAGATCACTTGGCAAGATGGGCAGTATTATTTTTACAATTTGATATCATATATGTTTCACAGAAAGTAGTGAAGGGACAAGTCATAGCAGATTTTCTTGCTACACATCTTATCCCTATGGACTCTTCTCTTAACAATGATTTGCCTGATGAGAAAATTATGCTTATTCATGAAAGAGAAAAATCATAAATTTGAAAAATGTACTTTGATGGAGCCTCATCGATCAAGCAAATCCAACCTCCAAATCTCCCAAGGGCAAGGGCAGGAATCGGTATCATCTTCATAACATCACAAGAAGGGATAATGAAACAATCATATGGGTTGACCGAGCCAATAACTAATATTGAAGCCGAGTATGAAGTATTAGTGGCAAGTCTTGAAGAAGCCATTTTCATAGGCATACAAAACTTACATATTTTCAGTGATTCTCAGCTTATTATAAATCAAGTACTTTACATCTATAAAATCAACAAGATTAAGTTAGCTTTCTATCACAAGCAAGTTATCGAGCTTATGAAGAAAATACCAAAAATCACATTAACTCGAGTATCTCAATCCAAAAATATCAAAGCAGATTACTTAATTAAATTAGCTAAGGAGATGATAAGTATGAATGGTGATTATGTCATGATCATGATATTTACTCGACGAGTTCTAGAGCCAGCAAAGTACCAATCCCCGTAGATAGAGGGGTTATCAAATTTGGCTCAATGGGATGTGACTCAAGTTGCTCCTCATCCTCCCCAAAATCAACAAGAAGTTATACCTAGAAGAGCTAAGCATCTTATTGCCTCAGAAGAGCAGTGTGAAGCCTTTATAATAGAAGAGGCACATGATTGGAGGCAACCTTTCATTGACTACTTTGAAGAAGACAAATTACCAAATAATAAATTATTGGTAGCTCAAATTGAGGAGAGAATGTTGCACTATACTTTCTTCAACAACTCTTTATATCATAGATCCTATGAACAAATGTGGTTATGATGTCTAAATGCAGATGAAGCAAACAAAGTGATTGTTGAAGATCATGAAGGACTTTGTGGTGCACATCAGTCAGGTTCTAAGATGGCAGTAAAGACCATAAGGATGGGCTATTATTGGCCATCTATGGTGAGAGATTGTATCAATCATGCTAAGAAGCATCATGAATGTCAAGTACATGGGAATATAATCAACCTACCTCCAAATCCACTACACCCAACGATAGCATCTTGGCCATTTGAATGTTGGGGCACAGAGGTAATTGGACCAATTGATCCACCATCGTTAGCTAAACACCGCTTCATCCTAGCATCGACTGATTATTTCCCTAAGTGGGCTGAAGCTACTCCATTTAGAAAAGTTACTGCTGATCGAGTGATCAACTTCTTTACGCATAATATGGTCTATAAATTTGGAGTGCCGCACCGAATAATTTTTGATAATGTCACAGCTTTCAAAAATATAAAGATTTATAAATTCATCAATCGACATAAAATTAATTGATAATATTCTTCAATATATAGTCCAAGAGCAAATGATTTAATAAAGGCCTTAAACAAGATATTTGTCAAGCTTCTCAAGAAGATCCTTACTAAAAATAAGAGGGAATAAAATACTAAACTAATAGAGGCACTATGGGTGTATCAAACCACTTACAAGACACCGACTAAAGCCACTCCCTATTCATTAGTATTTGGAACTGAAGTAGTTCTTCTGCTTGAAGTTCAACTGTTGTCACTTCGAGTAGCCATCCAGTATAATCTAACTGAAGATGAAAATGCTCATTTGAGAATGGAGGAACTCGATGCACTTGATGAAATTAGACTGCAAGCTCATCAAAATCTGGAAGTTTATCAAGCAAAGATGTCCAGGGCTTTTGATCATACGGTGTGGCCTCAAACATTCCAAAAGATGAATTAGTCTTGGAACTGAGAAGGCCAATTATTCCTAATCGAAGAATTAGTGTCAAATTTGAGCACAATTTGGAGGGCCCTTTTGTCATTGAGAAAGTGTATCAAGGAAGGGCATACCAACTCATTGACCTAAAGGGTGAAAGACCATTGCCGCCAATTAATGGGCTTTACCTGAAAAAATATTATACATGATAAATATATTCTTGAGGTGCAATAGAAATCCTCATATAAGACTATGAGCATTTTTTTAGTATATCTATTTAGCTTGACATCGTGCTTCATTCCGAGATCCCTAAATAAATATACTTACTCAAGATAAAAAAAAAACTATACATGAAAATTCCCCTATTACACAGGGGGCATTTTAAAAAAAAAATCTCTATACATAGATGAAATCAATGTTACATGTTAAAATCCCCTTTAAGGGCATATTAACTCAAATATTAATGTATCTGCTTAATTTCATCTTAGAGTTCTTTCAAATGTGTTTTAGAATTCCCCTTACAAGATAGGGGCATTTTTATTTTATGTTAAGTTTGTTTGAGTTGACATCATGCTATAAGACGAGATCCTTGAATATATTATGATTCAGGTTGAGATTGAGCTTTATGTCGAGATCCCCGCATATATCCACAATTGTTATTATTAAAGTTGTAGGATCTTACAAGGAATAAAAAGAATCTATTCTATGCATGAAAAGATATCCACAAATGTCAAAAGTTTATCTCTCAGATTTGCCAAATTCTGAAGATCAAGTTAAAAGAACTTCTAATTTTGGAAGCTTCAATCGACTAAGTTGGAAAAAATATCAACCTCTACATCCTAAAGTTTAGAACACAGATGGGTTCTAAAGGTCAAACTTAACAAGCTTATAAATGACTGAGTTGCTGACGCTCTCCTCACTCA
This sequence comes from Cymbidium sinense, assembly GCA_021442155.1. Classification (NCBI taxonomy): domain Eukaryota; kingdom Viridiplantae; phylum Streptophyta; class Magnoliopsida; order Asparagales; family Orchidaceae; genus Cymbidium; species Cymbidium sinense. The sequence continues at coordinate 42,030,120 of CM038230.1, forward strand.
ACAAACTATAAGAAAAGGTCGCAGCTAAAGAGCACCCATTCATTAGTCCGATGACCAAATCACCAACTCATCATAGCTTAAGTCGAAGTCTCGAGTAAGTTCTAAAGGTCAAACTCAATAAGCCCAAATATGGCCGAGTTGCTGACACTCTCTTAACTCAATAAGCCGTAAGAAAAGGCCACAGTGAAAGAGCACCTGTTCGTCAGTCCAATGATGATTGCTACTCAATCTCAAACTAGATCCAGCTTCGTGACTACAAGTAATCAGAATCCAAGATATCTTTCTACTTGATTGATAGGACAAGAAAATTTGAGAAAACTCTTGATTCAGGGCTACCTCAAATCAATCTATATATTGCCAGCAAGGTGATGTTATAATCCATCTATGATGGTGTAATTAGGCTCAAAACATAGATCAAAGCTAATTTTATCATCAAATCTACCAAAGACAAAAAACACAAGGGTAATAGAGGAATGTTGATTTCACTAATACAACAAGATAATACATGACTGATGGAAAGAGAAATAAAAAAGAAGAAAGTACATCATGGGAGCCTAGACTATAACGCTTGAAGCTATGCTGAAAAAATTGCTAAAGACTGATGTTCACTCTCAGGCAAGTGTAAAGCATCGGTAGCTCTGGTCAAAGCAACCTGAGCATCTACCATAACCCAGTGCCGTATCTAGTAACGGTGCTGCTCCTGCTCTATAACCTGAGCTCTCCTATCCTACTCAGCCTACAACTCTCTGATCTTAGTAGTCAGTTTGTCTAACTCAGAAACAACATCCATTGATCTCTGAGAGTGGTGTCGTAGAGCCTCAGCACTCTCTTCAAACTCATCGTGTGCTAGGTAAGCCGCCTCTCTATGAAGCCCGACTTGCTCCTGAAGCTCCGCCAATAAAGTGCTAGAGCGAAGGATACTGAGCAATCTCATCTGGTGGATCAAAAACTCTACATCTCTATAGAGAGTCTCTAAATACTTAAGAACCTGGTCCTCCAAGGTAGTGCAAGCTAGAAGATCCAGAATGATGTTTGCATATGCTGTGAAGCTATCTAATGACTCTGATGAGTCTAAAGTAAGCTGAGAAACCACATCCCTTAAAAACACCAAGCTGCAATCCTGCATTCCCCTGTCACGTGGATTTAGTGTACAGGGATATCAATGGTAGATCTCAGACTCATAACCTACATCAGGCACTGCAAGAAATAAATGAAAATAACCAGCATAAAATAGAGCAGTAAATGTAAAGAAGTGCACTAAAGAACAAAGAGAAGAAGAAAGTACCTGAACATGATGAATTTGACTGAACTGGTGTCATAAGTGGCATAGTCCTCGTTGACCTTCACTATCTGATAAGCTCCAGAGCTATATGCTGGCTCAGCAGAAGCCCCACTAGGTACGAGGTCCATCATCTCAGAAGTCTCCCAGGATAATGGACAAAGTAAGGCTCAGTAGGGAAGAGTGGCTCCATAGAAGGAGTAGCAAAATCTGAGGCGGTAGTATCAAAGGCAGGCACACTAGACGACTCAACTCCAAAGTTCTCTGTAACATATTCAGTACTAGCTGACACTTGTGGTGCCTCATCAAGAGTCGGAAGTCATCGTGGAAGTGGACTCACGGCACAATCATCTAAAGCTCGAACAGGCTCTGTAGGCTGACTACACCTATGTCTATGAGCTGGTGAAGAAATCTCAGAAGCTAGAACAATCCCTAGCTCTAACTCATGGGAGTGGTGTCCTACCACCGCTCATCAACTGGTGCATCTATCACAAATCAAATTAGAGTATTAGATACATTGAACATATTTTAATGATACACAAAGAAGATGACAAAAGTATTGAAAGAGAGTAAAATATTGATTATACCTATAACATTGTTATCTCCTATTGGTGGTGATCGACGATGGGTCCCCTAACCTCGAGGAACTCCTAAAGACCTCACTGTGTGCTCATATCTTTTTGTACCATGCTCTAAGAAAGGACCAAAAGATAGTCGTACCCAAGAGACATGAGTATAGCTGACCCCTATGTAACTCTGTAGAGGAGCTATCCAAAAATGAGAGCTGCATCAAGTCACAAGAATGTAGACAAACTATAAAAGATAGTAGTTTCCGTGAGTAACCGCCTAGTCTTCCTGACATTTACTATCCTTGGGATGAATGGTCGGCCATCATGAGCCATACATTGAGAAAATTTGAATTATCATGCAACACAATTGGGCTGGTAGCCCTCAATGATAACTGATTGACCAAACTTGTAACACAACCAGCCTAGACGTATATTGAAAAGGTACTCGGCCACTCTCAATGTCCGCCGACAATAGAGTAGTGAGGCTCTGCCACTCTCATCGAAGCCATCAATAAGATTACTCTCTATCAAGTCAGGTGGAAAATTAATTATATTCGGCTGGTGAACAAGGAAAAATTTATCTTTGACCAAGTGCGGTACAAAGAAGAACCGACATATCTAATCTCTCTAAAAAGTAGATGAGCTCTGTACAGCTGAATAACTATGGGATATCCTCACTTTAAAAAGTATGCTGGGCACTCGAAGCAGGAAGAAGCTCCAAGTACATGAAGGTGAATCCAAGTATATAAGTAATGTTAAGGCAAGGTAAAATCACATCTATCCAATGAATCTGCCTCAGAAATTGTCCCAAGAATTTTATAAACTCTAGCTAGTACTATTGGAGCTAATGAGATCCACTCACCTTGTGAAATCCTGCTGGCTGTTAATAGAACACCTCGGCATATAGACCTCTCTATAATCGGTATCACAAAGACGTAGAGCCAAGTAGCTATGAACCCTGCTAAAAATAACTCCTCGTTCAAATCCTATACAGTTGGAGAAGTGTACCCAATTAGTAAAGAAGGCTCGGCAGTATCCTCAGATAAACTACTGACGTCCGATACTCCCAATCCAAAAGGATCATGTAGCAATACAGACTCCTCAGACAAAGTGTGCTCCTGTAAGAAACTTTGAATCCATGTAATCACGGGAAGTGTAACACGTGAGCGCCTAGGATACCCTGTAGCTCTGAAGGTCTGGTGGTAGTGGCTCAAAAGATCAATGTAAGTATGTGGTATGGCTAATCTATCTCATTGATCATCACCAACTAAAGGCTATCTATGAAATAACTCCTCATCAAAGGGAACACACTCCTCATAGCGATAGCCAAATACTATCTGTAATTCCCAAAGACTAACTGTCAACTCTTCTGAACCTATCCAACATGTGTTTCGGCTAGTATCCCAAAATTGTGTAACTCCGTAAGCCCAAGCAGGGGGAATCCCACTAATGTCAAACATAGACACATAAACTGCCTCATATATGCTAGTCATCCGTAGAGTATCTCTGTGTGGTCGTAAATATACCTAGCCCTGATAATATAGCCATGTGGAAGAGTAGAAATCTTACCCATTGACAAATCTATAAGCAAGTCTGAAGTGCTCAACTTTAACTGATAATGGCTCGTAAGTCTATCGTAGCCTCACTCGCAAGGTGTAAAATATCATAATATCCAGAGCTGACTTGAGCTATTGTGCTATCCAGAGGATTGTAGTCCTCGCACTTTAGCTTCATGGTAGCCACCCAATTTGTAGGATCCTCAGTAGCAATAGAGTCTAAAGTACAGTCAGGAAGCATGGAGGAGCGCTCAAAGAAACCCTAGTAAAAATCACATCCTCTCATCATATCAGTGTGCTGTTCAATCCTATCCTTGATTTTAGCATCTCCACGAGGATCGTATTTATCTATCTTCAACCAAATAGCCTCCTCGCTAGGCTCAGTAGATGATAGATCATCAGGTCTTCTCCAGGTGAACATTCTCCTATCAAGTGATTAGAGAAACATCACATAAGAATCCAAGTGACATCATAATAAAGCGTAAAACAAAAAAGAGCTATACTAAAAAGCAGTAAAAAGAAGGGGAACAAAAAAAGAGAGTAGAAAATCAATAAGGTCAACCAATTTTCAACAAACGCGACTCGCTCCATGTGTGAATAATATTTGTTGGGGGACATTTGTTGACCTTCATATATACCACATGAGTCGAATCAAGCTTATGAAATGAATTCGATCGACTTTAGGTGCTTCATAGCATAAACCAAAGTTGAGATGCACCAACCATCGCCAAAATCAATCAAAATGACCTTCGATTGATGAATAGACTTCATCATTACATTCAGAATGTCAAATTTGGTCAAAATATAAATATTGTATAATATAATGATCAACTGAGCAAGCAATCAAGCTGTCAATGTGCCGACACCATATCAGGGAAGGGAAATTGCGATGATGTCCAAACTACCTCCGTTCATAAATTGGTTGCACCATTGGCTTCAAAATATCAAAAACTACCAAGAGACTATCCACGCTCAATTCGGACGAGTCTGTATAAATGTCGAATAATCGGAAGTGATAGCACATAAAATGAGACTGAAATACATCAAACATCACCAAAATTAGTTGAAATGACCTCTGATCGATAAATAGACTTTACCATTGCATTTAAAACATCAAAATCAATAAGAACATACATATTCCACAATCTAATAGTCAATCGATCAAGAGATCGAGTTGTCAACATGCTAACACACATATTAAGCTCAGAAGGTGATGACTTAAACCAAATGACCTATGTTCATAAAATTGATTACACTGTTAGCTTCAAAATGTCAAAATCTATCAAGTGAGACTATTTCCACTCAATTCGGACAAGTCTACATGAATATCGAGCAATTGAAAGCGGTGATGCATAATTTTGAACTAAAATTGGTTCGACTCGACACCAACTTGAATCGAATGGCCTCTGATCATGAAACAGACTATGTCATTGTGTCTGGAACATCAGAATAACCTAAGATTAGTATATATATTAACTACATGATTTTTTCAGTGTAAAATTCATTTTAAAATCAATTAAGTGTTTAAACAAGAAATTATTAATTAGCTAAACCCATTTAAAAACCAAAATCTCTCAAACTAACCTAAATCCCTAAATCCCCTCATTTCCCACTCACCCGATCTCCCTCGGCTCAGCTCGATCGAACGTTCAGATCTCCCCCTTTGCTCAACCGAACGTTTGGACCTCCCTCTTCATGAGTGTTGACCTCATTTTTAGGACGAGCTCTCAACCCCTACATCTTAGTCATAGAACTCATCTTAAACTTTAAGAGTTCCTTAGTCTTAAGACACATCTAGTGATTAGGTGGACACTCAACGTAGCCCTAGAGACTTAGAAGAGTTAGCCATAGGAATAGGTTAGAAAAATTTACCTACCCTTAGCTTGAAACATTCCTCACCTTCCTTCCTTTAAGTTGAACTCCAAATCAATCTTATTTAATTTTCTCCAAACTCAAATCAACTCCATGTGATTGAAACCCATGAATGAAATTCCTAAGTCTAAATCTTGCTTAAGTCCTTAATCTTCGCTTAAGGATTTAGCCTAAATTAAGATCTAAACTAATTCAAATCTCTGCAATTTTCTCATAATTCATTTTTATTCTCATTTATATTCACATAGATAAATGAAATATAAATTCAAACTAATCAAACTAAACTCAAAATTCAAAATCAATTCACAAATTTTTCCTAAGTCCTTTAAGTTTTCCTTCATGGACTTAGCCAAAATCAAATCTAAATCAATCCAAATTCATGGAATTTTCTCATAATTCATTTATATTCTCATTTAAATTCACATATATAAATGAAATATAAATATAAATCAATCAAATCAAATCCAAAAATTAAATTCCAAATCTAAAATTTTTCCTAAGTCCTTTAAATTCCTTTTAATGGACTTAGCCTAAATCATGACCAAACCAAATCAAACTCATGAGATTTTTTTCATAACTCATTTATATTCTCATTTATATTCACATATATAAATGAAATATAGATATAAATCAATCAAACCAAATTAAAAAATTCAAACCCCCAGCTCTAAAATTTCCTAAGTCCTTTAAATTCCCTTTTAATAGACTTAGCCTAAAACATGATCAAATCACTTCAAATCCTTGAAATTTTCTAATGATCCTTTTATATTCTCATTTATATTCACATATATAAATCAAATATAAATTCAAACAATCAAAACCAATTCCAAAAATCAAACCCAAATCCATTCAAACTCCAACCTAAGTCTTTCAAGTCAAAATCTTGAACTTAGCCTAATCAACTTCAAATCAAGCCAAACTCTTGATTTTCTTTCATGATTCAATCAACCTTACAATCATAAATCCATATATAAATACAAACTTCAATCATCAAACCAAAATGCAATTCAAAAAGCAAAGCCAAAATCCTTTCATATTCTTCCTTTGAATGTGAAATTGTGAAATGAATCAAAACTCATTTAACTTCAAACCACTTGTAAATGGATTTATATTTCAATCACAAGTCCATATATAAGATCAATCAAACTCAAATCAAGCTTTTAGCAAGCTATTTGACCCACTTAGACTCACTTGACCCAAAGTGACCTAAAGTACCCTTATGAGCCAAATTCTAATCCTAACCAAATTTGGTTGAATCAAACTCACCTATACCTCTCATCATGATCAATAATCATCATGGGATGATCAATCAACCAAATTGGGTCAAAACTAAGTCAAACCTAAGGGTTGATAAAGTCAACACTTAGCTCAAAATGAAACCTAACATAGCCAAAATCCATCATAGGCCAAATTTATTAAAACCATTGATCTAAGTTCATTCATGACCTATGTTTGAACTTAACCAAGTCAACATTTGAGCCTAACCTAGCCTAATTGGCCACTTGACTAAGTTGACCCAACTTGACCTAAAAAGTCAAATTTTGTCAAAACTTGATCTAAGCCAAATTGATTGAAACCAATGGGTCAAGTTCATTCCAAATCACTTGTGGAACTTGATCAAAGGCTCAATTGGCCAACTAGACCCAACCTAGCTCAATTGACCTTGAACCCAACTTGACCTAAAAGGGTAATGTTGAGCCAAATTCAAACTTAACCAAAATTGATACCAATCCACTCCATATGACTAAATAGACCTAAACCTACCCCTGACCTAGCTCAAATAGATCAAATGGGTCAAATTGGTCGACTTGACCCATTTGACCTAAATGAAATCATAAGAGCCAAATTCAAAAATAAATCAAATTGAATCAAACCAAAGCCACCAAAACATTTCAAATGGTCATATGAACTTGACCCAACCCTTGGTTTGACCCAATTTTACCAATTGATCAACTTGACCCAAGTTGACCCATTTTGACCTAAATGGATCAACATGAGCCAAACCTTATCAAATGAATTCTAAATCTCTTGAAATGGCCAAACCTATTTTATCCACATACCCAACATATCCAAATCGAAAAGTCAACCAAATAACCATTTTACCCCTAGAACATAGAACAAATTATGGACTAATCCATGGGTAATTTGGTCAAGCCCTCTTCATATAAACTTGATACATTCCTAATAGCTCAAGTGGACCCAATGAAGAGTGGTGCACCCAACCTAATGAGTTTGGGTCAGCCCAAATGGACCCAAGGCCGAACCTGACCCCCTAGCTCAAGTTTGCTAATTCAAAATCCTCCTTCCACCCAATTTGAAGCACATGGGAGGTTACCCATCCACTAAAGACCTCAAACTGACCATGTGAAAAGATCAAATAGCCTAAACAACCCCTCCCATATGGTCAATTGGATCAAAATGTCAAGCTAAGGCTCAACCATCCGATTATCATAAGCAGAGATATATTCCCCCTAATTCAATTTGAATTGATCATCCTCACATTCGATTGAGCACTAGAGAGAGTTAGGAAACATGAGAGAGCATTCCTAGGCTTTCTAAGAGGGATTTGAATCTTGCACTTCACGATTTTCTTCAAGAGAAAATAAGGGAGCTCATCTCAATTCCCAACTTCCTCCTCACACAAAACTACTCCAATTCCTCTTACACACTCCCTCAGGGGATCAAGTCTAGTGCACCTAAGCATTCTCTCAAGTTCCCAAAGCAACGAGGAGGTGAATTGGAGCAAAGCCACAAAGGGGAGCAAGTGGTGTTGGTCAATAGGGAGATCTGCTCAACCCAAAGGCTTGAAACTTTCAACAGGGCTTCGTTTCCACTAGACGAAGCTACCTCATCTAGCTCGAGCATCGGTGATCACCTTCGATGAGGTATGGAATTTCTGACCACTTAGCTTAGGAGGTGTTGGTCCTTTGTGAAAGAAATGTTCATGGCATATAAAATCCACCGTTAGATAGGTTTTTAATTGTGCTTAGAAGGTGTGGGTACATTCTCATTCCAATCCGAGCTCAATCGAGCTCGGATCTTCCCTTAAATCATGGATGGTCTCTATTGAGCCTCAGGGAAGAACTAAGGTGATCCTGGCCGTCCATCCACTCATTTTGGGTGGACGGCCAAGATTAACTGCATGTTTTAGAATTGATTTATCCCTTTAGAAATTGCAAGATGATCCCTGGCCATTCGATCCTTGATTGAACGGCAGGGATCAAACCACATCCTGTCACCGCACTGCCTTTATGATGCGACACTTAAGTGAATAGCTCACGGTGCAATGCATATAAAGCGTGCTGACCACCACCGCCGCGTGTCTCGCTGTGAGCTAAAGGGATTAGTTAGGGATTTAATTAATTTTAATTAATCTCCTAACCTTCAAAAATTCATATCTCCCTCAATAAAATTCAAAAAAATATAAGGTAATTTATATAGAAAGATAATTCAACCTAAAATATTTTTAAAATAATTTCAATGGATTTTGAATTATACTTTTCTCTAATTTTGGGTTTTAGTAGAAATATCATTTTGCTAATTATTTTTTAATTGATCCTCTGATTAATCCAAAACTTCTTAGGTTTGTTTTAGGAGATGACCTCTACCTCTCCTAATTTTCTTGGGATTTATTAAAGGTTTAATTAGGGGAATTGCAATTGTGTTTCCTAATTACTCCTTAATGTAATTAAGGATAATTATAGTTTGGATTAGTGTTTTAATCCATTATTAAGATTGATTAAGGTTAGATCTAGTGAATAGGAGATTTACAGAATAATTTTGGGGTATTTCCCCTATGCTATTCCCTAAACCCCCTTTTCTTTTCTTAATCCTCTATTAATTAAGGGTTTATTCATTAATTATCTGCTTAATTAATTTCTAAAAATTCTAATTCCTTCCAGAACTTAATTAATCTACTTTTGATAGATGCTTAGGTGTTGAATAACCTAAGTTCAATTAAGGAAATCAAAACTCAATTCATATGTGTGAAGGGGTGTTTTGAAATTACTTAAGTTAAATCCCTTAACTTAATTAACCATTAATCATGAGCCAAATTGCATTAGACCCTTTTCTTTCTAGGTGCATTGCAAATTTAAATTCCTTGTGAATTTTTATGTCATTCATTGGCTCATAATTACTTGGTTAACTATGCTAAGGTGATATAAGTAAGGGTTAATTAACTTATTTAATTCATACCTTAACCTAATCAATATCTTAAAATGAATCTAGCCATCTAAAAATTAAACACAAATATTAAACACATGTGAGAATAGGTTAGGAATAGCAAACTCAACTCACATTTTTAAAATTAAATCAAATTCAAAATCAAACAAAAATCACATTGAATAAACTTTGATTTATTTTAAACTTTCTTATTTCATAAGATTGTCTTTAGGATTTAATTAAAGTGAATGTGTTTACATGCTTTCATTGCTTTGATTCTTTGTCCAACATAGTAAATTTGTATGCCATGTGGTTTTATGCATCCATATTTTTTAAATTCAAATTAAAAAAAATGAAATTATTTACTTTATATCAAAATTGTATGTGTTGGCTAAAGTCATAATATGAGTGGCTATTATCACTTCTAAATTCAAATTACTTTCAAAATATATGAATCAATTATCAAAAATGAAAGTGTACTAATTATATTTTAATTATAAGCTTGCATGTGAAGAAAAATATAAAGATGTGCTTAGCATAGGTATCTCTTCTCTTTTATGTTAGTATAGTTTTGAATAGGAATTTGGTAAGATGTATGGTTCATTTGAAGAGAACCTAAAACTTACCTAATTTCATATCCTATTCATTCTTATGCTATCACTTAATAAGGGTTACTTATACTTGCACACATAAATTTCATAAACAAAATAAATCAACTTATACAACTTTTGCATTCTTTCTTTCCAATTTATTTCTTTTGCACACATGTTTATATTTAAGAAAAGTGGTATGTTAGTCTAGAAAACCCTGAGTTTGAAAGGCTTTAAGTAGCCCTAAATAGGTCTTGTACTTTACACCTCTGGTTAACAATGGCGCTGTACTCACTTATGCCTTTCTTACTTTCATATGTGCATGTCAAAAATTGGATAAAGAAACCCTTTTCTACTTAAGAAAAATCATGCATAGTAAACTTCCAAATTTTCTTAAAAAAATTACTTAGCATGCATCATAAAGTGTGTTAAATATTCCCATTTGTATGTATAGATATGCTTAGGATTTATTCATATGCATGTTATACATGTTGGGAAAGAAATGAAGTGATGTATGTTTTGTGAATTTGGCTCATTTTATTTAATCTTAAAATGCCTTTCTTTTTAAATAGGTTTGTTTAGAGTTCATTTAAACTTAGGATTAATTAAAATACTTGATCGAAATATTCTAAATAAGACTAAAACCTGAATTTACTTTAGAATTTACTTAGGTTAGGGAAGGAAAGAGAAGTTCTCTTCTCTTTTCCTCTCTTTATAACTTAGTAATTAATTGTAGGATTTACTTGAACCTAATCAAAACATGAAATAAAATCAACCCAAATCAATTAAATCACTTAAATAAAACCCTCCTCTAAGTTAAACGTGCATCACATTTAGAAAATTCTAACTTAAAGCCATAGCTAAGCATATCACACAAACCTTCAGAGCACACAGATTAGCCTAAGCCATTACTTCTAGCTTTAGGTTAGTATGGTGCATGGTTTGATGTTTATTTTATTTTATAATATATGTTTTAGACTAGATGTTAGGATGTATGCTCGTAGAATGAATGGTAGGGTCATCTTAGTCTAACCATTATTTTCTGCTGGGGATTGTGCTTAAGGGGCGCTGTGATAAATAAAAATATAAAAGCTTTTGCTTCCTGGTGCTTATACCCCGATGCATAATCCAATTGGCCAGATGGACTTAGTCACCCATGTGTGGGGTGATAAGTCCAATATACATGCTTGGGATTTGTGTGATTTGTTTTAGTAAATCTCTATTTTACAGGTGTTAGTTAGATTTCCATTCTTTTCCTTTTCATGTAAATTTGTACAATTAGGATTTTGGAATGATTATTATGAGGATTAGGATAAGCATTAGTCATAAGATCTTATCTTATGCACCATGTAAAGCCTTGGAGCATCCACCTTCCAACCATCCAAAAGAAGGAACCATAGAAAAAAGAAGAAAAGAAGAATGATGAAATAAAGCTTGAAGACCCCCATAACAATGAATTTCTTACTTAATTGTAATGTAATTTATTTGTAATCTGGGTTGTATAAGGGTAGAGCTTGGCTACCCAATTTATTATTTTTAGGTTTGTGTGGTAGTGCCCGACCACAATGACCTCTTATTCTTTTTGTGATTAACTTTATAAATTAATTGATGATTTGTTTAGCTTTTGCATTAAGTGGCATCATTTTCTTAATTTATTCCTTGCTTTATGTATGGCCTAGAAGTGGATTAGGCTCTTAGAAAAAAAATAAATCTTCTACCACATTTAACAACTCAAAATTAAAAATATAGAACTCATAACCTCACCTAAAGCTTAGGCTTAAAATCAAGATAAAAGAATTAGCAACCCCTTAGTTGGATGAGTATTTCTTTTATAATATCATGCACAACAACATCTTATTTAACTCTTGATTATAGGGCTTCCACCTTTGCCAGAGAAATTTAACTTAACCTTTGAGAGCCATGGTGGAAAGACTCCTCCTCCCTACTCGCTGATTTTGGCTAATAACTTTATTTTTTATGCATTAGGCATATGAAACCTATTAGCCTGAGTCAAAAATGATTCTCCAAAAATGAAAATAAAATGAAATTTGAATTGCGTTAGATTTAGGTCATTTGAAACATGTCCTTACATGATCTAGTCTCTTTAGGGAGTTAGTTTAAGGACTTAGTCTCTTTCTAAATAAATAACAGCTAGCTATCTTGCATAAGCATAAGGCTTACCTACATGTATTTAAAATTATAGGAGGAGTTAGCTGGCAGCAACCCCCAGGCGATTGTAAGTCCAAGCTGTCGAGTGGTTTGCCCTCTCTTGTGGAGGAAAACCAAATACTCATTTTCACCTTAGATTTAGGTTGTGTTTTCGGCCCTCATCAAAGCTCCCTAGATTTAGATTCTGAGATTGCTTCTCCCATTTATGGGCTGTAAGCATAATTCCTCATCTCTTAGGCATTTCTATAATCTTGTGTTATGGAATCATAAGTCCTAAATTTTTAATGAAAATGTAACTCAAATAAATTAAATCAAATTCAAAAATGTAAAACTCAACTATAGGATAGTTTGAGATTGCTCACTAGATTTCCTAGCATCGTGGGCATCTCCTACTTATCTTTCTTTTGGCTTCGATAATAACTCCCTCTCTTTGATCAATCCCATTTGATCTTCAAAAATGAGCTAAATCAATTCATAGTCCTTTCCTATTAAAATCTTTGAAGATAATGATCATTTACCTTAATCGAGAGTATTTCTAAGGGACCCCGTCTCATAGAATGTAATTAACTATGGGGGCTTGCCCCTATAGGGAACTTAATGAACTTGGTTTAAAATAAACCTTGCTTTACTTTTTCATGTAAAATAGGGGAAGAATCTCTAGTACATATGCAGACCCATCATCCTTAGGAGTCCTTATTGAGGTGATTAGGTCCATTAAAGAGTAGTGACTTCTATCTCCTGAGATAGTACATTATTCCTTGATGACATACCTGATGATCTGAATAAGAACATCTGTGGATCTGAATAAGCACTATTCCTTGATGACACACCCACAGATTTGAAGGTGACCATATATAAAATTTTTTCTAACCAAGAATGCGGAAGCTCGTCATTCGATTCTCCCCTCCGTACGCACGCTCCAAGCCTGTTCATCGCATGAAAGGCCTCCCAGGGCCTCTCGACACACTCTAACCTCCGCCTCCCTCTACGACACTCTAGGGGAATCATATCTTCCAGGAGAGAGCCCGAGAGACCCATACAACTCATATCACTTGTAAGGAGAGATAGAGGTTCAGTCGCCAATTGGTAGCTTCCCCACTTATTGATTTTCCAACTCGACACGCTACTCGTGCTGACCATAATGATAGTATCCTACTTACTAGGACTAGTCACTACAGGAGGGCAGTTCCTGTGCATAGACAGCCAATGGTGTCTCCAACCTACCGCTCTACCACTCATCCACCATCACCAGTCTAGGTCACAACATTTCTAGTTCCATCAAAGGCCATGAAGGCCATATCCGGGGAAACGCGTACCATGTTGGTGATCCAACTATGGCCGAGGGATCCTATCCCTTCTACAACCCCCATTGTGGCAAGGCCGAGCTCTCCTGCTCGACCTTCTGCCCCTGTGGCAGTGTGAAAGGAGTGGCAACCCCGAAGCATCGTGGTCATCATTTCACTAACTCTGCCAATACAGAAGGATATGGAGATGGTGATAGTTATTTTATAGATTGCAAATGATAATTCAGCTGCACCAATGATAGTGGAACATTTTAGGATTGCCACCCCTTTCATAGCTAGTGGCAGTCAGGAGTGTCACTCATCTAATAAGTACATTCCACATAGGATTGACTCTCTAGTGACAGGCGAGGTCTGATGCCTCTCAGTGCACGATAGCGATCACACTGGTCAACCTAGATTATTTGACCTACTCAGATTGATCATTCTTTAGATGAGATAGTGGCACATTTTTTCATGGAAAAGAAGGAGATTTTAGGGTACAAATGGTCAGATGAAGAGAAAGTCAGCTTCGATCCTAATGCAGATGACTTGTTGGGAGACTCGGCTGGAGTCTACATGGTGGACACTATAGGATCTCTTCTTAGAGAACAACATTCCATGGAAGGTGATGAGGTTGATCAAGAAGACACCACAACATCAGCCCAGCACCTCTGACATCAGTTGAGGCAGAAAGAAGAGTAGATAAAAAGGATGGCATGATAGTTAGAAGACTTATTAGCAGTAGTTTCAATGCTTTAGAAATAAGCCACATTAGTTCATCCTACTATAGTCGACATTAGTTAGCCAGACTTAGTGCATGTCTTGGACCCTGCCAAGACCTTACCTCCTGTTAAGCAAAATAACACTAGCATGTATTGGAAGGTAGTTGAAAGTACCTCCATACAAGAAAAAAAGACATAAAATCCATGTTGAGCAGCAAGTGAAGGAAGCATTGGCTCAAGCCCGGGGTGGATCATCGGTTCCAAAGGGTAGACCCTACCTAGAGAAATTTAATGATATCCAATATTCTAAGGGTTTCGTGCCACCTTCCTTCAAAAGCTTTGATGGCAGCGAAAACCCAATGCATCATATAGAACATTTTAGGGCCAATTGTTGCAACGTAGGTGGGAGCGACGCTTTGCTTTTCTGCCTCTTTGTTAGTAGCCTAGCAGCTATTTATTTCAATTTATACGTTGAACTGCTCAACGGTTCAGTAGAGACATTTGTTGAGTTAGAGCAATTCTTCATCAAGAGATTTGCTGGAGCTCAACAAAGGGTTACTGTAAGTGATCTCATTATAGCACAATAATACCCTGGTGAGTCCCTTGTTGATTATATTCTCCAATGGCGTAACCTGAGTATGAAGTGTGAACCACAGCTGTCTGAACAACATGCCATTAAGATTCTTTTGAAGAATATCCATGGCCCAGTCGCCTTCATGCTTAAGGGCTTCACTATCAAGATATTTGAGAAGCTAATCAACAAGGCGTCTAGTCTACAAGGAGAGGCCAAACAATTATCTTTTCAAGATCAGTTGCCTAACCAGAAGCCACAAAATGTCTATGAGAAGAAGCCAGGGGAAGTAGTAGCAGTTGAAAAGGGGAAGTAGCCAGCTAGAGATCAGTCCTAGAGACCACGACCTCAGCAGGCTCCACCTCCTTTTTCACCACCGAGGTAGCCCTACCATCCTCCACCAGCCTCCACCGACACCACCGACCATACCACGTAGGTGGCATGCATACCCACTGCCAGGTAGCTATGGTCCACCTACTCTTTTAGATAAGTTAAACAAATATTATTCTTTTAAGAAGGAAGTAATCAAGAATATCTTTAAGAATCTCTTAAAAAAATTTGATTTTCAGCTACCCGAGCCTAAGAGATTAGAGGAAGCAGGCAAAATTCATGATCCTAAATTTTGCCCTTAATGTCATATACTAGGCCATGATTTAGAGGATTGCATCACATTCAAGGGCTGGCTTGAACACACTTTCAAGACCGGTGCTGTAGTTATCCAAAAGGAATACCTTATGGAACAACCATCTAGTTCCATCATGGTAATTCTTGGGGATACATGTGATCCTACCAAAACCAAAGAAGGTTGGGATATTTCTTTATCCAAATCTCTAAGATGATCATCCAGAAGATTAAGAAGCTTTCCATGCAGGTGCCTGAGTCAACTCAAACCTCCAACTCCAAGGAAGGTTTGCAAGTTGTCAGTGCCAACTCTAGGAAATGGGGAGCTCAGCAGCAGCAACAGTAGCAGCAATAGCATGTGTCGGCCTGGGATAGCCCATTAGCATAACCACCAACCAAGTCTAGCATCCAACCTATAATTGCAGCTTCCACACCGGTGACTTCTTCCATTTTAGCTAGCTCTACTTCTACTAGTAGAACTCTTGTATTGACAGATAAGGGCATCAAATCTTTTACCCCACTCACTTAACTTGATTCTATTTTTTACCTCCAAACAAATCCAAGAAGTTGAAGAATAAAGCTAATTTAAATTGCATCTGTGTCACTTCTGATTGGTTGTCTTCTTCTATTCCTAATGATAACTCTTTAAGTCAAAATAATTATAACAATTCTAATCTTCTCTAATTTAGAGTTGGCCTTTCCTACACTGAATACTGCAGGTTCACCTCTTGAGATAGACTTGGAATCATCTGATTTTGAGGGTCCCATAGGAGAAGCTATAGGTGAGCCTGATGTGCAAGTAGAACCTTCCATTACCCTGCCACAAGAGATCACCGAAGTCAACCTCCGTAGTGGCAAGGTTCTACCTCCTAGGGCAGCACCTCAAGATAGAGGGAAACAAGTCATTCGTACAGAAGATCGAGAAGCCCTTCCACAAGATGCTCCACCTTGGATATGCTTGTGGAGGACCAGTCGAAGGTAGACTACAACGACCTTTCTCATTTAAGAAAGTTTTCATCTAAGCTATGCATATAGGATGCCCTTATCTTATCCAAAGAGATGAGGGAGTCACTAATCAAGGCTCTCATTGATCCTGAAATATGCTTAGCTCAATTGATTGCTATAAGTGAGGAAGCACACTATACAAAAGAAGCTCAATGGATCACCTTCATAGATGAAGACCTTCTTCTGGGGGACTTGGAGCACAACCGTCCCCTTTACATCACAGTCAACATGGATAGGTTCAAACTTACCAGAGTTCTCGTAGATTCAGGCGTATCGGTGAACATTATGAGTCTAAGGACCCTTGCCTATTTGAGGATTGACATCTCTACACTCCAAGGAGATCAGATGATGTTGAGAGGATTCAATGACCAAGGTGAGTGGACTTTAGGTTCTATAGTGTCACCTTTGAAGATAGGTGACCGAAAGACTAAAGCCAAGTTCTACATCATTGATTCAAATACTTCATTCACTACTTTGCTTGGTAGGCCTTGGATACATCAGAATAAGATCATTCCATCCTTCCTTCATCAGTGCATCAAGTTCAGAAAAGATGGAATTTAATATCGTGTTAACGGAGATGAAAAGCCATTTTCAGTTAGAGAGGTTGAGATTTATGAGGATGCGACCTACTATCTTCCTTAATAGAACCTTTCTCGTGAACTTGGACAAAACTAAAATGCAAACACAAAATAAAAAAGAAAATGAAGAAAAAGAAAAGATAAAAGAAAATGAAAAGAAAAATAAAAGTCCAAGTGAACAAGAAAGGGGAATTGAATAAGAAATAGATCCGCATATCACATTCCACCCACAGTTCATTCCATCATATAGACATGTGGGTAGGATGGCTCAATTTCCACTAGGCAAAGGAAGAGACAGAAATAGAGGCAGTTCCATAGGTGGGAGACCCCTTAGTTGGCCATTAGCCAACAGATGCTGTGTTCCAGTTTATAGGAGTACCCTTACTATTCACATTGACTTGGAATCTAGCTCGGAGGATGAGTCTAATGTGATTAGTATACCAACCAACTCCTCTCAGTTTGGAGGTAACTTTTGATCTAGACAGAGATGAAGACCAGGCCTCCAAGCAAAGCAAAGTATTTGAATTAGGGCTGCAAACAAATTGAACCAAACCGAGCCAAGGCATGTTCAAGCTTGAGCTCGATAACAACTTTAGAGCTCGAGCTCATTTCGAGCTTATTTCTTCATGTTTGAGTTCGGTTCGTTTAGCAACCAAGCTGTTCAAGCTTGATTTGAGCTTGGTTTGTGCTTGGTTCATTTAAAGTTAATCGAGCTCTTATCGAGTAGCTTGATTATTACAATAAACGAGCCTAATCGAGTGTCTTAATGAGCACTATTATCAAGCCTTATTGAGCAGTAACTAAACAAGCCTTAACGAGCAATAAATAAATGAGCCTTAACGAGCACTAAGTAAACGAGCCTTATCGAGTACTTTAACGAGCAGAATTAGTGAAATAGCAATCTACTTGTTTTGTAATCAAACGAGCCTTATCGAGCTTATAAGTGAGCTACTATATGAACAAGTCAACAAACAAAACAAGCTTATAAATGAGCAAAAATATAAAATTTGTGTTCATGAACAAGTGAACAACCAATAAATGTGCATAAACAAACATTTAGCATTCATGAATAAATAAATAATAAAATTTGTAAAAGAATTGAAATAATTTTATAGAACATCAAACAATGATAAATAAATAATAAAGATATTTGAAAAAGGATAAAAAAGATGACATATTACCTTCTACAATTGAAGGAGGACCTATCGGCTGCCATTTTGTTTTTTTTTTTTTACTAAAAAGAAAACTTTACAAAGTCTTTAAAGGGGACAACTCTCAAAACCTAATTCTTAAAGAGGTACAAGATAGCCTAAAGAGAAATGTCCCCAAACTAAGTACAATAAAATAAAATAAAAAAATTAAAAGTTTAATGGCAAAAGAAAATAAAGGAGAGAAACTCCTGCTATGGCAGCCCTCCAAGAAAGAAGAGACTGTCAACATTCAGCATAATAAGTTTTTGAATGCCAAATAGAATCAGAAAAACTAAAAGAGTCCAGATATGTAAAAAAAAAAATAGGAGTGAGCCTGCAAGAACTCAAATAGAAATATTAGTAATATAAGATTAAACTTAAAGAAAGAAAAGTTAGCCTACAGATAAGTCCCAAACCAATCAGCCTGCAGCAAGGCCAACCACCTTAATGGATCTAGAAAGAAACTAAGGCAAAAGTCATAGGCTAGCCAGTAGGAACAGGCTGAATAGCCAACAAAGACCTAATTGAAAGAAAGAAAGCCAACTTAACAAGACCACCAACACTACAAAATAGAAAAACTAGCAGGGAGAATAGTGAACACCCATGAAACATGATCAACATCAGGAACAACCACCAAAATCCCAAACCAATCAGCCTGCATTAAGGCCAACCACCTTAGAAGAACTAGAACAAAACAAAGGCAGAACACACATTTTCAGCCACTAGGAATAGTTGAACAGCCAACTTAATAAGCCCAGTAGCCCAGCACAACTGAAAAATAGAAAAGCCAACAAGGAGAATAATGAAAACCCTTAAAATGTGAAAAATGGCAGGAACAACCACCAAGATCCCAAATCAATCAGCTTGCAGCAAGCCCAACCACCGCAACATAACTAGAAAGAAATAAAGACAAAAGACACAGGCTAACAACTTGGAACAGCCAACTTAACAAGCCCACCAAAATTGAACATAGGCAAACCAATAGGGAGAATAATGAACAGTGAACACCCATGAGGCCATGAAACGTGAGCAACAATAGGAACAACCACCAAGATCCCAAATCAATCAGCTTACAACAAGGCAAACCACCTCAAAAAAATTATAGTGAAACAAATGTAAATGACACAGGCCAGCCATTAGGAATAGCCGTTTGCAAGGAGTCAACCAAGCCACCAAAAAATAGAAAAGCCAATCAGTTTACAACAAAGCTTACATCTTATTACACAAGATCAATGGCAGTACCATCCACCAAGAGCAAAAGCAAGGAGCCACCCAAAAAAGCAATCAAACTAGAAAAAGAAAATCAACATACTAGCCCACACAAGCAGCCAAAAAAATAAAATATTAATATTGGCTCAAGCTCAGATTAAAATTATTCATCACATAATAACTACCATCAACTCTAAAAGAAAGGGTAACAAACATTACATTGAAGATCCAAATTTTATAAATTAGGTATCATCACAAATGCATTTTAATAGTACTTCAACATAATGACTACCAGCAATACTTAAAGAGAAGGACAACTATAAATATAGTGCATATCATTCATTAAAATAATCAATAAGCCATCTAGAATTTAAAATATCATCATTGCTTTCATTGCCAATACTCGACCAATACTATTTCAAGCTTGAAAGAATTATATAAATGTGCATAAATAAGCATCTAGCATTCATGAACAATAGAAATTTGTAAAAATTAATATGTAGAATCTGAAACTGTACCTGAAAGCTTATGCTAAATGCATAGTAACACCACCTTTGCTCTTTATAAGCTTATGCTATAGCATAAACTCAGGCTAAAATAGTACCTTTCATGATCAAAGCTGAAACAATACCTTCTAATCCTTTTTAATCAAAGGAGGACTTAAGAAGGTATGCATAATAAAAAATAAAGTTCTTCATATAACTTATCTCATTTGAATCAACTATTCTGAAATATGTTGTAAATTGGATGAAAAAAGAAACAATAATAAGAGCATATTAAACACTACATATATATAGCATAAAGAGGTGAACTAGACATCATTATTACACAATAAACCCTAAACTAAAAATAATGAAAAAAGATTAAAAAATAAGAACTATATGTAATTTGTGCCACAAAAGATGTCAATATTGGCTCAAGCTCATATTAAAATTAACCATCACATAGTAGCTACCATGAACTCTGAAAGAAAGGGCAACAAAAATTACATTTAAGATCCAAATTCTATAAAATACTTACCATCACAAATGCATAACAATAGGACTTCAACTTAATGGCTACCAACAATACTTACAGAGAAGGGCTACTACAAATTAATCATCACATAATAGCTGCTATCAACTCTAAAAGAAAGGGCAACAAACATTACATTGAAGATCCAAATTCTATAAATTAAGTATCATCATAAATGCATTTTAATAGGACCTCAACATAATGGCTACCAGCAATACTTAAAGAGAAGGACAACTACTAATATAGTGTTTATTAATCATTAGAACAATCATTGCCTTCATTGCCAATACTCGAGTAATATTCTTTCAATAGAAATACTTTCATCGATATGAAAAAACATTTAATAATCTTATGACATTTAGGACTTCATAAAGAGTTCATGAGAAAAAGATAATAATATATCAAACTAGTTCAAAATCATTAAGGTTTCATCTTCAAAGTTCCAAACATTGAATCCATAACATTTCAAGGTAAAAGAACTTCTTTCATCTCCTCTTTGCCCTGTACAACATAACATATATAAATATTAATGTCAAAATAGTTAAATTTGTAATCCATAGTAAAGTAAAATAAGTCACTAACCTTTTCCTTTCTTTTAATTCCATAAAAACTTTGATACCAATCACTCCCGCATAATAAATATTGAACTATTTTTGTCCCTAAAGCAGCACGATATTGATCAATGACTCTACCACCAACACTAAAAGTTGATTCTAAGGCAACTCTTGTTATTGGAATAGAAAGCGCATCGGAGGCCATCCTTGATAAAATATGGTATTTCAAACTGTTTTCCTACCACCAACTTAAGCAATCAAAATTATTTGAGTTCTCACTCTCAATGACAACCCCATCATCCAAATAAACCTCAAGTTCAAATTTAACAATGTGGTTAGTGTAATATGTTCTGATGTAAGTCTTATACTTTCTCTTTCCATATACTGGCCTCCCTTTTAAAGTAGAAACACTTCCCAAAATACAACTTGATTCACCTTCTAGAGAAACCTTGTCTGCATTGTTAGCTCTATAATCCTCTACATACTCATTATAAAGTTCATATAAATTTTGGCGTACCTCATCAATGTGCATCTATGCAATTTCTTCAGAGTATATAAAGTTGAATGCAAAATTTATCATCTTCATTTTATTTTGGGGGTCTAAAACATCACCTATTGATATTAGAAGATTACAACTTCCCCAAATACTTATCAAATTTCCCTTTCATTCGGATTGTCATTTCCTTAACATGTGGGTTCCCACTAAGAGAATTGTCATCCAACATCTCTTTGATCCCCCATAATTGTGACAAAAATATGTTGGAGGTGGGATATTCGGAACCTATCATAATTATAAAATTGAAGTGATTTAATTGAATATAAAGTAAATGAATTGTCGTAGTAATTAGAAAATATACAAAGTTTAGAATTAAACTAGATATCAATTCTGTGGCTTGATTAAACACATCAAGAAAAGAACAAACATCTTCTAATTTTGCCCAATCTTCTTCACTTGGACATAAATTGTAACATGGATCTTTATCATGAAACCTTGAAAATACCTCTTTGAACTCTAGTGTAGAAGATAGCATTACATAAGTTGCATTCCATCTAGTGACGCAATCTAGAATCAATTTCTTCTTTGGCAAATGCAACTGTTGAGCTATCTCGCTGAACACCTACTAATCGATGCTGCGAAGCAGTCACATCTTCACACTATCTCTCTCCAAATCAATAGTACTTTTAATTTCAAAAATCCCATCTTGAACTAACAAATTTAAGATATGTGCAGAACAACGCACATGAAAAATTCTTTCACCAAGAGGAAGTTTCTTATGGAACTCTAAACTTGCTTTCAACATATTAACTGTCAATGTATTGTATACTGCATTATCCACTGTTATTGTTATAACTTTACTCTCTATTCCCCAATCCTTTAAACACTATACAATATGTCATGTACATTTGTTGCTCTATGAGGCGGGGACACATCAACAAAGTTAAGCACTCTTTTTTACAAATTTTAATCAGCATCTACAAAATGACATGTCAAGACCATATAATGTATATCTTGACCAGATTTTCATAGATCAATTATGACACTAACTCTACTGATGGTATCTAATAAGTGTTTCAATATTTTCTCCCAATTTCATAGCTTGCTACACAATCATTTTTCATTGTACTCCATGATATCTTTTCATAATGTGGACTAGCAGCTTTCATGATAATGTTGAACATCTCATATTCTATAAATTTAAATGGAAACTCATGTACCATTATCATATGAGAAATTAATTCTCATATACTAGCATGATCGTACCTCCAGTTAGCAACACTACAAGTACTCACAGACTCAATGGTACCTGTAATCATAGGTGGTTGAATTGAAATATTAAGTTGCCCTTCAGGCTGCACCATCCTCCTACCACAATGAAGTAAATATCACTTATATTGTGTAGTAGCACCACCTTTGCTCTTTATAAGCTTATGATTACAATGATTACACTGTACCCTCTCAGTTCCATCATTGAGTTTGATCAAACTAAAGTCATTCCATATTGATGATATTTTCTTCTTACTTTCTTAGCAAAAGGATCAGCTTTCTCTATTTGATTATCATCAATTGGAAAAATTACGTTCCTCATAAGCATCTCAACTACTGTTGGGCTCGATGAGAACCCTACACTAAACTCTCTCATAAGCACTTGTATAGGACTAACAATAGGTCCTATGGGACTGACGTCTTCCTTTGATTGACTATAATGCATACCTTTGATATAAAAAGTAAAAAAGATGAGCACATAGAAAAAGACATAATAGTCAAAAAAATATTAATTTCATAGGACTTTATTTCAGAATGATACCTCAACTGAGATATCAAAAAAATATGTAACTTGCAAGTCTCAGAAATCCAACAATCTCTATAATACAATCACAGACTTCATCCAAAGGAAGCAAAAGAATTTGAAAAGCTAGTAAGGCTATAATGCATTCCAATATACTATTAATGACAATCAATAATTCATAGAAAAATCTTCATACTCAAAAGTATTTTCTAATCCAAGAGTGAAAAAAAAATAGAATTTTCATGAAATAAAAAATAATCTTACAATCTTACAATCTGCATTTCAGAAATGAAAAATAGCCAATGTATAAATAAATGATAATACATCATGTTACCAATGCATAGGAATTAGGAACCCAATAATTACGATTGATAATTAACCATTGATGATTGGATGAATACAATTTTTTTATGAATCCATTCGACTTTTCACAAAGAAAATAGATGACCATAAGTACATAACTCCTTGCAACCCTATATACTCACACCCTTCACACCTTCCAATATTTCTTCTTATATCGAAACCATAAGGTACTAAAAATAGCCAACAATTTTGAATTCACATTTCAGCACTTAATCATAAGACCTTAAACCTTAAAACTCATTTGGCAATTGCATCAACACTCCCTCCCCCTTTTATAACATGTCATGTTTTTTCCACAAAAAAACTATCAAGAAAGAATAGTGAGTATATGAAAAAATAAGCCTATAATAAATTACATTCAGCTACTTTTTTCAACATCACAAAAAACAACTGCACAATAAGATTTCTGGCCGAACATGCTTACATGCTTGCAAACAATCAAAAAATTGAACTTGATAGCAAGAGCCAAGAAGAATAAACCAAATTTTACCTCAAGAAAATTTCATCAGAATTCAAAAAAAAGAGATAAACTCAAACATAAACTTGTCATTGTTGAACAACATTGCTCCGAGCCTCCGCGATTTGCCAAAACATTTAGAATTTATTTAGGGCATAATAATAAGCAATGAAATAATTGAAATAAACCAATCAAACTTCTCTAGAAAGATTTTCATCTCATTACTAAGAGTCCACGGCAGTAAATGATATGACCATGATTCCCTCAATCAAATATTTTAGAGTTCGTTTCCTGTCATTCACCGAACTGTTTCAGAAACATAACCCTAAAATAATAAATCACTTACCTTGGCCACAATATATAGCACAATCAAACTCTATGAAGAATCTAAGATTTCTTGTTCCGCGGCTCTAGGGTTTTCTTTGCGAAAGAACCGAAGAAGTATGAGGCGGTTAGCAAGTGAAAGAGGAATTAGGAAATATCGGGGTAGATGGCGAGAATGATTAAATATGGGCCTTAGCCGCTTAGCGTTAGGGTTAGACCTTAGAACTTATCGAATTAGCTATTAATTCCATCAAGAATACGACCGATTATCGAAGCTCCTTGGCCCAAATGACGATCGGACTCAAGACTCACGAGCTACAGAATGGACTCTGAAAGTTAGCTTGACTGCTTGAGCACAAAGGTCAAAGCTATAATTAATATTAAAATTTTAATACAATAATTTAAAATTTAAAATCAAGTAATTTTTATTATATAATATTAAAATTAAAATTCATATAAATATAAATATATTTTAATTTAGTTAATGTTTACATCTTTTTCCATAAATGTTAAATATTTTTCCTAAAAATACTCAACGAGCTTATTCACGAGTATGTTCATGAACATTAAACGATATACTGTTCACGATCATAATCGAGCATTATCAAGCTTCTTAACGAGTATGTTCATGAACATTAAATGATACTGTTCATGATCATAATCGAATCGAGCTATGAGTTGTTCAAGCTTGTTCATTTAGCAATCGAGTATTTACAAAAGTGTTCAAGCTTGTTTGATTAATTAATCAAACGGTCATGAATGATCTCTTATTGAGCCGAGCTTCAAATAGCTTGTAGAACACTCAGCTCATTTGCAGCCCTAATTCAAATCTGGTTTATGTGAAACTATTAGGCAGTAGTTGGGAACCTTAGCTGTTACCTCACTTACATCTCAAAAAGTTGAAGGTTTAGTAGTTAAGGAAGTCCCTAAGTCTTCCAATGACATGAAGCAGAAGAGGTTCTTTTTGGGATCTTCATCCTCAAGTCCTGAAGTTGATGTAGAACTTGAGGATGATAGTTTTAAAGAATCAATGGAATTATCATTTGACTTTTACTCACCTTGTGCTCATAATCTTATACAGCAAGGTTTAGTTCCTCATTCATGGTCCATGCACAGGTCAGAGTATTTTGAGAAGTTATGGAACAATACAGGTAGGGAAGTATAATCAAGAGCAAGAATGGGATTTGGTACAATGGGTCCAGTCGATGATGAATATTACTGCTTAGTTGTTACCAACCATTTGGAGTCTGATAGATTCTTCTCATACATCCCCAACCCTTATGAGAATGTGTGTTTTAAAATCTTAGATGATTCAAATGATCTCCAAATCAAAGAGGCACCACCAGAATTTGACAAGGAGATTCATTCAATAATAGACAAGCTTAAAGAAATCACCCTCGGGATAGAAGAAAATCCACACTCAACATACATATGTTCATTGTTGAATGAAGAAGAAACTAATGACTTAGTATATTATTGACTGAGTTTAAAGACTATTTCGCATGGAGTTATGAAGAGATGCCCAGATTATCTCCTGACGTAGTAGTCCACAAGCTAGTAATAGATCCTAACGCTACCCCTATTAAGCAAGCTCCTAAATGCATGCAATTAGAGATTGAATAACATGTCATTTTTGAAGTCAAGAAATTGATCGATGCTGGTTTCATCAGGGAAGAAAAATATCCTACCTAGTTAGCTAGTTTCATCCTAGTTAAGAAGAAGAATGGCCAAATTCACATATACATCCATTTTAGAGACTTAAACAAGGCATGTCCTACGGATGAGTTTTCTCTTCTTATATTGGAATTAATGGTGAACATTATCTCATCTCATGCTATTTTATCTTTCATGGATGGGTCATCTGGCTATAACCCAATCAAGATGTCTCCTGAAGATGAAAGAAACACTACTTTCTGAACCCCGATCAGAATCTTCTATTATATGGTCATGCATTTTGGCCTTAAAAATGCTAGTGCTACATACCAACAGGCCATGACTCAGATCTTCAATGACTCATCTATCATCAGGTTGAGTGCTACATTGATGATCTAGTAGTTAAGAGTAGAGAAAAGGAAGACCACCTCTTTGATTTGAGGGTAGTTTTTGAATGGTTAAGATAATATAACCTCAAAATGAATCCCCTGAAGTGTGCATTCGGAGTAGCTTCAAGGAAATTTCTTGGGTTTGTTGTTCAACACCGGGGAATAGAAATAGATCCTGAAAAGATCAAAGCTATCTTAAAAATGCCACCTCCTCAGAGTTTAACTCAACTCAGATCTGTTCAAGGATGGTTGGTGTATCTAAGATGCTTTATCTCCAACCTATCAGAGAGATGCAAGCCATTCTCAGCACTTGTCAAAAAAAAGGCCAAGTTCAAGTGTGATGATAAGTGTCAGCATGCCTTCAAAGACATCAAGAAATATTTGATGAAGCCACTAGTTCTAGCAGCCCCTATCTCGGGCAGGCCACTCATCCTCTACACTGCTGCATTGGATAACTGTCTTGGCACTCTGTTGGCCCAAGCCAATGACAAAGGGAAGGAAAGTGCTCTCTACCACCTCAGCCATCGTCTAATTCCTGCTGAAGTGAATTACCCACCTATTGAGAAATATTGCCTAGCTTTGATCTTTGCTTCCCAAAAGCTACAACACTATATGCCTTCTCATAAGGTGAACTTAATCCCCAGAACAAATCCACTGCAATATCTCATGACACTAGCAATGCTATCTGGATGTTTGGTATGCTGGTTTATGATTCTTTCACAATTTGATATCACATTCGTACCCCTCCATGCGGTAAAAGGATAAGCACTAACGGATTTCTTAGCAGCACACCCACTTCCTGTTGATTCTCCGCTTAGTGATGAACTCCCTAATGAATAAATCATGAACTTAGCGGAGGCCTACAACCACCGATGGGAGATGTATTTTGATGGTGCTGCTTCTTTTCTTGAAGGTGAAGCACCACGATTTATTCTCCCAGGAAAGGCAGGGGTAGGAATAATTCTTCAAACTTTAAACTACGATGTGATGAGATTCTCATACTATCTATCCAACCCCTGCACCAACAACGAAGTTAAGTATGAGGCTTTGATTGCCAGTCTGGAGTTAGCCATCACTATCGATGTCGAGAGCATCAATATCTTTGGGGATTCTCAGTTGGTCATCAATCAGCTTGTCAGGTCCTACCAGCTCCTCAAACCCAAGTTTCATCATTACTACGAGTATACCATGAAGCTGTTGTCCCAGATTCATGAAGTCACCATCTACAAGGTTCCCTGAGTAGAGAGCAATAGCAAATGCCTTGGCCAAACTTGCCAAAGAATTGGCATGTCCTGAAGATGAGTCCATTTCAATAAGGGTCCAAAATAGGCAAGTCCTATTCCTTATTGATGCTGAACTCATCGAGATACTTTCTCTTATAGGGGAGATTTTCATTGCCAAAATGGACAAGGAGCTGGATTGGATGCAACTGGTCATAGATTACTTGAACATTGATAAACTACCTCAAGAAAGGTCACAAGCCCATAAGGTGAAATAGATAGTTCTCTCATATGCTCTTGTTGATGGAACCCTTTACCGTCGATCCTTTGACCAAATGTGATTACATTATTTAGACAAACACAAAGCCCATGGCATTATAACTGAGGTACATTCAGGTCTATGCAAGGCACATCAATCCGGTCTGAAGATGAAGATGAAGATCAAGTGCCTTGGATACTACTGGCCTTCGATGATTATAGATTACATGGATGTAGCTAGGAGATGTCATTAGTGTCAGGTATACGGTGTGGTCCTTTACTAACTACCCAACATTCTACACCCTACATTGGCCTCATAGACATTTGTGTGTTGGGGTACTGACATTGTGCGTCCAATCGATCCTCCTTCTTTCAAGGGGCATTAATTCATCTTAGCTGCCACCGACTACTTTTCCAAGTGAGCGGAAGCCATCCCACTCAAAGAGGTCACAACTCAGCATGTGCTTCAATTTTTTAGGAACCATATCGTATATATGTTCAGGGTGCCTTGACAAATTTTATCTGAAAATGGTACTGCTTTCAAAAGCATGAAGATCAACTGCTTTGCTAGAAGACACAGTATAGTTTGGAGATACTCCACCATCTATTACCCCAGAGCAAATGGCTTAGCGGAAGCATTAAACAAAACTCTCATCCAGATACTGAAGAATACTCTTAATGATAACAAATGACAGTGGAACAAGCATTTAGTTGAAGCCTTGTAGGCCTACTGCACCACATACGAAACTCCAATTCAGTCTACCCTATTTTCCATAGAGTATGGGTCTGAAGCAATTCTTCCTTTAGAAGTTCAACTCCCATCACTAAGGATAGCATTGGGTAACAAGATCACTACAGAGTGGAATGCAAAGTTGTTGCTAAAAGAGCTCAAAATTTTGGAGGAAAGTCGCCTACGGGCGTGCCAGAACCTCAAGTTGTACAAGGCTAAAATGATTCAAGCTCACAACAAGCTGGTCCACCCTAGGTCTTTTTGAGTAGGAGAACTTTTGTTAGTCCTAAGAAGACTAATCGTTGCCTGTCAAAAGATGGGAGGCAAGTTTGAACCCACTTGGGAAGGCCCCTATGTCATAGAGAAGGTCTACCAAGGAGGATCTTATCATCTTGTTGATTGTAAAGGGGAATACCCGATGCTTCCAATTAATGGGCTCTATCTAAAGAAATATTACCCATGAAACAAATCATGTTTGAAAACAATCATTAATAAAAAGAATAAAATCTAATTTCATTCATCAAATCTTCTCTTCTTTCGAAGCGTTGTTTGCTTATCTTGTAAATCCATTGTGATGTGTATAGGGTAGGTGTAAGAGTCCCCTAATGGCATCCTATCCCCCTTTCACAGCATAAATACAATCTCCCGATGCTATTAGAATAGGTGTAAGAGAACCCAAGAGGCATCCTATTTTGATTAGCACAACTAAGTTAGGTGTGAGAGAACTCAAGCGGCATCCTTTCTAACTGGGAATCCTTTTTTTCCAATCTTGGCATCATTTTATCAAACCCCTAGTGTGTCTAAGGTAGGTGTAAGAGTCCCCTAGAGGCATCCTATTCTTTTTAACACATGCATAAATATATACAAATCTTTTATCTTGAGTTATTTTGATGTGGGAGCAAGGCCCTTGTGGCACTCACTCATTAGTTGCTCTAGGTTGGATCTACATGCTACCTTGCTAGTATGTTACCCCAATGGTCACTTGTTTGGAGGATGTGAGTCCCCGTGCTTTCTACCTAACTTGATTATTACAAACCAACGAGTGTCTTGTTAGTGTGGTAGTCTTCACTGTCCAACCAGTAAGCTACCTTATGTTGACTTTGCTTAAGAAGATGTGAGTCCACGTACTTTATTTTTGAACTAGCCATCATGCTTTAACTAGGTCGAGTATATTTGAGGTTTAGGATAAGTCCCCCAGAGGATCCTTTCTTCTTGACTATTTTTGAGTCAATATAAGTCTTCTAGCGGCATTCACTCAATAGTCGCCCTAGGTCAGATGGCACTTATTGAGCCGAAGACAGACTATCCCAGTAGTTAGTTCTGCTATAGGAGGATGTGAGTCCCTAAACTTTCTTCCTAGGTTGATTATTGTAAATTAATAGGAATCTTAGGTTGGTTGATGTTCGCTATGCTGACAATGACTCACTCGGTGAGTACACCACTTGTTGGAGGATGTGAGTCCCCGTGCTTTATTCTTAAGTTGGACACCGAACACCTATTGAATATATGACTAGTCATGTCATCTTCTTCAGGGTGTTAGATTAAGCCCTTACTGGCCCCATCCCCTATGGGCACTCTAATTGGATCATGTTCTTTGTGACCCCATTTAGACACTACCCAGGTTACTTTTGGATTGTACAATTCCCCTTTCCTTGTAGCCACCCCTATGTTTGGAAATTTTATTTAGCGGATGCATAGATTCTCCCTTGGTTTAGTAAATTTGAGATAGGTCTATGCTGATACAAGCAACTTCTTATTTTGATCTCTTGCAAACCAACAGAGTCCACGATAAAATAAACTAAAATAAACTAACTAAACAATAAAAATTAATTTGCTTGTGGATTAGGAATTCAAGCCTCCAAATGGCCCTTTTTCATAAGCAGGCATCATATCTTTAGGGAAGTGTCAGCAGAACTCCCTATAGAAATTGCCTGACTACTTGACTTGAGATAAGTCCCCGAGTCAGCACTCGCTCCGTAGTTGACCCTAGGTCAGGTTTGATTTATTTCCCAAAGCAACCAATCACCCCAGTGGTCTTTTCTAGTGGAAGATGTGAGTCCCCGAGCTTTCTTCCGTTCAATTGATCATTGCAAACTAAAAGGCACTCCTTTGGTCGGATAGTTTTCCCATCAGCCAGGAAGCTACTCCCTTTGGTTCAGTAAATCTAAGATAATTCTAGGCTTCTATAAGCTCCTCCTCAGTGTGATCCATCACAAATCAATGAAAACCATCAAAACAAATCTAAAAGTAAAATTAATCTTGACTATCCTTGAGCTGATTTAGGTCCCGTAGTGGCATTCACTCAATAATAAACCTTAGGTCAGGTTCGATTCATTGCCCAAAGCAATTGATCACCCCAGTGGTTCCTTATTTCTAAGAGATATGAGTCCCCATGCTTTCTTCTTAAGACTTGACCATTGCAAACCAAAAGTCACCCCTTTAATTGGATAGTCCTGCCTTGTGGTTGGTAGACTACTCCCTTTTGGATTGGTAAATCTAAGTTAGGTCTTGGCCTCCGTGGCCCCTATTTAGTGTAGTTCATTGCAAACCTTTGGGATCCATCATAATCAAAATAAAAAAAATCTAAAAATTGAAATTCATCTTGATTATCTTTGAGTTGATCTAAGTCCCCCAGCGGCATTCACTTAATATTCAGCACTAGGTTGGGTTCAATCTCTTATCTTGTCAATAGATTACCCCAGCAATTGATCTCTACTTTAGAGGATGTAAGTCTACTACGCTTTCTTTCTAGTACAGCTGCTGCTTACCGAAAGGCATCCCTTTAGTTGACTAGTCCTACTACGTGTTTAGTAGACTACCCCATTGGATTGGTAAATCTGAGCTTGGTCTTGGCCTCCATGGCTCCTACTTTGTGCAATCCATCGCAAACCAAGAGGGTCCATCTCAAAAATCTAAATCTAAAAATTAAAACAAATTCAACCCTCTTCCTCAGAGAATCTTAAACAAATCTTTTTCTCCGTAGTGAGACTCAAATCAAATCAAACCTTTCATCCCCTTGTGGGTGACTTGAACTTGCTTCCTAGTGGAAGGTTCACTCCCATCCCCCTCTCTTCTCTCTCTCTCTCTCTCTCTCTCTCTCTCTCTTATGTCTTGGACATAAGTAGCCACATTACAAGCTCGATTCTTTTCACCTTGGGTTAGGGATGGATTGTTTTTGTTAGTGCTTATGATCTTTTGGTGTTGTTGATCATTTCAGTCAACACCAATACATGCGGTGTTCCTTGTCAATCACACCATACCTATTGGGCCCCCTTTGTTGACCTCAGTTTTAGGATGAGTTCTCAACCCCTCCATCTTAGGCATAGGACTCCTCTTAGACTTTAAGAGTTCCTTAGTCTTAAAACACATCTAGTGATTAGGTGGACACTTAACCTAGCCCTAGAGACTTAGAAGAGTTAGCCATAAGAATAAGTCATACCTTAGGGGTGTTAGGAAAATTTGCATACTCTTAGCTTGAACCATTGCTCACCTTCCTTCCTTCAAGTCAAACTTCAAATCAATCTTATTAAATTTTCTCCAAACTCAAATCAACTCCATGAGATTGAAATTCGTGATTGAAATCCATGATTGAAACCCATGAATGAAATTCCTAAGTCCAAATCTTGCTTAAGTAGTTAATCTTCTCTTAAAGACTTAGCCTAAATCATGATCTAAACTAGTTCAAATCTTTGAGATTTTCTCTCATAATTCATTCATATTCACATATATAAATGAAATATAAATTCAAACTAATCAAACTAAACTCAAAATTCAAAATCAATTCATAAATTTTTCTTAAATCCTTTAAGTTTTCCTTCATGGACTTAGCCAAAATCAAATCTAAATCAATCCAAATTCATGAGATTTTCTCATAATTCGTTTATATTCTTATTTTTATTCACATATATAAATGAAATATAAATATAAATCAATCAAATCAAATTCCAAATCTAAAAATTTTCTTAAGTCCTTTAAATTCCTTTTAATGGACTTAGCCTACACCATGATCAAACCAAATCAAACTCATGAGATTTTCTCATAACTCATTTATATTCTCATTTGTATTTACATATATAAATGAAATATGAATATAAATCAATCGAACCAAATTCAAAAATTCAAATCCCCAACTCCAAAATTTCCTAAGTCCTTTAAATTCTCTTTTAATGGACTTAGCCTAAATCATGATCAAATCACTTCAAATCATTGAAATTTTTTCATGATCCATTTATATTCTCATTTATATTCACATATATAAATGAAATATAAATTCAAACAATCAAAACTAATTCTAAAAATCAAACTCAAATCTATTCAAAATCCAACCTAAGCCTTCAAGTCAAAATCTTGAACTTAGCCTAATCAACTTCAAATTAAGCCAAACTCTTGATTTTACAATCATGAATCCATATATAAATACAAACTTCAATCACCAAACCAAAATCCAATTCAAAAATCAAAGCCAAAATCCTTTCATATTCTTCCTTTGAATATGAAATTGTCAAATGAATCAAAATCCATTCAACTTCAGACGACTTGCAAATGGATTTATATTTCAATCATAAATCCATATACAAGATCAATCAAACTCAAATTAAACTTTAACCAAGCCATTTTATCCACTTAGGCTCACTTGACCCTAAGTAACCTAAAGTACTCTTATGAGCCAAATTTTAATTCTAACCAAATTTGATTGAATCAAACTCATCTATACCTCTCATCATGATCAACAATCATCATGGGATGATCAATCAATCAAATTAGGTCAAACCAAGTCAAACCTAAGGGTTGACCAAGTCAACACTTAACCCAAAATAAAATCTAACATTGCCAAAATCCACCATAGGACAAATTGATTGAAACCATTAATTTAAGTTCATTAATGACCTATGTTTTAACTTGACCAAGTCAACATTTTATCCTAACCTAGCCCAATTGGCCACTTGACCCAAGTTGACCCAACTTGACCTAAAAAATCAAAAATTTGTCAAAACTTGATCTAAGCCAAATTGATTGAAACCAATGGGTCAAGTTCACTCCAAATCAATTGTGGAACTTGACCAAAGCCTCAATTGGCCAACTAGACCCAACCTAGCCCAATTGACCTTGAACCCAATTTGACTAAAAGGGGTCATGTTGAGCCAAATTCAAACTTAACAAAAATTGATTGGAAACAAAGATACAAATCCACTCCATATGACTAACCAAACCTAAACCTACCACTGACCTAGCTCAAATAGGTCAAATGGGTCAAATTGGTCAACTTGACCCATTTGACCTAAATGAAGTCGAATGAGCCAAATTCAAAACTAAACCAAATTGAATCAAACCAAAGACACTAAAATATTTCAAATAGTCATATGAACTTGACCCAACCATTGGTTTGACCCAATTTGACCAATTGATCAACTTGACCCAAGTTGACCCATTTTGACCTAAATGGGTCAACATGAGCCAAACTTTATCAAATGAATTCCAAATCTCATGAAACTTGGTCAAACCTATTTTCTCCACATACCCAACATATCCAAATTGACAAGTCAGATAAATGATCATTTTACCCCTAGGCCATAGAACAAATTATGGGCTAATCCATGGGTAATTTGGTTAAGCTCTCTTCATATCAACTTGATACCTTCCTAATAGCTCAAGTGGACCCAATGAAGAGTGGTGCATCCAACCCAATGGGTTTGGGTCAGCACAAATGAACCCAAGGCCAAACTCGACCCCCTATCTCAAATTGGCTAATTCAAAATCCTCCTTCCACCCAATTTGAAGCGCATGAGAGGCTACTAATCCACTTAAGACCTCAAACTGACCATGTGAAAAGATCTAACAACCTAAACAATCCCTCCCAAATGGTCAATTGGATCAAAATGATAAGCTAAGGCTCGGCCATCCGATTGCCATAGGGGGAGATATACTCCCCCTAATTCAATTTGAATTGATCATCCTCACATTCGATTGAGCACTAGAGAGTTAGGAAACATCAGAGAGCATTCCTAGGCTTTCTAAGAGGGATTTGAATCTTGCACTTCTCAGTTTTCTTCAAGAGAAAAAGGGGAGCTCGTCTCAATTCCCAACTTCCTCCTCACTCAAAATTACTCCAATTTATCCTACACACTCCCTTAGGGATCAAGTCGAGTGAACCTATGCATTCTCTCAAGTCCCCAAAGCAAGGAAGAGGTGAATTGGATCAAAGCCGCAAAGGGGAACAAGTGGTGTTGATCCATAGGGAGATCTACTCAGCCCTAAGGCTTGAAACTTTCAATAGGGCTTCGTCTCCACTAGATGAAGCTACCTCATCGAACTCGAGCGCCGGTGATCACCTCTAGCGAGGTATGGAATTTTTTGACCACTTAGCTTAGGAGGTGTTGGTCCTTCGTGAAAGAAATGTTCTTGGCATGTAAAATCCACTGTTGGATAGGTTTGTAATTTTGCTTAGATGGTGTGGGTACAATCTCATTCCAATCCGAGCTCAATCGAGCTCAGATCTTCCCTTAGATCAAGGATGATCTCTACTGAACCTTAGGGAAGAACTAAGGTGATCCTGGTTGTCCATCCACGC
This sequence comes from Cymbidium sinense, assembly GCA_021442155.1. Lineage (NCBI taxonomy): Eukaryota > Viridiplantae > Streptophyta > Magnoliopsida > Asparagales > Orchidaceae > Cymbidium > Cymbidium sinense. The sequence continues at coordinate 42,065,316 of CM038230.1, forward strand.
ATTTTGGATGGACGTCCAAGATTAACTGCACATTTTAGAATTGATTTATCCTTTTAGAAACCATAGGATGTTCCCTGGTTAGTTAATCCTTGATCGAATGACAGGGATCAAATTACGTCTCACCATCGCACTATCTTTGCGATGTGACACTTAAGTGGATAGCTCACTATGCAACGTGTGTAAAGCGCACTAGCTACCGTAGCCGCGTGTCGCACTATGAGCTAAAGGGATTAGTTAGGAATTTAATTAATTTTAATTAATCTCCTAATCTTCAAAAATTCATATCTCCCTCAATAAAATTAAAAAAAAATGAGGTCAATTTCTATGGAAAGATAATTGAACATAGAATATTTTAAAATAATTTTAATGAATTTTGAATTATACTTTTCTCTAATTTTAGGTTTTATTGGAAATATTATTTTGCAAATTACTTCCTAATTAATCCTCTAATTAATCCTAAACTTCTTGGGTATGCTTTAGGAGATGACCTCTACCTCTCATAATTTTTTTGAGATTTATTTAATGTTTAATTTGTGGAATTACAAATGTTTTTCCTAATTACTCTCTTAATGTAATTAAAGATAATTAAGGTTTGAATTAGTATTTTAATCCATTATTAAGGTTGATTAAGGTTAGATCCAGTGAATAGAAGATTTATTGAATAATTTTGGAGCATTTCCCCTAAGCTATTCCCCAAACCCTCTTTTCTTTCCTTAATCCTCTCTTAATTAAGGGTTAATTCATTAATTATCCCCTTAATAAATTTCTAAAAATTCTAAAACCTTCTAGAACTTAATTAATCTATTTTTGGTAGATGCTTAGGTGTTGAATATCCTAAGTTCAATTAAGGAAATCAAAACCCAATTCATATGTGTGAAGAGGTGAAATTACTTAAGTTAAACCCCTTAGCTTAATTAACCATTAATCATGAGCCAAATTGCGTTAGGCCCTTTTCTTCCTAAGTTCATTGCAAATTTAAATTTCTTGTGAGTTTTTATGTCATCTTATTGGCTCATAATTACTTGGTTAACTATGCTAAGGTGATATAGGTAAGGGTTAATTAACTTGTTTAATTAATACCTTAACTTAATCAATATCTTAAAAAATGAATCTAATCATCTAAAAATTAAATACAAATATTAAACACATGTGGGAATGGGTTAGGAACAACAAACTCAACACACATTTTAAAATTAAATCAAATTCAAAATAAAAAAAATATCACATTGAATAAACTTTGATTTATTTTAAACTTTCTTATTTCATAATATTGTCTTTAAGATTTAATTAAAGTGAATGTGTTTGCATGCTTTCATTGCTTTGGTTCTTTCCCCAACATATTAAATTTGTATGTCATGTGGTTTCATACATCCATATTTTTTAAATTCAAATTTAAAAATGAAATTATTTACTTTATGTCAAGATTGCATGTGTTGCTAAAGTCATAATATAAGTGGCTATTATCACTACTAAATTCAAGTTACTTTCAAAATATAGGAATCAATTATCAAAATTGAAAGTGTGCTAATTATATTTTAATTATAAACTTGCATTTGAAGAAAATATAAGGATGTGCTTAGCATTGGTTTCTCTTCTCTTTTATGTTAATATAGTTTTGAATAGGAATTTGGTAAGACATATGGTTCATTTGAAAAGAACCTAACACTTACCTAATTCTATATCCTATTCATTCCTATGTTATTACTTAGTAAGGTTACCTATACTTGCACATATAAATTGCATAAATAAAATGAATCAACTAATACAACTTTTGCATTCTGTATTTCCAATTTATTTCTTTTGTAGACATGTTTGTATTTAAGGAAAGTGGTATATTAATCTGGACAACCCCGAGGTTGCGAGGCTTTAAGTAGCCCTAAATGGGTATTATACCTTACACATCTGGTTAACAATGGCGCTGTACTCACTTATGCCTTTATTACGTTCATATGTGCATATGAAAAATTGGATAAAGAAACCCTTTTCTACTTAAGAAAAATCATGCATAGTAAATTTCCAAATTTCCTGAAATAAATTACTTAGCATGCATCATAAAGTATGTTAAATATTCTCATTTGTATGTATAGATATGATTAGGATTTATTCATATGCATGTTATACATGTTGAGAAAGAAATGAAGTGATGTATGTTTTGTGAATTTGGTTCATTTTATTTAATTTTAAAATTCCTTTCTTTTTGAATAGGTTTGTTTAGAGTTCATCTAAACTTATGATTAATTAAAATACTTGATCAAAATATTCACTAAACATGACTAAAAACCTGAATCCACTTTAGAAATTACTTAGGTTAAAGAAGGAAAGAGACATTCTCTTCTTTTTCTCTCTCTTTATAACTTAGTAATTAATTTTAGAATTCACTTGAACCTAATCAAAATATGAAATAAAATCAACCCGAATTAATTAAATCACTTAAATGAAACCCTCCTCTAAGTTGAACATGCTTCACACTTAGAAAAATATAACTTAAAGCCATACCTAAGCATACCACACAAACTTTCAAAGCACACACATTAGCCTAAGCCACCACTTCTAGCTTTAGGTTAGTATGGTGCATGGTTTGAGGTTTGTTTTATTTTATGATATATATTTTAGACTGGATGTTAGGATGTATGCTCGTAGAATGAATGGTACGACAATCTTAATCTAACCATTATTTTTTGCAGGGGATTATTCTTAAGGGGCGCTGTGATAAATAAAAATAAAAATGCTTTTGCTTGTAGGTGCTTATACCCCTAAGCATAATCCAATAGGCCAGGTGGACTTAGTTGGCCATGTGTGGGGTGATAAGTCCATTATACATGCTTGAGATTTATGTGATTTATTTTAGTTAATCTCTATTTTGCAGGTGTTAGTTAGATTTTCATTCTTTTCCTTTTCATATAAATTTGTACAATTAAGATTTTAGAATGATTGCTATGTTGATTAGGATGAGCATTGGTCATAAGATCCTATCTTATGCACCATGTGAAGCCTTGGAGTATCCACCTTCCAACCATCCAAAAGAAGGAACCAAAGAAGAAAGAAGAAAAGAAGGAGAAAGAAGAAAAGAAGAATGAAGAAATAAAGCTTGAAGACCCTCATAACAATGAATTCCTTGCTTAATTATAATTTAATTCATTTATAATCTGGGTTTTATAAGGGTAGAGCTCGATTATTTTTGATTTTTTTTGGGTTTGTGCAATGGTGCCCTACCACAACGGCCTCTTATTCTTTTAGCGATTAGCTTTATAAATTAATTGATGATTTATTTAGCTTTTGCATTAAGTGGCATCATTTTCCTAGTTTCTTCCTTGCTTTATGCATGGCCTGGATGTGGATTAGGTTCTTAGAAAAAAAATAAATCTTCTACCAAATTTAACAACTCAAAATTAAAATTAAAGAACTCATAATCTCACCTAAAGCTTAGGCTTAAAATCAAGATAAAAGAATTAGTAACCCCTTAGCTGGATGAGCATTTCTTTTACAATATCATGCACAACAACATTTTATTTCACTCTTGATTGGAGGGCTTCCACCTTTGCTAGAGAAACTTAGCTTGATCTTTAAGAGCCATGGTGGAAACATACCTCCTCCCTTCTCGCTGATTTTGTCCAATAACTTTATTTCTCATGCATTAGGCATATGAATCCTATTAGCCTGAGTCAAATGATTGTCCAAAAATAAAAATAAAATGAAATTTGAATTGCATTAGATTTAGGTCATTTAAATCATGTCCTTACATGATCTAGTCTCTTTAGGGAGTGCGTTTAAGGACTTAGTCTCTTTCTAAAAAAATAATAGTCTAGCTATCTTGCATAAGCATAAGACTTGCCTACATATATTTAAAATCATAGGAGGAGTTAGTTGGAGGCCTCCCCCAGGCGGTTGTAAATCCAAGCTGTCGGGTGGTTTGCCCTTTATTGTAGAGGCAAACCAAATACACATTTTTGCTTTAGATTTAGGTTGTGCTTTTGGCCCTTGCCAAAGCTCCCTAGATTTAAGTTCTGAGGTTGCTTCTCCCCTTTGTGGGTCATACGCATAATTTTTTATCTCTTAGGCATTTCCATAATCTTGTATTATGGAATCATTAAGTCCAAATTTTCAAATGAAAATACAACTCGAACAAATTAAATCAATATCAAAAATGTAAAGCCTAACTATATGATAGTTTAAGATTGCTCACTAGGTTTCCTAACATCGTGGGCATCTCCTACTTATCTTTCCTTTGGCTTTGACAATAACTTCTTCTCTTTGATCAATCCCATTTGATCTTCAAAAATGAGCTAAATCAACTGATAGTCCTTTCCTATTGAAATCTTTGAAGACAACGATCATTTACCTTAATCGAGAGTATTTCTAAGGGATCTCGTCCCTTAGGATGTAATTAACTATGGGGGCTTGCCCTTATACGCAACTTAACGAACCTAGTTTAAAATAAACCCTGCTTTATTTTTTCATGTAAAGTAGGGAAAGAATCTCGGGTACATATGCAGACCCATCATCCTTAGGAATCTTTATTGAGGTGATTCGGTCCATTAAAGGATAGTGAATTCTATCTCCCGAGATAGTACACTATTCTTTGATGACGTCTTCATCACCCCATCCATATATCACATTTCCCTCCCCACTCCTCCTCTCCATGACGCACTCCTCATCCATTCTCTCCCCAATCCTCCCCTCTCTCCATCTGGTCTAAAAGAATTCTCCCTCTCCTTCCTCCCTCTCTTCCTTCCCCTCCACCCCCCCCCCTTCATCCCCATCCTCCTTTAAATCCTTTCCTCCATAAAATCCATCCTTTCTTTCTACACCACTATCATGTGAGTTCTTCTTAGTTTTGACATTTCCATCTTTCTCTCTCCTTCCTATTTGTCTCTCATGAAAAAAAGCCTTCTTCCCTTTTCCTCTTTCGATCCTTTCCTTATCGCAACTGAAGAGGAACACCATCATTCGGCGGGTCCTTCTTTTAGTTTCCGGCATCTCCCTCTATGTCTCCCTCAAACCAAAAAAATCATTTATGAGTGTTATGGTTCAGAATAATGGGCTTCGGTGAATGTGCAATAGATTTGAGCTTGAATGTGTAAAAGGGGAAATATTATGTGTATGGATTGTACGCTATGTGTCTCTTTGCATGTTTGAAGGCCTCGTCATGCTCATCAGGGCGTGATGAGATAAAAATTGGCTAAGATATTGCAAAACACTAATCATCATGCTCATTGGGGTGTGACAGGAAGGCCTCCAAATTTATTAGATGCGACCCCCTATGCCAAAATGCTGTCAAAATTTTGACTGGAATTCTAGACTTAAGCAAATTAAAAAGGAAATCATCTAAACTTGAAACTAAATAAGAAATGCATAGTAAATACAATGATAAGCCTTAAATCAAAAATAAATAGACGAGAAATACTTAAAGAAAGTTTGAAAGAAATAAAATACTTATTCGAAATAAAATTATATTTTCTCCCCTCTCAGACTCCAAGGCAACACAACTCCTCAAACAAGTAGAATGAAATGCAAGGCCCTCTCTTAGACTTATTTATAGAGGTGGGAAGAATTAATATGGGACCTCACTTATTTAAAACTAATAACTAAATACAATGATGAGCATTTGTTGGCTAACATGAATCAATTGAACCTCTTGACTTATATTCTACAACACATTAAAATAGTAGAAAGAGGATAGATCAAGTCTAAACATGTCTTTGAACTCGTGTCTTAGGGAGACTGTGTAAAGCTTGAAGAGTAATTTTAAAATGAGATAGAGATCAAATTAAGCTTTAAAGTGGGATTCATAAAGAACATGTCTTCTTACATTACAATGTCTATTTTAAAAATGAATTGAAGAAGGCTCTAATTGAGCAGTTGATGAATCATATCTGATGTCAAATGAAGTAGAAATCTTGACTGAACATCAAATCAAAGCACAAAAGATCCCCTTTGAATTAAGATATATTCTTCAAATATATCTAAGTAAATTAAAGAAAATCAAAGAATTCCTAAGGGATTCCTAATGAAATTGAAAGATTGCAAATAGGCATGATCAAGGAATTCTTGAAAAATATTTAAAGCATGATATTTGTCTTATTAAATACTTGAACTGAATCAAAAAGAAATTGAATAGAGTTCTTAATGAGTTTGAGGATTGCTAATGGATATAAATGAGAGTATATTGAAGGTTCAAAGATTAGGCAACTTTGAATAAAAAAAGAGGAGAGGCAATCAAATATTATTTCCAAGGGATCTAGTAATCTACTAGAACAATTTAAAATGCTTTCGATGCCACCAGATCTGCAATTCTTTGTACAAGCAGACAGAAGGCATGGCTTAAATTCTGAATAGACTTCAAATGAATTAATTTTGTATAAATTATGGAGCCAACTATCACTCAATTCAAGTGCTTCAAAATGTATGCAATCATTTAAAAGAAATAAATTTTTCTAAGAAATATAAAGTAATCTTCAATTCAATTTGAGCTTTCCAGAAATTAGTATAAGTATCATAAACACCCGCATGGGCCCCGATACTATGCTGAATGCTTAAATTTAATATCTGAGGATGCTGCACGGGTTACTTCCCAGTTTGGTCTTATGAAAATACCTAAAAATTCAATTATTATAAAAATTTTAACTTATTAAAATATCTGAGAAGCTAATTTTGTCATGTGACAATAGAACTGATCCTCTATTATTAAACTAATAGAGTCGACATGATCAAGCAAACTCATAAACCCTAATGATGGCTATATTAATGATGATTTCAATCGGAGGGGTTACTTCCATCAAAATATAATTCTAATCTCAAATCAAATTAACTCAAATTAAGCATCAATCTAAAAATTGCTCAAATGAAATTTAATCTTTAAAAGCTTAAAGCAAACTCCATTCAATCCACCTTCCGCAATAGTGATAAATTAAGAAAATTCTAGCTCACAAAGGAGCCAATGTCAAATCAAGTGTTCTACTATGCTCACTCTTAATCAATCTCACGCTAATAAGGACGTGGTCCGTGTCCTCTAACTGCATTGCTTGACCAGTAGGCTCCACAGATGATGTAGTTACAACCAGAGTCCTCTGATCGGGTAGTTTGGCAAGTAAGACCCTATTATATTACGATCACGACCGTAGCATGTATGCTCCTCAATGGCTCTGCCCTTTGAGTTGTGAATCATAGGGTATACTTGATAGGGTAAAAAATCCTCTGCTAGCTAAGGTAGACTTAAGTCTGTCTCCTTAGAAAAATACTATCCAAGATCTACAAGGATTTCTTTGACAACGTAACTCATGTGTTGCTGATAAGGATCCTTATGTGTCAATTGGGTGTCTCTCCTCGACTAAGTAGACGAGGGACCACGACAGCCCGGGATGACGGAATCATGGGATCTAAATCGGGCACGTCATCATTCCCCCAATCATTTGCTTTAAGAAAATGGTGAATTTCATAAATCTAAACTCAAAATTTTAAACTCCATATGCTGCTACTATACACTACGCATTTAGTGATCTAACGACTAGCCTTAATTGAAAGTTCCCTCTCAGCATTGAGATGAGTAATTAACTATAGGTGCTTGCGCCTATAGGAAACCTGGAATCAAATCTAAAGTCTTCGCAAAATGAGGGTGAAATCTCTGGGTAGTGTCTTATCTACTATTCCATCTACCTTCTGAAAATTACACCGACACATTAAATCATCATTCCTCTTCAATTGTCGAAGGTCGGTGGTGAATTTTAGGAGCCCACATTAAGCTCAAAATTGAATCAAAATTTGAATCAAATCGAACTTTTTTATCGGATCGAACATATTGAGCTGAGTTATATATGAGTTAAGGGTTCTAATCAAACTTTTTTCTAGCAAATCTTGAGTTGGCTAAAGATCAGATCATATTAGCTTGAGATTGAATCAATTTTTTTAATTATTAAAAATTTGAATTTACATAGAATATTTGTAAGTTTATAGAAATAAAATTATTTTTAAAATTAAGTGTGCTGAATTGTGACTTATAATCTTTTAAATAAATGTAATATATTTATCAGTATACATTTTATCTCTTTGAAAATCATATTTTCTTTTATTTCATGCACTTAATTTAGTTTTTTTTATTTTTAAATAATCATTTTTTATTAAATTTGAGTTAGCTCGATCAAACTGATTCAACTTCATTGGATTTCGAGCCATAAAAGATGAAAATATTCAATTTGAACCGGATTAAAATCAAAAAGAGTTGGCTCGAAATCGATTAGAAAATTAGTTGAACTGTCTCAAAATCGAATGATTCGAGCCACAAGCTGGTCTCGAATCGGCCTCAAATAGGCACGAAATCAGCTCGTTAACAGTCCTAATCTTTTGAGAATGGGAAAAAAATAATTTTAACTCTCCAAAATAACATTTTCAGCTGATCAGGCATATTGAAAGCTCTAAGCTATGATGCACTGACACTCTTAAAAATTAATCATGCAGTGTCCGACATATGTCGGATAGGATGGAAAAGTATCCGATTAAAATAATATTAAAAAATTAAATCATCACGTGTGTTCTAAACAATTGAATTAAAATTAAATAAAAAATATTTTAAATATAATTTGTTATATTTTTAAATTATTGTAGAGAGATTTAGAAATTTAGATAATGATATTTGAGCTAAAAAACGAGAATAATAAGATATATTTATTAGAAATAATTTAAATTATTAAAAATTAAAATTAAAATTATAAATGTAGAATTGATAATAAATTTTATTCATTAAAATTATTAAAATATAATAAAATAAATTACTTAAGTATATATATATATATATATAATTTTAAGTAATTAATTTAAAAAATTTAATTAAATCACTTATATTTTTATTATTTTTAATATTTATCTATTTAATTTATAAATATTATTCTTAATTATTATTATAATATCGTGTTTGATATATATTTGTATTTCATATTTTTAAAAATAAAAATATCTCATATTTGTATTATATTATATTCATAACTTCATATTCATATTTATGAATCATAGGCTCTAAGATATTGAGCATTCGCTGGACGCCCAAATTTCCTTCACTTACTACGTAAATAAATGAAATAGGAAGAGGGAATGTTCGATTATAAGAATGATCAATTGGGAATTCTCCTTTTGTTTTGTCGAGTTGTAAGTATGACGACAAGTGTCATCAATTTGACTTCATAGAAAATCCAATGCATGACAAGACCAGTCTTCTCTTCCAACAATGCCTTCATTTAAAGAATTATTTTTAAAATAGGCTTAGTATTAATCTTAATTAGCCATTTAGGCATAAAAAAATTTTATTTAGCAAAATAGGCCTAGTCGTCCATATTGATGATTTGCGATTGCGTCGTCAGTCTCCGTTGTGAATCATCCGTTTGACGGTATTTTTTTTTTGCTTTTCATTTTCGGTAGGGTAGAGAGAGAGAGAGAGGGGGTGGCGCGTTTTTTTTGTTTTATTTTTTTGATTTCGGTAGGAGAGAGAGAGAGAGAGAGGGGGAGTTTTTATTAATTTTTTTAATTAATATAATTATTTAAAATATTTAAAATATATAATTTAAAAATATTTTTTATAAAATATTTAATAACTAAATATTTATATATTTAGTTATTAATTAATTCATTTAAATATATATATATAATTAAATATATAATTTAAAAATATTTTTAATTATATATATAAATTTAGAAATTTATTTAATAATTTTTTATTAATTAATATAATTATTTAAAATACATACTTTTTATTAATTTTTGTTAATATATAATTTAAAAATATTTAAAATATATAAATAAATATTTTTAATAAATAAATAAATAAATTATATAAATATTTTATAAATTATATAAATAAAGTAATTATATATATATATATATAATTTATTTAGTTATTTATGTATTTAAATTATATAAATATTTTTAAGTTATATAAATTATTTAAAATATTTAAAATATATAAATAAATAATTAGTTTATATATATATATATATATAATTAGTTATTTATTTATTTAAAAATATTTATTTATTTAAAATATATAATTAGTTAAATAAATAAATTTAAATTATATAAATACTTAGATATTTATATATTTATAAAATATTTAGTTATTTATATATTTATTTATTTATTATATAAAGACAATAAATTATATAAATATTTTATAAATTTTATAAATAAAGTAATTATATATATATTTATAAATTTATTTAGTTATTTATATATTTAAATTATATAAATATTTTTTAAGTTATATAAATAATTTAAAATATTTAAAATATTTAAAATATATAATTTATAAAATATTTTAATTATATATATATATATATATATATATATATATATATATATATATATATATATATATATATATAACTAAATATTTTATAAATATATTAAATAACTTAAAATATTTATATAATTTAAATATATAAATAACTAAATAAATATAAATATAATTACTTTATTTATATAATTTATAAAATATTTATATAATTTATTTATTTATTTATTTATTAAAAATTATTTATTTATATATTTAAATATTTTTAAATTATATATTAACAAAATTAATAAAATTATATATTTTAAATAATTATATTAATTAATAAAAATTATTAAATAAATTTCTAAATTTATATATATAATTAAAAATATTTTAATTATATATTTAATTATATATATAAATAATTTAATTAATAACTGAATATATAAATATTTAGTTATTAAATATTTTATAAAAAATATTTTTAAATTATAAATTTTAAATATTTTAAATAATTATATTAATTAAACAAATTAATAAAACCCCCCCTCTCTCTCTCTCTCTCTCCTACCGAAATCAAAAAAACAAAACAAAAAAAAGCCCCACCCCTCTCTCTCTCTCTCTCTCTCTCTCTCCTACGAAAAGCAAAAAAAAAAAAAAAATCTTTCAGTCGTCCGTCAAACGGACTTCCACGTTCGCGTCAGCCAGTCGTCAGTTATGCGGACGCTATTCTATTTAAATAAAATTTTTTGTTCTAAACTAATTAGATTAATACTGCTTCTTAAAAAATAATCCCAGAGCAATTTTCACAGTCTTATATGCTTAGATTCCATTTGAGAGGAAATCCCAGCTATTTTTATTAGAAAAAAAAAACTGAACAACTATTATGAGTCTTATATTTTTTTGATTTGTAAATAAAAAAACACTGTTTTTTATCACTATCATATTAATACAAAAAGCTATTTTTAGCACAAAATATTTCAAAAATTAAATAAAAGTTAGCTAAATAAAAACTATGAAACTTTTGTAGAAAGCAATGTTTACTGGAGGAATATAATAATTTTTTTTATTTTATCTTCACTTATTTAGTCTTTTCGCATAAAGTCAAAATAAACTTTCAATTCTCACGAAATTTTGTATCTATAAATATTGTACAAACCTTCAATATAATGTTGAATATTTTTACCTAATAATTATTGTTCTCAACATGATATGAGAACAACCAAACTCAATCGAGTTAATCCTTCCCGTATTTTCTTTAATCCAAATGCACACATCATTCTCAATACATTTAACTGATCTCAAACCCTCATCATCATCAACACTAGCAAGTAATTCAAACTCACCAACTCCAATCTCAATGTCATATCGCCTTTATTAGATATGATCTTATAGATCTTTATCATCTCATTAAGAAAATGGAAAAAAAATAGCCTAATACATGTAGCATGTCAAATTATACCTAATGAACTAGTTTTATTCGACTACTTATTGATGAAGAAGATCTCACACTAAAAATCTTGGTAAGCCATGAAGATAAACATATCTACTCAACAATTTGTGTGCGTGAAAATATCATCATTTTTGAGATACTATATAAAAAACTCGTAAATTTTGAGGCCCAAATCAAGTTTCTCTTAATGGTAGCTATTATCACCCATAATTAAAAATCCATCAGCCAATGTTCCTATTAAAATTTGACAACCAATGTTCTTATAAAAATTTTACAAGTTATTAAATTATTAACTCCAATACTCTAAAACAACACCTAAATTCTTACCACACCAACTAAAGTTGAACTTCACAAGCTCTTCCTACCTTGGCAAATGGCAACTCCTCTAATTAGAAGGTCACTTACACAATGATGTCTGAACTTAACCCAAATATTGGCATCATGTCCTAGTACAAACACACCCTATTCACATAAAAGTTATGATTCATCATTGTAAAATTAGAGAAAATGAAAAACATGAAAATCATAAGTTCAATAAGGCTAAAATCATACAATTTCAATGAGAAACTAGTAAGTTCTCCCAAAAATAGCGACGAGTGATCAATATTCTAAACTTAGATTTCATCTTGAGATTATTGTAACCAAATTAGTTAAGATAAAATTATAAGTTGTAGAAAACTTTATTAGCTTTTCAACAATACCAAAATCATACATTTTCGACTAAAAAAGAGTGAGCTCTCCAAAATAATGATAAGAGGTCAAATTTTTTAGATTTGCATTCTTATTTTAGGCTTCTCATAAAAGCTACCATTAATTTAGTCAAAATTAGCCAAAAGTAAAATGTATAAACTCACATTTTTTTTGTTAGCTTTCCAATGACACTAAAAAAATATTTTAATATGTAACAAGAAAGTTTATCATCAAAATAGCAAGAAGGTGTTGAGTTTAATTTATGTTAATTTGACTTTGATTTAATCAACTTAAATTATAAAATTAAGGTAAAAATTTGGTTAAAATTTAATATTAAAATTAAGATAACATTTGTAGTATAATAAAATTATTTTATATTTCCATAGAATTTTTATAATGTAAAATGATTATTGAGCTGAAATTATCCATTTTGTCCAAAAAGAAACTATCTTTTCAACATATAACTAAATGATGTCAAAACTTGATATGAGAGAGCTCATAAAAATCATATCAAAATTCAGACACAATCATGAAAGGAGCTCTTGATCAAAAAAATTTATGTAGATGTAATTTGCATGCATGAAGGGTTTATGCACACAATTTTACATAAAAAATTCACAATTAATTTTTTTTCATTTATTGTATGTGTCATTTTTAAAAATGGAAAAATGTAATGTAACTCTGGTAGTTCTATCTGAAAATTAAAGATAATGAAAGTATCCTATGGATAGCACAACTATAAGTCTCAAAATTTATTAGAAGGCAATTGTCAACCTCCCTTTTAGTGAGGTTGGCATCCACTACTTCTTAGACCTAGGATTTTAATCTAAGCAGTAATGTCCCCTGACTTAAATTCTTAGATACTTCTAGTGACTAGGAGGATTGTTCGAAATAAACTCAAAGATTCACCAGACTCGGCCTTAGGGTTAAGCCATTGGACTAGTGGCCCTTACTTATTTCAACTAACCTGAATCTTCACATTTCAAACCAAATTGACTCTAAACCAATCTTAAACATAAACACAATCCAATCACACATAGATTTAAAACCCATGACCCCAAATGAGTTAATTAGTCCATTTAACCCAAATTAACCTATTAAACCTATTTAGGTCTCCATGAGCCCAAATCTAAATTCATTTGAACAAATAAAATACATGGCATCCAAAACATCAATCATATCTAAATCACACCCAACCAAGATCTAATTTAACCAATTGACTCAATTGAGCTAACTTGACCCATTTGTCTTAAAGAGGTTAAATCAATAATCAACCCAAACCATTCAAAATTGAACTCACTCAACCATTTAAAACCTCAATTGAACTTGATTGAAGCTTGATTAGGACACATATTGACCAATTGATTTTCTTACCCCGACTTAACTCAACTGAACCCTACAGGGCCAAAATCAACCAAACCAAACAAAATCTACCCAATGATTTACAATCATCCCAAATACATAATTAAACAATTCTCATGATCAATGACAACCTAATTTGGCCAAAAAGTGAACCTTGGGATAAGTGAACCACATGGAACCAAAATTTAATTTAACCTAAAATGAACCAAATCAACCATTCTAAACATCTGAAGGTAATTATCAAACAAAACCCAACTCTCAATTGTACCTAATTTGACCAATTTGACCAATTGACCTAACCTAGCCCATTTAACCTGAAAGATCAAATTAAGCCAAAACTGAGCATAATTCAAATTAAACTAATCTAATGCTTACAATCATTTTCAATTTGATTATTGAACACACCCCAACAATCAATTGAGTCTAATTTGGCTAAGAGACTCACTTAGCCTAATTTGGCTTACATGAACCCAATTGAAATAAAATCCAATCTAAGCTAAATCTAATAAAAAAAATCGTTACAACCAATCTTAAATTTATTATTGAATACACCAAAATATTTAATTGAGTCTAATTTGACCAATTTGATTGAGTTGACTTACTTGGCCCAATTTGGCCTACATGAGCCCAATTGAACCAAAATCTAATCTAAGCCAAATTTACCTAAGCAATCATTATAATCAATCCCAAATTTATTATTGAACCTAACTCAATAATCATTTGAAACTAATTTGGCCAATTTGGCTCACTTAATATAAATGAACTCATATAAGCCAAATTGTAACCTAAGTTAAGTGGAATCAAACCAATTGCTCCAACATGTTTCAAATCATCATTTGAACATAACTTAACAGTATCTTGGCCCACTTTAGTAAATTGCCAACTCAACTCAATTCAATCCAAATTAATCTATATAGATATAATCGAGTCAAATCCAACCAAACTTGATATGACTCACTCTTATGCTCCCTTAGATCTGCCTAAGTGGATTGAACCCTTAGTGAACTCAATTTAGCCCAAGCCAAAAAAAACTAAGTGCCACATATGAGATAAAATTCCAAAATAGCTAAGGAAAAGCCCCACCTTTGGCTAAAGTAGTACTTCTAACATGGTTTGAACTTATCTCAGCTGACTTAACTAGACCAAAGGCTGGTTTGCTCCTAAAGTGAAGTCCCTTTCACAACCCTTAGTTCACAAATCAATGACTATCCACTTCATCTATGGCCACCAAACTCCACCATCTATTAGGGGACTTATAGCTCATAAATCCCCGCATTTACTCGACTTGCCGCACTATTTCCTGGCTGACTTCCCAAGGTTGAACCACCCCTAAATAGTGATTTACATGCGAGAGGAGAGAGAGTATACCTCAATTCAAATTGCCAAAACTCAACACACACCTTTAGAGCACCCCTAGAGAGATTCCATGAGTTTCTTAAAGCCACTCTTAAGCTTAATCACTGGCGAGACAAACCCCTCTCAAACCTGAACATGTCTCTACCTATTTACACAAAGCCATCACCAAACTTTAATTAACTCTTCTCACATAATCCTTGCATCCCCATGATCTTGAATGAATCGAGACTTATCCAATTCGAGCATCAGAAGTAAATGTTTGATCAAACTCCAGTAAGTACCGACAAAGCTTGGTGTCAAGAACAATCGATAGGGAGACAAGCAACCATCATCTCAGGGGGCTTCAGCTCTTTAAGGCAAAGCTACCAACCATTGGAATTGTTGGTCTTTATCACTAATGAGGTTTGCACTCTCAAACCATAGAGATCCATTTAGGTGCTAGTTTTTTGTGAAGAAAATATGTATGGAATGCAAACCCCTAAACTCAACACACACCTTTAGAGCACCCCTAGAGAGAGTCCCTGAGTTTCTTAAAGCCACTCTTGAGTTTCAAAGAGTGGTGAGACCAACCCCTCTCAAACCTGAACACGTCTCTACCTATTTACACAAAACCATCACCAAACTTTAATTAACTCTCCTCACATAATCCTTGCATCCCCATGATCTTGAATGAATCGAGACTTATCCAATTCAAGCATCAGAAGTAAATGTTAGATCAAACTCCAGTAAGTATCGACAAATTTTGGTCTCAAGAGCAATTGGTAGGGAGACAAACAACCATCATCTCAGCAAGGCTTCAGCTCTTTAAGCCAAAGCTACCAATCATTGGAATTGCTAGTCTTTAGCTCTAACAAGGTTTGCACTCTCAAACCACAGAGATCCATTTAGGTGCTAGTTTTTTGTTAAGAAAATATGTATGGCATGCAAATCAAATTGTATGATTCATAAATTTCCCCTCCCTTATGGATTTGAAATCATTTCCCTCAAGAATATGGCCATGGTTGGCTCAAAACAAGCGACGAGAGCCGGATGATATCTATCTCTCATTAGAGCTTGAGAATGATTCATGTGTCATTTATTCCATGTGATTAGAATGAATGACAATGATTATTCATGATTAGATTTATCTGAGTTAATCCAATTAAACTATGTGATTAATTGAAGTAATTTGATCTTCAATCAAATAGCTCAGGGCAAAATCACATCCTCCAGCACTGAATCAGCAGTCATTAGAGATTATTTAATTATCCAATCTCATGGTGTTGTCTGTAAAGCATGACTAACTCAGCTGTCGACTATGTAAATGATTAATTAGAATTTAAAATTAGTTTCAAATGGCCAAATTTTTGAAAAATTATAACTAATTATCAAAAAAATAAAAATTATAAATAAATACTCCCTTGAAAGTATAAATAAATGAGATTAAGGAAAAAAAGCCCCAAATTTATTAATTGTGCTAAGATTAATTAGGGTGTTAAGGACATCATTAATGTTGAAATTAATCTCCAAATCGTAAGCCAAATTGCTTGAAATTTTGTGAGAACATTCCTTGAGATTGCCTCTATCTTTCATAATTATTTCAAGTTAATTAGGTGTGTGCATTTGAAAATGTATATTTTTAAACTCTAATTAACCATTTTATTGATTTATTAATTTAATAAATTATAAAATTATGGAGATCATTTTGAATGTCTAAATATGTTGAGGGAACTTAGTGGTAATAAGAGAAAATGAGTAGGACTTCTGATTCTAATTAATTCTCATATCACCATTAAGGACCTTTATTAATTAAATAATCAATTAATTAATCTAAGACTTAGTAAATTTATAACTATTTACATAAATCTTGAAAACTTATGAATAAACCCTCTTTATGCTCAAATAATAAAGAGTTAATCAATAAATTTAAAAGTATCAATTAATTTTGAGTATTTTAAGAGTAATTACCTAACTATGGTTTTTCTTAATCATTTAAATAGTCATAAAATATTAGCCCAAATGTTTTGAAACTTTTACTGTTTGTTTTTCATGTTAATTTATATCATCATGAATTTTTTTCATAATTTTTGGGCTTTTTTTTTTACTTGTTAAAATTTTGAAGTCTTTTGGGCTTTAATTAAATTAATTAATTATTAAATCAAATTAAGCCATAAAAATCATAATTTGACATTTAAATCACTTAATTAATAGAGGGCATTTTTGGGATAACTTTATAGAGTCCATTCTTCTCAAATAAGTTTCAGTCACCTAAAGCCAAATATTTTAAGAAAAATGCTTAATTGGGCTTAAATGACTTTATGTTCATATGATTAACCTTAGGATTAATAGCCTAAGTTGATTACTTTATAGAACTTAGTCATTTTATTTATTAGCTTTTATATGTATGTTTGATCATCATTCATATGCATTCCATGTTTTAAAAAAAAATTTCAATTTACTAAGATTATCTCATTAATACTATCATAATTGATAAATTTCAAAATTATTTTTCTTATACATGAATCATGCATAAATATGTATTTAAATAAAATAATTTAAGATAATTAAAGTATGTTAATCCTGTGTATAATCAATGCTTTCTTATGATATATAATCTGAAAACCATATTTCATAGAGCCACTAATTCGAAGAAAGCGACGCATACCTATAGAAATGCAAAGGGAAATACATGTATAAACAAATTTCAATTTTAGATTATATCATTGTTAAGAATCAATAAATTAATAATTTTACTTTCACATATCTACAAATGCATGCTTATACATATGGATATCAAGTATATAGTTTTGACACCCGATATTGCAAGGCTACTAGTCTGAAAGAGGTTTTGACTTCACATTTCTAATTTAATAATGGCACATACTTGAAAATACTAAAGTTTACATGTATGTATTTACATCTGCATAAATAATCAACTTTTTACCATAAGATATATGCATCTTCATTCATGTATACTACTTAGTTAAATCCTTTATTTGCATAAGAGGACAAAACATGAATATACATGCATGCATAAGTAATGCGCTTCATCCATCTAATCAAATCATGCTCTTGAACTATTTCAAATATCAAAATAAGTATTTTCTCAAATCATAAGGTTATAAAAATAACTTTCATGAAGAAAACATTAAAATGATAAAGTGATTTGAGTAAGCGCCATAATGAAAATCATAACTTTTGCTCTTAATCCTAAGATGTCTTTGAAATGATCATAATGTCATTTAGGCTTAGTTCAAACTTAGGATCTAATGAAAATTAATGTTTCATTAAAATGATTAAAAGCCATAAAATCTATTTCTTAAATCTAACTTAGGAATAGAGCGCTAAAAAGAAATGAATTCCACCTCAAGTGGCATTAAACTCAACTTGAATCAAGAGTTAAATTCATATGTAAAATCTATTGGCTTTATGAGCCTCATGTTTAATCTTATTAATTTTGATGATAACAAACATATGTTTGGATGTTATAATGTATGTTTTAAGTGTTTCAGATCTATTGATTTTGAAGTTGTACAAGATTTCTAATTACATATCCAATACATCTCACAGTATATTTTGATGCAATTGCAAGTATGGAAGAATGAAAGATAGATCAAATTGGATACCTTGAATCTTAAGATACAATATTTTAGGTTATATGCATTTAAAACTATCATAGAGGTTCATATGAGTTCATTGACATAAATTAATTTGCTCGTAACTTAACATATTCTTTTTATTTATTTTAAATAATGATAATGAGATTAATTTATATAAATAAATAAAATTTATCTAATTAATATTCAATTAAATTCTTCATACATAGCATTTAAATTTTCAAAATAATAAATGATTAATTATAACTATTGAGTCCAACAAGTTTATATACTTAATATAATTAAATATTTTAATTTAATTTAAAAGTTATATGATAACTAACACATGTATGATTATATCTAAATTATAACATAATTTTTAAATTTGATATTTCAAAATTAATAAGAAAAAAATTGAATTTTAGTATTTCAGCCAAAGTCATTTTCTAATCAAGGAATTTAGATCAAATTTTATCTCCAACATATTCCTTAGATTTTTTTTCCTTTAATTTGATATGTTACCTAACACACATTTCATTAAAATTGAATTTATTATGATTTTCCAAACATTAGCTAATTTTAATAATGAATGCATGTTATATGTTCTTAATATATAAAGAGTCATATTTGATTATTTTTTACATGCCCATGTGACTAGCCATTTTTTAGCTATTTGAATTTAATATTTATTTAATATAAATTATATTTTTATTGAATATTACATTATTATATGATAAAATTATGTTAGAATAATATATTTCTTTGAAATAATTCAAAATAACTTTCTTGCTTAAAAGTAGCCCTCATTCTCTTCATGTAAAGGTTGTTCATTCAAATTTAAAATCTCTCCAACAAATCTAAGAGAAAACTTCTTAGATTTTTCTTCCAAGTATTCTTCAAATATTGTAAGATTAAATCTTTGATTTGGAAGCTTCAACATCTTCAACTAAGCAAGCTTTCTCAAATTACTTGAGTTTATTTTTTTTGATATTAATCTCTTTTAGTTGTTCATACTATTTTCACCATCTATTTATTCTTTCAATTTTTTACTTTTTTGGTAGATTAGTCTTTGGACATCAAAATTTAAGTTTTTCACATCAAAGTTTCTTCAATCATATTTTTTGTGAAAAACTCTTGTGATAGTTTGTAGGATTTATTTTATCTTGCTGAAAGTTTTATCTTTCTACAAGATTCTTTTGTTTTATTGAAATATTTCTTCGTTAGTCTTATTTGAAAGATCATTTATTCTTAGATCTATTTTAGAAGTATATTATAATCAAATAAAATTAATTTATTGTGCTAAAAATATTTTTATATTTGCTAGATCTCTCTTTTTAATTAAAAGCTTACTAGTTTACTTAGATCAATCATATCCTAATTTTATTTAAGTATTTTATGCTCATTTGCATTAATTCAAAGCATTATTTTGGTTAAAATAAAATAAATTATTGCTGGAATTTTAGTGTATATGCTAGATCTATTATATATCAAGTTTCTTTATCAAAATAAAATTTATAAAAAGTTAAATTATTTTATTTGTCACTTATCATTTTAGTCCAACTAATATCCTTTGTTTAAATAATTTTATCATACTGAAATTTAGTAAAGCTTACTATTTTTATTGCTTAATAATTAAGAAAAAAAAGTTTAGTTGAGAGTTAATCATTCTTACACTATTATATGCATACTAGTTATAGTTTCTCTTAAACTTAAATTAATTCCTTGCTGAAATTTATTTTATTGTGCAATAGACTATTATAAATTTATTTTGAAATAATTTTTATATTAGTCAACAAACTGTAATATCATAAACATCTTAGTAAGATCACTTTAAGATATTTATTTTATTATTTCTTATCAAAATTAATTGAACATTCTATCTTGTAAAAATTGTAAGATGTAAAGTAATCATTTATATTTTTTTTATGCTGTAAAGCTTTTATTGGGGTTGTACTCACCCCTTTGTAAGAGAGTACATATTGTTGTAGGAGTTGTACTCATCCTATTGTAGGAGAGTATGATTTGTAAGTTATTTTATATTTAGTGGATTTTGGGATTTGACTGACACATAAAAATTTTGTGCTTATTATCTCTCTTTACTTTACTGTACTTTATTTTTTACTGCATTGAGAATTGTATCTTGTTATTATAAAATCAAAAATTAGTTTTCTAATAAAAGTTAACTTTTAAGATTTAATTTTTAAAATTTTTAATAACGCCAAATTCACAGCCATATGTACTCTCTTACATTTAGTGGATTTTGGGATTTGACTGACACATAAAAATTTTGTGCTTATTATCTCTCTTTACTTTACTGTACTTTATTTTTACTGCATTGAGAATTATATCTTGTTATTATAAAATAAAAAAAATTAATTTTCTACTAAATGTTAACTTTTAAGATTTAATTTTTAAAATTTTTAATAATGCCAAATTCACACCCCCGATAATGACTCACAATTAGTATCAGAGCCTAGGCTCTTTTATTGGCTTAACATCCAAGAATGGATATTCTCACTATGACATAAAGTTTCCTAAAGGGTTCACTACCAGAGGGATAATCCACTCATAGACCTCCGATTTTATATAATGTACCATTTGATTATTGGATGAATAGAATTAGTATATTTTTAAGAGGTCAAGATGCACGAATATGGTATATGTTGGCACATCAATATCATACACCCACTGCAGAAGTAAATGGCATTAAAATAGAAAAACTTTTTGGGGAATGGAATGTAGCTGAAAGAGAACTCGATGAACTAAATGTTAGGGCTTGTAATACTTTATATTGTGCTTTATTAATTCATGATTACATAAAAATTTCTATGTTAAATGCAACAAAAGAAATATGAGATAAATTTTATAACTTATGAAGGAACTAGTGAAGTTAGAGATGCTCACAAAAATAGACTTGTTCATAAATATGAGTTATTTCAAATGTCTCCTTCTAAATCTATTTTTGATATGTATACTAGATTCATGAAAATAATAAACACATTGCATTCTTTTGGAAAAATATATAGGAATCAAGACTTCGTTTATACGATTCTTAGATGTCTTTCAAGAGAATGGGATGCCAAAGTAACAACTATTAGTGAAGCTAAGGATTTAGCTACTTATCCATTTGATCAACTTTTGGGTTCTTTGATAGCACATGAACATGTTATTACTCAAAAGGATAAGATGGATAACTCAGCAAAAAGGGAGAAGGGGAAAGGAAAAGCCATTGCAGTACAAGTTAATGATAATGATGAGCATAGCACCTCAAGCTCGGATGGTGGTAATGATGAGGTGGTCATGCTATCCAAAAGGCTTGGGAACTTGCTAAGGAAAAAGAATCAAATGCATAAAAAATCTAAAAATAATAAATTTCAAACTAAGAAATTTTATGCAAGTGAAGGGATCATTAGCTACCATTGTAAAAAGACTGGACATGTAAGAGGTTATTTTCCAGAACTTGCTAAATTAAAGATGAAAGAGATTGATGTGGAGAGAAGAAAAAATATGAAGGAGAAAAAGCATCATAAGAAGAAGAATAAGAAGGCTTTAAAGGACAATATAGATTCAGATGAATCAAGTACATGTTCATCTAATGAAGAGATCAACATATGTCTTATGGAAAATAGAGAATCTAACTTAAATTCTCAAGAGGTATGCAATGATATATCTTATGATGAATTAGATGATGCTTTTAATGATTTAGTTATTGAATATAAAAAATAAAAAAGATACAACATCTTAGAAAAATAACATAAAAATTTAGATATGCATTTTTGTGAATTAAAAAATGAATGTGATAATTTGAAAAATAAAAATAAAAATAATTCATTATTAGATAGTTCCTTACTTGTACGTAAACTTGAAAGAGAGAATATCTTGTTAAAACCAAGATTAGAAATATATTTGAAATCACAAGTTCATTATAATGCTTAATTAAGTAAAATATTTAATAAAAATCATTTGCATCATACACATCCCACTCATATATCTTAGAATTATCATGCTAAGCAAACACTAATATTTGGTGCAACTATTGTGGTAGAAAGGGATATATTTCATTTGATTGATATGCACATAGATTACAAACCACTAAGAAATCATCTTATATATGGGTACCAAAAGGTACAAGCACTACAAAAACCACATATGCTAGATATCATGCTTCAAATTTAGAATGTGGACCCAAACATGTTTGGGTTCCAAAAGTTAACAGTCATTTTATTTTGAAGAAATTCCTTTAAAGTAAAATCAAAGAAGGCATGTGGTACTTGGATAGTGGATGACCAAGACATATGATGGGAGATAAGGATAAATCCACAACTTTAGAACCAAGTGATCGAGGATTTGTTACACATGGAGACAATGCAAAAGGAAAGATCATTGGCATTGATTCTATTTGTAAGAATCCTATCAATTTAGATAAACTTTTTCTAATAGAAGAATTAAAACATAATTTAATTTATATTAGTCAAATATGTTATAAATGTTTGAATGTAGTATTTCATGCATCATATTGTATTATAAAAAAAATGAAAATATTTTGTTAGTAGGATAAAGACATAAAAATATTTATGTCATTGATTTAGATAGCTTTCATGATGTGAATTTAAATTTACTTTATTTTAAAAGCACGCATGATGATATATGGTTATGGAATAGGAGACAAGGTCATATTAACATGCACACACTCAATAAAATTGATAAACTTGATTTAGTAGTTGGATTGCCCAAATTAAATTTTCATTCAAACTATGTTTGTGATGCATGTATTCATGGCAAGCATTCTAGAAGTTCATTTGAAAGTAAAAATATATTTCTACTTCTAGACCTCAAGAGTTTTTGCAGATGGATTTATTTGGTCCAATTAGCACCAATAGCTTTGGTGGTAAAAATTATGATTTTGTGATTGTTGATGATTTCTCTAGATATGCTTAGATTTTATTTGTAGCTAATAAGAATGATGTTTTGGTGAGTTTAGAAAGTTTTCTAAATATATTCAAAGAGGACAAGGGCATTTGATTAATAAGGTTCAAACTGATCATGGTGACAAATTTAAAAATAAATTATTTGAAGATTATTCAGATTAGTCATAATTTTTGTGCACTTAGAACTCCCTAATAAAATGGAGTAGTAGAGAGAAAAAATATAACATTAATTGAATTAAGTAGATTTATGCTTGATGAGTATAAATTTCCAAAATATTTTTGGATAGAAGCTATAAATATTGCACATTATGTGATGAATAGGATCTATTTTAGACCAATTTTGGATCCCCTATGAATTATTTTTTAGAAAGAAGTGTAAAATTGAACACGTTAAATTATTTGGATGTATATGCTTTATTTTGAATACAACCCTTAGGTAAGTTTGATTGCAAATTAGATGATGATGTTTTCTTATGATACTCTCTTTCTAGTAGAGCTTATAAAGTTTTCAATAAGAGAAAATTGATTATAGAAAAATCAATACATGCTATTTTTAATGAAAATTTAATTGATCACATTAAAAATGAAATTATTGATGAAGAGATTGATGATTTAAAGAAAATATCTTCAGAAGATAATGTGGATGATTCATTGCCTAAAGAATAAAAATATAATAAAAATCATCCAAAGGAGTTGATTATAGGAGATCCTTCAAAAAGAGTTATGACCAGAAGACATAGTAGAGCGGTTGTAAATCATTCAACATTTTTTTTTTTGAGATTGAACCTAAAAAATTTAGAAGAAACATTCAAAGATAAATTTTGGATTATTACTATGGAAGAGGAGTTGAATCAATTTGTAAGAAATGATATTTGGGAATTAGTCCCAAGACCTCAAAATCAAAATATCATTGGAACAAAATGGGTCTTTAGGAATAAGCTAAATGACTCAGATTGTATTGTTAGAAATAAAGCTAGGTTAGTTGCATAAGGGTGCACACAAGTTGAAGGGATAGATTTTGAAGAATATTTTGCACTTGTAATAAAACTAGAGACTATTAGGTTAGTCCTTTTTTATGCTTGTTATAAGGATTTTAAACTTTTTCATATGGATGTCAATAGTGCATTTTTGAATGAATTTATTGATCAAGATGTCTTTGTAGAGCAACCACCAAGATTTAAGAGCTTTGATTATCCATATCATGTGTATAAATTAAGGAATGCTTTATATGATTTAAAATAGGCTTCTCATGCTTGGTATGATAGATTAAGTAACTTTTTGATAGATCATGGATTTAAAAAGAGTAGAATATATACCACCTTATTCCATAATAGCATAGATGATGATTTAATTGTGGTACAAGTGTATGTAGATGATATATTATTTGAAAGTACAAATGAATCTTTGTTCTATGAGTTCTCATCTTTGATGTCTAAAAATTTTGAAAGAGCGTGATGGGAGAACTTAATTTGTTTTCTTCAGCCTTCAAGTGAAGCAATAAGAAAATGGTACTTTCATCTATCAAACTAAGTATACAAATGAATTACTTGAAAAGTTTGATATGAAAAGATTTAAATATAGTAAAACTCATATGAGCTCATCTACAAAATTGGATTTAAATGAATCAAGAAAATCCATTGATCAAAAATTTTATAAGAGTATGATAAGTTCGCTTTTATACTTTACTGCTAGTATGCCTAATATTATGTTTGATGTTTGTTTGTGTGCTCATTTTCAGGCCAACCCAAAGGAATCTCATTTAATAGCAGTCAAGCCTATCTTTTAGTACTTGATAGGCACATCTAGGTTAAGTTTGTGGTATCCTAAAAAGTTTTTATCATGTGATTTGGTTACTTATTCTGATGTTGATTTTGCTCGGTGTTAAGTAGATAGGTGTGGTGTTTATTTTTTAGGTTGTTTGTGAGTGTGTGTATATGAGGGGACACCATGCAGATCTGAGAATATACTTATTGAGGTGACCTGATATGATATTGAGGAATATTATACTATCTAGAAAGATAGAAGTCACTACCCTACAATGTACCTAATCACCTAATAAGGACTCCTAAGGCATGATGGGTCTTCAAATATGCAAGAGATTTTTCCCCTACTTTACATAGATGAATAAAGTAGGGTTTATTTAAACCAGGTTCTAAAGTTCCCTACAGGGTAAAGCCCCTATAGTTAATTACATCTTAAGGAGAATGAATCCCTTAAAATTTCTCTCGATTAAAGTAGGTGATTGTTGTCTCCAAAAATATCTAAGATAGGATTATCAACAAATTAATTATATTTTAGAAAATCAAGTTAGATGGATCGAAATGAGAGAGTTATTGTCAAAGCTAAAGGAGATAAGTAGGAAATGTTCATGATACTAGGAAACCTAGTGAACATTCCAATCTATCCTATGGTTGGGCTTTATATTTTTGAAATTTAAGAGATTTTATATATTTGAGTTAACATTTTATTCGAAAACTAGGACTTATACTCTAATAACACAAGATTATTAGGATGCCTAAGAGGTAGAGATTTATGCTAGTAGCCCAAAGAAAAATAGAGATCTCAGATCCTAAATCTAGGGAGCTTTGGTGAGGGCCAAAGCATGACCTAAATCTAAGACCAAAAATGGGTATATTGTTTACCTCCACAAGAGAGAGTAAACCACCTGACTGCTGAACTTATTACTGCTTGGAGTGACAACCAGCTAACTCCTCCTACACTTTAAATCCATGTAGGCAAGTCTTATGCTTTGCAAGATGGTTAGGTTATTATTATTTAGAAAAAAAAAAACTAAGTCCTTAAACCCACCCCCTAAGAGACTAGAGCATGAGTGGTATGAAAAATAGCTTAATCTAATGCAAATCTTATTATATTTTATTTGATTTTAGACTCTTTATTTTGAGAGAGGCTATAGGATTTTATATACCTAAATGCATGATGAAATTGATTATGGGCTAAATCGAAAGAGAAAGAGGTGTTCTTCCATCATATGCTCTCAAAGGTTAAGCCCTTACTATCTAGAAAAGATGGAAGCCCTCTCTTAGCAAGAGTAAAATAACATGATATGCATGATATTGAACATATAATCACCCAGCTAAGGGGTTGTTAAATATTTTTTATCATGAATTAATACCTAGGCTTTTATGTGAGGTTATGAGTACTTTTGGGAAATTTAGTTATGAGTTGTTAGTTTGGATAGAAAAATTAATTTTTTTTATTCTACGAGCCTAATCACATCCAGGCCATACAACAATCACTAATCATAAATAAACTATGAAAAGGCATACTTTTTTAATGCACAAGCTAAACAAACCATCAAAGAATTTTATAAAGCTATCGCAAAGGAATAAGAGGTTGATGTGGTCGGGTATCGTCGTACAACCCAAAAAAAAATGTGGGTAGCTGAGCTCTACCCTTATATAACCTGAATTATAAGAGAATAGTTATAATTAGAAATGATGAATGTTATGGGGGTCTTCATTCTTCATTCTTCATTCTTCATTTCTTCATCTAATTTGCTCCATTTCTTTCTTCCTTTTGGCTTAATTTAGATGTGCTTGCTCCAAAGGCTTCACATGGTACATAAGACTTGGTCTAGTAACTAATGCTCATCCTAATCCCCCATAATAGTTATCCTAATCCTAATATAAAATTGCATTATAAGAAGGAAAGTAAATCTAACTATACCTGCAAAATAAATATTAGCTAAACACACCATACAACCCAAGCAGTTATATGAATAATTTGGACTTAGCACCCGCACATGGGTAACCAAGCCCACCTGTCCTAATTTGGGGTATGCTTAGGGGTATAAGCAACCTGCACTACAAAAAAAAAGTATTTACATTTTTATTACAATGGTCCCTTAAGCACAACCCCTGCAAAAACATGATTAGGCTAATATTGGCCTAACATCTAGACTACGCACATACACCCTAACATCCAATCTACAACAGTACATCACAAAACAAGCATACATCAAACCATGCATCGCCATAACATAAAGCTAAAAATGGTGACTTAATCTAATGTGTGCATTAAAGCTTGTGTGGTATGTCCTAATTAGGCTTTAGAGTTGTAATTTTGCTAAGTGTGAAAGATTTAATTTATAAAGGGTTGAATTCTCTTTAAGTGATTTAATTGATTTAAAGATTTTACTTAGTATTTTCTTTTGTTTCATATGTCTTACACTTAACAACTAAGTGTTATAAAGAGAATAAAGAGAGGGGACCTCTCTTTCATCCCTACCTTAAGTCACTTCTAAAGCAAGTTAATTAGCTTGATTCCCTTTAGTGAATGGCTTATTACATGTTTTAATCAACCCTAAGTTTAGGTTCACTCTAAATAACCTTATTCAATAAGATAGACATCTTAAGATTAATTAGGATGAATTACCATCACATAACACATGTTTATTCATTTATTTTCATCATGTATATCATGCACATGATTAAATCCTCAGCATAGCTATACATGTGATTTATATCTTAGCACACTTAAATGATGAATGTAGTAAATATGTTCGGAATCAATGTTTCATTTGATTGAATGACTTCTTTCATATTAATTTAAAGCTCTATCTAAATTCTTATGCAAAAGCATAAAGAAAGAACCTTAAATCACATAACTAATCAACTAAACCAAATAAATAAAGTATGAATGCATGTCTTTTTAATAGAAAAGAGGGTTTTCATTCATTAGCTAAGTACACATTCACATGTATAAAAGTTTTAAGTGAGTACATTGTCATTGTTCTACACAATGGGGCATAAGGTTATCTGGGGCTACTTAAAGCCTCGCAGCCCCGGGATGTCCAGACTAATATGCCACTTTCTTATATACATATGAATGTATAAAAAGAACCACAAAATGAGAAGTCATGTAAGAAATCATATTTGACTTGATTATATGATTTACATATGTGATATGAAATTATTCCTAAGTCTTACCATGGAGATACATGGGAGTAGATTTAGATAAATGTTGTGTCATTTTCAAATGAACTATACATTTGTAAATCCCATGTAAATCCATATAAGGTAAGGAAAGACAGCTTCATATTACATATCTTAGATTATGAACACATGCAAACTTATAGATACTTATAATTAACATCACTCCATATATTATAATTGATTTATGGGCTTTTGAATATAACTTTTGATTTAATAGTAATAATAGCCACACCTATTTTTAATTTAGATCAACACATGCAATTTGACATAAAAGAAACTATTTCATTTAGTTAATTTTAAAAGAAATGAATGCATGATTATAAATGGAAAACAACAATTAACATGATTAGAAAGAATTAAAGGAACATAAGCACATGATCTTATTCATTCCAATTAATTCCCAAGGACAATCACACTAAATAAGGCTATTTAAAAAAAAAACCAAAGTTCTTTAATGACATTTTTAATTTTGAGTTTAATTTGATTTAGGAAATGTGAAAGAATTTTGAGTTTTAAATAAGGCTATTTAAAATAAACCAAAGTTCTTTAATGACATTTTTAATTTTGAGATTGATCTGATTTAGGAAATGTGAAAGAAGTTTGTTAATCCTAATCTCATTTCACATGTGTGAGTTAATTTGGTTTAATGAAGAATATTTAGGTTGATTTTATGTTTTAATTAGGTTAAGGTATGAATTGAGTGAATTAATTAACCCTTACCTACATCACCTTAGGTTAATTAACTAATTAATAATGTGCCAATATGATATGCAACAACATGAAAACTAAATTTGCAATGCTCCTAAGAAATGAAAGGGACCTAATGCAATTGACTCATGATTAATAGTTAATTAGGCTTAAGGGATCTCACTTAACTACTTTTATGGTTTTCTCACACATGTGAGCTAACCAAAATTTTATTATCTCTCACTTTGGATTATTGAACACCCAAAGAGCTACCCAAGATTGATTAAGGTTGCTTCGATATGAAGTGAATTTTAAATTGAGTTAATCAAACTCATTAATCCATTTGATTAAGCATGTTCAATTAATGAAATGAAATTGACTTAATAAAAGAGATCAATAAAGAGGTCTTGATCTAAATCCCAAAGTCCCATATTTGATCATTTAAGCTATAATTTTTATCTTGAGGATTAATTATTTAATTAAGTAATTAATTGCC
Organism: Cymbidium sinense; assembly: GCA_021442155.1. NCBI lineage: Eukaryota > Viridiplantae > Streptophyta > Magnoliopsida > Asparagales > Orchidaceae > Cymbidium > Cymbidium sinense. The sequence continues at coordinate 42,095,073 of CM038230.1, forward strand.
TTATTAATCATTAATTAATCAAATTCCAAAAGGTGAAGAAAACTTAGGAAATGAATTAGGAAAAATATACCAATCACATTCACCAAGCTCCCTTACTATTCAACAGAGGTAATTAGGCTTAAATAATTAATTAAACCATTGTTCATTCATTGATTATCATTAATTGAATTAAGAAAGTGATTAAGACTTAATCAATTGACTTCCCTAATTAAGCAACCAATAAAATCCCAAAAAAATAAGGGAGGCAGAGGTAACCCCTCTAAACATCCACAAAATGTTGGAGATCAATTAGGTGATTAATTAAGGAATAATTAAACTAATTAGATTTCTAATTAAACCTTAATTAAGCCAAAACTACAATTCAAAATCAAATAATGATAATTTTCCTGGATTTTACTCTGAAATATCTTTAAAATGAGCCCAAGTTGGTATTTTTTTTGGATTTTTTATAGTGAGTTATGATTTTTAGAAGTTTTAATTTTAAAAATGGATTAATTATGCTTAATTAAAGCCTTAATCCCGTCGGGCCATGTGGTACCGATGGTGCACTTTTCCACGCTGCATGAGTAGCCATTTAAGTTGTCACATCATTTAACTTCGGATTGCGGCGCGTAACTCAACCGTCGATATAAGATCTGATGGCCATGACTAGATCCATGGTTTAGTAAGGGAATCAAGGGATCTAACACAGGATTTAATCTGATCCATTCATTCTGATCACACAGAACGGATGGCTCATGATTTATCCTGTTCGTGAGAAGTAAAAGATGGATGTCGTCCATCTATTCCCATTCGATCTGAGTTCACCCAAGCTCAGATTGCCTCTAAATAGATCCCACACCTTCGGGAAGAGGAGACACACACATCCAAAGGTCAAAAACTCATGACATTCAAATTTACTTCACAAAGGACCAAGTTATTTTTCATACAAGGCACGGTTTATAAAATTACCTCATCGGAGCTAATGTCCGTCGGTGGGACTGATGAAGGTAGCTTCGCCTAGTAAAGACAAGGCCCTGTTGAGAAGCTTTAAGCTTAATTTGGGGTAGAGTGCTCGATCGATCAATCCATGCACGTGAAGGTTTCAGCTCTAATCGAACACCGATCTCTGGTGCTTGAGAAGGCTTGGAGATGATTCAATTGGCTTCGATTGAGTATGAGGATGGTTTTGGTGCAAAGCATTGAAGTTTGATTGAGTGGAGGAGGAGTATTGATCAAAGAAAGGCGACCCTATTTTCAATTTCTCACATGGAGAGAAATTCGATTGAGGGAGGCTTCGGGAAAGCTTGGAATTGCTTTGAGGGGTTTTAGAATTGGCTTAGGGACTCACATGATGCTGAATGACTCCTTTTCCGCTAGAAATGGGGGGGAGTATTTGCCAAAAACTTGGATGAAGGATGGACGGGATGGGTTGGGTTGACTAATTGGTCAAATTGAGATGTTTTTGTTCAATTAATTTGGATTGGGTTGACCTAGCTTTGGATTTGACTCATTTGGATTCAAAAGGTCAAATTGATCAAGTTGACCAATTTGACCAAATTGGGTTGGGTTAGATGTCGAGTCAAGTTCAATTGGTTGATTGAAAGTAATTGTAGACTTTGATTTAGTTTAATTTAGATTTAATTTGAATTCAGGCCAATTTGACTCTTTAGGTCAATTTGGGCTAGGTTGGGTCAAGTTGACCCATTGGTCAACTTGGGCACAATTATGGCTTTGGTCAAGTTTAACAAATGATTTTGAATGAACTTGAGCCATTGGTTAAAATCAATTTGGATCAAATCATGATTTGACCCATTTTGGATTTTTAGGCTAATTTGGGTCAACTTAGGTCAAATGACCAATTAGGCTTGGTTTGGCTCAAGTGAGGGTTTGGTTGGTTTGAATCAATGGTTCTAATCAATTTGGCATATAGTGGATTTTGGCTAGTTTAGGTTTCATTTGGGCTAAATGTTAACTTAGTCAAAGGCTAGGTTTGACTTGGTTTGACCTAATTTAAGGCAATTGATCACCCTAGGGTGGTTGTTGGTTATGTTGTGAGGTTTAGATGGGCTTAGTTCATTCCAATTTAGGTTGGATTAGAACCTAGCCCAAAAAGGTCCTTTAGGTCACCTTGGGTCAAGTGAGCCAAAATGGGTCCATTGGCTTGATCATGGCTTGATTCAAGTTTAGTTGAACTCACACATGAGCCTAGGATTGAAATATAAATCCAATTGCAATTGGGTTGGAGCCAAATGGGTTTTGGTTCATATGATAATTTCAAGTCAAGAGAGGTCAACATGGACTTGACTTGGGTTGACTTGGGTTTGGTTTGATAATGGTGATTTATATTTAAGTCAATGATTATAGGAATGATTGAATCATGAAGGAATCCATGAGTTTTGAATTGAATTGGGTATTATTTAGCCAAGTTCAAGAATTTGGATAAAAGGGCTAAAATCAAAAAAATTGATTTGACTTGGGTTTGGGTTTTATCATTTGAATTTATATTTCATTTATATTTGTGAATATAAATGAAGTTATAAATGGGTTATGAGAAAATCACTTGAGTTTGGAGTGATTTGGAAGCAAATTTTACCAAATCTAGGGATGTAGGTCAAAAGGGCTTTACTTGGGAATTGGTTCAGTTTGCTTTGTTTTTGACCATTAGAGGGTGGGTTTCATTTATATTTATGGATATAAATAAAGTAATAGTTTATTTGTAAAGAAATCAAGATTTTGATTAAGCTTATGGAGGTGGGTCCATATGGCTTAAGAAGGGTCTTGATTTGGTTTGATTTATTTTGACTTGATTTGAATAGTTTGAATTTAGATTTCATTTATATTTGTGAATATAAATGAAGGAATGATCGATTTATAAAGAAATCAACCAAATTTCGTTTGGTTTGAAGGAGTTTGGCTAAGCATATGAAGGTGGTTCATATGGGTTAGAAAGGATTTTGGTTTTAGAGCTTAATCATGGGTTTCAATTATCTAAAGTTAAATTTGATTTAGAATTGGGTTGGGATTTGATTTGAGATTGAGTTTGATAATTGAGAAAATTAATTGAATTGGGGTTGATTTGAATTTGGCTAAGGTTAAATCCATAAGATAAAATCAAAGGGCTTAGGAAGGGATTTAGAGTTTGAATTTAATCATGGGTTTCAATCATTTGATAGTTGGATTTGATTTTGGAATTTGATTTTGGAATTTGGATTTGATTTTGGAATTTAGATTTGATTTTGAGATTTGGTTTGAAAGAAGAAGAGCAATACGTAAGTTAGGGTAGGCAAGTCCTCCTAAATCTCTAAGGCACAACCTATTATTATGGCTAACTTTTCTAAGTCTCTAGGGTTAGGTTAAGTGTGTACCTAATCACTAGTAGTGTCTTAAGACTAAGGAACTCTTAGTGTCTATAAGAGTCTTAGATCTGTGATGAGAAATTTGAGAGCTCACTCCAAAAGTGAGGTCAACAATAGGAAAAGCACATCAAGCACATGTTAATTTTTAGGATCATCCCTTATGTCTTCGTTTTTTGAGAAATAGCCAAGTACATAGTTGTAGGTAGTTGTGTTGCTCAGGTCTTTTGGTTAAAGCAATAATTAGAAGATTTTGATATTAAGCAAGATCGTATTATAGTTCAATGTAACAATACTAATGATATTAGTTTGACCAAAAATCCTATCCAGTACTCACGAACAAAGCATATAGAAATTAAACATATTTTTATTAGGGATCATGTTTTAAAAGGTGATGTTAATATTAATTTCATTAGCACTGATTTACAAATTATAGATATTTTTACAAAACTATAATTAGAAGAATGTTTATGTACTTTAAGATGCATACTTGGAATGTTAGACCTTAATATTTAAAATTATATGTAGTTTATTCTCTCTTTTTGATGTTGTCAGAAGGGGGAGAAGAGTAAAATATTAGTTATTATTAAGTTTATTTCATGCACATATTTAGGGGGAGCATCATTATTCATCTTTTGTGCATAAATTTTATTTCATAAAAGAGAAATATCTAAAAAAACTATGATGAAAGGTCAATTTGCACCTTCATCAAAATCAATACCCAACATTAGTTTGTCATCATCAGAAATGGAGAGATTATTGGCTTTATGATCCTCATGTTCAATCTTATTAATTTTGATGATAACCAACATATGATTAGATGTTCTAATGTATGTTTTAAGTGTTTCAAATATATTGATTTTAAAGTTGCATAAGGTTGCTAATTACATATTCAATATATCTCACAATATATTTGATACAATTGCAAGTATGAAAGAATAGAAGATAGTTCAAAATGGATATCTTGAAGCTTAAGATACAATATTTTAGATTATATGCATTTAGAACTATCTTAGAGGTTCATATGAGTTCATTGGCATAAAATAATTTGCTCACAACTTAACATGTTATTTTTATTTATGTTAAATAATAATAATATGATTAATTCATATAAATAAATAATATTTATCTAATTAATATTCAATTATATTCTTCATACATAACATTTAAATTATCAAAATAGTAAATGATAATTAATTATAGCTATTGAGTATAACCAGTTTATATACTTGATATAACTAAATATTTTAATTTAATTTAAAAGTTATATGACAACTAACATATGTATGCTTATATCAAAACTATAGCATAATTTTTAAAAGTCAAATTTCAAAATTAACAAAATAAATATAATTTAGTATTTTAGCCAAAGTCATTTTATAATCAAGGAATTTAGATTTGATTTCATCTCCAATAGTTTCCTTGGATTTGTTTTCTTTAATTTGATAGGTTACATGACCCGCGTTAAATTAAAATTGAATTTATTATGATTTTTTAAACATGAGCTCATTTTAATAATGAATGCATGCTACATATTTTGAATAGATTAAGAGTCATATTTGATTATTTTTTACTTGCCCATGTGACTACCATTTTTAGGTTTGAATTTAATATTTATTTAAAACAACTTATATTTTTATTGAATATTATATTATTTTATGATAAAATGATGTTAGAATAATATATTTTTTTGAAATAATTCAAAATAATATTCTTGCTTATAAATATCTCATTCTCTTCATGAAAAGGTTGCTCATTCAAATTTAAAATCTCTTCAACAAATCTACGAAAAAAACTTTTTAGATTTTTCTTTTAAATATTCTCCAAATATTGCTAAGATCAAATCCTTAGTTTGTAAGCTTCAACATCTTCAACTAAGCAAGCTTTCTCAAATTACTTGAGTTTATTTTTCTTGATCTTAATCTCTTTTAGTTGTTCATACTATTTTCACCATCTATTGGTTCTTTTAAATTTTTACTTTTTGGTAAATTAGTCTTTGGACATTAAAGTTTAAGTTTTTCACATCAAAGTTTCTTCAATCATTTTTTGTGAAAACTCTTGTGATAGTTTATAGGATTTATTTCTTCTTGGTGAAAGTTTAATATTCCTACAAATTTCTTCTATTTTCTTGAAATATTTCTACATTAGTCTTATTTTAAAGATCATTTATTCTTAAATCTATTTTAGAAGTATATTTTAAGCTTTTAAAATTAATTTATTGTGCTAAAAATAGTTTCATATTTACTAGATCTCTCTTTTAAATTAAAAGCTAACTAGTTTACTTAGATTTATCATATGCTAATTTTATTTAAGTATTTTGTGATCATTTACATTAATGCAAAGCATCATTTTGGTTAAAATAAAATAAATTATTATTAAAATTTTAGAGTATATGCTAGATCTATTATAAATCAAGTTTCTTTATCAAAATCAAATTAATAAAAGTTAAATTATTCTATTTGTCACTTATCATTTTATTTCAACTAATATCCTTTGTTTAAATAATTTTATCTTATTAAAATTTAGTAAATCTTGCAATTTTTATTGTTTAATAATTAAGAAAAAGGAAGTTTAGTGGAGAGTTAACCATTCTTACACTATTATATGCATACTAGTTATAGTTTCTCTTAAACTTAAAATTATTCTTTGTTGAAATTTATTTTATTGTGCAATAGATTATTATGAATTTATTTTGAATTCATTTTTATATTAGTCTACAAATTATAATAACATAAACATCTTAGTAAGATCATTTTAAGATATTTATTTTATTATTTCTGATCAGAATTAAGTGAGTATTCTTTCTTGTCAAAATTGTAAGTTGTGAAGTGATCATTTATATATTATGAGATCACTTTTTGAATTGGATAGCTTGGTATATTTGTGAAAGATATATGTTATTAAAATTTATTATTTTTGTATTTTTATTTTCATGCTGTAAAATTTTTATTGATTATACTCACCCTTTGTATGAGAGTACATGTTGTTGTAGGGATTATACTCGCACCGTTATAGGAGAGTATGGTTTGTAAGCTATTTTGCATTTAGTAGATTTCTAGCCAAGGGTGGCTAGGCATAGACGTAGGCCGATTTTGAGGTTTGGCCGAACTATGTAAAAATTGTGCCTATTGTCTCTCTTTACATTAATGCACTTTATTTTTTATTGCATTGATAGGCCATTGATATTAGAATTAAGTTATGACAATGATTTATTATGGATTAACTTTTCTATTTTATCATGCAATATTTTAGATCAGATATTATGGTGTATGCTCTTAGACCGAATGTTAAGATGATGTTTGATTAATATTATTTTTTACAAGGGTTTTGCTCAATAAAGAGGGGATACTATGATAAATTAAAAGTTAACATATTTTGCTTACATGTGATAAAATCTCTGAGCACAACTCATTAAGATAAGTTGATACTATATAGTGTGAAGCCCTATTGTATGGACTATAATTGCTTAATGTGTATGTATGCTTCAACTAACCTTTAATTTGTAGGTGAGTTAGATATTTTATTCTGGATGTAATTTGTAATAGGATTAGAATTAAAGTCATAGGATTTAAAATGAGTTGTGCCTAAAAGTCTTTCACTTGGGAGGCCTTATGAATCCTAGAGTGCCAAACACTTGGAGATGAAGATGAAGACCCTCATTGGCTTCACTTTTTGTAATATTTTTGTTTAGGTTGGGCTATATAAAGGTGGAGCTCAACTGCTCATTTTCTTTTTTCTTTTAGGTGTATAACAGAAACCAGCAACATCAGAATTTTTATTGTTTTGATTTATTTAATTTGGTATGTTCACTTTGGAAGTGCTTTTATTAGTTTCTTTAAGTGTGATGTATTGTTGTATTTGGATTGGATTTGATATGCTCTTTAAGACTAAAATTTCCTACTTCAACTTAAAATTAATTTGAACAAAATTAATTCTACTCATAACCTCTTTCTAAAGCCTAGGACTAATCAAAGAAAGATTTAAGAGCATTTAAGTCTATGATGAATGTGTAATTAATCATACATCATCTTGATCTTCTTTTTTTGAATATGAAAGATCTTCACTCATTACACGTTAAAAGGGATAGCCCGAACATTGTGAGTAGCCACCCTTGAGTGAAGTGGTAAAGCAAAAAAAATGTAGTGGAGAGGTGAGGTAAGTAAGAGATCACGAAAGAGAATTAAGTAAGGAATGAATAGAAAAATTAAGGAAAATGAAAGAATTAAAATAAGGGGTTTAATTACTTAATCATTTTCAAGGTGTGTGAGTAATGGGGTATATTTTAAAATTAGTTAAATTTTCCTATTTGGTGTAATTCGAGTGTTACAAGCCTCCCCTTCTTTTAAAAAAAATTCACCTTCAAAATATATTTGCTAATTATTCAAATAAGAAGGAAATTTTTTGTCTCATTACTTGCTTATTTTCATAGGTGGCTTCTTTAATTGGCTTGTGCTTCCATTTAATTTTAATGTAATGAATTTTTTCTATTTCTCAAATTTTTAACATCAAATTCTAAAATTCTTTCTATCTATAACACATAAGTCAAATCTTGTTATATTTTGATTTATATATATATATATATATATATATATATATATATATATATATATATATATATATATATATATATATATATATATATATATATATATATATATAATCCTCTATTTTGTATCAACAATCCATTTTTTAAACATTAATATGTAAAAAACATTATGGATATTTGCCAATTTAGGTAATAGTGTAAGTCTATAAGTTATATTGTTAATCCTTTCAATGCTTTCAAAAGGTCCTATATATTTGGAGCTCAATTACCTTCCTAACCCAATCTTATTACACCTTTCAAAGGTTAAACTTTTAAGAACATAAATTCTCCAACTTGGAATTCCATAGCGATCATAGTATTTTCGTTGACTATCTTAAGTTCTTTTCAGTTTGTCTTTGATTAATCTAATTTTTTCTATAGCTTAGTCAACTTGCTTTGGACCTAACTGCTGTCGTTCTCCCACTTCAACCTAACTCAATGGAGTTTGGCACTTCCTATCTTACATTGCTTCATATGGAGCCATCTGAAAGCAATATTGGTAATTGTTATTATATGCCAAACTCAATCACATGAATATGATATTCACAGGTACTTCCAAAATCTCAAACACATAACCTCAATAAATATTGAATTTGAATTATTCTATCTAATTGCCTATTAATTTGAGGACAAATAGTTGTGCTCAAATGTAATTGATTACCTAGACCTTTTTGAATCCCTATCTACAACCTAAAAGTGAGTATACCATCTCTATTAGAGATGCACTTTAAGAACACTATGTAATCTAACTATCTCTTTAATATTTAACATGAACAACTTACCATTGAATATTTCTACTTAATAGGCAAGAAATGAGCAAACTTAGTCATTTGTTAATAATAACCTAGATGTTATTATGACCATGTCTAGATCTAAGAAACCCCATAACAAAATCAATTGCAATTTTTTTCTAATTTTATTTAGGTATTGGTAATGATTGTGATAATTCATTAGGTCTCTAATGCTAAGCTTAAACAATTTAACAAGCCTAATATTTACAAGCATACTCAACTAAATCTCTTTTCATACTTGGCCATCACAATATAGCTTTCAAATCTTTATATATATATATATATATATATATATATATATATATATATATATATATATATATATATATATATATATATATATATATATATATATATATATATATATATATATATATATATATATATATATTTGAACTACATGGATGAATAATATATCTTGCATAATGAGCATCCTATAAAATTTCTTATCTCAAATCAATATCACTTAGCACCCATAATTATTTTTTTTTTCTAATAACACATTCTGCATCTGCAGTCATATCCGATATTTTTTTGCTCAATAAATTTCTGACATTCACTGCTTAATTTTTGTGTGTCTTTATTTCTATCAATTAAAGTTAACTTTACAGTCAACTAATATAAATATCTAGTATCATCAAATCTTATAACTGTCAACTATAGGGCATCCATCTCCTCGATCAATTTAGACTCCTGAGTGATTATCCAGCTAACACTTCCCATAATTTTGAGGCTTAAAGCATCTAACACCACATTTGCTTTACTTAGATAATATATTTAAGTTATAATCTTTAATAAACTCCAACCATCTTCTATGCTTCATACTCAATTCTTTATATGTGAAGATGTACTTGACACTCTAATGATCAGTAAAGATTTTACATTTCACTCCATACAAATAGTGCCTCTAGATTTTGTGAGAAAATACTAGAGCTATAAATTCTAAATCATGAGTTGGATAATTTCTTTCATGGGGTTTCAACTGTCCAGAAGCATAAGCAATCTCTCTTATGTTATGAATCAATACATAGCCCAAGCCTTTTAATAAAGCATCATTAAATATCTAAAATCTCTCAGTTCTTGAAAGAATAGCTAAAACTAGCGCAGTTGTTAAATGATTCTTCAATTCTTAAAAACTCTACTCACATTTAACTATCCATTAGAATCAGACATCTTTTTCCATTAAATTGGATGTAGGAATTTCAATCTATGAGAAATCCTTGACAAACATTTATAATAACCTATAAGACCCAAAAAAAAATATGAATCTCTATAACATTTTTTGGGTATAAGTGAAATTATGAATCTCTAGTAATCACAGTATATGAATAGTGATAATTAATTATTTGGACTCCCTAATCACTATTGAATAGTAAGGAGACTTAGGGAAGTGGATTGGAGCATCCCTCCTAATCTTTTATCTAATTTTCCCCCTCTTTTCAACTAAAGTCCTAATTATTAATTAATTAACTAATTGGAATTCAAATCATATTAAATCATGCTTAATCTAGTGGATGTCTTATAGAAATAGGTGGGGACCTCTTTCCCTACCTTTTCCCTTAAGCCCATCTCACTTTAGCTATTTATTAGCTTTGGTTAGTCTCTTTTTAGGAGATGTGAATTAAAGGATTATTGGTTTAATTGATTTAAAAAATCTAATTAAATTTATTTATTTTTCCTTAATCCATCTTGGCTAGAGCTTTAGGTGTTCAAAACCTAAAGAAGCTTAATGAAATTATGATGTGTGAGAAAATCATGAAAGTAATTAAAATGATTCCTTAAGTTTAATTATTAAATAATTATGAGCTAATTGCATTAGGCCCCTTTCATTTCATGCGAGCTTTGTTATGTACTTTTCAATTCATTTTCATATTATATTAGCTCATGATTATTTAATCACTTACCTTAAGGTAACATATGTAAGGGTTAATTAATTGATTTAATCCATGCTTGACTTAATCAATCCATAAAAAATCATTTAATTGCTTTTTATTAAATCAAACTAATTCACACATATGAGGAATGGGATTAGGATTAAAACCTCTTTCTCATATCTCTCTTAAATCAAATTAAATATAAAATCAAAAGTGACTTTAAAATTTTTTGGTTTATCTTAAATAAGCTTATTTAATGTGATTGTCCTTAGAAATTAGTTGGACTGAATGAAATTACATGCTTGTGTTTCTTTATTTCTTTCCAATCATATTAAAATATTGTATGCCACTTATAGTCGTGCATTCATTTCTTCCAAAATCAATTAAAATAAATGGTTTCCTTCATGCCAAATTTGCATGTGTTGACTTGATTAAAAATATGTGTGGCTATTATCACTATTAAATAGAAATTTATTTTAAAAGTATATAAATTAACTATAACACATGGAGTAATGATAATTATAAGTATTTATAAGCTTGTATGTGCATACAACTTAGAACATGTGATATGAAGTTCTCTTTTATTTAATCTTCATGGATATGAATATTAATAAGTGTATAATTCATTTGAAAAGGACACAACACTTGCTTGGGTTTATTCTTATGTATATCCATGTCAAAATTTAGATAGAATTTTAGCTCACATGTACAAATAAATAAAAATACAATTCTTGTATGATTTCCATTCTTATAGTTGTTTGTACACTTATGAGTATTTAAGGATGGTGGGTATATCTAGTCTGGATACTCGGGGATGCACAATTTTAAGTAGCCCCAAGGAGGTTCCTACCTCATTTCCCTAGCTAAACAATGGCAAAGTACTTGCTTATAACATTTATACACTTGTGTGTGCATTTGGCTAATAAATGAAAATCTCACCTTATTCCATATACATAATTAAAAAAACAAAAATATAATTTTTGCATGATTTTCTATTCTTATAGATATTTATACATCCATATGTATTTAAGAATAGTGAGTATAACTAGTCTCAACACCCGGGGATGCATGACTTTAAGTAGCCCTAAGGAGGTTCCTTCCTTATTCTCCTGGTCAAACAATGGTGAAGTACTTACTTAGAACTTTCATGCATTTGAATGTCTATCTAGATAATGAATGAGAATCCTCTTTTTCTATAAAACTCATTTACTCATCATGCATTTAAGTGTGCCAAAAATGAACATATTACATGTGTAGGTATGTTTAGCACTTAATCATATGTATGCTACATATTATAGAAAGAAATGGATAAACATGTGTTGTGTGATAGTAATTAACTCCAATTAATTTTAAGATGCCTTTCTTATTGAATGAGATTATTTAAAGTGAATCTGAACCTAGGTATAAATAAAATATGCAATAAGCCATTCACTAAAGAGAATTCATTTAATTAATATGCTTTAGATGTGGCTTAAGGTAGAGATAAGAGAGAGTGATCCTCTCTTTTCTTCTTTTGATAACACTTAGTTGTTAAGCTTAAGCCAAATGAAAAAAATATTAAGTAAAACTTATAAATCAATAAAGCCACTTAAAGTGAAATCATTCTCTATAATTAAATCCTTTCTTACTTTGAAAATTATAACAAAGCCTAGTCAAGGCATACTACATGAGCCTTAATACACACACCTTAGATTAAGTCACCACTTTTAGCCTTATGTTAGGGCGGTGCATGGTTTGATGTATGTTTGGTATTATGATGTATTGTTGTAGATTGGATGTTAAGGTGTATGCTTTGTAGACTGTATATTCAGTCGTGATTAGCCTAGTTATGTTTTCTGTAGGAGATTATGCTTAAGGGTTACTTAACCCCTAAGCATAACTTAAATTAGGATATGTGTACTTGGTTACCCATGTGTAGAGTACTAAGTCCAAATCATACATATAATTGCTTGGGTTGAATGATGTGTTTAGCTAACACTTATTTTGTAGGTGTAGTTAGATTTACTTTTTCTATTTTTAATTTAATTATGTATCAGGAATTAAATTAGTGTTATGGAGTGGGTGGGATTAGAATGAGTGGAGGCTAGAAGGCTTTGTCCTTGGAGGCCCCGTATGCCTTTGGAGCAAGCAAACCTAAATGAAGAAATGGAGGAGACATGAAGAAAGAAGATAAAAGACCCCAACATTTATTCATTTGTAAAATTGTAATTATTCTTTTACATACCAAGTTGTATAAGGGTAGAGTTTGGCTACCCATTTCTTGTACAGTGGTATACAACCGCATCGGCCTGTTATACTTTTATGTTTAATTTATAAATTATTTGATGTTCTGTTTACAATTGTGCAATTGAAATGGCATATCTTTTCCCATTTTATTCATATATGGTGATTTAATGTGTGTCCTAGATCCGATTAGGCTCTTAGGAAAAATAAATAAATTTTCTACCCAAACTACAACTCATAACTAATTTAAAATAACTCATAATCTCTTAGCTGAATATTGTATGCTTAACATCATGCATGTCATCTTGTTTCACTTTTGCTAAGAGAGGGTTTTTATCCTTGCACGATAGGGAAGACTTTATCTTTGAGGGTCTCCTCTACGGTGGAAAACACATCTTTCTCTCTGATTTAGCCAATAATCTCATTTCAATATACATTTAGATATAAAAAAAATCTTATGGCCTTGGCCAAAATAAAGAGTCAAAAATCAAATAAAAATTGATAAAATTTTGTATTAGATTAAGTCATTACTCATACCACTCATGCTCTAGTCTCTTAGGGAGTGGGTTTAAGAACCTTAGTTTTCTTTCTAATAAACACAACCTAACCTTCTTGCAAAACATATGAGTTGACCACATGGTTTTAAAGCATAGGAAGAATTAAGTAAGGATTTGGTTCAAGCTATATTGTAGGCAAATTTCCCTAACACCCCTGAGACATAACATCTTCCTATGACTAACTCTTCTAAGTCTCTTGAGTTAGGTTCAGTGTTCACCTAATCACTAGAAGTGTCTTAAGACTAAGAAACTCTTAATATCTAAGTGGAGTCCTATGTTTAAGATGGAGAAGTTAAGAGCTCACTCAAAAAGTGAGGTCAACAAAGGGCGCCCAATAGGTGTAGTGTGATTGACAAGTTATACCGCATGTATTGGTGTTGACCGAGATGATCAACAATGTCGAATGATCACAAGTTATACCGCATGTAACAGAAATGATCAACTTCTAACCCAAGGTGCAGAAGAAATTAAAAAGCTTAGTGTAATGTGACTCTACTCATGTCAACAACATAAGAGAGTGAAGGAGGAATCCACTAGGGATTGAGTATATGAACCTTTCTACTAGGAAAAAGGTTCAGGTCATCCACTAGGGGGTGAATGGTTTGATTTGATTTGCATCTCACTAGGGAGAAAATTGATTTGATTTGTTGATTCATGATTTGGTGCTCCACTGGAGATGAAAATGTGAACTCTTCACTAGGGGAGCAAGTTCAAGACATCCACCAAGGATGAGAGGTTGTGAAATCCTCCAAGGGATTAGAATTCGGGATTCGCTGGGGATAGAAGATGTGAACTATCCACTAAGGGAGCAAGTTCAAGATGGATTTAATTGGTTCCACTAGGGGAACTGGAAAGATTTGCATCTCACTGAGGAGAAGAGGATTGATTTGATTGATTTGATTATTTGATAGATTGTTTGATTTGACTCCATTGAGGAGGTTGATTGGATTTATTTTGTTTATTTAGTTTGTTTTGTTTGACTCTATGGGGAGGAGGGTTGAATTTATTTCAGATTTTAAATTTTTTGAATTTTGAGATGGATCCTTGTTGGTTGGCAATGGATTGCACTGAGTAGGGGCTATGTTGTTCTTGATCTACTTTAGATTTACCAATCTAAATGGGTAGTCTACTAACCACATAGTAAGAATATCCAACCAACGGGACTATCTTTTGGTGTGCAGCAGCTGTGTTAGGAAGAAAGCATAGTAGACTTACATCCTCCGAAGTAAGGATCAGTTGCTGGGGTGATCAGTTGGCGAGGCAACAGATTGAACCCAACCTTAGGCTAACTACTAAGTGAATGCCACTGGGGGACTTAAATCAACTCAAACATAGCCAAGATTAATTTCATTTTTTTAATTATTTTTGATGGATCCCACTAGTTTGCGATGGACTGCATTGAGTAAGGGCCACGTAGGCCTTGATTTAACACAAATTTACCAATCCAAAGGGGCAGTCTACCAACAACATAATAGGACTATCCAACCAAAGGGGTTGCCTTTCAATTTGTAATGGTCAAGTTAAGAAGAAAGTGTGGGGCCTCGCATCTTCCAAAATAAGGAACAACTAGGGTGATTGGCTGCTTGTGCAACAAATTGACTATTGAGTGAATGTCGCTGAGGGACTTAAGTCAACTCAAAGATAGTCAAGATTAATTTTATTTTTTTAATTATTTTATTGATCCCATTAGTTTACAATGGACTGCAGTGAGTAGGGGCCATATAGGCCTTGATCTAATTCAGATTTACCAATCCAAAGAGAGTAGTCTACCAACCACATAGTAGAACTATCCAACCAAAGGCATTGACTTTCGGTTTGCAATGGTCAAGTTAAGAAGAAAGCGCGGGGACTCACATCTTTCAAAATAAAGAACCATTGGGGTGATCGACTGCTTGTGTAACAAATTGAACTCGACCTAGGGCTGACTATTGAGTGAATGCCAATAAGGACTTAAATCAACTCAAAGATAGTCAAGATTAATTTCAGATTTTAAATTATTTTTGATGGATCCCATCGGGATGGATGATCGAGTATGTAGGCCTTGGTCACTCGTGTTTACTAATCCAAAGGGATAGTCTACCAGCCACATAGTAGGATTATCCAACCAAAGGGATTTCCTTTCAATCTGTAATGATCAAATTAAGAAGAAAGCACGGGGACTCACATCTTCTAAAATAAGGAACCACTTGGGTGATCAGCTGCTTGTGCAATAAATCAAACCCAACCTAAGGCTGATTATTGAGTGAATGTCGATGGGGACTTAAATCAACTCAAAGATAGTCAAGATTAATTTTAATTTTTTAATTATTTTTTATGGATCCCATCAATTTTTGATGGACTGCACTGAGTAGGGGCCGTGTTGGCCTTAGCCTAATTCAGATTTACCAATCCAAAGGGAGTAGTCTACCAACCACATAGTAGGACTATCCAACCAAAGAAGTTACCTTTCAGTTTGTAATGGTCAAGTTAAGAAGAAAGTGTGAGGACTCATATCTTCCAAAATAAGGAACCGCTAGGGTGATCGGTTGCTTGTACAATAAATCAAACCTGACCTAGGGCTGACTATTGAGTGAATGCTAGTGGGGGACTTAAATCATCTCAAAGATAGTCAAGATTAATTTCATTTTTTTAATTATTTTTGATGGATCCCATCAGTTTGCGATGGACTGCACTGAGTAGGGGCCATGTAGGCCTTGGTCTACTTCAGGTTTACCAATCCAAAGGGGTAGTCTACCAGCCACATAGTAGGACTACCCAACCAAAGGGATTGCCTTTCAGTTTGCAATGGTCAAGTTAAGAAGAAAGTGTAGAGACTCACATCTTCCAAAATAAGGAACCATTAGAGCGATTGGTTGCTTGTGCAACAAATCGGACCTGACCTAGAGCTAATCATTGAGTGAATGTCGCTGTGAGACTTAAATCAGCTCTAAGATAGTCAAAATTAATTTTATTTTTTAATTATTTTTTATGGATCCCATTGATTTGTGATGGACTACACTAAGTAGGGGCCATGTAGGCCTTAACCTAATTCAGATTTACCAATCCAAAGGAAGTAGCTCCCCAACCGAGGGGAGAACTATCCAACCAAAGGGTACCTTTTAATTTGCAGCAGTTGATTCAGGGAAGAATGCTCAGAGACTCATATCTTTCCTTAATAGAAGACCGCTGGGGTGACACATTAGCAAGGTAACATGTCAACCCGACCTAGGGCTGCCTAACAGTTTGTGACAGTCATCCTAGAAAGAATGCATAGTAGACTTACATCTTCCAAAGTGGAATGATTATCGAGGAAACCTTCTCATGAAAAAATAAATTGAACCTGACCTAAGGGTGACTACGAAGAGAATGTCAACCTGGGGACTTATCTCAACTCAAGTGTAGTCAGGTAATTTTTATAGGGAGTTCTGCTAGCACTGCCCTAAATATAGGATGTCTGCTCGAGGAAGGGGCCTCTGGGGGCTTGAATTCCTAATCCATAAATGAATTAATTTGTTTATTTGTTTGTTTATTTATTGTGGACCATGTTGGTTTGTGAGGGATTATATTGAGAAAGATCTTACATCAGCCTAAACCTATCTTAGATTTATTGAACTAAGAGAGAATCTGCACACCCGCTAAACAAATTTTCCAACCATAGGGGTGGCTACTAGGAACAAACTGTGGGTGGAATGTGACATGCGCTTCTACTTCTTCCTTGATGTCCTTTACTCGTTCACTTGTATTTTCATTTTTCTTTTATTTTTCTCTTTCTTTTTCTTTTTCCTATTTTTCTTTTTATTTTGTGTTTGAATTTTGACTAAGTTCATAAGAAAATGTGTTTTGAAAAGATAGTAGGGCGCATCTTCATATATCACAACCTCTCTGATAAAAAATGGCTTTTCATCTCCTTTAATATAGTATTCGATTCCATCTCTTCTGAACTTGATGCACTAATGAAGAGAGGATGGAATCATCTTGTTCTAGTGTATCCAAGGCCTACCGAGCAAAGCAGTGAATGAAGTATTCAAATTAATTACACAGAACTTGGCTTCAGTCATCCAATCCCCTATTTCCAAAGGTAACACTATGGAACCTAAAGCCCTCTCGCCTTGTTCATTGAATCCTCTCAACATCATCCGATCTCCTCAGAGTGTAGAGATGTCAATCCTCAAGTAAACAATGGTCTTTAGACTCATAATGTTCACCGATGCACTTGGATCAACCAAAACTCTGGAAAGTCTAAATCTGCCCATATCCACTGTGATGTAGAGGGGATGACGGTGCTCCATGTCCCCCAGGAAATGGTCTTCGCCTGTGAAAGTGACTCCTTGGGATTCTTTTGCATAATGTGCCTCCACTCTAATAGTGATTAGATGTGCTAAGCATATCTCTGGATCAGAAGAACCTTGATTAATGATTCCCTCATCTCTTTAAATAAAATAATTACATCATATATGCTTAATTTAGATGCCAACTTTCTTAGGTAAGTGAGAACATTGTAATCCACTTTGGGTTGATCCTCTATAAGCATATCCATGGGTAGAGCATCCTGTGGAGGGGCTTCTCACTCATTAGTACTAATGACTTGTTTTCCTTTATCTTGAGCTGCTGCCCTATGAGGTAGAACCTTGCCACTCTGCAGGTTTGCTTCGGTGATCTCTTGTGGTAGGTTAGTAGAAGATTCTACCTGCTCATCAGGCTCACCTATAGCTTCTTCAATAGGGATCTCAAAATTAAATGATTCCAAGTCTATCTCAAGAGGTGGACTCGTATTATTCAAAGAAGGAAAGTACATCTCTGAATCGGAATGGGGAAGGTCATAGTTGTTATAATTATTTTTACTTGAAGAGTTTTTGATAAGAGTAGAATTAGACAATCCATCAGAAGTGACATAGATATAATTCAAACTAGCTTTATTCTTTGATTTCTTAGATTTTGAAGGAGGTACATAGTAGAAATCCAGTAAAGTAAGTGGGGTGAGGGATTTGATGCCCTCATTCGATGATACAAGATTTCTACTAAAAGAAGAGCTAGCTGAAATAAAAGTGTTGGCTGAAGTAGTAGCTGTAACGGAGGACTAGAGGCTAGACTCAGTCGATGGTTGCATTACTTGGCTATCCCGAGCAAGTATGGGCTGCTGCTGCTATTGCTGAGCTCCCACTTTTCCTAAGTTGTTTGTGGCAACTTGCAAACCTTCCTTGATGTTGAAGATTCGAGTTATCTCAGGCACCTACAAGGAAAGTTTCTTGATTCTTGAAATAATCTTTTTAGGGGTTCAGGATAAAGAGATATCCTAACCTTTTTTTGGTTTTGATAGGATCGCAGGTATCCCCAAGGATTACCCTAATAGAACTAGATGGTTATTCTACTAAGTATTCCTTTCGGTTAACTATGGCTTCTTTTTTGTAGCTATGCTCAAGCCAGTCTTTGAATGTAAAGCAATCCTCTAAAATATGGCCTAGCATGCGGTGGTAGGGGCAAAAGTTAGGATCATTGCTCTTGCCCACTTCCTTCGGCCTTCTAGGCTCGGGTAGCTAAAATTCAAGTTTCTTAAGAGTTTCTTAAAGATTTTCCTTACTACCTCCCTTTTAAATGAATAAGGATTGTTTATCCTAAAGAGTAGATGGATGGTAGCTACCATGGTATGTGTATAGTGAATATGGGGAGGAGGCAACGAAGGAGGAGGTCACTGGTGGCCGATAGGATGGCCTAGGTGGTGGTAGAGGAGTTGAAGTGATGGTTGTGGAACACGAGGTCTCTCATGCTGATCTTTGGTCGGCTGCTTCCCTTTATCTAATACTTCTACTACCCTTAGCTTCTTCTCATAAGCTTTCTACGACTTTGGCTTTGTTGACTGATCTTGAAAAGGCAACTATTTGGCCTCTCCTTGTATACTAGCCGCCTTGTTGATTAGTTTCTCAAATATCTTGATAGTAAAACCTTGAGCATGAAGATGACTGAGCCATGAATATTCTTTAATAGAATTTTAATGGCATGCTGTTCAGAAAGCTATAGTTTGTATTTCATACTCAAATTATGTCATCTGAGAATATATTCAACGAAAAAGACTCACCAGGGTGTTATTGTGCTACAATGAGATCTCCCATAGTCACCCTTTATTAAGCTCCAGTAAACCTCTTAATGAAGAGTTGCCCCAACTCAACAAAGGTCTTCACTGAACTGTTTGGGAGTTTAGCATACCAATCAAAGGCTATGCCTGCTAAATTATTGATAAAAGTTAGAAATAAGAATGCATCATCGCCACCAAAGATTGCAGCCCAAGTGCGCTATGTGTAGTGGCTCCGCTATCATCAAAGCTCTTGGATGAAGGTAGCACAAAACCCTTAGGATACTGGATGGCATCGAATTCTTTTAGTTAGGGTCTACCCTTTAAAACTGATGATCCTCCTTAGGCTTGTGCCAATGCTTTTCTCACTTACTGCTCAATCATGAGTTTAGTATCCTTTTCTTGTACAAAGGTACTATCAACTACCTTTCTATACAAGCTAGTGCTCCCCTGCTCCACTGGAGGTGATGTCTTGGCTTGATCCAAGACATGCAATAACTTGAGCTGACCGGTCTCTACAATAGTAGGATGCACTACTAGGACTTGGTTCTGAAGTGCCAAAACTGCTGCTAGCAAGTCTTCAAGCTACTTTATCATTTTATCAATTTGTTCATCCTTTTGTTTAAGTAATTGTAGGAGGTGTTGGGTCGAGTAGGTGGTATCATCCTGCTCGGCCGTAGCACCTTCTAAAGTCTACTAATCCCTAAGAAGGGAACCCCCAGTGTCTACCATGTGCACCTCTGTTAAGTCCTCCAACATATTATCATCATTGGGATCGAAGCTAACCTTGTCTTCTTCTATGTCAGACCATACATACCCTAAAATTTCCTTCTTCTCAACCAAATACTATGCTACGATGTCACCTGGGGAGCGGTCCAACTGAGTGGGTACAAATGATCTTGACTGACTGGTGGCAAGATCACTATCAAGAATAGAGAGACTTCTAACCTCCCCTGCTACTAGAGATCTAATCTTATGAGGATTATGCTCACTATAGGATAATTGCTCCTAACAATCACTAGATCTGGATGGAGTGATGCTCCTAGGAGGATCTATGGCCATAGGGACAATGGTATTGTCTCCTTGTCCCTCTACTGCTGCTATCTCTAAGACCTGCTGCAGTGCTGGTGGTGGTGGCATGACTACGATGCTCTGTGGTCACCATTCTCTTTTCACCACAACTGAAGCAAGAGATCGAGCAAGAGAGCTCAGCCTCACCTTAATTGGCAATGTAGATGGAATGGGATCTCTTGGCCATAGCCAGATCACCAGTGGAGTTCTTTTTTCCCTAGATGTAGCCTTCATGGCTTTTGCTAGAACTGTGGATGATGGAACTTGTACTGGAGATGGTGGACATGGAGTGGAGCCGTGTGGTGGAGGCACCACCGACTCCCTCTATGCAGGAGCTCCTCTCTTGTGGTGGGTAGTACCCATCAATACAATGCTATCAGTATGATTGACACAGGTAGTGAGCCGATCAAGGAAGTCCATGAGGGCGGAGGCAACTGACTGTTTAGCGTACCTACGCCTCTCTCTACTGGTGACATCTACTGATACACGGGCCTCCCTGGCCCTCTCCTATTTGATGTGTTCCTCTACGTTGTGAGGGATAATAGATCATAAATCAAATTGGGCCTTGGACTCTGACTGTACATAAGCCCAGCCTACTTGATGTAGAACTGATGTAAGGTCACCATATGACCTCCTCCTATCTCTAGTAGGAGCCTCAAAGTGAACTAAAGGTGAAGGTGAAATTGAGATCCTCCTAATATCTTTCTCTCCATCAGATCTAGAAAGGGGATGAAACTTATTCTCTATGAATAGAGGATAGACTATCCTGGGTAGCTCCTCTACTGCAGACTGAGCAACTGACTCCATCTCTTTGGCTATGGCACATGATGTCGCTTGATCTTGCAGCATCTATTATAGTGTTGGGTCCTAGTGGGAGGAGGATTATGGGAACTAGACCCTACCTCGTAGGTGGGGGAGACTATCCCTGGAACTAGGTGAGCCTTCCCCATGGAAGAAGACAACGAGTGGGTGCTAACCTGTATTGGGGCAGAAATGGGAACCACTGACTGCACTAGTACTGAAACTGCAACTACTGTTGGAACTACTACAGCCTTCCTCTTCAGTGAGGAAAACTCTGAATCTAATGGCATCTCAACATGGATGACTGGCTTCTTCCCGATCACCACACTCCTATTGACGGTTATGAGGGTGGTCCCATCACAAGTGATCTTAGCCCCCTTGAAACCTCAGCCAAAATGAATGAGGTGGGTAAAGTCAGATTGTGGGAGGTTGGCCCGATCCAAGGCCAAATCTATCCCAAAAGAAAAAGTAAACACGTACTTTTGAGCTTCCATTAGTACCAAACTAAACAGAAAATTGACTGAAACTGAGTTGAAATTCTACAATTTTGGAAAATAAACTCAAATCAGATTTTTGCTTTGGTATTTTGCTGACTTTTTGAATTTTGATTTGAACCCACACTCAATAATTTGGATATGTTAAGTGGGGTTATTTGAATTAGGAGAGATTTTTTTTAATTGATTAGAAAGGGGAGATTTTTAAATTTAGAATCTAGTTCAATAAATTTGTGTATGTTGGAAATAGGTGTTCAAATATTTTGAAGAGATTGATGCTTCCATTGGTTCGTATTTGATTTTGATTTTTGTGTTTGGGGGCTCTTTATTTAACAAATTTGAGTATGTTAAAGTAAAGTGCCAATTGATTTTAGTTTGGGATTTCTCACTTAAAAAATTTGAGTATGCTAAATGAGTTGTTTGAAAATAATTTTCTTCTTTTTTTACTTGTTTGTGAACTATGAGTGAATTATGTGTGAGTTTGAAATGGAATCTTTACTTAGCAAATTTTTGTATGCTAAATAAAGTCCAAATGTTCTCTTTTGTTTTATTTTGTTTTTTTCTTTTTTTTATTTTTGAAAGAGCATCTTTACTAAGCAAATTTGGGTATGCTAAATAAAAGAAGCCAAATGTGTTTTGTGTTTTGTGATTTTGAAAAGAGGAACTTTTCTTAGCAAATTTAAGTACGCTAAATAAAGAATCATAATGTATTTTGTTTTAATTTATTATTATTATTATTATTATTATTATTATTATTATTATTATTATTATTATTATTATTATTATTATTATTATTATTGAAAAGAGGATTCTTTACTTAGCAAATTTAAGTATGCTAAATAGAAGAAATCCAAATGTGTTTTGATTTTTTATTATCGAAAAGAGGATCTTCACTTAGCAAATTTGGGTATGCTAAATGAAGAATCCAAATATGTTTTAATTTTTGATTTTTGAAAAGAGGATCTTCCCATAGCAAATTTGGGTATGTTAAATGAAGAATCCAAATGTGTTTTGATTTTGATTTTTAAAAATGAGAACTTTACTTAGGAAATTTATGTATACTAAATAGAGTTCAAAAGTGTATTTTTTTTTTTTTAATTTTGATGTTTTGATTTTTTTTTTTTGAAAAGAAGATCTTCACTTAGCAAATTTGGGTATGTTAAATAAAGAATCTACATGTGTTTTAAATTGTGATTTTTTATTTTGATTTTTGAAAATGAGAACTTTACTTAGCAATTTTTTGTATGCTAAATAGAGTGCAAAAGTTTTTTTTTTATGTTTTGATTTTTGATTTTTATTTTTTGAAAAGAGGCTCTTCACTTAGCAAATTTGGGTATGTTAAATGAAGAATCCACAAGTGTATTGATTTATGATTTTTTATTTTGAAAAGGCGAATCTTTACTTAGCAAATTTGGGTATGTTAAATGAAGGATCCAAGTGTGTTTTGATTTTTATTTGATTTTTGAAAAGATGATCTTTACTTAGAAAATTTGGGTATGCTAAAATAAAGTCCAATTGTGTTTTAATTTTTTTATTTTTGAAAAATGAAATATTTACTTAGAAATTTGGGTATGTTAGATAAAGGACTCAATTGTATTTGAATTTTTTTTTTTTTTTTTTGAAATCTTTACTTAGCAAATTTAGGTATGGTAAATAAAGGATTCAAATGTGTTTGATTTTTTTTTTTTTTATGATTTTAAAAAGAGAATCTCACTAAGCAAATTTGGGTATGCTAAAAGAAATATCTAAATATGTTTGATTTTTTTTTATTATTGAAAAATGAAATTTTTACTTAGCAAATTTGGGTATGCTAAATAAAGGATTCAAATGTATTTGATTTTTGATGATTTTGAAAAGAGGATCTTCACTTAGAAAATTAGGGTATGCTAAATAAAAGTTCCATATGTGTTTGATTTTTTTTCTTTGAAAACTGAAACTTTACTTAGTAAATTTGGGTATATGAATAAAGGATTCATATGTATTTGATTTTTGATGATTTTAAAAAGAGGATCTCACTTAGTAAATTTAGGTATGTTAAATGAAAGATCCAAATGTGTTTGAGTTTTATAATTTTGATTTTTGAAAAGAAGATCTTCACTTAGCAAATTTGAGTATATTAAATGAATGATGCAAATGTGTTTTGATTTTTTGTTTGATTTTTGAAAAGAGGAATTTTACTTTGAAAATTTGGGCATATTAAATAAAGGAACCAAGTGGATTTTTAATTTTAATTTCTAAAAAGAGGATCTTTACTTAGCAAATTTAGGTTTGCTAAATAAAGGATCCAAATTTATTTTGAAAAATGGAACTCTTATTTGACAAGTTTGGGTATGTCAAAGGGGAGTCAATTATATTTTATTTTTCAAGGATGAGATTTTTTTGTGTGATTATTGCTTTTTTGAAAAGATGATTGCTGATTTCATTTTTGAAAAGGATGATTGTCAATTTTGTTTTTGAAAAGATGATTATTGATTTTGTTTTTTGCAAAGATGATTGTTGATTTTATTTTTGAAAAGATGATTGTTGATTTTTTTTGGAAAGATGATTGTTGATTTTTATTTTTGAAATGAAATCTTCATTTAATAAATTGGATGAGGATATTCATTTGTGTTTTTTTTTAAATATGATTTTGGATTTTATTTTTGAAATGAAATCTTCATTCAATAAATTGAATTAGGATGTTCATTTGTGGTTTTTAAAAAGATGATTTTTTTTTTTTTTTTTGAAAAGATGATTGTTGATCTTGCATTTTTTTTTGGAAAGATGATTGTTGATTTTGTTTTTGAAATGAAATCTTCATTCAATAAATTGGATGAGGATGTTCATTTGTGTTTTTTTTTTGAAAAGATGATTTTGGATTTTATTTTTGAAATGAATCTTCATCCAATAAATTGAATGAGGATGTTCATTTGTGATTTTTGAAAAGATGATTTTTTATTATTTTATTTTTGAAAAGATGATTATTGATCTCTTTTTTTTTTTTTTTGGAAAGGTGATTATTGATTTTGTTGTTGAAATGAAATCTTCATTCAATAAATTAGATGAGGATGTTCATTTATGCTTTTTGAAAAAGTGATTTTGGATTTTTGTTTTTGAAATGAAATCTCCATCCAATAAATTGAATAATGATGTTCATTTGTGCTTTTTGAAAAAATAATTTTGGATTTTAGTTTTGAAATGAAATATTTATCCAATAAATTGAATGAGGATGTTCATTTGTGCTTTTTTTAAAAAGATGATTTTTGGATTTTGTTTTTGAAGTGATCCTACATGTAAGAATCTTGAAGATTGTTAGATGAGGTTGAAGTATGAAAATTCTTATGCAATTATTTTATTATATGTATTTTGGAAAAAAGTGCTTTTTGGAAAGTGTTGTTTTTATAAAGGACTTTTTTTTTCTTTATTTTTGGAATGAACCTTTCCTTATCATGGAAATGGTAAGGTGGAAGGTCTCTAGTTATTTCATTTTATTAAATTTTTATTTCCACCTATTGGGGGACCCAACAGGAGTTTTAAGACCTACACAGAGTGAGGTCCTAAAACCTAAAGGATGTTGGCTAGCATAGCTTAAGGATGAAATAAACTAAGTGTCAACGGAAAGGAAGGATAGTCTCATATTCATATAAAGTACAAATGTACTATCGATACTTGGAGACAACGATCATTTATCAAAGATAGAGAGAGGAACCATCCCTAGCGGAGTCGCCAGAAAAATCTATTGTGAAAATATTTATTTTTATCTTCATATATCTTTTGAAAAAGAATAAATGAAGACAAAAATACATGCCTTATTGGACACCATGTAGATCTGCAGATGTTCTTATTAAGGTGATTGGGTATGATTTGAGAAATGATGTACTATCTCAAGAGACAGAAGTCATCATCCTACAATGGACATAATCACCTAATAAGGACTCCTATGGACAATAGGACTTTGGATGTACCAGAGATTCTTCCCCTACTTTACATGAAAAAGTAAAGCAGGATTTATTTTAAATTGGGTTTGTTAAGTTCTCTATGGAGGTAAGCCCCCATAGTTAATTACATCTTAAGGAATGAGATTCCTTAAGAATACTCTCGATTAAGGTAAATAATCATTGTCTTCAAAGATTTCAAAGGTAGGGCTATCAATATATTGATTATTTTTAGAAAATCAAGTTGGATTGATCAAAAAGAGGGAGTTATTATCAAAACCAAAAGGAGATGAGTAGGGGATGCTTATGATACTAGGAAGCCTAGCAAGCACCCCAAACTATCATATGGTTGGACTTTATATTTTTAAAATTTGAAGAATATTAATTATTTGAGTTGAATTTTTATTAGAAATCTAGGGCTTACAATTCCACAACATAAGATCATAGGAATGCCTAAGAGGTGAGGATTTATGCTTGTAGCCCACAAAGAGGAAATATCCACCTCATAACCTAAATTTAGGAAACTTTGGCGAAGGCCAAGGCATAACCTAAATCTAAGGCAAAAATGGGTATATTGTTTACCTCCACAAGAGAGGATAAACCACTGACTGTTGGACTTATAGTCGCCTGGGGATGGCTGCCAACTAACTCCTCCTATGATTTTAAATACATGTAGATAAGTCATATGCTTTTGCAAGATAGCTAAGTTGTTGTTTATTTAGAAAGAGACAAAGTTCTTAAACACACTCCCTAAGAGACTAGATCATGTAGGGCATTAATAATGACTTAAATATAATGTAAATTTTGTTGAGTTTTTATTTTCCTTTTTGGGCAATTCATTTGACACATCCTAAGGGATTCATATGCCTAATGCATGAGAAATTGGTTATGGGCCAAAATAAGCAAGAAGGAGGAGTGTTTCTACTATGGCTCTCGAAGGTCAAGCCAAGCTCTCTGGCAAAGGTGGAAGCCCTCCATAAGCAAGAGTGAAGCAATATGCTTTTATGCATGATATGAAATCATACAACATCTAGTTAAGGTGCTGCTAAATCTTTTATTTCTTGATTTATGTCCTAGGCTTTAAGTGAGGTTATGAGTTGTTAATTTTTAATTTTGAGTTGATTAATTGGATAGAAAATATTTTTTTCTTTAAGAGCCTAATCGCATTAGGACCATTCATCAAAGCAAGGAAGCAACTAAGAAAACCATGTCATCTTAATGCACAAGCTAAACAAACATCAAACAATTAAATAAAGCTTGCACAAAAGAATAAAAGGCTGGTGTGGTCAGGCTCCACCACACAAACCTGAAAAGAAATGAGTAGCTGAGCTCTACCCTTATACAACCCAGATTATAAATGAATAATTATAATTCAAAAAGAATTTATGTCATGGGGGTCTTCATTCTTCATTTCTTCTTTTCCTCTTTTCTTCTTTCTTCTTTATTTCCTTCTTTATTCTTCTTTCTTTCCTTCTTTTGGTTGGTTGGGATGTGGTTGCTCCAAGGCTTCACATGGTGCATAAAACTTGATCTTATGACCAATGTTCACCTTAATCCCCCATAACATTCATTCCAAATCTTAATTGCAAAATTACATGAAAAAGGGAAAGTAAATCTAACTAAACTTGCAAAATAGAGATTAGCTAAACATACCACACAATCCCAAGAATGTATATGAATAAATTGGACTTAGCACCCCACACATGGGTAATCAAGTCCACCTGGCCTATTTTGGATTATGCTTAGGGGTATAAGCAACCTGCACAGCAAAAGCATTTATATTTTTATTACAGTGCCCCTTAAGCACAATCTCCTGTAGAAGACATGATTAGGCTAAGATCATCCTACCATTCAGTCTACACACATACACCTTAACATCTAATCTAAAATATTACATCACAAAATAAAATTAGGTATCAAATAATGTATCGCCCTAACATAGAGCTAGAAATGGTGACTTGGTCTAATGTCTGTGCCATTTAAGGCTTGTGTAGCATGTCTTAGCTAGGCTTTAAGATTAGAGTTTTCTAAGTGTGATGGATTCAACTTAGTGTTAATTTTTTATTAATAATTTGATTTGGTTTGAATGAACCTACACTTAATTACTAAGTGTTGTAAAGAGAGAAAAAGAGAAGAGAACTTCTCTTTCCTCTCTACCTTAAGTAATTTCTAAAGAAGATTCATTAATGATTTTTCTTTAGTGAATGTTTTGTTACGTGTTTTAATTAATCCTAAGTTTATATTTGCTCTAAATAAACTTGTTCAATAGGAACGCATCTTAGGACTAATTAAGGTGAATTACTATCACAAAATACACAATCATTTATTTCTTTCCAACATCTATACCAAGCATATGAAATGATTCTAAGCATATCTATACATGCAAATGCAAATCTTAGCACACCTTAATGATGAATGTAAAGAGATATTATTTAGAAAAGTTTGAATATTTCTTGATGCATGATTTTGTTAAGTAGAAAAGAGAGGGATTTTTTTATCCATTAATCAAATGCATATTTACATGTATTAAAGACATAAGTGAATACGATGGCATTATTTTCTATACCAAGGGTATAAGGTACAAGACCTTCTTAGGGCTACTTAAAGCCTCGCAACCCCATGATGTCTAGACTAATATACCACTTTTCTTAAATACTTGTGCAAGTAAAAAAAATAAATGGATGAAGAGTCATGCAAAAGGTTTATGTTTGTTTGTTTGATCTTGGTTGTTTAATTTACATGTGCAATGTGAAGATCTTTCTTAAGCCATAACATAGAAGTGTATAGAAATGGATTTAAGCAACTGTTATATTCTTTTCAAATGAACTATACACTTTGCAAATCCTATACAAACTTCTATTAAGGAAAGAGAAGAAAATCACATAACACACTTTATGCTATAATCACATGCAAGTTTATAAGTATTTATAAGTAGCATACTTTCATTTTTAATCTTTGATTTATAAGTTTTAAAAATAACTTTTTTGATTTAGTAGTGATAATAGCCATTCATATTCTTACTTTAGCCAAAACATACAATTTTACATAAAGGAAACATTTCATTTATTTTGATTTTTCAAAAGATATGAATGCATGTTTCATATGGCACACAATATTTAGCATGCTTAGCAAGAAATAAAATGATGTAAGTATGTAACTTCATTCACCCTAATTAATTCCTAAGACAATCTTATGAAATAAGATCATTTAAAGTGAATCAACATTCTTTAAATAGATTTTTATTTTTATTTTGAGTTTTATTTGATTTAGGAAATGTGAAGAGAGTTTGTTGGTCCTAACCCATTTCCCCATGTGTGAATTGATTTAGTTTAATTTTTAGAATAATTAGATTAATTTTATGTTTTTTTAGGTTAAGGTGTAAATTAAATCCATTAATTACCCTTTAGCTATACCACTTTAACATAATTAACATAACAATTATGAGCCAATATATGATATGCAATCATATAAAATTTAAATCAGTAATGCACCTAAGAAAGAAAGGAGTCTAATGTAATTGGCTCACAATTCTTGATTAATTAAACTAAAGGGTTTAATTGAGTACTTTCATGACCTTCCCACATATGTGAGTTGGAAATGATTTCCTTAAATGTACCTTAGGCTTTTGAACACCTAAGGATCTACCTAGCAAGAGACTGATTATGTTCAGATTGATTTTGAAAATGTCATTAGATTAATTAAGTAGATCATTAGTGGATTAACCCCTAATTAGGTTTGGATTAAGGAAGAAAGGGGGTTTAGGGAATAACTTAGGGAAAGTACTCCAAACCATTCCATAAACTTCCTATTCACTTAAACAACATTTAATTATCTCAATTAAGGGATTAATTCACTGTTCATGTGCTTAATTATCCTTAATTACACTAAGGGATGATTAGAGATTCAATAATTGATTTCCCAAATTAACTCATTAATAAATTCCAAGAAAATTAGGGGAGGAAGAAGTCATCCCACTAAATATGCCTCAAAAGTTTGGAATTAATTAATGAAGCCATTAGAGAGTAATTAGGGTTATTAAGTTTTTAATTAAATCCTAATTAAGGATAATTCACTATTTAAAATCCATTATAAATAATTTTATATTATTCCTCACTGAATTATCTTTAAAATGAGCTCGTATTTATATTTTTTTATTTTTATACATTTAATTATGGATTTATGAAGTTTCAGCGATTAAGGGATAATTAAATAGCCCTAATTAATTAACTAATCCCGACGGCACCATGTGGACCGCTGATGCGGCGCGCGCTTTTCATGTGGCACGATGGGATTTGTTATTTAAGTTATCAAATCATATGTCGCGTTAGTAGGCGATGCTACGTGCTTTCTCCTTGGCTGTCTGATCAGGGATCGGACGGTCACGATAAAACCTATGACTCTAAAAGAAATAATCAATGGATCTAGCAAGTTTAATTAGGACCGTCCATCCAAAACATGCAGGATGGATTGTCCATGATTCATCCCTGCCTTTGCCTGCGGGAGATAGAGACTGTCCATTCTCCATGGCTTGATCCGAGCTCACTTGAACTTGGATTAGGCTAGGATTCAACCCACACCATCTAGAAGCAAGGAGAAGAAGATCCAAGGGTGGAAATTCAATAGGATTACAATTTCCTTCATAAAGGGCCAAAGAACTTTCAATCTAAGCTCGGTTTTGATCCATACCTCACTAAAAGCTATCACTGACACTTCTAACCATTGAGGTAGCTTTATCTAGTGGAGACAAATCCCTGTTGAAGGTTTGAAGGTTCAATTTGCAGTGGATCTTCCAATTAACCAAAGCTTGCTTCAATGGCTTGTGACTTTGGTCTAGGTGAGACTTCCCGTAGCTTGGAGACTTGGGAGAAGCTTTGGATGAGCTCGACTTGCCTCCCTCATGGTTCTTACAATAGCAATTGGACTTTGGTAGAGTGATGAGTGAGTTAGAATTTTATCCTACCTCCCCTATTTTCGGCTTAAGCAAAACTGAGAAGGAGAAGTTGGAAAGCGCTTGAGAATGCTTGGGGAAGCTTGTGGATGCTTGCCTTTGATCCTCTGAGCTCAATCAAATGCAATAAAGTTGAATTAAATTAGAATGAGGTGGACTATATCTCCCCCTACTTTGATCGGATGGCTGAGAGCCTTCTTTCCATTTTGAATAAAATGCCCTGATTGAATAGGTTATTTAGGTTGTTAGGAGCTCCATCAATTTTGGCAGAGGAGTGGGAGTTTGGAGGTGTACATGTGTTAAAATGAGTGTGGGAGGTGATCCTTGTGGAGAATTTTGAGTGGGGTGGTCCGTTTTGGCCTTGGGTTGGGTTTGGCTGACCCAAACCCATTGAGTCATGACCACACTCCTTGGTGTCCAAATGGTCCATTAGGAGGGTGCTAAGTGGCCATGAAAAGGAATTCACCAAATTCCAAGTGGATTTGGCTATAGGTTACCCTTTGACCCAAGGATAAAATGGTCATTTAGCTTTGATTTTCTTTTGCACAAATTTGATATGATTGAAAAATGGGTTGTACTAATTTTTAATGAATTTGAAGTTTGTTTGATATGATTTGGCTCAAGTTGACCCATTTAGGTCAAAATATAGGTCAACTTGGGTCAAGTTGACCAACCGATCAAATTGGATCAAACTATGGGTTGGGTTGAGTTCATATGACCATTTGGAGTGATTTGGTATCATTAGTTTGGTTTAATTTGGTTTGTATTGGGTTTTGGTTCATTTGAATTCACAAAGGTCAAATGGGTCAAGTTGACCAATTTGACCCATTTGACCTAATTGGGTTAGGTCATGGGTTGGTTTAGGCTTGGTTGATCATTTAAAATATTTTGTAAGCTTTGGTTTCAATCAATTTTGGTTTGGTTAAGTTTCAAGTTGATTTGACCTTTTAGGTCAAGTTGGGTTCATGGTCAATTAGGCTAGGTTGAGTCTAGTTGGCCAATTGAGGCTATAGTCAAGTTCAACAAGTGATTTAGAATGAATTTGACTCATTGGTTGCAAATAAATTCGCTTAAATCAAGATTTAATATATGTTAACTTTTTAGGTCAACTTGGGTCAAGTGGCTAATTGGGCTAGGTTTGGCTCAATTAATGGCTTGATCATGTACAATCATTGATGATGGATTGGTTTAGATAAATGGTTTCAATTAATTTGGCCTATGGTGGATTTTGGCAAGTTTATGTTTCATTTGGATTAAGTGTTGACTTGGTCAAAGGCTAAGTTTGACTTGATTTCACCCAATTTGAGTGATTGATCATCCTATGATGATTGTTGCTCACAATGTGAGGCTTAGATTGGTTAAGTTCAATCCAATTAGAATTTGGCTCAAAAATGTGTTTTAGGTCACTTTGGGTCAAGTGAGCCTAAGTGGGTCAATTGTCTTGATCAAGGCTTGATCCAAGTTTGATTGAACTCACATATGGACTTATGATTGAAATATAAATCCATTTGCAAATGATTTGGAGTCAAATGGGTTTTGATTTATTTGACAACTCCAAGTTCAAAAGATGAACATGGGTTTGGTTTGGATTTGAGTTTGTAATTTAGTTTTGGCTTGATGATTGAAGTTTGTGTTTGTATTTGGGCTTATGATTGAATGATTGATTGTTTGAAGAGAAAATTCAAAGGTTTGGGTTGATTTGAGTTTGATTTGGCTAAATTCAAGAATTTGACTTGAAAGAGTTTATGTTAGATTTTGATTGGGTTTGGATCTGAGTTTTGAATTTAGTTTTGGCTATTTGAATTTATATTTCATTCATATTTGTGAATATAATTGAGAATATGAATGAGTTATGAGAAAATCTTTTGAATTTGAGATGATTTGAATTTGATTTGAGCTAAGTCCATAAGATGAAATCAAAGGGTCTTAAGAAAGATTTTGGATTTGGAATTCAATCATAGATTTCAATCATTTCGAATTGATTCATTATTTGAGAAAATCTATTGGGTTGGAATTGGTTTAAGATTTGATTGAATTGATTTGAGCTAAGTCCATAGGATGAAATCAAAATGGCTTAGAAAGGTTTTTTTGGATTTGAAGTTGATTTGAATTTGAAGTTGGTTTGAATTTGAGGTTGGTTTGAATTTGAAGTTTGACTTGAAAGAAGAAAGTAAGGATTTGGTTCAAGCTATAGGGTTGGTAAGTTTTTCTAACACCCCTAAGGCATAACCTCTTCCTATGGTTAACTCTTCTAAGTCTCTAAGGTTAGATTAAGTGTTCACCTACTCACTAAAAGTGTCTTAAGACTAAGGAACTCTTAATGTATAAGAGGAGTCCTATGTCTAAGATAGAGAAGTTGAGAGCTCACTCCAAAAGTGTGGTCAACAGGGCTTAATCAATTAATCTTTCTAATTTAACAAGTAATAAATTCTCAGCAAAATTAGAGGAGGCAGAAGTCATCCTCTCAAATATCCTCAAAAATTTTGGGATCAATCACTTAAGAGATTAGAGAGTAATTAAGCTAATTAAGTTTTTAATTAAATCATAATTAAGCTCTATTTACTATTAAAAATCAATTAGAAATATTTTTATTAAATTATTCTCTGAAATACCTTTAAAATGAGCCATTATTTATATTTTTGGAATTTTTACAATTAGTTATGAATTATGGAAGATTCAGCCTAAAAAAACACATTAATTAACCTTAATTAAAGCTCTAATCCCATCACACCACGTGGCATGCTGATGCAACGCACTTTTCACATGGCATGATGGGATTGGGTATTAAAGTTGTCACATCTCATGGATGAGTCAGCCGACGGCGGACACACTTTCTCGTGAACCATCAGATCTAAGATCAGACGACCATGATAAATATTACAGTTTAGAGGGAATAATTAAGAGATTTAAGTGTGATTTAATCATGATCGTCCATTCTGATCACATGGAATGGATGGCCCGTGATCTTTCTCCTTTGTGAGCATCAAAAGATGGATGTTGTTCATCTTTCTTCATTTGATCTGAGCTCACTAGAGCTTGGATTGATTCCAAAATGATCTCACACCATCAAAGGAAAGAAAGGAATACATCCAATGGCTAAGATTGCATGACATACACATTTCTTTCACAAAAGACCAACTCAAAAATCACCTAAGCTACAGTTTTGAAGAATTACCTCACCGAAGCTCAAGACCAGCGGTGGGATCGATGGAGGTAGCTTCTCTCGTAGAGATGAAGCCTTATTGAGAAACTTGGGCCTTAATTTGGAGTAGATCCCTCGGACGACCAATCCACGCATTTTGGATCTTAGGTCTTAATCTAACTCAAGCTTCCAGTGGCTTTGGAGCTTGGGAAACGATTTGGATGGCTTTGATATCATGCGTGGAAGGTGTGTGCAAAATGAATTGAAGTTTGGTGGTGAAATGAGAAAGCTTGAATCGAAATCAACCTCCACTACTTCGGTTTAACGTAAAACCAAGAAGGGAGAAGAATGGGGGACCTTAGAAGCTTGGGGAATGGTTGTGGGAGGATCTCCTTCACTCTCACTGGCTCAAACGAAGTTGAATCATGCAATTCCCATTCGAATTGAGGGAGTATACCCCCTTAATTATTGAGGTGGATGGATGAGATTCAATCCCATTTTCTCGCCGAGCAGCAGCTGTCAGACCACCGAAATTGTCTCCATCAAGTCCATGTGGCTTACGAGGAGTGGGGGAAGGCTTGGGAGGTGGCTTAAGATTTGATATGGGGAGATTTCCTTTCCTTTATCCATAGGGTGTTTGGTTTTCATGGGAGGTGAGTTTACTCACCTCCCCTTAGTTTATGGCAAGTCCTAGTGTGCTTAGAGTGGGCTAGGAAGGTTAGGCATGCTTCATTTGGCAATTGGATGGCTGCCCAAGTGATGGGAGAGTGAACTTTATCAAATAGGGGAAGGAATATGATGCAAAGAGGTTTGTCCAATGGCTAATCCCCTTGGATGGGACCCACTTAGCTTATAGGCTGACTTTGAGCTAACCTAGGGTCAATTTAGGTTGGGTTTGATCAGCCATCAAAATCCCATGGGTTGATTTTGAGTGTTTAGGCTTCATTTGGCCAAATGGGTTCATATGGGTTCATGTTGGGTTGGGTTGATCTATTGATCCAATTGGGTCAAACCAAGATATGGGTCATGTTCAAATGATGATTTGAAGAGTTTAGTTCAGAGGATTTGGGTTGGTTTGGCTTAGGTTTGATTTTGGCTCATTTGAAATCAAATGGGTCAAATAAGTCAAGTTGACCAATTTGACCAATATGGGTTGGGTTAGGTGTTGGTTCATGTTCAAATGGCTAATTGAAAATGATTGTAGGCTTTGGTTTGATTTGATTTGGATTTAATTTGAATTTTGGCTAATTTGACCCTTTAGATCAATTTGAGCTAGTTGGGTCAAATTGATCAATTGGTCACATTGGGCTTAATTATGGCTTTGGTTAAGTTCAATAAATTAATTTGGAATGAACTTGAGCCATTGGTTATAATTAATTTGGATTAAATTATGATTTGACCCATTTGACTTTTTAGGCCAATTTGGGTCAACTTGTGTTAAATTATCAATTGGACTTGGTTTGGCTCAATTGAGGGTTTGGTCATGTTCAATCATTGATTATGAGTTGGTTTGGAACAATGGTTTCA
This sequence comes from Cymbidium sinense, assembly GCA_021442155.1. Taxonomy (NCBI): domain Eukaryota; kingdom Viridiplantae; phylum Streptophyta; class Magnoliopsida; order Asparagales; family Orchidaceae; genus Cymbidium; species Cymbidium sinense. Next base: position 42,130,381 of record CM038230.1, read on the forward strand.
ATTAATTTAGTATATTATAAGTTTTGGCTAGTTTAGGTTCATTTAGGCTAAAGGTTTACTTGGTCAAAGGACCAAGTTGACTTGGTTTGACCCAATTGAGGTGATTGATCATCCTAGGGTGATTGTTGATCATGATATGAGGTTTGGATGGCCTTGGTTCAATCTAATTTGAGTTGGATTAGAACTTGATTCAAAAAAGATTATGTAGATCACTTTGGGTCAAATGGACCTAAATGGGTCAATTAGTTTGGTTTTGATTTGATTCAAGTTTAGTTGAACTCATATATGAGCCTAAGATTGAAATATAAATTCAATTATAATCAATTTGGAGTCTAATGAATTTTGGCTCATTTGAAGTTTTCAAGTCAAAAAAGCTAACTTGGGCATCACTTGGGTTGACTTGAGTTTGGTTTGATAATTATAGTTTATGTTTATTTTTGGATAAATGATTGAAGGAATAATTGATTCAAGAGGAAATCTATTAATTTTGGCTTGATTTGGATAGAATTTTTTCATGTCCAAGAAATTGGATTTTGGTTTGATTTTGGGTTTGGTTTTGGCTATGTGAATTTATATTTCATTTATATTTATAAATATAAATGAAGATATAAATGATTCATGAAAAAATCACTTGAGTTTGGAGTGATTTGAAAGCAATTTTGATTAAGTTTAAGGATGTAGGTCAAAAAGGCTTAAGTAGGGAATTGATTTAGTTTGATTTATTTTTTGATCATTGGAGGGTGAGTTTCATTTATATTTATGAATATTAATGAAGGAGTAATTGGTTTATGAAGAAACCAATTGATTTTGGGTTGATTTATATGAGATTTGGCTAAGCTTATGGAGATAGGTTCATAGGGCTTAAGATGGGATTTGGCTTGGTTTGATTTAGTTTGGTTTGGTTTTGGTCATTTGGGAGTAGATTTCATTTATATTTGTGAATATAAATGTTGGAATAATTGATTTATAAGGAAATCATTCAAGTTTGGGATAATTTAGTTGGAGATTTGGCTATGCTTATGAGAGTGGGTCATAAGGCTTGAAGAGGAATTTTGATTTCAGATTTGATCTTGGGATTGAATTATTTGGTTTGGAATTTATATTTGGATTTGGTAAATGATTGAGAGATTAAATTGGTCTTTGATAAAATCAGATGAATTGGGATTAATTTGAATTTGGTTGAGGCTAAGCCCATAAGATGAAATCAAAGGGCATAGGAAGAATGTTGATCTAGGATTTGATTATGGGTTTCAATGATTTGGTTCAGAATTTGAATTTAGATCTAGTATTTGAATTGAATTTGAGATTTGGTTTGAGGAGAAAAGCATGGATTGGGTTTAGGCTATAGGGTAGGTAAGTTTTCCTAAGTCCCTAAGACATAACCTATTCCTATGCCTAACTCTTCTAAGTCTCTAGGCTTAGGTTAAGTGTTCACCTAATCACTAGGAGTGTCTTAAGACTAAGGAGCTCTTAGTGTCTTCAAGAATCCTAGATCTATGAAGAGGAAGTTGAGAACTCACTCCAAAAGTGAGGTCAATAATACTACAATTTTATCATAGGAGAAATAAAATGGCTTCTTATAAGACATATCAAATTTCACTCTCCTCTTCCAACATTCAATTGTTGCAAAATATTTAATCAACAAATCTATGCTAAGAATAATGTCAAAGTTTTTAATTAGTATAATAATTAATTATGCAGCCAATTTTCTACGCTAAATAATACCACAAAATATTTTTATGTGTGCACAGACTATCAACATATGACATAGTAACATATAAAGCAAGTGTAAAATAAATAGTGTCAACATGCAAACTGGTAAGAAAAACTATCATAAATGAATGAATGCGATGCACTGGAACCAAATAAAATTGAACCCAATTGATTTGAGATCAGAAGTGTACATGTCATCATTTAATTTGATTTTTTTTTACTTCTTAGGAGGTGATGAAAAAAAAACTTTGGTCCTTACTAAAGGATTTGTCTTGTGCTTTGATGTTTCTCCTTTCCTTTGAGTTGAAGGCTTCTCATAACACTGAGCATAACCTGGCTTACTACTGTCCAAAAAAATTTTTTACTGGCCTTATCTCTGATTACTATATGGCTTTATATTCTTTTTCCTTTCTAATAGACAATCTATATATGATAGTGCCCTACTTGACCACATCTTAACATTTCCTTGGATCAACCAAATGTTGTCCAAAGTCTCTTTTCCCACATTTATCATAAATAAGCCTTTCTAACTGAGCCTAATTCTGCTTACTATAAAAGTTAACCTTTTTACTTGGAAAGTTTGTCCTATTTTCAAAATATTTTTATTTGTCAGCTTATGGATCCCATTACTACCTAGAAAATTTTGATTTATTTTTTATTCTTCTAACCCTTTCCACTAACACAAAAAATTTGTGAATTTCAAATGGAGTTGATGCCAGCCTTAATTGATCTCGAAGCCCTCTTAGAAATCTGTGGCATTTCTCTTCCTCGGTACTGACATAATGTAGAGCATACCAAGATAAGGATGTGAACTCTCTCGTACTACATCACAGTTTTGGATCCTTAAGTCAAATTGAAGAATTTATCCTATAGTGCTAGTATGACTGGCAGTGAAATAAACTAATCTTTAAATACTTTGATGAAGTCCTCCCACTTAATTTGTGTGATAAGTATCAAGCCAAACTTCTCTCAGTGTTGAGTCTACCACCATCTCTCTACTTCACCTTCAAGTGTAAATGTAACCTATACAATTTTTCTATTTGAGGACAAATTTTGCTATAAAGGATCTTCCAAATTTTCAACAACCAATTATCGACAACTATATCATTGGCTCTTTTTTTGGAATGGTAGTGGTTTGAATGTCTAAAATATTCTCAAGTGATGATCCACCTTTGAACCATTCTTAGATCTACGACCATCGGTGGCAGATTTTTCAATGGATGTTAGTTTGTCCAGTACCTATAAAATTATCTTAACAATTCCCTATAACTCTCATATCGAGCTTTGTCACTAATTCTAGTTTGTACTTCACTTCAGTTAAAATTATTTACTATTTATAACTTAGGGTCTATAATTGATTTGGAGGAATGACCATTTAATCTCTCTAGCATTTTTTTAGGCATATTTATCTATGATTACATGAATTATTTATTTGATGAACTTTTATTATATAATAATAATATCATATTGTTTGCATAAAAAATACAAATAATAGCTTTTTGTTCTTCAGTATTGTAATCTTGGCGACGTTATAATCATAGTTATTGTTGATAGTGTCGGGGCCTTGCAATCATGATTGTAGTTTAAAGAAGCAAGAAAAATCATCCTTCTTACCCCATGAGCACTAACCACCTAGGGGGAACAGGGGGGAACGGTTATGGGGCAGATAACCACCCATTATTGGAAAGAACTCTATAAATGATGAGGGAAAACTGCCCCTCCTCTTTTTTTTTCTTCCTTTCTCTAGTTTTACTTCCATTCTCCTAATTTCTTGTTCATTCTTGCTTTCAGGAACCGCATTTACTGATTTACTGCAAGATCAACTCTCGTCCTTAAGAAAGTCATCTCTCGACCACTCCAGGTAAAGAATTCACTGTAATAATACTTCTTGAATTCTTTTACCGGGTCTTTCTTTCTCTGCACTGGTTTTTATCAAAAAATCTCTATCGTTGAACTTAGTTCTAGTGAAAAAAAGGAGAAAAACCTCTCGTCATTGATCTTAGATCTGGAGCAAGAGAAATGACATCAAAATATGAAAATCTAGCATTGCTAAAATGTCACTCTACCAAAAATTTCATAAAAATTGCTAGATTTCACAAGAATTTCTCTTCAAACCGTGCAATACCGACACGCAGCGGTGTGACGCCAAATCCTAGTGTCAAGACTCCACCCTCTCAGGAAACATAGCCTTGTCGCTCTGCCTTATGGCGCCACAATGCCAACTCCTCTGGTCTCTTGCACTTAATTCAACATTGCAGAGCCATTCCTTAAGCATCAAGGCACCACTCCTTAGAAACTATTCCATCGTCGAACTTAGTTTCAGCGTAAAACAAAACCCTCCCTCCAATGATCCTAGATTCTGAATAAGCGAGAAGAGTATCCTACACTAAACATGTGAAAATCTAGCATTGCTAAAGCATTAGGCTTTCAAAATTTTCAATTATATGCATTAAGTGAATAATTCCTTGGTGTTGTATCATGAGCATCGTGATGCTAACTTCTCTTGTTCTGCCGATATGAAAAATATTACCAGCACCTCAGCGTTGTATATCAATCATTGGGGTGTTGTAATATTTTAACACTTTTTGGGACATTTTAGAAAAATATACACTTGAATTTTGCTTATAATAGCATCGTGGTGCTAGACATTAAGCCCTGAGGCGCCGCCTGCTTGGGTAGATGAATGAAGTGAATCTGTACAAAGCATCACGACACTACATAATAGGCGCTGAGGCTCTGCTTACTCGGGTAGATGAATAAAGTGAACCTCTACAAAGTGTCGCGGCCCTACACTCTCATGTTATAAGCCTAACTCCTACTACATGAGGTCGCCGAGGTGCTGTAATAATAGTGTTGCAGTGCTACCTCTCTAATGTCATTTTTTTAAAGTAAAGAATTCTTATTATTTTAATCCTGGAGCTTTCCAAATGACAAAAAAATGTATGTATAGAGAAATGAAAATGCATAAAAGAAAAAAAAATGATTTATTTATTGACATAAAAAAGAAGGGGTTACATAAATTACACACAAAAAAGAAAGAGAAGCAATACAAAAAGAAATAAAAAAAGTGTGAAAACTAGTAGTCATGGTCATCCTCCTCCTCCTCCTCCTCTTCTTCCTCTGACTCCAATGGGGTGCTTACATAAGGTTGATAATGAGGCATCGTAGGAAAAGAAGCCTCACCAGGACTCGCATAGAAACCACAGTTTTCAAACATGTGCACAAGTGAGGTATTAAACTCGACCATGTATAAAAATTGTTATTAGTGCTAACCCATGTGATGGTTAAATTTTCTCTCCAATTTTTGTTGGCGCCGGCTAGTTTCATTGACCTTTTTTCTTTAGGTTTGAGACTTGTCCTCCAATTTCTTGGAGTTGCTCATTTATGATCTTGGAGAATTTTGTCCTAGCCCGAGGGGTGCATGAGCTTTCCCCTACCTCAGTCCTAGAACCAAACTTCCCAATGACCTTTTTGGTTAGAGGAGTCTTTTATATAAATCCTTCCTCATCAAGATCTCCTATCACGCATGCCTGAACACACAAAGTATAAATAAGAGAAGGATGGCCAAAGCCTATTGTAGTATGACCCTCAAGCATATTATAGATAAAATTATTAATAATCTTCCATACATCCATAGTAAAGCTCTTTTGAATTGCAAAATTCAAAACGATCATATCCCTTGTTTTTTCACTGATATTCCCAGTGGGCAATAACTTGACAAAAATAAAATAATGTCAAGCTTTAGCCTCAGCAGTGAGGCCGAAGGCATAAAAATTGATAATTTTCTCCTCCCGCCTTTTTCACTCATATTAGAATTTCTAATATTGAGAAAATTAAGGATTTCATCAAAGTTGGGATGATCATTATAATATAAAAGATATTGATCGTAATGTTTGGTAAATTGTAATATGTGTTAATAACAGTAGTGTCAAAACTTACTAGATTTCCCCAGACGAAAACTTAATTATTTTGGCACTCTTTCACGTTGGCAAAGAATTCCTACACCATGGGGTTGACACCAGATTTATTAACCCTCCACATGTCCACCCAGATTATTTAAGCTCCTCTCTGGGATCAGATACTTGTGTATGAGGGCACGGTGATACATTTCCTCGGCCTTCAAACTAATAAATCTATTAGTGTTGCTGACGACAACCCTTTTAATTTACCTTATTGAAATATTTTACCAGCATGGTGGAGAAAAAATATGAACTAGAAGAAAGAGAGGGAGATAAAACTCTAAGGAAAGCTCTAAGAAGAATGCAGAGTAAAAATTTCGGATACCCCAAGGGGTCTATTTATAAGCCTAGCCTAACACTGCGGCGTTAACATCTCGGGATCCGAAACAGTGGCCTAGTGCTGTGGCTCTCTCATGCAGCACCGCGGCTCTGGTCAGATGGTCAAGTTGATTACTGTACCGATCAAAAGGGACATTAATTATCATAAATTTTAATTGGAAAAAGAAGCATCGCTTTGTTGTAGCGCTATGGCACTCTGACATGGCGTCGTGGTGCCAATCAAAAAGTTTGTCCTATATCATTAAAGAGCATGAACGTCTATCAGTTATCTTAAGCTGACTTTTGACAGGTGTTGTAGCACTACATTAAAGCTCTAAGGAGAATGCATGGTGAAAATTCCTGATGCCCCAAGGGTTCTATTTATAAGCCTATCCTAGCACCAAGGTGCTAACCTCTCGGGTTCTGAAACAGGGGCCCAGTGCTGCGGCGCTCACATGCAACACCGCGACACTAGTTAGATGGTCAAGTTAATTATCGTGTCGACCAAAAGGGACATTAATTATTATAAATTTTAAATGGAAAAAGATGCATCGCATTGATATAATGTTGCGACGCTCCGACACAGAGCTGCGGCGCTAGTCAAAAAAATTTATCCTATATTATTAAAGAGCTCGAATTGACTTTTAACAAGCGTTGCAGCGCTACATTATTAGCGCCGAGGCACCATATTTGTAGTACCAAGGTACTATGGCTAATATAAGTATGAATAACCTATGTGGGCCCCGACATAATAACAATTATCTAAATTTACTACCTCAGGATGCTTCATAGGTTAACACAAAAAAAGCTTGAATTTCTCATATGTGCCCCGACATATGCATGAAATTCAAACTCTAGTGTCTGAAAATGTTGCATGAGATAATTCTCTAGTTGGGTTTTATGACTGGGTCCGAGAAACCAAAACCTAATCTTTCTCCGGAGACGATCGTGCTGATTGTAAAATTCATCCGGAAGGGATATGTATAAATTGAATGAACTTCATCATTTAATATAACTTAAAGCAAATAATCATACATTCATCCATCATTATTTATTAAGGATGATATGCTAAGGAAACTTGTACTCACAATAAAGCCCATGTTAAATAAATATATTCATGTTCATACTCAAATAATCTCATGCCAGTAAGGATGTCATATGTGTCCTCTATCTGTGTGATTTTACTACTTAATGTCATCACATAAAATATGGATATGACCTGAACCTGGTTTACCAGATGGCTTGGCATCTGTACAACTCCATTATATTTTGATCACGGCAATAGCCCATATGTTCCTTAATGGCTTTTCTCCTAGAGCTATGAATCATGGAATATATTTAATAGTCAAAAAGCCTTATATTAACTAAGGTTGATTTAAGCTTATCTCTTTAAATAAATATAATCCCAAGTCTACAAGAACACCTTGGACGATGCAACCCATGACTATTAATAAGGATTCTTCTACCATAAATAATTTCTCTGTCTATGTAGATCAAGGATCGTGATAGCATAGGATGATGAAGCCATGGGATCTTGATCGAGCGCAATATCATATCCCCCAACATGTGCTTTAAGTTATATAATGTCTTCACTCATTATTTGCTATATAATGTCTTCACTCATTATTCACTATATACTATGCATTAAATGTTTATATTTTTTTTATCATGCGAATACTTTAAATTATATTTTAGCATTCCAAAAGGATGTAAGCCTAATCTCTTTATTCGCTATGTGAATCATACATGATAGTCATTTATGTCACACACACCTCTAAGATACCATTACATATCGCTAAGATATATCTATTTTGAACCTTAATCAAGTGTTCTCTCTTACCGTGATAAGAGGGATAATTAACTATGGAGGCTTGCATCTATAGAAAGTAAAACCCATATCTAAATAAACCCTAGCATAATGTTAAGGGAAATTTGGTTGAATATATATATATATATATATATATATATATATATATATATATATATATATATATATATATATATATATATATATATATATATATATATATCAATCTCTCTCATGAAAAAATATTCTTATACCCATCTCATTCAAATATGGCGGAGTGCATCCCTTGAAGGTATATTTTTGGAGTGATCACATATATGCATGCTTTTTCAAAACATATGAATTATTAATTCAAGTTCAATCGTATTATAGCTCTATTTTGATCAACTCAATTCTTACCTTTTCTAAATCCAATCACGCTTCCATTATTGATTACAGTTCTACCTTTGCTTTGATACAACTTTCTATTACACCCCAAATGACCTCCTCATTCCAAGTCAGCATGAGGTGCAACAGAAGATAATGACTTAGTTTGACATTGTTTCCACTAACTCATCTTGATATGTATAGATTAGGGATAAGTATGCGATAATTGAATCTCATTAAATCATCATGAATAAATTCTTATATTTTTGAATTTTTTTAATAATTATTTCATATTTATTTCACATATCTCGAAGCGTGTAACATCAATATCAACATAAATATAAAACAACTAAAGATACCAAATCATAAGTTATACGTATCCCAAAAAGTCTTTATAGTCTCACAAAATTATACACTAAAATTGTATAAGTGAAAAAGTTCTGTATAGCAATTACCCTCATTGTTATTGCTTGAAAGTTAACGTGTAATATCATAAGTTAATAGCCTAATGAGAAAAGCAATACTAAAGTAAACTCAATGCATGGCATAAGAAACAACATTCATGTATAATTGAAACTTGTAGTAGTGTATTTGTGAGTAAAGGCATGTTATCAAAAGTAAGAACTAAATGGTAGTCTATAAATCTATAAATTACAAATAATAAACAAAGAAATGGCTAACATGTGGGTACTTCATTTCATGAAATCATGTTTAGTTCTACATCAAATCATTTTGTTAGATATGTCATTCATATTTATATAGGTTTGGCTCCTACCATAACATGAGCGTCATCACCTAGCTCATCGGCCAAAACTACTAATAAGGATGGTTGTATCGATACTTCATGTCAACAACCCCCTGACACCAATTATTTCAATTCAACATGCATACTAAAAGTCGAGAACTCTACATTCCCTACAAAGGCTCAACTCACTAGACCTTTTGTCAATCCATATATGTTATAATAAAATAGTTCACCTATAATAATTTCATAATATTTCTTATTTATCATAGATATTTCATTTCATTTGACAACTAGCAATACCCACACTCAATTATTTATCAATATGCATTACATTATTATATGACATCAAGGAATTTGACTTAATTAGAATCATAGTAAATCAATCAAACATGATTTAAAAGCTATGCAGACAATCAATCTAATTTAAATAAAATATGAAAGAAGCATCTAAATACAAAGTATAAATAATCTTAGGAGGTAATAATAGCAGTGACAAATATCAGCCCTCTAAAAAATCTAAATTTAATTTAGCAATTACAAGTCTCAACTCAGAATTTGTGTCAGTAATGTGATGTGTTCAACATTTTTTAAAATATACAGCCTAACATAGAATATTCTTTATTAATACATGAAATTAATAATTTGATTTAATTTAATACCTTCACAATCTTGAATTATATTCTCACATGAATCCGACTTTGCCATATTCAATCCTTCCCAATTACACAATCACACTACTTCAAGTGATTAACTTCTAATGCCCAACATTATATGCCTGATGAAGTTAACAAGAACTTAATTAGGTTTATCACATTTGCAAAAATAACAAGTTGTTTAATATATTCTTCACTATTTTAATAAAATTCTCAAAATTAAGCTTTGCTATAGTTCTGCTAGTCAAAAGAAGGAAGAAGTGGATAAATAGATAAATATACTATCTAATTGGTAAAATAAATATATATTATACTTATTTTCTTAATTCTTATATTATTTTATCACATTTTCCCAACCAAGCTATCTCATACATCTTAGTTTCCCATTTTCCCGAGCTCCAGGTCTTCGCCCTCCCTATCTACTCCTCTCGGTTGAGCACAGCAATGCCAGGAGACAAAGCAGCATGGCTGGAAAAACGACAGTGGAGACGTGAGGTAAGGACGTGATCACGGGAGAAAATCGAGTGAAGAATGAATAGGAAAATTGGAGAAAATGAAAGAATTAGAATAAGGGGTTTAATTACTTAATAATTTAAGTTATACCCAATTAATCCTAACCATACATCAACCAACTATTAGCCTACACACACTCTTTCTCATCATTGCACTAGCAGCTTACATAAATCCCCTTTAACTTCTCAAAATGCATCACCACCTCGATTGCACCACCCTCTCCTACCATGTAGTAACCATCACATGAATTCTCAAGTAAAAAAATAGCACACATAAGCGCTCAAGAACTTAGCATTTTACTTCTTCTGAAAATTTCTTTAAAAGTATTCACTATTTGTCTTTTTTGAAAGGCTAAAACGAACTTCGATTGAAATGGAGCTAAAACAGTTCAAAAGCACTATTCAAATGGGTATCAAAATTAAAATTCAAAACATCTAAAAGAACATACTAAAAGTCAAACGAAGTCTTAGTCTTATTGCTTATCTTCCATCACCTCCTCTTAAACAACCCACTATGATCCCTCTACACACAACACCTTACATGAAACACAGTCATATTTGAAGAGTTCATCACTTCATTTTGAAATAACATTTAGAATCTTGTCTACTCTTAACCTTTTTTTAAATTTTATTAGATGCAAGTGGGTATTTTGCATTAAACAAATTTATGATGGATTAATAATTATTTTTATGAAAGACTTTGATCAATGGGTCGTTATTGATTATCATGAGACATTCAACCAGATGATTAAACTAATAACTAATCTATTTATTCTCAGCCTTTCTTTCTTGAAAGATTGGCCACTCAAATTGTTTGACACCAACGATGCCTTTCTCTATAGTCACCTCACTAAGGATGTTAATATGCACCACCTATAGGATTTTTTGATCAAAACAATCCTACCTAAAAATTGTCTTTGATGATTAATTATCTAATTGAGATCACCCGACCTCATCACATCCTACTATTTGACCGTCAACCTTCGACTATCATTATCAGATTGCCTTCGTTAGTCATCATTATCCAACAAACATAGACTTCCATCATCAAACCATCATTGTTTAAGCATTATCACTCAACTTTTAAACTCCAAATATTATCACTCAGTGGTAGTGATTGCCGATCATTATTATCCTCTACTATATCTACCATAGTCATAGGAGACTACGAAAGTGTTTATAGCTTTATAATCTCATCGTATCCAATTACAAGGAAGAGCAAATTTTTTGTAAATTCAATTATATAATGACTTATTTTAATTGGGTTGGACCTTTTTTTCCTTTTAAAATTTTAATGTAAAAACTCAAGTATCTTACAAATTATTCTCTTTTATATGTATGCATTATTCTCTTCTATATGCATGTATGTTAGATATTCATATAAAAATAATATATTAAACTTTTTCACTCTATCACTATGAATATTTGTAATATTATGTTTCTAATCACTATAAGTTTTAATATATGTTTCTTTCTTACATAATTTTGTATGTATAAGTATGGCTCAAAATCTCTAAAACAAGGTGGAATATTTTTAGCTCTCAAATATTATTCTCTAGAAAATTGTCTCAATCATAGCATACTCTCTTTTGTAGCCTTCTTTGATGAAGAAATATCCTATCTGTTGTTTCCATAAACTCTTGTTGAGTAATCTAAGAAAATAACAAAATTGTCAATCATGATTTTATCTTTCTATCAAATTCAACTTATTAGAATGAACAATGAATATAATCAATCATTCTTTTGTGAATGATGAAAATTGATTATACCAAGAGTTTTAAAAGAGGAATACACATTATAAGGAAATAGTAAAAAAATTTCAATGTGATTACTCTATACGAAGACAACGAGTAGTGAAAAATATAAAATTAGAGACAAATATATAGTGGGAATGCATAAATTTTAAAAATACAATAATTACTCAATTAAATATAAATCAAAATTGTTGAAATATTTTTTAAGTTTGTTGTGATACAGTTTAGATGCTTTGAAATATGAACGAAGATGATGATGAGTGCAGACGAAGGAGGTAAGGGTAATGATGGTGGATGATAAAATGGTGATTGAGTGCAAACAGTGATGGGTAGTGATGTGCAATGAAGGCATTTTAGAATAAGGATTTACAAATTGTCTAATTTAATTAATTTCAATATATTAGAATAAGATAGATTTTAAGATATTTTAAATTTCGCAAAATTATATTTATATTTTTCTTCAAAGTAAAAAACTTAAGAGATTTTTACATACATAGCATCCGAAATATGTCTATTTATATATTTGACACTCCAAACTTAAATATTACTTACATCAGACTGTCGTCCGCTTTGAGTTTTTGAATAGATTCACGGAGGTTGACGGAGTCTCACAGTATTTTTTGTGCATACTACTTTTGAGTGCTATATAAGTAATATTTAAGTTTGGGATGTGAAACATGTAAATAGACATGTTTCGGAACCCCAAAGCTTAAATAAAAAGTTAAATACAATACACTATTAATAATGCTAACTAAATTGCCCTCAAATGAATTTTAATTTAGCTGGCTTAACCTTAACCGATCAAATCGCAGGTATTAATGAACTTGTTAATCTATTCATCCGGTTTGATCTCGTCCGAATTCATACCAATCCAACTAGTGCCAGCCTGTCAGGCCTAGTGCGTAAAACCCGTGAAATAGCCAGTAAACCGGAAAACAGGTGCGGACCAAGCCGGTTCAATTCCGATTGCCATCCCGAAATCTAAGTTCTCAACCACTCGCTCGCTCGCACCGTTCTCTTCTTCATTCGAAGCCCGCGTGCACGGAGAAAACAGCGAAGGCGCTACGTCTGGAAACCCTAGAATCGGATGCGGCTATCTACATGCCTCTCCTCTTTCGCTAATTATTAGAGACCTTCTTCTTAATCTTCCCCTTCAACCCTTCCCCTCTTTCATTTTCCATCTCGCTCGGTTTTTTCTCTTTTTTTTATCATCGTTGCTATTTTTGTTTTTTTTTTTGTTTTTTTTGTTTTTGTTTTCTTTTCCAGGAAGAAATCCAAGGAGTTCGGCCTTTCGGTGCCGAGGATGTTTTCTTTTCCGGATTTAGCCCTTTTTGAGTTTCCGTTTTTTGTCCTCTAATGACTTTTCTGTTCTGGAATTAGGGTTTTTCGTTTGGCTCTTGTCTGAGCACTGATCCCCAACCTGCCCCCCCCTGCTACGATCGTTCTGGAAAAATTTATCTGGTAAGCACCTCTTCAGCCGCGCCGCGCCCTTTTATTTGTTTTATTATGTTTTGTTCTGTCTGAGTGGAGTAGAATGATTCACTAAGTTGCATGAGTTATTTGAAGTCCTCTATTGCACAGTATATTTTTTTTTAACGTTTTGTTTGAGTAGTCTCAGTTTTCATCTTTCTTCAGCTCAGTGTGTGTAAGCGTTACGGTAATGCACTGTCTTCGGCGGACATCCTGATAGTTCAATGTTTGGCATTAAGTTTTAACTTTTAGTGTAGTGCCCTTTTCTAAGAGCATCGTCTGGTGGAACGTGGATTTATTGTTGATTACGCTTTCTGCTTCGAGAACATTTTTTAGAATTTTTGTTCTATCACTTGAAATACTCAGCCCAGCAAAAATATATGTTCGTAGTTAGAGTTGTGAGTAAATGTGTATGTTTGACAAACTTTTTAATACTGTCTGACTAAGAATTTATTATGATTGTTTAATCATATGATTGAACAAGCTTAAACCTGATTTCTAAAACTTAGCAGATATATGAACTATTTTGAACATTGCTGCATTTGTAATATATTTGCTGTTCAATAAGAAGCTCAAGAGGAAATTGATTAAATGGCCACTTAATACTTTTTTGTTGCTTTATTTAATGGTTCATTTCATGTTCATGAATTAACATTGTTTCATTTACAAACATTTTAGGTGGAGTAATAATAGAGGTTTAAGTATGGTGACAGTTTATGTAGAGAAAATTATTAATTATGGGATTTGATTTTTCTTTTTTTGTGGTTGGAAATTGAGTTTCAATAAGATTATAAAAAATACTGAGTGAATTATTGTCAAGTTTGATGATTAATTATAATAAGGCGTATGTTAGATCACTAGGGTGCATGAAACATTAACACCACATATATACATAAGTAAGCTAGATTAAAGATTGGTTTGCTCGTAAACTCCATAAGACTTTGCAAATAGACTTGAAAAATATTTTAAATCCTGGGCCATACTCAAGCTCAGATCAAGCTTAAAGAAAATAAATGAGTGAGATTTAACTCAGCACTATATGGATTGACTTATTTACAGTCCTATTCATAATGATTTACTAATGGTGTTTACTTTCTCTCGTATGTTGGTTGTTTTTTCTTGATGCATGCTTCATATACTCTACTTATCAAGCTTGTAATTTGACTTCACTTTTTGCCTAGATTTTGAAGATGATGTCTCAATACCCTGTGCTTGATAATAAGCCTATTGACCAATGGAGGGTTACTGAGCTTCGAGAGGAGCTTCGGAGAAGGAGATTGGCTACTAAAGGTTTAAAAGAGGAGCTGGTCAATCGATTGGATGAAGCGATTCAGAAAGAAAGACAATTCAAAAATGAAGCAGAATTGGATAATGGTGTTGAGTCCAATTCAGATTTCCAAAATAATGCCTATGAGGAAGATGTAGAGCTGGAAGGAGCAGATAATACACAACCTTTACTGGATGAGGATGATAATCCTGATAAGCATGGTGTTTTTGATATGAACCAGGAAAGTGAAGGCCGATATGGTGATGGTATTGAGGCTGCTTCCTTAGTTGGGATAGATAAAGACAATGCAGGCATTGCAGATGTATCAGCAACTCAGAATGCAGGTACCTTTCATTCTGGAATGCAAGGTGAGGATGTTGAGCTTGAGTTGAAGCTTCCCATAGGTGGGACATATGACGAGAAGGAAGCTACTAGGGGTGATTTGGAGGGCATTGCACTAGTCAATCAGAATATGTTTGCCCAATCTAACACACAAAATGAAGATGCTGAGCCTGAGGAGAAGTTTGAGGAGTTGAAACCTTCTATAGTTGAGACAGATGAGGAAAAGGCAGCTCCTAGAGATGATTTTGAGGGTAGTGCACCAGTCAGCCAGAATGTTACTACCCAATCTGGCACTCATGGCGAGGATGCCAAGCTCGTCGATAAGTTTGATGACTCAATGCCTCCTATAGTTAAGACAGATGAGAAGACATCAACTACAAATGAATTGCAGGGAAGTGCGCCAGTAAACCAGAATATTACTGCCCAATCTGGCATGCAAGGTGAGGATGCTGAACCTGGAGAGAAGTTTGAGGAGTTGAGGCTTCTCATAGTAGATTCCACGGTCATCCAGTCAGAACATAGCAATCAGGTATCTGAGATCAGCCAAGATTTAGGATTTCAAGTAAAATATGAATCAAATTATACTGATTCTGTATCAATTAATGAAAAGAATTATATAAAGGATAACTTGTCTGTTGATCATTTCCCTTTAGAACTAGAAGTTGTTAAGCAGGAAGTGGTGCAATCATCATCCAGCTACACTATTGATGCTGGCGATTCCTACATGGCTGGTGATGAGCAAGAGGCAACTAAGTACCATACCATTGGTGAGCAAGAGGGTGTTAAGGATGAAGTCTCTGATGTGCAAGAGGTAGGTCAGAACCTCTTATCAGATGAACAAGTGGCAAATGACATAAATGTAGCCAATGAACAATATCTTGTTCAGAACTATGTTTCTTGTCAGCAAGAATTGGGCGAGGAGCATGTGTCTTCGAAAGATGCAGTTAAAAAAAATGCTTCAACTGTTGTCCTTCCCAAGAAGGAAGATTGTGTTGAAGCAGGTTCTCCTGAAAAATTGAATCTTGATAGGAGTTCTGGTGATGAGTCAATGGAGGAGGATGTGTTGGAAAGTAAGCATATGGACGTTGATATAAAGTCCGAGGAACCATATAGTAAACTTGAGGTAAAAAATGTAGATGCTAAGTTAGAGGAAAGAGCTGCTGCTGATGCTATGAGCAATCTTTCTCCTGAAATGAAGAATGCTACTGTAGAAGATGTTAAGCTGGCAGCTTTTACTGAGAAGAGAAAGCTGGAAGGTAAACATCGTGTTTCCTGGATGGGCTCAGTAACCTTTTGCCATCATTTTTTAATTTCTTTTTGTTTTCACGGAATGGAAATAAAAACCTTTATTGATTTGGACGGCACTGTCTTGTTTCTAAATCAATTTAAGAAATATATGAAATCATGGCCATATCATTTTTTTTTTCTGTTTGATCTTTTACAACCTTGTTTTCCAGCTAAGTTTTATTCATATTGGAATCTCAATTATTAATATTTTCATCTTAGAAAATGCTTGAATTCTTGTGAACCATAATGAGGCACAACAGGTAGTGTGGCAGATATCATAAATTAGTTTTATGTCTTGTAGGCTATCACTGCACGCATCGCTAAGATAGATAGATAGATATATATATATATATATATATATATATATATATATATATATATATATATATTGGCATCTAAAACAACTTTATTGTAGTTCCATGCAATGTAACTTCAAACAATCTTTGTTGGTGGATCTCAGTGCTAGAGATTGGTTGTCGCTATTGTCACTATAATGCAATGGACTATACCCACCATAACTATTTTAAATCTTTTTTTTTTCATTCCAACTCTTAAACTTCTAGTTATGTTTTTTTATTGCATTCATTTTTGAAGTAGATATGACTCCTGCATTATATTTATATATAATTCGACTAATTTTTGAATCTTTGCATTGGAGGTTTTGAACTTGAGCTAGTTAGTTGGAATTCTACTTTTCTACCTTTTTAAACTTAAAAATTATTTTTATATTCTTCTCAATCTTTAAACATACTTTCCAAATATGTTTATTCCACAAATCTGCTAACTTGATTAGTTAGTGTTAGCATGAAGTGAATGTTTTACTTAAGTTTAAAAAAAACCCTTAAGTTCACCTTAATAATAAAAGCACCCATCTGCATATTCATATCTGGTCGACTTCAAGCTTTGTTGGGAAAAAAACTAGCTCAAGCTTAGTTATTGAATAGGTTGTGTAGATCATGTTTGTATGATCACAGTAAAGATTGATACTAGAAGTTGTATTGTGGGTTAGAATATATATGATGCTATACCCCTAACAATAAAAATTAAGGTGGTGTTAGTAAATTTGTGTTCGGGGTTATGCACCAGAAAAAAAAATCCCAAATTGTAAAAGAATTTCAGCAAATTTATTTATTCACCTTTGATAATCTTATTAGTGGTTTTTATTACTAGATTGTTCGTTGGTAGACAACCTTTCAATTTGTTTCTGAACGTTCAACCTTCTACTGCAAGTAATGTCTTCCCCTAACATGTCAACATCCATAACTTCGAAGGCTCCGTTTTTTTTTTTTAAATTCCAACAAAGTTGTGGAACTGATTTATTTTTATTTTTACGTAAAATAGATTTAATGGTGCTACATGTTTATTTTATTTGTACTCTTTTCTTTTTTACTATGAATTGCATGTTTTAGTTAGAACCTTCGTTTCTTTGGCACAAGTGGTTGGTTAAACTTTTTTTTTAAGTTTAAATTAACACAGGATTCTTTTTTAAATTTTTTTTGCCCTTTTCCTTTTAGATCAGCGCATGTGTTTATTTTTTTTATTTGGACATTGTTACATTTGTAACACGCAATAGTTTCTGAAATATCTTCTTAATGAGTTCCAGATGTACATCATATATGACATTCCTTTAGCAAAAGGCACATTTGAAAGTTCACTTCTGTTACTTGTTTTATAGAGTTTCACATATTTTGATTTAATGAAGTTTGGGTGCTGAAACAATGTTAACATTAAGCGGGTTGGTGAGTGATAAATGTCAAACAATGAGCATGCAGTAGATGAGTTGCTAACAGTGAATGCAAAATGAAGGGTTAGGAATCATGATGTGTTAAATTATGCATGCTTTTTAACCATAAAGTAGCCTTTTCAAGTTGATGGGTCCCCCTTCTGACCAGATATTACCCAAAAAGGTAGATCCGGGACTGGTACTCTTAGACACTTAAGAATAACCCTCGGCCAGCTATTTTCTTGTGAACTTCTGGTTTATGTAGTAGTTAGTCAGTATGCTTAGCAATTGTTTAATTTCATTCTTTTCTCCCTTGGATATGAAAATACCATCTTTTTTGTTTGCGTAGGAAAAGAATATGTTTTATTGTAACGGTTTTAAATAGGTCTACATATGATGATTTTTGACTCCAGTTAATGCCATAACGACCAGTTTTGTTGATTCAATTTAGTTACAAATGGTTTGTCATTTTTAGTTCAGGTTTTCAAATAAATTGGCTTGCCATTTGATTTGGTTAAAATTGTTAAACACATAAATTGAACTAGACTGAACTTTGGCTACAAAATGTGGTTATAGATGAGGAAACTTTTGTCATCAGTGTTTGACGAAGGCTGTTGCTGGCATTTTATCATTGTTGTTGTCTTGCTGATCATGGTATTTGATTGTCTGATGTCCTGGCTTCTAGTAATCACTCACGCATGCATTTGTCATGCACTCTTGCAGGCATCCTTCATATGCATACCCGCATTGGGCAGTGTTTGTTGGCCCTTGATGGTCTTTGAGTTAAGTGATCATGCATGCATGCATCCTATGATCTGGTGTATTTGATTATTAGATAATGAAAGAAAGAAAAATTAATTATTTGAATGGCTTGGTTTATCAAGTTCTTTGGGTTCTTTATTTTGTTACTGATCCAGCCAAACCATCCAATTAACTGCACACCGATGCTCTGAAATGAGCGGTCTCTTTCTATTTTTGTTTTTTTTTTTTTTAAATTTTGTGTTGTTGTTGTTATATGCTTTTGAAGGTTTTAAATTTAGTAAGTTTTTTTTATTTGATCATGTTGTTTTTAGGCTTTTAAGTAGAGGCTTGTTTTAGTGAATATATACCGTGACTAAATAGGCTGCAATGAGAGTCCACTTATATGCAGAAGAGCCAAATTAAAAATAAGTAAATAAATGAAGAGTTCATTTAAAGTAGATGAAAATCAGCTCCGTGGCATTCTTTTTTTTATCTCGTGCCACCTGGTTGTTAGGGTTTGCAAGACACTCTTAAATGCTGTCCCAAATCTCATAATTGCATTCTGCATTTCGTATATAGCCATTGTTTCCACTTTTTATGATTTGTTAATGTGCGGGGCCTTAAGTGGTATGCTACTTCTGGTTTTAATTTTTTTATTGGTTTCACAAAGACATTATTTGACTTCTATCTTTTTGTTCTTTAGAAGCTGAAGTTGGGAATAATGGTGCTCCTAAGCGCAGTCGTCGGTGGAATCCGGACACCATTAAGGTTCCTGAACAGCAGACACCTCACCTCGAGATAGCCATGACGCCAAAGAATAGCGTGCAGCAAACACCTCGTCGCACATTTAGTAGGTCTAACTCGACGATCACTGTAGATTCCCCAAAGGAGCGCATTGGTAAGGTTTTCAGAACCATGTAATTTATTTTTACCTTATCTCTTAGATAATTAATTTGACCAGAAAAGATGGCTTCTGGTTCAGTTCCAGCTCCAAAGAAACCTGCCACAACTTCCCTGAGAATAGATAACTTTCTTCGTCCTTTCACTCTGAAAGCCGTTCAGGAATTGCTTGCACAAACAGGAAAAGTGTGTGATTTCTGGATGGATCACATCAAGACCCACTGCTACGTTACTGTACGTCTTTTTAACAACCTGCCTTATTTTAATTTTTATCCACGAGCTATTTTGCTTTTTTGGTACATTCACGACTTAGGATCTGGTTGGGTCCCTTGCATTTATTTGTGAAGATATTTATAAAGCTGTAATTGGAAAATAATTTTTTGAAAAGTTATTATGAGTGTTATAAATATATATATATTTTTAAAATTTAAATAATAATTTTCTGATAATCTTCATATTTAAATTATCTTGATTTCTCAAAAATAACTTTTTACATTGTTTTGAAAAGTAATAAAAAAACTGATAATTAAACACAATTGTAATTATTTTTTATAAATCTTTTCAGAAAATTATCCCAAATACACCACCCTTGGTTTATGTAAGCCTTTCACTGGCATTTGGACTGATACTATTAAAGAATATGCATTAAGTGCTACCTCGGTTTACAGCTGTTTGTTGTTTTGTGACCAATCATCAAGGCCAGTCATCAATGGCTCGCTGATTCTAACAAATTTCGTTTATTAAGTTGTGCTCTCTTTGAGAGTTGAGAAATTTGGATCTATTTGACGTATATTCATGCATTACATTACATATTTCAACATTCTATTCACTTTGCAGCATGTTTACTCTCTTAAGCAAATTTTTTATTGCTGGTTTTGCAGTATTCCTCGGTGGAAGAGGCTACAGAAACCAGAAATGCGGTTTACAATCTCCAGTGGCCTCCAAATGGTGGACGTCTACTTGCAGCCGAGTTTGTTGATCCTCAAGAAGTGAAGTCACGATTGGAGGTTCCTCCACAATCTCCGGTACCAATTAGCCCAATTCCGGCCACACCTAAGGCCCCTCCTCTTCTCCATCAAAAGACCCAAGCCCCTCAACCAACTCACCAGCAAAACCTCAGGCAGCAGGCGCTTCCTCCGCCACCTCCGCTTACTCACCCGCCCCCACCTCCACCTCCGCAGCTTTCCAACCCCCCACCTCTTGCGAGAGAGCAGCGACTCCCTCCCCCTCCTCCGAAGAAGCCTGAGCCACCTGTGGTGACGCTAGATGATCTTTTTAAGAAGACCAAAGCAACTCCTAGGATCTATTACCTGCCTTTGACGGAAGAGCAGGTGGCCGCTAAGTTAGCAGCACAGGGCAAGAGCAAACATGTTTAGTAATTCGGCTTTTGGTGGCAAGTTTGCCATGCCCATGGTTTGTTCATTCGTTAGTGAGTAGACATTACATGTGGTAGGGATATCAGCAAGGCCTCTGTGATTTGTGCTTAATTTACCTATCTTTTTGCTAAGCTTGGATGGATGGTCTTTTTGTTCTTAAAGGAAACATGGATTTATTTTAAGAATTTCGTTTCTTGATTGTGAATGGGCATGATGTTTTTTTTTTTAAACATTTGAATGAACCAAAGAGTTGTCTGGAGCCTACTGAAAAAGGCGAACTGAACCTAGTGTTTTGATGAAGATGGGTGGTAGTGTGTGGCAGAATTCGCTTTCCTGGGCTTAAATCTGTTTTTAATATATGTTGTTACTAGATGTTCATGGTGTAATAATTTGACCGTTGGTAGGTTTATTTATTATATAACCCCTTTTTTAAGCTTCTGCTACTACTGCTCTGCGAATCAAAGATTTGTTCTATTATTTTTTTTCTCGTCCCTTTTCATGCCAAAATATTCAGGACAATTAATCCCAGAGAGCATACGAGAAACCTGTAGTACATGAACATAATAGCATTCCATTGATATATGCAATGTAATATTAAAATATATTAACTGTTTTTTCTGCTTTTAACGATTTGTTTTAGAATCCACAAGTTAGGGTTGCAGAAGAAGCTGTGACAGCTTAAGCTCGTTTAGTAAAATGTTGTTTGAGCTTGAATTTGATTCGAGTATTTGTAGTATTATTTAAATTTGACTCACCTAAAAGTATGATTTTTTGAATTTGATTTGTTATAGTTCGTCGAATGAATTTTATTGAGCATATTAATATGTAGCCATGCCAGATTAAAAATACGTATTTTTTTATCACATATTTTTTAAAATATAGTTAAAATATAGTTAGAATGTACTACTTCAAATGATATTATGGTGTGGTGCAGATTGTACCACTATCACTATCGTAAATAAGGCCTAAATAAATAGAATATTAGCACAATAAAGAAAAAAAGAAGAAGAAGATAAGTCATCTAATTGTAACATTAATTTTGGAAGTCTCAAGGGTACATTAATAGTTTAGTTATGGTATGATAACGCAAGCATACATTAAACTATTTAGTTCAACATTAAAGTTTAAGATCTAATAGCAATTATTTATTAAAAAAGAATAATAGAATTGGCTTTTATGGCATGCACTTGTATTTTATTAATATCATTATCATTAAATAATATAATTTTTAATTAAGGCTCATCAAGAGAAAAGTTATCAATTTCTAAAATTTTGATATTATTGAGAGACTTAAATCTATCTACCACAACATCCCACATCTTATTATCACTTATAATGTAATTTAATATCTTTCTTATTAAAAGACGATCATCATTATGCATATAAACTAAATCTTCAATCTTTTAGAGAGTAATTTTATTTCTCTTTATTGATTATATGAATGAGTGCCCTCTAGTTTTATTCACAATAAGAGGATGGAGAAATTTGGCCAAAAAGTTTTATGATAATAATTTGAAGTGTGCTTAAGCTTTGTGAATCATCCACAACATCCTCTTATCCATCTTCTACCTATTACATAAAGATTTTGGTCTGTAAATTCTTCCAAATATCCAAAGATTTTAGCTACCACCAAATTCGTCATTTGTCATTCTTCTTCATTTAAAAAAAAATGTTTCAAGTAAGCCTTTCTCATATTTAAAATTTTAAATCTTTCTGAAGAGGCATACATTAAGGATTCTCTTAAACCATTTTCACTTAAATATTTTTTAATAAAATAAAATAAAATAAAATAAAGTAATAATAATTTTATAAAATGAGAAGAAATTACTACAAATTAAAATTTTCCTTGGGTTTTAAAAAATGAGCTAAACAATGTAGAGGTGTGTTGCTTTTGCTTCTATCCTTTAGAATGATATGAGCACTCTTAAACCAAAACTTTTCTTCAATGTCTATACATTGCTTCTTTTACTTAAGATTTTGTTCCACATCTCATAAATTAAATGCAAGCAAGACTTATTAGTGTTTGTAATTTTGAGCATCTTATAAATTGGATTATTAAATAATTAAATATAATATGCTTTATTTCACCATAAGCCATCAAGTATTTTTTTCTTTCGCATATCTTACCTTCCTTATTTTTCATTAATCACCATCACTTTTGTGAAGTGTACTTTTAATTTACTTAAATCTTCTTAGCAGCACAATAACTAAAGTAAAATGAGTTTCAACAATAACAAGCATCTTTAAACTTGAGATATTATTGAAGATAGAAAATCGTATAGAATGATTCATGATAAAATTTGTAGATATTGCTTTTCTACTGAACATTGTATCTCACATCTCATAAATTAAATGAAAGTAAGACTTGTCAGTATCTGTAATCCAAAGAATCTCATAAATAAGATTAGTAATTAATAAAAAAATAGTTTTATCTCACCATAAGTCATCAAGTATTTTTTATCTCACATATATTGTCTTACCAACATTATTCTCATGATAATAGGAATATTTTTCACTAATTACTATCTCTTGAAGTGAATTATAATTTGTTTAAATTTTTTTAACATCATAATAATTAAAATGAGTTTCTTTAAAAGCAAGCATCTTCAAACTAGATAAAACATTGAAGATAAAAAAGACTTATAAAATGATTCAAATTAAAAGTCTTATTAAAATAACATATTGACAATTGTGATCCAATGGCATTCACTATATATAATCTTATTTGCCTTAGTATTTTTTGTAGCACCTATATTCATTAAAGTAAGGTTGAGGATATGCAAAGCACATGACATCCAAAAAAAAAGAAGAGAAATGAAGATATACTTGTTTAATAAGTAAGCCAACTGCCCTACAAATACCTTCTATGTTGTGTAATTATTTGTAGTATATGAAAAATGAATTTCGAATGCAAATATAGCGAATCATACTTGAAATGTATAAGACTCACTTTTTTATATAATCACAACAATTTTTAGTTCAATGAGGCATCCTAAAGGTTAAAATTATGAAAATAACTTGAGATTAAGGTAAAGCACTTGGCAAAAGTAGACATTTCTTCTTCTTATAATTTGTGCATAAGTAAAAAGGTGAATAAGATGTTTTTTTAGTACCTTGTGATTTTAAAAGAAGTTATAACTGAAATAAAATTTTCTTCCAAATAAGATTATCTGTAGCTATTCCCATATGAATCACCTCAAAGTAGTTAAAATCTAGCTTTGTTTACAAAACAACATAATTCATCAATCATTAGTAACCAAAACCACTAATAAAATGACTTTGAGATGGATGCAAGATTTGGGAGCTAGTGTGTGGCTTAGAGGGCATTGACATTGAGAGGGGAGGGAGCATTATGCCATCATTAAAATTATGAAAGTTGAAAGCCATAGCTACCACATGCTAGCGAGAGAATGGGAGGGGTTAGGAGATGTACTTGAGAAATTAGAAGAATTTAGGCTTTAATGAAAAAGAAAATGTAAAAATTTGTATTAAAAATACTTTTCATAAAACATTAATTTAGTTTCTAGGAGACATGTGCAACATGCGTGTTCATTTTAATTTTAATATCATTTTAATTGGATGTCTTTAATGTGACTGACATGTGTTGGATGCTTGTTCCTGTCCAACGCATATTTGACATTATATACCACCATATCTAGGAGTTTAAGTGGCCTTAATTGATCTTTTAACAAACTCATTTATAAATTTTAAATGATATTATTTGTGATCATAAATAAATCAAATATCAAGGGGTTCAAGTTTCTTTATTCATCTATCTTGTATTTATAAAAAAGTTCAAGCTTTTAATTAAATAATTAAATGATCATGAATGATCTCGAACTTGATAAAATCACTAGAAATTTGTGAAGTGTATTGATTCATTTATAGACTTACCTAACTCACAAATCAAAATTATTAAGGTGCAATATCATGTTTGATATCTAAAATATATTATGTGTCTTATCTGCATATGCTTCATGTAAATAATGTGGATGTTTATCGCTCTAACTGAATAATATGACATGATACATATTACAAAATTTTCATCATTATTGAGAGTTTTTTAAATGATAATTTTTTATTTTATGCAATACACATATGAACATCAAAACATTTGTAGAAATTACCCATTATATAAAGCTATTTTTAGTTTCATCAAAGATCCAAACTATCTTCAAGCAAAAAAGCTATGCTAATGCATTTTGATAGAGAATTTGGGGTGACTTAGTTTTGGATGTGAGTTTATCAAAACTATGATGAATTTTTCTAGTCAATCTAAAAAATTTATTAGTGAATTTGATGTGTTGACACACTTTGACATACCAATTAGATTTAGACTTAGCTTAAGCAAAATTTAGAAGTGCATTTAGTTTTTTTTAATCTCTTGAATTTTGATTTTAAAGAACAAGAGTGTTGACCTCACTTTAGGTGATGTTAACATCTATCACTCCTTAGACCTAGGATTTCAATTTAGGCATTAAGGTTTCCTAACTTAGATGCTTCGCCACTTATAGTGATTAAGAAGATGACCAAAACAAACCTAAAGAATCATGAAACTTAACCCTAGAGTTAACCCATTAGACAGTGGACCTACTTAGTCCAACTAACCCAAGTCCTCTTGCACCACAATCGATTAATTTTGAACCAACCTTAATCTTAATCACAATCAACCAAACATTAGTCAACCCAATTGCCTCCAAATAGGCTACTAGACCCTATTAACCCAATTGGACCTATTTGAGCCTAAAGGGGGCTAAATTTAAAATTGACTACAATCATTTAAAATAGACCATGCCTAGAGTTCTAGGGACCTAACCAAACATATTAGGCACTAATTTGATTGCTTGAGCCATTAAACCCAAGTTAGCTCAAATGGAGCATATAGGATCAAACCCAAATTAAACACAAGTCGTGCAAATTTGCTTGAAAAATTGATTGACCTAGCACTTCAAAACTATCCTGAACACATAACCAAATATACCCCATGCCAAATTGCAACCTAATTTGACTAAGTTGACCCAATTGAACCCTTTATGACCAAAATCTAACCTAAAATTATCCAAGTTAAATTAAACTTATCCAAATCAAATTGAGCCAATCCAAGCCTCTTAACTACCTCAAATACACAAATGAACATATTACATGCCCAATTGCAACCCAATTTGGCCAATTAGTTCATTTGACCCAAATAGGCCTAAGTGAACTATATTGAACCAAAACTCAATGTAGACCAAATTGAACCAAACCAACACCTACAATCAATCCTAAATTGATTATTGAACACAATTCAATGATCAATTTAGCCAATTATTTCAATTTGATCAATTGACTTAACCTAGTTCGATTTGACCTAAAGAACCAAATTCAGTCAAAACTCAATCCAATCCAAATTGAATCAAACTGAATTCTTAAATTGATTATCAAACACATCACAACAATTAATTAAGTCCAATTTGGCTAAGCTGGCTTACTTAACTCAAATGAAACTAAAGAACCAAATTAAGCCAAATCATAAACTATCCCAAATTCCAAATCAATTGCCTTAACATATTTCAAATCAACATTTGAACATGATTTAATAGCCTTTGGGCCCAATTTGGTCAATTGTTCAACTTAACCCAATTAGACACAAATTAACCTGTAAGGATCCAATTGAGCTAAAACTAACCAAACTAAGTTCAAGCCCAACAAAACTTGGCATGAATCACTCTTATGCTCCCTTGGACCTACCCAAGTGGACCTAAGCCAAGGTGAATCCCGTTCAACCCAAACCAAGTGAATCAAGGGTCATATATAAGATTAAAACCAAAAATAGTAAAGTCTACATATTCCCTTTGGCCGAGGCACCCTTAGCATGCCTTAAGCTCACTCATGTTGATCCCACATAACCTAAGGGTAGTTTGCTCTGTCATTAACCAACCATGGACAACCCTTGGTTCACCAACCATTGGCTATCCACTCCACCTTAAGCCACCATATCCATGTAGCCACTAAAGGAGGTCTAACTCATCAGTTCTATCTCAATTTCATCTTGCCTCACTATTTGGTTGGCTGACCAAGGCTAAATCAACCCAAATGGGTGGTTTACATGGAGAGGGGGTATGCCCCTTCCCAAGCTACAAAACTTGTCACACTCACTCCTGAGCCTTATAGAGCCAGTCCCTAAGTCTTCTCAGAGCTCCTCCTATACCTTAGCTCTGACGACACCAGGCTACCTTAAATTCGATCATCCCTAGCATTCACTTACACTAAACCTCCACCAAACTCTAATTAACTGCACACACCATCCTCACACTCAATCGAGCTTGAATGAATCAATTCTCGTTCAATTCAAGCAACAAAAGTGGGAGTTTGATCGAACTATGGCGAGCAATGACGAAGCTTGGTCTTGGGAGATGATGATAATGAGGCAAGTAGGGACTTCAATAGTAGGGTTTCACCTCTTCAAGGTGAAGCTACCTTCGACAAAAAAATTATCGAACTTTAGCTTTAGTGAGGTATTACTCTTAGAATGTAGATCATCCCATTAGGTGTTAGGGAATTATTAAATGATTTTGTGTTTCAAGTAGATCCTACTGTAGGAAATCTTGCATTTACATTTTTTATATTATTGGAATTCTTTTGAGCATGATTCAAGCTGTGGTTGGCTCCGATCATAGTGTGAAAGATGAACGTTGCTTATCTCTCGCTAGAGGCAGGAAACAAATTATGAGCCATTCATCTGACATGATTAAAATGAACGACCATGATAAATCACAATAATATTTCTGATTTAATTTCTATTAAGCAGCGAGATTAATCAAAGCCATTCAATTTTTGGTTGAATGAATAGGGATGAAACCGCATTTACATTAGCAGCTACGTGGGATCGATTTTATAACCAATTCCACAATGCCACGCGTAAAGCGTGGATGACTATGTTGTTGACTTTGTAAATGGTTAATAATGATATTAGTTAGTTTTAATTAGACATAACTTTGAAAAATCATAACTAGTCATGAAAAATCTAAAAGAATATAAATAAATACTCCTTGGAAAGCTTAGAGAATCTATGAAAAATAAAAGCTACAATTTTTATCAACTCTTAACAAAGAATAATAAGGTTTGATTGGAAAGGGTATTTATAAAAGTAACCCATAATTACATATCTAAATGATGTGAAAATTTAGGAGACATTCCTCATGATGTCTCCTATCTCCAATAATTATTTCATATCAATTAGATTCGAGGATTAGTAGTTATGATTTTTGAAAGCCTAGTCCTTCAATTAACCTAATTATTTAAATTAAAAATTATAAAAATTTCCAAATGGGTACATTGATGTATAAGCCCCCCTTGTTTTACATCAAAACACCCATGAAAATTTATTAGGGCCTCTAGTACTAATTAAATTTGAAAATTATTCTTAAAGATATTTAAATAATTAAATAAATGTCTTAATTAACCTAGAGTTTAGAAAAATTATAATTAATTATAGAAAACTTAAAAAAATGCAAACAAAATTTTTTTGGGTTTGTTTAATAGATAACTAATCAATGAAGTTAAAAGTCCCAATTGGTTCGAAGTATTTTAAGAATAATTACTCAATTATCAAAATCTTAATTATTGTAGTTAATCACAAATTATAACCCGAAATAATTTATAATTTTTTAGGGTTTATTCTTATTATTATTTTGCATCTTTAAGAATTTTCTTTAAATTTTTTATAATTTTTTATATATGCTCAAAAAAAATTTTCTTAAACTTTTTAGGGTTTATTCTTATTATTATTTTGCATCTTTAAGAATTTTCTTAAAATTTTCTTATAATTTTTTATATATGCTCAAAAAAATTAGTATGAGTCATTTGGTGAAGTATTTTTGAATTTTTTTCAAAATGATAATAATAATGTCATTTTCAGCAATTTTAAGTAGAGCATCATTCTATATATATTAAGCAAGGGGAGGAGGATGGCAATCAGAGAGAGCTTAAAGATTTGAAGAACTCTAATATTCTAATAATTGACTTTGATGATTAATTATCTAATTGAGATCACCCGATCTCATCACATTCTACTATTTGATCGTCAACCTTCGACTATCATTATCAGATTGCCTTCGTTAATCATCATTATCCAGCAATCATAGACTTTCATCATCAAACCATCATTGTTTAAGCATTATCACTCAACTTTTAAACTCCAAATATTATCACCGGTGGTAGTGCCGATCATTATTATCCTCTACTATATCTACCATAGTCATAGGAGACTACGAAAGTGTTTCTAGCTTTATAATCTCATCTTATCCAATTACAAGGAAGAGAAATTTTTATAAAAGTAACCCATAATTACATATCTAAATGATGTGAAAATTTAGGAGACATTCCTCATGATGTCTCCTATCTCCAATAATTATTTCATATCAATTAGATTGGAGGATTAGTAGTTATGATTTTTGAAAGCCTAGTCCTTCAATTAAACTAATTATTTAAATTAAAAATTATAAAAATTTCCAAATGGGTACATTGATGTATAAGCCCCCCTTGTTTTACATCAAAACACCCATGAAAATTTATTAGGGCCTCTAGTACTAATTAAATTTGAAAATTATTCTTAAAGATATTTAAATAATTAAATAAATGTCTTAATTAACCTAGAGTTTAAAAAAATTATAATTAATTATAGAAAACTTAAAAAAAATGCAAACAAAATTTTTTTTGGCTTTGTTTAATAGGTAACTAATCAATGAAGTTAAAAGTCCCAATTGGTTCGAAGTATTTTAAGAATAATTACTCAATTATCAAAATCTTAATTACTGTAGTTAATCACAAATTATAACCCGAAATAATTTATAATTTTTAGGGTTTATTCTTATTATTATTTTGCATCTTTAAGAATTTTCTTAAAATTTATGGGTTTATACTTTATGACTAATTGCATTTTAAGTTTAATTAGCTTAATTATTGAGTTAATTAATTAACAAAGCATAGAAAATCATAAAACATAGAAATTTAAATCCTAAAACACTTATTATCAAAGTAGAACATGAGAAAAAAAATTAATAAGTTTAAATTTTATTAATCCCATTGACCACCTTAATCAACCCCTAATTAACTCCTTGATTAAAATTCACGTTAAGTTTAAATTATGTTTCAATTATATGTGTTAATATTGGGTTGATGGATTGAAAAGAAAGTTTCATGAAATGTGATTAATCTTGATTATATGCATTAAATTTAAATTATCAATCATGCATGACATTATACATATTGGTAGATTTACTTACTAGTTCTGTTCTTTTCAAAATTACCCCTAATTTGAAATACTATCACTACTATTATCACAAAAATTTATTTTTCATATTATATGTGATTTGAATAATTTATACAATCATAAAGTACATAGTCCAGAAACTCGAGGGTGCAAAGCTATTGGTCCAAAAGAGATTTTAATATCTTGACCTTCTGGTTTAACAATGGCATGCACCTATAATTTGTTTGAATTCATATAAATTCTAATATAACATACATCATATCATCATACACTCGATTTGGGCTCGAGTAATTATAAAGTAATTCAAGTGCATTTCTTCTTTTGTTGCCGGTAATATAACTCTGTAAAATTTCACGGTATTTTATTTTCCCTGTTTATATTGTAAGCGAAATACACTCGAAAGATTTTAAAATGCACTGAGGCATGGAGCGGCGGTCGGCTCAGCTGAGCGAACGCTGAGCTGAGAAAAGTTTTTTTTTTCCGTCGATGGGCACGGCATAACAGGGCCGTTCTTCGATGGGCACGGCCGTCTTCGCCTTTGAGGAAGCGGAAGCTATGAGGGAGGAGGTGGAGGAATTAGAGCCGAGCACATCGACGAGGAAGCGGGTGCCTTCGCAAATGCTGCTGTATGATCTCGAGTTTGATCTCGCCGGGTCCAATCTAAGATTTGGACAAATTTTTTTTTTTTTTTTTTTTGTCTACTATGTTTGTAAATCTTCCAAAAAATTGTAGAGCTCAGAGAGATGAGATGTTCTATCTATTCTCTTCTGTATCTCTTGACCTTTTCCTTTACCGTTTTGGCCGTGAGACGTAATTTCTGGTATGCTGAAAGGAACTTTTTTTTTCTCTTTATTGTTGAATTTGTGAATCCTTGGTTGCGTAATGTATCTGTTGACCTTCATCTTATTGTCCTTTTCCGCTATGGCCGTGAGACGTAATTTCTGGTATGCTGAAAGTTTTATTTATATATTTATTTTATTTCTCTTTACGGTTATATTTATTTTATTTCGCTATGGCCCGAGCGCGATCACAAGAAGACGAAGAATATCAAATATAAGAGGAACATTGGACAATTTTTTCTCTAATATAATATTGTTTTGAATATTTTAAAAAATAAATATTTGACTAAAAAAGATTATGTAATTTTTAAAATATATATATAATTATATATATATATATATATATATATATATATATATATATATATATATATATATATATATATATATATATGACTTTCTATGAAAGCAAAATAAAAAAATATTTTAAAATAAATAATAGATATCATTAAAATAAATTTATTTATCAGTTATATCCTATCATATTGTTCAGTTTTCTACTTTTAAAATAAATATATTATAATCTTTTTTTAACTAAATAATAAATTTTTATTTATAAAATATTTATATTTTAATATATAATTAATTTATTTATTTAATATTTCAATTAATGAAAAAAAATTTCACTAATTTCTAAAAATATAATAGAGTATTTACAATATATGTATTTCTTTACTTACATACGTCAACTAAAGAAAATATAGTTTACATGTATTTACTTTACATAACCAAACAAGTAAAGTATTCGTAATTCATTTATTCACTTTCGATTTCACTTTCGATTCTAAATGCAGAATCAAACAAACCTCAAGAATCATATGAAAAATTGTAGCCATAAGGTAGATAGTTTAGACACTCGAAAGCATATGGCTATTAGTTCGAAGGAGGTCTTAATACCTTGACTTTCTAGTTTAACAACGACAGTAACTTAAATGTTGCAAAACATTAAATATAAATATTACATTCATGCATGATATTTACTGGGTATAAAAATGAGTAATATAACATTAAAAATTACTTTAGGAATATAAATCCCATTTAGAACATAAGCATGCACAATCATCTAAACACTTCTTAAAATAAATTAAAATCATGGGGTTAACTCAGGTGTCACAAAACCTTCTTATTATGTCCTTTAATCCTCAAAAAGGAGCACATATTATTGAAATGAAGTTTGTCTTAAGTCTTTAGGCTTCATTAGGGATAGGGTGCTGAAAGAAATGAGTTCCATCTCAAGTGAACTTTTTAATTTTTTATACTCTTCAAAGCATTAAATTCAACTTGAATCAAAATCAAATTCATAATATAAAACTTGTACCTAAGTCATTAATAACCTAAATTAAAATCATCTAATGTTGATAAATTAAACTCTTCACTTAAATCACAACTTAAACACTTAAAAGCTTAATATATCCTTATCACACTAGCCCTTGCATACACATTTGTGTATTAAGTCAGCAACCATAGACATGGGTTTGGTTGTGTTGCTTTTTTCTTATTTCATGGTATACTATTTTAGAGTAGATGTTTGCATGGCGGGATGATATTTATTAGAGTTATACTTAATAAAAAGACCAATATAATAAAATTAAAATTAATAATAATTGCTATTAGTGCTATTTGCTTAAGTCCCTAAGCATAGCCTATTAGGATAGGTGGACTTGGTACCCGTTGGTATTAAGCCTAATTGAATGAAATATAACTACTTGGTATGTATGTTTATTATAGCTAATCTCTAATTTTCAGATTTAGATATAAGTTTTTTCATTTGTAATTTTAAATAGAATTTTTATTAAAATTGGGATTAGAGCCATGAGCATTTAAGATAAGCAATAACTAGAAGGCATAGACTGAAGAGACCCTATAAAGCTTGAAGAATTTAAGACTTTGAAGATAAGAGAAGATGAAGACCCCCTAGGCTATATAAGGGTGGAGCTTAACTATCCATTATTTTATTATATTTTTATTTTGGGTTGTGTAGCACACCAACCTTTTCTATTATTATTTTAAATTTGATTTAATTGATATGTTTACTATGATTGTGTAATAAAAATTACATTCTTTTCTTCTATGTTTCTTAAAGTTCGATGATTGTTGCATGCTAGCATGGATTTGGTAGTGTCTTTAGGACTTAAACCTTCTAACCCAACTAAATTAACCAGCTCAGAATTAAAAATAAATGCAACTCATAATATCACTTTAAAGCCTTAAACTTAATTAATAAATTATTTATAAATACTTAGGTCTGTGATGAATGTATAATCATAAAGCATATTATTTTCATCTTTGAAATGTGGATCTTCATTCATTGCACCATAAAGAGAAAAGCTTGATCATTGTCAGTAGCCACCCTTAAATGAAGAATACATCTTTCGTTGATTGTCCCATAACATAATTTTATCACACATGTAGGCATAATTGAATTCCTAAAAGCCTTTATCAATAAAATTATTGTGTCCAACATATTCAAAAAAAAAAAAATTTATTGCATTAGCTAGATGCATTTTCATGCCAATCATGATCTTAAAATTCAAGGAGTGTGTTTAGGATTTTATATTCTCTTTCTAAAAATAATAGCCTAGCCATCTTGTATTTATATGAGACTTAGCCACATGATTTTAAACTATATGTGGGGTTAGATGGTGACTTATCTAAATGGGTTGTAAGTCTAGAAGAGTCGGGGTAGGTCCACTCTCCTCAAGGGAAGTAAACCAGCATGTCTCATTTTTTCTCTTCCTGGACTAGGATGAGATTAGAATTTATACTAGAATACTTTAGTTTTAGGATTTAAGATTGCTTGTTTCTCGTTTGCTGCAGGTATAAATCCTCACCTCTTAAGTATTCTCACAATTTTGTATTATTGGGATATAAGAGTTAGCATTATAATAAAATTTCCAATTCAAGAATTAATATGAATATCAATTTCAAAAATATAAAGCCCAATTGTATGATAGACTAAAAAACTTACTATACTTTTTAATATCAAAGTGCTTTCTACTTATTCTCCTTTGAATTATATTAAGAACTATTCCTATTTGAGCTTTCATACTTAATTTCCATCATAACCAATCCTTTAATCTCAAACTTTGAAATTTATTAAGATAATAATCAATAATTTTCTTAATAATTATCTTTGAGATCATCTTATACTTACTTCATGTAAGATAGGAGAAAAATCTCTAGTATACATAGATCCATCAGCCTTAAGAGTCATTATTAGATGATTAAGTCCATCATAGATTTATAATTATACCTTTCGATGTAGTATATTATTTATTGATATCATACTCGATCACTTTAATAAGAACCCCCTAAGATCTATGTGGTGTCCTCACATCATTTTTCAACATCATAGATTTTTCTGACACACTAAATGAGAAGGTTCCTCTCTCCATATTTAATGGTCAGTTAATATATTTATATATCAGTAGTAAGCCTATATCATTCGTAGACTGACATATTTTTTTAGTTTGGATATCTCATCCATTTCTGCCTTAGGCGAGCATTACCAAATTCCCCACTTTCTAATTTTAGAGCATCATATTTACTATAATCAAATGAGAAGATTCTAGAACCACCCATTAGACTCCCGATGGGTTTCCTCTCTTCAAAATAAGATAAGGACTAGTCTTTGTGAGAAAAATCTAAGAACAATTAAAACACATCTTTAGGGATCCTTGGACTCCCAAAGGCCTTGGATTCATTATCAAACCTATCATCATGCCCATATTTGACAAATAAGGTTAAAAAAAAACTTCAAATTATCAAACCTATTGCATAGGAAGGTTCAAAGTTAAATTATCTCTAAATTTAAAATTAAAATACATGCCCACCATAGCCAAATTTGATAAGTCTGGGTCCAAAATATAAATTCAACCACTCACATCACATGACTGATGCCTTATCCATCTTCACAATAGGAGAAAGGTAAACAAAGCAAAGATAACAAACACAACAACCAAGACAAGATAATGTCATTCAAAAAGCTCATTTTCTTCTTTGTTATTGGTTAGATTTGTCATGGATCAGGCCTACCTAACCAACTACCCAACCATCAAATTTGATATGAGCTTTAAGGATTTAAAAGTAACTTATGATGGTCCGCCTTTTACTGTAGTGGATTACAAGGAGGTAGAAAATAAGAAACGACTTCTTTAATTTGACTTGAGGTCAAAGATAGAGTTTCCATCCTTAAAATGAAAGTTAGTTGAGGATCTCCCACCACAACCATCTATTATTCCACTACTAGTAGAGTTGCCAAAGTTGAGGCAGCACTTAAAACATCCCCAACCCCTAAAGGGAAGGCCAAGAGTAAACTGGTGGTTGTCCCTTTCACCTTTAAAGATGGTTCTTCATCCCACTATGTTCCCCTCACCAAGAATTAGAGGAGGAACAAGAGAAAAAAAATTAAAGAGACTCTACGAAAGGATGTTCAGAGAGATTAAGACTTCCTCCTATATAGCTAAGGTTGGGTCCCTGCGCGAGGCCTCTCTCCTCCTCCAGGGAAGTAGTTTTCACCCACTCTTTTTTTGCTTAGGGAGAGGAGGATGTTGGTGGCATAACAACTTCACCCTGACAACCCATTGAGTACAAAACACTAGGTAGGGAGAAGAGAAAATCTTGTGATAGTCTTATGTCAATTCTCAAGAAGGTAAGGTGTTGACCTTTCTTTTGGAGTGAGCTCTCAACCTCCTCTTCTTAAACTTAGGACTCTTCTAGACACTAAGAGCTTCTTAGTCATAAGACACTTCTAGTGATTAGGTGAACACTTAACCTAAGCCTAGAGACTTAGAAGGGTTAATCATAGGATTAGACCATGCCTTAGGACTTAAGAAAATCACCTATCCTATAGCCTAAACCCAATCCGTATGCACCTTCTAAAATTGAACCCATATTCAAATTTCAAATCAAATCTCAAACTCAAATTCCAAATCTAATTCCAAATTTTGACTCCAAATGTTGAAACCCAAAATCAAATTCAAATCCTAAGACCCTTCCTAAGCCATATGAACCACCTTCATAAGCTTAGCCAAAACCCCTTTAAATCAAATAAAATTCAATTAATTTTCTTATAAATCAAGTGTTCCTTAATTTATATTCACAAATATAAATAAAATCTAAATTCAAATGACCAAAACTATATCCAATATCAAATCCAAACTCAATTTAAGCCCTTTAAGCCAATTCTTTGGACTTAGCCAAATTCTATTCATATCAAGTCAAAACTAATGGATTTTCTCTTGAATCAATCATTCCTTTAATCATCTACTCAAATATAAATGAAACCTACAATCATCAAACCAAATTCAAGTCAACCCAAGTCAAGCCTAACCTAGCCTTTTTGACTTGAAACTTTCAATTGAGATAAGATCTATTGGACTCCAAATTGATTGTAGTTGGATTTATATTTCAATCCTAGGCTCACATATAAGTCCCTCTAAAGCTAAATCAAGCCAAAACCAAACCAATTGACTAACTTAGGTCAACTTGACCTTGACCTAAAGGACCCATTTGAGCCAACTTCCAATTCAACCCAAATTGGATTGAACCAAGCTCACCAAAACCTTCCACCATAATTGTTGATTACCCTAGGATGATCAATTGCAATCAATTGGGTCAAGCCAAGTCAATTTGGTCCTTTGACCAACCTTTAGCCCAAATAAAACTTAAACTAGTCAAAACTCATCATATATCAAATTGATTGAAATCATTGATCAAAACACACTCATAATCAATGATTGAATATGACCAAACTTTCAATTGAGCCAAACCAAATCCAATTGACCATTTAGCCCAAGTTGACCCAAATTGGCCTAGAAAGCAAAAATGGGTCAAATCCCAATCTAACCCAAATTGATTGCAACAAATGGCTCAAGTTCATTCCAAATTGATTATTGAACTTGACCAAAGACATAATTGAGCCTAATTTGACCAATTGGTCAACTTGACCCAACCTAGCCCAAATTGACCTAAAAGGTCAAATTAGTCAAAATTCAAATTAAATTCAAATTGACTCAAACAAAAGGCTATGTTCATCTTCAATTAGCCAATTGAACATGAATCAACCCAACCTAAGCCAATTTGACCAATTTTAGTCAAATTGGTCAACTTGACCCATCTGACCTATTTATTTCCAAATGAGCCAAAATCAATCCTAAGTCAAATTAAACCAAATTGATCAAACCAAAATACTTAAATTTATCATTTGAACCTAGCCTAAGCCTTAGTTTGACCCAATTTGACTAATTGGTCAACCTAACCCAATATGACCCAATATGACCCATATGATCCAAATTAAGCCAAATCCCTTGAAACCAAGCTATGACCCATTGGGGGCTGATCAAACCAGACCCAAACCCATTTGGGATCAGCCCAAAATCAACCCAACCCAATCAAATCTCACATAAGATTCCACCCAACCTCATTTAATTCTCCCCATCACATGCATTCAACTCCCCCATCCATGGCAGTCAATGGAGCTGATCATATGACAGTAAAAGAGGATTTTAGAGTAAAATCTAAAGTTCTCAATCAGGCCATCATCCATCACAACCACCTCCCCATGACATTTATTCAAATTTTTGGCCATCCCCTTCAAAGCAAGAAAAGAAGGCTCATTAAAAAAAAGGTCCTGAGTTCATCAACTCCCAAGAGCTTCCCCAAGCAAAGAGCATCTCTTCCCCACCTTCTTTGAGCGATTTTTGTGCTAAAAAACACAAAATTAAAGTTTTTTCGGTGAGGAGGTGGCAACCATTGGTGAAGATGACATTCCAAAGGGAGGCAAGGGTTCAAACTCATTCCAAAGCTCTCTCTCACACTTAGGAGTTCGCTCAAATTTTCACTGCCACCGAAAATCATCCTCGGCGAGGTAATTTCATCAAACTTCAGCTGGCTATAAGATCTATCATTTGCTCAAATGTATGTGCGATTTTAGTAAGTTTCCTTAGATTATCCTCACATTTTTCATTTCACACTATCTCAATATGATTTGGAGTGTTTTTCGGTGAAGGTCGCAAAAAAATGAGCTCAAAACTGACCAAACGGGTGGTTTCTGAGCCCAAATAGGCTCTATTTCATCGGTTGGGAAGCAGACGAGCAACACCCATCTGATCTTCTTTTATTAGGGATGGTCAGCTGCAATTTCACACCCAAATCATGCGATTACAGCCTTTGGATCATCCAGTTTGATCTGGACTATCCAATTGCACAATCGGACGGTCCGATCTTGATCCCGTGGAATGGGAGCATTTTCCCGCTCGCAAAAATGCATCGTCCAACCAGCTCATGATGCGTGGCACCATGCGGCAGCGCATGCCACGCGGAGCCGCGACGCCCAATTAGAATCTACCATGTGGAACCAAACAGTGTCGTCCAAC
Organism: Cymbidium sinense; assembly: GCA_021442155.1. Taxonomy (NCBI): domain Eukaryota; kingdom Viridiplantae; phylum Streptophyta; class Magnoliopsida; order Asparagales; family Orchidaceae; genus Cymbidium; species Cymbidium sinense. Next base: position 42,168,782 of record CM038230.1, read on the forward strand.
CAGTGCATGCCACGCGTAGCCTCATTGCCACGTCAGCGCCCGTGCGATGTTGACTAGGCTAAACAAGAAAATTAATTTTTTTAAAAAAAATATTTAAAATACTTGAAACTTCAAAATTCATAAAAAAAATAAAAGACTTATCAAAAAATTGCAAATAAGATCTTGTTGGATTTATCTTTCGAAGAGGAATCCAACAATCTAAAAATCATCAAATTACTTAAATAGTTTGAGCTAAATTTAACTTTTAGTAAAAATCAAATTTTATTAATTACTCTAAAAATTCAAATTCGATTGAGGTGAAATTTTCAAGGAATTTAATTAGGCTTAAAATGTACTTATCATAAAAAATGCAGGATAAAATGATGGCTAGATTGAAAGCTATTGAATTTAGAAGTTCAAATGGTCTATTTTAATTAAATAAATCAGTATACCTTATAAAATTTGGTTAAATCAGCTATAACTTTGGAAATTCATAACTAATCTTTAAAAAATTAAAAAAATAGAAATGAGAGTTCATTTTAAAGGTATTTCATAGTAGAATATGAGAAAAGTATTATTAATTTATTTTGAATAGTCATTTTGGCTTAATTAAGGTTTTATTAAAAATTTAATTAGCTTAATTACTCTTTAATTAATTACCCAATTAATCTCAAATTTTATGTGAATGTTTTGGCAGATGACCTCTACCTCTCCGTATTTTTTGGGTTTTTATTGGTTACTTAATTAAAGAAATCAATTGATTAAGCCTTAATCACTCTCTTAATTTAATTAGTGATGATTAGTGAATGAACAATAGTTTAATCAATTATTTAAGCCTAATTATCTCTCTTAAATAGTAAGGTAGCTTATAGGATGTGATTGGGATGCTTTTCCTAATTCATTTCCTAAGTTTTCTTTACTTTTAAAATCAAATTAATTAATAAATTATAAAGTAATTAATTACTTAATTAATTAATTAATCTCCAAGATAAAAATCAGAGCTTAAGTGTTCAAATATGGAATTTAGGGATTGAGATTAAAACCCCCTTTCTTGATCTTTCTCCTTAAGATTAATTTCATTTCATTAATTGAACATGCTTAATCAAATGGATTAATAAGCTTAATTAACTTAATGTAAAATCCACTTCACATTTAAACAACCCTAATTAACTCTTGGGTAGCTCTTTGGGTTTTCAATAACCCAAAGTGAGAGATAATGAAATTATGGTTAGCTCACATATGTGAGAAAATCATAAGAGTAATTAAGTGAGTTCCTTAAGCCTAATTAACTACTAATCATGAGCCAATTGCATTTGGCCCCTTTCATTTCTTAGGAGCATTGCAAATTTACTTTTCATGTGGTTGCATATCATATTGGCTTATTATTGATTAGTTAATTAACTTAAGGTGATATATGTAAGGGATAATTAATTCATTTAATTCATACCTTAACCTAATTAAACATAAAATCAACTTAAATATTCTTCATTAAACCAAATCAATTCACACATGGGGAAATGGGTTAGGATTAGCAAACCTCTCTCATATTTTCTAAATCAAATCAAATCAAATTCAAAGATAAAAATGTCTTTAAAGAATTTTGGCTTATTTTAAATAGCTTTATTTAATTTGTTTGTCCTTAGAAATTAATTGGGATGAGTGAAATCATGTGTTTACATTACTTTATTTCTGTCCAATCATGCTAAATATTATTTTCCATATAAAATCATGCATTCATTTTTTTTAAAAAAATTAATCAAATAAAATATTTTCTTTTATGTCAAATTGCATGTGTTGACTTAAATTAAGAATATGAATGATTATTATCACTATTAAACCAAAAACTATTTTCAAAACATATAAATCAATTATTATAAATGAAGTAATGCTAATTACAAATATTTATAAGCTTGCATGTGATAATAGCATAAGATGTGTAATATGAAGTTCTGTTTCCCTACCTTAACATGGATTCACATAGGATTTGTAAGTGTATAGTTTATTTGAAAAGAACATAACACTTACCTAAATCTATTCCTATGCATCTCCATGTTAAGACTTAGGAAGAATTTCATATTACACATGTAAATCATACAACCAAATCAAACATAATTTCTTGCATGATTCTCTATCAATTTGGTTCTTTCTGTACAGTCATATGTATTTGAGAAAATTGATATATTAGTCTGGACATCCTAAGGCTACGAGGCTTTAAGTAGCCCTAAGTAGGTCTTGTACCTTACACCCCTAGTGTAGAAAATAATGGCATCATACTCACTTAAAATTATTATACATATGCATGTGTGATATGACTAATGAATAAAGAATCATAAATTAAATAAATAAAACATAACTTTTGCATGGATTTTTTTATCCTTATAGTTATTCCTACATTTACATAGATCTAAGAAAAGTGGTATATTAGTCTGGACATCCTGGGGCTGCAAGGCTTTAAGTAGCCCTAAGTAGGTCTTATACCTTGCACCCCTGGTATAGAAAATAATGGTGCCATATTCACTTAAAAATTTTATACATGCAAATGTGTATTTAGCTAATGGATGAAAAATCCCTCTTTTCTACATAATAAACACATGCATTCATAACTTAATCCAAAAATGAAATATTTAAATCTCCAAATACACTTCTTTGCATTCATCATCAAAGTGTGTTAAGATTTACATTGCATGTATAGATATGCTTAATGTTATTCATATGCATGATATACGAAAGAAATGAATGTGTGTGAGTTATGTGATAGTAATCCATCCTAATTAATCTTAAGATGGGTCTACGTATATGCCAAATATCTTTCCCCTACTTTACATGGATGAAGTAAAGTAGTGTTTATTTTAAGCTAATTCCTTATGGAAGCAAGCTTCCACAGTTAATTACATCCTAGGAAATAAGAATTTCCATAAGAATACTCTCTATTAAAGTAGTCAACTAATGTATCTAAAGATTTCAAAGTTTAATAATGAAAGAATTGGTATTTTTTTTTTTTAAATAATTATGAAGACTCAAGTGGGAATAGTTTTATATGGATTATAAAGGAGAGTAATGGGGAAGCACATATGGTATAAAGAGGCCTAGTGAGTTCAATCTATCCTAGAGTGAGGCTTTACATTTTTGAAAGAGAGAATTTATATTTATTAAAGTTTAAATTTTTATTAGAATGTTAAGGCTTAAATGCCAACAACATAAAATTGTGGAAATGCTTGATAGGTGAAAACTTACACTCATAGCAAATATGGAACAAGTAGCCAATGAACCTATATCTAAGGTGCCCTAGCATAAGATAAGAGCCCAACTTAAATCTACTCGAGGAAGGTGGGATATATTGATCCACTTCCACTAGAGACAGTGCACCAATCTCGACTCTCCTTGACTTACAATCGCTTGTGGTGGCTGTCGTCCAACACCTCCTATGATTTAAAATCATGTGGGCCGGTCATAAGTAAAAATGCAAGATAGCTGAGCTGTTGTTTATTAGGAAAGAATCTAAAATCTTAAACTCACTCACTGAGAGATTAGATCATGATTGGTGTGAAAATAACTTAGAGATTTTATGCCTAAATGTATGATGAAGATAAGTTATGGCCTAAATTAATAAGGAGTGTTCCCCACTATAAGGGAATGCCCTCATAAGTTAAACCTATCTTTTATCATGCAAGAAAGGAGACCGCATATTTATAAGAGTGAAACAATATGCATGTATGATATTGATACATGCAACCATACAGTTAAAGGGTTACTAAATATTTTATTTCTTGTTTAAGATCTTAAGCTTTATGGCAGGGTTATGAGTTGATTAAATTTTAGTTAAAATTGTTAAGTTGGAGTATAAAAATTAAAATTTTCTTTTCTAAAGAGCCTACTATATCCAGGCCATACATCAAACATACATACATTAAGAAACCTAAAAAAAAGTCTGCCAGTTCTAATGCCCAATCAACATAAACACAACAATCAAACATGAATCAATTAAAAGAATAAGAGGCTAGTGTGGTCAGGTACTACCATACTCACCACAAAAGAAAAGTAATTTAGTATCCAAGCTCTACCTTTATATAACCTGGATTATACTTAAATTTCAAAGAAAAGAAAGCTATGGGGGTCTTCAATTCTTCATCTTCTTGGAATGAAACATTTCAGGCTTCATAGGGCTTCCCAGGTCTATGCCCTCTAGCCACTGCTCATCCTAAATCTCATAGCACTAATTTTATTCCTATTTCAAAAATTATATTTTTTGAAAAGATGAAAATCTAATTACACCTACAAAATAGAGGTTAGTCCAACATACATGCAAACCAAAAAATTATATTTCACACTTTCAGACTTAGCATCCTATTTTGAGTAACTAAGCCCACATATCCTAATGGATCATGCTTAGGGACATAATAGCACCTACAAGCAAGAAGCATTTATATTATTAATATAAATAATAATAATAATAATAATAATAATAATAATAATAATAATAATATTATTATTATTATTATAATAACTTTCTCTTAAGTACAATCTCCTGCTGAAGACATCATTAGTCTAAAATCATCCTAACACCCACACTATGCACAATCAATCCTAACATCCAGTCTAAAATATTAAATCATAAAATAAAATATTTCATCATCACAATAATCACCGGCCTAACTGTGGTGAAAAATTTTCATTTCTCTTTAGAGAATAAGATATATACTTCCATCTTCACTCTATACGGGATAAAATAGGATGGAAATATATATTCTTCTTTTTATGTAATTTTAACACCACGTAGATCCACAAATATTCTTATTGAGGATGATCAGGTATGACATTGAGGTGAGGTGTACTATCTCAAAAGATATAAGTCACCACCCTACAATGGACCTAATCACCTCAACAAGGACTCCTAAGGATAATGGGTCTGCATGTGTACCAATAATTCCTCTCCTACTTTACATGAAAAAGTAAAGTAAGGTTTATTTTAAATCGGGTTCATTAAGTTCCCTACAGGGGTAAGCCGCCATAGTTAATTACATTCTAAGGATTGAGATCCTTTAGAAAGACTCTCAATTAAGGTAAATGATCATTGTCTCTAAAGATTTCAATAGGTAGGGCTATCAATCGATTAGTTTATTTTGGAAGATTAAATTGGATCGATCAAAGAGAGGGAGTTATTTTGGAAGCTAGAGGAAGATAAGTAGGAGATGCCTATGATGCTAGGAAACCTAGTGAGTATCTCAAACTATTCTATGATTGGGCTTTACATTTTTGAAATTGATTTAATTTGTTTGAGTTGAATTTTTCATTATAAATTTAGGGCTTATGATTTCATAACATAAGATTAAGGAAACGCTTAAGAGGTGACGATTTATGCTTATAGCCCACAAAAAGAGAAGCAACCTCAGAACCTAAATCTAGGGAGCTTTGGCGAGGGACAAAAGCATAACCTAAATCTAAGGCAAAAATGGGTATTTAGTTTGCCTCCACAAGAGAGAACAAACCACCCGACTGCTTGGACTTATAATCGCTTGGGCGTGGCTGTCAACTAACTCCTCCTACGATTTTAAATTCATTTAAGCAAGTCATATGCTTTATACAAGATAACTAGGATGTTATTTATTTAGAAAGAGACTAAGTCCTTAAACCCACTCTCTAAAAAGACTAGATCATGTAAGGGTATGCTTCAAATGACCTAAATCTAATGTAATTCAGATTACATTTTAATTTCATTTTTGGACAATTATTTTTGACTCAGGCTAATAGGATTCATATGCCTAATGCATGAGAAATGAGATTATTGGCCAAAATCAGTGAGAAGGGAGAAGGTGTGCTTCCACCATGCCTCTCAAAGGTCAAGCCAAGTTTCTCTGGCAATGGTGGAAGCCCTCTAATCAAGAGTGAAAATAATATGCTTTTGTGCATGATGTTATAAAAGAAGTACTCATCCAGCTAATGATTGCTAATTCTTTTATCTTGATTTTTAGCCTAAGCTTTAGGTGAGGTTATAAGTTCTTTATTTTTAGTTTTGAATTATTAAATTTGGTAGAAGATTTATTTTTCCCTAAGAGCCTAATCCACATCTAGGCCATACATAAAGTAAGGAAGAAACTAGGAAAATGGTGCCACTTAATGCACAAGCTAAATAAATCATCAATCAATTTATAAAACTAATCATAAAAGAATAAGAGGCCATTGTGGTCGGGTACCACCGCACAAACTCAAAAATAAATTGGGTAGCCAAGCTCTACCCTTATACAATCCAGATTACAAATGAATTACATACAATTAGGTAAGGAACTCATTGTTATGGGGGTCTTCAAGCTTCATTTCTTCATTCTCCTTTTCTTCTTTCTTCTTATTTTCCTCTTTCTTCTTTGGTTCCTTCTTTTGGATGGTTGGAAGGTGGATGCTCCAAAGGCTTCACATGATGCATAAGATGAGATCTTATGACCAATGTATATCTTAATCCCCATAACAATCATTCCAAAATCCTAATTGTAAAATTATATGAAAAGGAAAAGTAAATCTAGCTAATACCTACAAAATAGAGATTAGCTAAACAAACGACACAAAATATCAATTGTGTATATTAGACTTATCACCCCACACATGGGTGACTAAGTCCACTTGGGCCTATTTGGATTATGCTTAGAGGTATAAGCACCTGCACAACAAAAGAATTTATATTTTTATTTATCATAGTGCCCCTTAAGCACAATCCTCTATAGAATATGATGGTTAGAATAAGATCGTCCTACCATTCATTCTATGCACATACATCATAACATCCAGTCTAAAATATATATCATAAAATAAAAGCAAATATCAAACCATGTACCGCCCTAACCTAAAGCTAGAAGTGGTAACTTAGCCTAATGTGTGTGCTTTAGAGGTTTGTGTGGCATGTTTAGCTATGGCTTTAAGTTAGAATTTTCTAAGTGTGAAAAATGTTCAACTTAGAGGAGGGTTTCATTTAAGTGATTTAATTATTTTAGGTTGATTTTATTTTATGTTTTGGTTGGATTCAAATGAATCATATAATTAATTACTAAGTTATAAAGAGAGGAAAAGAGAAAGAAACTTCTCTTTCCTTCCCTAACCTAAGTAATTTATAAAGTAGATCCATGTTTTAGTTTTATTTACTGGATGTCTTATTATATATTATAATTAATCCTAAGTCTAGATGAACTTTAAACAAACCTATTAAAAAAAAAAAGATATTTTAAGATTAAGTAAAATGAACTAAATTCACAAAATATACATCACTTCATTTCTTTCCCAACATGTATAACATACATATGAATGAGTCCTAAACATATCTATACATATAAATGGGAATGTTTAGCACACTTTATGATGCATGCTAAGTAATTCATTTAAGAAAATTTGAATGTTTATGATGCATGATTTTCATTAAGTAGCAAAGGGGTTTCTTATCCAATTTTCACATGCACATATGAATGTATGAAAGGCATAAGTGAGTATGAGGCCATTGTTAACCATGGGTGTAAGGCACAAGACCTACTTAGGGCTACTTAAAGCCTCATAACCTCGAGGTTGTCCAGACTAATATACCACTTTCCTTAAATACAAATATGTGTACAAAAGAAATGAATGAAAAAGAAAGAATGTAAAAGTTTATGTTGGTTGATTTATTTTTGTTTATGCAATTTATATGTACAAGTATAGGTATCCTTCTTAAGTAATAGCATAGGAATGAATAGGATATGGAATTAGGCAAGTGTTAGGTTCTTTTCAAATGAACTATACACTTTGCCAAATCCTATTCAAAATTATGCTAAAAGAGAGGAGAAGGAAAACCTACACTAAGCACATCCTTGTATTTTACTCACATGCAAACTTATAAGTAAAATATAAGTAACACACTTTTCATTTTGATAATTGATTCATATATTTTAAAAATAATTTGGATTTAATAATGATATTAGCCACTCATATTCTTACTTTAGCCAACACATGCAATTTGATATAAAAGAAACATTTTCATTTCAAATTTGATTTTTGAAAAGCATGAATGCATGAAATCATATTACACACATATTTAGCATGTTGGGGAAGAACTAAAGCAATGAAAGCATGTAAACACATTCACTTTAATTAATTTTTAAAGACAATCTTATGAAATAAAAAAGCTTAAAGTAAATCAAAGTTTATTTAATATGATTTTTATTTGATCTTGAATTTGATTTAATTTTGAAACTGTGAATTAAGTTTGCTATTCCTAACCCATTCCCATATGTGTTTGATATTTTTATTCAATTTTTAGATGATTAGATTCATTTTATATTTTGATTAGGTTAAGGTATGAATTAAGCATGTTAATTACCCCTTACCTACACCACCTTAGCATAGTTAATCTAATAATTATGAGCCAATGAGATGACATAAAATCTCACAAAAAAAATTCAAAATTGTAATGTACCTAGGAAGAAAGGGGCCTAATGCAATTTTTCTCATGATTAATGATTAATTAAGCTAAGAGGTTTAACTTAAGTAATTTCAAAACACTCTCACACATATGAGTTAAATCTTGATTTCCTTAATTGAACTTAGGCTCTTGAACACCTAAGCATCTACCCCAAGTAGATTAATTGAGTTCTAGAAAGTTTTAGAATTTTAAGAAATTAATTAAGAGAGTAATTAGTGAATTAACCCTTAATTAAGAGAATATTAAGAAAGAAAAGGGGGTTTAAGGAATAGCTTAAGGGAAATGCCCCAAAATTATTCCATAAACCTTCTATTAATTGAAATAGATCTTAATCAACTTCAATAAAGGATTAAGCCACTAATAAAATGCTTAATTATCCTTAATTAAATTAAGGGGGCAATTAGGAAATGAATTAGAAATTTCCCCAATTAAGCCACCAATAAATCCCAAGAAAATTAGGGGAGGCAGAAGTCAGCCCCAAAATATACTCAAGAAGTTTGGGAATAATTAGAGGATTAATTAAAGGGTAATTAACAAATTAAGATTTCCAATAAAACCCAAATTTAGAGAAAAGAAGTATTCAAAATTAATTAAAATTAATTTTAGAATATTCTATGTTCAGTTATCTTTCTAATGCAATTTATTTCATATTTTTTTTAATTTTTCTATGTTGAGATATAAAAATTAGAATTTTAGGTAATTAATTAGAATTATTTAAACCATAATTAAATCCTTAATCCTACGGCGTGCCACGCGTGCAGCTAACATGGCAACCCTTTACATGCAGAGCACTCTGATTGGTTACTTAAACATCCCATCGTAGCTCCGCATGGCGGTGGTGCTATGTGCTTTTTTCTTAGCCGTCTAATCAAGGATCGAATGGCTGAGATTAAAGCCATGGATCAGAGGAGATAAAATTAAATATAAATCATGTTTTATACTCGACCGTCCATCCAAAATGCACAGATGGATGGCCAGAGATCCTTCCCTGTTCTTCCCTGTGAGAAATGGGGACTGTCCACTTTCAAAGAGAAGATCCGAGCTCGATCAAGCTCGGATTGGATTGAAAATCAACCCACACCATCTAAACCTAATGGCAAGCACATCTAACGATCAAAATTCCATGGATTTAAATTTCTTTCATAAAGCTCCACACCACATTGAGTTTAATGGTCAGAAAATGACATACCTCACCGAAGGTGATCACCGTCGCTCGATTCGCTTGGAGAAGCTTCGTCTGGTTGAGATGAAACTTTGGTTAAAGTTTGAGAGGCTGAGGTTGAGTGGATCTTTCTATGGGTCATGTCCTCCTTAGCTTGAGCTCAATTTTGATTGAATTGGATCTCCCCTTGCTTCAAGAACTTGGAAGAGAGCTTGGATGCACTCGACTTGGTCCTCTGATGAAGCTTGAAGAGGGAATTGAGTGGAGTTTGAGTGTAGAGAAAGTTTGCAATGCAATGGACCTCCCTATTTTTAAATGATGAAAATCGAGAAATGGCAATTTCAATCTCCTTCTAGGAAGCTTAGGATCACTTGCCAATGGCTCCTATGACTCTCTAGACTTCAATCGACCATGGCTCTGTTGGAATTGAAGTGAATTAGGGGGAGTATATCTCCCCCAATGGCAATCAGACGGTCGAAGCTTCATTTGCCATTTTGGATCAATTGCCCTTATTTAGAGGGTTGTTTGAGCTGTTAGAGGTGCCATGTGATTCATTTTAGGTCAGGGAGTGGATTAGTGTAGTCCCCATGTGCTGCATTTGAGTGGAAACATGATTCCCATGTGCCCATTTCCATGCACATGGTCGGTTTGGCCCTTGGGTCAAGTTGGGCTGATCCAAACCCATTGGGTTGGGTTCACCACCCTCTCTAGTGTTCACTTGACCTATTAGGAGAGTATCAAGTAGGTATGAAGAGGGTTTGACCAAATACCAAGTGGAATTGGCCAAAATTTGTTCTATAGCCTACGATTAAAATGGTCATTTGGATGGTTTTTGAATTTGGATATGTTGGGTATGTTGAAAAATAGGTTTGGCCAAGTTTCATTAGATTTGGAGTTCATTTGGTATGGTTTGGTTCATGTTGACCCATTTGGTCAAAATGGGTCAACTTGGGTCAAGTTGACCAATTCGTCATATTGGGTCAAACCAAGCATTGGGTCAAGTTCATATGTCCATTTGAAATGTCTTGGTGTCTTTGGTTTTATTCAGTTTGGTTTAGTTTTAAATTTGGTTCATATGACTTCATTTAGGTCAAATGGGTTAAGTTTACTAATTTGACCCATTTGACCTATTTGAGCTAGGTCATGGGTAGGTTTAGGTTTGCATAGTCATATGAAGTGGATTGGTATCTTTATTTTTAATCAATTTTGGTTAAGTTTGAATTTGGCTTAATATGACCCTTTAGGTCAAGTTGGGTTCAAGGTCAATTGGGCTAGGTTAGGTCTAGTTGGCCAATTGAGGATTTGGTCAAGTTCAACAAGTGATTTAGAATGAACTTGACCCATTGGTTTCAATCAATTTGGCTTAAATCAAGTTTTGACACATTTTGACTTTTTAGGTCAAGTTGGGTCAACTTGGGTTAAGTGGCCAAATTGGCTAGGTTAGGTTCAAATGTTGACTTGGTTAAGTTCAAACATTGGTCATGAATGAACTTAGATCAAGGATTTCAATCAATTTGGCCTATGGTGGATTTTGGCTATGTTAGGTTTCATTTAAGTCTTGAGTTGGTCAACAGTTTGGTTTGACTTGGTTTGACCCAATTTGAGTTATTGATCATCTCATGATGATTGTTGATCATGATGAGAGGCATAGGTGAGTTTGATTTAATCCAATTTGGTTAGGATTAGAATTTGGCTCATAAGGATACTTTAGGTCACTTAGGATCAAGTGAGCCTAAGTGGGTCAGATGGCTTGGTCAAAGCTTGATTTGAGTTTGATTGAACTTTTATATGGACTTATAATTGAAATATAAATCCATTTGAAAGTCGTTTGAAGTCAAATGAGTTTTGATTCATTTGACAATTTCAAGTTCAAAGGGTGAACATGAAATGGATTTTGGCTTGATTTTTGAATTAATTTTTGATTAAGTGATTGACGTTTGTATTTATATTTGGATTCATGATTGAAGGATTGATTGAATCATGAAGGAAAATCAAGAGTTTGGCTTGATTTGAAATTGATTTGGCTAAGTTTAAGATTTTGACTTGAAAGTCTTAGGTTGGATTTTGAATGAGTTTGAGTTTGATTTTTGGAAGTGGTTTTGATTGTTTGAATTTATATTTCATTTATATATATGAATATAAATGAGAATATAAATGGGTTATGAGAAAAATTCAAGGATTTGAAGTGAGTCCTTAAGAGAAAATTAAAGGATTTAGGAAAGATTTGGAATTTCTAGATTCAAATTTTTGAATTTAGGTTGATTGGTTTGAATTTATATTTCATTTATATATGTGAATATAAATGAGAATATAAATTAGTTATGAGAAAATCTCATGAGTTTGAATTGATTTTGATTTGATTTAGGCTAAGTCCTTAAGAGAGAAATTAAGGACTTAAGAATGATTTTGAATTTGGGATTTGAATTTTGGATTTGATTTGATTGATTTGAATTTATATTTGATTATATATGTAAATATAAATGAGAATATAAATGAGTTATAAGAAAATTTCAAGGATTTGATTTGATTTGAGCATGATTTTGGCTAAGTCCTTAAGAGAGGAAATTAAGAACTTAGGAAAAAATTTGGAATTTGAAATTTCATTCATGGGTTTCAATCATGGATTTCAATCATGTGGAATTGATTTAAGTTTGGATAAAATCAAATAAGATTGATTTGGAGTTTGACTTGAAGGAAGGAAGGTGAGGAGTGGTTCAAGCTAAGTGTAGGCAAATTTTTCTAACACCCCTAAGGCATGTCCTATTCCTATGGCTAACTCTTCTAAGTATCTAGGGCTAGGTTGAGTGTCCACCTAATCACTAGATGTGTCTTAAGACTAAGGAACTCTTAAAATCTAAGAGAAGTCCTATGTTTAAGATGGAGGGGTTGAGAGCTCATTCTAAAAATAAGGTCAACACTAACCTAACACTAGAATCGGTGACCTAGTATTCTAATGTGCATGCAAGGTTTGGTATAGTGTGTTTTTATTGGCTTTTAGGGTTATAAATTCTTCTAATGTTGGATCTTTTTAATTCATATTAAATTTATTCTAAAAGAGTAACTATTCCTCAATTTAATTAAGCCATTTAGTTAATTAATTAAGCACCTTTAAGAATGAGTTTAGAAAATAAATAAGACAGGAGGTCCCAATTATTATTTTATCATCCTTAATGCTTTCATAATTAATTAATTATCTCTGATTAATTTCATAAATTTTCTAATTTTTAATTATCATTAAATGTTTAAAATGAGTAATTAAGATTTAAAAAAATTGATCCTCTTAATCCATTGGGAAACTTAGCCCAAGAAAATTATGGGAGATAGAGGTCATCCCAAGGATTAATCATACAAACTCTTAGGTTAAATAGCCAAATAATTAGGGCTTAATTAAGATAATTACTTGAAATTTCAAGCCAAAATTAATCAATGTTCAGTGGACAAAATTTAGGGCTTTTATTTTTTTCTAGATTATCCTTTATTTAAGTTTTCCAAAATGAGTTTATTTGCATTTTTTTTATTTTTCTACAATTATATATGAAATTTTGAAGTTCTAGTTAATTAAATCACGTTTTGATTCTAATTAATCCATTTACATAATCGACGCCGCATGCTTGCTACCATAATAACACATTTCACGTGGCGCCATGAGACTGATCACTTAAATAATATGCCTGGGCTGCTGAGTTAGTGGTGGCAGACACACTTTCATCTCAGCTGTTCGATCATCGATCAGACGATAGAGATTAATCCCGTGATTCTAAAGGGATTAATCAAGAAATTCTAATGTGATTAATCATGGCCATCCATTCTAATCACATAGAATGGATGGTCGATGATCCATCATCGACTTGCAATGAGAGATAAACACCATCTTCCTTTCACCACTCGATCTAAGCTCACCAGAGCTCATTCAATGGTGATTCTACTCCAAAATGATCAGGGGATGATTGAAAAGGGATCCTTTGATGGAATTCACATGAAATTGAAATCCATTTTAAAAAAGACTAAAATCCTATGATTTTATATGGGTGGCCAGAAATTACCTCGTTGGAGCTCAAAATTGATGGTTCGTCGATTGAGGTATCTTCACCTTGAAGAGATAAAGCTCTGCTAAGAAGCTCGCTCACTACCTCCCCACTGTTCTTCCTCTAGACCAAACACTATCGCAAAACTCACCAGAGTTGATCGAGCTTGGTCCTCTCGTGATTGAATTGAACGAGATTCGATTCATTTTGGTTTGCCAGTGGAAAATTTTAATTTAATTTTTGCGGAGTTTAGATGCAATTGGACTGAGTAGAGGCTCGGGCTAAGAGAGGAGTTGGTCACGCTGGCGGTTGGGTGCACAGGAAGCTTCGGGGATGCTATTAGACTACTTGGAATGTTCTAGTGAGGATGTGTGTTGAGTTTGAATTGGAGAAGAGGTGTATACTCTCTTCCCCATGTGAACCAACCAAAGAGATTGGTTCAAGGTAGCCACCACAAATGCCGGACAAAAAAATGGCATGATTAGGAAGATTTTATTCAAGGCAGAAAGGGATATGTCTTGGGCTCAGCAACAACAAGAGGGAGCAATACGTAACTGAACGGAAGCAATGTGAGAGGGACCTCACCTTGGTTAATGGCTGAGCCCAACATCTTTGGGTTAGGTCCAATTAGGATGGGGAGGTCAAGGCATGCTTAGGTGGCTTCCAAAGGCAAAGGGAGGGGTTGGACCTTCCCATTTTGGATTTTTCTTCTATTTGGAACCCTTGGTTCACTTGGTTTAGGTGAAGGGTTCCCACTCCACTTAATAGGAACTTAAGGATGAGTCATGCCAAGTTTGGTTGGGTTTGGACTTGGTTTAGTTGGGTTTGACTCAATTTTACCCATACAGGTCAATTTGGGTTCAATTGGATTAAGTTGACCAATTGACCAAATTGGGTTAAGAGGGAACTTGGGTTATGTTCAATTGAACATTTGGAATGCATTGGTGTAGTTGGCTTTATTTAATTTAAAGTGAATTTGAATTTGGTTCATATGGGGTTATTTAGGCCTAATGGGTCAAGTTGACCGATTTGGTCAAGTTAGTAAAATTGGTTTGGATGAAGGTTTGGTTTATATTTGATTGATCATTTGGGAATAATTGTAGGTGTTGATTTGAATTGACTTTGATTAAAATGGGCTTTGGTTCAATTTGATCCTTTAGGTCAATTTGGGATAAGTGGGTCAATTGGGTTAGTTTGATCAAATTGGCTTTGATTTGTGCTTGAGGTGGGTCCAATAATCAATTTATGATTGATTGAAAGCATTGATTGCAATAAATTTAGATTGGAATGAGATTTGGCATAATTTGACTTTAGTTCAAATTGGGTCAACTTGGGTTAAGTGGTCAAATTGACTTGGCTAGGTTCAACTAATTACAGTTGGGTCATCAATGATAATCAATAATCATTTAGAGAAGATTGGATGGTTAGATTTGACCTAATTTGAATTGAATCAAAGTTTGAACCAAATTGGTCCTTTTAGGTTAAATTGGGCTAAGTGAACTAATTAGGTTGATTAGGTTGAATTAATATCAATTGGGTGTTGAGAGGTGTTCAATGATAAATTTAGAGTTAAATGAAAGCCTTGATTGCAATCAATTTGAGTTAGGTTTGATTTTAACTCATTTGAACTCTTTAGGTCAAAAGGGTCAACTTGGGTCAATTGAGCCAATTGGCTTGGCCCAAGGGGTTAGGATGAATTGGCATGATTGATTAGATGTTCGAAATAATCACGAGGTTTAAATCAAGTTAATTTGGTTTGAATCAAGTTGAATTAAGTTTTGGCCCTATGGAGTTCAAATGGGTCAAGTTGGGTTAAGGGCAAGTTAACTTGGTTTGATCAAATTGGACTAGAGTTAAGGCTCAATCAAGCACAATTAAGATTCAAATGACCTTGGATGGATTGGGTTTCAATTGGATTTGATTTTGGGTTTGGCACTCTTGATTCCAAATAGGCTAAATTAGGTTAACTTGGTTACTTAACCCAATTGAACCATGATGAATCACATCAAGACTAGGTTGAACTGATATTGGTTTGAGGTTTGATTTGCAATCATTTGATTTAGTTTTGGTCAATTGGTTTAATACAAGATTAGAATGAGTTTAGGGTAGGTGGTGTACTGCATATCTTAAGCTAGAGTCTAACCTTAGGGTTAAACCCTATGAGTCTCTAGGTTGGGGATTGGTGCTCCTAATTACGAAGGAGGTAGTCAACCTTGCTCCAAAAGTGAGGTCAACAAACTTGGAAACCCAACTTACCACTATGTTTTCTAATGTGAAGGTATATCCTGTTGTACTCCTTATCCCATTCAAATCTTTTGCAATATATGAAATTATATATCCTTATAGTTCAATTCTTACACATGCAAAATAAAGTGCCCTATCTATTGTTCCTCTCAAGTGTATGAGAATTCACTTCACTGACTCCCAGTATTCTTTGTCTGGATTACTCATGGACTTACTGACCACTCACACAACATGTGCAGTATCTTGTCTTATACATATCAAGGCTTGCATTAGGCCCCTAACTCCTGAAGCATATGAAGTTCTCCTCATGTGTTCTTGATCTACTTGTATTTGATTATTCCTCCCCAATCATGCTAAATATTGCATGTCATTTGATTTCATGCATCCATCTCTATTTAAAAATTAATTGAATTAAATGAGATTTTCGTTATGTAAGCTTGCATGAGTTGACTTAACTTAATATATGTGTCGTTATTATCACTATTAAATCCAAATATACTTTCTAAAAAGTTAACAAATGAATAATAACATGTGTAGTGATGTTAATTATAAATACATAAGAGATGTATGTGTTTATAATTTAAGTGTATGAAGTGAAGTCTCTTTCCTTTATTCATATGTTGATTTATATAAGTTTGAATGGTAATGGATATATAGTTTGGAAGTCTCGGGAATATGAGGCTTTAAGTAGCAGTAAGAAGGTCATTTGATTACCTCACTTCCCTGCTTTAACAATGCCACATACCCATTTGATTTCATTCTTATGTATTTAACATTAGAATTTAGATAGAGCTTTAAATCATACACATAAATAACTCAAATAAAGATAAAAAAAATACAATCTTTGCATGATTCTCATCCTCTTAATTATGAATATATGTGTATGTATTTAAGAAAAATGGGTATATAGTCCGGACATCCTGGGAATATGAGGCTTTAAGTAGGCCCAAGGAGGTCATTTGATTACCTCACTTCCCTGGTTAACAAAGGCATGTACTTGCTTATGTCTTTTATATATGCATGAGAATATTTAATTAGAGAATGATAATCCTCTTTTCTATTGAAAATACATGCATTCATAATCATTTAAATGATTAAGTTACTTAATCATGTGATTTGGAGCTTCTTTCCTATGTTATATATGCAAATTTACATATGTTTGAATGGAATGGGTATATAGTCTAGACATCCCAGGAATACGAGACTTTAAGTAGCACCAAGGAGGTCATTTGATTACCTCACTTCCTTGGTTTAACAATGGCACGTACCTATCTAATTTCACTCTTATGTATTTTTGTATAAGGATTTGGATAGAGCTTTAAATTTGCATATACTAAATAATTCAATCAAATAAAAAGATAAACTGGAAATATACACATACGTTCATCATTCAAATATGCTAAAATATGTTGTATGTATAGAAATGATAAGTATTAAATCATATGCATGATACAAGTGATGGAAAGGAATGATTTAATATATGTCATTTGTCAGTAATTCAATTAGATTAATCTTAAGAAGTCTTCCATATTAAATAAGATTATTTAAAGTGAACCTAAACTTAGGATTAATTTAAATATTTGTAATAAACCATTTACTAAGGAGAACTAAATCAAATTAATATACTTTAGATATGGGCTATGGTAGGGGTGGAAGGGGGTAACCCTCTTTCCTTCTTTTATAACACTTAGTTGTTAAGTGTAGATCATATGAAATGAAACAAAATATAAATTAAAATTCATAAATTAATTAAATAATTTAAAGTGAAACCAACCTTCATGATAATTTGAATATTTTTTAACACTTAGAAAAATAAAACTCTAATGCTTAGTAAGACACACCACACAAGTCTTAACATACACATTTAAATTAAGTCACCACTTCTAGTTCTATGTTAGGATGGTGCAAGATGTGATGTAATATTTTAGACTAGATGTTAGGGTGTATGTTTCATAGGTTGGATGTTAGGCCACTTTTAGCCTAATCATATTTTTTGTAGGGGATTATGCTTAAGGGGGTGCTTAAAAATAAATATAAATTCTCTCTTTGTAGGTTGCTTAAACTCCTAAGCATAATCTAAGTTAGGACATGTTGGGCTTGGTTACCCATGTGCAGGGTGCTAAGTCCAAATTACAGATATAACTGCTTAGGATTGTATGTTTAGCTGACCTTTATTTTGTAGATATAGTTAGATTTACTTTTCTATATATAAATATAATTTTATAATTAGGAATTAGGATTAGTATTATGGGGGATTAGGATGAGCAGTGGCTAGAAAGCTTTATTCTGGGGTGCCCTGTGATGCCTTTGAAGCAAGCACATCTAAATCAAAGAAGGAAGAATGAAATCAAGGAAATGAAAGAATGAAGAATGAAGACCCCAATAGCATTTAATAAAATTGTAATTATTCTTTCATATTTTGGGTTGTATAAGGGTAGAGCTCGACTACTCATCTTTTCTTTTTCGGGTTGTACGACGGCACCCGACCGTACCAGCCTCTTATTCTTTTGTGATAGTTATAAAAATTGATTGATGATTTGTTTATATTGTGCATTAGAAAGTGCATCTTTTTCTTAGTTTCTTAATGATTGATGCTTTAATATGTGGCCTGGATGCGTTAAGCTCTTAGGATAAAATAAGTCTTCCACTAAGTAAGTGTTCCCCTTTTTCAAAAATCAAATCAAATAACAAATCCTCTTTTTTTAATATAAACATATTCAAACCCACTTTTAAAATATTAAACTAACCCAAATTAACATACTTAAATTTTGTTAAATGAGGGTCTCCTTTTCAAAATTAAAACCAAACATATACAAAATATTTTCAAAACCAAATCAACTCCACTTAACATACCCATATTTGTTAAATGAGAGTTTCATTTTTAAAAGCTAAAATCAAAATATAATTGAACTCCATTTAACATATTCATATTTTCGTTAAATGAATGTTACCTTTTTCAAACAAAAATAAAAATAAATCAACATATGAATTAGACTTCACTTAACATACCCAAATTTATTAAGTGAATGTTCCCTTTTTTAAAACTAAAACAAAGTCAAGATAAAGAAAATATAATAAGAGTTCTCCATTTAACATACCCGTATTTGTTAAATGAGAGTTCCACTTTCAAAACATCAAATTAAAACCAAAATATCCAACACACATTTTTGAATTCCATTTAATATATCCATAATTATTATATGATAATTCAATCTTTAAAATCAAAACAAACCCATATATCAACAAAAAAAAAACAAACATATAAGTGAGCTCCATTTGACATACCTAAATTTGTTAAGTGTGTGTCTCATTTCCAAACAACAAAACATAAAACATATATTTGAACTCTATTTGACCTACCTTAATCTGTCAAATAAGAGTTCTCCTCTTTTTCGAAAATCAAATCACCAACAAATATCAAACACATATTGAACTCCATTTAACATACTTAAATTTGTTAAATAAGAGTTCTCTAAATCATATCAAATCAACATATACTAACAAACAACAAATCAAATCATTAAGAAAGAATGCTTCCAAGAAATTTCAAACATATAATTGAAACCCTCTAGCATACCTAAATTTGCTAAGTAAAGGTTTTCTAAAATCAAATTTCAAACTAAAATATACAATACATATATCTCCAAAGGTCTCTCCAAAATATTTGAACCACACTCAACATACCTAAATTTGTTAAATGAGGGTTCTAAATTAAAATCCTATGGCAAAGTCTCTCCGCAAATTCTTAAATCTCTCCAATATAATGAACCTCCCTTAGCATACCTAAATTTGTTAAGTGTGAGTTTAAATTATGAAAATCAAAATGATAAGTCAAATCAACAGTGCAAGGCAAGGGTCTAATTCAATTCTATTTCAATAAATGCAGAGATACTAGCCCTATGTTTTTGTCCCTTTTTATGATCAGTCTTCAGCCATGTCTGCCAGTAACATGATCTTCTCATTCCCGTCTAGTGTGGATCTAGCTTTGGATCAAGCCATACTCTCAACACCACCACCATGCATATGATTCAATTTGGATGTGGATTTGAGGTTGTTAAAGTCACTTGTGAGGGGCCAGCTCTCAGTAATGTCAGCAGGGAGAAGGTGGTAGAACATAAGCCACTTCTCTGCTTTGATATCTAGTCAGATTCTGAGTCTTCCTATCTAAAGAGGAAAGCCGATGTAGTTCCCACACCCTAGTCAGTTTCAGTACAGTCAATTTCCCCCGCTACAGTTCTTGCGAGGGTTAGCACCACCCCCGTTGTTCTCCCTACTCTGAAGGGGAAAGCTATCTTAGCATCTGAGATAGTCCTTTCCACCTTCGAGATTGATGCTAACTCTTGCTCCGCCCTGCTCACCAGGACGCAATACTACAATAAGAACCGCAAAGTTAAGCGGCACTACGAGCACAAGGTGATGCAGATTGACCATGCCTCTCATGTGATTGATGAGGGTTCCCTTCATGAGACATATTCACTCTTGAGTGGCAGTAGGTTCCACCCCCTCTCAACTTCAGAAGGAGAGGAGGTCTACTATAGGATTGTTACATCACTACCACCTTATGCAAAGATTGAGACACCAACGAGGGATAGGAGGAAACCCTATGCTAGTCTACAGTCCATTCTACACAGAGTTTAGCTTTTTATACGATTTGAGGAGTTTGAACCCTATGAGCATTAGGGGTCAAATTCGTAGGGAGAGAGCTGTGGAGGCTAGAGTGTGCCGTGACAAGTGAGAGAGAGGAGGAGGTCGCGGGGCATTGCGACCTTTGCTTTGATAGACTTTCCTAATCAGCGCCATGTTAGGGCGATCATTACGACAGCGTTATTACTAGCCTACAAAGGAGATCTTGATGGGAATCCTGCCATCACACCTGCCCACCATCACTAGTCCAGCTTCTAGCATCTACCATCCCCGCCAAGCTTCAGAAGCCCCCATCTGGGGAAAGACCATCTCCTTTGGTGATCCAGCTACTTCCTAAGGATCCCGCTCCATATATTCCACCTGTTGAAGTGAGGTCAAGCCCGACCTTCCACTTCACACAAAAGAAGGAGTGGTTAAAAAAGTATCGTCGCACCACTTCTATAAAATGAGGAAGAGAGGGGAGGGGGCATCGATGTGGTCCTCATGGCAGTTAAGTCAGTTAGTGACTGCACACTGCTAGCACATAGTATTTAGTATATATAGTCTGTAGAGCACAGTCCTATGGTCAGTTGATAGCCAGCCTACATTTCAGCAGAGCCAGGCAGGATAGATGACCGTTCATTAGATGATATCATAGGGGACTACTGTGTTGTAGTCAAGCAGATTGTTGGCAGTGATCACTTAGATCAGGAGGGGGTAGAGTTAGCTTTGATCCTAATAAAGATGACATGTTGTATGACACAACTAAGGTACACATGGTTGACACTCGAGGATCCTTACAGTTGTGGTGTCTATTTTTGGATGTGGGGGAACACCACACAGATCGTAGGGAGACTTATTAAAGTGATCAGATACAATATTGAGGTATGATGTACTATCCTGAAAGATGGAGGCATCACCCTTCAATGGACATAATCACTTAATAAGGACTCCTAAGACATGATGGGTCTTCGAATGTACCCGAGATTTTTCCCCTACTTTACATAGATGAATAAAGCAAAGTTTATATTAAATTAGGTCGAAAGTACCCTATGGAGGCAAGCCTCCATAGTTAATTACATCCTATAAAATGAAATTCCTTAAAAATACTCTCATTTAAAGTTGACAATTATCATCTATAAAGATTTTAAGGTTAGACTATCAAAGGATTGATTATATTTGGAAAATCAAATGAGAAAGTTCAAGGAGAAGACTTATTTTTGGAATTCAAAGGGAGGAAGTAGAAAAATGCTCATGATACTTGGAAGCCTAGTGAGCATTCCAATATATCCTATAATTGGGCTTTATATATTTGAAAGTGAAGAGATAGGTGGGGTGGGGCACATATATCATAGGGTACTTTTGAAGTGATCATGGGTGACATTGAGGTATGATATATTATCTTGAAAGATAGAGGCATCACCCTTCAATGGACCTAATCACCTAATAAGGACTCCTAAGGCATGATGGATCTTCGAATATACCAGAGATTTTTACTCTACTTTACATGGATGAATAAAGTAGGGTTTATATTAAACTGAGTTTTAAAGTTCCCTATGGAGGCAAGCCTCCATAATTAATTACATCCTAAGTAAGATAAATTTCTTAGGAATACTCTTGATTAAAGTAGGAAATTATTGTCTTCAAAGATTTCAAGGTTAGACAATCAAGGGATTGGCTATATTTAAAAAATTAATCGGAATAGATCAAATGACATACAATATTTAATGTGATTGGAAAGGAATAAATAAACATAAACATATGATTTCATTCAATTAAATTAATTCATATCAAATAAAATCATTTAAGATAAACTAATATTTCTTTAATATCATTTTTAATCTCATGTTTTGATTTGATTTAAGGATGTGAGAAGAGATTTGATGATCCTAACCCATTCTTATATTTATTAATTAAATTGATATAATGATATATGATTAAGTTAAATTTGAATTAATTAGGTTGTAAAATGTATTAAATCCATTAATTAACCCTTTCTTATGTTACCTTAACATAATTACTCAAATAATTATGAGCCAATATGATATGAACATACATTAGAAATTAAATCAGCAATGATCCTAAGAAATGAAAGGGGCCTAATGCAATTGGCTCATAATTAATGATTAATTAGGTTGAAGAACTTAATTAAGTACTCTTATAATTTTCCCACACATGTGGGCTAATTATAATTTTCTTAGGATTTCTTTAGGTTATTGAACACCTAAGGATCTACCCAAGAGTTCATTAATTGAGATTCCATGTGAATATAATTTTAATTTGATTAATTAAGTAATTTGATTAATTGATTAAGCCTTGATTAATTAATTAATTAATTAAACTTAGAAAAATAGATTAGAAAGGAGGCCCTAATCTTATCCCATGGGTTCATTCACTGTTAAGCAATAATTAATCACTTAATTAATTAATTTATTACTATTCATGAGATTAATTAATTTAAAAGAGTAATTAGAGCTTAATTAGTTAAATTTCCTAATTAATTAAGCAATAAATCCCAATAAAATTATGGGAGGTAGAGATCATCCCATTGAATTAATCCACAAAGTTTAGGGTTAATTACTTAAGTAATTAAAGATTAATTAAGTTAATTAATTTATAATTAAACTTTAATTAAGCCATAATTACTGTTCAAAATTAATTAAGAATATTTTTGATAAATTATCCTCTAAAATGCTTTCAAAATAAATATTGAGGATTTTGGCCTAATTAGATTCCTCTCAGAAGGATGAATCCAACGAGGCCTTATCTGCAATTTTTAGTTGAGTATTTTATTTGTTATGAATTTTTGAAGTTTTAAGAAATTTAAATAATTTTTAAAATCAGAAAAACATCAATTTTCCTACTTAACCCATGCAACGCTGATTGGACCATGCGATTCCATGCGTCACCGCGTGATTAGGCTGTGCAGTTCCGCATGGCCTTTGAGTGAGAAAATGATGGGTTTCGATCGGACCGTTCGATTGCATATCGGATGGTCTAGATAGAATCTCATGATTTGAGGGATGAAATCAAGCAAATCTACTTCTAATCTCAGTCGTACATCTCTATTAAAGGGAGATCGGATGGTTGTTGTGTCATCTTCTTCCCAGCGGACAAAAATAACACCCGAAATGAGTGAACCGAGCGAATGAATGGGAAACTGAATGCCGAGGGTCCATTTTGGGCTTGATTTTGTGGCACTTTTCATTGAAAAACTCCTATTTTCACATTGGGATCATGTGAAATAAAAGAATGCAAAGGATATCTATGGGATTTTCCTAAAATTGAGCAAACATCATCATAAACAAGCAATTCTATGGCCAGCTATGGGATTTGAAAATTACATCATCAGGGATGATTTTCAGGGTAGAGATGATTCGAACACATTTCTGAATGTGATATGAATTTTTGGAATGAATTTGGACTCTTTCCTTGCCTTGGAACGTCACGGTCACCAGCCTTCACTAAACTTAGCTGAAATCCACTCGAATTTAATGGTTTTCCATCAAAAAGAAGTGGGGAATGGGTTTTTCTCCCTCACTGGAGTTCCTAGAGCTTCTCTAATGCAATAATTGAATCCCTAGGCTGCCTCTTTTCCTTTGTGCTTAATGATGGCCAAAAAAACACCAATAATGGTGATTTTTTAACTTCTAGTGGGTGTCCTATGGCTGGTGGTGGTTGGGAATGGCAGGGAATTATCCTAGGTGGTCTGCTTTGGTTGGCCAAAGCTTAGGAGGTGGTTGCCAAGAGGGATTAGTGGGTGTCCTATGGGTTTCAAATGCTCCAATGGAGGAGGTGAGGTGAATTCACCTCCCCATGAGTCATGGTCAATCCAACCACCTCTTGGGTTAGGTTGGGCAGTGTCCAATGTGCCTAGGTGGACTATTGGGAGGGTGCCAAGTGGTCAAGGAATGGAAATGACCACTTACATATGTGATTTGTCTTATGTGATACCCTTGACCAAAGGGTAGAATGATTATTTAGCATTGGGTTTGTTTGGGCCAATTTGAAATGAGTCAAAAGTGAGTTGGGCCAAATTCCAAGTCATTTGGAGTTCATTAGGTTCAATCTGACTCAATTTGACTCATTTAGGTCAAATTAGGTCAAATCAGCTTAGGTTGACCAATTGGTCAAATTGGGTCAAACTAAGGGTTGGGTCAAGTTCATATGATCATTTGGGATGTGTTGGCATTATTGGTTTGGTTTAATTTGATTTAGATTTGATTTTGGTTCATTTGAATTCATTTGGGTCAAATGGGTTAAGTTGACTACTTTGACCAAATTGGCCAAATTTGCTTGGGTCATGGCTTAGCTTGGGTTTGGTTGATCATTTGGAAGGTGTTGTAGGCTTTGGTTGAGTTCAATTTAGATTTATTGGGTTTTAGGTTGGTTTGACCCTTTAGGTCAAGTTGGGTTCAATAGGTCATTTGGGTATAGTGGGTCAATTGGGCTCAATTGAGGCTTTGGTCAAGTTCGATAGTCAATTTGGAATGAACTTGAGCCATTGGTTGCAATCAATTTGGTTTAGATTTTTATTTGACCCAACTTGGCCATTTAGGTCAATTTGGGATAACTTGGGTCAAGAGGGCCAATTGGTTTAGGTTTGGCTCAATCGAAGATCAAGTTATGTACAAGTATTGATTTTGGGTTGATATGATTATGGGTTCAATAGATTTAGCTTAGGTTGCAATTTGGCTAGTTCAGGTTCATATGGGTTAAAGGGTTAACTTGGTCAAAGGGCTAGGTTGATTTGGTTTGACCTAATTTATGATAATTGATCAATCTAGGATGATCAACAATCATGTCATGAAGTATGAATTAGCTTAATTCACTTTGATGTGGATTGAATTGAATTTTGGTTCATATAGGTCAAATTGGCCACTTTGGGTCAAGTGAACCAGTTGGATTTAGTTGGCTTGCTTTTGGGTTGAGTTTGATTTAGTTGAGTTTATATATAGATTTTAGATTGATATATAAATAAAATTGCAATTAGCTTGAGTTCAAATGAGTTTTTGTTCATTTGAAAATTTCAAGTCAAATGGGCTAAGTTGGATTTGACTTGGGTTGATTTTGATTTGGCTTGATGATTGTAGATTTTCATTTATATTTATGATGATAATTGAAGGAATAATTTATTTATGAGAAAATCAGTTTATTTTGGGTTTTAGATTTAAATGGAATTTGGCTAAGTCCATAGGATAAAATCATAGTGCTTAGGTTGATTTGATTTGATTTGGTTTGGAGTTGATTATAAATTTCAATCATTTTATTTGGAATTTGAATATGAATTTAGATTTGGTATTGAATGTTTGACTTGAATTTGAGGTTTGGTTTTGAGTGGGTGAACATAGATCGGATTTAAGCTATCGGATTTAAGCTATAGAGTAGGTGAGTCTTTTTAATCCCTAAGGCATAGCCTAATGCTATGATTAACTCTTCTAAGTCTCTAAGTTTAGGTTTAGTGTTCACCTAATCACTAGAAGTATTTTATGACTAAGAAAGTCTTAGTGTCTAGAAGACACTTAAGTCTAAGATCAGGAGATTGAGAACTCACTCCAAAAGTGAGGTCAACAGAGATTTATTCATTGAAGTTGAATTTATTAGATTATTATGGCTTATAATCCATCAACATAAGGTTGTGGAAATGTCTAAGAGGTGAGGATTTATACTTATAGCCCGAAGGAAACAACTATCTCATCTCCTAAATCTAGGGAGCTTTAGCATAAGCTAAAGCATGACATAAATCTAAGCGAAAGATGGACATAGTGGTTTACCTCCACAAGAGAGTAAATCATTCGACTTCTGGACTTACAACCGCCTGGAGTGACCACCATCTAACTCCTCCTATGACTTAAATCGATGTGGGCAAGTCTTATGAATTTGCAAGATAGTTGAGCTATTATTAATTTAGAAAGAGACTAAAATCCTAAACCCACTCCTTAAGAGACTAGAGCATGAGTGGCATGAATAATGACTTAGTTTAATGCAAAACCTTTTCAAATTTTATTTAATTTTTGACACTTCATTTTTGACAAAGGCTTTAGGATTTTGTATGCCTAAATACATGATGAAATAGAATATTGGCCAAATCAATGAGAAGGGTGTTTTCCAACACAAGGGATGTCCTCATAGGTCAAGCATTCCCCTATCGTGCAAGGATGGAAATCCCTTATTTTCAAAAGCGAAATAATATGATATGCATATTGTGAAACATTCAACCATTCAGCTAAGGAGTTGCTAAATATGTTGATTTTCTTATTTAAGACCTAGGCTTTATGGCGAGGTTATGAGTTATTTTAAAATTTAGTTATGAGTGATTAATTGGGGTAGAAAAATTAATTTTACCCTAAGAGCCTAACTTATCCAGGTTGCATATTAAAGCATCATTCATTTAAGAAACTAAAAAAACTTGTCATTTATAGTGCGCATACTAAATAAATCATCAAACATTTTTATAAAACTAATGCAAAAGAATAAGAGGCCAATGCGGTCTAGTACCGCCATATAACTTGAAAAGAAAAGATGGGTAGCCGAGCTCTACCCTTATACAACTTGAAATTACAAAATAATAATTATAATTTATAATGAATTAATGCTATGGGGGTCTCCATTCTTCATTTTTTCATTTCCTTGATTTGATTCTCCCTTCTTTGATTTGGATGTGCTTACTTCAAAGGCATCACAGGGCACCCCAAGACACAGCCTTTTGGCCACTACTCATCATAATCCCCTATAGCATTAATCCTAATTCCTAATGCAAAATTATATTAAAAATATGAAAAGTAAATCTAACCACTCCTGCAAAATAAGTGTTAGTTAAACACATATGCAATCCCAAGCAGTTATATTTATGATTTAGACATAGTACCCTGCACATGGGTAACCAAGCCCACCTATACTAACTTGGATTATGCTTAAGGATTTAAGCAACCTGCAAAGAGACCAATTTATATATTTTTTAAATATCCCCTTAAGCATAATCCCCTACAAAAAAAATGATTCAGATAGGAATGGCCTAACATCCAGTCTACGAAGCATACACCCTAACATCCAGTCTAAAATAATACATCACATCATGCACTATCCTAACTTAGGACTAGAAGTGGTGACTTAGTTCTAACATGTGTGTTAAAGCTTGTGTGGTGTGTCTCAACTAAGACATTAGAGTTACACTTTTCTAAGTTTGAAAAGGTTCAATTTAACATGAAAGGTTAGTTTCACTTCAAGTTGTTTAATTGATTTGAGAATTTTAATTTATTGGATGTGCAACAAACCGAACCTGACCTATGGCGACTACTGAGAGAGTGCCACTAGGGATCTTAACTCAACTCAAGAGTAGTCAAACTTAATTTCATTTTAATTTGATTTAATATGATTTAAATTGATTTGATTTGATTTAATTTGGTTTGTTATGTTATGGACCCTATTGGTGTGTGATGGATCCACTGAGAATGGGCTATGTCATCCTTGACCTATCTCAAATTTGCAAGTCCAAAAGGATAGTCTACAAGCCATAAGGTAGGACTATCCGACCTAAGGGGTGCCTTTCAGTGTGCAACGCCTATGTTAAGTAGAAAGCGTAGCAGACTTGCATCTTCCAAAGCAGAGAACAGCTGTTGGGGTGACCTATTGATGGCATAATAAATCAAATCGGACCTAAGGAGACTACTGTGTGAATATCGCTGAGGACTTATGTCTGCTCAAGAGTAGTCAGGATTAATTGAATTTTAGTTTGATGGACCCTGTCGGTGTGCAATGGATCACACTAAGAAGGGGCTATGTTGGGCTTGGCCTATCTCAAATTTACCGATCCAAAGGGGTAGTCTATCGGCCGCAAGGTAGGACTATCTGACCTAAGGGGTGCGTTTCAGTGTGTAATGGCTATGCTAGGAAGAAAGCATTAATAGACTTACATCTTCCTAAGCAGGGACCATCCACTGGGGTGACCCATTGATGTAGAACATATTGAACTCGTCCTAGGGCTGCCTGTCGGTGTGTAGTGATCATGCTGGAAAGAATGTGTAACTGACTTACATTTTTCAAACCGAAGAATGACCGCCTAGGTGACCTGTTGGTATCACAACAAGTCAAACCCGACCTAAGGGCGACTACTGAGAGAGTGTCACTAGGGACTTATCTCAACTCAAAAGTAGTCAGATGATTCTTATAGGTAGTTTTTCTGACACTGCCCTAAAGATAGGATGCTTGCTTGGGAAAGGTGCTATTAGGACATTCTCCTAATCCATAAGTGAATATATAATTCATTTGTTTATTATCGTGGACCCTATTGGTATGTGAGGGACCACACTGAAAAGGGGCTATGCTGGCCTTGACCTATCTCAGATTTGTTGGACCAAGGGAGAATGTGTGCATCTACATAACAAAATCTCCAACCACAGTGGTGGTTACTAAGAGAGGGGGACTGCGCAATCCAAGAGTAACCCGGGTAGTGCCTAAATGAGGGTCACAAAGGATGTGATCCAAATAGAGTGCCCATAGGGGAGGTGCCACTAGGGGTGTTATCCTAGACCCTATAAATAAGAAAGCCTGTAGGTATACGATGGCCAACTCAAGGAGAAAGCATAACATACTTATATCTGTCATGAGTGGTGTAACCACCTGGTGGGTCGTCATCAGTATAGCAAACACTAACCAACCTAAGGTGCCTATCAGTGTGCGACTGTCAGTCAAGGAAGAAGGTGTGTAGACCTACATCTCTCTAAAGAGGAACTGATCATCGTGATAGTTTATCGTTGACTCGATAGGTGCTATCCGACCTACGGCTGCCCATCAGTGTGCAATGGCTATGCTATGAAGAAAGCATAGCAGACTTACATCTTCCAAAGCGAGGAGCAATTACTAGGGTGACCCATTGTTAGCATAAATGATCAATCCAACCTAAGGGCAAGTACTAAGTAGGGAGTCATAAAGAAGGATTGGACCCAGACTGGAAGTAGTCAGGAGGAAAGGAGTCGCTGGGGGACTTACCCTAAATTTTAAATATACTCGACCCAGTCAATGCATGATGACTAGTTCAAGAAGAAAGCGTAACAGACTTACTTCTTAAATGAAGTCAACATGAGGTAGCTTACTAGCAGAGTAAGGCCTACCATGCTAACAAGGTGCTCATTGGTGTGTAATGGTCAAGTCAAGAAAGAAAGTGTAACAGACTTACATCCTCCAGAACAAGGGACGACTAGGGTGACACACTAGTAGGGTAGCACGTCAGACTGACCTAGAGCAGCTACTGAGTGAGTGCCGCTAGGGGCATTATCCTAACTCGAAGTAGCTTGAGACAAAAGATTTGTGTTTATTGATATGTGTGTAGTTTGTGTTTTTGTTGTGTTGATGAAGTGAGTTCTCTTACACCTATCCTAAACATGTCATGGCGGATTCGCAAACAAAAATATTTTCAAATGAAGAGAATATTCGATTTGAAGAGGGATTTTTATTGATGATAAATATTTTCAAACATGAATTTATGGATAATATTTCTTTAAGTAAATCCCATTGATTGGGAGCATCGGGAGCTCTCCTTTATGATTAATGAGTTGATAAGATCCTCCTTAGTAGGCCTTCTCTATGGCAAAAGGGCCTTCCCATGTGGGTTCAAACTTGCCTCCCATCTTGGGACGGACAACAATTAATCTCCTTAGAACTAAAACAAGCTCTCCTACTTGAAAATCTCTAGGGCATATCAACTTGTTGTGAGCTTGAATCATTTTAGTTTTGTACAACTTGAGGTTCTGGCATGCCCATAGGCATCTCTCCTCTAAACCTTCAAGCACTTCTAACTGTAACTTAGCATTCTGGTCCATTGTGATCTTGCTACCCACTGCTATCCTTAGTGATGGGAGTTGGACTTCTAGTAGTAGAATGTCTTAGAACCCATACACTAAGGAGAAAGGGGTAGATTGAGTTGGAGTTTTGTATGTGGTGCGGTAAGCACAAGGCTTCAACTAACTGCTCATGCCAATTTCACTTCTTGTCATCGAGTGTCTTATTTAATATCTGGATGAGAGTTTTGTTGAATGCTTTGCCAAGCCATTTTTCCTCGGGTAGTAGATTGTAGAATATCTTCAATCTATGTTGTGTCTCCAGGAAAAGCTATTGATCTTAGTGCTCTTGAATGCAGTACCTTTATCGAATGTAATTTGTCAAGGCACCATGATCCTATATACGGTATGGTTCTTGAAAAATTGGAGCACATGTTGAGATGTGACCTCTTTGAGCGATATCACCTCCGCCCACTTGGAAAAGTAGTCGGTGGCAGCTAGGATGAATCGATGACCCTTGGAAGGAGGATCAATCAGACCCACAATGTCGAAACCCCAACACCTGAATGGCCCTGATCAGTGGTTGGTGTAAGACCACAACATTTACCTAACACTGGTGGCATCTCCTAGCTACATCCATACAATCAGTGATCATTGATGACCAGTAGTGTCCTAGTATTTTGATCTTGGCTTTCATCTTCGGGCCAGATTGGTGCACTTCGCATAACCCTGAGTGTACCTCGATCATGATCTTACAGGCTTCATGCTTGTCTAAATAACGTAACCATATATGATCAAAGGATCTCCAGTACAAGGTGTCATCCTACACTCTCTGCTTTACCTGATATGCTAGTGACTTCTCTTGAGGTAGTTTGCCTCTATTTAGATAATCAATGAATGGTTACTTCCAATCTAGCTCATTATCCTTTTTGGCAACGATAACCTCCCCTCCAAGAGAGTACCTCTCAATAAGTTCAATATCAATAAGAGATAATACTTGTCTATTTTGGACCCTTATTGATATGGACTCATCTTCTAGACATGTCAATTCCTTGGAAAGTTTAGCTAAAGCATATGCTACAACATTTTCTCCTCCAGGAATCTTGTAAATAGTAACCTATAGGATTTGGGCCAACAACTCCATAGTGTACTTGTTGTGGTGATGGAGCTTAGGCTTTAGAACCTTATATGACCTAATGATTTGATTGATGACTAATTGAGAATCTTCAAAGATGTTGATGTTCTGGATGCTTAGAGTAACGGCTAACTCTAGATCAGCAATCAAAGCCTCATATTTGACTTTGCTGTTGGTGCAAGGATTGGACAGGTGATATGAGAATCTCATCACATCGTGGTCCAGAGTTAGGAGAACTATTCCTACCCCTGCCTTCCCTGGGATAGTAGGTTATGGTTCTTCACTTCTTTGAGATGAAGCTGTACCATCAAAGTACATCTCCCAGTGGTGTATGCTAGTGTCCCCTAAGTTCATGATTTGTTCATCGAGGAGGTCATCATTAAGCGAAGAGTCAGCAGGAAGTGGGTGTACTGCTAAGAAAACTATTAGTGCTTGTCCTTTCATTGCACGGAGGGGTGCAAAATTAATATCAATCTGTGATAAAATCATGGACCAATGTACCAATTATCCAGATAGTGTCGGCCGTGTCATGAGATAATATAGTGGATTGATCCTAGAGATCAAGTTCACCTTATGAGAAAGCATATAGTGCCAAGGTTTTTTGGATGCAAAGATTAAAGCTAGGCAATATTTTTCAATGGGTTGATGATTTACGTCAGCAGGGATTATACGATGACTAAGGTAGTAGAGCGCATTCTCTTTTCCTTCATTATTGGCTTGAGCCACAAAGTGCCAAGGGAGTCATCTAATGCAGCAATGTATAAGAATCAATGGTTTGCCTGGGATAAGGGCTGTTAGAATTGGCAGCATCATCAGGTAGTGCTTGATGTCTTCAATAGCATATTATCACTTGTCATCCCAATTGAGCTTGACATCCTTTTTGATAAGTGCTAAAAATGGTTGGCATCTTCCTGATAAGTTGGATATAAAACATCTTAGATATGTCAACTGCCCTTGGAATGATCTAAGTTGAGTTAAACTTTTAGGGGGTGACATTTCTAATATCACCTTGATCTTCTCTAGATCGATTTCAATTCCACAATGTCGAACAACAAACCCAAAAAATTTTCTTGAAGTTACTCTGAATGAACACTTTAGAGGGTTCATTTTGAGGTTAAATTATCTTAATAATTTGAAAACTACTCTCAAGTCAAAGTGATGGTCTTTCGTTCTTTATTTTTTATTATAAGATCATTAACATAGCACTCGACTTGATGATGAGTGAGTTCATCAAATATTCAAGTCATAGCCCACTGGTATGTAGCACTGGAATTTTTAAGCCCGAAAGACATGACCTTATAGCAATAGATTTTGATTGAGGTTTGAAAAGTAGTATTCTTCTCATTTTCAGGAGCCATCTTTATTTTGTTATCCAGATGATCCATCCATAAAGGAGAAGAGTGCATGAGATGAGGCAATGTCCACCATCAGTTCTAGTATCGGTAGTGAAAATTCATCTTTTGGGCATGCCTTATTTAAGTCCCTAAAATTGATGCATATGCAAATTTGACCATTCTTCTTCTTAATGGGATGACACGGGCCAACCAAGTAGGGTATTTTTCTTTCCTGATGAAGTCATCATTTATCAATTTCTTGACTTTAGAAATGACCTGCTGTTTAATGTCTAATCGCATGCGTCTAGGAGCTTGCTTGATAGGGTTAGCACTAGACTCTATTGGTTGTATGTGGACTGCTACATCAAGAGATAAATCGAGCATCTCTTCATAACTCTATGCGAAGCAATCCTTAAACTCGGGCAATAGCCTAACTAAGTCATTTGTTTCAGTTTCAATCAACAAGGAACCGATGTATGCCGAACGTGGATTATCTTCAGTCCCCAAGTTAATTTCCTTGAGCTCATCGATGGTTGACTTGATTTTTTATTCAAACTCTAGTGGTGCATTTTTTACTTCAAAATTATCTAGACCATTTGAAGTTTCTAAGCACACCTCCTCATATGAGTTATGTGATTTAAAAAAAACTATCATATTCCAAATGATTGATGATGACTAAGCAATAATCAGCATCATTGATTGGACCCACTGTACCGAATCCTAGTCCTTATCTTGATTGAGAATGTCTGCATTTGTTGTCCCATAACCTCTTGAAATAATCTTACCTGTGTTTAGACTAAGCATGTGGAATCAATCCTTTCTTTGCTAAATTTAGGACACACGGCAAGTACCACTCAAAAGGTAATTCTATTAAATCTTTACATGAATCATTCTCAATTTCTACATCAACTTCTCTACTTAAGGATGATGCTCCTAGAAAGAACCTTTGAGTCTTCACATCTGTGGATGACTTAGGGGCTTCCTTAACTACAAAATCCTCAACTTTTTGTGAAGAAAGTGGGGTTAGAGCTAAGGCTCCAAACTGATGCCTAACTATTTCACATATAGACTTGGATACATTCATGCTTTCTTTGGAAGCAGGTATTCATCATTATCTGGCTCAAATGTCACCCCCAAAGAAATCTTCTACTGAGAAGAGCTAGCTAGTGTGCTAACCATATAAGACTCATCCTATAAACTAGATTCTAAGTCTATATGGATAGCAGGTGTACTCTTGGAAGCTGGGACATATCTTCTATTGGGTGGCTAATAAGGAGGTTTATCACTCTTAGGATAGCCTCTGAACTGGCCTTTTCCTCTACCTGGCAGAGGTTGGGTCATCCTAGCCATGTGTTCTAATGGAGTAATAAGCTGTGGGTGGAATCTAATGTTGGGTTCCACTTCCTCCTCCAAGTCTACTTCTCGCTCCCTTTTACTTCCTTTTTTTATTTTCTTTTTCTTTTTCTCTTTCTTTTCCTTTTTCTTTTATTTTTGAACTTTGGCCAAGTTTGCAAGAATAGACTTGTTGATTTTGAGGGAGGTAGTATAGGCCACATCCTCTTATATGCTGACCATGTGAACTAAAAATGTCTTGAGATCTTCTTTGACATAGTAGATGATCCCACTCCTCATAAACTTCATACACCAATGTAGAGAGGATGGGATCGTGTTGTTTTCATGTATCCATGATTCCCAAGCAAAGCATTGAAAGATGTATCTGAGTCTATAATATGAAACTTAGTTTCAGTCTTCCAATCATCTATTTCCCAAGGCAACACTATGGAACCTAAGGCCCTCTCATCTTGTTGAATCCTCTCAACATCATCCTTTCTTTTTGGAGTTTGGAGTTATCGATCCTCAAGTAGGCAAGGGTTCTTAGACTCATAATATTGACTGATGCACCTGGATCAACCAACACTCTTGATAGCCTGTATCTGCCAACATCCACTGTAATGTAAAGAGGATGGTTGTGCTCGGTCATCCCTGGAAGTAGGTCTTCATTTCTAAATGCAACTCCTAAGATGTCCTTCGAATGGCATCCCTCCTCTTCAATAGTTGTTAGATAAGCTAAGCATATCTTAGGATCTAGTAGGGTCTTGATTAGAGATTCTCTCATCTCTTTTGATAAGACAAAGGCATCATATATGCTTAACTTGGTTGGCAACTTTCTAAGGTAAGCGAGAACATTATAATCAACTCTGGCTTGGTCCTCCATAAACATATCCATGGGTGGAGCATCCAGTGGAGGGGCTATCCACTCACTAGAACCAATGACTTGCTTACCCTTATCCTAAGGTGCTACCCTAGGAGGTAGAACTTTGCCACTACGGAGGTTTACTTTAGCAACTTCATGTGACAGGTTAGTGGAAAGTTCTACCTGCTCATTGGGCATACCTACAACTTCTCTTATGGGACCCTTAGAGTCGGTTGACTCCAAGTCAATCTCAATGGGTCAACCTGATTAATTCAGAGAAGGAAAATATGATTTTGAATCATAAGAGAAAGGATCAAAATTATTTGGCTATTATTATTATTTAGACATGGAGAAATTTCAATTGAAATGAGATCATCAAGACTATCAAAAGTAGAGAAGATATAAGTGGAATCTACTTTCTTCATTGATTTCTTTCTAGGTGGAGATAAATGATGGAAATCAAGCAAAGTAAGTGGAGCGAGGGGTCTAGTGCCTCATCCACAGATACAATATTTTTGCTAGTAGAAGAAGAGCTGGATGAAGTGGTAGTAGCTGCAATGGTGGAGGGAATGCTGAGCTGAGATGGTGTTTGCGCTACTTGGCTATCTCAGGTAAGTGTGGACTACTGCTGCTACTATTGAGCTCCCATTCCCGAGTTATCTTTGGCAACTTGCAAATCTTCCTTCATGTTTGAGGTTTGAGCTACCTTAGGCACCTACAAGGAAAGTTTCTTGACCTTAGAAGTGATCTTTTTAGAGGTTCAGGATAAGGAGATATTCCAACCTTCTTTTATCTTAAGAGGATCACATATATCCCTAAGGATTACTCTAATAGAGCTAGATAGTTATTCTAACAAGTAATCCTTTGGAATAATTATGGCACCCGACTTATAACTATGCTCAAGCTAGTCCTTAAAAGTGATGCAATCTTCTAAGACATGGCCTAACATATGGTGGTAGGGGCAAAAGTTAGGATCATTATTTTTGCCCACTCTCTACGGTCTCTTAAGCTATGATAACTAGAAATTAGGTTTATTTATGAGATTTTTAAAGATTTTCCTGACTACCTCCCTCTTGAATGAATAGGGTTTATTTAATTTGTCCAGAAGAGTAGGTGGGTAGTAGCTACCTAGTGGTGGATATGAATACCGCTACTTTGCATACTACTATGGAGGTGGTGGAAGTGGCTGTTGTGGTAGCTATGACAGCCAGTATGAGGGCCGAGGAGGTGGAATAGGAGGTTGCAAAGGTGACTGCTGAGCTCATGGTCTCTTAAACTGACCTCTAACTGGCTGCTTCCCCTTCTCTATTGACACCATTACCCCTGACCTCTTCTCAAATACTTTCTGTGGCTTAGAATTAAATGATTGGTCTTAGAAAGGCAACTGTTTGGCCTCTTCTTGTAGGCTAGCCACCTTGTTGGTTAATTTCTCAAAGATTTTGATTGTGAAGCCCTTGAGCATGAAGTGAGCAGGCCATGGATATTCTTGAGAAGAATTTCAATAGCATGTTGTTCAGACAGTTGTGGTTCGCATTTCATACTCAGGGTACCCCACTTGAGAATGTAATCAACAAGGGACTCGTTGGGATTTTATTTTGCTACAACAAGGACACACATAGTTACCCTTTGTTGGGCTCCAACAAACCTCTTGACAAAGAGTTGATCCAACTCAACAAAAGTTTTCACCGAACTGTTGAGTAGTTTAGTGTACCAATCGAATGCAACCCCTGATAGACTGTTAACAAACAAGTGAAAGAGAAGTGTGTCGCTACCACCGCTGTTGCAACAGTTGCCCTAAAATGTTCCATGTGCTGTCGTGGGTTCCCATAGCCATCGAAACTCTTGAAGGAAGGTGGCATGAAACCCTTGGGATATTAGACTACATCAAATTCCTCCAGTAAGGACAACCTTTTGGAATAAATGAACTACCCCGGGCTTGCGCCAATGCTTCCCTCACTTATTGCTCCACCATCTACTTAATGTCTTATTTTTGCATAGAGGTACTATCCATGACCTTTTTATGCAGACTACCACTATCCTGATCCATGGGAGAGGCACTCTTATGAGGATCTAAGACATGTAAGAACTCAGGCTGATCGGCCTCCATAGGACTGGGCTATGAGACTAGAACTTCGCTCTAGAGTGCTAGAACTGCTGCTAATAAATCCTCAACTCTCCTTTTCATCCTGTTAATCTACTCATCCTTCTACCTAAGCTGCTGAAGGAGGTGCTGGGTCGAGTGAGAGGTGTCTCCTTCCTCGATCATAACACCTTTCTGGCTCTGATGGTCTCTATAAAGGGATCCCCAGGCATCGACCATATGGACTCCTGCTAAATACTTTAATAGGTCATCCTTATCGAGGTCAAAGGCTACCCTATCCTCTTCTTGATCTAAATGATCACTCCTAAGAAGATGCTTCTTCTTGGCAAAGTAGTTTCCTAGAATATCATACAGTGATCAATCTCCTACTTTGCTTAGCTGAACTGATACAAACATCTACTGATAGCTTACTATAAGACTGTGCTCATCTGAATCTATACACTGGATACTTCCTACTGATGGGATACTCTCCTTAAGGGGATCAACAGACATAGGGGCTACACTGGTATCCTCCCCTCCCTCTACTACAGTTGATGGCTATGGTGGTGGCACAACCACGACACTTTTGGGTCACCACTCCCTCTTTACCATGGTTGAAATGGGAGTTTAATGGGAGAGATCAACCTCACCTCAGTTGGTGGATAGATGGTGTGGGATCCTTAGACCATAGCCGGATCACCAATGGGGATGTCCTCTTCCTTGATGCAGACTTTTGGACCTTGGTAGAGAATGTGGAAGGAGGGACTTGGATGGGGAATAGAGCGATGTGGGTATGGACGAGGAGTGGAGAAGTGTGGCTATGGAGACACTGACTGCCCTCCTACCAGAACCCTCCTCCTACGGTTGGTGGTGTCTATCAATACTATACAGTCTATGTGATCAGCACGGGTAGCTCGTCGATCCAAAAAATCAATAAGAGTGGAGGCCGCTGACTGCCTGGCATACCTCCTCCTTTCCTTCTTGCCCGCTTGGGATGATACTCGAGCCTCGGTGACTCTCTCCCTATGGATTTTATCATTGATGCTTCTGGGGATCAAGGACATCAAATTAAATAATGTGTCAGACTTTAAGTGTTTGTGGGCTTTGCCAACTAAACGTCTAAGGCCAGCAGGGCTTCCTCCTCTCCCAGGCCGGTATCTCAAAGTGGTGGCGGTGATGCGATCTGCAATTCTCTGTAATCCTCCTCTCCATCCGAGGCTGAGAGGGGAAGGAACTTGCTACCACTCAAGAGCGGAGAGGTCTCACGGGTCCTCAGCGATGTGGGAGGCAGCATCGATTACCCTGGCTGCTCGCTCATGATGCCACGTGATCTTCTTGTTCTTGTTATGGCATTGAGTGTGGGTGAGCAAGGCAGAGCGAGAGCAAGAACTTACCTCAAAGGTAGGGGAAACTATCTCAAAAGCCAAGAGAGCCTTCCCCTTCAAAGTGGGAGAAACTAGTGAGAAGGTGCTAGCTCACACTAGGGCTATAGTAAGGACAACAATAGACCGCACTGGCCTAGGAACCACTAACACTAAAAATACTAGAGGTGGCATAGAAGGAACTAAAATTGATACTGCTGTTGGGACCTCAATAGCCTTTCTCTTCAGAGAGAAAAACTCAGACTCAGACTACAGGTCAAAGTGAAGGAGTGGCTTCTGTCCAGCCACCTCCTCCCTACTAATGGTGGTGAGGGCTGGCCCCTCACAAGTGACCCTGATGACCTCAAAATCATGGCCAAACTAAATCAGATGGGTGGTGGTCATGGTGTGTATGGCTTGATTAAAGACCAGATCCACACCTGACATGAAAGAGAAGATGAACTTGCTAGAAGTCATAGTAACTGAATTAAAGATAGAGAAGGAATTGATTGTGCTGATACCTCTGCATTTGTTGAAACATAACTGAATCAGACCCTTATTTTGATATTTATTTTCAAGTATTAAGTTCTGATATCGATTTGGAATTTCAACCCACACTTGACAAATTTAGGTATGCTAAGTCAGGTTCATTTGAGAGATTTTAGAATGTGAGGAGAGACTTTGCCATAGAATTTTATTTTGATTTGGAACTCATATCCAACAAATTTGGGTATGTTGGATGGGGTTTGTTCATTTGGAGAGACTTTGGAGATATTTGTTGTATGTTTTGTTTCAAATTTGATTTGGAAAACCTTTATTTAGCAAATTTGGGTATGCTAAAATATTTCAATTATATGTTTGGGAATTTTTGTGAAAATATCTTTATTTGTGATGATTGTTTGTCATGTGTTTAATTTCATTTTGATTCAAAAAAGGGACCTTTACTTAACAAATTTAGGTATGCCAAGTAAAGTCCAAATGTGTTTGATATGTTTGTTATTTTATTGATATATGATGATTTGATATGATTTAGGGAACTCTCATTTAATAAATTTAAGTATATGAAATGGAGTTCAATATGTATAGGTGTTTGATATTTATTGATTTGATTCATCTTTTGAAAAAGAGGGGAACTCTTATTTGACAAATATGGTATGTCAAATAAAGTTCAAATATATCAGTCTATATTTTGATGTTTGGAAGTGAGCTCCATGTTTAACAAATTTAGGTATAGTAAATGGTGCTCATTAGATGTTTGTTTGTTTGTTGA
This sequence comes from Cymbidium sinense, assembly GCA_021442155.1. Lineage (NCBI taxonomy): Eukaryota > Viridiplantae > Streptophyta > Magnoliopsida > Asparagales > Orchidaceae > Cymbidium > Cymbidium sinense. The sequence continues at coordinate 42,208,399 of CM038230.1, forward strand.
TATGTGGGTTTTGTTTTGATTTTGAAGATAGAATTCTCATTTAACAAATATGGGTATGCTAAATGGAATTCAAAATTGTGTGTTGTATATTTTTGTTTTAATTTGATTTTTTTGAAAGTGGAATTCTCATTTAACAAATATGGGTATGTTAAATGGAATTCAATTATGTTTTGCTTATCTTGATTTTATTTTAGTTTTGAAAAAGGGAACCTTCACTTAATAAATTTGGGTATATTAAGTGAAGTTCATGTTTTGACTTAGTTTGAAAGGGGAACTCCCATTTAACAGAACATGAATGTGTTAAATGGAGTTCAACTATATCTTGATTTTAGTTTCAAAGAAAAACTCTCATTTAACAAATATGATTATGTTAAATGGAGTTGATTATTTGATTTAATTTTGAAAGTGTGCTTTTAAAAACTTTATTTTAAGGAAAGATTTTAATGAAGTATATTTGTTGAAAAAAGAATCTCATTTAACAAATTAAGTATGTTAAATGAGGTTTGGTTATTTTTATTATTTGAAAAGATATTTGAAAATTTTATATTTTGCAAACTTTATGTTTATGTGAAGTGCATGATTTTATTTAGAGAAAGTGCTTTTGGAAAATTTTGCAAAAGACTTTACTTATTTAGTTTGAATTTTATTGAAATTTTCTTAAATATGAGATGAACCTAACCTCACCAAGCTAGTGGTAAGGAGGTTCTAATTTTAGTCATCTCCTTCCATTAATTGATTTATTTTTATCTATTGGGATGACCTAATAGGGGTTTCAAGACCTACATGGAGTGAGGTCCAAAAACCTAAAGGATGCTAGCTAGCTTTGATTAAGGATGAAAATAAGCTAAGTGCCAATGGAAAGAAAGATAGTCTCAGGCTTATATAAAATATAAGTCCACTATCGATGCTTGGAGATAATAATTATTTACTAGAGATGGAGAGAGAGGAACTATGCCCAGCAGAGTCTCCAGAAAAATATGTGGTGTTTATTTTTGGATGTATGTAGGAGGAACACCACACAGATCATAAGGGGTACTTATTGAAGTGATCGTGTGTGACATTGAGGTATGATGTACTATCTCGAAAGATAGAGGCATCACTCTTCAATGGACCTGATCACCTAATAAGGACTCCTAAGGCATGATGGGTCTTCGAATATACCAAAGATTTTCCCCTACTTTACATGGATGAATAAAGTCAAATTTATATTAAATTGGGTTCTAAAGCTCCCTATGGAGGCAAGCCTCAATAGTTAATTACATCCTAAGGAAGATGAATTCCTTAGGAATACTCTCCATTAAAGTAGCCTATTATTGTCTCCAAAGATTTCAATGTTAGACTATCAAGGGATTGGCTATATTTGGAAAATCAATCGAGATAGATCAAATGGAGAGACTTATTTTAGAAGCCAAAGGGGATGAGTAGAAAGTGCTCATGATACTAGGAAGTCTAGTGAACATTCTAATCTATCATATAATTGGGCTTTATATATTTGAAATTAAAGAAATTTATATATTTTGAGCTAAAATATTATTAGATTTCTAGGGCTTATAATCCATCAACACAAGGTTGTGGAGACATCTAAGAGGTGAAGATTTATGCTTGTAGCCCAAAGGAAACATCTACCTCAGATCTTAAATCTAGGGAGCTTTAAGAATAGCTAATGCACGACCTAAGTCTAAGCGAAGATGGGCATAAGGTTTACCTCCACAAGATAGGATAAACCACCAGACTGTTGGGCTTACAACTGCCAGGAGTGGCCGTCAACTAACTCCTCCTATGATTTTAAAATAATGTAGGCAAGTTTTATGAGATTGCAAGATAGTTGGGCTACTATTAGAAAGAGACTAAAGTCCTTAAACCCACTCCCTAAGAGACTAGAGCATGAGTGGTATGAGTAATGACTTAATCTAATGCAAAAAAATTCTCAAATTTTATTTAAATTTTGACACTTCATTTTGACAAAGGCTTTAGGATTTTGATGCTTATATGCATGATGAAAGTAAATTATTAGCTAAATAAGCAAGAAAGGGGTGTTTTCCACCACAAGGGATGCCCTCACAGGTTAAGCATTCTCCTATCATGTAAGGATGAAAATTCCCTATTTTCAAGTGCAAAATAATATGATATGCATGTTGTGCAACATTCATCCATTTAGCTAAGGGATTGCTAAATCTTTTAATTATCTTATTTAATTTTTAGGCTTTATAGTAAGGTTATGAATTATTTAAAACATCAGTTATGAGTTGTAGTTAGGTAGAAAGTTCATTTTTATACTAAGGCCACACATTAAAGCATCAATCATAAGAAACTATGAAAAGCATGTTGTTTCTAAGGCACAAGCTAAACATAACATCAAACAATTTTATAGCTACCTCAAAAGATTAAGAGGTCGGTGCGGCCGAGTACCGTCGTACACCCGAAAAGAGAAAATGGATAGTCGAGCTCTACCTTTATACAATCTGAAATATGAAGAATAATTATAATTTATAAATGAATAATTGCTATGGGGGGGGGGGTGTTTTCAAATCTTCAAGTCTTCATGTCTTTATGTCTCCATGTCTTCATTTGATTTGATTTGCCCCCACTTCATAGGCATCACATGGCACCCAAGACAAAGCCTTCTAGTCAATTCTCATCCTAAACCCCATAGAACTAATCCTAATTCCTTATTATAAAATTACATTAAGAATAGAAAAAGTAAATCTAATTACACCCGCAAAGTAGAGGTTAGTTAAACATTCATATAATTACAAGCAGTTATATCATAATTTTGACTTAGCACCCTGCACATGGGTAACCAAGCCCACCTGCCCTAATTTGCATTGTGCTTGTTGACCTCACTTTTGGAGTGAGATCTTAACCTCCTCTTCTTAGAATTATGACTCTTCGAGACACTAAGAACTCCTTAGTCAAAAGACACTTCTAGTGATTAGGTGAACACTTAACCTAAGCCTAGAGACTTAGAAGTGTTAATCATAAGATCAGGATATGCCTTAGGGCTTAAGAAAATTACCTATCCCATAGCCTAAACTCAATCTAGATACACTTTCTCAAATCAAACTCAGATTCAATTCTCAAACCAAATCTCAAATTCAAATTCAAATTTTGAATCTAATTTCAAATTTGACTCCAAATGATTGAAACCCAAAATCAATTTCAAATCCTAAAACCCTTCCTAAGTCATATGAAGCACATTCATAAGCTTAGCCAAACTCCCTTTAGATCAAATCAAACTCAATTGATCTCTTTATAAATCAATTATTCCTTCATTTATATTCACAAATATAAATAAAATCTACATTCAAATGACCAAAACTATATTAAAAATTAAATCTAAACTCAATCTAAGCCCTTTAAGCCAATTCTTTGGACTTAGCTAAATTCTATTCAAACCAAGTCAAAACCAATGGATTTCCTCTTGAATCAATCATTCATTCGATCATTTATCCAAATATAAATGAAACCTACAATCATCAAACTAAATCGAAGCCAACCCAAGTTAAACCCAACCTAGCCCTTTTGACTTGAAAATTTCAAATGAGCTAAAATCCCTTAGACTCCAAATTGATTATCGTTGAATTTATATTTCAATCTAAGGCTTATATATAAGTTCAACTAAACTCGAATCAAACTAAAACCAAACCAATTGACCTACTCAGGTTCACTTGACCCAAAGTAACTTAAAGGACCCATTTGAACTAACTTTCGATCCAACCCAAATTGGATTGAACCAAGCTCACCAAAACCTTCCACCATGATTGTTGATTTCCCTAGGATGATCAATTGCAATCAATTGGGCCAAACCAAGCCCAATTGGCCATTTGATCCAAATTGACCCAAATTGCCCTAATGGACCAAATCAGGCCAAATCATGATCTAACTCAAATTGATTGCAACCAATGGCTCAAGTTCATTTCAAATTGATTATTAAACTTGAACAAAGCCATAATTAAAACCAATTTGATCAATCGAGTCCAATTGGTCAACTTGACCCAACCTAGGGCTAAATCCAAATTAAATCCAAATTAATTCAAATTAAAGACCACATTCATTTTCAATTAGCCAATTGAACATGAATCAACCCATAACCCAAGCTAATTTGGCCAATTTTGATTAAATGGGTCAATTTGACCCAATATGACCCATATGACCCAAATTAGGCCAAATCCCTTGAAACCAAGCCAAGACCCATTGTGGGCTGATCAAACCAGACCCAAACCGATTTGGGATTAGCCCAAAATTAACCCAACCCATTTAAACCCCTCATGGATCCTCCCCCACATAGGATTCCACCCAACCTCATTTAATTCTCCACCATCACATGCACTTAACTCCTTCCCAACATTTGTATGGAATTGAGCTGATCATATGACAACAAGAGTGGACTTTAAAGCAAAAATCCAAAGTCCTCAATCAATCCATCATCCATCCCAACCACCCCAAGCAAGTTGACAATCAATTTGGAGCCAAAAAAATTCAAAAAAAGAGTGTATTTTTGGCCATTATAAAAGGAGGGGGAAATGAAGCTTTAGATCTCTTGCTCCCACCACCATTCAGCCCCCAAAAGCTCCCCAAAGCAAAAAAGGAACCTATCCCCCACCTCTTTGAGCCATTTTTGAACTCAAAAATATAAATATTTTCTTTTCTGGTGAGGCGATGGTAAACATCGGAGAAGGAGACATTCCAAAAGGAGGCAAGGGTCAAAGATCATTCCAAAGCTTCGTCACATACCTAGGAGTTTGCTCAGATCTTCACCGCTACCGGAAACCATCTCCGACGAGATAAATTTTGCCAAACCTTAGCCTTAGCATTTCTAGCATTTTATGTTAATTTTCTTACGATTTTAGAAATTTCCCTTAGATAATCTCACATTTTTTTACTTTAAATCATCTCATTAGAAAATATAATTTTTTTTGGTGTAAATTAGTGTGAAAACGGGTCCATTTGGATAAGTGTTGGCTTAGAAACTCTCATTTTTTTACAAAAAAAGGCTATTTTTACTATTCACCTGGCATTTGCCGTCGATCCAGCGGTTTGTGGGATCGGGCGGCTATCATGTGGATCGACGATCCAGCCGGATGCAATATGATCAGACGTCGATCCACGGATTATGATCGGATGGCTGGTTTGATCCGCCTTTGGATCACGATGCAATCTGGGCCGTCCGTTACTTGCGCGGGGCTATCATCTCGTCGCCATGATCACGGCCTCGGTTATGCGATCTAATCTAGACGTCGATCTATGATTGGGCGATCCGAGCGAGCATTTTCCCTTCAAATGGTTGGCCGTCGGTAGGTATTTTCTTTTTAAAAAAAAAATTAATTTAAATCACGTGGAACTTCAAAAATTTATAAAAATAAAATACTTAACCAAAAATTACAAATAGGGTCTCGTTGGATTCCTCTTTCTGAGAGAAATCCAACAAATCTAAAATCTCCAAATTTTACTGATTATTTTGAGCTTAATTTGAGTTTTAGTGAAAATCAAATTTCATTAATTAAACCAAATATATATATATCAGATTAAGTTGAAATTTTCAAGAATTGACACTAAAGTTAAAATACACCTACCATAAAAATTTCATGTAAAAAAGACTTCTCGATTAGAAGAAATTAAATTTTAAATTTCAGATTGCCCATTTTAATAAAATAAATCAAATAAAAATTCAAAAATTTACAAAAATCTTCAAAATGGTTTAAATCACTTCAATTGACATCTAGGACTTAAGAAAATAATATGATCTTTTGAATCTTATTGAACCCCAGACAAACACTTAAGAGTAGAGTTTAATCAATTAAGGAGTTAATTAAAATAAAATCTAAAGATAATTTAAATAGCAAATCAAAAATCAAAAAATAAAATAGAACTTAAGCAGTCATTAATCAAACCTCAAATCAAAAAATATCATTCTTAGAAAAAATTAAATTAAATATGATTAAACCTATTTAATCTAATAAAACTCAATTAAATGATGAATCTTAAATCAAACTTAAAATTAAACAAATCTAGGAAAAACATTTTATAGATAAATAATACACTAAGTATGGAATCTTAATCATATGAAACCCCTTAATGAGTATAAATAAACTAAAATAATTAATCATTAAATAAAATAAAATAAAATAAATTGATTAATAAACCAATTCAACATAATCATTTAATACTAATCAAATTAAACCAAATAAATTTAAAGTAAACTTAATTAGCATATGATCAAATCACATCCATTTGGAATAAGATAATTAATTAACCATTAAAAATTTCAACCAAATAGCTAAATCAAACATGTTAATGAAATCAAACAAACATAATAAGTGAATCAACTCAATAAAACTCTAATCATAAATAATCAAACTTAATTGAAATAAAATAAATAATTAATTCACTTAATAACAATGATGGTAATAACAATAATCCTTTAATCAAATCAAACTTAAGAAAAACACTTAACTAAATCAAATCACTCATATGTGAGAAATTAAGTCATTAATCTCTAATTAAATAAACCCTTAATTAATCTAATAATTTAAAATTTTAATTACCCTTAATCAAATTTAATTAATCAAACATCTGATTAATACAAACTTAATGAATTACTCTATCATCTTAATTAATCAAATTAATTTAAATAAGTTACATTAAAGCTAACTCTAAAATTAAGCTTAAACCAAACCCTTATTTAAATTTAATAATCATACCCCTCAAGTAAACTAATTAAGTTAATCAAATTAATCATATTAAACTAAGCATCAATTAAGATGCAATTAAATACTAATCAAAACCTAAATTAAACTTAAATCATTAAGTCATTAATCTCTAATTAAACAAACCCTTAATTAATAATTTAAAATTTTTACCCTTAATCAAACTTAATTAATCAAACATCTAATTGCAAACTTAATAAATTTATCCATCATCTTAATAAACTAAATTAATTTTATAAATCACATTAAAATTAATCCAAATCAAATACTTAATTAATCTACTAATTAATTTAATCACACCTATTAAATAAACTAATTAAATTAATTAAATTAATCATATTAAACTTAAGCTTAATCAAACATAAAATGTAATTAAATGATAATCAAATCTTAATTTAAACTTAAATCATTAACTCACTAATTACATTATTAACCCAAATAAATATAAAATCAAATTAAAAATTAAACAAATCTTTATTTAATTTAATAATTAATTATACCTTTTAAATATACTAATTAAGTTAATTAAATTAATCATATTAAACCTAAGCTTAATCAAACATAAATGCAATTAAATACTAATCAAACCTAAATTAAACCTAAATTGTAAGTCATTAATTACATCATTAGTCTAAACAAATATGAAATCAAATTGAAAATTAAACAAACATTTATAATTAATATAAATACACTTCTTAATTAAACTAACCACATAATCACATTGAATCTAAGCAAACCCATAGACCAATAAAGCTAATCAAATCAAATTAAATCAAATTAAGCTAAATTAAGAAAGACTCTCATCAATTTGATATGTAATCAAATCAAATCTCATTCAACCTACTTAAATAAGATAAACTAATCAGTTATCCAATGTATAAAATAAAAATATAAATCAAACTTTGATGAACATGACAAATGGATGTGATTAAAAATAAAATCCTAATTACAAAGAATCAAACCCAATTAAAATCAAAATAAAATCTCAATTAATCTAATCTGATCAAGTTATAAATAAATGAACCATAATCAAATCAGATAAACATAAAGTTAAGTCACATAACTATAATCAAAGAAAAGAATTAGATATTAATTTAAAAGGATATTGAATTATAAAAATTTAATTAAACTAAAACAACTAATCTAAAATTAATCAATCAAAAACACATGAATTTAAACAAACTTAAACTTCATTAAAGATTAAGGATATTGAATTATCAAGATTTAATTAAACCAAAACATCTAATCTAAAAAGCTAATCAATCAAAAATATATGAATTTAAACAAACTTAAACTTCACTAGACATTAAGGATATTAAATTATCAAGATGCAATTAAACTAAAACATCAAAATCAAAATCAATCAATCAAATACTTAAACAAACTCAAATTCTAACTTCTAAATCAAATCAAATAAATCAAATTGAATGAATTACACAAATTAAAATGGGCTAATTAAGATACTTAAGGACCTTAGTTAGATTCTTTAGGTGTTAGGGTGTAGAATAGGGTGAGTTCTGTCTACAAATGAAATTCATTCTATTCTTCATTCTTAAATTCCTAAACATCATTTAACCAAATAAAAGTGAAATAAAAATGAAAAGTAAATCATTAAATTATTTAAATTGAAATCACTCAAAGGTAAAATTTAAATAAATTTTAACTTCAAATTAAAACTTAAACTTAAGAAACTAGTAAAGCCCACACACACATTAGAATACTAAGTCACCACTTCTAGTGCTAAGTTAGGGCATTGTATGTATAATGTTGTGTTTTATTTTGTGATGTAATGTTTTATACTAGATGTTAGGGTGTATGTTTCATAGACTGGATGTTAGGCCATTATTAGCCTAATCATGTTTTTTGCAGGGGGGTTGTGCTTAAGGGGCTGCTGTAATAAAAATTATAAATACTTTTGCTATGCATGTTGCTTAGCCCCTAAGTGTAACCTATGTTAGGATAGGTGGGCTTGGTTACCCGTGTGTGGGGTGCTGAGTCCAAATTATTCATATAATTTCTTGGGTTGTATAGTGTGTTTAGCTAACATTTATTTTACAGGTGTAACTATATTTACTTTTCCCATTTTTGATGTAATTTTGCTTTAGGAATTAGGATTACTATTATGGGGGATTAGGATGAGCAGTGGTCAGAACGCTTAGTCCTTGGGGTGCCCTGTGATGCCTTTGGAGCAAATCAAATCTAAAGGAAGAGAATGAAGAAATGAAAAAAAAGAAGACCCCCATAGCATGTATTATTTTTTTGTATCCGAGTTGTATAAGGGTAGATTTCATTTTTTTTCTATTTTCGGGGTATGCATGGAACCCAACCACCTTTTCTATTATGATAGTTTATAAAATTGTTTGATGTTGTGTTTAGATTGCGCATTAGAATAACATGCTTTTCATAGTTTCTTTATGACTAATGCTTGAATGTGTGGCCTGGATGCGGTAGGCTCTTAGAATGAAAATTAATTTTTCTATCCCAATTAACAACTCATAACTAAAATTTTAAAGGAACTCATAACCTCACATAAAAGCCTAGGAATTAGATCAAGATAATAAAATTTTTAGCAACCCCTTAGCTCGATGATGAATGTATAATATCATGCAAGTCATATTATTTCACTCTTATTAAGAGGGGACTTCTATCTTTGCCAGAGAATGAAGGCTTAACCTATGAGAGCCTTTGGTAAAGAACACCCCTTTCTCTCTTGATTTGGCCTATAAATAAATTCTCATGCATTTAGGCATACAAAATCTCATAGCCTGTGTCAAAACAAAGAGTCCAAAAGAATCAAATAAATTTGATAAAATTTGCATTAGATTAAGTCATGGTTTCATACCACTCATGCTCTAGTCTCTTAGGGAGAAAGTTTAAGGACTTAGTCTCCTTTCTAATTAAATAACATCCTAGTCATCTTGCAAAAATATATGACTTGCCTACATGGATTTAAAGCATAGTAGGAGTTAGATGGCTGCCACTCTAGGCAGTAATAAGTCTAGCAGTCGAGTGGTTTATTCTCCCTTATGAAAGTAAACCATAAACCCATTTTCTCCTTAAATTTAGGGCGTGCCTTTATTTTGTACCAAGGCTCTTTAGTTTAGGAACCTAAGGTAGCTATTTCTTTCGGGCTACAAGCATAAATCCTCACCTCTTAGGAATTTTCACTATCTTATGTTGTGGAATTATAAGCTCTAGCAATCAAATAAAATGTCAACTCAAATAATTAACTCTCTTCAAATTTCAAAAAATATAAAGCCCAATTATACGATAGATTGGAATGCTCACTAGGCTTCCTAGTATCATGAGCATTTCCTACTTTCTCCCTTTGGATTCTAAAAATAAGTCTTCTCCTTTATCTATCCTAGTTGATTTTCTAAAATAGCCAATCCTTTGTTAGTCTTAACCTTGAAATCTTTGGAGACCCTAATTATCTACTTTAATCGAGAGTATTCTTAAGGAATTCTCATTCCTTATGATGAAATTAACTATGGGGGTTTGCCTCCATAGGGAACTTAACGAACCCGACTTAAAATAAACCCTACTTTACTTTTTCAAATAAAGTAGGGAAAAGATCTTTGGTATATTCAAAGACCCATCATGCCTTAAGAGTCCTTATTAGGTGATTAGGTCCATTATAGGGTGATGATTTCTTTTTCTTTTTTTTTTGAGATAGTACATCATTCCTTAATGTCATACCCGATCACTTCAATAAGTACCTCCTAAGATTTGTGTGGTGTTTCACATCCCAAAAATAAATACCACAGTGCTTAGGGGCTTAAACAACCTGCAAAGAGAGCATTTATATTTATTTTTAGGCGACCCCTTAAGCATAATCCTCTACAAAAAATATGATTAGGCTAATCATGACTTGCCATGCAGTCTATGAAGCATACACCCTAACATCCAATCTAAAATATTACATCACAAAATAAAACATACACCATGCATACGTTAGCCTAACTTAGGACTAAAAGTGGTGACTTATTTATAATGTGTGTGTTAAGGTTTGTGTGGTGTGTTTCAACTAAGCATTAGAGTTATGGTTTTTTAAGTTTGGAAAGGTTCAATTCAACATGGAGAGTTGATTTCACTTGAAAATATTTAATTGATTTGAGAATTTTAATTCATATTTTCTTTTATTTCATACAATTACACTTAGCAATTAAGTATTATAAAGTAATAAAGTGGATTGCCCTCTTTCATCCCTACCTTAAGCCACTTTCTAAAGCATATTAATTTGATTTAGTTCTCTTTAGTGAATGGCTTATTAAATGATTTAATTAATCTTAGGTTCACCTTAAATAACTCTATTCAATGTGAAAGGCATATTAAGGTTTATCTAATTGAATTACTATCCATGAAACATGTTAAATCATTCCTTTTCATCACATGTAACATGCATATGATTTAATCCTAAGTATATCTATACATGCAACACATTTTAGCACACTTAAATGATGAATGTATGTGTACATCTGAAATTTAAATTTTTATTGATTGAATTATTTAATATATGTAAATTTAAAGCTTTATCAAAATTCTTATACAAAAGTACATAAGAATAAAATTAAATAGGTACATGCCATTGTTAAACTAGGGAAGTGAGATAATCAAATGACCTCCATATGGCTACTTAAAATCTTGTGTTCCCTAGATGTCCAGACTATATACCTATTTGCATATAAATATATGTAAATTTGCATACATGAACATAGGAAAGAAAGCTCAAAATCACATGATTAAATAATTCAATCACTTGAACAATTATGGATGCATGAGTTTTTAATATAAAAGAGGGATTCTCATTCTTTGATCACATGTACACACACATGTATGAAAACATAAACAAGTACGTGCCATTGTTAAACCTGAGAAGTGAGGCAATCGAATGACCTCTTTGGGGCTAGCTAAAGCCTCTTATTCCTGGGATGTCCATACCATATACTTGTTTGTTTAGTAACATATGAATGTATAAATAACCAAGAGAATGAAAATCATGCAAAACTTATATTTTGTTTAACTAAATTATTTATGCATATGAATTAAAGCTTTATTTAAATTCTAATGTTAAAATACATAAGAATGAAATAAAATGGGTATGTGTCATTGTTAAACTAGGGAAGTGAGGTAATCAAATGACCTCCTTGGGGCTACTTAAAGCCTCGTATTCTTCGGATGTCCAGACTATATACTCATTGCCATCCAAACTAATGTAAATCAACATGTGAATAAAGGAAAGAGGCTTTACATCATACACTTTAAACTATAAGCACATACATCACTTATTTATTTATAACTATCATTACTACACATGTCATCATTCATTTATAAGCTTTTAAAAAATACATTTGGATTTAATACTGATAATAGCCACACATATATTAAATTAAATTAACATATGCAAGCTTTACCTAAAGGAAAATCATTTGATTTAATTTAACTTTAAAAAGATGAATGCATGATTTCAAATTACATACAACATTTAACATGATTAGAAAGAAATAAATAAATATAAAAAATGATTTCATTCAATTAAATTAATTCCTAAGGACAATCATATCAAATAAAATCATTTAAGATAAACCAATGTTTCTTTAATGTCATTTTTAATCTCATTTTTTAATTTGATTTAAGGATGTGAGAAGAGATTTTCTGATCCTAACTCATTCCCATATTTGTTAATTAAATTGATTTCATGAAATACGATTAGATTGATTTTATGAGTTAATTAGGTTGTAATATCCCTTAAATCCATTAATTAACCCCTTCTTATGTTACCTTAACATAATTACTCAAATAATTATGAGCCAATATTATATGAACATACATTGGAAATTAAATCATCAATGATCCTATGAAATGAAAGGTGCCTAATATAATTGACTCGCAATTAATGATTAATTAGGTTAAGAAACTTAATTAAGTACTCTTATAATTCCCTCACACATGTGGGCTAACTATAATTTCCTTAGGTTGTTGAACACCTAAGGGTCTACCCAAGACTTCATTAATTGAGATTCCATGAGATTATAATTTTAATTTGATTAATTAAGTAATTTGATTAATTGATTATGCCTTGATTAATTTAATTAATGAAATAAACTTAGGAAAATAGATTAAGAAGGAGACCCTAATCTTATCCCATGTGTTCATTCACTATAAAGCAACAATTATCCACTTAATTATTTAATTCATTACTATTCAAGGGATTAATTAATTATTAATTAATTTAAAAGAGTAATTAGAGCTTAATGAGTTCATTTCCCTAATTAATTAAGCAATAAATCCCAATTAAATTTTGAGAGGTAGAGGTCATCCCATTGAATTAACACACAAAGTTAGGGGTTAATTACTTAAGTAATTAAAGAGTAACTAAGTTAATTTATTTAATAATTAAACTTTAATTAAGCCCTCATTATTATTCAAAATTAATTAAGAATATTTTTAATAAATTCTTCTCTAAAATACCTTCAAAATAAATATTTATTTGCATTTTTATAATTTTTCTATGATTTGTTGTAATTTTTCAAAGTTTCAGCCAATTTAAATACATTTCATAGTTTTTATAAAGTCTATTAATTTATTCTACTAAAATAGACTATTTGAGTTTCAAATTTCAATATCTCCCAATCCAAAAATTCTTTTCACTTGAAATTTCTATGGTAGATGTATCTTAACATTAATTTCAATATCTAAGAATTTCAAATTAATCTGATATGTATTTTTAATTTAATTAGTGAAATTTGATTTTTCTTTAAAACTTCAATTAAGCTCAAAATACTTAATCAAAATTGAGTATTTTGGGCTTATTAGATTCCTCCTGGAAAGATGAATCCAATGATGCCTTATTTATAATTTTTTGTTGAGTATTTTATTTTCTATGAATTTTTAAAGTTTCAAGTAAATTAAATAATTTTTAAAATCAGAGAAACCTTGATTTTCCTACTTAACCCAATCAGAGCCATGCGACACTAACTGGACTACATAGTTCCACATGTCACCATGCAATTGGGCCATGTGGTTCCACATGGAGGAAACTGCGTAGCGATTTGTGTGGCCTTTGAGCGAGAAAAATAGCGGATTTCATGTCGATCGCCGTGATAGCCTAGATTGAATCTCATGATCCGAGGGACAAAATCAGGCAGATCTGCTTCTAATCTCAGTCATCCGTCTCTATTAAAGGGAGATCGGATGGCTGTTGTGTCATCTTCTTCATAGTAGACGAAAATAATGCCTTAAACAGGCGAACCGAGTGAATGAATTGGAAATTGAACGTCGAGGGTCAGTTTTGGGCTCAAATTTGTAGCAATTTTTGCTGGAAAACTCCTAATTTTGCATTAGGATCATGTGAAATAATGAATACAAGGGATATCTAAGAGATTTTTCTAAAATTGAGCAAACATCATCGTAAATAAGCAATCCTATGGTTGGCTATGAGATCTGAAAATTACCTCACTCATCATCCTGATGCCAGAGACAACTCGAACATGTTCCTGGATGTGAGATGAAGTTTTGGAATGAATATGGACTCTTGCCTTGCCTTGGAACATCGCGGTCACCAACCTTCATCGCACTTCACCAGAATCCGCTCAGATTTAATGGTTTTTCGTCGAAAGGAAGAGGGGAATGAGTTTCTCTTCCTCACTGGAATTCCTAGACCTTCGCTAATGCAGCAATTGAATCCCTAGGGTGCCTCTTTTTTGTGCTTAGTGGTGGCCAAAAATCACCACTAATGGTGATTTTTTTGGCTCCTAGTGGGTGTCCTATGGTTGGTGGTGGTTTGGAATGGCAGGAAATCATCCTAGGTGGCTTGGTTCAGCTAGCCAAGGCTTGGGAGTGGCTGTCAAAAGAGATTAGTGGGTGTCCTATGGGTTTTAAATGCTCTAATGGGGGAAGTGAGGTGAGTTCATCTCGCCATGAGTCATGACCAACCCAACCACCTCTAGGGCCAGGTTTGGTAGTGTCTTAGGTGCCTAGGTGGATCATTGGAGGGTGCCAAGTGGCCAAGGAATGGAAATGACCACCAACATAGGTGATTTATCTCATGTGATACCCTTGACCAAAGGGCAAAATGATTATTTAACATTGGGTTTGATTTGGGCCAATTTGAAATGAGTAAAAAGTGAGTTGGGCCAAATTACAAGTCATTTGGAGTTCATTAGGTTCAATTTGACTCAATTTGACCCATTTAGGTCAAATTGGGTCAAATCAGCTTGGGTTGACCAATTGGTCAAATTGGGCCAAACCAAAGGGTTGGGTCAAGTTCATATGATCATTTGGGATGTGTTGGCATCATTGGTTTGGTTTAATTGGGTTTAGATTTGATTTTGGTTCATTTTAATTCATTTGGATCAAATGGGTTAAGTTGACCGATTTGACCAAATTGGCCAAATTGGCTTGGGTCATGGCTTGGCTTGGGTTTGGTTGATCATTCGGAAGGTTTTGTAGGCTTTGGTTGAGTTCAGTTTAGGTTTAATTGGGTTTTAGGCCTCTAGGTCAAGTTGGGTTCAATAGGTCATTGGGTGGGCCAGCTGAGGCTTTGGTTAGTCAATTTAGAATGAACTTGCAATCAATTTGGTTTAGATTTTGATTTGACTCATCTTGTCCATTTAGGTCAATTTAGGTCTACTTGGGTCAAGAGGGCCAATTGGGTTAGGTTTGGCTCAATTGAAGGTCAAGTCATGTTCAAGTGTTGATTTTGGGTTGGTATGAATCATGGGTTTCAATAGATTTAGCTTAGGTTGCAATTTGACTAGTTTAGGTTCATATGAGTTAAAGGGTTGACTTGGTCAAAGGGCTAGGTTGAATTAGTTCGACCCAATTTATGATAATTGATCAACTAGGATGATCAACAATCATGTCATAAAATTTGGATTGGCTTAATTCACTTTGATTTGGATTGAATTGGATTTTGGTTCATGTAGGTCAAATTGGCCACTTTGGGTCAAGAGAACCAGTTGGATTTAGTTGGTTTTATTTTGGGTTGAGTTTGATTTAGTTGAGTTTATATATGGATTTGAGATTGATATATAAATCCAATTGCAGTTGGCTTGAGTTCAAATGACTTTTGGTTCATTTGAAAATTTCAAGTATGGATTTGACTTGGATTGATTTTGATTTAGCTTGATGATTGTAAATTTTCATTTATATTTGTGTTGGTAATTGAAGGAATAATTGATTTATGAGAAAATCAGTTGATTTTGGGTTTTGGAGTTAAATGGAATTTGGCTAAGTCCATAGGATAAGATCATAAGGCTTAGGTTGATTTGATTTGATTTGGTTTGGAGTGAGTTATAGATTTCAATCATTTGATTTGGAATTTGAATATGAATTTAGATTTAGTATTGAATGTTTGAATTGAATTTTAGGTTTGGTTTTGAGTGGGTGAACATAGGTCAGATTTAGGCTATAGAGTATGTAAGTCTCCTTAATCCCTAAGCATAGCCTAATCCTATGATTAACCCTTCTAAGGCTATAAGTTTAGGTTAAGTGTTCACCTAATCACTAGAATTGTCTTATGACTAAGGAAGTCTTAGTGTCTAGAAGACTCCTATGTCTAAGATGAGGATATTGAGCACTCCAAAAGTGAGGTCATTAGAGATTTATCCATTTGAGTTGAATTTTATTAGATTACTAGGGCTTATAATCCATCAACACAAGGTTGTAAAAATATCTAAGAGATGAGGATTTATGCTTGTAGCCCAAAGGAAACAGCTACCTCGGATTCTAAATCTAGGGAGATTTAACATAAGCTAAAGTATGACCTAAATCTAAGCAAAAGAAGGACATAGTGGTTTACCTCCATAAGAGTGAGTAAATCGTTCAACCTCTAGACTTACAACCACCTAGAGTGGCCGCCAGCTAACTCCTTTTATGATTTAAATCCTTAAAAGCAAGTCTTATGAATTTATAAGATAGTTGGGCTATTATTAATTTAGAAAGAGACTAAAATCCTAAACCCAGACCCTAAGAGACTAGAGCATGAGTGATATGAATAATGACTTAGATTAATGCAAAAAAATTTTAAATTTTATTTAATTTTTGACACTTCATTTTGACAAAGGCTTTAGGATTTTTTATGCCTAAATGCACGATGAAATAGTTTATTGGCCACATAAGTGAGAAGGGGTGTTTTCCACCACAAGGGATATTCTCACAGGTCAAGCATTCTCCTATCATGCAAGGATGAGAATCCCCTACTTTCATAAGCGAAATAATATTATATGCATGTTGTGAAACATTCAACCATTCATCTAAGGGGTTGCTAAATCTTTTGATTAACTTATTTAAGACCTAGACTTTATAGTGAGGTTATGAGTTGTTTTAAAATTTAGTTATGAGTGATTAATTAGGGTAGAAAAATTAATTTTACCCTAAGAGCCTAATGAATCCAAGCCACACATTAAATCATTATTCATTTATGAAATTAAGAAAAACATGCCATTTCTAGTGCGCAGACTAAACAAATTTTCAAATAAAACTAATGCAAAATAATAAGAGGTCATTGTAGTTGGGTACCACTATACAATCCAAAAAGAAAAGACGGGTAGCCAAGATATACCATTATACAACCTAAAATTACAAAATATTAATTACAATTTATAATGAATGAATGCTATGGGGGGTCTTCAATCTTTATTTTTCCATTTCTTTGATTTGATTCTCCCTTCTTTGATATGGACGTGCTTGCTTCAAAGGCATCACAGGGCACCCCAAAACAAAGCCTTTTGGCCACTGCTCATCCAAATCCCCCATAGCATCAATCCTAATTCCTAATACAAAATTACATTAAAAATAGAAAAAGTAAATCTAACTACACCTGTAAAATAAGTGTTAGCTAAACACACATGCAATCCCAAGCAGTTATATTTATGATTTGGACTTAGCACACTGTACATGGGTAACCAAGCCCACCTGTCCTCACTTGGATTATGCTTAGGGGTTTAAAAAACCTGCAAAGAGAGCATTTATATTTATTTTAAACACCCCTTCAGCATAATCCTCTACAGAAAATATGATTAGGCTAGGAAAGACCTAACATCCAGTCTATGAAACATATACCCTAACATCCAACCTAAAATAATATATCACAAAATAAAACATACATCACATCAGCACTGTCCTAACTTTGAACTAGAAGTGGGGACTTAGTTCTAATGTGTGTCATTAAGCTTGTATGTTGTGTCTCAATAAGTACATTAGAGTTACACTTTTCTAAGTTTGGAAAGGTTTAATTTAATATTAAAGGTTGGTTTCACTTTAAGTTGTTTAGCTAATTTGAGAATTTTAATTTATATTTTATTTTATTCCATATGATTACACTTAGCAACTAAGTATTATAAAGAGAAGAAAGACGATTGCCCTCTTTCATCCCTACCTTAAGCCACTTTCTAAAGTATATTAATTTGATTTAGTTCTTTTTTGTGAATGGCTTATTAGATGATTCTTAATTCATCCTATGTTTAGGTTCACTTTAAATAACTATATTCAATATGAAAAGCTTCTTAAGATTAATCTAATCAAATTACTATCATATGACATATATTAACTCATTCCTTTCCATCACCTGTAACATGCGCATGATTCTAATCCTAAGTGTATATATACATGCAATATGTTTTAGCACACTTATATGATGAATGTATATATGTGTACTTAAAGTTGATATTCTTTTATGTGATTAAATTATTTAATCATATTAGTTTAAAGCTCTATCTAAATTCTTATACAAAAATACATAAGAATGAAATTAAATAGGTGCGTTGTTTAACGGAAGTGAGGTAATCAAATGACCTCCTTGGGGCTAGCTAAAGCCTCATATTCCCAGGATGTCCATACTATATACCTATTTGCATTCAAACATATGTAAATTTATATACATGAATATGGGAAAGAAAGCTCCAAATCATAAAACTAATTAAACCAAACACTTGATCAATTATGGATGCATGCCTTTTTAGTAGAAAATAGGGATTTTCATCCTTTAACCACACATACATACACATGTAAAGAGAAATAAACAAGTACATGCCTTTGTTAACCAGGGAAGTGAGGTAATCAAATGACCTCCTTGGGGCTAGCTAAAGCCTCGTATTCCTAGGATGTCCATACTATATACTTTGCTATCTCACTACACATCAATTTATATGTAATTTGAGAAAGAGAATCATGCAAAAATCACATTTTTTATTAAGACATTTATGTATGTGAAACAAAATTCCATCATAATTCTAATGTTGAAACACATGTGAATGAAATCAAATAAGTGTGTGTCATTATTAACCGGGGAAGTGATGTAATCAAATGACCTCCTTGGGGCTAACTAAAGTCTTGTATTCCTGGGATGTCCAGACTATATACTTGTTAACATTCAATACATGTAAAATTACATATGAATTAAGGAAAAGAAAGCTTTACTTCACATACCTAAGTTATAAGCACATGTAAAATTATATATATTAATAACTACTATCACTATAATCAATGTAATTTGATTTATAAACTTTAGAAAAATAATTTGAAATTATTAGTGATAATAGACACACATATTATAAATTAATCCAACACATGCAAGCTTGCATAAAGGAAAATCATTTGATTCAATTAACTTTGAAAAGATGAATGTATGATCTCAAATAGCATACAACATTTAACATTATTGAAAAGGGATAAATAAATATAAACACATGATTTCATTCAATCAAATTAATTCTTAAGGATAATCATATTAAATAAAGCTATTTAAAGTAAACCAAAGCTTTCTTAATATCATTTTTAATTTCATATTTTGATTTGATTTAAAGATGTGAAAAAAGGTTTGATAATCTAAACTCATTCCCATGTTTATTAATTGATTTAGTTTAATGAAGTGTAATTAAGTTGATAAGTTAATTAGGTTATAATATACATTAAATGCATTAATTAACCCTTTTCCTATGTTACCTTAATATAATCATCCAAATAATTATGAGCCAGCATGATATGCATATGAATTGGAAATTAAATTAGCAATGATCCTAAAAAATAGAAGGGACCTAATGCAATTGGTTCATAATTAATGGTCAATTAAGTTGAGGAACTTAGTTTAAGTGCTATTATGATTTTTCTACACATGTGGGTTAACCATAATTTCCTTAAATGGCTTTAGGTTGTTAAACACCTAAAGACCTACCCAAGATTTACTTAATTGAAATTTGATATGATTATGATTTCAATTTAATTAATTAAGCAATTTAATTGATTAATCAAACCTTAATTAATTTTCTTTTGAAAAATGAAGTGAACTTAAGGAAAGAGACTAGGAAAGAAATCTCAATCCCATTCCATTAGCCCATCCACTATTGGATAGTGATTAATGAACTTAATTGACCAATTTGTTATGATTCATGGGATTAATTAATCATTAATTGGATTAAGAGAGTAATTAGGGCTTATTTAGTCAATTTTCTCAATTAAGTAAGCAATAAATCCCAAGAAAATCATGGGAGTCATAGATCAACCCATTAAATTAACCCATAAAACTTGGGATTAATTGTTCAAGTAATTAAGCCAATTAATTTTGCAATTAAACCTCTAAAATTTTTTTAAATTGAATATTTATTTATCTTTTCTGATTTTTCTACAATTTGTTATGATTTTTATAAGTTTCGGCCATTAAAAAATATTAATTAAACATAATTAACCCTTAATCCCATCGACAACATGTGGCACACTAACGCGGTGTGCTTTCCATGTGGTATCGCGAGATTGGTTATTAAAAATAATCTTAGTCAAAGCTTGCATGGCAGTGGTAGAATGCGCTTTCTCGTGTGTTGTCTGATCTAAGATTGGATGATCATGATTAATCCCATAGCTTAATAAGATTAAATTGAATTGATCTATCGGATCTACTTGCGGCCGTCCATTCTGATCACGTGGAACAAATGGTGCATGATCTATCATCATGCGAGTGAGGTAGAATAGAGTCCGTCTACCATTGCTCATGTGATTTGAGCTTGGATCAACTCCAAATGGATCCCATACCTTCGCCCGAAGGATCTAAGGGGATCCAATGGCTAAGAACACACAGCGTGTACATTTTCTTCGAAAAGCTCAAACAAATTTTTGTAAGGAGCTCAGTTTCAATGGAATACCTCGTTGGAGCTCAAGATCAATGATGCAACTGATTGAGGAGGCTTCATCTAGTGGAGATGAAGCCCTACTAAGTAGAAATTAGATCACCTCCTCATCGTTCGCTCAGAAGGCCACAAACCAATGATTTTGAGCCCTATTTTGATCGAAGTCGCATGTCCGATTATCTAAGGGCTTGGGAGGCAATTCGTTCTTGCTTGACAAAGTGTGGGGATGGTGTGTGCAAAGTTAATTTGACTTTGTTGGAGTTTGGAGCAAATGGCATTGAAGGGGGTGATGCCCTATTTCAGGATGGACGAGAATGGCCTTTGGGGAGCTCAAGAAGGCTTGGGAACTCTAGGAAAAGGCTTTGGCAGCTGGTCTTAAGGTTCTCTAGCTCTAAGGGAGTGCAAGTGATCATTTGGAGTTGGAATGAGGGGTGAGGGGGTATACTCCTCCTCCTCTTGATCGGACGGCTTAGCTTAATTTGGGTTATTGTGATTGTCTGGCCATCTTAGGGTGTCATGGGTGGCAGGGAGGTGATGAGTTAGCTCGATTTGGTTGGGTGAAGGTGGCTACCAAGGAGGGTAGTGGGTTTCCTTGGTGTTTCAAGTGCTCCAAAGGGGGAGGTGAGGTGATTTCACCTCCCCATGGGTCATGGCCAACCCAACCAACTCTTAGGTTAGGTTGGGCAGTGTCCTTAGTGCCTAGATGGACCATTGGGAGGGTGTCAAGTGGCTAAGGAATGAAAATGACCACTTACATGGGTGATTTATTTCATATGATACCCTTGACCCAAGGATAGAATGGTCATTTAGTATTGGATTTGATTTTGTAGATTTGAAATGAGTCAAAAGTGGGTTAGCCCAAATTTTAAGTGATTTGGAATTCATTTGGTTAGGTTCGGCTCAATTTGGCTCAAATAGGTCAAATTGGGTTAGGTTGGGTCAAGTTTACCAATTGGTGAAATTGGATCAAGCCAAAGGTTGGGTCAGGTTCATATGATCAATCAGAGTGTATTGGTGTCATTAATTTGGTTTGGTTTGGCTGAATTTGATTTTGGCTCATTTCAGTTCAATTGGCTTAAATGGGTCAAGTTTACCAATTTGAACCAATTGGCCAAATTGACTTGGGTCATGGCTTGGTTATGGTTTGGTTGATCATTTGGAATATGTTCTAGGCTTTGGTTGAGTTTAATTTAAATTTGATTGGGTTTTATGTTAGTTTGACCTTTTAGGTCAAGTTAGGTTCAATTCGTAATTTGGTTCTAGTGGGTCAATTACGCTCAATTGAGAGTTTGGTCAAGTTCAACAATCAATTTGGTATGAACTTGAGCCATTAGTTTCAATCAGTTTGGATTGTATCAACATTTGACCCATTTTGGCCATTTAGGTCAAATTAGGTCAACCTGGGTCAAGAGGGCCAATCGGGTTAGGTTTAGCTCAATTGAAGGCCAAGTCATGTTCAAATGTCAATTTTGGATGGGTATGGGTCATTGGTTTAAATTAATTTGGCTTAGATTGCAATTTGACTAGTTTAGGTTCATATGGGTTTGGAAGGTTGACTTGGTCAAATGATCAAGTTGACTTGGTTTGACCCAATTTATGATGATTGATCAACCTAGGGTGATCTACAATCATGACATGCGGCTTTGGTGGGCTTGGTTGAATCCAAATTGGGTAGGATTGGAACTTGGCTCAAATAGGTAAAATTGGCCACTTTGGGTCAAGTGGAGCAATTGGATTTAGTTAGCTTGATTTTGGGTTGAGTTTGATTTAGTTGAGTTCATATATGGATTTGGGATTGATTTATAAATTCAATTGCAATTTGTTTTGGTTCAAATGGATTTTTGTTCATTTAAATATTTCAAGTCGAAAGGGTTAAGTTGAGTTTGACTTGGGTTGATTTTAGTTTGTCTTGATGATTGTAGATTTCATTTATATTTATGAATATGATTGAAGGTATGATTGATTCATGCGAAAATCAATTGAATTTGGATTTTGGAGTAAAAGAATTTGGCTAAGTCCATGGAGTTGGGTCATGTGGCTTATATTTGGATTTTGATTTAGTTTGATTTAGTTTTGATGATTTAAGTGCATATTTTATTTATATTTGTGAAGATGATTGAAGATATGATTGATTTGTGAGAAAATCAATTGAGTTTGGATTGATTTGAAGACAAATTTGGCTAAGTTCATGAAATTGATTCAAAGGATAGATTTGGATTTGATCTGGTTTGGATTTAGTTTTGGTTTAGTTTTGATCATTTAAATGTAGATCTGATTTATATTTAGGAAGATGATTGAAGATATAAATTGATTATGATAAAATCAATTGATTTTGGATTGATTTGGATGGGATTTTGGCTAAGTTCATGAAAGAAGATCACATGGCTTAGGTAGTATTTAGTATGATTGCAGAGTTTGGAAAACTAGATTTGGAATTGAGTTTGATTATAAGTTTGATGGATTTATCAAAGGGTTGAATTGATATTTATGAAAATCACTTGAGTTTGGATTGATTTGAATTTGGCTAAGGCTAAGACCATAAGATAAAATCATAGGGCTTAGGTTGATTTTGAGTTTAGATTTGATCATGAGCTTCAATCATTTGGCTTGGAATTTGGATTTGGATTTTATATTTGGTATTTGAATTGAATTTGAGGTTTGGTTATAGCTTAAGATGGTGAACATGGATTGGGTATAAGCTATAGGGTAGGTGGATTTTCCTAAGTCCTAAGGCATAGCCTAATCCTATGATTAACCCCTCTGAATCTCTAGGCTTAGGTTAAGTGTTCTCCTAAGTGCTAGAAGTGTCTTATGACTAAGGAAGTCTTAGTGTATAGAAGACTGCTAAGTATAAGAAGAGGGGATAATAACTCACTCCAAAAGTGATCAACAGCAGCGGGATCAGCATAGTCAAGAAGGTGCTGTGGTTGAGGAAGGCGACACGTCTCACTCGAGTCAGCACCTCCTCCAACAGCTCATGCATAAGGATGATCATATAGATAAGATGGAGAAGAGGTTAGAGGAATTGATGGCAGTGGTCTTAGCATTGCATAACCCAACCCTAATTTCGCAGCCTTCTTCTATGGTAGCCGACCGACCGACCAAAATTGGGTACATACCTTAGATCATCCTAGGGGCACTCCCACGGATGATGATCTTGGAAGTTTGCATAGAAAGGTCACAGATAGCACCTCCATGCATGAAAAGGATATCAAGCATATGGTGGAGCAGCAAGTGAAGGAGGCATTAGCATAAGCCATAGAGAGCTCATCCATTCCAAAGGGTAGACCATACCTAGAGGAATTCAAAGTAGTTCAATACCATAATGATTTTGTGCCACTATCCTTCAAGATCTTTGATGGTAGTGAAAACCCATGGTAACACATTACACATTTCAAAGTCGATTTCTGCAACACCGGTGGTAGTGACACAATATTGTTCAGACTTTTCATCAGCAGCTTAGCAGGGGTTGCATTTGATTGGTACGCTGAACTGCCCAATGATTCGATAAAGACTTTTACTGAGTTGGAGCATCTCTTCATCAAGAGATTTGTTAGAGCTCAGCAAAGAGTGACTATAGACGACATTAATGTAGAAAAATAACAACCCAATGAGTCTCTTGTTGATTACATTCTCAGGTGGCACAACCTGAGCATGAAATGTGATCCATAGCTATCCGAACAGCACGCCATTGAGATTCTTCTCAAGAATATACATGGCCTGGTCACCTTCATGCTTAAGGGATTTACCATCAAAACCTTGGAGAAATTAATCAAAAAGGTGGCTAGCCTACAAGAGGAAGTCAAATAATTTTCCTTCTTGAACCCATCATCTAGGCCCAAGCCGTAGAAGGTGTTTGAGAAGAAGCTAGGGACAATTGTGTCAGTGGACAGAGAAAAGCAGCCAACCTGAGTTTAGTATGAGAGATCATTAGCTCAACAGCCTCCTTTTCCACCTCCTTTACCACCACCACGGTTATCATACCAGCCACCACAGTCGCCACAATGGCTAATGCTGCCACCTCAGTAGTCTACCCAGCAGTGGTATTCATATCCACCATGAGATAGTTACTTTTCACCTACTCTTGCCAATAGATTGAATAAGATATATTCATTCAAGAGGGAGGTAGTTAGGAAAATCTTTAAGAAACTCTTAAAGAAACCTAACTTTCAGCTAAAATAGCCAAAGAGGCCAGAGAAAGTGGGCAAGAGTGATGATCCTAGCTATTGCCCCTACCACCGCATGTTATATCATGCCTTAGAGGATTGTATCAATTTAAGAACTGGCTTGAGTGTAGCTACAAGTCGGTAGTAATAGTTATCCCTAAAGAATACCTCTTAGAACAATCATCTAATTTTATTAGGGTAATTCTTCGGGATACTTGTGATCCTCTTAAGACCAAAGAAGGTCGGGATATCTTCTTATCCAGAACCTCTAAGAAAATTATTTCTAAGATCAAGAAACTTTTATTGCAGGTGCCTGAAGCAGCTCAAACCTTCAACACCAAGGAAGGTTTCCTAGTTGTAAAGAATAACTAGGAGAAGGTGACAACCCAGCAGTAGCAGCATCTCACCATACTTGACCGGTATAGTCCAGTAGCGTAACCACCATTCGAGTCCAGCACTTCTTCCACCATTGCATCTACTGCTTCTTTTGTTAGCTCCTCTTCTACTAGCAGGAGTGTTGTATATGTAGATAATGGCATTAAATCCCTTACTCTGTTTACTTTACTTAATTTCTATCATGTACCCCCATCTAAAAAGAAATCAATAAAGAAAGCTGATTCTACTTATATCTTGTCTACTTCTGATGCTCCTGATTTTATTTCTATTAAAAGCTCTCTGAGTCTAAATAATAATACCTCTAATAGTTTTGATCCTTTTCTTTCTGATTAAGAGTCAGACTTTCCTTCTCTAATTCAATCGGGTTTACCTCTTGAGATTGACTTGGAGTCAACCGACTCTGAGGATCCTATAGGACAAGCTATAGGAGTGCCCGATGAGAAGATAGAACTTTCCATAAACTTATTAATCCAAGAAGTCACTGAAGTCAACCTATGTAGTGGTAAAGTTCTACCTCCTAGGGTAGCACCTCAGGATAAGGGTAAGCAAGTCATTGGTTTTAGTGAGCAGATAGTCCCTCCACAGGATGTTCCACCTATGGATATGCTTATGGAGAACTAGCCTAGAGTTGATTACAACATTCTAGCTCATCTTAAAAAGTTTCCAGCTAAGTTAAGCATATATAATCCCCTGTCTTATCCAAAGGGATGAGGGAATCTCTAATCAAGGCTTATACTTGATCTTGAGATATGCTTAGCTTAGTTGATCGCTACTAGAGAGAAGGCACACAACAAGAAGGACACCTTAGAGGTAACATTCAATGATGAAAACTTACATCTAGGGACGACCAAGCACAATCGTCCTATTTATATTACAGTGGATGTTGACAAATACAGGCTATACAGAGTTTGGTTGATATGGGTGCATCAATCAACATTATGAGTCTAAGAATCATTGCCTACTTGAGGCTCGACATCTTTAAACTCTGAAAGGAGAGGATGATGTTGAGAGGATTCAATGAACAAGGCAAGAAGGCCTTAGGCTCCATAGTGTTGCCACAGGAAATAGATGATTTGAAGACTGAAGCCAAGTTTTATATTATAAACTCGGATACATCTTTTAACGCTTCGTTTGGGAGGCCATGGATATATAAAACAACATGGTTAAATCCTCTCTACATTAGTGTATGAAGTTTGTGAGAGGTGAGATTGTATACTGTGTCAAAGGAGATCTCAAACCATTTATAGTTCATGAGGTCAGGATATATGAGGATGTGGCTTACTTCCTCCCTCAAAAATAATAAATCTATTCTCGTGAACTTAGCCAAAGTTTAAAAATAAAAGAAAAAAAAGAAAAAGAAAAGAAAAAGAAAAAAGAGAAAGAAAAAGAAAATAAAAAGAAGCGAGAAATAGATTTGGAGGAGGAAGTAGAGTCTGAGATTAGATTCCAACCATAATTCATTACTTCATTTGAACATATGGGTAGGATGACCCGACCTCCACCAAGTCGAGGAAGGGGCCAGTCCAGAGGTAGTCCCAAGGGTGGAAAACCTTCTTATTGGCCACCCAATAGAAGATATGTCCCAACCACCAAGAGTACACCTGCTATCCATATAGACTTAGAATCTTGTTCAGAGGATAAGTCTTATATGGTTAACACACCAGCCAGCTCTTCTTAGTAGTAGATTCCCTTGGAGGTGACACTTGAACCAGATAGCGATGAAGACCGGACTCCAAAGCAAAGCATGAGTGTATCCAAGTCTATATGTGAGACAGTCAGGCATCAGTTGGGAGCCTTAGCTCTAACCCTTCTTTCCTCATAAAAAGTTAAGGGTTTGGTAGCTAAAGAAGCCCTAAGTCATACACAAATGTGAAGACTCAAATGTTATTTCTAGGAGCATCAACCTCAAGTCAAGAAGTTGATGTAGAACTTGATGATGATTCATATAAATATTTAATAGAATTACCTTTTGATCGGTACTCATCTTGTGTTCATAATTTAGCAAAGAAAAGGTTAATCCCACATACTTGGTCAAAGCACTAGTCAGACTATTTCGAAAGAATATGAAAGAACAAATGCAAAAGCTCTTAATCAAGTCTGGGATTAGAATTCAGTACAGTGGGTCCAATTGATGATGATGATTACTACTTAGTCATCACCAATCATTTGGAATCTGATGTGTTCTTTTCAGATCACATTAACTCATATGAGGAGGTGTGCTTAGAAACTTCAGATGATCCAGATGATTTTGAAGTCAAAGATGTACTACTAGAGTTTGAAGAAGAGATTATGTCAATCATCGATGAGCTCAAAGAAATCAATCTAAAGATTGAAGACAATCCAAGTCTGACATACATTAGTTCCTTGTTGAATGAAACTAAAATCAATGACTTAGTTAGGCTACTCATTAAGTTTAAGAACTGCTTACGCTATCAAGAAAGCTCCTAGATGCATGTGATTAGACATTAAACAATAGGTCATTTCTGAAGTCGAGAAACTGATCAATGCTGGTTTTATCAGGGAGGAAAAATACCCCACTTGGTTGGCCAGTGTCATCTCAATTAAGAAGAAGAATGGTCGAATTCACATAAGCGTCAATTTTAAGGATCTAAATAAGGCATGTCCAAAAGACAAATTTTCACTATCGATACTAGAGCTGATGGTGGACATTGCCTCATCTCATGCAGTATTCTCTTTCATGGATGGCTCATATGCATATAACCAAATAAAGATGGCCCCCAAACATGAAAGAAACACTGCTTTTAGAACCCCGATCAAAACCTATTGCTCTAAGGTCATGCCTTTCGGCCTTAAAAATGCTGGTGCTACATACCAACGGGCTATGACTTGAATCTTCGATGAATTCATTCATCATCAAGTCGAGTGCTACGTCAATGATCTCTTGATCAAAAGCAAAGAAAAGGAAGACCATCTCTTTAACTTAAGGGTAGTTTTCAAAATGAACCCCCTGAAGTGTGCATTCAGAGTAGCTTCAGGAAAATTTCTTGGGTTTATTGTCCGACATCAGGGAATTGAAATTGATCTGGAGAAGATCAAGGAAATATTAGATATGCCACCCCATAAAAGTTTAACTCAACTCAGATCATTCCAAGGGCGACTGTGTATCTAAGGCACTTTATGTCCAACCTATCAGGATGATGCTAGCCATTCTCAACATTTATCAAAAAGAATGCCAAGTTTATGTGGGATGATAAGTGTTAGCATGCCTTTGAAGATATCAAGCACTACTTGATGATGCCACCAGTTCTAGCAGCCCTTATCATGGGCAAGCTGCTCAAATTATGTACTACTGCATTACATGACTCCCTTGGCACTTTCTTGGCTCAAGCTAATGATGAAGGGAAGGAAAATATGCTCTACTACCTCAACCACCATCTAATCCCTACTAAGACAAATTATCCACCCATTGATAAGCATTACCTAGCTTTAATTTTTGCATCCCAAAAGACATGGCATTACATGATTTCTTATAAGGTGAACTTGATCTCTAGAATCAATCCATTATAATATCTCATGACATAGCCAATGCTATCCAGATGATTGGCATGTTGGTCCATAATTTTGTCACAGTTTGATATCACTTTTGTACCCCTTCATGCAGTGAAAGGACAGGCACTTGCAGATTTTTTAGTAGCACACCTACTTTTTGCTGATTCTCCACTTATTGATGACCTCTCCGATGAACAAATCATGAACTTAGGGGACACTAGCATTCACCATTGGGAGAAGTACTTTGATTGGTGGCTCCTACTCAAAGTGGAGAAGAACCACAATTTACTCTTCTAGAGAAGGTAGGGGTAGGAATAGTTTTCCTAACTCTATATCACGATGTGATGAGATTCTCATATCATCTGTCTAATCCTTGCACCAACAATGAAGCCTAGTCGTTACTCTAAGCATCCAGAATATCAACATCTATGGGGATTCTCAGCTAGTCATCAATCAAATTGTTGGCTCCTATAAGGTCTTAAAGCCTAGACTCCATCACTACCATAAGTATACAATGGAGCTATTGGCCCAAATCATAGAGGTTACAATCTATAAGATTCCTTGAGAAGAGAACATCGTAGAGGATGCTTTAGCCAAGCTCCAAGGAGTTGGCATGTCTGAAAGATGAGTCCATATCAATAAGGGTCCAAAATATACAAGTTTTATCTCTTATTCATACCGAACTGATCGAAAGGTACTCTCTTTAAGGGGAGGTTGCCATTACCATGAAGGACAAGGAGCCATATTAGAGGCAATAATTCATAGATTATCTAAATAAAGGCAAACTTCCTCAAGA
The DNA here is from genome assembly GCA_021442155.1 of Cymbidium sinense. Taxonomy (NCBI): domain Eukaryota; kingdom Viridiplantae; phylum Streptophyta; class Magnoliopsida; order Asparagales; family Orchidaceae; genus Cymbidium; species Cymbidium sinense. Next base: position 42,238,094 of record CM038230.1, read on the forward strand.
GAAGTCACAAGCTCATCATATGAAGTAAAGGGCACTTTCCTATGCCCTAGTGGATGGTGTCTTATACCAGCGATCTTTCGATCATATGTGGTTACGTTGTTTAGACAAACATGAAGCTCATAAGATTGTGACTGAGGTACACTCAGGATTGTGTGGAGCTCACCAATCCGATCCGAAGATGAAAGCCAAAATTAAGAGACTAGGATGCTACTCGCCATCGATGATCAGAGTTTGCATGGATGTGACTAGGCAATGGCATCATTATCAAGTATATGATGTGGTCCTACATCAATCACCCAACATTGGCATCATGCCATTAGAGTATTGGGGTGCTAATATAGTGGATCTGATTGATCCTCCTTCTTCCAAGGGTCATCAATTCATTTTAGCTGCCACCAACTAATTTTCCAAGTGGGAGGATGTGATCCCGCTCAGAGAGATCACAGCTTAGCATGTGTTCCAGTTCTTCAGGAATCATATCGTATATAGATTCGGGGTGCCTCATCAAATTATATCTGATAATGGCACTGCATTCAAGAGCACCAAAATTAATAATTTTTCCTAAAGACACAGCATAGATTGGAGATACTCTACCATCTATTACCCAAGGGAAAATAGCTTAGCAAAAGCCTTCAATAAGACTCTCATCTAAATACTCAAGAAGACACTTGATGACAAGAAGCAACAGTGGCATGAGTAGTTGGTTGAAGCTTTTTGGGCCTACTGCATTACCTATAGAACTCCAACTCAGTCCATCCATTTCTCCTTAGTGTATGGGTCTGAAGCCGTTCTACCATTAGAAGTCTAACTCCCATCACTAAGGATAGTTGTGGGTAGCAAGATCATAATAGAGCAAAATGCCAAGTTGTAGTTAGAAGAGCTTGAAGGTTTGAAGGAAAGATGCATACGAGCATGCCAAAATCTCGAGTTATACAAAGCCAAAATGACTCAAGCTTATAACAAGTTCATCTGTCCTAGAGCTTTTCAAGTAGGAGAGCTTATTTTAGTTCTAAGGAGATCGATTATTCCCCATCGCAAGATGGGAGGCAAGTTTGAACCCACTTGGGAAGGCCATTATTCCATAGAGAAAGCCTACCAATGAGGATCATATCAACTCATAAATAATAAGGGAGAGTGTCCAATGTTTCCAATAAATGGGCTCTACCTAAAGAAATATTATCCATAAATTTATGCTCGAAAATAATTATCAATGAAAATCTCAGTTCAAATTTAATCTCTTCAATTGAAAGCATTTTCGTCTACAAATCCGTGATAATTTGTTTAGGGTAGGTGTAAGAAACTTGAGCAGCGTCATATCCTTCATCAACACAACATAAACACAAATATATAAAATAAACACATATCTTTCATCTCGGGTACCTCAAGTTCGAATAATGCCCCCAATGGCACTCACTCAGTTGCTGCTCTTGGTCGAGCTGACGTGCTACCATGCTAGTGTGTCACCCCAGTGATCTTCTTGCTTTGAAGGATGTAAGTTTACTACACTTTCCTCCACACTAAACTGCTGCACACCTATGAGCACCTTGTTGGTATGGTAGGCCTTACTGTGCGGCCGATAAGCTTCCTCATGATGGATTCGTTTAAGGGGATGTAAGTCTACTACACTTTCTTTTTGAACTAGCCATCGTACACTGACTGGGTCAAGTATATTTGAGGTTTAGGATAAGTCTCCTAGTAGCTCCTTTCCTCTTGGATACTTCAAGTCTGGGTCCAATCCTTCTTCGGGGCTCCCCACTTAGTAGTCGCCCTAGGTCGGATAGCATCTATCTCATCGATGATAGACTATCCCAATGATCATTTCCATCCATGAAGATGTAAATATACATGCTTTCTATCCAAAGTGATCATCGCACACCAGTGGGCACCTTAGGTTGGTTGGTTTTCGCTATGTTGACAGTGACCTCCGCCCCCAGTGGATACACCACTCATAATAGATGTAAACCTGGTACTCTTTCTCCTTGAGTTGGCCACCGTACACATATAGGCTTTCTTTTTAGGGATCAAGATAACACCCCTAGCGGCACCTCCCCTGTGGGCACTCTATTTGGATCATGTCCTTACGACCCCATCTAGACACTACCTGGGTTACTACTGGATTGGATAGTTCCCTTTTCTTAATAGCCACCCATGTGGTTGGAGAATCTGTACTATAGATGTGCAAATTCTCCCTTGGTCCAGTAATTCTAAGATAGGATAAAGCTGATATAACCCCTTCTTAGTATGATCCCTCACACACCAATAATTTCTACATAAATATATATAAACAAAAAATACCTCCTACGGTACCTTTTCCCAAGTAGACATCCTATCTTTAGGGTACCATCAGCAAAACTCCCTATAGGAATCACCTGACTATTTTTGAGTTGACATAAGTTCCCAGTGGGACTCACTGAGTAGTCGCCTTAGGTCTGGTTTGATTTGTTGTGCTATCAACAGATCACCCCAGCAGTTGTTCCCTACTATGGAGAATGTAATTCTGCTATGCTTTCTTCCTAGCTTAGTTGTTGCACACCGAAAGGCAACCTTTAGGTTGGTTAGCTCTACGCTTTAGCTAGTAGACTATCCCTTTGGATTTATAAATCTGAGATAGGTCGAGGCTAATATAGCCCCTTCTCAGTGGATCCATCGCACACCGACAGGGTCCATAAATTAAATCAAATTAAATCAATTCACATAAACCATATAAAAATCAAACAAAATTAAAATGAAATTAACTCTGACTACTCTTGAGTTGACATAAGTCCCCTACGGCATTCACTTAGTAGTCACCTTAGGTTGGGTTCAATTCATTGTACTACCAACTAATCACCCCAATAGTGGTTCCCCTCTTTGGAAGATGTAAGTCTGCTACGCTTTCTTCTTAGCACGGCTGTTGCACACCAAAAGGAAACCTTTATATTGGATAGCTCTACCCCACAGCCAGTAGACTATCCCTTTGGATTTATAAATCTAAGATAGGTCAAGGCTGATATAACACCTTCTTAGTGGGCTCATCGCACATCGATAAGGTCCATAAATTAATCTGAATTAGGAGATGCCCACGATGCTAGAAAACTTAGCGAGCAATCTCAAGCTATCCAATAATTGGGATTTACATTTTTGAAATTGATTTTATTTGTTTGAGTTAAATTTTTCATTAGAAATCTAGGACTAATGATTCCTTAATGTAAGATTAAGAAAATGCCTAAGAGGTGAGGAATTATGCTTATGGCCCACAAAGGGAGAAGCAACCTCAGAACCTAAATCTAGGGAGCTTTGGCGAGAGCCAAAAGCACAACCTAAATTTAAGGTGAAAATCAATATTTGGTTTGCCTCCACAAGAGAGGACAAACCACCCGACAACTTGGACTTATTACTACCTAGGGATGGCCACCAACTAACTCCTCCTACGATTTTAAATACATGTAGGCAATTCATTATGCTTATGCAAGATAGTTAGGTTATTATTTATTTAGAAAGAGACTAAGTCCTTAAACTCACTTTCTAAAGAGACTAGATCATGTAAGGGCATGCTTCAAATGACCTAAATCTAATACAATTTAAATTTCATTTTATTTTTATTTTTGGATAATTATTTTGACTCAGGCTAATATGATTCATATGCCTAATGCATGAGAAATAAAGTTATTGGCCAAAATCAGCGAGAAGGGAGGAGGTGAGTTTCCACCATAGCTCTCAAAGGTCAAGCCAAGTTTCTCTAGAAAAGGTGAAAGTCCTCCAATCAAAAGTGAAATAAGATGTTGTGCATGATATTGCAAAAGAAATACTTATCCAGCTAAGGGGTTGCTAATTCTTTTATCTTGATTTTAAACCTAAGCTTTAGGTGAGGTTATGAGTTCTTCATTTTTAATTTGAGTTGTTAAGTTTGGTAAAAGATTTATTTTCCCCTAAAGAGCCTAATCCACATCCAAGCCATACATAAAGCAAGGAAGAAACTAGAAAAAGATGCCACTTAATGCAAAAGTTAAACAAATCATCAATCAATTTATAAAGTTAATTGCAAAATAAAGGTTGTTGTGGTTGAGCACCATCGCACAAACCTGAAAAGAAAATTATGGGTAGCCGAGCCCTACCCTTATACAACCTAGATTACAAATGAATTAAACTATAATTAAGCAAGGAATTCATTATTATGGGGGTCTTCAAACTTCATTTCTTCTTTCTTCTTTTCTTCTTCTTTCTTTCTTTTCTTCTTTCTTCTTTGGTTCCTTCTTATGGATTGTTGGAAGGTAGATGCTCCAAGGCTTCACATGGTGCATAAGATAAGATCTTATGACCAATGCTCATCCTAATCCCCATAATAATCATTCTAAAATCCTAATTGCACAAATTTACATGAAAAGGAAAAGAATGGAAATCTAACTAACACTACAAAATAAAGGTTAGCTAAAACAAACCACACCTCAAGCATGTATATTGGACTTATCACCCCACACATGGGTGACTAAGTCCACCTGGCCTATTGGATTATGCTTAGGGGTATAAAGCATCTACAAGCAAAAGCATTTATATTTTTATTTATGATAGCGTCCCTTAAGCACAATCCCCTACAGAAAATAATGATTAGACTAAGAGCATCCTACCATTCATTCTACGAGGATACACCCTAATATCCAGTCTAAAATATATATCATATAATAAAATAAACATCAAACCATGCACTGCCCTAACCTAAAGCTAGAAGTGGTGACTTAGGCTAATGTGTGTGCTTTGAAGCTTTGTGTGGTATGCTTAGCTATGGCTTTAGGTTAAAATTTTCTAAGTGTGAAAATATGTTCAACTTAGAGGAGGGTTTCATTTAAGTTCTTTAATTATTTTGGGTTGATTTTATTTCATGTTTTGATTAGGTTCAAGTAAATCCTACAATTAATTACTAAGTTGTAAAGAGAGGGAAAGATAAGAGAACTTCTCTTTCCTTCCCTAACCTAAGTAATTTCTAAAGTAGATTCATATTTTAGTTTCATTTAATGAATGTTTTGATTAAGTATTTTAATTAATCCTAAGTTTATATGAACTCTAAACAAAACCTATTCAAAAAATAGGCATTTTAAGATTAAGTAAAATGAACCAAATTTATATAACACACATCACTTCATTTCTTCCCCAATATGTATAACATGCACATGAATGAATCCTAAGCATATCTATACATACAAATAAGAATATTTAATATACTTTATGATGCATGCTAAGTAATCCATTTAAGGAAATTTGGAAGATTAAGATGCATGATTTTCTTTAGTAGAAAAGGGTTTCTTTATCAATTTTTTACATACACACATGAAAGCAAGAAAGGCATAAGTGAGTACAGCGTCATTGTTAACCAAAGGTGTAAGGTACAAGACCTACTTAGGGCTACTTAAAGCCTCGCAACCTCGGGGTTGTCTAGAATAATATACCACTTTCCTTAAATACAAACATGTATACAAAAGAAACAAATTAGAAAGAAAGAATGCAAAAATTATATTAATTGATTTGTTTTGTTTATTAAATTTATGTGTGCAAGAATATGTGACACTTATTAAGTGATAGCATAGGAATTAATAGGGTATGAATTAGGTAAGTGTTAGATTCTTCTCAAATGAATCATACATCTTACCCACTCCTATTCAAAACTATACTAAGATAAGAGAGAAGGGAAACCTATACTAAGCACACCCTTATATCCTTCACATGCAACCTTATAATTAAGGTATAAGTAGCACACTTTCAGATTTGATAATTGATTTATATGTTTTGAAAATAGTTTGAATTTAGTAGTGATAATAGCCACTCATATTTTTACTTTAACCAACTCATGCAAATTTGACATAAAGTAAAAAAATTTCATTTTAAACTTGAATTTGGAAAATATGAATGCATGAAACCACATGACATACAAATTTAACATGCTGGAGAAAGACTCAAATCAATGAAAGTGTGTTAACAAATTCACTTTAATTAAATCCTAAAGACATTCTTATAGAATAAGGAAGTTTAAAATAAATCAAAGTATTTTCAACATGATTTTTATTTAGTTTTAAGTTTGATTTAATTTTGAAAAGGTGAGTTGAGTTTGATGTTCCTAACCCATTCTCACATATGTTTGATATTTTTGTTTAATTTTTAGATGATTAGATTCATTTTTATGTATTAATTACGTTAAGGTTTGAATTAAGAAAATTAATTAACCCTTACCTACACCACCTTAACATAGTTATAAAAATAATTATGTGCCAATGAAATGACATAAAAACTCACAAGGAATTTAAACTTGTAATGCACCTAATAAGAAAAAGCCTAATGCAATTTGACTCATGATTATTGGTTAATTAAATTAAGGGGTTTAGCTTAAGTAATTTCAAAACACCCCTTCACACATATGAATTGGGTTTTGATTTCCTTAATTGAACTTAGGTTATTCAACACGTAAGCATCTACCTAAAGTAGATTAATTAAGTTTTGGAAGTTTTAGAATTTTTAGAAATTAATTAAGAGGATAATTAATGAATTAATCTTTAATTAAGAGAGGATTAAGGAAAGAAAAGGGGGTTTAGAGAATAGCTTAAGGGAAATACCCCAAAATTATTCCCTAAACCTCTTATCTACTGAATCTAACCTTAATCAACTCGGATCATGAATTAAAACCACTAATCAAACCATAATTATCCTTAATTACATAAGGAGGGTAATTAGGAAACCCATTTGCAATTCTCCTAATTAAGCCTTCAATAAATCCCAAGAATAGGGGAGGTAGAAGTCATCCTCTAAAATATACCCAAGAACTTTGGGATTAATTAGAGGTATAATTAAGAGGTAATTAGCAAAATAAAATTTCCAACAAAACCCAAAATCAAAGAAAAGCATAACTCAAAATCCATTGAAATTATTTTAAAAATATTCTAAGTTGAATTAGCTTTCCATAGAAATTTATTTCATATTTTTCTAAATTTTATTGAGAGAGATATGAATTTTAGAAGATCTATAGATTAATTATCATTAATTAAAGATCCCTAATTAAACCCTCAGCTCACAGTGCGACGTGTGGCAGCGGCGGTCCATGCGCTTTACATGTGTTGTGTCGTGAGCCTGCTACTTAAACATCACATCAAGTCGCGGCGTGGCGGTGGGACCTGCTTTGATCTTTGTCGTCCGATCAAAGATCAGGCGGCCATAGATCTCTCCGCAGTTTTAAAAGGGATAAAAGAATTTCTAAACGTGGGAATAATCTTGGCCGTCCATCCAAAATGCATGGATGGATGGCCAAGATCTCCCCAGTTCTTCCCCTAGGCTCAATAGAGACCGTCCATGATCTAGGGGAATATCCAAGCTCGATTGAGCTCGGATTGAAATAAAACTTTACCGACACCATCTAAAGCCAATAAGGAACACATCCAATGGTGGAATTTGCATGACTTGAAAATTCCTTTCACAAAAGACCAAGACCTCCTATGCTAGGTGGTCGAAAAACTTCATACCTCACCAGAGGTGATCTCTGGCACTCGAGATCGATGAGGTAGCTTCGTCTAATGGAGACGAAGCCCTATAGAAATTCTTAGGCCTTGGGGTTGAGTGGATTGTTCTATAGACCAACACCACTTGAAGTCCCTTGCGATCTTGATCCAATTGCTCCTCTCCATGTTGTGGGAACTCAAGTGGATGCTTGAGTTTGCTCAGATCGGTCCTTAGAAGAAGTGTGGAAGAGGAATTGAAGAAATTTTGAGTGTGGAGAAAGTTGAAGATTGAATTGAGCTCCCCTATTTTTCAATGGAAAAAATCGAGAAATCTCAAATTCAAATCCCTCTTAGAATGCTTAGGAAGACTCTCTGATCTTTCCTAACACTCTCTAGGGCTTGATCAAATTGAGGAATGATGATTTTGAATTGGATTATGGGGAGTATATCTCCCCCATATAGGATCGAATGATCGTAAGCTATCTTACCATTTTGATCCAATTGATCATAATGGAGAGTTTGTTTGATCAGTTAGCTCTTTGCACATGGTCAATTTGAGGCCTTGAGTGGATTGCCAACCTCCTATGTGCTTGAAATTGAGTGGAAGAGGGATTTGAAATGAGCCAATTTTACCATGGGATCAGGTTTGGCCTTGGGTCTATTTGGGCTAACCAAAACCCATTAGGTTGGGTGCACCACTCTTCCTTAGGTCCCCTTGAGCTATTAGGAAAGCATCAAGTTGATATGAAGAGGGTATGAACAAATTACCCATGGATTAGGTCAAAATTAGTTCTATGGACTAGGGGTAGAATAGTCATTTTATTGATTTTTCAATTTGGATATGTTGGTTATGTGGACAAACTAGGTTTTTCCAAGTTTCGGGGGATTTGGAATTCATTTGATAAGGTTTGGCTCATGTTGACCCATTTAGGTCAAAATCGGTCAACTAGCCAATTGGTTAAATGGGTCAAATCAATGGTTGGGTCAAGTTCATATGACCATTTGAAATATTTTGGTGGCTTTGGTTTAATTCAATTTAGTATAATTTTAAATTTAGCTCATATGACTTCATTTAGGTCAAATGGGTCAAGTTGACCTATTTGACCCATTTGACCCATTTGGGCTAGGTCATGGGTAGGTTAGTTTAGTCATATGGAGTGGATTGGTATCTTTGTCTCCAATCAATTTTGGCTCTGTCCAAATTTGGCTCAACATGACCCCTTTAGGTCAAGTTGGGTCTAAGGTCAATTGGGCTATGTTGGGTCAAGTTGGCCAATTGAGGCTTTAGTCAAGTTCAACAAGTGATTTGGAATGAACTTGACCCATTGGTTTGAATCTATTTGGCTTAGATCAACTTTTGACACATTTTGACTTCTTAGGTCAAATTGGGTCAACTTGGGTCAAGTGGCCAATTGGGCTTGGTTAGGCTCAAATGTTAGCTTGGTCAAGTTCAAACATAGGTCATGAATGAGCTTAGATCAATGGTTTCAATTAATTTGGCCTATGGTGGAATTTGGTTATCTTAGGTTTCATTTTTGGCTAAGTGTTGACTTGGCCAACCCTTAGATTTGACTTGGTTTTACCTGATTTGATTGATTGATTATCCCATGATGATTGTGATCATGATGAGAGTATATAGTGAGTTTGGTTCAATCCAATTTGCTAGATTAATTTGGCTCATATATTCTTATATCACTTCACTTTGGGTCAAGTGAGCCTAAGTGCTTCAAATGGCTTGGTCAAAGCTTGATTTGAGCTTGATTGAACTTGTATATGGACTCATGATTGAAATATAAATCCATTTGCAAGTGGTTTGAAGTCAAATGGGTTTTGATCCTTTTGACAATTTCATATTCCAAGGGTGAACATGAAAGGATTTAGGGTTTGATTTTTGAATTGGATTTTGATTTTGTGATTGAAGTTTGGATTTATATATGAGTTCATGATTATAGGGTTAATTGAATCATAAAGGAAAATCAAGAGTTTGGTTTGATTTGAAGTTGATTTGGCTAAGTTCAAGATTTTGACTTGAAAGGCTTAGATTGGATTTTGAATGGATTTAAGTTTGACTTTTGTAATTGGTTTTGATTGTTTGTATTTATATTTCATTTATATATGTGAATATAAATGAGAATATAAATGGATCATGAGAAAATTTCAAGGATTTGAAGTTGTTTGATCATGATTTGGGCTAAGTCCATTAATGGAATTTTAAAGGACCTAGGAAATTTTGGAGTTTGGAGCTAAAAATTATTTTGAACTTGGTTTGATTGATTTATATTTATATTTCATTTATATATGTGAATATAAATGAGGATATAAATGAATTAAGAGAAAATTCCATAAATTTGAATTTATTTGATCAAGATTTATGCTAAGTCCATTAATGGAAAATTAAGGACTTAAGAAAAAATTTAGATTTAGAATTTAATTTGATGGTTTGATTTGAATGATTTGTATTTATATTTTATTTATATATGTGAATATAAATGAGAATATAAATGAGTTATGAGAAAATCCCATGAGTTTGAATTGATTTGGTCATGATTTAGGCTAAGTCCATTAATGGAAAATTAAGGGACTTAAGAAAATTTTAGATTGGAATTTGATTTGAGAGTTTGATTTGATTTGAGTTGTATTTATATTTCATTTATATATGTGAATATAAATGAGAATATAAATGAGTTATGAGAAAATCCCATGAATTTGAATTGATTTAAATTTGATTTAGGCTAAGTCCTTAAGGGAAAACTTAAAGGACTTAGAAAAATTTCATGAATTGATTTTGAATTTTGAGGATTTGATTTGATTGATTTATATTTATATCTCATTTATATATGTGAATATAAATGAGAATATAAATAAATTATGAGAAAATCTCAAAGATTTGAATTGGTTTTGATCAAGATTTTGGTTGTCCTTAAGGGAAGATTAAGGACTTAGAGAGATTTAGACTTAGGAATTTTGATAGATTTTGATCATGGGTTTCAATCATAGATTTCTATCATGGATTTCAATCATGGACTTTGATCATATGGAGTTGATTTGGATTTGGAGAAAATCAAATGAGATTGATTTAGAGTTTGACTTGAATGAAGGAAAGTGAGAAATGGTTCAAGCTAAGGGTAGGCAAATTTCCTAACACCCCTAAGGTATGACCTATTCCTATTGCTAACTCTTCTAAATCTCTAGGGCTAGGTTGAGTGTCTACCTAATCACTAGACATGCCTTAATACTAAGAAACTCTTAAAGTCTAAGAGGGGTCCTATGTCTAATATGGAGGGTTGAGAGCTCATTCTAAAAATGAGGTCAACATCGGTTAATGCCAATACGTGCGATGTGCCTTAGTTACACCACACCTATTGGGGGTCCTTTTGTTAACCTCACTTTTGTAGTGACGATTCAATCTATTCTTAGATCTAGGAGTCCTCTATATATTAAGACTTCCTTAGCCATAAGACACCTCTAGCAATTAGGTGAACACTTAACCTAAACCTAGAGACATAGAAGGCTTAACCTTAAATATTAGGTCATGCCTTAGGGATTAGGATGACCTACCTACTTCATGACTCAAACCCAACCTACATTCACCTTCTTGAGCCACAACCAAATTTAATTCATATAAAACCTACATTCAATCAAATCCAAATACCAAGTATCAAATCAAAATCCAAACCTAAGCCACATGATTTATTCCATGGACTTAGATAAATCTTAATCCAAATCAATTCGAAATCAATTGATTTTCTCATAAAAAATTTATATCTTCAATCATCTTCCCAAATATAAATCAAATCTTCATTCAAATGATCAAAACTAAACCAAACTAAATCATGATCCTCCCTAAGCCATATGAACCAATTCCATGGACTTAGCCAAATCTTAATCCAAATCAATCGAAAATTAATTGATTTTCTCATGAATTAATTATATTTTCAATCATTACCCTAAATATAAATCAATCCTACAACCCAAATCTACAATCATATCAAATCCAAATATCAATATCAAGCCAAGATCCTTCCTAAGCCATATGATCCAATTCTATGGACTTAGCCAAAAAAAAAAAATTCAATTCAAACTAAAATCAATTGATTTTCTCATGAATCAATTATTCCTTCAATTATCATCCCAAATATAGATGAAATCTACAATCATCAATCCAAACCAAAATCAACCCAAGTCAAATCAAACCTAACCCATTTGACTTGAAATATTCAAATGAACCAAAACTCATTTGAACCCAAACCAATTGCAAACAAACTTATAAATCAATCCCAAACTCATATATAAATTCAACCAAACCCAACTCAACCCAAAATCAATTCAACTAAGCCCAATTGGTCCACTTGACACAAGGTGACCTAAAGGACCTATTTGAACCAAGTTTCAATCTAACCCAAATTGGATCGAACTAAGCCTACCAAAACCTCATATCATGATTGTTGATCACCCTAGGTTGATCAATAATCATAAATTAGGTCAAACCAAGTCAACTTGGTCATTTGACCAAGTCTCCTTAACTCATATGAACCTAAACTAGCTAAAATTCATCCTACACCAAATTAAATAAAACCATTTGATTCACACAAACCTATGATCAACAATTGAATATGACTTGACCAACAATTGAGCCAAACCTACCTATTAGCTATTTGATCCAAATTGATCTAATTTGATCTAAAAGACCAAATTGGGTCAAATCATGATCTAATCCAAATTGATTGTTGAACTTGACCAAAGTCATAATTGAACCCATTTTTGCCAATTGAACTCAATTAACCCATTTATCCCAAATTGGCCTAAATCCAAACAAATCCAAATTAACTCAAATCAAGGCCTATAATTATTTTCAATTAACTAATTGAACATGAACCAACATCTAACCCAAGCCAATTTGACCAATTTGATCAAATTGGTCAAATTGATCCATTTGACCCATTTGATTACAAATGAGCCAAAATCAAACCTAAGCCAAATTGATTCAAACCAATTGAACCAAAACACTTCAAACCATCATTTAAACTTAATTGAAGCTTTTATTTGACCCAATTTGACCAATTGGTCAACCAAACCCAACTTAGCCCAATTTGACCTATAAGGGCCAAATTGAGCTGAACCCCTTGGAACCAAGCCATGACCCATTGGAACCTGATCCAACTCAACCCAAACCCACCTTGGGTTAGCAAAAAACTAGCCCAACCTAAATTGGGCTCAACCCAAGACAAATCCCCCTTGGAATCCCCTCCCCACATGGGATTTTGCCTAAATTGGCAAAGTCCACTCTCCTTTCTCCCTCTGGCAGCCACCAAGCACCCCAAATGGGGTCTAGCCTCCTCAACTAGCCAAACCCATGTGGTCTAGGTCAGCCTTGGACCAAAGGGAGGTGAGTTAACTCACCTCCCTCACTAGCCAAAACCCATGGACCCAAAGGAGAAGCTAGCTGCCTTGAGCCACCAGCCAAGCCTCCCACCAACCCAATCGAGCCACGCAGAGATGACACCAACCACCACCAACCAAAATTTGGAAACTCCATCCGTCTGTCCAATCAGGAAGACATACACCCTCCCCTCATTTTGATCAATTCAAGAGGACTCCATGCTTCCCTAAGCTTGAATTTCTTCAAGCCAAAATAGAACAATCCCTCCTTTGACCCAAATCCCTCATTTCTTCACCAAATCTAAATTAACTTCACACACACCATCCCCACACCTTCTCGAGCAAGAATAAATTGTTTCCCAAGCTTCTTGGTCACTGGAGGTAGGAGTTCGATCAAAACTAAGCTCCAAAGCGATGGATCTTGGTCCACCGAGTGACTGAGGGAAAATTGACTTATGTGCTGCTCAACAAGGCTTCATCTCCACTAGACAAAGCTTCCTCAATCAAATTTGTCGCCAGGCTTGAGCTCTGATGAGGTAATTCCATGAAACGGAGCTTTAACAAAAAAATTCATTTGAGCTTTTTGAAGGAAACTTGAATTCCATGCAATCTTAGCTGTTGGATCCCTTCGGATCCTTCATTCTAAGGTGTGGGGTTCGTTTGGAGTTTATCTGAGCTCGGGTGAGCTTGAATTGACTGAGGAATGGCAGATGGTGTCCATCCCTCATCATTCATGTGATGACAAATCACAGACTATCCATTCTGTGTGATCAGAATGGATGGTCATGATCAAATCCATTAAATATCTTTAATTTTATCCTTAAGGAATCATGGGTTCAATCTGCACTATCTAATCCAAGATCGGACGACAGAGATAAAAGCACGTCCACCATCAGCCACATCAGTGCTGATTCAGACGTATTTAAGTGACCAATCCCGTGGCGCCATGTGAAAAGTGTGCCACGTCAGCGACCTGCATGGCGCCGACAAGATTAGGCTTAATTAGGGATAATTAACTAATTTTAATGGCTGAAACTTCCATAATTCATAACAAATCATAGAAAAATATAAATAAATACTCATTTAAAGGTATTTTAGAGGAGAATCATTTAAAATTAACTCTAAGTGATTTTGAACAATAATAGAAGCTTAATTTGAGTTTAATTAAAAATTAAATTAGCTTAATTTCTCCTTAATTACTCAAGTAATTAATCTCAAACTTTGTGGTTAGTTTAATGGGATGGCCTCTACCTCCCATAATTTTCTTGGGATTTATTGCTTAGTTAATTAGGGTAATTAACTATTTAAGCCTTAATCACTATCTAAATTAATCTAATTAATTAATTAACCTCTCAAATAGTAAAGAGATAATTAATTAAGCTTGATAGTCACTGTTGAACAGTGAATGGGCAAGGGGAATGGGGTGAGGACTTCTTTCCTATTCTTTTCCCTAACTCCATTTCATTTAAAGGGATAATTAATTAAAATGATATTGATTAAAAGTTTTATTAATTAATTGTATGATTTAACTAATCAAATCATGATCATATCAAATCCTAATTAATTAAATCATTGGTATATCTTTTTGTGTTCAATAACATAAATGACTGAAAGAAATTATGGTTCATCCACAAGTGTGGGGAAACCATAAGAGTACTTAATTAAGTTTCTTTATCTAATTAACTATCAATTGTGAGCCAATTGCATTAGGTTCCTTTACTTCCTAGAATCATTGCAAATTTATCATATGCATATCATGTTAGCTCATAATTATTTAGTTAATTACATTAAGGTAACATAGGTAAGGGTGATTAATTTATTTAATTAAGGGTCTAACTTAATTAATTCATAAAATTCACTTAAATATGTCATCTTAAACCATATCATATTACCAATATGAAAATGGGATTAGATAACAAATGAATTCTCTCCCCTCTTTAAATCAAATCAAAATCCAAAACTAAATTAATAAAGAAGCTTTGGTCTGCATTAAATGGTTTTTATTTAATATGTTTGTCCTTAGGAATTAATTGGATTGAGTGAATCACATACTTGTATTTGATTATTCCTCCCCAATCATGCTAAATACTGCATGTAATTTGATTTCATGCATCCATCTCTTTTCAAAAATTAATTAAATTAAATGAGATTTCTTTTATGTAAGCTTGCATGTGTTGACTTAACTTAATATATGTGTGGCAATTATCACTATTAAATCCAAATATATTTTCTAAAAGTTTATAAATGAATAATAACATGTGTAGTGATGATAGTTATAAATACATAATAGATGTATAAATTTATAATTTAGGTGTATGAAGTGAAGTCTCTTTCCTTTATTCATATGTTGATTTATATAAGTTTGAATTATAATGGTATATAGTCTGGACATCCCGAGAATACAAGGCTTTAAGTAGCCCCAAGAAAGTCATTTGATTGCCTCACTTCCCTACTTTAACAATAGCACATACCCATTTGATTTTATTCTTATATATTTAACATTAAAATTTAGATAAAGCTTTAAATTATATACATATGTATGTATTTAAGAAAAATTGATAAATAGTTTGGACATCCTGGGAATACGAGGCTTTAAGTAGTCCCAAGGAGGTCATTTGATTACCTCACTTCCCTGGTTAACAAAGGCATGTACTTGTTTATGTCTTTTATATATGGATGTGTATATTTAATTAGAGAATGATAATCCTTTTTTTATTGAAAATACATGTATTCATAATCATTTAAATGATTGAATTACTTAATCATGTGATTTGGACCTCTCTTTCCTATGTTATGTATGCAAATTTACATATGTTTGAATGCAATGGGTATATAGTCTGGACATCCCAGAAATATGAGGCTTTAAGTAGCCCCAAAAAGGTCATTTGATTACCTCACTTCTCTGGTTTAACAATAGCATGTACCTATTTAATTTCACTCTTATGTATTTTTATATAAAAAATTGGATAGGGCTTTAAATTTGCATATACTAAATAAATTAATCAAATAAAAAAGATAAACTTAAAATATACACATACAATTATCATTCAAGTATGCTAAAACATGCTGTATGTATAGAAATGCCAAATATTAAATCATATGCATGATGCATGTGATGGAAAGGAATGATTTAATATATGTCATGTGTTAGTAATTCAATTATATTAATCTTAGGAAGCCTTCCATATTAAATAAGATTATTAAAGTGTAAATTAAGAATTAAATTAAATATGTGTAATAAAGCATTCACTAAAGAGAACTAAATCAAATTAATATACTTTAGATATGGCCTATGGTAGGGATGGAAGGGGGTAACCCTCCTTTCTTCTTTTTATAACACTTAGTTGTTAAGTGTAGATCATATGAAATGAAACAAAACACAAATTAAAACTCATAAATTAATTAAACAATTTAAAGTGAAACCAACCTCATAATTTGAATATTTTTTACACTTAGAAAAATATAAGTCTAATGATTAGTAAGACATAACACACACATTAGAATTAAGTCACCATTTCTTGTTCTATGTTAGGACGGTGCATGATGTGATGTATATTTTTTGTGATGTATTATTTTAGACTGAATGCTAGGGTGTACATTTTGTAGGCTAGATGTTAGGATGCTCTTAGCCTAATCATATTTTATGCAAGAGATTATGCTTAAGGGGGTGCTTAAAAATAAATATAAATGCTCTCTCAACAAGTTGCTTAAACTCCTAAGCATAATTCAAGTTAGGACATGTTGAGCTTGGTTACCCATGTGCAGGGCGCTAAGTCCAAATTACATATATAACTGCTTGAGATTGTATGTTTAGCTGACCTTTATTTTATAAATGTAATTAGATTTACTTTTCCATATATAAATATAATTTTTCAATTAGGAATTAGGATTAGTGTTATGGGTGATTAGGATGAGCAATGGCCAGAAGTCTTTGTCCTGGGGTGCCCTGCGATGCCTTTGAAGTAAGAATATCCAAATCAAAGAAGGAAGAATCAAATTGAGGAAATGGAAGAATGAAGAATGAAAACCTCCATAACATTTTATAAAATTGTAATTATTCTTTCATATTCCAGTTTGTATAAGGGTAGAGCTCGGCTACCCATTTGTTCTTTTTCTGGTTGTACAGCAGCACCTTACCGCACTAGCTTCTTATTCTTTTGTGATAGTTATAAAAATTGATTGATGATTTGTTTAGATTGCACATTAGAAATTACATCTTTTTCTTAGTTTCTTAATTATTAATGCTTTAATGTATGATCTAGATGCGTTAGGCTTTTAGGATAAAATAATTCTTCTATCGAACTAATCACTCATAATTAAATTTTAAACAGCTCATAATCTCATCATAAAGCCTATGTATTAAATAAGATAATTAAAAAATTTAGCAACCCCTTAGTTGTATGGTTGTATGCCTCACATCATGCATGTATATTTCTTCTTCCTTGAAAATAAGGGATCCCCATCCTTGCACGATAGGGGAATGCTTGACCTGTGAGGGCATCTCTTGTGTTAGAGAACACCCTCTTCTCATTGATTTGGCCAATAATCCACTTCATCATGTGTTAAAGAATATAAAAATCCAAAAGCCTTTGTCAAAATGATGTATCCAAAATGAAATAAAAGTTTGAAAAGATTTTGCATTTGTAGATTAAGTCATATGTTCATACCACTCATGCTCTAGTTTCTTAGGGAGTAGGTTTAGGACTTTAGTCTCTTTGTAATTTCATCCTAACTATCTTGCAAATTATAAGACTGGACTACATAGTTTTAAAATTATAGGAGGAGTTAGTTGGCGATCACTCCAGGCAGTTGTAAGCCTGGAAGTCAGACAGTTCATTCTCTCTTATAGAGGTGAATCTTATGTCCACCTATTGCTTAAATTTAGGTCGTGCTTTGGTTCTTACCAAAGAACTCTAGATTTAGGATCTGAGGCAGCTGTTTTCTTCAAGCTACAAGCATAAATCCTCACCACTTAGGTATTTTCACAACCTTGTGTTGGCAGATTATAAGCCCTAATAATCTAATAAAATTTAACTCAAATAAATAAATCTCTTCACTTTCAAACATATAAAGCCCAATTATATGATAGATTGGAATGCTCAGTAGGCTTCCTAATATCATGAGAATTTTCTACTTCTTCCCTTTGGATTCCAAAAATAAGTCTTCTCCTTGAGCTTTCCCACTTTATTTTCTAAATATAACCAATCCTTTGATATTCTAACCTTCAAATCCCTAGAGATGATAATTGTATACTTTAATTTAGAGTATTTTTAGAGAATTTCATTCCCTATGATGTAATTAACTATGGAGGCTTTCCTCCGTAGAGAACTTTAGAACCCGATTTAATATAAACCCTGCTTTATTCACCCATATAAAGTAGGGAAAAATTATCTGGTATATTTGAAGACCCATCATGCCTTAGGAGTCCTTATTAGGTGATTAGGTTCATTGAAGAGTGATGTCTCTATCTTTCAAGATAGTATATCATACCTCAATGACGTACCTGATCCCATACATCCAAAAATAAATACCACACCGACTTAGCACAATTGATTCATCATAGCGTTAAAATTTCTAAGATGTTCAACAATTGGACTTCCATCAAACATCTACATATTAGAGAGCCACTTCATCAAAAAAATTTGTTTGAAGTTGATGGCATGTCATACATTCTTGTTAATGCAACCATAAGGTCTATAGTGATCTTCTCATTTACAATGTTGAAAGCAATAGATGAGGACAGTGTGAGTCAAATCAAACCTACTACCGTTCAATTGAGTACTTCTCATTCTTACATAAACATTATCTTTGATTTTTTGGCAATCCCATCTAGTGACAGATACAATTTTTTTTGGTACAACAAAATCTCTTTACTTGCATATTCTAGAAAGTGAAGTTAATCCCATTGAACTTTGAATTATCAGCTATTGCTCCCACTCAAACCAAACTTTTAGAACTTCAAGCTCTAATACTAGTAGTTGGGGAATAAAGATTAAGTGTTGAAAATTAGTTCAAGTGATTCAAAGCATACACATAACAAATAAAATCAAATTAAAAGAAATCACATTAGAGAAACACTGTATTTAACATGGAAAAAATCAAAAGTAGGAAAAAACTACCAACAATATGAAAGAAAAACTGAAGAGAAATGTACAAAGTACACTACATTCAAGCCACTGCTCACTTTAATCACTCTAAAGCAGCACGTCACTTCACTCTCACTCATAAGATAATATAGAAAAGGTCCTAAAAAATTATAGAAAATTGTGTAAATATGAAATCCCCCATCTTGTAGCATTACAATCCTAACATCTAAACACTAGTGTCATTGTCCTCCAAGTTTTTTTGCCTCGGTTCAAGCATTGCTCTTGTAGTGTCATGGAACTGACCTCTTTTCTTTGAGTCATTAGTGCCCTAGTTCTAGCATCGTGACACTACCTCTTGTAGCACAAGGCATTGACTTTCCTATACTCCTAGTACAAATCTACGAATCACAATGTTGTGGAGCCAAGGTGCTTTTCTATCCCTGTAGCCAAGATCATTCTTTCTAGTGTCGAGGTGCTGCCTCCAGATAAATTTTTCTTAAGTTAATTAATAAAACCAGGCTTCACAAATTAACAAAAACAGAAAAATAAAAGAAAATGTGTAAAGCCTTTAGCTAGATTAGTATTATAGAACTGAATAAAACATGAGTTCTTAAATTACTATTAGTTACATCAGCATGCTCAATTTTATGCATACTATGTTAATTTCAATAGAAGCTTGATAATTCGAACATGCATAAGTTCATTCCCAAATTTCTTAAGTTTCTTTTGCCACATCAATTAACCAACTATGATAGAATATAATATTTGATGCTTAAAATGGTGCTTATGCTACCAAAATTATTACAATCACATCTCTTAAGACAAAGGTTCAATAAGAAACTCCAAAGTTCTAACTTACATGTATTTTGATAAATGTGCTATATATAGAACATTACTAACTAGTATTTGCTCAAAATAAAGAAAATTAGGTTTAGAACCACAATTATTTATTTGTTTTTAGTGTATAATTCATATGCTATATAATGAAAATATTAGTTTACAATAATTTAAAAAAAAATTTTAAAAATCTAAAATATTAATTTAAAAATACTCAAGAGCTATCTGAAACTGGAAACTTAATATAATTTTTTAATTTTAATTAAAAAAAAAGTTGAATAAAAATATTTAGTGAGAAATTTATCATAATTGAAAGTTATATATATATATATATATATATAAGAAAGCATGGCATAAACTAAATAGAAGTTATAATTATAGTGTATTAGATTATCAATCACATACAATAGCATGTATGAGGTATTTATATAGATAATGAGTGTGGTAGTTTTAGTAATATTGATGGTACTATGATGTCATAGAGATGAGGATGAGAGTGGGTTGTTGTAACAACCCATGTGAGGTTATTATTAGTCCCCATCAAGCTGATATGGAGCCTTACGAAGCGTCGGGTTGTATTTGAGAGACTCAAAAGGGGTCTTGGATAGAAGTTTAGTGAAGAGGTCAGTTGATTGGTTCTTAGAGTGAATATGTACAACTTGTAGATGCTGGAGTTTGATATGCTCTATGATAAAGTGGTAGCTAATCTTGATGTGTTATGTTCGATTGTGAAAGATGGGATTGTTGGCGATGGCCATGGCAGAGAGATTGTCACTATAGAGAGAGTTTGGTTGATCAGTTGGAATGTTAAAGTTATTAATAAGTAAGCATAACCATATAATGTTAGTGGTTGTGGTGGCGAGGGTTCAATATTTAGCTTCGGTGGAGGACCCAGCTGATGTAGGTTGCTTCTTAACTAGGCATGAAATGAAGGTATGTCCAAGGAATGAGCAGTAGCTAGTGGTAAAGCACCGATCAAAGGAGTCACTAGCTTAGTTGGCATTAGCATATGCATGAAGGATAAAGGGTCTCAGAAGAATAGGGAGACCAATGGTTATGGTAACGTGAAGGTTGCGAAGGAGATAGGTGAAGAGGTGGAAGTGTGTGGTGTTTTGATTTGGAGTCATTGGGACACCATGCAGATCTTAGGGGGAACTTATTAAAGTGATCAGGTACTACATTAAGGTATGATGTGCCATCTTGAAAGATGTAAACATCACCTTACAATGGACCTAAACACCTAATAAGGGCTCCTAAGGTATATGGGTCTTCATATATACCAGAGATCTTTCCCCTACTTTACATAGAGAGGTAAAGCAGAGTTTATTTTATGTTGGGTTCTTTAGTTCCCTATGGAAGCAAGCTTCCTTAGTTAATTACATCTTAGGAAATAAAAATTTTCTAAGAACACTCTCGATTAGAGTAGTCAATAAATATCTTCAAAGATTTCAAAGCAAGATTATCAAAGGATTGGGTTTTCATGAAAGTCAAGTGGGAGAGTTCAAGTGGAAAGACTTATTTATGGATTCCAAAGGAGGATAAGTAGGGAGCAATCATGATACTAGGAAGCTTAAGAAGTGTTCCAATCTACTCTATAGTGAGGCTTTACATATTTGAAAGAAAAAATTTACTTTTGTTTAAGTTAGAATTTTTATCAAAATGCAAGGGCTTATAGTCCATCAACACAAGATTATAAAAATTCCTAAGAGTGAGGACTTATACTCGTAGCCCGAAGGAAATAAATAGGCTCAGAACCTAAATCTAGGACACTTTAGCACAAGCTTAAAGCATGGCTTAAGTCTAATCGAAAAATGAAACATAGTGGATTACCTCCACAAGAGAGGATAAATTCATCCTGACTCTTCTGGACTTACAACCGCCTGGAATGGCCGCCAACTAACACCTCTTATTTTTCAAAATCATATAGGCTGGTCTTATGTAAATGTAAGATAGCTAAGCTGTTATTTAATTAGGAAGGAAACTAGAGTCCTAGACTCACTCCTTAAGAGACTAGATCATGATTGGCATGAAATCATGACTTAGAGTAAGGCATAAAGTTATAATATTCTACATAATTTTGACACATTCATTTTGGACTAAGGCTTAGGACAATTATGCCTATATGCATAATGAAATGAGATTATGAGCTAAATTAGTGGAAGGAGGTGTTCTCCACTATAAGGGATGCCCTCAAAGGTCAAGCATTCCTTTATCATGCAAGAATGGAGATCCTCACTATTCAAGAGCGAAACAAGATGTTATCCATGATGTTATAACATTCAACTAAGGGGTTACTAAATCTTTTAATTATATTGATTATAACCTAGGATTTAAGGTGAGCTTATGAGTTATATTTAAAATTTAGTTATAAGTTATTTAATGGGGGTAAACCAATTAATTTTAAAGAGCTTATCACATGTAGGTCACACATTCAATTATCAAACTTTAAAAAACCTATGAAAAGTATGACATTTATATTACATAATTTAAACATGACAATCAAACATTTATAAATTTTCATAAAAGAATAAAAGGCCGGTGCGGTTGGGTACCATTGTACACCCCAGAAAAGAAAGAAATTGGGTAGCTGAGCTCTACCTTATATAACCTAGATTATAAAAAAGAATATTACAATTACAATGAAAGTAAAGGTTATGGGGTTCTTCATTCTTCATCTTTCTTTTCTCCTTTTGATTTGGTTTTGCTCCTGGCTTCACAGGGCATCCTAGGTCTTTCCCTTCTAACCACTGCTCATCCTAAACTCCATAACACTAAAACTAATTCCTATTGCAAAATTACATATTTATGGAAAGTAAAATTTAACTATGCTTACAAAATAAATGTTAGCTAAACAAACATACAAATCAAGCGGTTATATTCTATAAATTGGACTTAGCACCCTACATATGGGTAACCAAGCCCACCTGTCCTAATGTAGATTATGCTGAAGGGGATAAGCAACCTGCAAGCAAGAACATTTATATTTATAATTATATCAACCCTCTTTAGCATAATCTCCTGCAAAAAAATAATAATGGGCTATTAACAGCCTAACATCCAGTCTAAAATATTACATTACAAAATAAAATATAACATCATCACATAAACCGGCCTAACCTAAGGCTAGAATTGGCGGCTCAGTATTCTAATGTGTGTGCTAAGGTTTGGTGTGGTATGTCTTAGCTAGGCTTTAGGTATATGATTGTCTAAAGGTTTTGGAATGTTCAAGTTACACATGATGGGAGGTTTCACTTCAAGTTATTAAAAGGATTTGGTGGATTTTAATTTATATTTTCTTTTGTTTCACTTAATATTTACTTAGCATCTAGTTTTTATAAAGAGAGGAGAGAGGTTTGACCCTCTTCATCCCTACCCTAAGTTATTTTCTAAAGGCATGTTGTTATGATTTTTGGTTTCTCTGAGTGAATGATTTATTAATCATTTTATTAATCTTAAGTTTGGGATAATCTTAAAGAATCCTATTCAAATATGAAAGGCATCTTAAGGTTAATGAGATTGAATTACTATCACATGGATAATATTACATCATTCCTTTTCATCATTAATAACATGCATATGCTTTCATTTTTATTATTTTTGAGCATATATATGCATGCAATTATATATATGTATTTTTGGCATATTTGAATGATTGTTAATGCATGTATTTTGGTAGAAAAGAGAGATTTCATTCCTTAACTAAGTATACATACACATATATTAGAGATTTAAGAAAGTATGTGTCATTGTTAAACTAAGGAAGTGAGGTAATCTAAGACCTCCTTAGGGATACTTAAAGCCTCGTGTTCTTGGGATGTCCAGACTATATACTTACTATCTTAAATACATATGAATCTATACACAAGTATAAGAATGAAAATCATGCAAAGATTGTATTATAATCAATTATTTATTCATGTAAAATAAAGTTCTATCCTAATTGTAATACATGTACACATGTGAATGAAATTAAGCAAGTACATGCCATTGTTAAACCAAGAAAGTGAGGTAATCTAAGACCTCTTTAGGGCTAATTAAAGCCTTGTATTCCTAGGATGTCCAAACTATATACTTGCTAACATTCAAACACATGTAAACATACACATAAATTATGAAAAATAGAATAATCTTTTGACATGTTTAAACTATAAGTGTAAATTTCATAGGGTATTTATAGCCAACATGTACTTAGACTTTTATTATTGATTTATAATTTTAAAAATAATTTGAGATTTATTAGTGATAATAGCCACGCCATATAATAAGATTAATTTAACACATGCAACTTACATATACATAACCATATTCATTTGATTCTTTTATTTGAAAACATGAATACATGATACAAGTGGCATGCAAATTTATAATGATCGAAAAGGAATAACTAAACATTGCCACATAATACATTCAACCACATTAATTCCTAAGAATAATCAAGTCAAATAAATATTCCTTAAGATTAATCGAAGTTATTTTAAGAAGTTTGATTTTGGTGTTTGAATTACTGAAACTTAAAGAGGAGAAAAGACACTTGGTGTTTACCCCATTCCACATTGGTGACTTAATGTATTTAATGATTAAGTAAATTTTATGTATTGGTTAGGTTCAAATCATTAATCAATCAATTTAATTACCCTTCCCTAAGTTTCTTTAATTTAATTAACCATCTAACCATGAACCTCCAATGATATGCTTATGAGAAATTAAACTTTGCAATGCTCCTAAGGGACCAAATGCAATTAGGCTCATGCTTAAAAGTTAATTAGATTAAAGGAAGAAACTATGCTAAGTACTCTTATAGTTTTCCCACACCTTTGGGTTAACCATAATTCCCTTAAAGGCTTTATGCTACTAAACACATAAAGGGAGGATTAATAAATTAAATTTAAATTATCTGAACCCATTATTAATTTAACTTAATTTAATTTTGTATTTGTTCATTAATTCTCCTTAATTAATGTCTAATTATTCTATGTTAATTAACTCTCTTATTGGAAATATATTTAGGAAAATAATTAGGAAAGGGGTCCTAATTATTTCCCCTCACCATTCCCACTATTAATCAGTGATTAATCAACATTAACCATTTAATTTTTACTCTTTAGCCATTTTAATAAACATAAAATTGATTAAGAGGATAATTAGGATTGAGGTTTTATAATTTTTAAATTACATTGCCAATAAATTTCAAGAAAATTATGAGAGGCAGAGGACATCCCATAGAATCAACCTATCGAATTTGAGTTCAAATGGGCAAGTATTTAAGCCTTAATTAGGATAATTAGTCTAAACTTTAAACCCTAATTAAGCACTATTCATTTATCAAATATTGGTGATTTTATTTTTATTAAATTCTCATCTGTTCAGCTTTTCCAAAATAGGTTTATTTGTATTTTTTAGTATTTTTTATAATTAGTTATGAATTTTTAAAATTCTGGCAATTTAATCTTATTTTTAATGCTTAATTAACTCCCTAAACCATCAATGCCATGCGGAAGCTGACGCGATAGTGCTTTCCATATGGCAACATGGGGTATGTTATTTAGGACGTCCAACGCGACAGCTGACTCGGCGGCGGTGGATGCGATTTCGTCCCCGTCGTTCGATCTCGGATCGGATTGTCGGGAATAATCTTGTGGTTTCTAAAAAAATAAATTGAGAAATCTAGCGGATTAAATTATAGTCGTCTATTATAATCATGCAGAATGGATGGCCGATGATCTGTCATAGCCTGAGCGCTAGAAGATGGACACTATCCGCCTTCCGCCGCTTGATCCAAGCTTACCAGAGCTTGTGGGATGGCGAGATCTACTCTAAAATGTGCGGGAAGGAGATCTAAGAAGATCCTGCAATGGAAATCACTTAAAATCATAATTTATTTTACAAAAGACCAAAACCTAATGGGAAAATCTACGGTTGCCTAATTTTTACCTCGCTGGAGATAAAGACTAGCGGTCCGTCGATTAAGGTAGCTTCGTCTTGAAAAGATAAAGCCCTATTGAGAAGATCTCGAGCTACCTCCCCTCTGATCCCTCTGTGGACCAAGCGCCACCGCAAAGCTCGCTGGAGTTGGTCTTAGAGTGCCTTCTGGTGATCAAATCGATTAAGGATCGATTTGTTTCAACTCGTCGGAGTGAGGGGAAGGTGTGGGGAGAGTTAATTTAGATTTGGTGAGGTTTTGGTGAAGTTCGATAGATGGGGCTCTTGGTTTCGCTCGATAGTTGGTGTCGCTGGCAATGGAGTGCATTAGGGATTCGGGGAAGGGTCTTGGACTGCTTGGAATACTTTGAGGAAACTCTCTGTGAAGTTTGAATGGATGGGGAGGAGTATACTCTCCTCCCCAAGTGAACCAAAGGCTGAGATTGGCTCAACCTTTGGCAACTCTTCGGACGAGGTAGGTGGCCGGAGGTGGTAGTGGACTGCTGAGGTGGAGGTGCTTGAGAGGTTGAGGCAATGGCATGGGCTAGCATGGGGTGTACCTCCTCCTCCAAGTGAACCAATGGCATGTCATGAGTGAGCTCACCCTCTCATGGCCAAAGGCTAAACCTAACAACCTTGGGTTAGGTTGGATCAGTGGTCCACATATCCAAGAAGGGCCAAAAGTAGTCAAGGCTTGGGGAGTGGGAGAACCCATCTAAATGAGGATTTTATCCTATTTGGGTGGGTTGGTTAAGGGTTTTGACCCAAACTGGGTTTACCATGGGTTGGGTCCACTTAAGTAGCCCCATGGTGACCCAAGGATGAGTCATGCCAAGTTGGTTGGGTTTGGACTTGGATTGGTATGGTTTGGCTCAATTTGACCTATATGGGTCAAATGGGGGTAGGTTGACTAATGGTCAAATTGGGTCAAATCAAGGGCTTGGATATGTTTAATTGTTCATTTGGAATGTATTGGTTTAATTGATTTTGTTTAATTTGAAGTGGATTTGATTTTGGTTCATATGGGTTCATTTAGGCTAAATGGGCAAAGTTGACCAATTTGGTCAAATTGGCCAAATTGGCTTAGGTGGAGGGTTCATTTAAGTTCAATTGATTATTTTAGAATGATTGTCGATGTTGGTTTGAATCAATTTAGATTTGGAAAGGATTTGATTCAATTGGACACTTTAGGTCAATTTGGGCTAAATGGGTTAATTAGGTTGGTTTAATCAAGTTGGATTCAATTGAAGGTTTGATCATATTCAATAATCAATTTATGATTGATTAGAGGCATTGGTTTCAATCAATTAGAGTCAAAATGAGATCTTGCCTAATATGCCCATTTAGGTCAAATTGGGTCAACTTGGGTTAATTGGTCAAATTGGTTTGGTTTGATTCAATTGATTGCAATTGGACTATCCAAGATGATCAACAATCAGTATGAAAGGGATTGTATGGATTGATTCAATCTAATTTGGGTTGAATTGAAGTTTGAGTAAATTTGGTCATTTAGGTCACTTTGGGTCAAGTGGACCAATTGGGTTGATTGAGTTGATTTGGTGGAATTTGGTGTTGAGAAGAATTCAATGATGGATTTAGGGTTGATTGGTGGCCTTGATTACAATTTATTTATGTTTGATTGGATTTTGGCTCATTTGGACCTTTCGAGTCAAATGGGCTAACTTAGGTTGATTGGATTCATTTGATTTAATTTGTTTGATTGCAAGTATTGAGAGAGTTTGAAATGGTCTATTGAATGGTTGCAGTGATTTTGTGAAAATCAATTGGATTTGGTTTACTTGAACGAGCTTTGAGTTGGATCAAATGATCATGATGGAGCTAACTTAGGACCTAAGTCAATTTGGCTTGGAGCTTGAATGGGAAATAAAATTCAATTGAGGTTGGTTGTGTTGGCTTGAGGTTTGTTTTGGATGAGTGGACAAGCATGGGTTGGTTTAGGCCATAGGATAGGTAAGACCTATTTGTCCTAAGGCATATCCTAAGCTTAAAGTATGTCTTCCTAAGTCTCTAGGCTTAGGTTTTGTGTTCCCTTAGTCACTAGAAGTATCCTATGACTAGGAAAATCCAAGTGCCTAGAAGGTTCCTAAGTCTAAGACAGGAAGGATGAGTCCTCACTGTAAAAGTGAGGTCAACAAAGTGATGAGTCTAGGGGTTATGCATATATTGACTAAGGATGTAAACAGAAAAAGATATGTCAGGTTGTGTAATATTCAAATATTGTAGAACATCGATCAGTTGATGATAGAGGTTGGGATTATGGAAAGGGGATTCATCATGGTGAAAGAAGTGTAGGTTTTGGAGTAAGGGTGGTAGTAACACGGCAACAATCAGTTCTGCCGACCTTTTTGAGAATAATGGTAAGGTAAGTTGATTGATGGAGGAGGATGCCATCGGGTATGGATTGAAATTGAATGCCAAGAAACTGAGAGGGGGTGTCGAGATTTTTCAGTTTGAATCTAAGGTAAAGATTGTGGATGATGTGTTGTAATTGGAAGATATTGGAACCTATAAGGAAAATGTTGTCCACATAAACAATAAGGTAGAGGGTGGTATGATGGTCTTTGTAGAGAAGTAGAGATGGATCTAAGTGGTTCATGGTGAAGCTGAGTTGTAGAAGGTGTTGGGCGAACGTGTTGTATCACTTCCAAGGAACTTGTTTATGTCCATACAATGCCTTCTTGAGGATGCAGACATGGTGCAGATAGTTGGGATCTGTAAAACCTGGCAGCTTCTCCATATAGATGGTATCATCGAGATTGCCATGTAGAATGGCATTGGAGATGTTGAGTTGAAGAATTGGCATTAGTTGGTGATGGCAACAGTGAGAAGAATTTTGATGGTAGGAAATCGGGCATAATGTTTCGGTGTAATCAATCCCAAATTGTTGATTATAACCTAGGGTAACAAGATGTGCTTTGTAGTGAGAGAGAGAACCATCATTGTGAAGCTTTGATTTGAAGGTCCAACGACATCCATGCACCAGTTTGTTTGGGGGAGGAGAAATTAATGTTCATGTTTCTTGAGTTTGGAGAGCAAAGAATTCTTCTGACATGATTTGTCTGTAATGTTCATGTTTGACTGCAGCTGAATAGGAGGTGGAATCAGGTGGGGAGATAGTTTGGTGAAGAAGAACAAATATCACTTTGAGCTATGGTGACCATTCAAGTGGGGGTAGGAGGTGGGATTGTAGGTGTTGGTATCGTTGAGGAAGATCTGGGTGAGGTGTGAGAATAATTTTGGGCAGTTGATGGAGATGGTAGAGAGGTTGGAGGGGGAGTGAAGTTGGGTGAGTAGGAAAGAGAGGAGGGGGTGAGTGAGGTTGGTGTTAAGAGGAGGAGATTGAAGGCTGATTGTGGTGCTGTGGGGTGATTAGAGGGAGAGGGTGAGAGTTCAGCAAAAAGATAAGGAGTCATCATCAAAGACTATGGTCCTTGAGATGATGATTTTGTCAGAGGTGGGATCGAGTTATTTATAGTTTTTTTTTGGTTAGTAGAGTATCCCATGAAGATGCACTTGGTGGATCTGGGCTTAAGTTTGTGGTGATGAACTATTGGAAACCAAAGGAAGCATGCACATCCGTAGACTCTTAGATGAGTGTATGTGGGTTTTATATTGTAAAGAAGTTGGAAGAGAGATTTATTAAAGTTTTTCTTAGTTGGCATAATGTTGGTGAGGAAGGCATGTGGAGTGGTTTAGAAGGTGATAGGATATAGACCATAAATGGACAGTCCTTGAAGCAGTATCCAGTTAGTCTTCGAATCTTGTATTTGATAACCATTTGAGTTAAAGAGCACGGTGTAGTGAATATCATGACTTAGATTGTAGACAAAAAGAAGGTTACGGGTTAGTGAAGATACATGGTAAAAGTTGGAGAGGAGAAATTTGTTTTGGGAGGTTTTGATGGTACCTTTGCTGGAACTTAAAATGGGCAGAGATTGGCCATTACCAACGAGAACTTGGTTGTTGTGATTGAGCGTAAAGCTATTATTGGTGGAGGGAGTGATGTTTGTTAGATGGGATGTAACTCAGGAGTTAATAAACTAGGTACTGGCTGGCTGTCGTTTGGATGCAGCAAGAAGAGCTTGTGGTGGTTAGGTTTGGCTGTTGTAATGAGTGTCCATGCAGTACCAACAGTGTATTGTTGTATGTCTCCTTTTAAAGCAGATTTGGAAAGTTGGTTGTTGCTGCTTAGAGTTGCTTTTGTTAGGTAACTGAGTTGGAGGTGATTTCCATTGGAAGGTGGACCAACCTCTACTTTTACCTCTGAATGGATTTGATCGGGTTCTGCCCCGTGAGGTAAGAAATGACATGGCTAGTTCAGACGAGTTCTTGGAAGTGTCATTGGCTTGATTGATCTCTTCGTTGTATAATAGAGAATACAGATTCTCAAGACTTATGGGAGTGAGTTTTGTTCTAACAACTGCTTTAAATGCTTGGTAGGTAGATGGTAGGCTATTAAGAGTGTATAAAATGATATCTTCTGCATACATCTTGCATCCGACTGCAGGTATATTGTCAACAAGTTGAAAGAGGTATTGTGTCATTGTTTGAATGTGGTGTAATTCATTCCTGAGTTGTATGACACTAGACCGATTTGAGGCTTGTAGACATCGCTCTAACATAGTCCAGTTTCTACAAAGGATTCTAAGTTCAAGAAATATGGGAGAATTGCTGGAGATATTGTGGCTAGTAATGTCGCAGCTAAATTCTGATCAATCAGAGTGTAACTTGTGTATGCTTAATTTGATTGTTGCTAACCATCCTGAAGGGAGAGGAATTCTGGTGGGTAGCTGATAGATCCATCAAGAAAATCAAGGTAACCATTGGCTTTGCAGATTTTGATGATTTGTTACGTCCAAATTAAATAGTTCACATTTGTGAGTTGTATATAGAGGCAAAAAAATAAAAGTTTGATAGAATAATATCAATGTAAAGTACAACCAGTAAACGCTTGGACTGTTTAGGATCAATTTTCTTTTATATTTTTTTATATTATTTTTAAATATATATTTATTTAGCAAAGTTTTTAAGTATTTTTATTTTTTATTTTAAAAATAAATAATATTTTTAAAAATATTTAAAATAGTTTTAGATAT
This sequence comes from Cymbidium sinense, assembly GCA_021442155.1. Lineage (NCBI taxonomy): Eukaryota > Viridiplantae > Streptophyta > Magnoliopsida > Asparagales > Orchidaceae > Cymbidium > Cymbidium sinense. The sequence goes on from CM038230.1 coordinate 42,268,886, forward strand.
TTTGAATATTTTTAAAATAAAAATTTCCACTAAACCTATTTTATTTTAAAATAAATTATAATAAAACAAAATTAAAAATAATTCCAAACGACCCTTTAAATATAACTCACATGGAGAAGTCCAACCACTAGCCCTATAAAGCATAGCAAAAAACGTAATGTTACGTGATGTTCAATAAATTATAGGATAAATATTATGTATTTGGTATCTAAAATTTAGAGTTCTATATTTATAAATATTTCATTTTTTTATAAGCAAAATAAAGATGCATTTTACTTTAAAATTTTAATAATATTATTATTTTGATATAATATTAATAATTAATTATTATTTATATAAATATGAAAATATAGATATTAGATATATATATAAAAAAAAAAGAACTATGTGTTATGTATGCAGTTTGAATTGGGAAAACTCATTGAAATACTACTTTAATTTCAAATAAAATATATCTTCAGAGAAATATCATAACACTGCTTTAAATCCAATCTTCAAAATATTAAACTAAGGTTTAAACCTAAAGAAAAAGAGGAATGGTGAACTAAGATAAAATTTCGTAAAATAAAACGTTTAAAGGATCAAATTGGCATACATAATTTTAAATAATATTGTTTTACTTATGACATCAAGTAATTAACTTATAAATTAACATCATATACTAAATATATTATCATTATTTTATAAAAATTATAATAAAGTTTTAAAATAAAATTCAGAGGCTACACAAATTTAATTCTTTAAAAAACTAACAGCAAATCGCCCTTTCACCTCGCAACTTTGCTTGCTAGATTTTTCGTTAAAATCACACATTAATTATTAATTTTTAATTTAATTATCATCAAGGCTCAACTTTTAAAAAGATAAATAAAAATAAAAAGTGACTCAATCAATATTATTTTTTCAATTAGTCACTTCTACTAAATAAAATTTAAATTGTATTTATTAAAAATTTTGCCAAATTTTAGTACATTAAGGATCTGTTTGGCATAGCTCTTGTGGCGTTGCCATAACAACACCAAGGCTTTGCGATCACGAGCTGTAGTTTAAAGAAGCAAGAAAAAATGTTCTTCCTGCCCCATGAATGCTAATCGCCCAGGGGAACGAGGGGAACAGGGGGAATGGTTATTGGGCAGATAACCGCCCCATTAGTGGAAGGAACTTTATAAAAAGGGAGAAAAACTGCTCCCCCTCTTGTTTTTTTGCCCACTTTCGCTCTCCGACCCTACTCCTATTCTCTCAGTTTTTGGTTCATTCTTGCTTCCAAGAACCCGCGTTTATTGCAAGATCGACTCTCACCCTTACGAAAGCCATCTCTCGTACACTCCAGGTAAAAAATTCTTTGTAATAATGCTTCTTGAATTCTTTTACCCGGTCTTTCTTTCTTTGTACTAGTTTTTATCAAAGAACCTCCATCGTTGAACTTAGTTCTAGCACCAGAAGAAGAGAAACCTCCCTCTATTGATCTCAAATGTGGAACAACGAAGAATGACATCAAAATACAAAAATTTAGAATTGCTAAAACATCACTCTGCCAAATTATAAAAATCTCTAGATTCCATAAGAATTTCTCTCCAAACGGTGCATTCTCGAGTCGCAACGCCACGGCGCCAAAGCCCAACTTCGAGGCGTTACGCTCTCAGGAAACATAGTCCTATTGCTATGCCTTATGTTAGCGTCGTGACATTGAGTCCTCTGGTCTCTTGCACTTAATTCAATGCTACAACATTAAGGCGTCACGTCTTAGAACATATTCTACCATCGAACTTTGTTCCAGCATGAAATAAAACTCTCCCTTCGTTGATCTTAGATCCGAAATAAGGGGGAATAGTGACATGCACTAAACATGTAAATATATAATACTGCTAAGGCATTACACCGCCTAAATTTTCAATTATAGGCATTAAATGAATAGCGTCTCGGCGATGTACCATGAACATCGTGACACTAATTTCTATATATCAAGCGTCGAGACGCTGTAATATTTTACACTTTTTAGGACATCTTAGAAAAATATACACTTGAGTTTGGCTTATAATGGCGTCGTGGGGCTGAACATCAAACGTTGAGGCACCGTCCTCTCGGGTATATGAATGATGTGAACCTCTACACATCATCGCGAAGCTGCGTAATGGGCCCTGAGGCGCTGCGCTCTCGAGTTCTAAGCTTAACTCCTACTGCATGAGAGCGATACAGTGCTACCTCTCTGATGACATTTTTTATGTGAAGCAATTTTATTATTTTAATCCTGGAGTTTTTCAAATGACAAGAAACATACACACAGAGAAACATAAATACATAAAAAAATGATGTATTTACCGATATAAAAAAAGGGGAAGGGTTATATAAATTATACAAAAAAAGAAAGAAAAAATACAAAAAGAAATAAGAAAAAAAGGTAAAAACTAGCAGTCATGGTCATCCTCCTCCTCTTCTTCCTCCTCCGACTTCGACGGGGCACTTATATAAGGTTGATAATGAGGCGCCGTAAGAAAAGAAGCCTCACCAGGACCAGCATAAAAAATCACAGTTTTCAAACATGTGCACAAGTGAGGTATTAAACTCGACCATGTATGAAAACTGATGTTGTTGCTGACCCATATGATAATCAAATTTTCTCTCCAATTTTTCCTGACGCCATCTAATCTCACTAACATTTTTTCTTTGGCCTGAGACCTGTCCTCCAATTTTTTGGAGTTTAACATTGATGATTTTAGAGGATTTGGGCAGAGATTGAAGGGCGCGTGAGCTTTCCCACACCTTAGTTCTCAAATCAAATCCCTTAATAACTTTTTAAATCAAGGGAGCCTTTTGTATAAAGACTTCATCATCAGGATCCCTTATCGCACCCGTCTTAACACACAAAGTATAAATTAGGGAAGAATGACCAACACCTATTTTGTAGTACTACCCTCAAACATATTACAAATAGAATTATAAATAATCATCGTTATATCCATAGTAAAGTCCTTTTGAATTGCAAAATTTAAAATGACTCTATTTCTAATTACCTCACTGATATTCCTAATGGGTATTAGCTTGGAAAAAATAAAAAAATGCCAAGCTTTAGCCTCGGCAATGAGGCCGGTGGCAGGAAAATTGATAATTTTCCACTATGTATTGGAATTTTTAAGAGTGAGAAAATTAAGGATTTCATCAAATTCGAGATGATTATTATAATAAAAAAGATATTGATCATAATCTACATTCGGTAGACCGTAATATGCATTAATGATAATACTATCAAAACTTATTATTTTTTTATAGACAAAAAACTTGATTATTTTGGTGCTCCTCCGTATTGGCGAAGAACTCTCGCACCATGGGAACGACACTAGATTTGTTATCGTAGGCCAGTTTTCTCCCAGCCTCGCTTGTTGATCAACCCTCTTCGAGATCAAATGCTTGTATATGAAGGCATAGTGATACCATTCCTTAGCCTGTAAACTTACAAATATATTAGTGTCGTTGACGGTCGTCCTCTTCTTGCCCTTACTTATGAAGAAAATATAAACTAGAAGAAAGAGAATGAGAGAAAACTCTAAGAAAAGATTTAAGGTGAATGTAGAGCTAAAACTCCGACTATCCTAAGGAGTCTATTTATAAACCTGACCTAGCACCACGATGCTACAAAGGCAGCACTGAGGAGCTAACCTCTCGGGTTACAAAACAATGGCCCAGCACTGCGACGCTCACATGCAACGACGTGGTGCTAGTCAGATGGTCAAGTCGATTATTGTGTTGGTCTAAAGGGACATTATTATCATAAATTTTTAAATGAAAAAAGAAGTGATGCATTAATGCAGCATCGTGGCGCTTCGACATAGTGCCACGACACCTATAAAAAAGTTTATCTTATATCATTAAAGAGCCTAAATGTCTGTCAGTTATCGTAAATCGACTTTTGACTGGCACTGTGGTGCTACATTATCAGCCCCGAGGTATTAGTAAAATGGTTAACATGGTCAATGACATCAACATCTTAATGCTGACCATGCAGTGCCAAGACGCTGGCATTATAGCGTCGAGGTGTTATATTTGCAACACTAAGGCATTATGCTTGATATAAGTATTAATAACCTGCATGGGCCTCCGCACAATAACAATTGTCTAAATTTATTGTCTAAGGATGATTCATGGGTAACACAAAATAAGTTTGAATTTCCCGCATCTGTCCTGACATATGTATATAAATCTAACTCTATAGTTTGAAGATGTTGTGCGGGATAATCCCCCGGCCGGGTCCTATGACTGGGTCTGGTTTACCAAAACCTAATCTTTCCCTGATGATGGCCATATAGATTGTTAAAATTAATCTAGAGGGGATATCTGTTTAAATTGAATGTAGCTCATCATTAAATATAGCTTAAAGCAAACAATCATCTATCCATCCATCATTAATTGTCAAGCATGATAAGCTAAGAAAAAACCTTTGGTCACAATAGCAGTAAATCTCAAATTAAATCTATTACTATGTGTTGACCCTCAGTTGCTTCATCCCTAAAACCGCTCTCGCTGCCGTTCAAACACTCACCCGTTCCCTCTCTTTCTCCCTCTCGACCGCTTGCCTCATTCTCCCTAAAATCGCAAGGAACCGAAGCCTTCTATCCTCTTTCATTCACCCCATCCCGCAAGGAATCGCAAGCCACACACGCAGTCCCCTAGACACAAACCCCTCACAGACTCTCTCGTTCCCGTTATCCTCAACCTCACACTCCTGCCTTCCATTCATGGCTGCCGCTACCGCTGTCGCCTCTTCTACTGCCTCTATGGAGTCCAAAGGCATCGGCGGCAAAGGCTTGTCTATGGAAGCTTCTGTCCCATCGCTGGAGGTCATCGGATCGAAGTGCACACTGTTATCTTGGTTTGACAACTTGAAGTTGTCCTACCGGCCATTTCTCGTTATTAGATGGAACTTCCATGTGGAGACCATCTTCGCCGCCTTATCCCGGTCTCTTCCCCGTGTTCAGCTTCTCCAAGAATGTTTACGAAGGATGGACGACGGAGCAGTCACCCTTGATTGAGTATCTGGTGATGAACGTCGGCTCCCCCCTGATTCGTCAGTGCTCAGTTTGCTGCCAGGTCTCACCGGAGGTAGTCAAGACACTTATGTGAGATGTATGCTTGTTAATCCTAGAACGGAGGGAAAGGCCATATTTTTGTCTTCATCGTACTCGTCTACTATCATCCACCTTTGTTGAAAATCTACTTTCTTACAGTGAGGAGAGAAGAAAGGAGAGGCCTTTTGGTGAATGGAGATTAGCATAGAAAGTGGATGAGAGAAAATGGAAGGAAAAGAAAAAAGCAATTAGGAATAAAAGAAAATAAATAAATTATTATTAACTATGCTTGCAAAGTTTGGAAGGCATTCTAATATCTAGTGCTTCCTTAACAACATCACTCCCTCAGTAGTCTCCCATTCTCTCCCTAAGACATGCATCAAAGACTTGAATGGTTTAAGACAACCAACTGGAAAAGCAGAATCAGAGTACTTCAATCTTGGAGACCTCTCGGATCTGTTCAATGAATGGAGCGCTTATGGTGTTGGTGTTCCAATCTTATTCCCTAGTGGTGAAGCAGTTGTTCAATACTATGTACCTTACTTGTCTGCCATCCAAATTTACACAAGCAAATCTCTTACTGCTTTGAGGACTGTGATTGAAGATAGTGAGAGTGATTTTTGGAGTGATGATGGTGAAAGCGAAAAGCTTTCTAGATCATGGGATGCCATATCTGACGATTCCTTCATAGAATCTTATACACCGTCGCCAATGAATCTCCTTGAAGGTTGCCTATACTTGCAGTATTTTGAAGAATGTCCTCCCTGGGGAAGGATTCCACTTATGGATAAGGTGATCAAACATCTTACAAAGCTCAATAGGGCATAGTAAGTTTGAAAACCCCACTAATGCTTAACAAGGCTTAGTGGGCAAGAAGACTCGGGTGGAAGATGACCGTCTCACGGCTCCAATAGAGCATACCGGGTAAGCCAGCTGACGTAGCCCCACGGATGATCGGAATACCAAAATTTATCGAATTTTGGACTTAAACAAAAAAGGGGCTTGAATGTGTATATATTGCATTGTATTAGTTTCCTTTTGCAGGTTTCAAGACCATGGTAATGCCCAATAGGGCGTAGTGGGTACAAAGAGACGGCTATGGTGTCATAATAAAGCGCTCGCTGGGCTCATTAAGCAGTACCGAGTCAGCCAAAAATTATTAGATGTCGCTCCCCATGTGCTGAAATGCTACCGAAATTTTGTACTTAAAAAAAAAGGGGAGGAGGTTTAAATGTGTAGAAGTTGCATATATATATATGCTTTTATGCGGGTGATTGAATGCCTCATTATGCTCTTCAAAGCATAACAGGATTGAAATTCGGCTGAGGTGTTTCAAAACACAACCGGCCACGCTCATCGTAGTAAGCCAAAAAGCGGCTCCCTACGCAGGGACAACACTAGAATACTGCCGAAATGTTGCCAAAATTTTGTCAAATTTTACATTAACAAAAACTCAAATAAATTAGTTTAAATTAAAAATTCCGAGCTAATTTTAAATTTTAATTAGAGTTTACTAAATTTTGACGTAAATAAAATTATCAAAATTTGACTCCAACTGAAATCAAGAATTAGTCAATTGTTCTTAAATAAACAAACATCTCTCACTCAATATTTGAATTATCTTGGATTTCACGTTGAGATAATCAAAAGAAAATTTCAATCATTTTTAAGATTGAAACATGCAATATCTAGAAATATATTCAGACACTCAATCATGAAGTGATTGAAATGAGTTAGATATTTAGGTAATAAACATAAGCTTAGCACTTCAATGTCTCATTTCAATCAATGTGAAAGATGATCTATTGAATATCTAGTCAAAGCACAAGAAATCCCTTTGGAATTAAGATAGTCTTTAAATATAATTCACTCTAAGTAAATTAAAGAAAATCAAAGGATTCATAAGAGATTCCTAATGAAATCAAAAGATTTATAGTAAGCATAATCAAAGAATTCTTGAAAAATATTTGAAATATATTATTCATCTTATTAAATACTCGAATTGGGTCAAGGAGAAATTGAATAGAATTTATGATCAGTTTGAGAATTCTCGATATATATAAACGAGAGTTTATTGAACATTCAAAGATTAATCAACTTTGAATAAAAGAAAGTAATTAAAATTTCAAGGAATCTAGTAAGCTACTAGAACAATTTAAAATGCATTCAACGCCACCAAACCCGCAATATTCAAGTACAAGCGGGCAGAAGGCACCATTTAAAAATTTTCAACAAATTCATCACCGGATCTATAATTCTTCAAACAAGCAGATAAAAGGCGATGTTAAATTAAATTATCCATGAATCATGGAGCTTTTTTTCAATCTAAAAATTAAAGAATTTCATTTTAATTATGATTTTCAAAATTAACGATTTCATTAGTTATATGACATTATCTAAGCTATAAATACCTGTATATGCTCGGACATAGAGATTTAAAGTGTAAATTTTAATGTTAAAAAATGCTTCATACGCTAATTTGAGATTAAATAAATATAAAATTAATCTCATAATTTATAAACAAAATGACCTGAATTATCAAATACCCGCATGGGCCCCAACACTACAATGAACGCTTAAACTTAGTGTCTGAGGATACTGTGTGGGTTGCTTCCTGGTTTGATCTTAAGACTGGGTCTGGGTTAACAAAATCTAAAAATCTAATTATTACAAAAATTTTAACTTATTAAAATATCTAAGAAGCTAATTCTATAATATGATAATAGATCTAATCCTCTATTATTAAACTAATAGAGTCGACAAGATCTGAAATAATAAATTAAATGATCAAACAATACATCCACCTCGATGATGGTTGTGTTGAATGAAGATTTTAACCGGAGGGGATACTTACCATCAAAAGGTGCTTGTAAGCTCAAATTGAATTAATCAAAATCAAGTGTCAATACAAATATAAAAATTGGATGAATTATTAAGTGTTAATTGCTTAAATAAAATTTAATCTTTAAAAGCTTAAAGTAAACTTCATTCAATCCACCTTCCACAACAGTTTATTGAAGGTGACAAATTAAGAAAACTCTATCTTACAAAGGATCCAAAGTAAAATCAAGTGTTCAACTATGTTCACTCTTAATCAATCTCATGCTAGTAAGGATGTGGCCCGTGTTCTCTGACTACATGACTTGTCCAGTAGGCTCCACATATGATACAATTACGATCAGAGTCCTCTGATCGAGTGGTTGCCGCTAAATGGAACCATTATATTATGATCACGATTATAGCCTGTATACTCTCCAATGGCTCTGCCCTTTGAGTTGTGAATCATAGGGTACACCTGATAAGGAAAAAAGTCCTCTATCAACTAAGATGGATTTAAACTTATCTCCTTAGACAAACACCGCCCCAAGTCTACAAAAATTTCTTGGATGATGTAACCCATGTGTTGCTGATAAGGATCATTCGGTCAGGTTGGGTTGACTACCTCCTCTGACTAAGTAGACTAGGGACTGCGATAACCCGGGATGATGGAACCATGGATTCTAGATCGGGCACGTCATCATTCTCCCAACCATCCGCTTTAAGCTAAAATGATGAATTTCATAAATTTTAAATTTTAAACTGCACATGCTGCTACTATATGCTATGCATTAACGACCTAACGACTAGCTTTAATCGAAAGTTCTCTCTCAGCATTGAGAGGGGTAATTAACTATAGGAGCTTGCGTCTATAAGAAACCTGGAACAAGATCTAAAGTCCTAGCAAAATGAGGGCGAAATCTCCGGGTAGTGTCTAATCTACTATTCCATCTGCCTTCTAAAAATTACACTGACATTTTAAACTGTACTCTCTTCAGTGTGAGAAGTTGGTGGCAAATTTTTGGAGCCCACAGATTTCTAGCAACTCCGTTGGTGATAGGTTTTTCTTTCCATCTTTGGCTAATCGAATTTAAGCTATAGTAATAGTAGAGTATAATATAAAATTAAAATAAAAAAAGAAAATAAATTATCAATGAAATTAAATTTAAATCAATAGTATTCTTATGACTAATATGTTTGGTCTATATATCAATGGATCTTCAGAACACCGTTTATCATGCAGCTAGGTCACGGAGTTAATATCTGTCTGTCTAACATTGTAATCAATATTAGAGATATTGGAGCTACTATTTAATTTGATAATATAGACTTCCCAGCCATTGTTGCTGCAAATAATCCTCTACTTAAAGTACATACATATTATACACACCAACCTGTGCAAGGGAGGAGAATGATTGGAATGATTACTGCTATTAAGGTTCCTCAAAAGAGAGCCTTTGCATTCGAAAGATTGAGTCATTCTGAGGTGCCAGTCATGAAAAGAACCGTTAATCGGCAGAAAGTTTCAATTATTCCTGTCAATGCGACCACTCTATCAGTTGAACCTTTCACACTAAGAAGGCATAATGCTGAAGCCTCCTCTTCTAGTGGAAAATTGAGTAGAAGGCAAAGAGGGAGAAGAAATGCTGAACTACAAGCTCAACAGTTATTGTCTGGATCACCAGCCATGCAACCAGACTTGATGCTAGAAGCGAGTATTCTCATTCACAAAAAGTTAAAAATCTCAAGTGGGTGAAAAGGAATAGCCCTACTGGTGGTGTTAAGTAGTCTTTTTGGGCTCAACAGCAGTCAGTTCCAACTCTTCAGAAGAAATAACCTGAAACTTTATCTACTCGAGAATATAGAGTCCTGAAGGTTGTCAAAGAAAAATTTCTTATGAAGAAGAGTTATCAAAGGCCAATTATCAGAGAAGCCAAGAATGATCCACTATAGAAACTACCATTAGTGGTAATAAGAACTCAAGATCATTCTAAATAAGTTTTACACAGCGAGCATCAGAGTGTGACACCTGGACTGCGTGTCCAGGAATCCACCATCGAAAGGTCTCGACAAAAAGGTAAGCAAATTTGGAGGCCAAAGTCTCGAAGTGAAATCGCCTTAAAGAAAGACAATAACGTGACATCTGGACTGTACTCCCGCAAAATGTACTCCTTATGCGCTAGTATTTGGAGCAGAAGCAGTCTTGCCACTCGAAGTTGAACTACCTTTGCTCCGAGTAGCCATTCAACACTATCTTATCCAAGATGAGAATGCCCATCTATGAATGGAAGAGCTTAATGTATTTGGAGAATTTAGACTCCAAGCTCAACAAAATTTAGAAGTCTACCGAGTGAGGATGTCCAAAGTATTTGATCATATGGTGCATCCTTTTATCTTTCAAGAAGGGGAATCGGTCCTGGTATTGAGAGTACCAATTATTCCTCACCTTCATTACATGTATAAGTTTTACTTGAAAATTCTCTCGTAACACAAGAATACATTTATGAAATAAAGCAAACATCCCTCTGTTAGACTGGGGGCATTTTCATGCTTCATGGCGAGATCGCTAAATAAATATACTTACTCAAAATAAAAAAAAATTCTCTGAAAATTCCCCTGTGACACATGGGGCATTTTTAGAGGTCTATACATAGATGAAGTCAATGTTACATATTAAAACTTTCTTAAGATCAAATATATCAACTCAAATATTTGATATATTTTCTTAAATTATTTTAGAGCTCTTTCAAAGTGCTTTAGAATTTTCCCTGTAATACAGGGGGTATTTTTATATATTTATCTAAGTCGATATCATGCTTCAAATCGAGATCCTCAGATAAATATACATGATGATCATAATGAGCCACGTTTAATTATATTAAAGAAGTTCAAACTTTGTCATATATTTCTGAGCTAATCTGCAATCCTCCTATTAGACAGGAGCCCTTTTTTTATCAAGGTTGTTCAATTCTCTCCTATGAAATAGGAGGTTGTTCAATTCTCTCCTATGAAATAGGAGGTCTTCTTGTATATATATTCAGGTTGACATCGAGCTTTATATCGAGATCCCTGTATATATATATAATTATTATTATTATTAAAGTTGTAGGCTCTTACAAGGAACAAAAAGAATATATTTTTATGCATGAAAAGACATCCCTAAATATTAAAAGTTTATCTCCCAGATTTGTCAAATTCTGAAGATCAAGTTAAAAGAACTCCCAATTTTGGAAGCTTCAATCAACTGAGTTGAAAAAATATCAACCTCTACATCCTCAATTCTAGGACATGGATGGATTCTAAAGGTTGAACTCAACAAGCCCACTAATGGTCGAGGTGCAGACGCTCCCCTCACTCAACAAGCCTAAAAAAAGGCCGCAATAAAAGAGCCCTCGTTCGTTAGTCCGATGAATAAATCACCAACCCATTATAGCTTAAGTCGAAAACTCGAGTAAGTTCTAAAGGTCAAACTCAACAAGCTGTAAGAAAGGCCACAGTGAAAGAGCCCCTGCTCGTTAGTCCAATGATGATAGTTGTTCAATCTCAAACCAGATCCAACTTATTGACTACAAGCAACCAGAATTCAAGAGATCTTTCTGCCTGATCGATAGACCAAGATAATTTGAGAAAACTCTCAATTCATAGCTACCTCAAATCAATCTTTATATTGCTTGCAGGGTGATATTTCAATCTATTCTCAAATGATCTGATCAAGTATAAAGCACAAATCAAAGTCAATCATCTCATCAAGTCCATCAAAGTAGAAAGCACAGGACCGAGGAAGCAATTACATAGTTCATACAAAGTCGATGATCGAACTAAAAGAATTTTGTAGTTATTCAGTCTGTTAAAGCACACATTTCCAGGCTGATAACCCGACATTATACATCTAATATAAGCTGGGAGGCTGGGTCATCTGTATGTATCCTTCGAGAAGTTTGTCAAAGTAGCAAGCTCAGGAATGAAGATATACGTGCACTTCTTGACAAGTCAATATCGACAAATCAGATCAATTCTTCATTAAGTCCGTCAAGCTTAAAGCTATGACAGAAGGAATTTCGTAACTCAAAAAAACAAATCAATTCTTCCATCCAACACAATCGAGCATGAAGTTAGGGTCGTAGGAAATTCAAATCCATAAAGATACCAAAGAAAAATCTCTTCAGCAAACCTGTCGAAACTAAAGTAATTTGAAATTCATGATCAACACGAAAGGTCGACCAGTTTTCAACAAATATGACTCGCTTCATTCACGAATCACATTTGTTGAGGGCATTTGTTGACTCTAGGTTGCTTCATCCCTAAAATCGCTCCCGCTCTTGTTCGAACAATCACCCGTTCCCTCTCTTTCTCCCTCTCAACCATTCACCTCATTCTCCCTAAAATTGCAAGGAACTAAAGCCTCCTCTCCTCTCTCATTTGCCCCATCCTGCAAGGAACCGCAAGCCACACATGCAATCCCCTGAACATGAACCCCTCATAAACTCTCATTCCCGGTATCCTTGACCTCACGCTCCTGCCTTCCATTCATGGTTGCCGCTACCGCTGTCGCCTCTTCTACTGCCTCTATGGAGTCCAAAGGCCTTTTCAGGAGAGGCTTATCTATGGAAGCTTCTATCCCATCACTGGAGGTCATCGAATTGAAGAATACATTGTAATCTTGTTTCAACAGCTTGAAGCTGTCCTACCGGCCATTTCCCATTATCGGATGGAACTACCATGTGGAGACCATCTTTGCCGCCTTATTCTGATCTCTTCCCCATGTTCAGCTTCTCCAGGAATGCTTACAAATGAAGGATGATAGAGCAATCGCCCTTGATTGAGTATCCGATGATGAACGTTGGCTCCCCCCTGATTCGCCAGGTCTCATCGGAGGTAGTCAAGACACATATGTGAGGCATATGCTTGTTCGTGCTAGAACGAAGGGAAGGGCCATGTTTTTGTCTTCATCGCACTCGTCTGCTATCATCCACCTTTGTTGAAAATCTACTTTCTTACAGTGAGGAGAGAAGAAAGGAGAGGCCCTTTGGTGAATGGAGATTAGTATAGAAAGTGGACGAGAGAAAAAAGAAGGAAACGAAAAACCTGTTAGGAATAAAAGAAAAAAATAAATAATTATTAACTATGCCTGCAAAGTTTGGAAGGCATTCTAATATTTAGTGCTTCCTTAATAACATCACTCCCTCAATAGTCTCACATTCTCTCCCTAAGACATTCATCAAAGATTTGAACAGTTTAAGACAACCAACTAGAAAAGCAGAATCAGAGTACTTCAATTTTGGAGACCTCTCGGATCTATTCAATGAATGGAGCGCCTATGGTGTTAGTGTTCCAATCATATTCCCTGGTGGTGAAACAGTTGTTCAATACTATGTACCTTATTTGTCTGCCATCCAAATTTACACAAGCAAATATCTTGCTGCTTTGAGGACTGTGATTGAAGATAGTGAGAGTGATTTTTGGAGTGATGATGGTGAAAGCGAAAAGCTTTCTAAATCATGGGATGCCATATCAAACGATTTCTTTATAGAATCTTATACTCCGTCACCAATGAATCTCCTTGAAGGTTGCCTATACTTCCAGTAATTTGAAGAATGTCCTCCATAGGGAAGGATTTCACTTATGGACAAGGTGATTGAAGATCCTACTAATCTCAATAGGGCATAATAGGTTTGAAAACCCCACTAATGCTCAATAGGGTTTAGTGGGCATGAAGACTCGGCTGTGGTATCGTAATACATCGTCTACTACTCTTAATAGAGCGTACCGGGTAAGCCAATACAATTCCGATGCAGCCCCCTATGCAGGAACAATGTTGGAATACTGCCAAAATGCTGGCAAAATTTAGACTAAATTTTAGACTTAAACAAACAAGGGGCTTGAATGTGTATATATTGCATTGTATTGGTTTCCTTTTGCAGGTTTCAAGATCCTGCTAATCCCCAATAGGGCGTAGTGGGTACAAAGAGACGGTTGTGGTGTTGCAAGACACTGCTTGCTATGCTCATCAGGGAGTACCGAGTAAGCCAAAAATTGTTAGATATCACTCCCATATACCGAAATGCTACCAAAATTTTGGACTTAAAAAAATGGGATGAGGTTTAAATATGTAGAAATTGTATACATATATATATATATATATATATATATATATATATATATATATATATATATATATATATATATATATATATATATATATATATATACGCTTTTAGTAATTAAAGCATATGATCATCAGAGCGTAACGGGATTGAAATTCGATCGAGGTTCTTCAAAACACAACTGTCACGTTAATCAGGGCGTGACAAGTATGCCAAAACAGTTCTGATGCAGCCCCCTACGTGGGGACAATGTTAGAATACTGCCGAAATTCTGTCAAATTTTATATTGACAAAACTCAAATAAATTAGTTTAAATTAAAAATTCCAAGCTAATTTTAAATTTTAATTTGAGTTTACTAAATTTTAAAGTAAATAAAATTATTAAAATTTGACTCTAACTGAAATCAAGAATTAGTTAATTGTTCTCAAATGAACAAACATCTCTCACTCAATATTTGAATTATCTTGGATTTCATGTTGAGATAATAAAAAAAAATTCAATCATTTTTAAGATTGAAACATGCAATGTCTGGGAATATATTCAGATACTCGATTATGAAGTGATTGAAATGAGTTAGATATTTTGGTGATGAACATAAGCTTAACACTTCAATATCTCATTTCAATCGATGTAAAAGATGATTGATTGAATATATAATCAAAGCACAAGAAATCCCTTTGGAATTAATATAGTCTTTAAATATAATTCACTCCAAGTAAATTAAAGAAAATCAAAGGATTCATAAGAGATTTCTAATAATTGAAGGATTGCTAATAAGCATAATCAAGGAATTCTTGGAAAAATATTTGAAATATATTATTCATCTTATTAAATACTCTAATTAGATCAAGGATAAATTGAATAGAGTTTATGATGAGTTTGAGAATTGTCAATATATATAAACAAGAGTCTATTGAACATTCAAAGATTAATCAATTTTGAAAAAAAGAAAGTAATTAAAATTCCAATGGATCTAGTAAGCTACTAGAATAATTTAAAATAACTTTAATGCCACCGAACCCGCAATATTCAGAGATAAGCGGGTAGAAGGCACCATTTGAAAATTTTAAATAAATTCGACACCGAATCTGTAATTCTTTATACAAGCAGACAGAAGGTGATGTTAAATTAAATTCTCCATGAATTATAGAGCTTTTTTCAATCCAGAAATTAAGAAATTTCATTCCAATTATGATTTTTAAAATCAATGATTTCATTAATTAGATGAAATTATCTAGCTATAAATACCTGCATGTGCTCGGACATAGAGATTTAAAGTGTAAATTTTAATGTCTAAAAAGGTTGCGTAGGCTAAGTTGAGATTAAATAAATATAAAATTAATCTCATAATTTAGAAATAAAATTACCTAAATGATCAAATATATGTATGGGCCCAGATAATACGTTGAATGCCTAAACTTAGTATCTGAGAATGCTGCGTGGGTTGCTTCTCGGTTTGGTCTTAGGTAGGGGTGTGCATTATTTGGTTTTAACCAAAAAACCAAACCGAACCAAGGTTTTTGAATAATTTGATTCAGTTTTGAACTTAGTAGTTTGGATTTTGGTTTTAATTAATGAAAACTTTAGTTTTTGGTTTTTGGATCGCTTTGTTAAATAAAATTTTGGATGGAACCAAATAAACCAAAGTAATTATATGTTATATGGTATTATTAATTTATATATAATAGGCTTATCTATTATACATTTATTTTTATTTATTTTTGAATACTTGGTAGGTACTTTTTTGGAGGACCATTATCCAATTTTCTAAAATATTTTGGTCTCATAATATGGTAATATGGTTCCATCAACTTCTAAGTTCAAAACATCATTCAAGTAAGTAAAAAATTAGTTTTAAAATTTTTTTTAGCGCATGAAGTTGTTAATTGCATTTTTTTTTTATTATATTTATGTTGTTTTTTTTATTGCTTGTTCATTATATAATAAAAAGTATGCAAATAATTTTTAAATGTAGCCAACTTCGGTTTATCCAAAACCAAACCAAAATAAGTGAACCAAATTATTATTTGGTTTGTTTGGTTTTGCATTTTATTTGGTTAGTTTGGTTCAATATTTTTAGGAATCCAAAACCAATCGGTTTTAAAAATTTATCATCCAATCCATCCAAATCAACCAAACGCACACCCTTAGTCTTAGGGCCGAGTCCGGATTAACAAAATCTAAAAATCTAATTATTATGAAAATTTCAACTTATTAAAATATCTCAGAAGCTAATTATGTCATATCACAGTATATATGATTCTCTATTATTAAACTAATAAAGTCGACAGGATCTGAAATAATAAATTAAATGATCAAATAATACATCCACTCCGATAATAGCTGTGTTGAATGAAGATTTCAATCGGATGGGATACTTACCATCAAGAATACTCAAATTGAATTAATGAAAATCAAGTGTCAATACAAATATAAATATCAAATAAATTACTATGTGTTAACTGCTTAAATGAAATTTAATCTTTAAAAGCTTAAAGTAAACTCCATTCAATACACCTTCCGCAACAGTTTGTTGAAGGTGACAAATTAAGAAAATTCTAGCTTACAAAAGAGCCAAAGTCAAATAAAGTATTCTACTTATTCACTCTCAATCAATCTCACGCCAGTAAGGACGTGACTCATATCCTCTGACTGCGTGGTTTGGCCAGTAGGCTCTACATATTATGCAATTACGACTAGAGTCTTATGATCAGGTGATTGCTACCAAATGAAACTTTTATATTATGATCACGATTGTAGCCTGTATGCTCCTCACTGGCTCTGCCCTTTAAGTTGTGAATCATAAGGTACACCTGATAAGGAAAAAAGCCCTTTATCAGCTAAGGTGGACTTAAACTTGTCTCCTTAGACAAACACCACCCCAGGTCTACAAGAATTTTTTGGACGACGTAACTCATGTATTGTTGATAAGGATCATTCGGTCAAGTTTGGTCGACTACCTCCTCTAACTAAGTATACTAGGGACCGTGATAGCCCAGGATGATGGAACTATGGGATCTAGATCGAGTATGTCATCATCCCCCCAACCATCTGCTTTAAGCTAAAATGATGAATTTCATAAATTCTAAATTTTAAACTTCACATGCTGCTATTATACCTAACGACTAGCCTTAATCGAAAGTTCTCTCTCAGCATTGAGAGGGGTAATTAACTATAGGTGCTTGCACCTATAGGAAACTTGGAACCAGATCTAAAGTTCTCACAAAATGAGAGCAAAATCTCTGGGTAATGTCTTATCTACTATTTCATGTGCTTTCTGAAAACTATATCGATATTTTAAACTATACTCTCTTCAATGCGAGAGGTCGGTGACGAATTTTCGAAGCCCACACTATGTTCATACTTAAATAATCTTATGCTAGCAAAGATGTGGCATATGTTCTCTGTCTGCATGATTTTGTCGTCAAATGGCTTCACATGAAATGTGGATACGACCATAACCCTATGATTGGGTGGCTTTGTATCTATATAGCTCCACTATGTTTCACTCACAGAAATAGCCCATATATTTCTAATAGCTTTGCTCCTTGAGCTATGAATCATAGAATATATTTAATATGAAAAAAGTCTTTTGTTAACTAAAGTTGACTTAAGCTTGCCTCGTTAGATAAATAATACTTCAGGTCTATAAGAACACCTTAGACTATACAACCCATGGCTGCTAATAAGGATTCTTTTATCGTAAATAATTTTTTTGGCTAAGTAGATCAGAGACCACGATAGCCCAGGATGATAAAACCATGGGATCTTGATCAGGTGTATCATCATTTCCCCCAACATATGCTTTAAGTTATATAATGTCTTCACTTATTATTCGCTATATACTATGCATTAAATGCTTATATTTTAAATTATATTTTGGATTCCAAATGGATGTAAGCCCAATCTCTTTATTCGCTATGTGAATCATACATAACAGTCATCTATGACATACACACCTCTAAGATACTATCACATATTACTAAGATAAGTCTATTTCCAACCTTAATCGAGAGTTCTATCTTGTTGCGGTAAAAAAAGGTAATTAACTATGGAGGCTTACGTCCATGAGATGTAGAACACATATCTAAACAAACCCTAACATAATGTTAGGAAAAATCTGGTTGAATATATATCAATCTACCTCATGAAAGAACATACTCCTATCCATCTCATTCAAAGATGGTAGAGAGCATCCTCGAAGGTGTTTTTTCTAAGCAATCACAAGGTAATTTTGGAAGTGTGTAAAATGGGAAAGGCGGAATGATGGAACCAAGGTCTCCCAACCTAGTTATGAAAATGGAGTTGTTTGATTTGAATTTGGAACTGAATAGAGATATTAAGCGCCTCCCAAATGCTCCAAGTTACTTTCTCGAAATGGAAAGCAGCTAAAATGTTGCGCTAAATAGATCCTAAGTTGTTTGAAATTATCTAAGGCATCTTAGAGCTTAGACTTTCAACTAAGAGGTCTTGAATTCAAACTCTTATATATAAGTGATGTGTATGAGTTTACGAATAATTAAGTTCGCTCAAATTTTCAAAAAAAAAAAATTTATTGAAATTAATTAATTGGAAGAAATCATGCAACTTATCAGAAGAGTTGCATCATGATTATTAGAGGTCTGAAGTAGACCAGGCATTTGGTGGGCTTGGCTTGGCATTGGCCAAGCCTATTCGAGCTTTGACCAGTCAAAGCGGGCTCGAGCTGAGCTTAAGCTAAGTTACTATCTAAAATTTTTTTATAGTCAAGCTCGCCCACTCAATGGGTCGAGCCGGCCCGCGAGCATTAAAAAGCCCATTTTTTTTAATAATTTCATATTTTTAAATTAAAATTTTATCATATTAATCAAATATTTCATTTTTTTTCTTTTGCAAAAAAGTATGAGTTGATCATACTTAACGAACTACATTTTTGAATTGATAAAATTTAAAAATTATTTACTGTAAATTATTATATTATTTTGAGAGTTATTTTAGACTATGTAACTATGAGTTAATAAATATATATGATTGCTAAATTAAATGTTTTTGGGCCGGGTTTGGTACCTTGGGCTTGGACCAAGTTAATGTGGGCTTAGGCCGAGCTAAGCCTATCCATTCTAGGCAGACTTATAGAAGACCCACCAGGCCGCCCCAATGCTAAGGTATAGTCTGAAGTTGTCCTTCCTAATTTAATCTTAAATAAAATTGAATATTTTTGCACGCCACATCAAAGTAGCAGTCTTCTTTCAATTAATAGCACATAGCCTCTCTTAATTAAAGTTTTACATAAATTTTTTCTATACTATACATTACCTTTGCAAGAAGAGCATAAGAAAACAGATCTTTTTTAAAAAAAATAACAATATGGCTTCTTTTGGCGTTTGAGCAAATCAGCTATGCTGGAATATAAAATTTGCTTCTCGATAAGCAGCTTGTGCTTGTGCTTGTGCTAGATGGAGTTCTTTCATGCACGTGAAATTCTCATATGGGAAGAAAATTTTTCATAGAATTATTTGGAAATTATTTGATCATCCGGTCAATATTTTAAAGATTTTATATATAATTTTTGGACTTAATTTGAGCTCATTTAGACTTGATTTAACTCGATTCTAAAATTATTAGACTCATTTCACTTAATTATATAGATATTTTAATTTGAGATTCGTACTTAATTTATAAATTTTAAAAGATATATTAACATAAATTTAGTTTATGATATACTCCTAAACCTAGTGTTTTCCACCATGCATAAACGGCAACTCTCTCTCTCTCTCTCTCACAGTAAATTTATTTTGAGAAAAATAAAATGTATAATTAAAAAACTAATTTTTTATATTATACTTATGTTTCAACGCAAATCAAATTTGAGTAGAATATTTATTAAATATATTCTACGATAGTCAGGCTTTAAATGAAACGCTACTTTGTGCTATTTTTACTGTTCTTCGGCTGTTTCATATGAATGAAATTAGACGTTCTGTTTTAGTGTTTGTAAAAATTAAGAACTTGAAACAAATCTGAAAAATAATTCTATTTTTTTAAGGAGTACACCATATTGGAAACTTTACCCTTGGAAGGAATAGTTCATCTATGAAGGCGCTTTTGTTTTTTACATGCACACAGCCCACTTGATTCTATTGTCTAGGAAAGCCATTTCATGACTAGCTGGCAACAACGTGGCTTTTGCGTTTCTTTATATAGAGAGAGAGAGAGAGAGAGAGAGAGAGAGAGAGAGAGAGAGATCTATTATTTGTAAACTCTAGGAATGTGAGAAATTATTTATAAAATAGATCTATTATTGGTTGTAAAATTTGTATTATAATTATAAAGAGGCTAAGGTCATATTTCATCATTATTTTTATAGAAAAATAAAATCTCACATATTATCCACTAAATTTTATTCTAATTCATTAGATATTACTTGAGTGAGGAAAATAAGAGAGAATTTTGGCATTTCACTTCTAAAAGGGTGTTCTTGAGAGAGAAAGAGAGCATTCTTTTCACTCAAGATGATAAAAAAATAAGAAATCCTTTAGAATGGGGATCATGACCCTATTTATATTGAGATTTCATTTTATTTTATTTCATCATTAAAATAAAATAAAACGCCTTCTACATGATAATTCCATACAAAATTAATAGGATGCCTCAAAAGCCCAAAATTAATTAATCTTTATTTGATCAGAAAATTAATAGTCTTAAAAATAAGATAACACATAATGTATAATTAAATTTATATGTGAATCCACATTCAAAATTCTCAACAATCTTCCACTTGGGTCACATATATATTGCTTGACAATTATACATTATTAAATACTTTAAGAGCTCAATATTTGCTATCTTCAAAGAAAAATATCTTTAGATTCCCATTAATAATATTGACATAGAATCAAAGTGATATTTATTATAATTTTTTTATAACAAGACTCATCAGTGATCACTAAATCAATATGATTAACAACATATATCAAGTATGGATGTGTAGCATAAAAATTTTATGTAATGTGATTATATATCATATCTATTTCTAACTGGTCCTATATTATAACTCAAAAGAGTTATAAATATAGTTTCATTTATTTATGCTAAACTGCAATTGAAATTACATAACTTTATTTCAGAGTTTTCAACTATAAGATAATAACAATACTTTATTCTGATCAAAAAAATATGTTTACAATCATTGAACATCATAAGAAGACTCTCACTATGCTAGCATATCATCAAAGTAAATCACTCCCATGTGAGCTACATGCTCATGAAATACTTCAGGTGGTAAACCTTTTGTAAGTAGATCTACAATCATAAAGTTTATACTAATATGTTTAATAGATACTTGAGAACTATGAACTCTTTCTTTTACAACAAGAAACTTTATGTCAGTATACTTTGATTTTGATGAACTCTTATTGTTCTTTGAATATAATTCAGCAGCTCTATTATCACAATTTCTTTTTAATGGTCTCTCTATTCCATCAAAAATATTTAGCCCAGTGATAAAATTTCGCAGCCACATTCCTTGATTTGATGCCCCATAATAAGCTATAAATTTTGCTTCCATAGTGGAAGAAGCTATAAGTGATTATTTAGCACTTTTCCAAGATATAGCTCCTCCAACTAATAAGAAAATATAACTTGAAGTTGATCTTCTACAATCGAGGCAACTAGTAAAATCAGAATCGGAGTACCCTACGATCTCCAAATGATCTGATCTTCTATATGTAGCATAAGGCCTTTTGTTCTCTTAAGATACCACATAACCCATTTTACTACTTTTTAATGATCCATTCCTGGGTTACATAAATATCTGTCAAGCATTCCTACAATGTACGCAATATCCGGACGCGTACAAACTTGAGCATATATAAGACTACCTACTTCAGATGCATAAGGAAACTTTTCCATCTCTTTCTTTTTGAGTTCATTTCTTGGACATTGAAGCAAACTGAATTTATCACCTTTAGCAATGGGTGTATCTCCTGGTGCACAATCTTTCATGCCAAATCTACTAAGCACTTTATCAATATATGTAGCATGTGACAAACCAAGTATACCACGAGAACGATCTCGATATATTTGTATACAAAACACAAAAGATGCATTTCCAAGATCTTTCATTTCAAATTTATTTGAAAAAAATCTCTTGGTTTCATGCAAAAAGCCTATATCACTGCTTGCTAGTAGAATATCATCAACATATAGTACTAGGATGATGAATTTACTCCTACTCATTTTATGATAAAGGCATTGATCAACGATATTTTCTTTAAAACTAAAAGAAGTAATCACTTGATCAAATTTCTTATACTATTGACGAGAAGCTTGCTTTAAACCATAGATAGATTTTTTTAATTTGCATACCAGGTGTTTTGAATCAGAAGATTGAAAATTTTTTGGTTGCACAATATATATAGTTTCTTCAATGTCACCATTGAGAAATGTAGTCTTTATATCCATATAATGTAACTCTAAATCAAAATGAGTTACTAATGTCATAATGATTCTAAAAGAGTCTTTCGAAGAAACTAGAGAGAAAGTCTCTTTATAATTAATGCCTTCTTTTTTAGTGAAATATTTAGCGACTAGACGTGTTTTATATCTATCGATATTGCCTTTTGAATCATGTTTGGTTTTAAAAATCCATTTAAAACTAATGGTTTTACTAATTTAGACAATTCGACAATATCCCAAACATCATTGTCTTTCATTGATTTCATCTCATCCTCAATGGCTTCTATCCATTTATAGGAGTTGACACTTTGTTTGACTTGACTAATAGAGATTGGATCATTTTTCAATCCAATATCAAACTTATATTCTTAGAGATACACAACATAAACATCTAAAATTGCTGATCTTCTCTTCCTAGTGGATTTTCTTAATGGCACTTTAATTTGAGGCTATTATGATTCCTCAATATGAGTGGGTATTAACTTAAGAATATTTTGATTATCCATATTTATAATTTGAATAAGATCAGGTAAAATTATCTGATCATTTTTTGTTATAATTATGGGAAGAATAATAAATTGTTCTTCAAATATAAAACTTCTAGGTTTATTCCGCCCATCGTATTCAACTTCCTCAATAAATTTAGCATTGTCTGTCTCGAAAAAGGATTTATTTGAAGAGTCATAAAACTTAAAACCCTTCGATCTTTCTGAGTATCCAACAAAATAGCAGGTAATAGTTCTTGAGTCTAATTTTTCTTCATTAGGTTTATATGGTCTAGCTTCAGCTGGACATCCCCAGACATGAAGATGCATAATACTAGGCTTCTTCTCAATCCATAATTCATATGGGGTTTTAGCTACTGCATTGCTTGGAACTCTATTAAGGATGTAAACTGTAGTCTTTAAGGCTTCTCCCTAAAGTGATTCTAGTAAGGAAGAATGATTTATCAAACTTCTAACCATATCCATAAGGGCCTGATTTCGTATCTCAGCTACACCATTTTGACTTTGAGTCCCTAGCATGGTGCACTGAGGAACGATGTCACATTCTGCTAAATATTTTATAAAAAAAGCCTACACGTTGTTCACCTGATTCATCATATCTGTCATAGTTGTGGGATACGAAAATTGCCACCTCTTTCTGGAAAAGGAAAGAGTGAAGTTTGTCGGTGAGGATGAATGAGTAGAAGACACTACCAGATTTCGTTCTCATTTGGTGAGAACTTTTATATCTAGTTCAGGTTTCTAAAGCAAGCCCCTATAGTTAATTACCCTCCCATATTGAGAGAGCACTTTCGATGGAGTCAATGAATCACAAAAGAATATAAGCAGTAGTTTAGAACTTATGAAATTTATTATTTTAACTTAAAATTTTTTGTGGGGAGAACGATGACGCGATCAAGATCCCATGGTTCCGCCATCCCGCCGATCCACCGCAATGGAGGAGGTAGTCGACCCAACCCGACCAAGGATCCCCGTCAAACACATGGGTTACGCCCAAGGTGTCCTTGTAGACTGGGTGGAGTTGTCTAAGGGGACAAATATAAGTCAACCTTAGCTAACATAGGGCTTTTTTGAACCAAATACTTCTACATTTCATGCTCAAAGAGCAAAGCGGAACATAATGGCCGCGTGACCGTAATTTATATCGTCATATGAACCACCCGTGGAGCTCAGTCATAACCGCCATTTATGTGGTGCCATATCGCAAAAAACCACAGGAGGACACGCCACATCCCACGGCTTTAGGAATATTTGAGTGTGAAATATGTATTATTTGTGAAAAGTTTTCTTAATTTGTCACCAAGACAAACAATTATAAGGGGTGGATTTATTTTATTTATTATTTTAGTTTTAATTTAAATAATTAATTTCATTTTTTTTATTTTTTTTTTATTTTTTTTTGAATTTTGATCATTTTACGATTGATTTAGATTTGAATATATGATCATTTATCATTGAAATTTTAATTATAATTACCCTTCTCGATCCTAGGGTTAATATCAATTGGTAAACCTTGTCTACTCTGTCCAGTTTTCTACAGAGGATCGGGTCTAAATTCATTATCTCAAGAAGTATAATCCTTCAAAACCTTGTCCACTCTAGTTAGATACTTTGGGACTTTTCTTCCTAAGAATTTGAATTTTAGAAGCTATGTTAATTGGTTCATATCTTGTATTATATGAGTAATTAGCTTCTAGATTAATTTGAAATTTTTATAATATCAAATTTTAGGTTTTGTTAACCACTCAAGACCAAACCGGGATTATGTAGCATCTATTCTTTTGTATCTGACTTAGTATTTACTCCAACATGCATACGGATATCTGTTCTTTGGGAATTGTATGGACATTAAAATGTCTAATGTTGAAGTTTCGATGTCAAATTTTGATTTTTTGAGTTTTGTTAACTTAATCTAAGACCAAAGGATTATGTAAGACTGTTTCTTTTGTATTTGACTTAGTATTTACTCCAACATGCATACGGATATCTTCGTTTTGGGAATTGTATGGACATTAAAATGTCAATGTTGAAGTTTCAATGTCAAATTTTGATTTTGAGTTTTGTTAACGGACGGTCCAAGACCAAACCAAAGAAGGATATAGCATCTTTTATTTTTATACCTAACTTTGTCCCTATTGAACACTTCAACATATACATGTATTCTTTTAAAATATTATATGGACATTGAATGTCTAGTTGAAATGTAGGTTCGATCTGCAAGTTTAAGTTTCAATATGATATTTTTGGGTTTTGTTAACCCGGACCCGGTCCGAAGACCAAACCGGGATGTGTATAACATCTGTTCTTTTGTATTTGACTTGATTGTAATGCAATCATGAGTTTTGATATGGGATTTTTAGGTTTTGTTAACCCGGACCCGGTCCGAAGACCAAACCGGGATGATGTAGCATCTGCTCTTTGGAAAATATGATATGCATATTATTTTGGCCAAAAGCACCTCTTTTATGTCACAAATCAGGGTATTGAAATAAATTATTTTGGAAGCCTACTTGATCAAATATAAAGTGATGGGCCTAGAATGAGTTTAGGCATTTGATTTGGGCTAAAAACCCTTTCTTTATGTGGCAAATCAGCAAACATAAAGGGACTAAAATAAATCATTTTGAAGGCCCATATGATCAAATATAAAGTGATGGGCCTAGAATGAGTTTAAGCATTTGATTTGGGCTAAAAACCCTTTCTTTATGTGGCAAATCAGCAAACATAAAGGGGCTAAAATAAATCATTTTGAAGGCCCATATGATCAAATACCCATAGCCCATTCATTTCTCTTGATAAGGGAGAGGGGAATATAAAAATATGAGTAGTTGTCATATTTCATTTAAAGGAGGCAAGTGGATTAATTAAAATCCACCTCCTTCACATGCAAGCTCATGGCAAGTGGGGGGACAAATACTCATTAAATTTATTAAGAAGATGTGGCAAAAAACTTTATTTTCCTCTTCAAAAAAAAAGAGATAAGGATGCACAAGGGCATGCCACATGTCCATGCATGTGCATGCAATATGACAAATGGCATTACCTTAGATGGTTTCCTTGCATGCAATTTATGACGAGGCACCACGTGTCGATGCCATAAGAATAGATGGCAAAAGGAAAGGGCTAAGGAAGCCTATAAATAAGAGGGGATTTCCTTTCACAAAGTACTTATATTTTCTACTCTCCTCTTCTCCCTTATACCACAAGTTTAAGCTCTTTCAATCTTGCATCAAGGGTTAAGTTGTGTCACCTATACTTGTGAGTTTCTTTTCTAACTCAACCATTTTTTTTTGATACCCTCTTGATATATATCATGTCATATGGTAGATTTAATTTATTCCATATGTGTTTACTTCAAGTCTTCACTATGTCTCGTGTATGTAAATCATGGTGTGAATGACAAGTAAAGTAGGGGAGGTATTTAAGTTTGAGCATATGTCTAATGTGTATTCCATAACATGTCAAGCTAGATAGAATCCACTTAATGTCATACTTGCCACAAATAAGATAGCTTTCATTATATAGAGATTGAAGCATGAGTATTCATATATGACCTAAAGAAGCATTTTAAGCCAACATGTTAACCTAAGCATTTCATCTTTTCTTTTCTATTTTTTTTTAAAGAAAATGTCGGCAACCTCCCGGCGTCATCCCCGCATAGGGGGCTACTTCGGGGGACTAGGTCTTCCCACCACGCCAAGAAAGGCGTGTATGGTAGGTGTCGTGAGACACCGCGACCGAAATTTATTTGCCCACCACGCCAAGAAAGGCGGTATGTATAAGATAAAGATTTCCTTGCCACATTGGAACAACGTGAGCATACTTATATAACAGATTTCCGCCATGTTGGAACAACGTGAATGGTGTATCATCATCCACCGATTGGAACAATGTAAACCGGTACTTATAGATAGAATAAATTTGTATAGGTGTAGAACAAAATAATCAAAATTTACAACAGCCTCCCGGCTCTCCCCCCACAAGTGGGGGTTGCCATGAGACTGCACCATGCCAAGAAAGGCATATAGGTGTAGTGAGACACAGCCAAAATTTTGATAAGATAGCATTTTCCTACCATGTTGGAGAACATGGTACTTATATCACAAATTTAAAGCTCGATTTGCATATAAATAAAAGAAAGTCACTGCATGTATTTTGATTAGAGCATAATAATCAAAATTACTACAAGCCTCCCCATGGGGTTTCCATGAGACTGGGCACACCATGTCAAGAAGGGCAATAGTGTGTAGACACAAATTTTGATAGCATAGCATTTCACTACCATGTTGGAGAACATGGTAGGTATTTATATCATAAATTTAAAGCTCTCATTTGCATATAAATAAAAAGAAAGCTGCATGCATATACATTTGATTAGGAGCATCAAAATTTACAGCCTCCGGCTCTCCACATGTGGGGTTTGAGAGACTGCACCATGCCAAGAAAGGCATGTATAGGTGTATGTCGAGACATAAATTTTGATAGCATAGCATTTCTCTACTATGTTGGATAACATGGTACTTATATTATAAATTTAAAGCTCATTTGCATATAAATAAAAGAAAGTCTCAGATATACATTTGATTAGAGACACAATTCTCCTCCCCATGTGGGGTTGCCATGACCTGGGCCCCACCATGCTAAGAAAGGCATGTATAGTATGTCGTGAGACACCGCGTCGAAATTTTGACAAAGATAGATTTCCTACCATATTGGAGAACATGGTACTTATATCACAAATTTCAAGCTTGCATATGAAAGAGGCATGATATATATAAAATTCTCTTCATGGAAATCAAAGCAAAGTAGAAGCATGAAATTCATAGGAGAAGCAAAGAAATGATATTTAGGCCATACATCCTTCCTTATCAGATTTTCAAACTTCCGGCTCAAATAAAAGGAATTTTCAGCAAACATCACATCTTTAGATAGCAAACTAATTGATTTCCCCTTACATAAAATAAATTTCAGCATGCTTTATGCCTCTAAACAACAAGCTAATAGTTTTCCCCTTTCATAAAAATACTTTCAGCATGTATCATACACATTAGAAGCAAATCGATTCAATTTCTCTCTAGTGAAAATATTTTCAGCATGCATTATCCCTTTAGAAAAGCCAATCGATGGATTTCCCCTTAGGTAAAATAATTTCAGCAAGCATTGCATCATTCCCATAACATGAATCTAAGAGAAGATTTAATTTTGTTCAACACCCTTTTTTTTTGTTATATGCCATGAACATGTATGTAAGGACTCCCTCTCTTTTTTTTTATATCAAATGGACTTGCTATTTGATAAAAATTGGAAAGAATCTTTGTAGGTCAACAATGATTCCAGCTCCCACAATGGCTATCGAGAGATTAAACACAGACTAGGAAATAAAGCTCCATTAAATTCATCAAAACTCCCATCCTCTTTTCACAAGTTTGGTCTAAGTTTGAACATTCTCTTCAAGAATATCCTTGCCTTTTCCCTTACTCCTCACATCCGGAATACACTTGTAATATTGTCAATATTAACTACTTCTAAAATGCAATCTTTCACAAAATCCGAAGTTAATAAAGGATACCAAGAATAAAATGATGAACCTAGCCAAGAGATCCGAATTCGAGTAGGGAAAACCGGTTAAAAGGCTATCATATCACAAAGTGTGAACCAATATTTTTTTTTTTTTTTGATGTATGCAAGAAAACTTCTCTTTTTTTTAGAATCGTATGTTGAAGTTAACTGAGATGGCAAGACAAGCAAGGGAGCAAAGGATGAAGACATAAACAGAGGAAAGAAGGGATAGGAGCTACTTGGTTTGCTCAAAGTGACCTAGAAGAAGAAAGCATTACACCATAAATCCAGCATTATCTTTTCATCTTAGTGCATAAAAAAAAAGGAATCCAACCATAGAACGTATAAGGATAAATTGAAACCATTTCCTTCAAGAGAAACCCACATAGCAAAAATATAACTTAAGATTAAAACGAAACAACCTGGGGGTTTCGGTTGGAAGGGTGATTAGGAAGGATCGAGTCCTCTGTTGTTCCTAGGGTTCTGCTTCAACCGAGAGAGCAAGGAACACAGTAGGGAGCTCTGAGGGAGGATCGCAAGGCCCAGCAAAGCAGAACGAGAGGAGAGTATGACGCGTCCTAGAGCTGATCGAACCAAAGCAAGAAGAGGAATCGCCGAGGAGAGAGACCGAGAGCGGAAAAAAAATGAGAGAGGGATCATGAGAGGAGAATGCGAGTTCAAGAGAGGAAATGTCGTGAGCTGCATCGCCTCGAAAGACAGGAGCGAGAGAGGAGAGTCGAAATGAGGAAGGATCGAAATGAGGTCAACGCCTCGCTGCTTCTTTTGAACCGCGCTTCGATTGGTTGTTTACTAAGAACCAATAGAATTAACAAATGCCTAATTCCATTGGATGCGGCGGAGAGTTAGGTAGGGGATTAGAGGGGTTTAAGGGATTAAGCAGTCATTAGTCACTTTAATTATAATTAAATATTATTTTTATGTGACATTAATTTATGCAACAAACCCTAACAATATGGGTGTCAATTTTAGTGAAACGAACGCGCATCAATCATGATCGGAGGTCGTTTTGACAACGCGGCGGCCGAAGTGAAGTTAGGTCTAAATTGTGCGACGTCGCATTCGAATTGATCGACATTCACGCACATTTTGCCGAGTCGATCTTGGAAGGTGTCGTTTGATAGGTCTCGACGTTTCGGCGATGACGGCGCGATCAATTTCGCAAACGGAGGTCATTTAGACATCGTCGAGGCTTCTCGACTTGGATATGCGCATAATTTCATAAAAAATTTGATTTTAATTATTTGATTAATCCTTAATTGATTCAATATTTGTTATTTAAGTAATTTTAATATTTTCGACGCATTACGAAGTCGAATTTCTAAATCAAATCGAATTTAATAAATTTCGATCGTGATTAGGGCATTTAACCTCTATGTCATTTACTTAATTTTAAATGACACATAGTTGTAGGTCAACAATAGTATTCACCACCACGGTCAGATTTGATAGCTTTTATTTTCTGTCTAAGTTGATTTTCAATTTTAGCCTTAAAAATTTTGAATATGTCCACTGATTGTGACTTCTCATAAATCAAGTATAATTACCCATAACGAGAATAATCATCTATAAAAGTAATGAAATATTATTTGTCATTCCAAGTAGCTATAGGGAATGGACCACAAATGTTAGTATGAATTAATTCCAAGATGCTTAAACTCCTATTAGCACCAACTTTCTTGATATTTATTTATTTTCCTTTGATATATTCTAATACAAAGTTTATCATATGAAAAATCAAGAGAATCAAGAATTCCTTCTCACACAAGTTTTTCAATTATATGTTTAGAAA
The DNA here is from genome assembly GCA_021442155.1 of Cymbidium sinense. NCBI lineage: Eukaryota > Viridiplantae > Streptophyta > Magnoliopsida > Asparagales > Orchidaceae > Cymbidium > Cymbidium sinense. The sequence goes on from CM038230.1 coordinate 42,299,179, forward strand.
TATGTCCTAAACGCTTGTGTTATAACATATATGAATTCTCATTCATTAATTTTTATTTTGTACCAAAGCTGCTTGCATGTAATGTTTCAATAATTTGTGAAGCAGAAATGTTTGATTTATATAGATTATTAACCAAAGAACCAGTACCAATAATATTTGAATACTAAAAGAGACTAAATTTTCTATTTCCAAATGAACAAGAATAATTAGATTTGTCCAAACAAGAAATAGAAATTAAATTTCATCTAAACTACATCATATAAAAAGTCTCATGTAAATTCAAAATACAACCAGATTCTAGATATAATCTATATAAGCATATTGCTTTAACAAGAGCTTTATTGTAATTTCTCACATAGATGAATCTTTCAACATCAGTTGGCATTCGTCTTCTTAGACAACCCTACATAGTCATACTTATGTGAATAGTTTCACCTGTTCTATCCACCAAGTATGATTTGATACTAAGGATAAATTAACTTTAGAACAAACAAAATTGAGAAGTTTACATTTTTTTTCACCAGCCAATTTGCATACTTTAGATAATCCTTCTTCACATGACCAGCCTTCTTGCAAAAGAAATAAGTATCAATATTATTTTATTTATGTTGCACCTTATGCTGTGAAGTCCCTTTTTCTGTAGCTCCTTTGCCTTTATAAATCCTTTTTTTAGTAACAATGTCACAAGAGGAAGTAGCTAAGTGAGCACTTTTTATTTTGTCATGTTTCAATCTCTCTTCCTCTTGCACACATTAAGCAATGAGCTAAGGGTCCATTTTTCCTTTTGAGTATTATAACTTATCTTAAAATGATTAAATGCAGGAAGAGAGATCAAAATTAATTGCACAAGAATGTCATCAGACATCTCTAATTTTAGTGCTCTCAGTCTAGTGACAAAATTAGACGTCTTCATAATGTACTCGTTTATGTTTCCATTGCCTTTATGCCACATTGAAATGAGTTTACTAAGAATAGTACTCGCTTCAACATTTTTAGAACTAACGAAATGGTCTGTTATTTATCTTAGAAACTTTTTAGCATATTCCTCTTCAGGTATTGCACTTCTTATGATTTCTCGAATTGAATACTTCATGATCATAAGACTCATGCAGTTAGAACGCTCCCACTTTTCAAAGTTAGCCCTTTGTTCAATAGTGCTTTCTAAAGTAAGGGCGGGAGGATGTTCAGTCCGGATCGCATAGTCAAAATCCATACGCCCAAGAACAATGGTGATATGCTCTTACCATTTCTTAAAGTTAGTGTCGTTGAGCACTTGAATGTTATTCAAATTAGCAGATATAGAAAAAACATTAACTGAAAAGAATAAAAATAATACTCATAATTAACAATATTGTCATTTCTATATGCATATATAATATAAATAAAGTATTAACAAAAAATATGCTTGAAATAAAATGTTTAATAAAATTGGCATATATAAGATACCTAACACAACATTACAATTTAGTCTTTGGACATAAATAATAATTTATAAATGGTACTCTTAAAATTACAGTCAATAAATATTGATAATAAATTCTTTCAACGATATCTATCTTTGGATCGTATATCAGATGCACAATATAAATTTATCATATATTTATAATCAAAAATGCCAAAAAATAATCTTCCTTTGGGCTGATTATTTTTCGCATAGATTTAAATATAATCTTTAACTAATATTCATTTATTTCAAAATTAAATAAACTAAAATAATAGATGTCACTTTGGTGACATATTATTTCAATTTAAATTATTTCAAAACAATGAATATAAAAATTACTCCAACAACTATTTTATTCAAAATAGTTAGTTTAAATTTATACTAATTAATATATATTGCATGAATATCATTTAATTCATTTACAGTAAACATGAATTAATTGCATAAGACAAATAAAATCATTACTTGAATTCGGAGGATTAAATGGAAGAATAAAAGCAATGCTATATGATTACTATTACTTCAATATAAAAAAAAAATAATTAGCTGTTGGAATTAATTGCATATAAAGAAAACGTATGCAAGCTATAAATTGATATTAATCTAAGGCATTTATTTTTGGATAAATGTGTGACCGATCAGAAATATATATTAAATAGGTGAAATGGTTCATATTATGATGGCTATAAATAAAATAAATTGAAACATTCACTATTCAAAATCTTAATTATGAGTGTTGTGTATCCGTTCAAGACTTTAAATATAAATATTTATAAAATGAAAATTTAAATGTAATAATTACCTACCAACATAAATATTGATTTAATTATCATATAAATAATAAACCCATTTTTTCATGATATTCTACAACTTCTAGGATTAAATCAAATTGGAAGATGAAACATGATTGAATCAAATTCATAGGATTGAGTATGAATTTTATTTCTCAAAATACGATCATAATCATGAAAATAAACATATTAATTATATGAAAATTGAAACTATGATCAAAGTATAAAGAAAAAAATTTGGCTATATCCTTTTGCTCAAAATCAAATATTTTTAAAATGTTTTAAAGGATATCGATTCTTTATATACAAGATAAAATGATTTGCACAAAAAATTTGAATTATATACTTTGATCTAAAATTTTTAAATACTCAATATGAAAGATTATGAGAAATCTATTTCTCAACGATTGAACATGATAACTAGCTCTGATGCCAGGTGTTTTGAATCATACAAAGATAAAAATAAATTTATCTAGCCCGGATCTCATGTCAAATCATCAAGAAGATTTAATCGGAAGCATACCTGAATCCATAGAAGAGCTATTACGAGAATTTTGGCCTTCCACTTCTAAAATGGTGTTCTTGAGAGAGAAAGAGAGCATTCTTTTCACTCAAGATGGGATGTGAGAAAAATAAGAACCGACCCTTTAGAATGATCATTTATACTTGAAGTATTTTATTTTATTTTAGCCCATCATTAAAATAAAATAAAATGTCTGGTCTCTATACATGATAATTCCATATAAAATTAATAAGATGCCTCAAAAGCCCAAAATTAATTAATCTTTATTTGATCACAAAATTAATAGGCTTAAAAATAAGATAGCATATAATGTATAATTAAATATATATGTGAGCTCACATTCAAAATTCTCAACAGTTATGTACTTGCCTCTCATATTTAATATAATAATATCATTAAGTCTTAAATGACTCACATTGCATAATATTCCTAAATGGCTCACATTGAATAACATATTTCTCCATCATACTTCTAACTTTATATGTGACCTAAGCATTCATTTGCATGCATAGCAAGAAAACCTAAATGAGTTGATCCTAAATAAAATATAGTACAAAATAATATTTTCTCAATGTTTAATCAAACACTAATTAAAACTTGATCAACCTTCATAAAATCCAACTTAAAGTAGCTTGACCAATGTTCTAGCATTGATCAAAACTTTAGACCTTCATCAAATCATCTTTAAATCTTGATATGATCAAATAAGCTTTAAATGATGGTCGCTAATAAGTTAAACATATTTTAAGCTAGTAATCTCATATTTAATATCTTTATAGGTTTAAAGTTTATAGTGTGAATATAGAATATCAATGGAGATGGAAATTTTAGTCAAAACCCTTAACATTATTAAACTTCGACAATAATTGTTGACTAGCTAGAGATGGAAAAAATGTTGCAACAAAACTTGGCCTTGGAATAATTACTTCAAACAAGAATCACTAGAGAAAAAGAAGGCGCTAAGAGTATGAGGGGTTGATCAACTTAATTCTCTAAATGTCACTTATACAATACCTATGTGCCTCTTTGAATTATAAGGATATTTTAATCTAAACTGAATTCTTAAATATTTTTCCTGCGAAAAGAAGCAACTAGTATATTTCTTCAATTTCAAGCATAAATGTTAAATTTTCTATTAAATATTTCTTATAATGTAACCTCCTTCTTTTAAATACTATAAACTTTACATTATCTTTATGTAAATTAAACATATTGGGCAACATCTTGAGTCTTCTTTACCACATAATCATGCATCTCAATATGAATGATAGATTCAATAGTAAAGTCCACTTTATTCACCTATATACCACAATCCATATATTTATTCTCTAATGTATACATTCAATAAGGGCATCTAATTTTAGCTCCAATCCAAGTTGATTATTTTCTAACACTTTAACAAAAACAAAAGCTCCCATATTTAATTAGAGAAAATTATGAAGTCATTATTTTTTTTATTCCATGCTCCTCATGTGATTTCTTCTTAATGTGAACAACAAACTCTATAACATATTATGTTGTGGTATCTTTCTCATTCGCAAGCTTGACTGAAGGATGTCAATAAAAAATATGTATAATAAACTTATAAAAGTATTCAACAATAGCTCTGTACACTAATACAATGTTAACAATCACCTAAAATTATTTTAAAATTAGTTGTCACTACTTAGCATAAAATAGTATTCAAAATAAAACTATGTGCATATAATTTACATCATTATTGATTAAAAATGATAAATAAATTTTGCTAATGAATATTTTTTTGCTCTTTCAATTTGATATCATGGGGGCTTTTTCTCCTAAGAATTTAGCATATATATATATATATATATATACTTTGAAATAGCTTTATATGCCTAGTACTAAAATAATATGAAAAACCTACTAAAATATACTAAGCTTTGGCTTTCTTCCTAGTTTCCTCTTTTAAATATTGCCCTCAATATTAAACTTCTCCTTATTAATATCTTTTAGTATATCCTCATAAGACATTCATCCTAATGGGTATTGCAATAAAGTTATTTAGCTCTACATTCTTCACTAACATTCACTAAAATAATAATATTTTTTTGAAAGATGAGTAGTAGATCATCAATAATAAAATAACACCTAACTTTCATACATCTTTCCTTGTATTGCACTCCATGAAAGCATTCATATGCTTAACATTGTTGAAGTTATTGTTACTTTTAAGGTGATTACCAATAAGACTTTTCTTATGGTTATCTCGTCATGTTTTTTTCTCAGATGAAAATTCACCAAACTCTAATTGATAAGCCAAGCAAATTCAATAATTTCAAACTTTATATTCTTACATCTAATGTTGAATATAATAGAGTGACCATCATTTTTTTTTTTTGCATCACTAACTTTCTTTAGCAAAACTTATTAGGTTAGGACCTTGAAGAATTAGAGGCCAGAAGAATTAAAAATGTGCTTGAAAAGAGATTTCTTGGCCTCCCAAGGAGATTATAAATTCCAATTTGCTTGGTTACTTACTTTATAATCTTTAGCTTTATATGTGACTCCAATAATAAATACTTCATCACTTGAATAATCAACTAGGACATCCATAAGAATATCAAAGCAATTCAAATGAATTAATTTTAATATAGCGAGAAAACATAAGATTCAATCCATAGGCTTGAACCCAATTTTAAACCCCTATTCTAAAGTGAATGTTTAAACACTAGGTTTGAGCTTAGTTTGAATGAGATTAAAATAAGGTCTAACATTTTTTAACATATTTTGACACATATTTTAAAGCTAATAGTTGAACATTATATTCAAAATAAGCTTGAACTAGGTTTAAACCTTAATTTACAAGTTCAAACCCAAGGTTTAACCTTTGTTTTGAACCTTGTGACCAATATGTTCAAAATAAGTAAAAAATCAAATCAAATGAATTAATATCATGCAGGATAATTAGAATAATATGGTTTAATCCTCATTCTCAAGTCTCAATCAAACCAAATTTTAAATCTTTATTCTTGGTTAAATATTCAAGTGCTAGGTTTGAGCACTGTTTGAATGAGATTCAAACACAGTTCAACTTATTCAAACTTTATTTCAATCTTTATTTTGAAGTTAATGGTTTAAACTTTAGGTTCAAAAAATATGTTCAATTAGGCTTTAATAGGCCTAGAACCTCATTTTAGAAGTTCCAACATTTATTTCAAATCTTATAGCTAAAGAAGATTGACTTTTGTTTAAATAAAACTTGAACACCCTATATGAGATTTCGAACACAAAATATAGGGTTCAAATTTTATTTAAACAAAAAATTTAAGTTCAATAAGTTTAAAATAATATATTTTGTGTTCAAACCTTGTTAATACATTAGTATGAACCATAAATTATGTGCATAATTTTAAGGTGTCAATTTAAGTTAACGGGTGAGATTTGAGTCTAACTCCAATTGACTTAACTTGATTATATTCAATCTGATCTAATATTATATAGTCAAAAAAATTTAACCAAAATTGACCCGATTCTTCTAACTCGTTTATTGAGAGCATCATGCAACTTTTTTAAATCAGCATGATCCAATTAAATCAAATATGATTTTTTAAACTCAATTAACCTATTTCTAGCTCGTCTAACTTGAATTCATATAATAATTGGATTGATTTTAAGTTATTCAAGTCAAATCGATATAGACCATAATAACAACTGAGTCAGATCTTTTAAATCAAATTTGATTCAAACCCTAATCAAATTAACCCAAACTAAAAATTTTTTGAATCAAGTTCAAGTCGAGTCATTTTTTGATACCCCTAAATAATCTTATTTAAACACATCCAAAGTTCATTTTTGAACCTAGGGTTCTTACCACTTTTGAAGCTCTTAGAGCAAAGCTTTGTGCCATTCGTTTTCTAATTATAACCTAAAAAGGCTACAAACATTAGATGGGACAATGAATGTATTCTCATTCCAATATAAAGGTATTGCACTAATCTTTCATATAGGAGATTGAAGAAATTGCTTGAGAGAGCTTCTTGAAGGCTTTGAATCAAAGTTGCTATGATGAGAAGGTCCAATCAATGGAGCCCTAAGGCTGCCAAATATGTTTGCAAGAGAGATATTTGAGTTGCATGCTTGTTCAAATATACACTTAAATATAAGGGATCATCTTTCTTAATTAAACATAAGTGTATATCATCCAAGATGGACTCATATTTGATCAAATAAAAACACAAGTGGAATATTTGGAATAAGTAATTAGCGAAGAATAAGTAATTACTGAATAGCTTTCTCAAAATTGAGCTGAGAGGACGGATTAATGGCCAAGTACTCAATAAACAAAGGAATATGGAGTGCTTGAGTTTTGAATGGATTTCTGGGAAGTCTTGAGTTGAGCAGAACATGGCCTAACAATTAACATAATTCAAACAACCAACAGCCCCTTTAATTTCATCCGAAGTAGATAAAGTAACACAGATAACACAGAAAGGAACCGAATAATTAGACAGGAATTAAGATCATTAATTAATTAACAATTAAGTTAAACTATCTCACCGTACAAATTACACACTCCAAATGAAAAATTGCAGACAGAAAGATGATCTGAAGAAAACGAAAAAGAGAAAAACAAAGATTTATCAAGCAGAGAAGAAACCATTGAAGGCAGCAAGAGAAAAGGAACTTCTGGGTTCCATAGCGCTCTTTTCAATACTATCCTTTACAAAGACCAGCTGCTCGTTGAGTTTTGCTTCAACGGTTAAGAGAGCGGAGGACGCCATGGCTACGGTGGAGCTGAACTGAAACCCTTCATGTTGCTCTCCCTTCTCCCACTTCTTCATCCTCCTCTCAAAGTCTTCTGCGACGAAGGAAGCTATATCCGCCATTACTTGTGCTTGCCACAGCAAGATATCAGTAAAGCTCAAAGCCCTTTATATTGCTGAGATTTTTCTGGAACGTATATTATTAAAAAAATTATAAAAATTTCCTCTAACTTTCACGAAAATAAATCTTATTGGCAGATTGGAGAGCTTTTTGGATAAGACCGACAGCGTTTTGACAGGCTTGTATTTTAGTACGCTCAATGTGCGCCGCCCATGGATCATGCTTACCACGGCTGAAGGCACCTCCCATGCTTTAGTTATATATATATACTTATTACATATTAAGATTTAGAATTTATTAATTGCTATATTATCTGGTCATTAGTTTAAATTGAGTTTTCACATATCATTTGATTTATTCAAAATTATTTTAAAATTTAATATAATCAAATTTAATTAAGATTTGATTTGCTTAAAGCAATCAAAATGGTACTAAAATGAATAATAATTAAATCAATTTTATATGATTATCATATTATTACTAAATGAACAAATAATTAAATAAATTTGAAATTAGTTTTTAACTCTTGGCCACTTATTAACTAATCACTAATTAAACAATATAATTGTACGATTAAGAAAACAGGGAGGATATAAAAGAAGAATTAAAATCTCAAGTAGGATAATGACGTCTAAATAATAGAATTGAAATGAAGACATGTGGATTGCACATGATGGAGTGATGGTGGAGCTTGAATTGTGGGCTAAAATGATACATAGACTACAAACAAGCTAAGAAAGAGACGATGTGGTCACCTATACTTGATGTATTTTAAAAATAGTATAAGAAATTATATTTTCATAATTATTATGATATAATGAATAATATATTATTTAAAATAAGATGGTCATCATTTATCTTGTGTTCTCATGAGTCTACCTTGAAATCATGTTATTCAATTTTGTCTGATCGTGCATAAAGGTGTAAGTGAGTCGAGCCAGCTCACGAGTCAGCTTGAGCTCGGTTTGTTTGCGAGCTCACGAGCTCGGCTCGTCGAGCCACAAGCTCTAGCTCGAGGTCAAGTTAAGGTTCATTAGATAATCGAGTTGAAGCTTGAGTTTAATTGGCTTGACTCGAAGGTGCATGTAAAGACCAACAAGCATTTAATAATCCAAAATTTTAAAATAAAAAATTTCACTGATCAAAATCAATATGATAGAGCACCGTAAAGCCAAATAAAAAGTAATGTTGCAATTTCCATTAAAAATGATAGAGCACCATAAAGCATAAAAAGTTATAATAAAAACGCAGTGCAATATAAGCCTGAAATTTCCCATTAGTAAGGCCCCAACTAAAAGTTCAAAAAAATAATACTTTCAAGCTTTGACACAAATGCCAAAAGACAACCTTTTTCCATATTTTGATAGCCATAACATCTTCATCATCTAAATTGTTCACTTAAGCTAATCTTTAGTAATGTTCATCAAATGTAATATGCACTAATTTTTATACTAAAGTTTTTATGTTGAATACTCTATAGGTTTTGTTAAGATTTGAATGGCCTAATAAAATCTGTTCATCTAACCAAGGTTCGAATTTGTTTAAATAATCTTTATATATTCAACATTTCAACTAAACATGTAAAAAATGCGATAAATTTGATTTTTTTTTTTTTCAAATTTCATAATTTATCTGTCTAGTTGGCATGCTTCACATAATTGGTCATTAAGAAAAATCAATTTTGATTAGTGTTTTATTATTTTTTTTCTAGCTAATTTTATTATGTGGCTATGCTGCTATGGAATAGCCTTCAATGTCAAAATTGAGGATCATTATTATTAATTTATAAGCAATTGAATTAGGTAGTAAATAACAAATTAATGTCAATTAAATACAAATATTATTATATTTATATCTAATTAATACAATTTTATTATTTAATTTAATTAAAGGGTGTGAAGATGAGAGTTAAAAATCATGCTCTCTATTAAGACTGCTTTAATTCATCAAATTAGTAGGAATCTTTTCAATGATGTCAGTCATTGCTAATTATGCTGACTTCAATAATTTTTTTCTTTTTTTTATTTTCACCTAAAGGGAATACAATGCTTTATATTGTAGAATATTGATCAATAAAAAGAGAAGCATAAAATTAAAGCTGTGACTCAAACTCAATTCAACTTATTTACACTATTAATTAGAGTAGTTGATTATCATGATGCATATATTAACCTATTCTTGATCCAACCTTTTATCAATGTTTTAAAATTATTATATTATCAGATTGAAGAAACATCATCTTCTATTCTTCTAAAAAATTAACACTTAAATATAAAGCTAAATTAAATAAATTAGAGGATGAATTTAATGTTCTAAAATTTTAGATCACTTAAAAACTATAGTTTAAAATTTATTTTCAATGAAAAGATGATTATTCAGTAAAACAAAAGCAATAGAAAAATATCTAATAATCAACCAAAGACATTTTAAATCACTTAGAACTTATGATAATTTATAAAATCTAACACACATATCAAACAAAAATGCCATTAAATTAAAATTAACACTATTTTAAATATAAATTATAAACTTATAACTCATATCTCATGAATATAAACATCTCCCAACTCTCCCATATGAAACTCCACTAATCTCTTTCATAAAACATTATTAAAATTTCTCATTTAATAATAAAACATCATCAATTATCAATACTAAATGTTAATATCTTCATACTTCTCCACATTCCTTTTCTTAATGTTTATAATCATCTATAAACTTTTTATCTTTTAAAATTCATATTAATTTAAATCTGTTATCAATTATTTACCTTTAATATTTTATTTAGATTAGATATATTATTTATAAATTTTCAATAATAAACATCTCGTATCAAAACCATATCTATATTCTCATACTCATATCCATACATCATAACTTAAGACTTACAAATCCTAAATATTTATTTGCTCTCACAATAAATCCATGATTTTAAACATCAGACCAAAATTTCTCATCAAAATATCCTAATAGACCTATCACATCTCAATTATTGCTCCATCCGCAATAAATAAAAGGTTGTTGGGGATCATTTTTTATTTTTATTTTTAAAAATATGTTTGTTTAAAATATTCTTAAATATTTTTTTATTTTCAAAAAATAAATAATATTATTTTTAAAAACACTTTTAAATATTTTAAGTATTTTTAAAAATAATAATTACAATCAAATATATTTTATTCTAAACAAAATATAAACAACATAATATAAAATAAATGCCAGAAACAAATGCGATCCAAATAGCCCCTTAAAGAATACCTGACTTGAGAAAATGAATGCAAGCTCGAAAACTCTTCACTATGCCTTCCATGTTGATACTTGCTTTCCTGTGCCAAAATACTGATGATCTTTCTGGCACAATTGATTCCATGGAAATCATCGAAACAATTAATACTACAAACACTATGACAAAACCTGAAATACATACAGAACCGTTTAAAAGCTTCCTCTAAATGGCCAAAAGGCATCAACTACAATCTTAAAGTACAACTTCAATGAAATTGTAATGCGCCAACAATGAGTTGTTGCAAAAATAATGATAAAAAGTAAAACAAGCTGTTCTGTCTCTGTTATGATAAATTGCACCCAACAATTGAACAATAACATAGCCTCCAATAATCTCTAACGCTTAAATGGATCCAAGGCAGTGTAGACGGAAGATAAGTATCTAAACATGACGGAATTCTGCATGATAAAAAAAAAAAAAAAAAACATTGTATTCAATGATTCTATAAAAATAGTTAGAACAAGTATGATGATAAGAACCAAAAAGTTAGCAATCACCTTTGACCGCTAAGGATTCCAGATGCTAATTGTTTGCTGAAGGTTGGACTAATCTTTTCGAAGACTCTGGTATAGAATGGTAAGACAATTTGTCCTGAAACCATTTCCTTAATGTTTATACAAGCAAAGCAACCTCATAAAATAAGAAAAAAAAATACATAACTAAGAGGCTATTTGGGATCAATTTTATTTTGTGTTTTTTATTTTTATTTTTATATTATTTTAAAATATATATTTATTTATTGTGTTTTAAAATATTTTTATTTTTTTTATTTTTAAAAACAAATAACATTCTTTTTAAAAACACTCAAAACAACCTTTAAATGTTTGGAATATTTTTAAAAATAATAATTACTATCAAACATGCTTTATTTTAAAACAAAATAAAATAAAAATAGAAGTGATCCCAAACTGCCCCTACACTACGAGATTCTGCTAATTAAAACTATTAGCAACCTGCAAGCTTTGAACCATCTACTTGACAAAATTGTTACACATGCTGCAGATATGCTAAAATATACGCACTAACATACTGTCTTTTTTTTTTATTTTTATCAAATACACATGAAAAGAAGAATCACTTAAAGGTCATGGTTCAAAAAGGGACATAAAAATGGATAAGAATGTTAGATTACCAAGTGTAGCATATTTGCTGTGGAGAATGGAGACAACGGTTTCCTGTATTCCATTGAAACTTCTTTCATCTGAATTTAATGTCAAATTACCTATTTCTGGCAGTTCATGGTTTCCAGAACAAAAGGAGTTTGCGCCACAGGTGATATCTAACCATATTCCAGAGGGAAATCTTCTTCGTCTTGCCAACCATAGTAAGATTTCAGCATAAGGAGTAGCATGAAGGATTGAAATTGTAATCTCTATGGTAAAGCATATGAGAATAACTGAGGTACTCAATAGAGTGAAAAATATGTAGAATACTGAGGTCGTTGGTAGCACAAGTAAGAGGGGCGTAAAGAATAATGAACCCACAACATGTTGCTCGACTGAATAATCATCATAACTGTCTAACCTTTGCCGAAGAGGATTCCATTTTCTCCCCCTGCCATTGGATTAACTAACAGTTTATTGTACAAACGCGACAGAAAATCATCACATTAGGCAGATATGGATAATTCCTCATTTTTAACAATAAAAAAACTGTGGAGCCTCATATACTTATCATTTACGTAAATATATATTAAACAAATGTCATTAGATGGTACCAGACTTTAAATGGAATCTCCTTGTTCAGTATTCTTCAATCCATAAAGAATCTCTCAATACCACGAGATAAATATGAAAGAGAATAAGCCCTGCAAAGGCTCAATAATGGAAACTAATGATAACTGACACCATAATTTACACAGGCCTCCCGCAAATTTCTCGCATGCCAAAAGCATACAGACAAACAAAACTTACATCACACACTAAGACAAATTTAAATCAGCTCTAACAGTTTCCTCGAGGAATATCAAGAATTTAGCTTAATTCCACAGCACAACAGCCCTTATTATCCACAACAAGCAGCTTATTTCTTTAGTATCAATTTTATTCGAGTAATCTAAAATTGAATGTACGGATGGCTTTCAGAACCAGAAGAGAATATTTTTTAGGACAAAGGTGAACTGGAAAAATCCTTTAAACATGATGATGAGATTCTACAATAAAAGGATTGGTCGAGATATCTTGATGCAAGGAACTCCTATATATGATATTTGTCTTCTACTTGTTTGTTATACTTTCTGTGATTACAATAGCACTAGCATTTGTTGTGAACCTTGCAATTTGTTGCAGTACTGGCATTATAGCTATAGTACCCGAGGAAGATAAGAAGCCTTTTGGGAAAGTTGGAATTGAATTCCATTGCAGGAAATAGCCTATTTATAGGCAAAAATTAGCAAGAGTTGCTTTAAGATTTGACATTATCTTATCTTAAACTATTTCTATCATATATAGAACAACTTTATCCACAACTCCTCTTTTCAGGAAAAAAAAAAAAACCTCATCCTTTCTAAATTAACTCAGCAAATAAAAAATTTTCAAATTTAAATTAAAATACAAAATTATTCAAAATAAGTTCAAAATTTAAAAGTCATCTTTTATCCTCTTGTCCTTATCCTCACAATCAAAACTTTCAATCTTCCACCCTTAATCATCAAACATTTGATTGATGATCCATCTTTAACAGTGGACTCCTCATACTTGATCTTCCAATTCAATATTATGGCCTTAAAAAGTCTTTCAGATCCTCTAAAGGATCCCATTTCTTCTTCTTTTTTTCTTTTATTTGCTTTTTTGTTTTGATGATTCATCATCCTCCAAAACAAGTTGTGGATATGCTTTTCCCAAGAAGAGAGCTTTTAATGCCTTTTTTAGAATGATGCGGAAGTGAAAGAAGGCAAGTGGTGAAATTGTGCGTAACGGGGGCAGGAACCCCCTCTAGGTGTGAACAGTTCACCTAAACCAGAACTGATGCAAGCTATCTATTAAGCATGGTTCAATTAAGTCTTTAATTAAGGTTTTTTTGCCGATATAAATAGTTTGTTATGTATTTAGAATTCAAGTTTTTGACTGTTTGCCTTTTGGAGATTTTTCTGTTGTTTCCTCTCTTCAAAGACAATATTTTGATTCATTCAAGTGGTGAAATTGTATCTTGCTTGAATCAAAGTGTAACCTATTTTTCTTCATCCTCCAAAACAACTGGTGGGTCTTGGAGTACAAAGACGTTCAACCTGAAAGAATGGTGAAGTTAGCGTCATGAGTTAAAGAAGACTACTCTGTGGTGAGAGAACCTGAAGCAATTACACCAACATGAGGAAAAAAGGTGTCAAATAAGATTAGAGAGAGAGTTGTTTAAAATTATTTGGTCACATAAAATGTCGATCATCCAATGAGCCAAGTAGTAGAGTAGATATATTAGATTCAGGATGTGTTAAGAAAGGTAGAGATAGACCTAAAAAGATTTGGTTAGAAAATATTAAAAATGATCTTTTATTAGAAATAAATGACAATTTGACTTTTGATAGGACACAATGGAGAAGATGGATACATGTAGCAGACCAACATAATGGGATAAAGGCTTGTTATTGTTGTTGAAGGGTGTAGTAAAAGAAGTAGATAATGGAGACTCTAGAGATGAGGAGAGATAATGGTGAGAAGCCAGTGGTTCAACGAATTCTCTAGACAATAAACCTAAGACAGAGCAGATGTGGCTCTAAACATAACATCTTCCGTACCCATTGCACTGTGAATGAGAAGGTGTGCAATCTCATTATATAGATAGAGTCAATTGTGAGAATATAGCATCTACAAATTAAACCTCACTACCTAGAAGCATGCCCAACCATATTACCTAACTTGGTTTAAGAAGGGGAATGAGATTAGTGTTGATTAGAGATGTCTGGACAAACTACATGAGCAAGTGTGATGTGACGTCTTGTCCATGAATGCATGTCACATTCTTTTGGGCCGACATGGCAGTATAATCAGGGTACACTTCATGATGACCACAAAAACACCTACTCATTTATCAAGGATGTACTTTTTCCCTTGAAGGAGTCAGCAATTATGAGTACTAGGTGGAGGGGGAGCTATACTGCCTTGTGCTACATTTCTAAAGAATATAAAAGAGGCACTAGTGAGACTAGCCTTGGTGATGTTAGAAGGCAATGAGACAAAGGAGTCGATACCTGAGGCAATGCGGCCTCTATTGAAGTTCAAGATGTTCAGATTAACAACCTACCAACTAGATTGCTACCCCTATAAGAGATTCAACATGTTATAGACGTTATTCCAAGACCAATGCACCCCAACCAACCAATCTACCAAATGCAGTATATTAAGGATCTAATGGCCCAAGGGCTAAGCCCGTGAGTCATACCAATTTTGATTGTGCCCACTGAGAATGGATCGTGACACATGCAGTGATAGGAAGGTCATAAACAAAATGACAATTAAGCACTGGTTTCTCATTCCGAGAATAGAAGACTTATTAAGATCACTTGCATGGAGCTAGCATCTTTTCCAAGATAGATTTGCACAGTGTATATCACCCAATTCAGATGAAGCCAGGCAATGAATGGAAGACCACTTTCAAGATGCAAGATTAGTTGAATAAATGAACAATTATACCCTTTGGCCAATCCAATGCACCGAGTACTTTTATGATGCTGATGAACCAAATTTTTCGAGCATTTATCGAAAAATTTGTGGTAGTGTACTTGAATGACATTCTAATGTACAGAAATTTAGAAGAAGAGCATTTGCAACACTTGCGGCAGGATTTTAGGACCCAGAGAAGTGACATTCTTACACCACAAACATGCTTTCTTGAATACATTACTTCAACTGTTGGCATTGAGATGGACTCAACTAAGCTTGAGGCTATTGTGAACTAGCCAAGTACAAAGTCATTACTCAAGTATGCTAGTTCCATGGATCAACTTCTTTTCATTAGAAATTTTAGTTCCATTGCAACACCTTTGGCAGGGATCCTCAAAGCAGACAAGTTATTATGGTCAAGTGAAGCTCAAGTTAGCTTTGATGCTTTGAAGAAGCAAGTTACTCGATCACATGTTCTAGCACTTCTAGATTTCAATCAGGTGTTCAAAGTAGAGTGTGACACATCCAATATGGGGATCAGAGTTATATTAAGTCAGAGAGGACATCCCATAGCCTATTTTAGAGAGAAGATGAATGATTCCACGAGGAAGTGCTCTATCTATGATAAGGAGTTCTACGTCATTATGAGGGCTCTTAATCATTGGAGTCACTATTTATTGGTCAACGAATTCACCCTCTACACTAATCATGAGGCCCTGAGACTCTTGAACAACTAAGATAAGCTGAAGCAAAGACATGCCTAATGAATAGAATTTCTCTCTTCTTTTCATTTTGTGCTCAAGCACAAAGTTAAGAGTCAAAATAAGGTGATTGATACTCTAAGCCGCCAACAACTATTGATCACTATCAAGTAGTCCAAGGTAGTGAGGTTTGAAGTGTTGAAAGGTGCATATACTACTGATAAGGATTTTCAAGAAATTTAGACTCGTCAAGATAGATTACTTGTTTTACTAGAATAGACTATGCATCCTTACGAGTTCACTTAGAGAGTATTTTGCAGGAGTTTCACAATAGAGAGATGGACGGATATTTTTGTAGGGGTAATACTCTTTCCTCATAGAAGAATTTATATTAGCCTTAGATTAGTACAAGATGTGAAGAGGTATGTTAGACAATGCAGGATATGTCACTTAGCCAAGACCTAAAGACATAATCCGGGTCTATACAATCCCCTTCCAGCAATAGAGTCATTATGGATCGATATGAGCATAGACTTCATTGTGAGCCTTCCGCAAACCAAACAAAGTAATGATTCAATTATGGTGGTTGATCATTTATACATGATGCCACAATTCCTACCCTACCATGAGACATGGACACTTCACATAATGCAAATTTTTATTTCAGGGAAATAGCCTTCTCCATGGGTGCCTAAGACCATCACATCAAACAGTGATATGAAGTTTCAGAGTCACTTTTGGAGGACCTTATATAATTATCTGAGTAAAAAAATGCAATTCAATTAAGCAATGTATCCACAAACAGATGGACAGACAGAGGTGGAGAATCATAATTTGGGAAACCACAAGTAATTTATAAGTAAAAACATCAGGTAGTGAGATTTGATTCTTCTTCAAGTTGAGTTTGCTTATAATCAATCCACTAACCAGTTGACAAGTTGTAGCCCATATGAGATTATCTATGGTAGGAATCCACTCACGTCGTTGGAACTAGTTCCTATCCTACCTACTATTGAGCTTATTGCTGATGTTGAGATTAGGGTTAAGTAGATACAAAAGTTACACAAGCAGGTGAAGAAAGAACTTGTCTAGCAAAATTATAGATTACCAGAAGCAGGCAAACGAGTCAAGAAAGGCCATGAATTTAAGGAGGGAGACTTATTGTAGATCAGATTGAAGGAGAGGTTCCTTGTAAGAACAATTGGGAAGTATAGAGTATGAGCTAATGGTTTGTTCAAAATTATCAAGCAGATCAATAATAATCTTAAAAAGTGAATTTACCTAGTTATTATAGCATCTCAACCACATTTAATGTTGTAGATTTGTCACCATATTATGAAGAATCATAAACTCCGAGGGATGAAGGTGATGCCTCCCCAACCCGTAGTGAATAATGCGGAAATAAAAGGCATGCAGATTTCCGCATGTAAAACAGGGGCAAGAGCCCAGTCTAGGCGTGTACCGGTTCCACTTGAACCAAAATTGGCTTAGATTATCTATTAAGCATGATTCAATCAGTCTTTAATTGTGATTTTTTTCTTGTTGATATGAAGATTTTATCATGTCTTTTGGGTTCAGTTTTTTTACTTCTGATTTTTTGGACATTGTTCTCTGTTGTTTCCTCCATTTAGAGACAAGATTTTCATTCATTCAAATGGTAAAATTGTATCTTGATTAAATTGAAGTGTTACCTGTTTGTCTTCATCTCTCTAAAGGTCTGTTATTGCTGATCCACTGCAATTCTGCAGCCATACCCCCAGATTCAGGCGACCAACATCCTTCTAGAGTTTCCCATAGTTCATCTAACTTACCAACCACGTTCTACTCTCCTAAGCAATACCTGGAGTTGTAGTTTTGCCCTAAGGAATGGGCAGCTGCCAGCTTTCTGCAGCCCAACAAACCTCAGCAAATCGCTCAACTGTTGCAAGTCCTCAGTACCCTTGTTGCATGTCCTGGTTTTGGGTTGTGTCACGCCTTCCAAATCTCTTTATGCTTCTGTCCAGATTCAGAACCACCCAAATTCCAATAAAGCAAACCCGAACCACCTTTGTCTCTCCTTAGTTGAAGTTCTTTCCCATTCCTAGCGCTTGTTTTTACCTTTTTTACATCTTATCTAACAAAAACAGTGTCATAGGATCCTCTAATTTCATGATCTTCTTCACCTCCAATGAATGTGGAATAAGATTTATCAACTTTATACTTTTTTTACCTTTTTACAGGCACAACTTTTTGACTTCAATGGAAGATAGGAACCCTATCTACTAAATAATGACTACCCACAATTATATGAAATGCATCAAATAGTAAAACTTCACAAACTACCACATCAATAAAATATTGAGTGCAAATCTGAGAGTACATTATTAACCGATTTGACTAGTATTACTTTTTTAAATCAATTGAGAGAACAGGATTTTGAATGTTGAATTATGACTAGCCTCAATGTCTCAATCAAAGTTGCAAAAATAAGACTTTTTACTCCTTGGATCTAAATTGGCATCATCGATGACATATTTCGCCTGTAACCAAGGTGGAATAATTCATCCTTAGTTTCCACACTTACGTGAGTATACAACATTAAAAGCAATGAATGATCTTCCATCGTCAATCCTAACACTACTTTTGTAGTTATATGAGTCTTTTTCTTCTTATCATCCCATTTTAGCCACTTTTTAAACATAAATTACAACAATTCCTTGAGTTTATACCGACCTTTTTGCAGTAGCAACAGGATGATCTATTATCTTGCTCCTCTATAATAAAACTTTTAATCTTATCCTAATTGCAAGTTGGCATTTTTGTCCAATAAAAAGTGTCAATGTTTCTTTTCTCAAGTGTAGCAGATACTATGCAAGCTTCAAGGACGTTAACAATTGAAAAAACTTCAATTTTATGTTTGAGGGTTTCATGAAGCCCTATACATACTTTGTTAAAATAAATTTTCATTCAGCAAAATTTTTAAAGTAATCACATGCCATCAAAATTCCACTCTCTATTCTTATACATTTTGCCCGTTATCCTACTTCAAATTCTACCATCAAATCCATTTTCATCTTCGAGTCCAATGATATAGAATTGAGCTTTTAAAAAATGTTAAAACTCTGGTCATATTAACATTGATAGATCAAGGTTTTAGAATGTGACTTCTCCTTAAAGCATATAAAGATAACTTCAAACTAACAAATACAAATTCTTTTCTGTCCGGATACTTGTAAATCAAGAAATATATTTTAAGAAGCTTAATGTTTTGTCATAGTAAGATAACTCCATCTTTCCTCCTACCTTGAAAGAAAAATCTTCTCCATTTTGTGCATCCTTCTCAACTTACCTCCTTGTTGATGGATTCTCATTGGTAGGTTGTTGTATTATATTGGATGGCTCTACGATCTAGATAAATGTTGGAAGTATGTCAGTGATAGTACCTTACTGGCAAAGCTTTTAAGCCAGTCAACTGATCAACCATCTGTTTGGCCATTTCTTCATATTAAAAATACTTTAAATTGTTTGTAATCTCTCTTTATAAAAGTAGTCCTTAGGCTCCATAGAATCACCAAGAGCATCCTTCTATGTACATAACTTAATCATGAAAATATTTTTTTCTTATGAATTGGAACTAATGCTTTGATACTAAATTAAGATTCGCAATTAGATACATACAAGACTTTTAGAACCAATAGAGATTTTTTGAAACAAAGGTGATCAAGCACACCTTTCAAATGTGATAAAGAGACTATAAAATAAAAGGAATGGCTGAGTTTTCATGCTATAAAAAACTCCTATTTGATTCCCTTTTACTCGTTTGTTATAATGACCACATTTTACTATAGTACTCACAATTATTATAGTTCCTGTGGTTACTATAGTTTTCGTGTTGTTGCCATAGTGCTCTGGCACAAAGGACGACAGAGGAAATCCTTTGTGAGAGTTGGAATTAACTTTTATTCTAGAAAGTAACCAATTCATAGATAAAAATAGTAAAAAATAATTTAAATTTGCCCATATCTTCTCCTATATTAACTCTAGAAAAGGAACAAATTTTCTATAAGGGCTTGTTTCGGGTGGATGCAATGGTATGAAAATACAATGGAGCTGCTGCAAAAGAAGCTGCTCTCTAAAATATTACGATTGGTATTATAAATTTTTTTATTTTAAGAAAATCAACATTTAGTTTTCTGATAATCACCACACTTTACTAGCTCAAGTTGAAAAACATAAGCTTTCCACCATAAATTCTTCGAAACACAGCCAAAATTAATTTCTCCAATACAATTAGAGGTGTAGTTTCGACCACACCGCAGTTAAAAAGCCACTCCAAATGCAAAGCATAACTCATCACTTTTATCTTTCCTGAACTAATCCCACAACCGAAGAAAATTCAAATTTAAATTCAGAATACAAACTTATCCTTAACTTATGTTATATTTAGGTTCTTTCTTTTGAGTTTCTACTAAATAGATCACCATCAATATTTGATATTTTTAATGCAAGTTTATTCAGTCACATAAAAGATTTTGGTTACATGGTCATTTGGTATTGTCCACTAATATCAAATCTCGTCCAAACACACTTCAATTTTAGATGAAGGGGATATTTATTCATGGAGCCTGGCTAATGTTTTAAGAGATCCAATGAGCCATAAAATCTGCAGGGATGCGAGTTTCCAAATTAACTGATTCCACCTGTTGGTTCGAACATGCTAACATCAATATGACGGAATAGTTCTAAGCTTATTGGTAGTACTAAAACTAAAATACTGACAAAATGTAAATTGAAAAGAAAAATTATGAAGAAACAAGAAGCCAATACTTCATTTTTAGCAAAACTTCTTATATCCACAAGGCAAGGCTAATCTAGCACCATGAACGGCATCTCTATGCACTGCATTGCATTTCATGAATATCTTGCTCTTGTGAATGCCGGACTACTTCTCAACCAGAAATTCGACCAGTACCAACCATCAATTCAAACAAGTTTTTTATTCATCTGCATCAACCTCGTTGCGCAATAAAGCTTTAACACTATAAAGAAGCTAACTTCTCAAGAAAATTGTTAGTGATGAGATTAATTTGCAATGGTGAAACACAAAAGACATCCGAGATATGAAACTTCCAACAAATGAAAACTTACGTAAGTATCACAATTAACCTTAGCAAAAATAAAGTTCTGGATTAGGCAAATGATTGATGCTTAATAGGCATAAACTTATGATTATTTACAAGATTAAAGAAAACTTAGCTTGGCAATCTTTGAGATTGTAAAGCCAACGTTCTATCATTATGGGCAAGGTGTCAATCTATGGACCTTTACAGGGGCGAAAATCTCTCAGATGTCAAGAAAAATCAACATGCACAAGTTATAGAATATGTTAACTAATTTCCATAGCTACAAATATTGAAACATGGTTTATCCATGTATATTCTATCCAAGTACTTTTAGTCACTCAGACGTCAAGAAATATAAACATGTACAAGTTATAGATTATGTTACTAATTTCCATAGCTACAAATATAGAAACATGGTTTATCCATGTATATTCTATTCTAGTACTTTTAGTCATGTGATTACTATGTAATTAGTAGTTTCCATAAGTAAAATTTACCGTGAGTATAAATATGGATATAAGATTTTCAAAGAAAAACTCACAAATTTAAATCGTTTTTCCTCTCTTCACGGTATCAAAGCTCTTAGAGGAAACAAATCCTGAACAATATCTCCTTCCATGTACAACCTGTATCCCCAAGGCCTATCTTTTGCCTACACCAACTTCCACCTCCTTGTACCACTTGCACCTATTATCCCACCAAATAGAAAAACCTCAACCCAACGATTTCCATAAAGAAAAGAAAGAAAGATATTTTCTCTCTTAGAAAAAATCTTCTATAATACAAGTTATTGGCCAGTCAAATCATTATATTTAAACCACAGAAGACATGTACAAAAGCCTTTAATCTTCATTCAAATTGAACGCAAAAATTATCTTATTTGATCCAGATTATGAAAACCTTCCTCAAAAAAAAGAAAAAATTGGGCTACCTTATTGGACTCATATCAAGCAAAAATAATTTTGATTTTGCCACCAAAAATGTAAAAAATTCCTCAATTAAATCCTATCTATGGAATTCAATGATACCAAAAGCCAACAAAGCTATATGTTCCCAACTATAGGCAAAGATATCTAGGATGCTATGAAGAAAAAGTATTCTAAGGTGCGTGAAATCACCTTGATGGATGACATTAAGATAAAAATTAACATAACTAATCAACATACTCTACCGATTAACAAATTTATAACAAAATAAGAAGTATATGGCTCAAAGTCAAATACTATTAGTGAATCAAAATGGGATACATGCTATAGTGGTAAAAGACTTTATGAGAGAAAGGTCTTACAAATCTCCAGCTTGGACTAAATGCTAAATATGACCAAGCATATATTCAAATACTTTAAAAGGACATTCTTTCCAACCTAGATGAAATCTTCCCTACAGTTAGAAGTTTAGAAGTGATAAAGGGAGACATGATGTTATGTTAGAGACACCACTCGTTAGTGAGAATGTTGCCCTAATTATTATCTCTATATTAAATACAAGCCTAAATTTGGCCTAACAAAATTCAATAATTGACAAGGTATGCTTTTCCAATTATTGTAAAAAGATAAAACATACAAAAAGATATATGTTGAAACTCCAAAGGAAGTTTCCATGCAACAAAAAAAAAAGTCTCTCTATCAAAATCAGTCCAAACATTATCAAGCAAATACTACTTCCATGGAAAGAAAAACTACTACAAACATAAGACTAAGCAAGAAGAAACAAAGAAACTTTGCACCTTCTTGATAGCATTTGACAAATTGGTGAATATGGGCTCTATAGCTCAATCAAGTGAATATTCCACTTCACACCTATCAAGTGCTTTTGAAACAAGCTCAAATGAAATTTGAGTAATACACTCAAGAACAACAGATCGAATGACTAAGCCATCAATTAAATTCTCTTCCTATATACCTTGCCCAGGAAATCATAAAATAAAAGTATCTAATGAAACACTTATTGCATAGTCAGAAAGGGATTTATAAAACTTGCACCTTCCCTTCCATTATCATCTATTCCTCATATCCTAAATTATCCATAAAACTATTGCTTATTCAAAAATTAACAATTAACCTAAATTTTATTACAATATTTTATCTTACTCATTATTTATTTTAGAATGGAACCACAAGAAAGATGATTGAGCATGCAAATGAATGAGGTCTCTACCATCTAGCCACTAGTAATAATCACATACAGTCTCATTTATTTGAAATTTTGAATAGAACAACTATACAAATGTCACTCCACATTTAGATGAGTCATCTATCTTTTACTATACTACAATCTATGCTTCCTATACAATAAATGAAAAGTATAGCGTGACAGGTATCAAATGGTCAAAAATCACAGCTTCCCATCCACTAAGCTACTCAAAAACCTTAAAATCTTCCTCCCTAATCCACAATAACATCTAAAATTATCTCACATTATTAATATTAATAGGGCTAGATGGTCTTTTAATTTAATAGATGATTTTTCACACACAGCTTGGTTTTTCCTCATCAAAATAAATTTGATATGAGTACAATTCTTCTCATATTTCATAAAATGATCCTTATCCAATTTGACACTAATATTAAACATATTATGTTTGATAATAGGAACAATATTCCAAACAATCCTTATCCTCTTTTCTCAATAAAAACAACATCATCTATGAATCCTCCTATGATAACAACCCACAATAAAATAGAGGTTCACAAAAAGGATAAAAAAAATCATCTTCTAAAAAACTTCAACAGTGTATTATAATTTATATCTTCTATATTATTCAATAGAAGATAAATTCTAGTATAAGGTGAATCAAATTTTTCTATACATTAAGGCACTCATTAATGTCTAGAAACTTTCTCACATCATAATATTAAAGGGATTAGATGATTATTTACATGGATAGATGACTGCTCATGCATAACATTACTTTATCTTAGGAAAAATCCAACAAGGCAAAAATTTTAGTTCTCATGTGTGTATGGATGACATGAACGCAACAAAATACCATCTTGAAAAAAAATAATAAAAGGGAAAAAACAAATATCCAAATAATTTGAAGTAAAAGAATTGAGATAACTCAAATATCTTTTTGAAATTGAAGTGACCCACTCAAAAGTTGGGATAATCATATTTTGACAAAATTACATCCTAGATCTACTAAATAAAATAAATATGATAGGATGCAAGCCCTTGGAAGTTCCAATTAACCACTACCACAAACTTGGAGAGATTAATGAAAACCCAAAAATTGATAAACAACGATATCAAAGATTAACTGGGATGCTTATCTATCTTGCCCGCATAAGACCAAACATACTATGTTCTCTAAGTCAATTTTTACATAATCAAAAAAAGTGCGTCAGCAATGCAAAAAAACTCTTCAATACCACAAGGCAACACAAAGAAAATAAATCATATTCAAAAATAAAATAAAATAAATAGAAGACTTAGCTTAAAAGCATACAATGATGCCAATTGAGTAAAATCTCTCATAAGTAGAAGGTCTACTACTAATTACTACACCTTCATGGGTGAGAATCTAATGACTTTGACAAGCAAAAAAAAAAAACAATGATCACTATATCTATGCTAAACTACTGCAGATAAAAGTTATCCCAAGATAACATGAAAATAAAATAGGCAAATACAATGAACATATATCATGATAACAAATCATTCATCAACATCGCACACAACCCACTAATATGGCCTAACAACACAGAAAATAACCAGCACTTCATTTGGTGTGGATTGATATGTAATCATATTTACAAACAGTTGACCTACGTCTTACAATTTGAGTATTGATAGTTCTAAAGGTCAGTTTAGCAATCCATAAGATTGCAAAGGTAGTGATACATCATTGTAGGTAAGGTGATAATCTGTGGGCCATTACAAAGAATGTGAATCTCTCTCAGATTTAAAGGCAAAGAAGTGTGTGCAAGTTAATGAATATCCTCCGTAATTTCATAGCTATAAACATATTAGTATTACTAATTATTGCATATTTTTAGGACTTTTTTGTCATGTGATTACTCTATGTATGTATGTATGAGAGAAAGAAATACCTATCATGAAAACAATCTCAAAAGTGGCCGCCATTTTCAATTTTGAGACCCAAAGAATAATGCATACATATTTCTAAAATAAATTAAATTTAAATAAAATAAAATTGTCCAAAAATCAATGTATTCTAACTTTCATCATTCTCCACTAACAAACTCACAATAAAAAAGAGAAAAAATGTATAAAATATAATATCTATATACTTCTGAGTAAGACAATGTATATAGTTATTATTAGTGGTGGAGAATTGAAAAAAGTAAATTTGTTCTAATTATTCTTTTCAAAATAATGTTTTTTCTTTTTTTTTCTTTTTTTTTTTTTGCAATTCTTAAAAAATAAAATCTCAGTGATTGTCATGTCAAACAACTTTATTAAAGATGTATGTACTTGGTCTTTTAGTGGTTAAAAATTTCAATATTTGCTTAAAATCTAATGCAAGTAGAAGAATATGTTAAATTAATGAAATAATGAGCTATCACATTTCTTCTCAAAACAAATATTAAACCTGATATGAATTGAGAAAGCATTTTTTGAGATCTTCCACTACATCAAAAATGAGCCAATAACTATTCAGTTCTATTAATATATATAGAAACTGTTTTTTCTCATTTTAAAGCAATAAAATCATCAAGCATCCAAAGATAGTATGGGTCTAAATTGTCATAAGGACAAGCACTGGGAATTTGCAATGATGACCAAAAATTAGATCAAGTATTTCAGTTCTATGAGGCTACAATTCAATCTAATGAAATTTTTTTTTTCAATGTATCCTTCAAGTTTTTCCACAAGTTGATAAAGGATCTTTGTCTAACCATTCTCTTGACTTTTCAATTCTAATTCATTTTATTTTAGCTTGCCTGATTAATTTTAACTAAACAAATTCGTATATGATGCTCATCATTATTAGCCTTATCACAGCAATTTAAAGTATTATAAATTCTTAATTTTCATTTCTTCCTATTTTTGAAAAGTTAAATCTATTCTTTGCAAATCGCATTTTATCAACATCTAGCCATGCAACTTTAGGTGTACTCATATTCCTTTCTAATACTCAAATACTAAATGAACTCATCTAATGGGAAAATTTCTACCAGTTCTTGTACGTATCAAAACAGCCTAAAATTTGTTTCCAATTGCATTATTTTCAATAGGAGTCACTCCAACTTTCCTATAATTAAACTTCTTAGTTTTCCCACAAATCCATATTAATATTCTCATTTGCATCCACTCAACTAAGATATCAATGACTTTTAAATAGTCCAACATTCAATCCACACATCGTAAAACTAATTATAGTTTTATAAATTTACCCTTTAACCCTAATGATATACTCTTATCACACAACACCAATTAAATCTAAATATCGCTATATTTTTTTAATAATATTGAATGATAATTAATAGCATCTTATCCACAAAAATTACACATGTTATAGTCATGTCTTTATTCTATTAATTATAAGACTTCTATCTTCTAAATATACCCCCCTTAACTGAATTTTTCACTTATTACAATGGATGTCTCACTAATTGGAACAATATCATCTATATAAGACATACACTAAGGAACTTCAATTTAAGTATTTTTTGTAAGCATTTTCATAATCAATATATTAAGAGATAGACTTAATGTTAATGTAAACTTATGGCAATTGAAAATTCTTTAATCACTCCTTAACCACTTCTAAAGCTAATCGATATGCCATCATATATATATATATAAAATAGCTAATAAGATAAAAAAAAATCTTTGAAACATACATTTTTGTCTTAAAGCATCCGAGCTCAATTCTCGTGATTCTTGATCATATACCTTCTTAAAATTAATAAAAATCATATAAAGATCTTTTCTCTATTATCTATACTTCATTAATTATCTTAATAAAAAAACACTTCAATAGTAGTTCTCTCCCATAGCTTCATTATATGACTCGCAAGTTTGATTCATCTATAGTCAAAACATTCTTGAGCATCACTCTTGCTCTCGAGTATTGACACCAAAATACCTCTTCTTCAATCATTTAGCATTCCCTTAGTCTAAAAATTCTATTGAAAAGATTTCTTAACCAAGGCACTATAATATCCCTATAAATCTACAAGTCACAATAACTCGAACCCAAAGCCTTATCTTTATGAATCTTTTTTAGAATTCAATTTGCTTTTTTGGATCTATTTATAGCATACTTCACTGTATTGTTTGTTATAATTTTACAAAATAATTTCTTCATTAAAGTTCTCATTTAGCAAGTTCTCAAAATAGCATTTTCACTTCTTTAATGTCTTCATCCTTAACCAAGATCCCTAGATCTCTTATCTTTTATCTTAGCTACTCTATACTTCTTATCTCCCTAATATCATGCCTATTATACAAATCATCAGAAGTTATTCATCATCCTTTTTGCAAAACTTCGAGCTCTCTTATATAACGATTATAAGCCTCAATAGTATTTAAAAAATTTATTGATATCCAGAAGCCCATCCAAAAAAAACTTTAGATTCTATCCTCCCATCATATGTCAATGCTTTGAATTTTATTTTCTTACTTGTCATCATCCAAATCATAAATATGAAAGTTTATTAGTATAGTAGATCTTATTACCATATACATTATAAGGTCTACAATTACAAATATTTCTACCACATCGATATTCCTAGTGCTACCTAGAAATTGACTTGGTCATCAATAGATGTTATTCATTTGAGTATAAATTCAAGTTTTTGTAATATTGCAACTCTTCTTGATATTAAATAACCCAATATTGAGGATCATAATAATCGACATCATGATACAACCTTAAATTTTACTATCAATTTAATATAAGAAATCTCGGGACATAGTATTTCTAATACAAATCAAACATAATCCATAAAAAAATACCAAAACATAAAAAATCGTAGGGCACAAGAAATTAATCCAAAATAACTATTTGCTACCTTTGATGAAAACAAAAAAAAATTTGATAGAAACCAATTCAGATGAAAGATTTATTGGCCTCTACTACAAGCAATATAGTAGAAAATTAAGATAAAAAATCATGAACATGATTGAAATCTTATGCCACAAAAAAATGAATTTAAAAAAATAAAAAATAGAACTTCATTTTCAACTAATAACAAAACAATGTATAAGAAGAAGAAAAAAAGGGAAGGAAAAAAATAAAAGAAGTATTATGCTAGAAAACAGCTCACAAGGGGAAGTTAAAAGGCAAACCTGAAGAGGCGCCATAAAGATGCCAAGGCTTGGATCTGTTGTGAGTAAACAAAACATATCAACCAGTGAAGTGTGACTACATGCAATGTCACCATTTTGAGCATGTCGATGCATATAGCAGCAGGTATAGTAAGACCAAATAAGATTCCAGACAATGCAAGCACTCTAACGAAATAGTGCAGGAAAGCAGCCATAAAAAACCATAGTGTGGAGAATGTTTGAATTGCATCAAGCGAAATCTTGCCAAAAAAGCCTGCTAGCTCAGTATTTAACTTGAAGCCTGCTGGGACACCCATTAACCACACACAACCCAAGCGCAACAAATTCTCTGTGATGTTGTGGGCGATAAAATTGATCCAAAAGCAAATAGATTCAATATTAACCAAAATAGTAAGTCCAAAAACTGCTCCCAACAGAACATCCACAGCAACAGCAGACCACATAGAGTGCTTCCTTAGCGCATCTCTATGTGCAAATTCAGCATTAGAATGTGAGCTGCCATTAAATAGCTTCTATTATTTTCATAATAGTAAAAGAATTTCTCATGCTGACACGGGGCATGACAATCATTTCAATAATTACCTGAGGCCACTACATAGAAGAAAGATTGGCCAGTATAAAAACTGGTAGCTCCGAATGTGCACATTTTTCGATGTATGACTAAAGGCCCTCTTTAAAATTATGGTTGCAAACTTGAGAAGGTTAAAATTCCAAACCTTGTAAAACAATTGAAATATCATGTATATGACTGACGAGATAGCAGCCAATGAAAATGCGAGCATATACCACAGCTTTGATGCCAACCTAAGAAATCAGAATTAATAATCAGCAAAACAGGAAAATAAAAGGGAAAAGCCATCAATTCTCTACAACAACAACAAGCCTTTATGCCACTATGTGGGGTCGGCCACATGAATCCTTCTTCTTTATTGTGTCATATTAAGTGTCAAATTCTCATTCAATTCTAATAAACTAAGGTCATATTATACATCCTAACCAAGTCTTTTTGAAACTACCTCTACTTTTTTTAACATAAGGCAAATCCAATACATCTACTATCCTAACTAGGTCATCAGACAACCAACACTTTATGTGCCTAAACCATCTAAGGCAACTCTCTCTAATCTTATCTGTCACTAGAGCTACTACAATCTTTTTATGTATATAATCATTTCACATTTTATCTTTAAGAGTAAAGTCACTCATCCACTTGAGCATCTTCATCTCAGAAACACTTTATTTTATGCTTTTCATTTACTGACCAACATTTTGCACCATAAATTATTGTAGGTTTTACCACTATCTTATAAATTTTCCCTTAAGTCTAATTTTCTATGGCACAACTGACAAAATGCATTCCTCCACTTCAACCATTCAACTTGAATTCTACTAATAATATCCCCATCTATTTCACCATCATTTTGAATATTGACACAAGATATATGAAACACTCAATTTTTAATGATTTGATCACCCAATGTCACAACCCCACCACTAGATCATCTACAACAAAAAATACACTCCATATATTCAATTTAAAATCTACTTAAACAAAAACCTTTAGTCTCTAAGGTTGACCTCCATAATTCAAACTTCTTTTGAATTCCCCCTATAGTCTTATCAACAAGAAAAATGTCATCAACAAAAAGCATACACCAATATACATCCTCATGTAAATGCCTAGTAAGAACATCTATAACTAAAGCAAAACAAAAAAATAAAGCCTTAAAGCTGATCCTTGATGTAATCCAACAGAAATAAGAAAATATTTATAAATCCTCTTTGTGTTTGAACACAAGTAACAACTCTAGTATACATATCCTTAATGACTTGAATATAACCAGTATTAACGCCTTTATTTTCTAAAACTCTCCAAAGCACTTTTCTTGGAACTTTATCATATGCTTTCTCTAAATCAACAAATATCATATGCAGATCCTCCTTATATTCTATATACTTCTCCATCAAACCTCTCAAAAAATGTATAGCATCCATAGTCTACCTGGCATAAAACCAAATTGATTTTGACAAATTTTTATATCACATCGTAACCTTGCTCAATTACTCTCTCCCATAATTTTAATGTATGGCACATTAACTTAATTCCTCTATAATTTGCACACTCTTATGCATCACCTTTATTCTTAAAAATAGGAACCAACAAACTCTTTCTTCACTCATTTGGTATCTCTCAAGTCTTTAAAATAATATTAAAAAAATTAGTAAGCCAATAAATTCCTTCATCTCCTAAGCATTTCCACATTACTTTTGAAATATCATTATGTCCGACTATTTTTTCACACTTCAATTTCTTTAAAGTCTCTCAAACTTCAACTTTACTAATACAACAAAAACAATAAATTTTCATTTTTTTTTTAGAGTACTAAGGTTAATAAAGTCAAACGTATTCTCAAAACTTTCAGTGAAAAGCATATCAAAATATCTCATTCACCTGTGTTCAATATTCTCTTTTAAGAAAAAATAATTTATGATTTTTATCCTTAATGCACCTTATTTGAACTAAATTTTACTTCTCTTATCTCTTTACTTGGCCAACTTATACATTTTTCACCTTTTTTGATAACCAATTTATTATATAAATCACTAAAAATTAAATTTTTTGCATAATTTGACAAATTATTTTCTTAGAATATCTATGAGCCACTTTATATCTTCCACAATTTTTTTTAATTTTTTACATTTAAATCAAATTTTTATAACAAAGCTTCTTAATTTTTATATTTTCTAACACACTTTGACTCCACCACCAACTATTTATGCTAAGAGAAATTTTTCCTTTTGATTCTCCAAACACATTTTTGCAACTTCTTAATTTCACTTATTACTTTTTCCACATAGTATTAGTTTGCAAATGAACATCCCAAATTCTAAGATATAATAGCTTAGTCATAAAAATATTCTTACAACACAACAACAACAACAAGCCTTAATCCCACTAAGTGGGGTCAGCTTCATGAATCCTTCGTCTCCATTGTGTCCTATTATGTGTCAAATTTTCATTTAAATCAAGTATACTAAGATCATTTTTTATACATCTTAACCAAGTCTTTTCCTCTACCTTTCTTAACGGCAAATCTAATGCATCTACTCTCTGGATGCTTTAAAACCATCTACATCTAATCTTATCTACACCCCAACTTATTTTTCTTATAATAGCATCTATCTCTTAAAAGCATCCTCATCCAACATGCTTCTTTATTTTTAACATTAATCTAGATAAGTCATTTTTTCTCTTATAAAGTTTTAGTCTAAACTTTTATATCCATTTATTTTCTTCATTTTTTTAACATCTATTCTAAATCATTTAAACGCCATTTATCTTAAGCTCACTCTTATTAATGACTTGATCACCTAATGTCACAAAACTACCACTAGAACTTCTACAACTAAAATTACACTCCATATATTCGCTTTAGATCTACTTAAATGAAAACCTTTAGACTCGTGAGTTGACCTACATAATTCAAGTTTTTGGACTCTCTAATCTTATCAACAAGAAGAATGTCATCAACAAAAAGCATGCACCAAGGTACATCTTCTTGTAAATGCCTAGTAAGAACATCCAAAACTAAAGTAAAAAAGATAAGGGTTTAAAGCTGATCCTTGATGTAATCCAACTAAAATAAGAAAATATTTTGTCAATCCTCCTTGTGTTTGGACACAAGTAATAGCTCTAGTATATATATCTTTAATGACTTGAATATAACCAATATTAACTCCTTTCTGTTCTAAAACTCTCCAAAGAACATCTCTTGAAACTTTATCATAAGCTTTCTCTAAATCAATAAATATCATATGTATATCCTCCTTACTTTCTCTATACTTCTCCATCAAACCCCTTAACAAATGTATAGCATCCATAGTAGATCTACCCATGAAACCAAACCGACAGTGAGAAACTTCTATATCACATCGTAACCTATGCTCAATTACTTTCTCCCATAATTTTAATGTATGGCACATTAACTTAATTCCTCTGTATAATTTGCACACTCTTGTGCATCACCTTTATTCTTAAATATAAGAACCAACAAACTCTTTCTCCACTCATCTGGCATCTTTTTAATCTTTAAAATGACATTAAAAAGATTTGTAAGCCAAGAAATTCCTTGATCTCCTAAACATTTCCACACTTCGTTGGAATATTATTCGTCCCACCGCTTTTCCACATTTCATTTTCTTTAAAACTTCACTAACTTCATTTACTAATAATGATAAAAATAAAATTCTCTATTTTGTTTAGGTATTAAGCTAAAATCAATCGTACTTTCAGATCCTTCATCAAAAGTTTATCAAAATACCTCATCCACTTATTTTCAATATCATTTTCTAAAAAAGCATT
Organism: Cymbidium sinense; assembly: GCA_021442155.1. NCBI lineage: Eukaryota > Viridiplantae > Streptophyta > Magnoliopsida > Asparagales > Orchidaceae > Cymbidium > Cymbidium sinense. The sequence continues at coordinate 42,332,089 of CM038230.1, forward strand.
TTTTATTATTTTCATCCTTAATACACCTCACTAACTACGCCTTTACTTCTCCTATCTCTTTGATCGGCTAACTTATACATACATCTTTCATCTTCTTTGATCTAATCTATTATAAATCACTAAAGTTTCTAACCAGATCATATACCGCTTGAATCTCTACGCCACTTTATATATTTCCCAATTCTCCGAAGTTTTACATCTAAACCAAGTTTTATAACAATACTTCTTATTTTTTATCTTTTCGCAGACACCGACTCCACCACCAACTATTCTTATTAAGAAGTTTTTCGATTCTCCAAACACATTTAAGAATCATGAATTTCACTTTTTTCCCACATGTTAACTTCTCATCCCAAATTCTAATCTCTTGTCTTTCTTAAAATATTTTATTTGTGTTTTTTAAGTGTCCTCATCTAATTAGATAATTTGATTTATTTTTTCTCTTTACAACCTTCTTAAAATCTAAAACTAAATCGATGTTGGTCTTAGATTTTCACTGAAATGATCTTTTCTGATCTAGCGATCTATTTTTCTCAAAATAATCAATCGTGTTTTTCTTAGATCCATTTTATAAGTAATAATATGTTCTCTTTTCTTAAATAAAGTGTTAGTAGCTACAAAATCATGCTAAAACAAAATCTAATATACTTACCTTATTAATTAAACAAATCATGCAATGAATCTTTTAAAATCTTCACTCTACCAACGTCCATTTAAATCTCCTCCAATAAATAATTTTTCTTGAGGGTATCTTTTGTATTAATCCCTCTAATTCATTCCAAAAATTTTCTTTTCTTACCTCTAAAACCTACTTGAGGGCGTAGACACTTATAGTTGATAATCTTAGTATCAATGATAATCTTTAAAGTATAATTATCTCCATCTATTAATATTTATAACATTATCCTTCAAACTTTTATCTATAATCACACCTAAACCATTTCTAGTTCGACTTTTACCTAAATACCAAAGTTTAAAACCTAAAATCGATCTCTGGCCTTCTCCCCAACCCATTTAGTTTCTTGAAAACATAAAATATTTCTCTTTCATGAACCATAATATCTATTAATTATTAATTTACTTGTAAGAGTACTATATTCCAAGATCCTAACCTAATTAGTTTCATGGACTAACTTCTTTGCGCATTGTCCATAATGTGGAACCCTTGCTTATTTAACCCTGCGAGTCAATCGGCACAGCATATTTATTCAAACCATACCTGGCATAAACGGGGATGCCAGCATTAAATGATTTAAAGGATTCATGTCATTATTATTTATAGTTTCTGTTTTCGACTACCTAATGCAACCCTCCACTTTTCACATCCAGACTTGGGACCGACAATGGTAGTGTTTTTAAGTACCTCTATATAATCCTAGTATAATTTTTAGATTTATTTTTCATCTTTCAATCATTCATCTTAAAATCTAAAACAAGTAGTCAATACTAGATACTTAAACTTTGAATCAGAATGACCTTACAATCTTTACAATCTATACGATCTTTCTTATTAGAAATATTAGGTCCACTCTTATAGGTAATAATATTCTCATCTTTTTTCTTAAATAAAATATTAGCAACTACAAAATCATAAGTTAACGTAAAATTTAATATAGTCATACATTCTTCATTAATTAAATATATCATGAATCTTTTAAAATCTTTTCTTCTACTTGTCATTTAAATCTCCTCCAATAAATACATTTTCTTCAAGACTTATCCTTTGTATTAATCTCTCTAAGTTATTTCAAAAATTTTATTTTAAGCCCACAATCAAACCTACTTGAGGAGTATAAACACTTATAACATTAAGAATCTTTAAAGTTATAATTCTATCTACCATCCTATTAATATTTATAATATTATTCTTCAAACTTTTATCTATAATCACACCTACACCATTTTTAATTAGGCTCTTTTCTGAATACCTATATTTAAAATCTAAACTATCAATCTCTTTGACTTTCTCATCGGCCCATTTAGTTTCTTGAATACATAAGATATTTATCTTCTTTGCCGCATTCATCCAAACTGTAGAACCCTTGTTTATTTAACACTACACCCGGGCATCGATGCAGCGGTCTTTGCACATTTTTCACTGTATTCAGGTCATATAGTGTTTCGCTTTCAAGGAACGCCCTAGCATAAATACAATATATTAAAATATTCATATAATGATTTTTTTCGACAAATTTTATACTAGTTGTTGATTGCTTAATGCAACCCTCCACTTTTCACATCCAAGACTTGGGATGCAGCAAAGACAGTGTTAAAAGCCATCAATTCTCTAATATAAAATAATGAAAAAAATAAAAATAATTATGATTCAACATTTTGGTAGAAAATTGATAGATGGTTACCAAAATAATGACAAATGAGCTGCAGGAATTTTAACAAACAGACGTCTCTGCAAGTGTTGCTTAGCAGCATCTGAACAGTTAAGTGCAGACACAACTACTTCCTGTACAAAAGAGATCGTAGCAAAAAATTACCGCAGTACAAGGTAAAGGTTGACTATAAAGAAAAAAAAAAGAAAAAATATTTCCACAGCTAACCAGATCTGCGTATGGTGGTTTTTGAAGAAAGTGGTTCGTCCACCTAGGATTTCTGAAGAGGGTGGTGGCTGCCTGCTTAGAATGACACCAAGAACTCAAAGAATAATGATGCCTACTATATGCCGGAAGATCGTAAATTACCAACTGATGCCAACAATATAAGGATAAGGAACAAATTCAATATCAGCATTATCAGCATCTTGAATACAATTAAATATAAGGGAGTAATAAGGGTGGGTTCTACAGACTTACATACGTGGAAACCGGAGATGGACAACGTATCACCATTTTGATGAATGTGATCAAACTCTGGGATCCATCTAGCCTTTTTACATGAGCTTCCTTGCAATCCAGAGAACAGCTGGATCCAGTTACCACATCTAATTATAGCCTGTCTTTGAGTATCCACAGAAGGATCCAGATTCTTGCAGCCACAGATATAACTTTTAGAATATTCAGCTGATAATCTTCCTGCGCATAATTTCTGATCAGAGTAATTATGCACGTGTTCATTAAAGGCAGAACTTAAAGCAGTATTACCTTCCACTTTAAGGCAGTGCATTTTCCCTTTTCTGTTTTCTGAGGAAGAATCAATGTATTGATCGCTCATCATTTTCATATTCTGAGTGCTGCTCTCTAAAATACATATTCCCAGGACTGAAAAGGTTGAGGCTTCCTGTAAAGCCCTTGGCATCTTCGCATCCGCATGTCTTAGAATTTCCTGGTATTTGAGAAAGAGAAAAAAATTTGCAATACTGTTTTCTAAACTCAAAAGATCTAACATAAAAGACAAATAATGATAATGAAGTCAGATGGCAGTTGAAAGCTAACCATATGATATTGCTTTTCAATATTTTCAAGATCAAGCTAATTAATATGAAGCAATTTGAAAAATTATAACCATTGGCATCTTCTTGATAGTTGCACCTTTGCATATCCAACATGCTTATCATCACATTGCATGTCGAATTTGTCATATCATCATGAATATGTGACTTCAAAATAGGCTTGAAACCTAAGACCTAATTTTACAATCATTATATGTGGCATTTAAAACAGATGGCTAAATTTGAAGAACTTAGTCATCTCATTAACTCTCTAAATGGAACCAACATTTAGCTAGAAAAATTCCAAAGGTATATCTTGTTAATCAATCTACATCATCATAAGAGTATAAATTATTATAATCTACTTCATGATGATGAATGTGCTGACTTTAAGGATAAATCTCTCCCATACCATCAACAAAATAGAAAGTCTTAAACCCAACAATCCACATTAAGATAAAGTTGTTAAGAACATTATAAGTCAATTGCTCTATCAAATCATACTAAGTGTCACCTAAGAACCTCTTCTAATTTCTAAGTCTCAAGCTCTGTCAACAGTACTAATCTTTAAAACCCCATTGTAATAGAAACTAGTCATACTAATGATAAAAGAAACCAAGAGAACTCTTATGGGGATGATCTAAATTAATATTCTTTACTAAATGATGATTTTATAATTGAACCTACACCAAACCAGACCTTAAATCTAAAATTGAACCAAAACTTGCACTTATGCCTATGTGGGAGTTCCTAGTTGAATTTTCTTATGAACCTAAGCAAGAACCGAAGACATTAGGTCATGCTCAAATAAATGAACCCTTATCCTAAAAATCAGTACGCATATCACTCCCTTTAATTCAATAAAATAAATCATATTTGTTCAAGCAAATAGTTTACTAGATCCTTTTTTATTATTAACACTCAAGAACTCATTTTTAAGATACATTACATGCATTTTACTCAATAAGACATTGATTTTGTGTTTGAGTCTATGTTATTAAATAAACAAAGTTAGTCCAAAATTAAAATTGTTTGTTTATTAAATCATTATTAATGACTTCCTTAGTGTAAAAAGTGCACATAAAGATGCATTTGACAATTTGCACCAAAGTTAGATGAATCTTATTGCTTAATGATCTATTTATTTTGTTTATTATATTTTTAAGAAAATAGTTCAGATTCCTTAAATATTTCATTTTTTTCATAGTTAGCTACAATTCTTGGAAGATCCCTCAAACTATTTAACTCTTACAACAACAATAACAACAACAAGAAACCTTTATCCCCCTAAGTGGGGTCGGCTATATGAATCCTTCGTCTTCATTGTGTCCTATAATGTGTCAAATTCTCATTTAATTCAAGTATACTAAGGTCATTTTTTATACATCTTAACCAAGTCTTTTTAGGTCTACTTCTACCTTTCTCAACATAAGGCAAATTTAATGCATCTACTCTCCTAACAGGGTCATTGGACGGCCGAAGTTTTATATGGCTAAACTATCCAAGGCGACTCTCTCTAATCTTATCTGCCACTGGAGCTACTCCAACTTTTTCCCGAACATACTCATTTTAGCTAGGGCAGCAAGCGAGCCAGGCGGCGCTCGAGTTCAAGCTCATTTGTCATTATTGAGCTCGAGCTCGGCTCGAGCTCGATTCGAGCTTTTAGGATGGTGTTCAAGCTCGAGCTCGTTTAAAAAAATCATGTTCGAGCTTGGCTCGAGCTTGTTCGCAAGCTCGGTTCAAATTAGACTTATCAAGCCTGTTAACAAGCAGCTCGTTTAATGAAATAAACAAACCTTAATCAAGCATTAATCGAGGCCTATTATTAATAATCTTATACGATGTCGTTTATGAACAAGCAATAAAGCCATTATCGAGCTCTTAAGCGAAGCTTGTTAAAATGATCTTGTTCATGAACATAAATGAACTGAACAACAACTTGTTCAAGCTCACATTTAGCAATCGAGTATTTACAAAAGTATTCAAGATCGTTCGATTAGTTAAATGAACGAACATAAACGAGCTCTAATCGAACCGAGTCACGAGTAGCTTGTTGAACGCTCGTTTCATTTGCAGCCCTACATTTCGCATTTTATCTCTAAGAGTAAAGCCACTCATCCACCTGAGCATCCTCATCTCTGCAACACTTAACTAAGTCTTATGCTTCACTTTTATTGGCCAACATTATGCACCATAAATCATTGCAGGTCTTACCACCATCTTATAAAATCTTCCCTTAAATTTAAGCGGTACTTTTCTATCACACAATAGGTCAGATGCATTCCTCCACTTCAACCATCCAACTTGAATTCTACTAATAACATCTCCATCTATTTCACCATCAATTTGAACAATAGAGCCTAAATATCTGAATCGCTCATTCTTTTTAATGACTTGTTCACAACACTACCATTAGAACTTCTACAACTAAAATTACACTCCAGATATTCAGTTTTAGACCTTTAGACTCTAAGGTTGATCTCCATAATTCAAGTTTCTCTTGGACTCCCTCTCTAGTATTATCAACAAGAAGAATGTCATCAGCAAAAAGCATACACCAAGATACATCTTCCTATAAATGTCTAGTAAGAACATCCATAACTAAAGCAAAAAGATAAGGGCTTAAAGCTGATCCTTGATGTAATCCAACTGAAATAGGAAATTATTTTGTCAATCCTCTATGTGTTTGGACACAAGTAACAACTCTAGTATACATATCCTTAATGACTTGAATATAACCAATATTGACTCTTTTCTTTTCTAGAACTCTCCAAAGAACATCTCTTGAAATTTTATCATAAGCTTTCTCTAAATCAATAAATATCATATGCAGATCCTCCTTACTTCCTCTACACTTCTCCATCAAACCTCTTAATAAATGAATAGCATCCATAGTAGATCTATCTGGCATGAAACCAAACTGCTTATAAGAAACTTTTGTATCACATCGTAACCTATTCTCGATTACTCTCTCCCATAATTTTAATGTATGACACATTAACTTAATTCCTCTATAATTTGCACACTCTTGTTTATCAAATTTATTCTTAACTATAGGAACCAATAAACTCTTTCTCCACTCATCTGACATCTTTTTAGTCTTTAAAATAACATTAAAAAGATTTGTAAGCCAAGAAATTCCTTGATCTCCTAAACATTTTCACACTTCTATTGGAATATCATCAGGTCTTATTATTTTTCCACATTTCATTTTCTTTAAAGCTTCTCAAACTTCATTTACTAATACGACGATAAAAATAAAATTCTCTATTTTTGTTTAGGGTATTAAGGTTGTTAAACTAATCGTATTTTCATATCCTTCATTGAAAAGTTTATCAAAATACCTCATCCACCTATTTGTAATATTTTTTTCTAAGAAAAGCACTTTATGATGTGCACCATATTTAACTCTTACCTTTACCTCAAAATGTTGTCTTACAATATTACATCTATGCGCACCATATTTTGATTGTGTTGTCTTCAACTATAAGCTCAATACATTATTAAGAGTCTGTTTAACATCTAACTATGTCAACACCCTCTTCAAATTAGAATATATGTTTATCTAAGAGCTTCAACTGGTTAGATAAAAATTGCCTTATATATTTTTTGGGACAAAATAATTACACTATCATAATAACTTGTTAATGTAATCCTAATAGATTTTCTCTTATTTTTTCTTCATTTAAATTTTTGACGATCCATTCATTTAAATTTTAGCAGTAAATTAATTACTTAGGTATGGTTGATTCAAACATTTCAAGGAAAGATCCAACTTAGAAGTATACAAAGTTGAAATCGTAGTCAAGCACACTGTAATATCCATTAATTTAATTCCTATTAATTTAATTCCTAATTAATTTTGATTAAGCTAATTAACTCGTCGTTACTGTAGCACTTACTGTAGCATCTAGGTGCTAAGCATGCAACGGCTGGATTAACGCTCTCGACGCGCGTATGGCTAGGATCGATCGAAAGGTAATACGTTCATTTATTTCACTTCCTTCCCTACGGCCTCGGTCCTTCCGCGGCGGGGTTCTTTCTCCTTTCCCTTCCGCCGGCCGGCCCGGCGCTCTGACCAGAGCAGCGAACCGCCGCTTCCTTCCCCTCGGCGTCGGCGACAGAAGTGCCGCCTCAGGTGGCGCATTGCGCATGTTCGAGCCACCCCCCGCCGCTGGACCGCCTCGGTGGAAGCGTAGTGCCTTCGTCGTTGAACGCCGCACATGTAAGTCCGTGAACCGGGTTGGGAAATCCAGTAAAGCTTCGGTTTGGGAAATCCGTGAACCGTCGGCTAGGGATTTTCTCTCTGTCAGGAAACTTAGAATTTTATAAGTTCTTAATTTTCCTTATCCCTTTTCTTTCTGACCCAGCTTTGAAATGCGTGAAATCGTGATTGGGAAGTTCAAATCGGTCTTGCTAGGTGAGTTGTAGAATTATTGAATGGGGATTTAGGATTGTCAGTGTTTGTTAATTTTAGTTTGTTGTTTGAAGCAGGTAATTAATATTGGCGTTAGAGTCTCAGGTAAAACTTATGAGGAGATATCAATTTGTAAGATGGGTGTTAATTATGAGTTTATTTATGAGTTATGTATTAGAAGTATTTAGAAGAGTTATTTATATAGGTTGTGTAATCGAGGAGAATCGACATCCAGATGGCTTGACATTCGGTGGGATATATCTTAATTTAAATTCGTTTATATCTATGTTTACTATGTATCTTTTTTCTGACTTATAAATAGTATGAATAACGATGTAGATATTTACATATTGAATATAAATATAAATGTTTATTCTTGGCTAGAGTAATGATTCTGATGATTCTGGCATTTGTTGATTGATTCGTTGGTATAGAAATGTTTGAAAGCATGTTAAATCTGATGTGATAACAGAAATGTCGGAAAATTGTGATAGGAAGGTATATTCTGAGGTCTGCTTGAGATAAAAAGTTCGACGAGATGGCGTGATTAGAATCTTAGTATCCCATTCGCCATTTTGAGGTTGGTTAATTTGTCCCCGGTGTCGATTAGGTATGAGTATGGTTCGCCACTTACCTACACTTTAGTCGACGTAGGGTTCTGACCCTTTTATGAAGTCAAAATATGCATTATAAATACATTTCTAAAAAATGATTTGATATAGGCGAAGCGAAATGATTTAATGAAAATTCGCGATCGCAGTCTGATATGAACTACTGTTATTACCGGCGTATTATTATATTGTTACATTTCTACAAATAGCGTATTGTTGATCACGTTGTTACATTCTTGCGGCGTTCTGGTTTTGCAAATTACATATGCATACATGCGCTTGTTCTCTTATCTTGAGAACTGCTTTAGCATTCTTGTCTTTAAACTTTTAGCTTATGATCTTCGATTGATAATTTCGGGGAAAAGCGAAATTTGGGTAAATAGTCTGTTTTGTTGAATTGTATAATTTTGGGAAGCTTAAAGGCTTTTTTTAGTGCATAAATTAAATGTCTTTGGTCTTCTGTATTTATTCTACAAACTTAAAGATTTCATCTTAGGTAATTGTGATATGAATTAAGTTAAGTAGTATATGAATTGCAAATAGTTTAGTGATGATTTGATTAGATACACATTTACTGCTGGTTCGCGTGCCGGTTGGAGCGTGTTGGTGGAATCTGTCCCAGTCATCCTGATACAACTGATTGACCGCGTAAGGGGGTCACGGGGTGTAACACACTGATTAATATACATGTATTGTGGTAAAAAGATAAATAGAGAAATATCTCGAGGGAAGGAACATCTTATTGGGACTTCCAATACATCTAAAAGAAGTAATGCTACCAAATGTAAGAAGGTACCAGCAAATGTAAGAGATGAGCTACTTATCAAAAAGGAGTAAAAAATTTAAATAGAATTTATATATAAAAAATAATGAGAGGGTGGTTGATATTACCAAAGAATTAGGAACTCAACTGCAGTTCACTGTGGTAGTTCACTATGGTAAGAGAGCATTTCAATCAAGTTCTAAATCAAGCAGTACTAATCTATCTAAAATGGAAGAGTCAATGAAGCATTTCTTAATTAAAGTACTAGAAAAAGAAGTTGTAAGAAAAAAAAAAATGAGACGAATGGGGATAAAAAATGTAGAAAAACAAAGTACAATACATAGCCAAATAGTTCTGCCATGCGAAAATCCCTTTCAATGCAGTGAAAATGGAGAATTTTGATCATTTGGTAGAAGCAATAGCACAATATAAATCAGACCTTCAGCCACCATCATATCATGAGTTAAGAGTTCCACTACTTGAAAAAAAAATTTGTAGGTAACTATGAACGATGTAGAAGATCATAAGAAACTTTGACAAAAAAAAAGGATGCACTCTTATATTTAATGGGTGGACTAATCGTAGAGGCCGATCTATAATTAATTTTTTAGTTAATTCACCATCAGGCACTATATTCATAGAGTCGTTAGATGCTTCTGAATAGGCAAAAACTGCATTAAAGCTCTTTGAATTGTTAGTTCACAAATAGAAAAAATTGGAGAAAAGAATGTGATTCAAATTGTTGCAGATAACCCACTCCAACTACATTCTTGCAAGTTAGTAATTTATAGTACTCACTATTCAATGAATCAATGTTTGTACATTCGAAATTTTTTGTCATAAAATATCAAATTATCAAGACATCTATTATTTATGTAGGTCAAATGCTTATGGAGAAAAAAAAGCAGATGTATTGGACACATGCGTAGCCCACTGTACTGATTAAATGCTAGAATATATTGGGATGATAGCTATAGTACGAAATACTATCAAGAAAGCTTTGGAGTTAACTAGCAATATATATAATCATGGGCTTATTCTTAATATGATGGAAAAATATACTAGTTATACAAAACTAGTGAGTTCAAGCATCACTCATTTTGCAACTTCATATCTCACCCTTACAAACATACATAAGAAAAAAAAACGTATATTTGTTTTCAAAGAATGGAAGAAGTTTAAATTTAGTGTTGATTATATAAAGAAAAGAAGGCTAAGAAAATCATTCCCAAAACTAGAATTTGAGAATGGCGTATCATACACTTTAAAGATTATAAGCCCAATTATGAAGACATTAAGACTAGTAAATGGTGATAAGAGACCTACAATAGGCTATATTTATGATGTTATATATAGAGTCAAAGATGCAATTAGTAGTGCATTTGGAGGAGATGAAAAAAAATCGAGCAAATACTTTGTACATTGATGATAGATGGAGGTGTCAATTTTGACAATCATTGCATCAAGCTGAATAGTATCTCAATCCAAAGTTTTTTACAAAAAAAAAAAGTTAAGATATAATTAGATGGCCAATTGATGGAAGGTTTATACACGGTTATTAGGAGGTTAGTGAAAGATCAAACTAAAAGATTAGCCACAAATCAAAAACTTTCAATTTATAATCATGTTGGTGGGTCATTCGCAATGGAGATAAGAAATCTTTAGGTATGATTAATTGAAGCTTTTACCTAATTTTCATTCTTCATTAATTAATTTTTTCTTTAATGCTATATTTTAATAACAATACAGTGAAGTGGTGGAAAATATATAGTTCATCAACCCCAACTTCATAATAATTGGCTATGAAAATTTTAGGGGTGACTTGTAATGCTTCTAGGTATTGAGAGAAATTGGAGAATTTTTTAGTAGGTTAATAATTTGTAAATTATAAACATACTAATAATTCAAATTTGTTATAAATTTATTAAGATTATTTTGCAAATTCATACAAAAAAGAGAAATTGATTAGATGAAACCACTTAAATGATTTAATTTTTATAAAGTACAATCAACTTTAAAAAGAAAATTCAATTTGAGGGATGTTATTGATTCAATTGATGAAAGTTATGAGTGGTTGATTAAGAAATGGAGGATGTTGGAGAACAACAATTTGGTGATCAAGATATCACTTGGAGATAACCAGAAGAAGCTTCGGGAGAAGTTGATCGAAGGTGATCTATAAGATTCAATAGGTCAAAACAAAAATGAGGATCACTACAATGATGACCAGTTCATTTTGTGTTGTAACAATCCTATTGTGCAAGAAAAAGAACATAAAATTGATTCACAGGAAGAAAAGGAAGAGGAAGACAAAGAAGAAGAGAAATTTGTAGATGGAAAAATTATACTTAAAGGAGAAAAAGATTATATGAATGAAAGATAATGACTGCTGAATTTTTTTTATCTTGTTTTATCAAACTTGAGATTTTATTAATTTATTTATGTTTTAAAATTTAGCCATTATTAAAAAATTTCAGTTTTGTTATGTAATTATCAAGTTTTAAATTGTCAAGCTTTTAGACATTGTTAGAAATTTCAATTTGTATGTTTAAGATCTTCAAAGTTTATCTTCAAGTTAGGTATGTTCACAAATTCATCAGCCATCACTTCATCAAATTTCTTCGTTATTACATATCATCTCAATTTACAAGTTTAAGATTTACCCTAAAAAATTTTCTTCGAGTTAGGTATGTTCCTTCATTTTCTTTTTTATTCTATATCATATTTCATATTTACTTATGCTTTATAATTGTTAATAAATCCATCGATATGATTATTGTCTTACATAATTGTCTTATAAAAGTTATGAGCATTTTGTTAATTAAAGCGCTACATGACTTTGTTGTTTACAATTTGAAGCAAAAAATAAACCTTTGCACATCACATAGCAACAGTTGCAATGTAAATTCATCTATCCTACGAACAAAAATAGATAATAAAAACAAGACAAATTTCAAAAATACGTGGATAATTAATCAAATGATATATAAGAGAGAGTATGATAAGTAGCATGGTGCCTTTTAACTCCCAAAAGGAGTATGTTGCCTTTTAACATAATAATGTAGGTCAGACGTCTCCGACTAGTGAATGCTCAATTGAATTCGAAAACATTGAAGCTACGGATAGAGATCAAGGACAATAAGAATATACATGTAAAGTTATAAAGGTGAGAGGAGAAAGAGAACAAGCAGTTGCATGGAAGGTTACATCAACGAAAATATATAACCATCGTCTAAATGAATCATAGCATCGAGCACCATTTTGAGTATGAGAGTACTAAAAAAATGCATTGAATAGCAAGGGACACCATATGTTAGGCAAGCGGAATGCATGTATAAAATGGATACAAGTAAAAACCTATGGAGTAAAAAGATGCTTGACCAAGATAAAAATTGAGATGGTAAATCAAGCAATGGTACAGGAATGGATTGATAAGAAAATGTTGACCTCCACGCATGTGTCATAAGTCACGTCGAGTTCACAAGGTGAATTTGACGAGCTTCAACGTACAAATCAAAACTGAAAAGCACTCAATAGTGCCAAAAATCACTTGAAATGACCTCCGATCAACGAAGGGACTCCGTCATCGCGTTCAGAACGTCGAAATTGATCAAAATATACATATTGCACAATTCAACGGTCGATCGATCGAAGAGTCGTCAGTCGCGAGCATCGAGCTTCCGGGAAGCCATGCCAAAGCACCGTTCGCCAAAATTCAGCGTCGTTAGCGTCGAAGCGTGAAAACCATCACGCGCTGCGCTCAATTAATGCAGTATGCATGAATATCGACCAATGGGATACAACAACACGCAAATCGAAGCTAAAATACACTCGACGATGCGAAAATCGGTGAACGCCTCTATCGACGAGCGGACTCATCATCCGTTGAATGTCGAAATTGATCGAATATACGGCTTGCATCGACGGTGATCGATCAAGAAGGAGGATGTCGGCAATGCGAAATCGGCGCGGCAACGCAAATGACGCCGTTCGCGAAATTGATCAGCGTCATTAGTGTCACGCGAAACTTATTAAATAAGAGTGCGTCATTGGACGAGTCTGCAAATATCGGCGAAGCGGAAGCGGCAATAATTGAGCGAAATTGACCCGATTTGATGTACTTGAACAAAGCGGCGCCGTCGCGGGATTTGCGTCGTTCGTCAGAACGTCAAAATAACCTAAAATCGACATATATATTGTCTACGTAACGATGTCGGCGCGAAAATTCAAATTAAAGCAAATAAAATAATAAAATAAATAAATCCTATAAATAAACCCTTAAAACCCTAAACCTAATTGATTCATTTGCTCCAAAACCCTCAGCCGACACCTCCTCCCACAACCGAATCTCCCATCTCTGTTTTCACGGTGTCTTTCTCTCTCTCTCTCTCTCTCTCCGGTCCGTCTCCTACGAAACCCATCTTACTCTGATCTTTGGCAGTTTTCTGAAACATCCCGTCGTCGATTAGCGGGGTGCCTTGTAGCAAATCATTTCACAATGCACCGCATGCGGCCGCCGATGCCCGTGGCGCCTCGCGTGCCCAGCGTCGTAATCGCGCGAGCTGCGTTGACCATAAGTACCCGAACACGCCTTTCTTGGCGTGGCGGAAATCATGTTACTTGGTGTATAAGTGCGTCACGTCTTTGGCGTAGCGAAATCACTTCTTTGCATGTGTATAGAATATACGTCTTTCTTGGCGTGGCGGAGAAATTTGTTTCAGCAGGTACCTTAGAGCTCATACATGCCTTTCTTGGCATAGTGGGAAGGTGCATTCAAGCTGTGGTTTATAATACACATACACATCTTGCTTGGCGTGGTGCAAGATATCTGTGATGTAGCCCACGAAGCGGCGTCGGGATCTTTCAGAAATCTTTGTCAAACTTCTACACTGCCAATAGGCATAAATATATTAATAAAAAATCAACTAAAAAGCTAAAAATAATGTTTTAAACTAACATTACAAGTACATAAGTACTCGTACATGCTTTCCTTAGCGTAGCGAAAAAATTTGTGATTCATACAGGTACTTCAGAGACTCATAGATGTCTTTCTTGACATAGTGAGATGACGCATACGACCGTGGTGTTTACACCACCCATACATGTCTTTCTTGGCATGGTAGGCAGACCCAATTCCCTATGTAAGGACAACGCCGGGAGGATGCCAAAATACTATCAAAATTTTATCTAAAAATTTATATTTGCAATGGAATTCAGTCAAAACAACCAATATTATACAAATTCCTTAAATTTAAATTAATGTCTAATCAAATACACCCGCATGGGCCCGACACTATGCTAAATGCTTAAACTTAAGCGTCTGAGGATGTTACGCAGGTTGATTCCCAGTTTGATCTTAGTACCGGGTCCGGGTTAACAAAACCTAAAAAAAATTTAATAATTATATTATAATATCTTCAACCTAATGAAACATCTGATAAGCTAATTATATCATATGACAGCAGATATGATCATCTATTATTAAATTAATAGAGTCGACAGGATCTGAAACATCGAAACAATAAACCACCCCGGTGATGGCTGTGTTGAATAAAGATTTCAATCGAAAGGGATATTTCCATTAAAATATGATTACAATTTCAAAATAAATTAACTTAAATTGAATATCAATCTAAATGTAAAATTTAGAATATCATTGAGCTATAAATATCTAAGTGAAATTCAATATTAAAACTTAAAATTTAAAATTCAACCTTATTTTGTGATGAAATTAAGCTCTTCACAAGAGTCAAAGATCAAGTCTGTATGTTTACTCTAAAACAATCTCATGCGTGAGAACATGTCCTCTCATTGCGTGGCTTGATGAGCTCACATGATCATTAGACCAAAGTCCTCGAGGGTGATTGTCGTCAAATGACTCTACTATATCACTCATGCGGGTATGCTCCCATGGTTCGCCTTGAGTTGTGAATCATAGTATGGTTGATAGGGCAAAATCCTCATCGTAGGTATCTTAAGTCTCCCCATCATCCAGATCTACAAAGATTTCTTGGACAATTCGTGTGTTCGATAAGAATCCTTCTCATATTGAATCGACTATTCCTCATAAGTAGTAGGACCAGCACGGAGATAGCTATGGGATCAAGATTGGGCGCATCATCGTTCCCCCAACTATCCACTTTAAGCTAATACTGATGAATTTTATAAATTCTAAACACCAAATTCTAAAACTCCATACACTGCTGTTATACACTACGCGTTTCACAATCTAACGATTAGCCTTAATCAAATGTTCTCTATCATCATTGAGAGGGGTAATTAACTATAGGTGTTTGCACCTATAGAAACCTGGAACCAGATCTAAAGTCCTCACAAAACGAGGGCGAAATCTCTGGGTAGTGTCTTATCTACTATTCATCTATCATCTTAAAATTACACTGATACTTTAAACACTCCTTTCATCGAAGAGGTCGATGGTACATATAGTTAAGACACCCACCCCACCCAAAAAAATTGAAGAGAATTCATGTGAAACATCAATCTCCCAACAGCATAAAGATGGCAAATTTTGAATTCAATAACACTATTATATAATACAGTATGTAAAAAAAAGATTGCAAAAATTCCAAAACATTATTGATATAATGTTTTGCTGAAAGCAGAAAAAAAATTTTTATTTCAAAATAAAAGATTTGAAATACAAGAAGAACCTAAGAGCAGACACTAAAGTAAATCCATGTAAATTATATGAAATCTTCAATGACAGTTACAACATAACTAAAGCCAAGATGAGTAAGAATCGAGATAAATCTCAAATGTCGGTGTAAATTAACTCAGAAAAATGAAAACAACTAAGGACAAGGGACACGTGACAATGCTTATCTACTCGCATGCATGATCGTTGAATATTAGACAAATGAAGATGATGAAATAAATTTTTTAAATTTGTTTAAAGTATTATCAATGAAACTGAAGAATGTTGGAAAAAAAGGAGCAAGGACCATCAATCGCCATATAGTAGACCCCATTAACTTCAATATCTCCATCAATCTTCACTTCAAATTGAGATCTTAAAAGATATATTAAAAGTTAGAACATTATAGAACAATTATGATATTTAGTAAGATAATGAATATGTATTAATTTTATAGAAAAATACATCAAAGAGATATAAAGTTGGTGTTGTCAAATTAACTTTCCCAAAGATGGAGTAACTACCGCCTACAATTATAGGGAGGAAGTCATTTTAAGAGATGAGAAATGTCGTGGTTGCCTATCATGTGGAAAGAGGTGACTAAATTGAAAATCCATCATAAGGCTAAGGAAATAGCTGCAGCAAATCTTAAGAAGAAAAGAACATGACAAACATATACAAAATTTTGAATTAAGAGATTGCACCCCTTGTGAAAACATGATAATCTAAAGTAGTGATAGTAATGGACGAGCCATCAACAGAAGTAGATATGCCCAAGATTTTAGGCAATTCAGGATGGTTAAATTTGTCCTAATATAGCTCCAAAGAATGATTCGAATGACGACAATGAGAATATGCGAGAAAAAACTTCCCCCTTATATCTACGTCTAAAATATCAATATGACCTCCACAAATATGGCCACCACAATGCTCAATAGCTAAGGCAGTCTAATCTAAAGATGTTGAGGATAATCATGATGAAAACTTTTTATAGTTATAGCATTTGTTCACTCAAATATCTGGGATGATAATGAAAATAACTTGTATTGTATTTACATGCTTTCTACATTTCCCCAATGGAAAATTAACTATTAAAGCTAAATAAATGCAAATTAGTGATTCAAGGTGATATGGTTATCCAACATCATAAGTCTAGACAACATCAAAAGAATTTGCTAGAGAAAAGGTAGGTGTGAATAAAGAAATAGTTAAATTGTGTTTGTTAAAATTAGTTATGAGAAATATCATCAAAGAATATGAAATGATAATCATCATATTAATGGATGAGTAAAATAATTAGTTCTCAAGTTCGATTGCATTCAAGCTCAAAAAACTAGTTAAATAGATTATTTTATATTAGTTGAATAACTAAGTTTGTAATGGCTAGGCCAAAATATAATATAATCTTTATTACTATACAGTCTAGCTTCTCAACATCCATGCTCTCATGTATCACTAAATTTTTGGCTCTGTATGTGTTACTCTATCTTTTCAAACCTCCCCATATCTACAAGTTTTAGGTGTATTACTCTTAAAATTAAATTTTCAACCTACATTTGATCTAATTATTTTTAAAGGAGGATATTTTTTCAACTCTTGGCACCCTTTTCATATAACCCCATGCCTACTTATCAACATCAAAACTTAACTCAACTCTAATATTTAAAATATTAACATCCATATCTCACATGTAAACAACGCAGTCATAAGGCAAGGTGCTTGCATAGCATGCCTTAATAAAAGATTTGCTTGGGAGGGGTATGCAATGGATTATGGCCTTGCCTCACTTTTCTTAAGAGCCTAAGCAAGGGTCAAACTTTCCTTTAATAAAATGAATGCAAATACATATTGTTTATCAATATTTAATTCACCACAAGAGCATAAATTGCTACAATCCCTTTCATTATGATAAATAAAATGAAAATTTTATTGACAAATTTCTCTCAAATTATTAGAAAAGCGAAAGCCTTTGAGCTGACCATAGCACAATTAATGATAATGTTGTTGAAGAAGCTATTGATTGTACTACTCTAATCAAACCAACATTTTCTCTAGTTTTACATATGATCCTTCCACCTCCAATATGTAAGTCCCATGCAAGGCCACCACCTATAATCTTTGAAATCCAAATAAAAACGAGTCATCTTGAACAAAGAAGACTATGAGCTCCTTTCTAAAACTGATTTAGAAAAAGATTATTTATAAAAAAAAGAATTTACAATTAAAGTTTCACTGGTATCAAACATTCAATAAAATTTTGAACCTAAAATTGCATTTCAACTTTGGCTTGAACTCAAACCTGCTTCTCTTTGTGAACTTGAACTAGACTCCAAACTTAATGAAAAAATGAATCCTTGAGCTTAAGCAATTCATAATGTTTAAAATACTACTTTAGCCAAGCCTTTGCATCCCCATCTCAAAAATTACTATTAGGTTTCCATATGTGCATATTATTCAAGAAGACATTGAGTCTCTGTAAATGGCTTCATGTTACTGTATATACAAAGTTGTAGGAATAACCATTTTGAGAATATTAAATTAAAATTGCATGTTTAAAAAGTGTTGAATGATATCATATTGAGGATCTAGTACATAGGAAAGGAAATTTGAAACACCATTAATTTCTGTTGGTCTTCCTACAAATAGTGAATTGGCCATGGCTAGGGCAACTTATACCACCACTAACAAGTAATACTAAAAAAGTCATGATTTGATAGAGATATTGCTTAACATCTATCAAACTAGCTGATAGAGATATTGCTAAACATCTATCAGACTAGCTACCTAATTGCATGAAATAGTTCCAAATATCTGAAGTTAATCACCACGAATTCACCAATTCAGAGGAGGATTATTGCAACATGAGGGAATTAATGGTGGGCTATAAATGAAGCTACTCTACTTTGGTTGAACTTGATTTCATTGAAGTTGCATCGTAATTTATAATTGACTTTGTGTTGTTGTTTCACCTTTCATGTCATAACTATGCATTTTAATGTTATTTATGCCAAGGTTAGCATGAGCATTCATATTTTTCATGATTGTTTTAGTTATTTGTCTAATGGACTATTCGATAAATAGGATACCCAAAAATTAGTTGAGAATTGAGATAACTTTTTAATGTATTTGATAACATCCCTCTGTCTACTTTCTCTTAATCAATCCTTATCTTCTTCTCAATCTCTTTTTATCTTACAATTTCTCTTGTTAATTCTAACTACGTATCTAAATCTCTTTATGAATCTCCTTTCTCTTGGAACTCAACAAACCAACCAAAGAAACTCTACCACACTAATATAAGAAATAAATCAAGCTTAAGCATGTAATATGAACCACTACCTTCTCTTTCAAGTAAAAAAACAACCCACTATAATCCCCATTAAACCTTGTATTTTCATCATCCCCAACCTCCAAACCCTTGCATAAGCATAAGCAAAAGCTAAAACGGCCCATATATGATGTAAGATGGGTAAAGGCCTACCATATCACCAATACATATGCTTTATTATCACAAAAAAAAAAAAAAAAAAACATCATATGTGCCTTGTAAGGTTGATGATATCCAAGATGAAAATAAAAAAAAAACACAATTCAGATATAATTAATACAAAATTTTAGTAAGCCTTATCATTATATATATATATATATATGTATGTATGTATGTATGTATATACAACAACTAATCAAGTCATGCTTGAAAAAGAAAACTTCGCACATAGCTTACCTGACAAAATTTCATCGTTAGACAAAACCTATGACAAATCAATTAAAAAAGAGAAGAACAATAGTAGAAATCAGCCTAAATAGAAGAACCAAACCACATACTCATACAAGGTGTCCACACCAAAAATAGTCATCCACACTTTTAAGTGCTCAAAAACACACATCCAAGAGCATATGCATTGGAAAAAAAACTAGAATTTCATTTTGATATTCACAGTCCAATGAATTTTACATCCCTCAAGGTCCTATTAAAAGGCGATAAATAACTTAAAAGTAAGCAACTACACAAAATATAACGAAACCTACTCAAAACAGCATATTTCAATTAATCTCAACAATATAAATCCCACATAATTCCAATTGTTGATTTGTATTAGGAATCTACCAAAAGAAGCATTTTTTGCATGTAATAAGTGGTAAGAGGGACAATTACAAAGCAATCCAAGACTAAGGATTTGTTTGAGTAGCAATAGTATTTTGAAAAGTTGATTGTAAAGCTGCTATGAGAAAAGCAGCTCTTCGAAAAACTATTGTGGGTGTTATAAATATTTTCTTTTTTGAAAAATTCAAACAACTTTCCAATAGCCACCACATTCTAAGAGCTCTAGTTCTCAAAAGAAACTTTTCACTACAAAATTTTCAGAAAAATAACTACAAAGCTAATAGTCAAATGCAACTATAGTTGCTTTCTGGTCTCACAATAAACAAAGAAAGTTGTCTCAAAAGCACCCTAATTGAAATAAAAGAGAAAGCGGGTGGCAATGGCATAGCAACCTAGCGAGAAAGCTATCAGCAGCATAGTAGAGAAGCAAGAATGGCAAGCAAAAGCGGCATTTGATTAAGGAGATACAATGAATTAGCAGAAATTAGAGATGCCACAAGGTACAACAACAACAACAACAAACCTTAATCCCACTAGGTATAATCATGAATCATCGTTTGTGTCTATTATCAAATTCTCATTTAATTCGGTATACTAAGATCATTTTTTATACATCTTAACCAAGTCTTTTAGGTCTACTACCTTTCTTAACATAAGGAAAATCTAATGCATCTACTCTCCTAATAGGGTCATCGTGACCTATGTGGCCAAACCATCTAAAAGACTCTCCCTAATCTTATCTACCCAGCTACTCCAACTTTTTCCCGAACATACTCATTTTGCATTCTATCTCTAAGGGTAAAGCCACTCATCCACCTGAGCATCCTCATCCCCGTGAAAATAACAAGCAGGAAGGTTGACATTACCAACCATATGCATCGATAAAAGGACAATAACACAACAAAGTGAGAAAATAACAATTGGCACATCGTATTATAATAGTATTTCTAAACTGCAAAGGGGCTCGTACTATAATAGTGACTCTAAACTCCACAAGTGCAGATTGAAATTCAATAAGCTGAGTTAAACCTACATAATAGTAAATAGGCCAAACAGGCTATTAAAAATATAAATGAATACATCCCATTCATGTAGGAGCAGATATCACAAGCATATTTTACACAAAACAAACTAAAAGAAAAAAACTATATTAATACAGCTCATGCTAAACAAAATACACTAATAAACTAATAAAAAAAATATAATTCTATGCTTTTGATGCAACTATACAGTCAGATTTATATCAAATATGCTTGACTTGAAAATTTTTAACTCTGAATGAAATTATTATGTTTGTTACAAAGTAATCTATAAATTATCACACATTGATCTTTTATTCGAATGTAGGAGTACCTCTGATATCCGCATCAATAACTGTAGCAATCTAGCCATTAATAGTAGCTTCAAAAAAAGCTAGATAGACATGTATGGTGAAGTATTGGATGTAAATTTACAAGGGAAGAAAAAGAGAGGAATTCAAAATATAGTGATAGGTTAATAAAATAAAATCACATTAAAGATGCATTGAAAATAAAGTTGATATCAATACTTTCATGAATACCACTTTATAAGAGTTAGTCCCAATATCATGCAAAACTTAAAATGTCCTTGCGTTTCTTAAATTTAATTTCTTAAAAATACCATGAAGAAACATTTATGAATTTGAATGCACTATCATCTTATATATTTGTTTGAAATACACATATTCCATATTTCCATAGGTATCAAACTTATAATTGTCAAAATTAATCATATGTTCCATGTGAATATCTTCATAAAAATTATGTATATATTGTACAAATTCACTAGCATAGCTTCAATAAGTTCCAAGGTCTACAGGTTTTCAAGGTTCATACCTTATGATAACTTCAAATGGACTCATGCCTATAGACTTATTAATAGATAAATTATATACAAACTCAATAATATATAATATCAATCTACACCAAAATGTGCGCTTGTTAATCAGATAACATGACAAATCATCCAGACTCCTATAACTATTTTAGCTTGATCGTCTATCTATAGGCAATTGAACATTTTAATTGGGGTGTCATTTTTTTGACAAAACTCTCTAAAAATCTAATGAAGTTTACATCTCTATCAAATATAAATGTTTAGGTAATTCATACAATTTAACACTTCAATAAAATATAATTTTCATATACGGTATGCATCTGCAATTTTAAAACTGAAATAAACAAGTCATTTTTGAAAAGTGGTCAACCATTAGAAAAATAGAATTGTGTTTCCATAGTATTCAAAATAATCCAAATATAAAGTCCATAGTTACCTCCATCAAAGGCTTAAGGAGAAGATAATGATGTATAAAATCTAGTATTATGTTTCTTTACTTTATCATTTGACACGTAGATTGTGACACAATACATGCAACATCACGTTTTAAACTTAGCTGCTAATACATATCCTCAATAAAGACCATAATTTTATCTATATCAAAAATGTCTTGTAGCACAACACCCAACATTAGAGCTACAAATGAATCGAGCCGAGTAGAGCAAGAGGCTATTTGAGCTTGAGCTAATTTACCAAAAACCGTTCAAACTTAGCCCAAGCACGATTAAAGTTTTCGGTTCAAGCTTGGTTCATTTAATTTTTTGCTTGTTCAAGTTTAGTTCATTTAATGATTATCAATTATTTTTAACGAGCAACTCATTTAACCTTATTGACCCGAGTTTGTTAGGCCTTAAACAAGGAGGTTGATTTGAATCTTAACGAGCCTTATCATCAAGTTTTTTGTTAGCTACCCAAATGGGCCATATCAAGCCTATAGTGAAACGAGTTTATCGATCAAGCAACAATTTAATTCGACAAACGAGCCTTATGGGTGAGCAAGATCTAGGTTTTAGATTTTAGAAGAATTTAGAACATGAAGTAAAATTGATTAATAATTAAATAAAAAGATACCAAAATTAAATTAGCTAATCTTATTCAAACTTTATTTTATCTTAAGAATTATTAATTAATGATTTAATTCATTAAATAGTAATGAGCTTTTATTGAGCCTTAATCAAAGCTTAAATCGAGCTTTAATCAAGACATAAAACGAGCATTAGCCGAGCTTTAAATCGAATCTTATTTGAGCATCTTACCAAACTTGTTCACAAGCTTTAAACAATATTGTTCATGAACATAAAAAAATCGAGCAACAAGCTATTCAACTTTCTCATTTAACAACTTGGTATTTACAAAAGTGTTCGAGTTTGTTTGTTTAATTAATCAAAAGATCATGAACAAGCTCTTATCAAGTTGAGCCAAAAATAACTTATTGTATGCTCAATTCATTTGCAACCCTACCAAACACATATTTTTATCATATTGAAATTTCATAGAGTTACTTATGGATGCAAAGTCAAGTTCCCCTAAATAGAAAACCAACTTTAATCATGAAATCCTTATTAAGCACAAATAACGCACTAATTAAGTTGAGGTATAATTCTTTAAAATTCATCCTTAATGCTATTGAAACACATTACCTTAACTTGCATGGATTATAAAATGATAGCCACCTTGCTTAAAGCTATTGTGGGCTTATTGTCAATTCTAAATAAATATGTGTTCTTATAAGAATTCAACCAACTTAGTATGTTTATGCCTTAGTTTCTTTTGTGATATCAAAAAAATTAGAACCCGATGATCCAAATATAGAACAAAATTCTTGGGCAATAAATAATGCCTTCAATATCAAAGTAATTGCATTACAACATTAAATTCCAAATCATAATTGAAATCTTTCTAATTACATCATTTATTTTCATTGGAAAAAGTGATTGATGTCCATCTTTTAACTCAATACTCTTCCAAGTCCTACACTAGAAGCATCATAAAATGATCTAATACCTTCATACCACAATCAAACCATCTTTGATCCATTACTAAATAGCAATCATACAATCTCTGAACAATGATGGAATTATGATTGAACTATCTTTGAACAGCAATTCATTCATCTTTGAATCACAATCAATCAATGATCAAAGCATCCTATAACCTATTATGCATACTTCATGTTCAAAAAGCAACATGTGATTGTCCACTTTTGGAAGTATTTTGGTTCTTAGAAAATTTTAGGGTATATTTTCCCCAAAAAACAAATAAAAGGCATATTTCTCTAATTTTCACTACTACGGGGCACATAAAGTCAAATTTTTCAATGATAGAAGAGTGGTTATAGTTAATACACTTTATTTATATCTTTTTTAAAAAAAATTAACCTAAATCCTAAATATTAAGCACACACCTCTTGAAGGTGAGGGGCATCTTGAGGCGGCCTTACAAACTATGAGGCATACACCTGACATAAGAGACCATGAGGTGTGCACCTCATAACGAAAGAAAGGCAATGAAGCATGCCTTGAGGCACAACTTGTATTGAGCAATTTTAATTCATGCCCATACCTAGCAAAATTTAGGAAATATGTTCTTAGGATCAGTCCAAGTAATTTTATGGTGAGGGACATCATTTTTGGTTTGGGTTATCCGAGGAGTTGCCCAGCAATCCACCCATGTCTGCATGTCACACTTTAAAATTGAAGTACAAAACAACAAACATGTTCAAATATCGACATTTATGATAAACCTTGTAAGCCATGGCAAACTATGAATCTTGTTTTAGCAATATAAATAAATGAACAACGGGCTCCAGTAATATGAATTCAATAAAAACATTAAATGAACAAGATGTTTAAATTTTACAAAACCAAATTGAAATAGAGCTCGTTAGTTTCATATGATGATATCATTATAATTGTTTCAGTTATACAGCTACAAAACAGTGAAAAAAATTATCCACATCCAGTCAATTAAGAAAGAGATGAGAATATTTAGTTCTACCTTAAAAATTTGTTGAAGAATATACAAAAAATCTCAAAAGTTTGCCAATCCAATTAGAAGTTGCACAGTGATAAAAATGTGACAAATTATTGAGTCTGGAATGAATTAAAGAAAAGAAAGTGTATTAAACTCGTCTACCTGAAGATCATCCTGTAAAAGATTTGCAGAAATCTCAACGATGGAGACTGCATGAGCAACAACAATATCATGTGAATTGACAGAATTCATGCTCCAACCAAACAATAAATGATTAGAGATAGGTTCACAATCCAAGAGCTGTATAGGCCACCAGACCCTACATTGTATTCTTGCCATCATCATTTAGCAGCCATAGTTGCTTGGTTAATTGTCAAAGTAATCTGGGAAAAAAAACACGTTCAGGGCAGAATTTGTAATCGTTTATTTGACTGTCTGAGAGACATACAGAAAGTAAGTTGCAACAAAATCAGTAATGCATTTGGAGCACTCATTATAAGGTAAGGTTCGAAGAAAAAAATAATATTCTAAAGAAAATGAAACAAGATCTCAGGGAATACAAATTATTTTGTAATTCAGAAACCAAATGCGAAACACTAGAACATGAACAATTTGCAATTTAAATCAACAAATTTCAAACGATGACCAAAAGTATATGAGCAGTAACTACATGGCAGCTTAATTCTTAGAAAATCAGATGGCCTCAAGGCCATTTCATGATCTGTTGAATCCTGAAAACTAGCAGTGAAGTGGAAACTAACCGTACACAAATTTGGGGGCACAAATGAGAGGAATGAGAAAGTATTATACTGAAATTATCCTATGAGGAGACAGAAAGAAAACAAATATAGAAGAGAGAACTGATGGTTTATGGTAGCTCGATATGAAGGCCAACATCCATTTTCAGAGCAACTAAAGGAAATATGCACTACATTGGTATCTCAGTACTATAGGGTGTTGTTGAGACCTTAAAGAGCTTTGCAAGGGCTCCACAAAGAAAAGAGAAATAAAAGAGATGAAATAAACTAGGGCAGAAATATAGAAAAAGTTGCTGAAGAAGGAAAAAGAGACTGTCAAAGCAAGCAGCACTCTAGTCTTCAAGCAAATAGAGATGCTTCAGTGGAAATCTTCTAGTTTTCAAGCAAATAAAGATGATTCAGTGGAGAGCTTTATTCAGCTTGGAATGAGTTATCAATGTAGTCATCAACCTCAGATATCTCCTTGAGTGCTTGAGGTGAGATAAATTTTTAAAAAAAAATCCCAATGAAGCAAAAAGCAGAACAACTTGTCTCCTATACGAATGCTTTGAGTAAGCTAGTAGAATCGGTAACGTCAAAGTTGTCCATTCATAGGGGTATCTATAGCAACTTTGAATGTTGTCGTTTGTCAATCCGTGATGATGAAGACCAGAGATAGAGGGTAGCTACAATTGTGAAGCATGGGAAGCCTAATGAAGAAGCAATAGGATTGGTGTGCATGGATGTGCAGGATAGCACTAAATTTCAAGCATCAGATAGATTATAGTATGTGACAGCATAATGACTCAACGAAGCAATTGGAGTGGGCATCCTAGGGTAAAGCAAATAATGAACTTAATAAATAGATATGATCCTCTGAAACATCAGTGTCTTTAAGTGTCATAGGGGAATTGGCAAAGCCATGAGCTCCTTGTTGTGGAAATTTAAACCCAGTACGTGCTCCAAGATGTGCTTTAGCAGCAACGCCCTACAATAAATGTGGGCATTCATTAGGCGCTGTTATGCTGGACTTGGTGATATTCACAATAAATGGTACTGAAAATCATGTCAGGGGCATGCTCAAGAAGACATACAACTTAGGAGGAATATTAGGCAAAGGAAACAGCAGTACTGTTGAGAGGAATGCCAAGAAACATACCCAAGAGATATCTCCGAGAGAACTTCTCAAAGGATGTTCCACAAAGAGCCTTTTGAGATATGTTTTTGAAACAAGATTCTTGTTGACGTAAACAATAATATCAATGATGGTTTAGATCAATCATAATTGTGGTGACACATTGACGATAGAGAGTGCTACTACTCTTTAGTCAATTTTTTGAGGTTCTTTTTCAAGCATTATAAGTTTATAGCATATAGTCTTGAAAATTAATTAACAATGCTTTATATTCTATACAGTACATAACAATAGTATAGGAACTACCAAACTTGCTCTATATTAAACTCACAAATCTTACCCAAGTGTAATTTTTCGCTTGCTGAACGAGCAGTCTAAAATCTTCTCCATTCTTTCTTTCCTCCATCTTCCTTCCTCCCCCTTCCTTCTTCTTCTTATTCCGTCCTCTTACTTCATCTTCCTTCCTTTTTTTTTCTTCCCAGGTTTCCGACTCCTCTATTCCATCTCCTTTGCTCACGAGATGGAGAAATTAAAGTTTTAATTTTAATATAGGTTATTATGTAGATATAACTTATCAATATAGTTAAGCATATATAATTATATAACTTATTTAATTAATTTAAATCGTGGCCATCCAATTCTCCCTCAGCCGATGCATGTTACGGTACGTGAATTTTTTTTCTCGGTTGACATAATACCTATTTAAGTGAATTGCTACAATAACCTTGAAAAATTGAATTAAACGATTAAAATTTAATTTAATTTATATTTAAAATATGGAGATCTAAAACTGAATATATGGAGTGTAATTTTAGTTGTAGAAGTTCTAGTGATAGTGTTGTGACATTAGGTGAACAAGTCATTAATAAGAGTGAGCGATTCAAATATTTAGGTTCTATTGTTCAAAATGATGGTGAAATAGATGGAGATGTTATTAGTAGAATTCAAGTTGGATGGTTGTAGTGGAGGAATGCATCTGGCCTGTTGTGTGATAGAAAAGTTTCACTTAAACTTAAGGGAAAATTTTATAAGATGGTGGTCGACAGCAATGACTTATGGTGCGAATGTTGTGGCCAATAAAGAGAAGCATAAGACTAAGTTAAGTGTTACGAGATGAGGATGCTCAGGTGGATGAGTGGCTTTACTCTTAGAGATAAAATGCAGAGTATGTTCGGGAAAAAGTTAGAGTAGCTCCAGTGGCAGATAAGATTAGAGAGAATCGCCTTAGATGGTTTGGCCGCATAAAGCATCAGTCGTCCGATGACCCGGTTAGGAGAGTAGATGCATTAGATTTGTCTTATGTTATGTTAAGAAAGGTAGAGATAGACCTAAAAAGACTTGGTTAAGATGTATAAAAAATGAACTTAGTATACTTGAATTAAATGAGAATTTGACACATAATAGGACACAATGGAGACAAATGATTCATGTAGCTGACCCCACTTAGTGGGATAAAGGCTTGTTGTTGTTGTATATTTAAAATATAATTATATTTCTTTTAATATATATATATATATATCATTTTGATCAAAATAAAATGTAGAATTTTATAAAATTAATTTGAATTTTTTTTCCAGGGAATACAAAAGTTTAGGTATATTTTTAAATAACTTAATTAATTTACCTTTTTGTTCTTTTGGATATTACAAAGAGAAAGATCTGCCTCTTGTAATATTAATTGGATGGACAATACAAAAAAGAGGATAGATATGACCATAAACTAAATGTTCACAACAACGAAAGATATCACCTCCCTCCACAACAAGGCCAATGACCACCTGAGAAGTTGAACAATCTAAAAAGTGTGCCAAAGAGCAAAAGTGCTATATTGGCAAGATAGAGGACAAATTGTGACCAACAAATCCCAAAGAGCTAAACTTTTGGGAAAGTATGAAAGCCAAATTTAATGAGTACTAGATCTACACCACTGCCCATCTCGAGTACCATCATCCAAAAGTGCTAAGAAACATGATGGTGTTAGGTCTCTACCCTAAGTTAATAGAACATATCAAGTTAAATGGCACCTGAGGAAACGACATGAGATTGATGGAAGGAATTGAGTTAACAGGGCACTCCTCCCCAAATCTCTTAAAGACCTAGAGATAAAGACATGAAGTCACCTTGGAGTGGGGCCATTCATACAAGCACACATAGGAAAAATAATTAATATATGCCTTCTAGACAGAGACAATATAACCATCTTTCTCCTTTCACCACTCTTCAATCCTCTAAGGAAGATGTTTTCCAAGGATGAAAATTCACACAGATGGGGATGCACTTTGCTAAAAACTTTGCTTCTTATAGTCTTCATAATAAGCAAACAAGCTTCATCTTAGACACTAGAGAAGCTATAACAGAAGCACCACACGCTTGCACAGTTCCACTTATCAATCCCTACCAAGAATGAGAAGTTGGATGTGACTCATATATGGAAAGACTTGTGCCTCTTCGAATGCTACCTCAATAAGCTTCCCTTCAAAGAGAATCTCATTGACCTTCTACTTTGTTCCAACATAAATGACATCAAGGGTATAATTTGTCACCAGGGGAGTGAGTAGGTGTTCAATAGGTAGCATTTCTTGATCAATGCAACACTTCTTTTACCTTGTCTAACACAATGTTAGAAGGGATTGTGCATCTATCCAATGAGGGATAAATAACCCAATAGGAATCACAAAACTCCCTTCTTCCAGAAAAGACTAATATTTTTTGGTAATACTTCACCAACTCAATGAATGGATAAAAGACTCGCACAAATCCTAACATCACCGATACGAAGGACTTCAAACTTTGGGCTATACAAAAGAGCTAGAAAATATTATCTCTAGTTATGGCACAATGCAAAGGCATTGTTTAAACTTGAAGGATGTGAGACACACCAAATTAGAGGTGTAGTATTCCGAGAACATTATAACTCTACCCATGTCGATAATGGGTAACACCAGATGAAGCTGAGAAAGAAGGGCTCTTAGGCAACAGCAAAGAAAGTTGGAAAGGAGGTATCAACAACAACCAAGAGTTTTGGTAGTGTATTTGAATGCACGCATTCCAAATGCATTTATTTCAAGCGTTGGTTCCAGTAAAATTAGGTCATTTCAGAAAGCAGGTTGCATGTATTTGGAATTGCCAAATCTGAATTCAAATCAATTAATAAAGTGATCTTGTGGCCGCAGCCTCACCGCCATGCACGTCATGCCGGTCAGGTCGCCGGTCAGGCACCCCACGCCACTCAACTTGATTCTTTACATTACATTTTGTCAATCAAACAAAAAATCTGAAAGTCGTGAATTTGTAAAACTCAACCAAACAACTATAAAGTAATCCTTTTATCTTGGTCTTTTACAGATTCCAAATCGAGCAATAAATAATACAGGAGGAAAGCAGAGAATCAATGTTTGGGCTCTTACAAAAGGGAATCATGAAGAAATAGTGAAGAGATTTTGACACCCTCACCTTTGATGAAAGAGCCAAATTTGTAACGAAGAGCTTGGCAGAAAAACAAGAGAGAAGCTGGCAAACCTGGCCATACCCAAAGGAAAGATGTCTACGATGATCCCCAAACCATTTATTGGGAGTCTTCCATCGCACTCGAAGTCATGAAACCACGAGGAAAAAACTCTAATAAAGTATGGCATTGGTCTGTTCAACAATTTTGAATATGAAATAGACCTATAAAGTTATTAAGAGAGAAAAATGGAAAATATCAAGTTCAAGGTGCAAGTGTCATGGACTTCGACTGAGCCCTTCCCCATATTCACTAATGACACAATTCATGTAGCTACTCTTTTGTCCCTTACCCCTTTAGCACATTCTAAGTGTCACCCAAAAGAGAAAGAAGTCTAGAGCTCCACACTTGGGGGGTTGGTGCTAAGGAGCTCTTGAAGTCGCATCCTCATTCTCCTAGTTTTGTCAAGCTAACAGAGGATCTCAACCACAATAGAAGCCACAACTTTATTCATGGCACAAAATAATACATATATTATATTTTTAAGCACTTGGTTGTTCTCATAAATATAGAGAATATGTTTAGGGTAGTTTTTGATAAGGAGGCATCCTTCACTAAAATTCCCCTCAACTTCAATCCCAACCTACAAGAGCCTTTTCAACTTGATGGCATGATGGAAAGGAGAGCTAATAGAAGATGGCTGAAAGGGGCCTATATAAGAAGAGCATGGAGGGTTGCAATTCTAGAATTAAGTAGTTGGGGCCATGTAGACCTATAGGTGTCTCAAGGAAGCTTAAAGCGTTGAAAGAAAACCACAAGTGGTCCCAAGAAAGGCTCAGGATTGTTAACGATGCAATTGTAAGTGCTAGCAAAAATATAAAATGCTTAGAGGTGTAAAAGCTCGATAAAAGTAAGTTGAGGATTCCTTGAACATGGAGAAGGCCTTAAACACTAAATAATAGATCACATTCAAGATAAAGAAGTCAAGTGATGAGTTGCATCAATCAGTGAAAGGATTGTAGAATGTGTTGAAAACCTCTAAAAAAAGAATAAAGAGAGGCTCAATCTTAATGTTGGGTCTCTTGGAGAACAACTTGCAAGTACTGTCTCATCTAGTCAAACCAAAAAGAGTTATTGAGGAGTTTCAATTGTCGAATGAGTACACCGGAGGCTTTATAGACTACATAAAAGATAGCATAAATCCTTCAAAGAAAATTCTTACAAAGGAAGACGTAGCTAGCCTAGAGGTATTATAAAACATGAAACAAATTTGATTACAACTCATGAGTATAAAAAAAGAGAAAAAGACATTTCAAATAATAAGCCTCTTTTTTTCTTTGTTTTTGCATTTAATTGATTATAAGTTAATTCTCATGTATTACTCATAGATAATAACTTTTTAAATTATTTGTGTTCCACATTTGGAGATGGTATCTTCCCTCAAATGTTTGCAACTTTTAGACATTCTTGTGGATAATCTCCTAAACAACATGTGAACTTTTCCTAATTGATTAAGAACTTCCCCAAGTCGAAGAACTTTTTAGTAGCTTCAACATTTTTAAGAACAAGATCATCGGCACTAAATTTCTTGAGCTTAAAACTTCTAGTACAAAAATCTGGCAACTCTAACTTTCGACTTTTCAATCATGCACCTCCAATTTCTTCTAGTAAATCCAAGTGGCACCTGTGCAGCTCCTTGATTTGGATCCACTCAAACACTCTCTCAATAAGCATATAGAGTTTCTATGGGTCTACTTATAAGGTAGTAAACTTGGCAAGAGTTATTGCCTCACATCCAAATACAAGAGGAAAAAAGAGTTCCAATATTGGAGTAGTAGTTTGATAGACCCATTGCCTTAAAGAGAATCCGTCATATCGGTTGCCTCGATTGTGAGAAATCTTTTTCTTCGATAAGTTGGTGATTAGCTTATTTGTGACTTCAGCTTGATCATTAGTAAAAGGATAATGAAAAAAGAAGAATTTGAGTTCATTGTTCATTTAGCATCTTAATGGAGAGTTGCAAACAGTTGTCAATGATAAGAACGAGATATAAGCCAAATTTGGTGAATATCTCAAACGAGGAAAATTTGATTATAACTTTAATGGTTAGTCAGAATAAAGCTACTACTTCTAACTACTTTCAACTAGTATCTTGATGGGGGATTGCAAACAGTTGTCTATGGTAATTACTAGATACAAGCCAAATTTGGTGAATATCACAGACGAAGAAAAATTGATTACAACTTTAGTGTTAGTCAAAATAAAGCTACTATTTCTACCTACTTTATAAAGCAGTCATAATAATGAGCACAAAGTGATGTTGAGACACCATGGAAAAAGAACGATGAAGCCCATCCCCCAAAAGGTGAAGGACCATAATGAAATGCAAGATTTAAAAGGCTAGCTAGATTGTCAAAAGACATTTTCACGTAGCAAACAATTCTTATGACATGTGGCATACTCTATTCAATAGTCTCTAAGAGCCGGTTAATAGTACCCTTGCCTAAACATTTTTCAAGCCAAATTTTCTATAAAATAGCGCAACCATTGAGTTATTGCAACAAAACCTAACAAAAATATGCAAAATTAGCATTTGAATTGAAGGCAAATGATTTTTATTCAAATAAAACTAACATGAGTCTCATTCCTTCTTAGATGTTTATGCTATTTATCGAGTTGTCCATCAACTATAGCATGGAAAAATGGATAAAATCTATCTCAAAATTTCTTCATGTTTTAGAACAATTAAAATTTTTTTTATTAGTCCATAATTTCATTCAATTGGTAAACTAAGCATCTAACATTAACATACATATTTAACTTTCATTATAAATTAAGCTAAAAGTACAGTAATTAATATTATATTTGGTTGGGAGTATCTCTAAACTTAGGCTTAAATAAGAAAAATTCCCAATGAAAATAAGCCATAATTCTGATGAGCTCTCTGCACAAAAACCTATAACCAAAGAGCCCCCTTCCATGGCTAGAAAGAAAGGGAGGAGGAAAGAAGGAGCATTGAAAGAAAGAGGAGTTAGGGCATCATTTTGCTTCACTCGAGGTCATCTCTAGCTTGCCAATGATCAAATATGAAATAGTGCCCTCCTTCCCCAACTATGTTTGAATGAAAAGGTGTCACATCTCGCTTCTAGAAGGAGGTACACTCCAGCTGCACAATATGTGATGAAATAAAATCTTGTTTTGCACTCAAAAGAAAAAAAATTACAATAATAATAGCTATGATAAGTCAACATAAACAAGAAAATATATAATATTTCATTTCATTAATAGAACTCATACAATAGTTCAACAAGAAAGTAAAATAACATTCAATAACAAAATAGAATGATGTCCAACAATAACAAAACAAACTAACATTCAAATAGAGAATTAAAGGAAACAAATAACAAGGAAAAACAGAAATACCCAAACTCAAATAACAATATAAATGAAACTAATGAATAAACTTAAAATATCAAAATAACTTTAATGTTATAAAATATACTCATGTGGTGAGGCTTCACCCAACACTCTAGTAGAACCTAATGTAAAAAGAATTTCAATAAATAAGTTTGATGAATCAAACTCAGTAAGTAACAGTTATCAATTAAAGCATAAAAGGCAAAGAAATAGGACATGCAATATGAACAACAAAAAAAAGCACAAATGACTATATGTATATAGCTAACAATGTAATGATCATCATCCAATCAGAGCTATAATACACAATGTAAGGTATCACCTATTCTAAGTTGATTATTCAGCATAAAAAGCTTATGATGTGAACTTCTCACATTTTTTTATGCAAATATTCATGCGTCAACCAAAAGAAGTACATCCATACACATCAAATATGACTCATAGGCTTTTAATCATTCTATTGTGTATTTATCTACATAACTATAGTCAATTTTATCAAGACAGCCTGAACCGAGAAGAAAAAACCAACCAAAAGTAATCTAGTAATCTCCTGTAGAGTCATCATTATATGAGCTTGTTGGCTTGACTAACCAATATCTAAAAGATTCTTACCAACCTACGTACCATCAAATCCAAACACACAACTATAAACTTCTTTTATAAGCAAGTTTCTACCACATTTATTACACAATATGTCTAATATTATTAATGTTCCAAACATGATTTATACAAGAATAAAATCAACTATGAAAAAACAATATTGTGAGTACCAAAAATTCCTTTATCTTACTAGAATCTATGCAACGACAAACCAATGTGGAACTATTCATGAAAAGTACTATCTCATTATGAACAAAAAGAGGAATCTATTTCATGTATAAGAAATAATAGAATTTCAAAGGCAAGACTAGAAATTCTATAAAATTTCTAAGAGCTTAATATAAATATTAAGGATAACTGCCCCTAACAACAAAAGATACATTTATCCCTTAATAAACAACAATTACTTACCTCGAGACGAGTAATATAAAACTCCAATCTTAATTGAGATATCGCCTAATTATACCAATTGAAGGATTAACTAAAAAAACCTACACAAGAACATTATAAATTAACATCTACAATTATAGTACGAGTTAAATATAAATAATATAAAATCTACCCTACCTAAAACTTAATTACATTTAATCTCAACTAGAAGCATTAAAAACCAATGACAACCTCTTGAATAAAATCATTGTGAAAAATTGAACCAACCTTAAACTAAGTCAAAGATTTATCTGAATTTTTATTACGCTTTAAAATTTAACAGAATTTTCTAGCATTTAATAAGATATACACTAATCAATTAAATAAATAAATAACATAAAAAAAGATGTCTTAACCTATCATTGCATCTAAAATTGCAAATAACTAAAAAAAAATCTAATTTGGTTTAATTTAGTATCCTTTTTGTTAAAGAACGAGAAAGACTAAGGGGTTTTTCAATTGCAGAATTTGGGTAGGGTTTAAGCCAGTTTAAACTTAAATCTAGCCAAACGATATTTTTAGACAAGTTAAATCCACTGCTTTTGTAATCCCATTAAAGCCGCTTTTGCAAGTTAAATCTAGATTTACTTAACTTGTTGGTAGGCGGATATACAAGATTTAGAGAAGAAGAAGTGTGCGAAGGAGGGTGGCAGGAAAGATGAGTGCAGGAAAGATGAGTGTTACCTTCGTAACGTCTCTGTTCTCTTTTCGGGTACCAACAAAGTGGAGGGGTAGAAAGACTAAGGGTTTCGAATGCTGAAATCCCATCAATCCTTCTTTTTTTTCAATTTATTATCTTAATATTGATTTATTTTTAATTTAATTTAAAATTATTTAAATAATGACTAACTAATATATCATCTTTGCTTAATTATGATTTAATGAAATTATATTTAATTGGTATATTTACTACTTTATGATTGATTAATAGATTTAAAATTAATAATTAATTGATATATTATATTATGATAATTATAAGAATTGTGTACTTGTATGTAAATGCCCCTTAATTTAATTATGATTATATTATTTTTATGTAAACTAACTAAATATAAATTATTATTTAATTTACTTATTAGAAGATTAATTAATTATGATTAATAACATTATATCAAATAAATTAAATATAAATATATTAATTCAAATAATTAATATTATTTAATCATAATTACTCAAATAAATTTGAATGTATAGAAATTATTATTTTAAATAATTTAAAATTTACAAATTAAATATTAATTACTTTAATTAATATTCAAATATATTAAATAAATATAATAAAATATCACTTTTATATAATTATTATTCAAATCATAATTAGCCTAACAAACTTAATTTCTAAAATAAGTAGCCAAACAATTACTCAAGATTTAAGTGGATTCAACTTTTATCATACCAAAAAGTTTTCAAAATTTACTTGCTCAGGATTTACTAGATTCAGATTTACAAGAATCCTACTTGCATCCAAAGAGCTCCTAAGTAACAACATCTCTATGACAACATAAATAAAGAAGAATCAATGAAGCAAATAGAAAAGCATAGAAGGCAAAGGAAGAAAAATTTGTTGTCGGCTGTGGGAGGAAGGACAGTGGCTAGGCTTTCCAGAAGAAAGAAAGAGAAGGATGTGGTGGCTAAAAGATTGCTGCTGCCCAACGTTAAAGTGGAAAGGAGAAGAGCACAGGACGGTGAGGGACAGGCGACTATGACTCGGGAGAGAGGAGGAGACTAAGCGGCTGTGAGGGAGGAAATGAGTGAGCCAAGTGCTTAACCCTTCGCTGAGGAGGATCAAGAAGATAGCACGATTTGTGGCGCTGAAGGAGGAATGGTGGTTGCGAGGGAGCGAAGGCGTGGTCAGGGAGTTCGCTCTAGGTTTCTTCGGCCGCTCTATTTAACCAGACCAGTTTGGTCATTACGAAGAAGGAGAGAAGGAAGGAAGGTGAGAAGAAGATAAGTCTCAACAGACGTGTTATCGAAAAGGACCCAGAGCGCTCCACATTCACATATGTTCACCATATTTTATCCCCAATCAAGATCCAATAGGTAGGCCTGTAAGGGTTGTCTGGTAGCAGGATTTGAGCAGGTTTTAAGCAAGCTTTAACCTAAATCATGTCAAACAGCAAAAATCACAACTTCAAATCCCATAGAATCTTAAATCCCATATCTCACCTGCTTTACCTTGAACACCCCGATAAATCATCCATCCGGGCATTGGGCGGTCTGAGGTGTACATTCCTTCTCTTGTTCACCTGACCGACCCTTCTCCACTGTGTAAGATCCTCACATAAGAGGACAAATTTGGAGAACGAGGGTTTGGAGGAGGTCACGAGTTTTCGGCGCACGTTCAAAAGTATATATTGAAAATTTTTTAAAATGTTGGTAATTATTAAATTAAAAACTGCCTTTATATGAGTCAGTGATAACAATTATTCGAATTATTAAAGTTTTTAAAAACATATATTTAAAAGCTTCTTTTAGATTTAAATATCTCCTAAATTCAAATAATTATTTAGATATTATATAAATAAATTGATCGATCTCTTTTATTATCGACAACTTTTTTCTCTTGTGATTCTCATACATAAGAATAATTACGAGGAGCTAAGTTTCAATGTAGCATTTGTTCTATCTCTGAAAACAGTAATGATCTCACCATTCAACCAAGAAAATCAATCGATTCAAGAAAAATACAACACTAAAATAATCAACTAAT
Organism: Cymbidium sinense; assembly: GCA_021442155.1. Taxonomy (NCBI): domain Eukaryota; kingdom Viridiplantae; phylum Streptophyta; class Magnoliopsida; order Asparagales; family Orchidaceae; genus Cymbidium; species Cymbidium sinense. The sequence goes on from CM038230.1 coordinate 42,369,325, forward strand.
TATAAAAGGCTATTATATTCAGCCAGATAATAAGATCTCAATCTTATTAGATACTGGCACACATAGCACTCATATTGATATATCTTTAATATCGACAAATATGCAAATCAAAAAGACAAAATCATATATCTATAAAGACTATCATGGTACTAAACAATATTGTCATAATGAAACCAATATCTTATTTGCATTTTAAATTTGGTTGATCATAATAATAAAATAAATTCATTAGCATAAAACATCATTACATATTACAATAATCAAACCATACTTATAAACTTGAACAAGAGAGAAGATCACTCTAGCTGAGACGACGTTCACACATTATATTCTCTTTTTATTCTCTAGTATTCTCTCTCTATTTTCCACTGCCTCTTACACAACCGCAGTCTTCTCTATTTATAATTGAGATTTGGTAGTGAATCAATAATTTGGGCTGACATAAGTGCTTACGTCATTTATTTGCTGACATTTCGACTAACGTTTTATTTTTGCTGATATCATGGCTGACGTTTTATTCTTCTAGAAGTTTTGATTCTAGTCTTTCCTTTTACTTTTTGAAGATTACTTTTGATTTTGCATAACGTATATCTATGCAACTTTTCTTTCTGCATTCTTTTACAAAATTTGCTTCGTATTTCTGTACTAGCAGATATCGTAATTTTAAGTAAAATATTTTTTCATTCGAGGGATTTTAATTATTTTTTCAAGAATAAGTATATATTGATTGAGCTAGTACTCATTAATTGTATGAAATGTTGCTTCCTTTTTAGGAAGAATATGTGAAGGGAAAATACATTTTTTTGGCAACTATAATATCACTTCCTATGTCACATAATGTGTGAATACAAATTGGGTCATAAGTTGGAAAGTAGAGTTCTATATGTATGTAGCTATGAAAGTTAACTATGTTATTGGTTAATAATATGTGAATTGATTCGAACGATAGAGTCAGTGAATGTAACAGTATACTCGGTTTAAAATAAACTCTACCTTACTTCATCCATATATGGAGGAAAAAAATCTCTAATAGGCGTAAACTCTCAGCTTTAAGAGTCCTTATTGGAAGATTGAGTCCATCATAGGGTGATATTCCTATCTTTGAGGTGTATATTCTTCCTTGATGTCACACTTGATTATTTCAATAAATACCTCTTAATATCTGCATGGCGTCGCATCAAAATTTTAAACACCACAATTAGAATACTTTTTTGAAGTCTTAGAGAATCAATTGATAAAGACATTTCAATCTTACTCATGGTCTTGGAAACCCCACTTTCATTTTAGTAGCAACGTGGAAGGTTATGAGCTTAAACCATTCGAGAATTTCATTGAAGTCTTTTTTAATAGATTTAAAATCAAAGGATCATTTCTTGAAAATGAATGGCCTCTCATACATGAACTATGGACCACCATCAAAATCTTGAGCATAGGTGAATTTAAATAAGAAATACCCTTCAACCAAAAAGTTAAGGTCAAATGTACCTTTTAATATTTAGATATTTTGAGTAGCCTACAAGAGATTATTATGAAAAAGATGACATCTGATCGCATATCCAATCAGAGAAAGATTTCATTCCTTGGCCTTAGAAACAATTTCCTCACTAGTGAAATTGACTATTTCTTTAATGGATAAAACATAAAACAACAAGAAGCTAGGACTATTTTAAACTTAAACGGTAAGAAGATTTTTTTCAGTTCATTGCTACCTTAGGATGAGGGCGGAGCTTCTGGAGAGAAGGCAAATAAGTAAGCAGTAAAGCAAGATAAAAAAGTTCCAATCTAGTCTCCAATAGGAAAAAGATGATAGTGAGGGCTTAACTGAAGCTAGTGATGAAAATTTATTAAAATTATAGCATTGGGGATGCCTTAAGCAAAAGTAAGAAGATCATCAAGACACTATAGATGGGAAAAAGCCAAGTAGAAAACCACATAAAGAAAGTCCTATCTTTCCTATTTTACACGATTAATATCAACTAATGAAAACTTGACTTAATATTTATCATAATATATAAAATTGAAGAAATATACCTGTTATTTTATTTTCGAGGGAATATATATATATTCTAAAAAAAATTTATAAAATAGTTAATTGCATGATTTGAACTTGTTAAATAACGTGATATAATGTAATAGAGTGAAATAATAATAGTTATAATATAATATATTATAAGGTAAATAAGATGGAGGATAAAATTTTACTAAGAAATATTATTATTATAGAAGTTGTAATATTTGTAGTAACATGTTGAGTATAATCACAACTATAACACATCAAACAAAAACCTTGATATACTTGAATATAATAATATTATCTATAACATAATTAAATTGCTATAAATAACTAAATTCGACCACATCTATATCACAAGAAAATGTGTTATGAAAATCATAAGGATTGCAATAATTTTCATCAATAAGCTATAAGGGTACTTATATTTTTTTTTAATTATGAGTTGAAGCTACTAAGGTATGCATTAATCTTGAATAGCACATCCATTGCATTGACACAATCACTAACAATAGTGTGATGGCTCTTTGTATATATTAGCCTCATTTGGCATGGTTCTTTATATATATTAGCCTCATTTAGCTCCAATTATATAATAATTATCTCCATCACATCCCAAGTAACTATGTGACCCAAGTATTCATATACATAGTGGCAAGAAAACTCAAATAAGTCAATTCTAAAAGAAATAGAGTGCAAAATAATAATTTTGAATTTTGCTCAAAGTTTCATTAAATATTGATAAAATTTTGATCAGCCCTGACCGAACCCTAACAGAAGTTGTTATGTTCCAATATTAATCCAATTTTCTTCAAACCTTAACAGAATCATTTTGGAATCAAGATTGAAGCATCTTTGGCTATTATTTGTTCCTAGTTATGAAACATAAACAAATGTCGAACAAGTTTCAAATAATATTTGATCATGAGTCAAACAAATTTTAATCAGGATCAGAATAAGTTTTATCCAATATTCGAAGTTGGTGATTTAATGTCTACTAGTCTTCTAAGTTTTAAGGTTTAGAGTGTAAGAATAAAGTGTTGCATAAAATAAAAATCGACCTCACTTTAAAAAACCCTAGCATCATTTCAACCAAAGGAAGGAAACATCCACCTCACTTTATTCACAAGAAATGAAGCCATATATATGTAAAAGTAAGCTTAGGGTTGAAAGGAAACAACCTGGAGTTTCCGGTTGCAAGGAAGAAAGAGGGAAAGGGGTTTCGGTTTGCTTGGGAAGAGTAGTCGGGTTCGGCTAGGGCTCACGAGAAAGACGGACGGCTTGATGAGGAGCAAGAGAGGGACGGACGGCGTGGAGACGAGCCTCGGTTCTGAGCTTCCTGCGCCGATCGGAATAGATGGGAGAGAAAAAAACGTGAGAGAGGAGGAACCGAAGGAAGGGAGCCGCACGAGAGAACTCGCGTGTAGAATCCTGCCCTAGCCGCTCGATCCCTTCGAACATAGACCAATTAAAAATAGGGGCCGGCTGCTTTACGCGATGTTTGGCAAGGGATTTATTTCAAAAATTCAGTATATCTAGATTTAATAAATTCGAAGTTATTAAATTTTAAAAATTATGATTATCTATTAATTCGATTTTAATATCTCTTTTTGTTGTATTGTTTCATGTTGGCGTCTTGTAAGTTATAATATTATCAAAATCTTACCAAATATGTGATCTTGTTGAAAGGGTTTTCTAGCGTCATATTTTAGAATTTTTCTTTTGATAAGATGAAATTATCATTAGATTTTCGCTTTAATAAAATAGACTCTAAATCTTTGATTAAACTAACTTGAATCACCTCTTATATTTAAATGCAGTATATTCAACGTGTCATTCCAACTCCATCTACTTAGTTAGGCGATATATACATCTGAAAGTCGCTTTCGTGTTATATCGATAACAATGTGATGGGTTGTATACTTTGTTCCTAATTTTCTATTTAATGTGGCAACTACCTCATGTCATTTGTCTATACTTATAACACCGTTGCAGATATTGCCCTGCACAAGCTGTTCCCAAAGTATGTCCCCGAAAATCACGTTATGATGTTCAGGCCATTTAGGAACTCTACTACTATTTCAAGTATTCTCGTCATGAGTTTGTAAATCATCTCATGCATTAATGTGTGAACTTGTAGAAGCGTGGTCTTTAGATTTTCCTTTTAAAAAATCGTTCATAGCTACAAATAAATTGAAATTTCAGTATGAATAAAACAATGACGACTATATTGGCGAACAATGTTATTGAAATTAAATTGCCTCACACGAATAACAAATGTCTTGTTTTTGATGTATTTGATTATGATAAATGGACTTGATGTTCGTTGACTCCTGATCAGATGCAGTATCACCAACATTGATAATTTATAAGACCTTAACGCGACATCGTATAGTTCATTTTTTAATGCATTTTATAAATTTCTTCAGAGCAATGAAACTGTCTAAGCTTGCTTGTAAATATTCCGACGACATTCTGAATATATCGCATTTATAAAAATTATTAGATAAGCAAATTAAAATTGTAATTTTCTATATTTATTAGACAAGTAAATTAAAATTGTAATTTAAGAAATATATATATACACACACACATATATATATGTACTTATATATTTATTTTGGAGATAAAAGCTTGTTAGTTTGTGTAATTTTACTTCAAATTTGGAAATTTCTTGCACTTTTTTTTTCTATTACGTTAAAAGCAATTTGATGAAAAATTGTTTCTTTCATTATTCTCTCGCCCTTAATTATTTAACAGTGTTTGTTAAAACACTCTATAATACTACTCTCTCGTTAATTATAAATCATTCATAACTTACACTTAAACTAAATTCAAATATAGCGAGTCCCTACTAATTACTGAAAGAATCATAGATTTTTTTTATCATTTTATATATAAGTGCAAATAAATTGGCATTTTTTTCCCAAGGACCAAGTGTTTAAAAGTTGAATTGAAATAATCGTCCCATTGATCCAACAATGAATTGGTTCTTGACTGGTTTGATCCAACACTGAAATCAAGGTGGGGAAGAAAATTAATTTGAACAAATGACATGCAGCTTAGACCTTATATTGTAATCAGTGCAAAAGGGAAAACACAATTAAATCAAATGAAATGAAACATATGAATACCATGCTACAAAAGAAGAAAGAGCTTCTCTACAAGCGAGATCTCATTTTAGGCAATTTGGATTTGGTGAAAACTCAATCTAAGGAGTTTATATGCTCAGTAAATATTTTGTATTTGATCTATATAAATTTCATATTACTACATAATTCATTTTTCACTACTTCAATCTTTGAGAAAATGCATGCAAATCTATCATATTTACTTTCATTCACATTTAGGTCATCTGCATAAAACTTTCTAAAGTTTGATCTTTTCATTAGAAACATATTTTTAAAAATTTATAAACAAGGAGAATAGTTTACCATATTTTTCAAAGATGTGTTCAAGTAAACTTTTCATTTCATAAATTTTGGCATACATGCTTGAGCTTGTTAAAAACCTGATATTACTACTAGAATTCTTTATAATTTCTAGATTATTGCTAGACTTTTCTATATAACTCTGGCATACTAAGTAGACATTACTTGAATGGTAGCATAAGATTTCATAATGAACTCTAGTTATAATTTATGAATTTGAGGAAAGCTAAGAATATATGAGATGGCTATGTCAGGAATTTATTTTTAAAACATTAGAAATCTATCATATACATTTGAAATAAAATAAGTTAAACACAAGACCAATTACAAACATGAACTCTATGCAAGAAGAGAAATAAAAAATTTGTCATACAAGTATCATAAAGGAGCATAACACTAGAGTTAGAGGAGCTTGAAACCAGGACCTATATACATGGGGAACCTCAGCCTAACACTTGAGTTGCCATTGTTTGCCAAAAAAAAGGGTAAAGCTTATCCTTGTTTACAAAATCTTAAAATTATTATAGATTTACAATAATACTAAATTATTAAGAGTTCTATGCAAATAACTATTCGTATGTTATTCCAAATGCAAAGAACAAATCGATCTTTTGTCCAGCAAATGTGATAAAGTGAGAGGTAATGATGAACAAATCAATCAAGAAGCGATAGATTATCACGTGCTCACGAAACTTATAAAATTAAATGCTCTGTTATAGGAGCTATTTATAGCTTCAGGATCTTGATTAATTCTTCAACCAAAACATCAAGTAGGATACTAGAATTTGCCACCACACACCGTTCGATCTACCATAACTTGTTTGGCTATCCATGAATAGTTTGACTTAGATGGGATTTCCATCCATCTAAAAATCCTAGTTTTAGGACCCCATGGAGAAAATTCATGAGCTTTACCACAAACAGACAAAATGATGGCAGACTCCCTTATTTTCAATCAAACAAGAACAATCGGAAAACAACTAAAAATAATTATGCACATTGCGGAATAATTAGGAAGGCATGCGATACAACAAAGAACAAACTTAATTGTAGCAATCCACGCAATGCAGTAGGGCAAAACTTGGGAAGGGACGTGAGCGGAAGCGTCATTGCGGCGAAGAAATAGGAGTTGAAGGAGTTGCGACAAGGTGCAATTCCGCCATTGCCAACTCATCGTAAATCCGTTAAATTCGGCGGTTATCGATTTTGGTTTACGATTCGGCACCAAGGGATTTACTAAATCCTCCGATGGTGTTTGGTAGGATTTACGGGATTTAAGCGCTTAAATCCGGAATAAATCCATTGCCAAACACTCCCTTAATTGGGTAAATGGGCGGCTAGGATAAGGATAAGAATTAGGAGGATTAAGGGATTCAGCAGCCATTAATTTGTCTAATTACAAATTAATGTCATTTCAAATCAAATTTTATAAATTTACTTTGTATGATAAACCCTAGCAATATGGGTGTCTATTTTAGGTATTTCCACTATGCCGGATGCAACTGCGCGATTGGAGGTCGTTTAGACAATATCGGCGATGGTATAAGTGAAATTGAGCTGAAATTGTGCGATGTCACGCTCAAATTGATCAACGTTCGCGTACACTTTGCCGAATCGACCGTTGAAGGCTTCATTTGATAGGTTTTGACATTTCGGCGATAATGGCATGATCAATTTCACGAACAAAAGTTGTTCGAACATCGTCGAAGATTCCCGACTTCGATATGCGCATAATTTCATTAAAAATTGATTTCAATTGATTGATTAATTGTAAACTGATGGAATGAGCTTTATTTGATTATTTTTAGACACACTTTAATTAGTTTTGATCGCAATTATGAGGTTTCATTCTTTGATTATGTGACGTCGTCATTGATTTTCGTAAATTTTGTCAAATGCGCTTAATTTGAATAATGACATATACTTGTAGGTCAACAAATACCCTCCAACAAACATGGTGTACGCATGGAGCGGACCGTGTTTGTTGCGCACTAGTTGGCCCTCTCTCCCTCTTTTTGTAGGGTTTATTTGGTCGCCATATGACATATAGAAAAGTATTCCTCTTAAATTTGTACAAATTGATTCATAATTTCTTTATAGATAAGGGTTTTCCTTCTTTTTGAATGTCTCTCTTCCTCATTTCTTCTTCTTTTATTTTTATTTTTATTTTTATTTCACACACTCATATATATATATATATATTTGTTTGCTTCACATGATTCCTTACAAAAAAATGTTCAACTGGACGAGATCATGAGGTTTGCCTTCTGAGGAGCCCACTGATGATGTCATATGGTCTATGATCGATTCACATGATCCTCGCAATAATGTGGACATTTTATAGAGATTGGAGCAATACAATGATATGTTATAAGGGTGTGACATATTTCAAAATTTCTTTACCCATTCTCCTGCCCTTCCAAATTGTTCTGAGGAGCCTGTTAAATTTGAGAATCCCCCAGAGTGGGTGAGCACCGTGAGGTTGAAGTGTGGTGAATATAATCTTCTAGATAGTACTGTTGATCATGTGAGTTATGGATTATGTGAGATTCTTCAGCCAACTGCCAATATCATTGAGCAAACAGGGCAATCACGCTTACTTAGTCATCGACAATTACAATCCAGCTCGTTAGAGTGGCCTCAAAACTCGCCCATAGGTCAGATTCATGGTCCAACGAAGGGATATATTACTTGGGCTCGATACATTCTTTGAGCTAACAAGGATGTTCTAAAGGCGGCTGGGGTTTATAAGGCAATTTATTCCTCTATGTTTGATTTCGGGAATATTCCCTCTTCATGGATAAGAGGCTTAATTGAATTCTAGGATGTTGGGAATAACACATGTTGGGTTGGCCCCGAAGAATTGACCATTATATTGTGCAATTTGTAGGCGATATTGGGCCTTCCTATTTACGGTAGCCATTATGAAGAGTATATTCCTTTTGATAGCGAGCTCTTTCGTAGGCAGCCCTCTGCGGACGGGAACAGGCGGGGAAAGATGATTCTACCATTAGTTTATCCTGAGTTGCTTAATCACTATCGGCGAATTTATGAAGCTGCTGGACTACCCATGCATTCACGAGTAACTATGTCTATGTATATTTGGATATGCAGCTTCTTAAGAGAGGATAGCTTATTACCTCTTTCGGCTCTATTACATGGCCCTTTCGAAATGGGTGTACAGTTTGGTGATTATTTATTGGAGGAGATTGCCGAGCCTTTTTTGTCACGTGAACATTTTTCTCCATCACATCCAGGTATGGACGAAGATTTATTTTTTGTGAGCTTTTTACTACTTGGTTGTATATTTTTGTTTTGCCCATCAAGAAGGGATTTACCCATTCTAGTATCTTATTGGCTACAAGTAAGATATACCAAGGTGAACGTCTTTCCTTAGCTCCTCTAGTTCTTGCTAAGGTATACAGGGTGTTAAAAATTATTTCAGAGACTAGCTCACTTGAGCTATGTGATTTGATTCTGCCCTGACAATACATCCACGTTTGGATTCACATCCATGTCCATGTGACTTTCGCTTGTCTGGAATGCCCTTCATATTTCTTAGAGAGGAATTATCCCATAGTCATGCAATTGTCGCAAGCCTCTTCTACCTTGGAACGTGAAAGGGTACACTTATTTTTCTTTGCTCCTCATTTAGTCATTGATAGATTCCATCTCATTCATCAATTCGAGGTTGCAAATCTACTTCCTAGCCTAAGGGAGGTTGATATTGTGGATGGGGTCGACCACATAAGTAGGTGTACTTTAATTCACACCGACCAATTCTTGCCAATAGCTGAGTACTTTATTAGTATGCGTCCCGGTTGGTTATGTTATCGATCTGGTCGTTTAGTTATTTTGGAAGGATATCAACCTAACTGGACAGCCCAACAATTTGGATCTTCGTAGGCAACCGCTTATGAAGGGAGACCTTTCATTCCATGTGTTACTAATGCTCATCAGATGGATGTTGTCTCCGTCGAGACTAGATTATTCTCTGCTTCAATGATGTGGCTTCATTTGCTCAGGTTTGGCATGAACTCAAAGTTCCATCTGGTTGCTCCTTTTATCCACACGAGAGTTAGCTATACCCGCTTAACTTGGATACACTTATCTTTTGCACTGACTTTGGAGTGCGGAGCTCGCAAATATGAATGATAAGTGAGGAGACTTGGAGTCTTTTGAGGGCAACGAGCTCACCATGACAGTAACTCTAGCAGAGGTATGATTTATATATGTTTTGTATCATTTCTTTATTTGATTATTTTAAGTCCTTTTATTCCTATTACACATATGTTTGTATTTTGTGTGTAATAGGTGAGAGAGAGAGTGTCGAATCAACGACAGGAATAAGAGATTCACTTCCTCGGGTGCGAACTCGGGAACCTTCAGTTAGCCATGCGGAGGTACCATCCTCATATCACCAACAAATATATCCTCGTCATGAAGATCCTTTGAGGGCTTCAGCAGATTGGTTAGCTAGCCCTATTCCACGACGCCTCTTGACTCCTGAGGAAGCAAATCTGGAGCCAAGAATGTTTGTTAGCACGGAGCCAATTTCTTTTGGGGACTTTGGAGTTGGTTTACTTGATAAGGCAACGGTGGCTCCTGCTATACTAATTCCTTTTGAAGATTTTTGGGTCGATCTTCCTGAAGCAACAGCGGCAGAACCTCTAGCCCCAGCCATTGACGCTCCTTTCGTGGATCTAATTCCTTATATGGGTTTCTTTTCTGACTTTTGGCCTGGTGAAACATCTAGAGTGAGGGACTAAGAATATGGTGAGACTTCTGCAGCACCCGCTCATGATGAAATGGTGGTAGGCTTCATAATGCCAACTGGTCAGCCATCATTTGAACGAATGCAGCCTCAAGTTGAGGCTTTTGACTCAGGTATGACCTAATAACTTTTTTCTTCTTTTTTTTTACTTTCAGATATAATATTATGTTTCCTTCAGCCCTTCTCTCCCTTTTTTTTAGCACCCAAAGAGATCGATTATTCTTCGGAGATCCATTGGAGACATGCATCATATGCGGACTCACGCAATGAGCATATTTATAAGGAGAACGTGACTTTCTTGCATGAGCTAATTTCTCAATTGGACCCGAGCTCACCAATATCACTCGACCACTTTTAAAAGATGCCAATATTGTGCTAGACTTCTTAGCTCATTTTAGATTGAATGAAGAGGAATTGCGTTATTGTGAGACTTTATGTCGGGAGGCCGAATTTCTAGTCCGACAAATGAAAGCCATTAGCATAGTTCATCATAGAGTTTCATTGTCGGAGCTGAGAGAGTGCGTCAAACTTCGACGGGAAGCAGTTGACTTTGATCATGATGAATTAGAAAAGAGTTTTAAGGCTTTAAGAGGACTTTATGGTAAGTCTGCTGACATTGGGGCTCATATTGAGAGCATTACTGCTAAGATTCGAAGCCTTTGGAGGGAACTTAAGCATTCAGTATCATGCAAGACAGACCTTTAGGTAAGAGAGGCAAAATTCGGCAAACCGGAGGAGGGGCGTGTTTAGGACTTCGACATCGTCTTATGATTGTGTGTCTGGCTATAGAGGATTTACAAATTAAAGGGGCAATGAGGCCTTGCTATTATTGTATCTCAGCTTAAAGACCTACAATCTCATCTACCTTGATGTATTTTCTCTTTATTTTATCCATTCTTTTTTTTTATGTTTTGAATTATATCAGTTATATTTGCTGCTAGAGTCTCTTTTCTTGATAACGTGACTCCTATGTTGGAGTTGCTTTTTATATGTACTTGTGCATTTTTCATGAATAAAATCTAGACCACTAGCGTGTTGCTTCATGATCACTCTACTTAAATGGGTTTGACGGTCTATTGGAAAGTTGAAAGTCTCATTGGTCTTATGCTTTGGTGCCTTGAGTAAACTTGTTGAAAATTTAATTTCGAAATTTAGAATTTACACTCCTCTCCTATCCTGGCTTTGTGCCTTAGCGGACTTGCTGAAGTTGATGAGATGAAAATATTTTCGGTCCTATGCTTTTATGCTTTGACGAACTTGTTGAAGATTTCATCTCGAATTTTGAAATTTAGATTTTCCTCCTGTCCTAGCTTCGTACCATAGCAAACTTGATGGAGTTGATGAAATAAGAATGTATTCGATCCTACGCTTTATGCATTGATAGACTTGTTGAAGATTTCATCTCGATAATTTGTATCTTGTGTCTCCTTTTATCCTAGCTTCATGCCTTGATGGAATTGATGGAGGAAAGCCTGAATTGTCTTCAAGACTTATCAGGCCATACAAAATTACCTTCTACCCTAGCTTTCTGCTTTTGCAAGCTTGTAGAAGGGTACATGCCGACGACCTAGCTCTCAGAGCTTGTGTTGGGTCAATGTCAAAGAGTCATCAGTCCCGTGCTTTGCGCATATAATGGACATGTTGATGAAAAAAAACTCACTTAGTTCAACTTTTAGCTTCATATGAACATTGGGATGGCTTCTCTGGTCCTTTGCTTTCTACTTGATTGAACTTTATGAAGAAGAATTTCCTTCGGTCTTTGCTTTTTGCTTTAATAGACTTATTGAAGGAGTTAAGATTTTTTTTATTTTTTTATTTATATTTAATTTCGAGTGTCTTCTTGAGTGAGGATATATATATCTATATATTTTTATTGGAATTTTGAAATTGGTCTTATGACCAATAGGGATGATCTCCCAGTCTGGGTCACTTGAACTCATCAAGTTAGAGAGATTTGGAGATTTGGATGCTCTTGTCTTTGAACTAATGAAATAGGATGATCCTTTACTACGACCTTTGTGGCATGTTGAGTAAGCATATCTGTTAGTGACTCAGCTATATTTTGGCGTGTTGAGTCTGACTTTATACACCCACTTGAGTCTTGAACTTCAACAATTGATGGAGGAAAGCCTGAATTATCTTAAAGGCTTATCAGGCGATACAAAATTACCTTCTGCCCTAGCTTTCTGCTTTTGCGGGCTTGTAGAAGGGTACATGCCGACGACCTAGCTCTTAGAGCTTATGTTGGGTCAATGGCAAAGAGTCATCAGTCGCGTGCTTTGTGCATGTAATGGGCATGTGGATGACAAAAACTCTCTTAGTTCAACTTTTATCTTCATATGAACATTAGGATGACTTCTTCGATCTTTTATTTTCTGCTTGATTGGACTATCATAAGAAGAATTTCCTTCGGTCTTCGCTTTCTGCTTTAATAGACTTATTGAAGGAGTTAAGATTTTTTATATATATATTTGATTACGAGTACCTTCTTGAGTAGAGATATATATATCTATATATTTTTGTTAGAATTTTGAAAATGATCTTATGACCAATAGGGATGATCTCTCAGTCTGGGTCACTTGAAGTCATCAAGTTAGAGAGATTTGGGAATTTGGACGCTCTTGTCTTTAAACTAATGAAGTAGGAGGATTCCTTACTACTTTGTGCTTGTTGAGTAGCGGTCTGTGGCTTCGACCATATTTTGGCGTGTTGAGTCCGACCTTATACACCCACTTGAGTCTTGGACTTGAGCAATTGATGGAATATTTTACCCTTGGGCTAACGAGATGGGGATCTCTTACTGCGGCTTTTGTATTGAGTGGCGGACAGTCGACTTCGGCTATATTTGGATGTGTTGAGTCCGACCTTATACACCAACTCGAGCCTTTAGATTTAATGTGTGGATGGGAAATGTAATTCCAACTTGGTTTGTTAAAGCTTACAGACTTGAAAATTTTCTTCTTTAGTTAGTAAGACTTCTAAATTTGAGAATTTGAATACATAATTTTGACTATGCGTATATGGATCTTGGCACTATGCACGATGTCAATCCAAAGAGAAAGGGATGTCCCCTGTCTTACTAGGAGCGCCATACATTTTACTATAAAATTTAAAAATGCCCCGTGTCTGACAGGAGGATTTTTATTTTATTTTGGAAATGCATTCTTGTGTTACAAGAGAATTTCTAATGAAAATGTACATATGTGTTTGACAATGAAGACTTCAAGTACATAATTTGTTTGATTACACTTTTAGATATAATACTTCTTTAAATACCGATCATTGATTGGCGGCATTGGTCTTTCACCTTTGAAGTCAACGAGCTGGTAGGCTCCCCTTTGATAGACTTTTTCAATGACAAAGGGTCCTTTCTAGTTAGGCTCAAATTTACCACCAATTTTGTGATAAGGGATGATTGGTCTTCTCAGCACTAGGACCAATTTCCCTTCCTAAAAAGCTCGAGGACATACTGTATGATCGAATGCTTTAGACATCCTTGCTCGATAGACTTCTAGATTTTGCTGAGCTTGGAGTCTAACCTCGTCAAGCGCATCAAGCTCTTCCATCCGTATACGAGCCTTCTCATCTTGGGTAAGATTTTGTTGAATGGCTACTCGGAGTGAAGGTAGTTCAACTTTGAGTAGCAAAATTGCTTCAGCCCCAAACACTAGTGCATAAGGAGTAGACTTTGTAGAAGTCTTATAAGTGGTACGGTAAGCCCATAACGCTTCTACATGCTTGGTATGCCACTCCCTTTTATTTCTTGTAAGAATTTTTCTAAGCAATTTGACTAGTGTTTTGTTAAAAGCCTTAACCAAGCTATTTGCTCTTGGATTATAAATTGATGAATATCGCCAATCAATCTTATGCCGATCAGTAAACTTATAGACTTTAGTGCTTTTGAAAGCTGGCCTATTATCTAAAATGATTCGACGTGGTACGCCAAATCTGTAGATAATATTATGGGTGAAGAAGTTGGTCACCTGTTAAGCTGTAACTTCTTTGAATGGTGAAGCTTCAGCCCACTTAGAGAAATAATCAGTGGTTGCTAAGATGAAGTGATGACCAGCTGATGATGGTGGATCAATTGGTCCAATTACATCCAACCCCCAGCACTCAAATGACCAAGATGCTATCGTTGGGTGCAACGGATTTGGGGGTTGATGAATTATGTTGTCGTGGACCTAGCACTCATGACATCTCTTGGCATGATCGATACAATCTTTTATCATAGATGGCTAGTAGTATCCCATCATTTAATTTTGAATGCTATTTTAGGACCCGATTAATGTGCATCACAAAGTCCTAGATGAATTTCAATAATTACTTTATTGGCTTCTTCTATTCCCAAACATCGTAGTCACATCTGCTCGAAGGATCTACGATAAAGGGTATTGCCAACAAAAGCATATAGTCGAAGCCTTCTCTAAGTTATGCAGCTATCGACTTATTGCTTGGTAATTTACCTTCCTTGAAGTAGTCGACGAAGGGCTGTCTCTATCTTCCTTCTCTTATACTGTAAGAATTTCATTTTGTGGTTTCGACGCTTCCTCAGATTGAAGTCTTTCCTCTTGAATGGCCTGAGGCTTATCTTGTTGACTTTGAGAAACAACTTGCAAGGGAGTGTGAGGTGCGACATGAGTTGCATCCTGCTGATTTATATTTGATGACCCATCTTCCAGTGGGGACTTTAAACTTATTAGCTCTAGGACCCGACGAGTGCAAACACTAATTAGTATATAGTCGTCATCGTCCATACTCATCATTTCTTTAGCTAACTTAGCTAAACAGTCTATTTTGCTATTCTTATCTCTGGAGACTCGAGTCATAATGACACTTGGAATTTGCTTCATAAGCTCGAGAACTCGTTTGTGATAATAGGCCAATTCAAGTTTATTGATTTTGTAAAGGTCCAACACTTGATTAATGATGAGTTGAGAATCACCATAAATTTGTAGATTATGAACTCCCATGGAAATGACTTCCTCTAAACCTGCCACCAACGCTTCATATTCTGCTTCATTGTTGGTTTGTGGTTGAGTTAATCTGTAAGAGTGTCTCATTATACCACCTTCTAGTGTGATCAGGATGAGACCGATGCCAGCTCGAGCCTTTGGGAGATTTGAGGGTTGCGTGCACTTGATGGATGAAGCTCCATCAAAATACAGTTCCCACAATTGCTATTTTTCTTTTTCATATATGTGCATGATCTGATCATCAGGAAGACCATCATTAAGCGATGAATCTAGGATGAGATGAGCAGTAAGAAAATCTGCTAGAATTTATCCTTTCACTGCTTTCTAGGGAACATATGTAATGTCAAATTGTAGCAGAAGGACAACTCATCGTGCCAAGTGACCTGTCAACGTTGGTCTTGTTATCAAGAACTTCAACAGATCGATCCTTGAGATGAGGGTAATTTTATGAGATAGCATGTAATGATGTAGCTTTTGAGCAGCAAAAAGTAATACCAAATAATGCTTCTCAATTGGAGAATAACGTGTTTTCGCTCCTATTAGTCTTCAACTAATATAGTACAGAGCATTCTCCTTTCATTCTTCATTATGCTGCGCTAACAAAGCACCTAAAGATTCTTCCAGTGCTACTGTGTACAAGATGAGAGGCTTTCCTGGGATTGGGGCTGCAAGAATAGGTGGGTTCAACAGATATCTCTTGATACTGTCGAAGGCCTCTTGACATTCTTCATCCCATTTGAAAGGAGCATCATTCTTCATTAGTTTTCCAAAGGGTTGACATCTACCTGACAAATTCGATATAAATCTTCTGATAAATGCAAGATGTCCATGTATGGAACGGAGTTGACAGAGGCTCCTCGGAGGAGGCATTTTAACTATTACTTTGATATTGTTAGATTTCGATCCCTCTGCGGCGCAACATATCCAGAGGAACTTTCAAGAGACTTGGCGCAGCGAGAGGATTCATCTTGAGATTATATTTTCTAATTCTTTCAAAGACGATCCTTAAATCATTGAGATAATCTTTGCGATCTATACTCTTGACAATAAGGTCATCAACATAGCACTTTACTTTTTGATAAATCAACTCATCAAAAATTTGTGTCATAGCCCATTCGTATGTAGCTCTAACAATCTTCAAGCCGAAAGGCATGACTGTGTACAAAAGACTCCATCAGCCTAAGTGACAGAATTTTTCCCAGTGAAGAGGCATGGACAATAATTAGCCTTGGACAATTCCTTGGTGAAAATGCATGTCTATTGAAATATGGATTACACATAAAAAAATCTTACACCAATTGGTGTCCTAAATGAGGTATGTTTCTCATTTTTAGGAGCCATCTTGATTTGATTATAACTTGATGACCCATCCATAAATAAGAACATGTCGTGGTTTGAAGTGTTATCCAGTAACAGTTCTGATACAGGGGGTGGAAAGTCATCCTTTGGACATGTTTTATTTATGTCCCTGAAGTCGATATAGATATGAATCTGACCCTTCTTTCTTTTTACTAAGATGATATTAGCTATCCAGTCAGCATATTTTCTTCTCGAATGAAACAAGCTTCAATAAGCTTCTTGGTTTCTGCAACTACCTGCTCTTCAACCTCCAATCTCATTCACCTAGAGGCTTGTTTGACTTGTGTTGCATCTAGTTTAATTGATAATTTGTGAACTGCTACATCAGGGGATAAGCCTAATATTTTAGCATATGTCCAAGCAAAGCAATCCCTGAATTCATAGAGAAAAATTTTTAATTCTTCCACTTCATCTTCAGGAAGTAGAGCACTGATGAACGTTGGGTGTGGATCCTCCTCAGTTCCCGGATTAATTTCTTTAAGTTCATCCATAGTAGCCGCATTCCCACCATCTTCAAGCTCTTCAGGTGCTGTTCTGGCTTATACTTCTTCATTATTTGTGAGACTGACATTAAAAATATCATTCTCATCTTCATCATTATTCTCAACTTCTATTCTTGTTATAGCGTACCAGGTGTATTCCTATGGATTATTGTCTTGGATGAAACCAAGGTCTTTTGTAGTGTGCTTATTTCTTCTATCAATAGTTTGAGAACCTTTTGAGTACCACATCATTTCAAAGATCTTAGTCCTTTGTTTACTTGCTCCAGCATGGACCCCATGCTTGCACATTAGGTTTTGCATTTTTGGAGAGTAATATTTTGGTATCCTTGTGGACATAGCTTCTTCTTCTTCAGATAACTATATTACATAATCAGGATCTTCTTCTTGACACCCCTCAGATTTATAAAATAAGCTTCTTGGCCCATATTTTCCAAGGAGATGAGGTACATAGAAGGTCACCAGTTCCTCAACTTTGTGAGTTTCTCGAGGAGTGATTTCTTTAAAATGTTGAGGAGGAATAGGAGTGACTACGAGTGTAGTCTCTATTACCGATAGATCATGATTGTTTTAAAATAGGTGCCCTGCACCTTGCCTTCAAGAGCAGATTCAAACTCATAATCAGAGTAAAAATAATCGTCTTCAATCAGTGCTTTACTTGAAGGTCCACATGGACCTTTGGATTTGGAAGGAACACATTCGTCTTCTTCTTCATTATCACTGTCTAAATGAGGGACAGTGTTTTTAAATTTAGACTTGTTCTTTATATCCTTAGGGATATTTGAAATAATCTCTTTCACTTTATTTATTTTAATTTCACCCTTCTTCTTAACTTGTTCTTTTATGGGTTTTGAAATAGATGTAGTATTTGCTAGTTATTTTGTCAGCTTTGATTCCATCAGAAGGAAGTAATTGTCATCTTGATATATTTTTATTTCATGCACCGCAAAAGGTTGCATAGCAACCACAATTTTGCATTCTTCCCCATCCATTGAATATTTCATACATTGATGCAATGTAGACGGGACAATGCTATACTCATGAAGCCATGGTCGACCCAAAAGAGCTCTAAATGAAGTATCTACATCGATCACATGAAATTTGGCTTCAGTGTTTATGTCTCCAAATTTAAGAGGGAGGACGAACGACCCAATAGTTTTTTGCCCCTTCTCATTGAAACCTTAAACCATAACTTTATCACGTTCTAGATGTTATACATCTAGAGATAGCCACCTGAGAGTCCTTAGGTTCATAAGATTCACGGAAGAACCAAGATCAATTAAGATCTATGGTATTATAACTTCATCACTTTTAGCTGTAACATATATAGGACGATTGTGCTCTGCAGTTCCAAGCATAAGCTCTTCTTTTGAAAATGTGATGGTTGGAGGCTCTTGAACATGTAAGGTCTCCGTTAAAGAGCGCTCAGTAAAATATGCTTCAAACTTCTCCGGCTCTTTGAGAGCTTCAATTAAGGTGTTACGGAGATCTTCTGACATCAGAAGTGCTTATATGCTAAGTTGTGCCAAAATATTTCTTAGGTGGGATAGAATGTTGTAATTGGTCCCTTTACTTAGTGAAGGCTTCTTGTTTGAATCCTTAGAGATGACTTTTTCATTGATTTCGATTTCTTTCCCTTTATCTTTATTTATTGACTATTTTCTCTGTTGAGATGGCAGCACTCGATCACTTCTCAACTGCATTTGAGCTACTTCCTTAGCATCTGAATCTTCAAATGACCCAGTTGCTTGACATCACCTTTTCTAATGATGGGCATGAAGATTGATCACTAACTTTACATTCTTCATGTCTACATGGTGAGCTCGATTTATCTTCATTTGGGAAAGCAGTTCTTAAGGCATTATCAGCTTCATGTACCATCAAATAAGATTCAGTGGGAAGTTCTTCAACTTCTTCCCCTATTTTTTCATTGATCAGATAATTATTAATGAATTCAGCAAGTGTGATGGGTCGTCTTGTTGGCTGTATATAATCATTTGTATTATTGATGATTCTTTGTGTTAAGCTACGACCATTCATAGTATTGGTAACATTTTGCGCTATAGTCTTCTTCTTTTTCTTTAATTTATTCTTTCGTTTGACTGAATTCTTGGCCTTTCCTTGCGGTATTTGGATAGGCTGTCTTTCATAAGATGAACTAGCCTTTTCATAACTTGGGTTTTGTCTCAACTCAAGTACGAGCTCAAGTGGTGATTTCCACTGAATACCTCGAACACCTTCCAATCGTTTCAACATTTTACAGTCTTTTTAGAGACTGCAACTTGCCATCCTTCATCATCGTCCAATTTCTCCTTACCTTTATCTTTGTTTGATAGCACTAGAGATGAGGTGATTATTTTTGTAGACTCTTTCTTTGGACGCACCAAGACACTGTCTGATAATGTGAATTTTCCATTTATATATTTTCGCTCTAGCCAATCTTTGAATATGTAGCAATCTTCAATAGGATGGCTGAGCGCCCGATGGTATGGGCAATAGTTAGGGTTATTAGCTTGTCCAGCCTCTTCAGGTCTTTTATACTCAGGTAGCTAAAGACCTGCTTTGAGTGCATGCTTGAATAATTTAGCCATACTTTCTCTCTTAAAAGAATACTCTTTGTTCAGCTTTTCTTTTAGGGTTGGGGTCATTGAGTCATTTGCTCCTTTTGTTTATTTTGGTGCGCCTTCGACCAGAGAATTCATCATTACCTCTAAGTATGAGCTTGGGTTGTGGAGCAGGGTTGAATGATTGCTTTGGTCTTTCGTGATAAACAAGTAGCCTTTCTTTGCCTACATTATAGACTAACCGTTTACCTGTATCTTTCTTGAACGAGGTGAAATATGTTTCACCTTTCATTGGATCTGAAGCTTTAGCTCTTTTGGATTTATCTTTGTGGTTATAAAAGCATGATAAATTTAATTTCTCAAATTTAGCCACCCTATCAAACAGCTCTTGAAATGTGGTAATTGAAGCCATGCAAAGATAAGGCATCATCTTATCATCAATGTTGCCCATAAGTAGTTGGATTGCATACTCTTCTTCTAATTGTTGTTCACATTTCATACTCATGTTTCTCCAGGGCGTGATATACTTCCTTACTGATTCGTCTTTCTTCCTTTTCTCAAGTGTGAGATCAGCAATAGTTGTCTTCTTGACTACGTTGACAAACCTTTTAACGAACATGATTTTAAGTTCAGCAAAAGTCCTGACTGAGTCATTTGGCAACTCAGCATACCATTCAAAAGTGGTCAAAGTTAAACTACTGATGAACTGGCGGAACAATAATGCATCATTACCCCCTGTGTTAGCACAAGATGCTTTGAACTGGTCTAGATGTTGTTTAGGATTATCATTTTTATCAAATAGATTAAACTTCGACATTGAATATCCCTTTGGGTATGAAATTTGATCATATTCCGCGGGATATGGACGACCCTTTAATTTTTTACGCACTCAGTATGACAACTTTAATATTCTCATTCAGGATAATATCAAGTTGAGAGGCATCGCAGATGTACTTTGTACATTAGAAGCTTCGAAATTCTTGTTTACTTGATCAACTTGCAATTTAGACTCTTGAAGCATGCGAGATTAGATTCTGGAGGATTGTCATGGAGCACTTCGAGGCTAATGATTTGGGGGGGTGTTGGACCTTGATATTCTTTCATGCATCATCATTTGCATCATCATTTTGCTCATTTTAGTGTTCAATTGAGCGATTTCTTTATCTTTGATTTTCATTTGGCATTGAATTTGTCTATGTGCCTCTGCCAAAGTGGTTGTATCGGTGAAGGTGAGATTTTATTTCCTTTCTCCTTCTTCTTCTTCTTGTTCCTCTCTTGAAGAGTCAGAGGATGCTTCCTCTATTTGAATATTTTGTTATTCTTCAGGTTGAGGGGGAGGTGCTGTTGTACGATGCCTATGTTGATATTGGCGCACACCATATGGCTCGCCGACTTGCTGTACCATATATATTATTTCGATAGTTGTAACATCCTCATCTTCTTCTTCGTCCCCTTGGATATGAATTTCTGATCGGCCTCTCCAATGAACTTCCAATTCCAAGTGTGGGATCGAGACTTCTTCGATTAGAGGTCTTCGATCGAAGCTGACCACCTCTCGATGGGATGGAGTTGATTGGCGGCGGGATCCTCTTGAGGATTCTCCAAGGTGTCTACCGTTAGATACTTTATCATATGGAGCCCTCTTTTTAGGCTACCATCACTGATAATTTTGAATTGGGGTGAATTTCTAGGAATGCATACCAGATGTCACGCCGTGTCTTTTTTCTAAGATAATTATTTTTGAAGCCTAGGCCTCCATATTTGCTTACCTTTCCACCGGGACCTTTCAGCAGTAGATTCCTGGACATGTGGTCCAAGTGTCACACCCCGATGCTCACTGTGTGGGACATGAATTGGTTGGCGTCCTGTTGGAATTATGGGATGAGGCCTCCTTGTAGGAGCAGTCCTGACATCCTTTATAATAGGACCCTGATACCTTCTTTTCATCAGTCCTCTCTCCTTAGCGACTTGAAGGACACGATGCACTCTTGTAGATATGGTTTTAAATTTTCACATAGGAGGATGCGGTCGGCATGCTTTAGAAGGGGCCTTGATTTGAAGAGCTATTCCATTTTACCCACTTAAGGTTGTGTCAGATTGTAGGTAACACACTGTTGGTTCCATGATTGGTTGTCTGATTTGTTGATGGCTCAAGACTTCTTTTTCTTTTTTGCCTTCAGCTAAGCTTGCTTCCAGATGAAGAAGCTTCAGCATCATGCCTCCCTAGGGCAAAGGGTTCAGCTAGTAGGATTGTGTTATTTTGAGGGACTAAGGAGACAGTCCTCCCGGTAACAATCCTTTTCATGATTGAGGTCTCTGAGCGACCGAGCCTCTCAAAGACTGAAAATTTCTTTTGAGGTTCCCCAGCAGCAGTGGGGGTCACAACTTCAGCAGGCCTCTTTAAAGATTGCTGCACATTGTGTGCAGGATGAGTATAAACTTCATCAAGTTGAGGCCTAGCAACTTGCTCTTGATTCAGGATAGCTGGGAAGTCAATGTTATCAAACTAGATGGTAGCCCTAGTACTTCCAACACTGATGATGGCATTTGCCAAGTGGATGTTGGCATCATCTCCAAGAGTGACAGTAACAGATGTGTTATGGAGAGCCATTCTGGAGGTGTAACGGTAAAAATTAGCAATTGAAAATAGCTATGATATCACCTTTCTTCCAAAAAAAAAAAGAGTACTGTAAGACAGAAAATACTAAGCATTTGAACTAAATAAAATCTCAAATACCTTAAGATTTTATTTAGAAAGCTTTTAAGTTTTTGCTTTTGACTTATCATTTCCAATTTCATTTTCATTTGTTATTTCTTTTTTTTTATACTTCACTGCAATTATTTGACTAGCCAAAGATGGAAAGAGAAACCTATCCCCAAATGAAATCATGAGATCCAGAAAATTATACTCTTTTGGAATAAAAAAGAGTTATTTTAGTGCCGGTGAAAATTTCAGAAGGCAGATGAATAGTAGATAAGGCACTACCTAAAGATTTTGTCCTCATTTTGATGAAGACTTTTTATATCTGGTTCTAGGTTTCCTATAGGCGCAAGCTCCTATAGTTAATTATCCCTCTCAATACTGAGAGAGCACTTTCGATTAAGGCTAGTCAATGAATCATTAAATAACAAATTTATAATAACAGTGAGTGGAGTTTAAAATTTATGAAATTTATTATTTTAATTTAAAACTTTTGGTGGGGAGAATGATGACGTGCCCGATCTAGATCCCATGGTTCCGTCATCCAGATCCGGTCCACGGTCTTAGTGAGGAGGTAGGTAATACCTGTCGATCCACAGGGTTATATCATCCAAGATGTCCTTGTAGACCTGGGGTGGAGTTTGTCTAAGGGGACAAATATAAGTCAATCTTAGCTAACATAAAGTTTTTTTCCCAACCAAATACATTCTATATTTCATAGCTCAAAGAGCAAAGCCATTGTGGAACATCATACTGCGTGGCCGTAATTTAGTGTTAGATTGAACCACCGATTAGAGGCTCATGTAGCGTCATTTATGTGGTGCCATTTTGTGGCAAAACTACGTGGATAGAGGACACAGGTCACGTCCTTATGGGCTTAAGATTATTTGAGTGTGAAAATAGTTATGTATTTGATTTGAAATTGGCTCTTTGTGAGCAAAATTTTTCTTAATTTGTAACCCTTAGACAAACAATTGCGGAGGGGTGGATTGATTTTTTAAGTTTTAATTTAAATAAATAATTTCATTTCATTTATTTTTTTATCATTTTATTTGAATTTTGATCATTTTATGATTGATTTAAATTTGAATATATGATTATTATTATTTGAATTTTAATAATAATTGCCTTTCTCGATTATAGAACCAATATCGATTAATAGACCTTGTCTACTCTCCCCCCTTTATTATTTTTTAATTTTTATTTATAGAGGATTGGGTCTAAATTCATTGTCTCAAAAAGAATAATCCTTCAAACCTTGTCAACTCTAGCTTGAACATAGATGATCGGGCTTGGGACTTTTCTTCTTGAGGACTTGAACTTCATAAGCTATGTTAATTGATTCATGTCTTATAATTATATGACATAATTAGCTTCTTAGATATTATTAGTTTGAAATTCTTATAATATCAAATTTTTAGGTTTTGTTAATCTGGACTCAATCCTTAAACTAAACTGGGAAGTGTAACATCTGTTCTTTTATATTTGACTTAGCGAACACTTTAACATACACACGAGTATCTGTTCTTTGAAAATTACATGGACATTAAGATGTCTAAGTTGATGTTTAGATGTCAAATCGTAGGTTTTAATTTTTGAGTTTTGTTAACTTGACGTCTAAATATAATAACATCATTCTTTATATTTGACTTAGCGAACACTTCAACATGCAGTATGTTCTTTGAAAATTGCATGGACATTAAGATGTTTAAGTTGAAGTTTAGATGTCAAATCATAGGTTTTGATTTTTGAGTTTTGTTAACTCGGACCCGGTCCTAAGACCAAACCGAGAAGTATAACATTTGTTCTTTTATATTTGACTTAGTGAACACTTCAACATTCACATGAGTATCTATTCTTTGAAAATTGCATGTGCATTAAGATATCTAAGTTGAAGTTTAGATGTCAAATCGTAGGTTTTAATTTTTGAGTTTTGTTAACCCAGATCTAAGACCAAAAGTGTAAACGTTTTTATATTTGACTTAGCGAACACTTCAACATGCACACGAGTATCTATTCTTTGAAAATTGCATGGACATTAAGATGTCTAAGTTGAAGTTTAGATGTCAAATCGTAGGTTTTGATTTTTGAGTTTTGTTAACTCGGACCCGGTCCTAAGACCAAACCGGGAAATATGAATGTTTATGAGATAAAATGCAATTTGAATGCTACCAATCAACCAACTAAAAGGGGTTTAAAATTGCATTCAAGGTGGCATTTTAAAAGCCCATTGACGCAAGTATAAGGCCATTCATATAAGACATAAGTTTGACACTTATTTATGGGTATAATATGAAAGAATGCTATTTTTATATGACCAATTAACAAACAAAAGATGATTGGAATTTATTTGGAGTGACATTTTAGAAGCCTATTTATGTAAGAATAAAGCCACTCATGCAAGATATAAGCTTGACATTTATCTATGGGTGTTGCACGAATGTTTCTTAGGTAAAATGCCCCTTTTATGTGACCAATCAGCAAACAAAAGAGTGGTGTAATTTACTTAAAATGACATTTTAGAAGCCCATTTGTACAAGAATAAAGCCACTCATGTAAGATATAAGTTTGGCATTTATCTATGGGTGTGTCATGAACATGTCTTAAGTAAAATGCCCCTTTTATGTGACTAATCAGCAAACAAAAGAGGACTGTAATTTACTTAAAATGATATTTTAGAACCCCATTTGTACAAGAATAAAGCCACTCATGCAAGATATAAGTTTGACATTTATATATGGGTGTGGCATGAACATTTCTTAGGTAAAATACTCCTTTTATGTGACCAATCAACAAACAAAAGAGGGCTATAATTTACTTAAAATAATATTTTAGAAGCCCATTTGTACAAATATAAAGCCACTCATGCAAGATATAAGTTTGACATTTATCTATGGGTGTGGCATGAACATTTCTTAGGTAAAATGCCCCTTTTATGTGACCAATCAGCAAACAAAAGAGGGTTGTAATTTACTTTAAATGACATTTTAGAAATCCATTTGTACAAGAATAAAGCCACTCATGCAAGATATAAGTTTGACATTTATTTATGGGTGTGGCATGAACATTTCTTAGGTAAAATGCTTCTTTTATGTGACCAATCGGCAAACAAAAGAGGGCTGTAATTTACTTAAAATGGCATTTTAGAAGCCCATTTGTACAAGTATAAAATCCAATGGGTCTTTCATATAAAGAGGAAGTTCATCAATTCTAGAAGGGCCATTTTTTTGTAAAGGCCTAAGTGAGTAAAATAAAGTAGCGTATGATATTATGATTCAATTCTATTTAAGATAGCCCATGTACCTCTTTTCACTTAATATGTACTCATTAATGAGGGAAGAGGAAATGACAAAAGGAGTAAGAACCTCCCCTTAGATCTATGTTCATGTCATAAGACTTTAAGAGAAAATGACAAAGGGGATAAAAGTTTTTCCTTAAATCCATGTTTATGTCATGGGAGCATTAAGAGAAAAATGGCAAAAGAGTTAAGATCTCCCCTTAGATCCATGTTTGTCATGTAACATTAAAAGAAAGTGACAAAGATATAAGTGTATGTCATATGTCATTAGGAGACAAATGACAAAAAAAAAGGAATGCATGTTATATGTCATTAGGAGACAAGTGGGTCAACTAAAGTTAACCTCTTTTACATGCAAACTCATGACAAAGGTACAAGTACATATCAAATATCATTAAGGAAACATGACAAAAAAAAAAGAAAGTTAATTTCTCCATAGATCCATATTTTTATCATATGACATCAAAAGGAAATAACAAATATATAAGTGCATGTCATATGTCATTAAGAGGTAAATGACAAGAAAAAGTTAATCTCCCCTTAGATTTATGTTCTTGTCATATAACATTTAAATGGGGATGACAAACTAAGTTAGAGATCTTCTCGCATGCATGTGCATGTGGTATGACATTGAGAGAAAGTGACAAACAGGGAGTTAATCTTTCCTTAAACTCATATTTTTGTCATATAACATTAAAGATAGATGACAAACCAAGTTAAAAATCCCCTTACATGCATGTGCATATGGTATGACATTGAGAGAAAGTGACAAAAAAAGATTAAATCTTTTCTTTAAACTCATATTTTTGTCATATAACATTAAAGAGAAAATGAAAAAAGCATAGGTGCATGCCATATACTATTAGGAGACAAGTGGCAAAAATAGGTCCATCTCCTTATATGCAAACTTATGACAAAACACAAGTAAATATATATATATATATATATATATATATATATATATATAACAAAAAGAAGTTAAGGGGGCTTATAAATAAGAGGGGATCCTCCTCTCATGAGGCTTTATTCTCCCATTTCTTTTCTCTTTCTCACAAGATATATTGCAAGCCTAAATCCTTTAAAGGAATTTACCCAACTTGCAAAGGAAGGGGCCTAATTCATATCACATTGACTTATAAGTTATACCTAACTTAGTGCTTTAGAATTATACCTCATTACCTCATGTAAATAGGCATTTGATAGTAAAGCAAGATTTGCAACAATAACGACATCTCTTTCCCCTATTTTTATTTTCAGCTATTATGAAGTATTTTGTTTTCAAATGACTCATGTAGCATAATCACTATTTTAGCCAAAGCAGATTTGAATCTTCAACAAGATTTGCCTCATGACATGATAATTCAAATAGAGATTGAGCTAAGCATTAATAAACACATCATAATTGCCACATGGTAGGATAGCTTGCATGATACTAAGTTAAAGTATAAATATACATATGTATGACATAAAAATTCAAATAATAGCTTAAGCATTTGCATTTTCTTTTTTTTTTTTTTTATCAAAATTTTTAGCATCCTCCCGGCGTCATCCCTGCATATGGGGGCTACTTCGAGAGACTAGGCCTTCCCACCATGCCAAGAAAGGCTTGCATGGTAGGAGTCATAAGACACCGCGGTCGAAATTTTATTTGCCCACCACGCCAAGAAAGGCGTGCATGGGTTAACACATCACGACATTTCCTTACCACGTTGGGACAACGTGAGCAAGTACTTATATCATAACAGATTTTCCTGCCACATTGGAGAAACATGAATAGGTACTTATAACAACAGAATTCCCTGTCATATTGGAGAAAAGTGATCAGGTACTTATAGCAACAGATTTTCCTGCCACATTGGAGAAACGTGAACTTGTACTTATAGCAATAGATTTCCCTGCCACGTTGGAGAAACGTGAACAAATACTTATAGCAATAGATTTTCTTGCCACGTTGGAGAAACATGAACAGGTACTTATAACAACAGATTTTCCTGCCACGTTGGAGAAAGGTGAACAGGTACTTATAGCAATAGATTTCCCTACCACATTGGAGAAACGTGAACAGGTACTTATAACAATAGATTTCAAACTTGCATTTGCACATAATCATACATGTATATTTATTTAAATAAGACATGACATTTGCAAGAAAGTTAAAGTGCTATGCTCATTCATAAGCTTTTAAACTTTCAAATTTTAGCTAAAGACATGCTTGTATATCAAAGGAACTTGCTAAGAATAAAGTCCATCAGCAATATGCATAAGCCACTACCCTTCATTTCTAACCATCTCAAATCATAGGATAGTCATTCACATTTGCTGTCTTATTATTTTTAACCTCATTTTCACATTTCTAATTTTATTTTAAGCATGTAAGAGAAGCTTAATGAATATCATTCCATTCGAATAAAAAATTGAAGTATGAAAGTAAAGAAAACTTGCATGCAACTTAGGATTTGAGCCATACATTATTTCAAATCAAAATTTCACACTTTTAATTGCATTTTAAACTTGTAAAAGAGGTTTAGCAAGCATCAATCCTTCCAAACAGTAAAACTGAAGCATAAAAGAGAAGGAACCTTGCTAATAGTTTAGGATTTGAACCACACAACACCCTAAACCTTTCCTTTACACTTCAGATTTCATTTTAAGCATATAGAAAAATTTCACAAGTATTTACTCCTCCAAACAGCAAGAAACTGAAACATAAAAGAGAGGAAAACTTGCTAATAGTTTAGGATTTGAACCACACAACAACCCAAACTCCATTCCCATGCTTCTCCTTCAATTTTCAGCATATAAAAGAGATTTGGCAAGCATCAACCCATCCAAACCCCTTTTTCAATTTCAGATTTCAAGCTAAGATATGAAATAAACTTAGACCTTTGCACATGATCTAGGATTTAAGCCATGCAACACTTCAAACCCCTCTTTCGATTTCAGATTTCAACTAAGATATAAAAGAGACTTAGAATTTTACACATAATCTAGGATTTAAGCCATGCAATACTTCGAACCCCCTTTTCAATTTCAGATTTCAACCTAGCATGTGAAAGAGGCTTGACATATATCATCTCACCCATAAAAAAATCAATTTAAGCATGATAAAAAAAATGAAATCCATAGAAAACAGCAAGCGACATGGGATTTGGGCCATACATCATCCCAAATCTTAAGATTAAAAACCCTAACATCATTTCAACCAAAGGAAGGAAACATCCACCTCACTTTATTCACAAGAAATGAAGCCATATATATATATATATGTAATAGTAAGCTTAGGGTTGAAAGGAAACAACCTGGAGTTTTCGGTTGCAAGGAAGAAAGAAGAAAAGGGGTTTTAGTTTGCTTGGGAAGAGTAGTCGTTGGTAGCTCACGAGAAAGATGGGCTTGATGAGGAGAGGAAGACGGCGTGGAGGCGAGCCTCGGTCGAGCTTCTGCCGTCGAAATAGATGGGAGAGAAAAAAATGAGAGAGAGGAGGAACCGAAGGAAGGGAGCCGCACGAGAGAAGGGAGTTCGAGGGAGTCGCGTGTAGAATCCTGCCCTAGCAGCTCTATCCCTCCGAACATAGGGCTTTGGTCAACCAATTAGAAATAGCGGCCGACTGATTTAATTGGGTAAATGGGCGGCTAGGAGAAGGATAAGTATTAGGAGGATTAAGGGATTCAGCAGCTATTAATTAGTTTAATTGCAAATTAATGTTATTTCACATCAAATTTTATAAATTTACTTCGTCCGATAAACTCTAATAATATGGGTGTCAATTTTAGATATTTCTGCTGTGCTGGACGTAACAACGCGATCGATTTCGCGATCAAAGATCATTTAGACAACATCGATGACGGTATAAGTAAAATTTAGCTGAAATTGTGCGACATCGCGCTCGAATTGATCAACGTTCGCGTACACTTTGCTGAACCAACCGCGTAAGGTTTCGTTTGATAGGTTTCAACATTTTGGTGACGATGGCGTGATCAATTTCACGAACAAAAGTCATTCGGACGTCGTCGGGGATTCCCGACTTCGATATGCGTGTAATTTCTGTAAAAATTGATTCCAATTGATTGATTAATTGTAAACTCATGGAATGAGGTTTATTTGATTATTTTTAGACATGCTTTAGGTAGTTTTGATTACAATTATGAGGTTTCATTCTCTGATTATGCGACGTCGCCGTTGATTTTTGTAAATTATGTCAAATGCGCTTAATTTGAATAATGACATATACTTGTAGGTCAACACTTTGAAAGTGTGTGGTGCTTCTGTTATAGCTTCTCTAGTGTCAAAGATGAAGCTTGTTTGCTTATTATGAATTTTCATTTTTGGAAAACATCTTCCTTAAAGGATTGAAGAGTGGTGAAAGGAGAAAGATGGTTATCTTGTCTCTGTCTAGAAGGCATAAATTAATTATTTTTCCTATGTGTGCTTGTATGAATGGCCCCACTACAAGGTGACTTCATGTTTCTATCTCTAGGTCTTTAAGAGATTCAGGGAGGAGTGCCTTGCTAGCTCAATTCCTTCCATCAATCTCATGTTGTTTCCTATGGCGCCATTAACTCAATATATTCTATTAACTAGGGGTAGAGACCTAACACCATCATGTTTCTTAGCACTTTTGGATGATGGTACTTGAGATGGGCAGTGGTGTATATATAATACTCATTAAATTTGGCTTTCATACTTTCCCAAAAGTTTAGCTCCTTAGGATTTGTTGGTCACAATTTGTCCTCTATCCTGCCAATATAGCACTTTTGCTCTTTAGCACACTTTTTAGATTGTTCAACTTCTCAGGTGGTCATTGTTCTTGTTGTGGAGGGAGGTGATATCTTTCGTTGTTGTGAACATTTAGTTTATGGTCATATCTATTCTCTTTTTTGTATCGTCCATCCAATTAAGATTACAAGAGGTAGATCTTTCTCTTTGTTATATCCAAAAGAACAAAAAAAAAATAAATTAATTAAGTTCTTTAAAAATATACCTAAACTTTTGTATTCCCTGAAAAAAAAATTCAAATTAATTTTATAAAATTCTACATTTTATTTTGATCAAAATGATATATATATATATATATATATATATATATATATATATATATATATATATATATATATATATATATATTAAAAAAATATAATTATATTTTAAATATACAATAACAACAAGCCTTTATCCGACTAAGTGGGGTCAGCTACATGAATCCTTCTTCTCCATTGTATCCTATTATGTGCCAAATTCTCATTTAATTCAAGTATACTAAGTTCATTTTTTATACATCTTAACCAAGTCTTTTTAGGTTTACCTCTACCTTTCTTAACATAAGACAAATCTAATGCATTTACTCTTCTAGTCTTGGGACACGCTTTATATGGCCAAACCATCTAAGGGTGACTCTCTAATCTTATCACGCCACTACTCCAACTTTTTCCAACATACTCATTTAGTATTTTATCTCTAAGAGTAAAGCCACTCATCCACGAGCATCCTCATCTCGTAATACTTAACTTAGTCTTATGCTTATTTTTTATTGGAACATTACACCATAAGTCATTCGGATCATTATCATCTTATAAAATTTTTCCTAAGTTTAAAATTGAAACTTTTTATCACACAAGTAGGGCATTCCCACTTCAACCATCCAACTTGAATTCTAATAGCATCTCATCTATTTCACCATCATTTTGAACAATGAGCCTAAATATCAATCGCTTTTTTATTAATGACTTCTAATATCATACATTATCACTAAACAACTAAAATTACACTACATATATTCAGTTTTAGATCTCTATATTTTAAATATAGATGAAATTAAATTTTATTTGTTTAATTCAATTTTTCAAGGTTATTGTAGCAATTTCACTTAAATAGGTATTATATTAACCGAGAAAAAAAATTCACGTACCGTAACATGCATCGGCTGAGGGAGAATTGGATGGCTACGATTTAAATTAATTAAATAAGTTATATAATTATATATACTTAACTATATTAATAAGTTATATCTACATAATAACCTATATTAAAATTAAAACTTTAATTTCTCCATCTCGTGAGCAACGGAGATGGAATAGAGGAGTCGGAAACCTGGGAAGAAAAAAAAAGGAAGGAAGATGAAGTAAGAGGAAGGAATAAGAAGAAGGAAGGAGGAGGAAGGAAGATGGAGGAAAGAAAGAATGGAGAAGATTTTAGACTGCTCGTTCAGCAAGGGAAAAATTATACTTGGGTAAGATTTGCGAGTTTAATATAGAGCAAGTTTGCTAGTTCCTATACTATTATTATGTACTATGTACTGTATAGAATATAAAGCATTGTTAATTAATTTTCAAGACTATATGCTATAAACTTATAATGCTTGAAAAAGAACCTCAAAAAATCGACTAAAGAGTAGTACCACTCTCCATCGTCAATGTGTCAACACAATTATGATTGGTCTAAACCATCATTGATATTATTGTTTACATCAACAAGAATCTTGTTTCAAAAACATCTCAAAAGCCTCTTTGTGAAACATCCTTTGAGAAGTTCTCTCGGGTATGTTTCTTGGCATTCCTCTCAACAGTACTGCTGTTTCCTTTGCCTAATATTCCTCCTAGGTTGTAGTCTTCTTGAGCATGCCCCTGACATGATTTTCAGTACCATTTATTGTGAACATCACCAAATCCAGCATAACAGCGCCTAATGAATGCCCACATTTATTGTAGGGCGTTGCTGCTAAAGCACATCTAGGAGCACGTACTGGGTTTAAAATTCCACAACAAGGAGCTCATGGCTTTGCCAATTCCCCTATGACACTTAAAGACACCGATGTTTCAGTGGATCATATCTATTTATTAAGTTCATTATTTGCTTTACCCTAGGATGCCCACTCCAATTGCTTCTTTGAGTCATTATGCTGTCACATACTATAATCTATCTGATGCTTCAAATTTAGTGCTATCCTGCACATCCATGCACACCAATCCCATTGCTCCTTCATTAGGCTTCCCATGCTTCACAATTGTAGCTGCCCTCTATCTCTGGTCTTCATCATCACGGATTGACAAACGACAACATTCAAAGTTGCTATAGATACCCTATGAATGGACAACTTTGACGTTACCGATTCTACTAGCTTACTCAAAGCATTCGTATAGGAGACAAGTTGTTCTGCTTTTTGCTTCATTGGGATTTTTTTTTTTTAAATTTATCTCACCTCAAGCACTCAAGGAGATATCCGAGGTTGATGACTACATTGATAGCTCATTCCAAGCTGAATAAAGCTCTCCAGTGAATCATCTTTATTTGCTTGAAAACTAGAAGATTTCCACTGAAGCATCTCTATTTGCTTGAAGACTAGAGTGCTGCTTGCTTTGACAGTCTCTTTTTCCTTCTTCAGCAACTTTTTCTATATTTCTGCCCTAGTTTATTTCATCTCTTTTATTTCTCTTTTCTTTGTGGTGCCCTTGCAAAAGCTCTTTAAGGTCTCAACAACACCCCTATAGTACTGAGATACCAATGTAGTGCATATTTCCTTTTAGTTGCTCTGAAAATGGATGTTGGCCTTCATATCGAGCTACCATAAACCATCAGTTCTCTCTTCTATATTTGTTTTCTTTCTGTCTCCTCATAGGATAATTTCAGTATAATACTGTCTCATTCCTCTCATTTGTGCCCCCAAATTTGTGTACGGTTAGTTTCCACTTCACTGCTAGTTTTTAGGATTCAACAGATAATGAAATGGCCTTGAGGCCATCTGATTTTCTAAGAATTAAGCTGCCATGTAGTTACTGCTCATATACTTTTGGTCATCGTTTGAAATTTGTTGATTTAAATTGCAAATTGTTCATGTTCTAGTGTTTCACATTTGTTTCTAAATTACAAAATAATTTGTATTCCCTGAGATCTTGTTTCATTTTCTTGAGAATATTATTTTTTTCTTCGAAGCTTGCCTTATAATGAGTGCTCCAAATGCATTACTGATTTTGTTGCAACTTAGTTTCTGTATGTCTCTCAGACAGTGAAATAAACGGTTACAAATTCTGCCCTGAACGTGTTTTTTTTTTCCCAGCTTACTTTGACAATTAACCAAGCAACTATGGTTGCTAAATGACGATAATGTAGGGTCTGGTGGCCTATACAGCTCTTGGATTGTGAACCTATCTCTAATCATTTATTGTTTGGTTGGTGCATGAATTCTGTCAATTCACATGATATTGTCGTCGCTCATGCAGTCTCCATCGTTGAGACTTCTGCAAATCTTTTACAGGACGATCTTCAGGTAGACGAGTTTAATACACTTTCTTTTCTTTAATTCATTCCAGACTCAATAATTCGTCACATTTTTATCACTGTGCAACTTCTAATTGGATTGGAAAACTTTTGAGATTTTTTGTATATTCTTCAACAAATTTTTAAGGTAGAACTAAATATCCTCATCTCTTTCTTAATTGACTGGACGTGGATAATTTTTTTCACTGTTTTGTAGCTGTATAACTGAAACAATTTGATATGTGTCTGGTTCGGTGAGAATTGGGTGCAGTTGGAGTTGACTCACTCAGTGGAATGAACGGTGAGTGATGTCGAGGGGATTATCGGGTGCCTTCTGAACCATTGGATTGCGTCCTTTTCTCTTGGCCGTTGGATCTAGCACTTGGATTGTGTTTCTTTTGAGCTGAGCCTTGAATCGTCAGATTGGTTTTGTCTCTTTTCTGCCCTTGGATCTGTGCTTCGATTGAGCGGTTCTTGATTTCCTTTCGTTCGATAGTGGATTACACGCGTTTCTCTCTGCGCGGTTCGATCTCTTGCCTTGATCTTAGTCCCGGGGAATTAATCTTGGCCCTTGATTGAAAACACTCCGGCTGTTCTGGGCCGTGAGATGATGCATCTAGGGTAAGTTTGCCTTAACTCTGCTTTTGGTTTGTTTTCTCAGTTCAAGGCTGACCCTCCGAAGAGGGAAGAGGGACCGAGGCGAGGAGGAACCCTAGGGTTCTTGAGGAGGTGGCGGATTCCGATGGAAACCAGAGAAGGGGTTCGGAGAAGAGAGAGAGGATCTGAAGAGAAGGAGTTTGCTTTAGTCTTGATTTTACCCTTGGGATTTCTTCCTTCTATTTATAGTTTTCTTTTCTTCCTATATCCCTATACATGCTAACGGTTTTCTGTTGGTCATTTATTAATCTTGCTTACATTCACGGAAGTTGAGTGCAATCTGTTATTCTTCTTCTTGGTTTCTTGATTTTATGACTTGTTCCTTTGGTAGTTAATTACATGGGTTTATTTTACTTTCGGAGGCTCGGAAATAGTATCTGTTGATTTCTTTTATTCTGAGTTGTCTCCTGAGTCTTGTATTATTAAAGTTTGTATATATTTTGTTTGGATTTTGATTCATTCTTTGTAGAGTATTCCTCTTGATCTGTTGTTGTAAAGCTTCTATTACTTAGTTTTTTTTACAGATTATTTCGTGTAATTTTAGTCTCTCTGTTGATGTTTATATTTTGGGGATATTGGTGAAATCTTTTAGCCAACTTGGCCTTCTTCTGTCCCTTTTGTTTATGTTGTTAATTTGGGGATATGGATTCATATCACAATTATAATGATATCATCATATGCAACTAACGAGCTCTATTTCAATTTGGTTTTGTAAAATTTGAACATCTTATTCATTTAATGTTTTTATTGAATTCATATCACTGGTGCCCGTTGTTCACTTATTTATATTGCTAAAACAAGATTCATAGTTTGCCATGGCTTACAAGCAAGGTTTATCATAAATGTCGATATTTGAACATGTTTGTTGTTTTGTACTTCAATTTTAAAGTGTGACATGCATACATGGGTGGATTGTTGGGCAACTCCTCGGATAACCCAAACCAAAAATGATGTCCCTCTCCATAAAATTACTTGGACTGATCCTAAGAACTTATTTCCAAAATTTTGCTAGGTATGGGCATGAATTAAAATTGCTCAATACAAGTTGTGTCTCAAGGCATGCTTCAATGCCTTTCTTTCGTCATGAGGTGCACGCCTCATGGTCTCTTATGTCAGGTGTATGCCTCATAATTTGTAAGGATGCCCCTCACCTTCAAGAGGTGTGTGCTTAATATTTAGGATTTAGGTTAAATTTTTTTAAAAAAAGATATAAATAAAGTGTATTAACTATAACCACTCTTTTATCATTGAAAAATTTAACTTTATGTGCCCCGTAGTAGTGAAAATTAGAGAAATATGCCTTTTATTTGTTTTTTGGGGAAAATATGCCCTGAAATTTTCTAAGAACCAAAATACTTCCAAAAGTGGACAATCACATGTTGCTTTTTGAACATGAAGTATGCATAATAGGTTATAGGATGCTTTGATCATTGATTGATTGTGATTCAAAGATGAATGAATTGCAGTTCAAAGATAGTTCAATCATAGTTCCATCATTGTTCAGAGATTGTATGATTGCTATTTAGTAATGGATCAAAGATGGTTTAATTGTGGTATGATGGTATTAGATCATTTATGATGCTTCTAGTGTAGGACTTGGAAGGGTATTGAGTTAAGATGGACATCAATCACTTTTTTCCAATGAAAATAAATGATGTAAATTAGAAATATTTCAATTATGATTTGGAATTTAATGTTGTAATGCAATTACTTTGATATTGAAGGCATTATTTATTGCCCAAGAATTTTGTACTATATTTGGATCATCAGGCTCTAAATTTTTTGATATCACAAAAGAAACTAAGGCATAAACATACTAAATAGGTTGAATTCTTATAGGAACACATATTTATTTAGAATTGACAATAAGCCCACAATAGTTTTAAGCAAGGTGGCTATCATTTTATAATCCATGCAAGTTAAGGTAATGTGTTTCAATAGCATTAAGGATGAATTTTAAAGAATTATACCTCAACTTAACTAGTGTGTTATTTGTGCTTAATAAGGATTTCATGATTAAAGTTGGTTTTCTATTCAGGGGAACTTGACTTTGCATCCATAAGTAACTCTATGAAATTTCAATATGATAAAAATATGTGTTTGGTAGGGTTGCAAATGAACTGAGCATACGATAAGTTATTTTTGTCTCAACTCGATAAGAGCTTGTTCATGATCTTTTGATTAATTAAACAAACAAACTTGAACACTTCTGTAAATACCAAGTTGTTAAATGAAAAACTTGAATAGCTTGTTGCTCTATTTTTTTATGTTCATGAACAATATTGTTTAAAGCTTGTGAACAAGTTTGGTAAGATGCTCAAATAAGATTCAATTTAAAGCTCGGTTAATGCTCTTTTTATGTCTTGATTAAAGTTTGATTTAAGCTTTGATTAAGGCTCAATAAAAGCTCATTACTATTTAATGAATTAAATCATTAATTAATAACTCTTAAGATAAAATAAAGTTTGAATAAGATTAGCTAATTTAATTTAGTATCTTTTTATTTAATTATTAATCAATTTTACTTCATGTTCTAAATGCCTCTAAAATCTAAAACCTAGATCTTGCTCACCCATAAGGCTTGTTTGTCGAATTAAAGAGTTGCTTGATCGATAAACTCGTTAATAGATTCACTATAGGCTTGATATGGCCCGTTTGGGTAGCTAACAAAAAACTTGATGATAAAGCTCGTTAAGACTCAAATCAACCTCCTCGTTTAAGGCCTAACAAACTCGGGTCGATAAGGTTAAATGAGTTGCTCGTTAAAAATAATTGATAATCATTAAATGAACTAAACTTGAACAAGCAAAAAATTAAATGAACCAAGCTTGAACTCAAAACTTGAATCGAGCTTGGGCTAAGTTTGAATGGTTTTTGGTAAATTAGCTCAAGCTCAAATAGCCTCTTTCTCTACTCGGCTCGATTCATTTGCAGCTTTAATGTTGGGTGTTGTGCTACAAGTCATTTTTGATATAGATAAAATTATGGTCTTTATTGAGGATATTTATTAGCAGCTAAGTTTAAAACATGATGTTGCATGTATTGTGTAACAATCTACGTGTCAAATGATAAAGTAAAGAAACATAATACTAGATTTTATACATCATTATCTTCTCCTTAAGCCTTTGATGGAGGTAACTATGGACTTTATATTTGGATTATTTTGAATACTATGGAAACACAATTCTATTTTTCTAATGGTTGACCACTTTTCAAAAATGTCTTATTTATTTTAGTTTTCAAATTGCAGATGCATATCGTATATTACAATTATATTTTATTGAAGTGTTAAATTGTATGAATTACCTAAACATTTATATTTGATAGAGATGTAAACTTCATTAGATTTTTAGAGAGTTTTGTCAAAAAATGACACCCCAATTAAAATGTTCAATTGCCTATAGATATACGATCAAGCTAAAATAGTTATAGGAGTTGGATGATTTGTCATGTTATCTGATTAACAAGCGCACATTTTGGTGTAGATTGATATTATATATTATTAAGTTTGTATATAATTTATCTATTAATAAGTCGATAGGCATGAGTCCATTTGAAGTTATCATAAGGTATGAACCTTGAAAACCTGTAGACCTTGAACTTATTGAAGCTATGCTAGTGAATTTGTACAGTATATACATAATTTTTATGAAGATATTCACATGGAACATATGATTAATTTGGCAATTATAAGTTTGATACCAATGTAAATATGAAATATGTGTATTTCAAACAAAGATATAAGATGATAGTGCATTCAAATTCATCAATGTTTCTTCATGGTATTTTTAAGAAATTAAATTTAAGAAACACAAGGACATTTTAAGTTTTGCATGATATTGGGACTAACTCTTATAAAGTGGTATTCATGAAAGTATTGATATCAACTTTATTTTCAATGCATCTTTTATGTGATTTTATTTTATTAACCTATTACTATATTTTGAATTTTTCTCTTTTTCTTCCCTTGTAAATTTACTTCCAATACTTCACCATACATGTCTATCTAGCTTTTTTTTGAAGCTACTATTAATAGCTAGATTGCTATAGTTATTGATGCGGATATCAGAGGTACTCCTACATTCGAATAAAAGATCAATATGTGATGATTTATAGATTACTTTGTAAGAAACATAATAATTTCATTCAGAATTAAAAATTTTCAAGTCAAGCATATTTGATATAAATCTGAATGTATAGTTGCATCAAAAGCATAGAATTATATTTTTTTATGAGTTTATTAGTGTATTTTGTTTAGCATGAGTTGTATTAATATAATTTTTTTCTTTTAGTTTATTTTGTGTAAAATATGCTTGTGATATCTGCTCCTACATGAATGGGATGTATTCATTTATATTTTTAATAGCCTGTTTGGCCTATTTACTATTATGTAGGTTTAACTCAGCTTATTGAATTTCAATCTGCACTTGTGGAGTTTAGAGTCACTATTATAGTACGAACACCTTTGCAGTTTAGAAATACTATTATAATACGATGTGCCAATTGTTATTTTCTCACTTTGTTGTGTTATTGTCCTTTTATCGATGCATATGGTTGGTGATGTCAACCTTCCTGCTTATTATTTTCACGGGTGGTTTTTTTTGGCTTTGCTACCTTGCCGCCTCTTTAATTTCTGCTAATTCATTGTATCTCCTTAATCAAATGTGGCTTTTGCTTGCCATTCTTGCTTCTCCACTATGCTGCTGATAGCTTTCTCGCTAGGTTGTTGTGCCATTGCCACCCGCTTTCTCTTTTATTTCAAATAGAGTGTTTTTGAGACAACTTTCTGGCTGCTTTGTTTTTCAGAAAGCAGCTAGAAAGCAACTATAGTTGCATTTGGCTATTAGCTTTTTAGTTATTTTTCTGAAAATTTTGTAGTGAAAAGTTTCTTTTGAGAACTAGAGCTGTTAGAATGTGGTGGCTATTGGAAAGTTGTTTGAATTTTTCAAAAAATTAAATATTTATAACACCCACAATAGTTTTTCAAAGGGCTGCTTTTCTCACAGCAGTTTTACAACCAACTTTTCAAAATGCTATAGCTGCTCAAACAAAGCCTTAGTCTTGGATTGCTTTGTAATTGTCCCTCTTACCACTTATTACATGCAAAAAATGCTTCTTTTGGTAGATTCCTAATACAAATCAACAATTTGAATTATGTGGGATTTATATTGTTGAGATTAATTGAAATATGCTGTTTTGAGTAGGTTTCGTTATATTTTGCGTAGTTGCTTTTTAAGTTATTTATCGCCTTTTAATAGGACCTTGAGGGATGTAAAATTCATTGGAATGTTAATATCAAAATGAAATTCTAGTTTTTTTTTTCATGCATATGCTCTTGGATGTGTGTTTTTGAGCACTTAAAAGTGTGGATGACTATTTTTGGTGTGGACACCTTGTATGAGTATGTGGTTTGGTTCTTCTATTTAGGCTGATTTCTACTATTGTTCTTCTCTTTTTTAATTGATTTGTCATAGGTTTTGTCTAACGATGGAATTTTGTCAGGTAATCTATGTGCGAAGTTTTCTTTTTCAAGCATGACTTGATTAGTTGTTGTATATACATACATACATACATACATACATACATATATATATATACATACATACATACATACATATATATATATATATATATATATATATATATATATAATGATAAGGCTTACTAAAATTTTGTATTAATTATATCTGAATTGTGTTTTTTTTATTTTCATCTTGCATATCATCAACCTTACAAGGCACATATGATGATTTTTTTTTTTTTTTTTGTGATAATAAAGCATATGTATTGGTGATATGGTAGGCCTTTACCCATCTTACATCATATATGGGCCTTTGGAGCTAATGCTTATGCAAGGGTTTGGAGGTTGGGGATGATGAAAATACAAGGTTTAATGGGGATTATAGTGGGTTATTTTTTTACTTGAAAGAGAAGGTAGTGGTTCATATTACATGCTTAAACTTGATTTATTTCTTATATTATTGTGGTAGAGTTTCTTTGGTTGGTTTGTTGAGTTCCAAGAGAAAGGAGATTCATAAAGAGATTTAGATAGGTAGTTAGAATTAACAAGAGAAATTGTAAGATAAAAAGAGATTGAGAAGAAGATAAGGATTGATTAAGAGAAAGTAGACAGAGGGATGTTATCAAATACATTAAAACGTTATCTCAATTCTTAACTAATTTTTGGGTATCCTATTTATGGAATAGTCCATTAGACAAATAACTAAAACGATCATGAAAAATATGAATGCTCATGCTAACCTTGGCATAGATAACATTAAAATGCACAGTTATGACATGAAAGGTGAAACAACAACACAAAAGTCTATTATAAATAACGATGCAACTTCAATGAAATCAAGTTCAACCAAAGTAGAGTAACTTCATTGATAGCCCACCATTAATTCCCTCATGTTGCAATAATCCTCCTCTGAATTGGTGAATTCGTGGTGATTAACTTCAGATATTTGGAACTATTTCATGAAATTAATCATGTTGGTAGCTAGTCTGATAGATGTTGAGCAATATCTCTATCAGCTAGTTTGATAGATGTTAAGCAATATCTCTATCAAATCATGACTTTTTTAGTATTACTTGTTAGTGGTGGTATAAGTTGCCCTAGCCATGGCCAATTCACTATTTGTAGGAAGACCAACA
Organism: Cymbidium sinense; assembly: GCA_021442155.1. Lineage (NCBI taxonomy): Eukaryota > Viridiplantae > Streptophyta > Magnoliopsida > Asparagales > Orchidaceae > Cymbidium > Cymbidium sinense. The sequence goes on from CM038230.1 coordinate 42,410,501, forward strand.
GAAATTAATGGTGTTTTAAATTTCCTTTCCTATGTACTAGATCCTCAATATGATATCATTCAACACTTTTTAAACATGCAATTTTAATTCAATATTCTCGAAATGGTTATTCCTACAACTTTGTATATATAGTAACATAAAGCCATTTACAGAGATTCAATGTCTTCTTGAATAATATGCACATAAGGAAACCTAATAGTAATTTTTGAGATGAGGATGCAAAGGCTTGGCTAAAATAATATTTTAAACATTATGAATTGCTTAAGCTCAAGGATTCATTTTTTCATTAAGTTTGGAGTTTAGTTCAAGTTCACAGAGAGAAGCAGGTTTGAGTTCAAGCCTAGGTTGAAATGCAATTTTAGGTTCAAAATTTTATTGAAGGTTTGATACCAGTGCAACTTTAATTGTAAATTCTTTTTTTTATAAATAATCTTTTTCTAAATCAGTTTTAGAAAGGAGCTCATAGTCTTCTTTGTTCAAGATGACTTGTTTTTATTTGGATTTCAGAGATTATAGGCGATGGCCTTGCATGGGACTTACATATTGGAGGTGGAAGGATCATATGTAAAAATTGAGAAAATGTTGGTTTGATTAGAGTAGTACAATCAATAGATTCTTCAACAACATTATCATTAATTGTGCTATGGTCAGCTCAAAGGCTTTCTGCTTTTCTAATAATTTGAGAGAAATTTGTCAATAAAATTTTCACTTTATTTGTCATAATGAAAGGGATTGTAACAATTTATGCTCTTGGGGTGAATTAAATATTGATAAACAATATGTATTTGCATCCAAATTATTAAAGGAAAGTTTGACACTTGCTTAGGCTCTCAAGAAAAGTGAGGCAAGGCCATAATCCATTGCATACCCCTCCCAAGCAAATCTTTTATTAAGGCATGCTATGCAAGCACCTTGCCTTATGACTGCGTTGTTTACATGCGAGATATGGATGTTAATATTTTAAATATTTGAGTTGAGTTAAGTTTTGATGTTGATAAGTTGGCATGGGGTTATATGAAAAGGGCGCCAAGAGTTGAAAAAGTATCTTCTTTTAAAGATAATTAGATCAAATGTAGGTTGAAAATTTAATTTTAAGAGTAATACACCTAAAACATGAAGATGGGGGAGGTTTGAAAAGATAGAGTAACACATGCAGAGCCACAAATTTAGTAATACATGAGAGCATGGATGTTGAGAAGCTAGATTGATAGTAATAAAGATTATATTATATTTTGGCCTAGCTATTACAAATTTAGTTGTTCAACTAATATAAAATAATCTATTTAACTAGCTTTTTGAGCTTGAATGCAATCGAACTTGAGAACTAATTATGTTACTCATCCATTAATATGATGATTATCATTTCATATTCTTTGATGATATTTCTCATAACTAATTTTAACAAACACAATTTAACTATTTCTTTATTCACACCTGCCTTTTCTCTAGCAAATTCTTTCGATGTTGTCTAGACTTATGATGTTGGATAACCATATCACCTTGAATCACTAATTTGCATTTATTTAGCTTTAATAGTTAATTTTCCATTGGGGAAATGTAAAAATCATGTAAATACAATATTTAGCTTTAATAGTTAATTTTCCATTGGGGAAATGTAAAAATCATGTAAATAGTTATTTTCATTATCATCTCAGATATTTGAGTGACCAAATGCTATAACTATAAAAGTTTTCATCATGATTATCCTCAACATCTTTAGATTAGACTGCCTTAGCTATTGAGCATTGTGGTGGTCATATTTGTGGAGGTCATATTGATATTTTAGATGTAGATATAAGGGGAAAGTTTTTTCTCGCCTATTCTCATCGTCGTCATAGGAGTCATTCTTTGGAGCTATATTAGGACAAATTTAACCATCCTCAGTTGCCTAAAATCTTGGGCTTATCTACTTCTGTTGATGGCTCGTCCATTACTATCACTACTTTAGATTATCATGTTTTCACATGGGGTGCAATATCTTAATTCAAAATTTTGTATATGTTTGTCATGTTCTTTTCTTCTTAAGATTTGTTGCAGCTATTTCCTTAGCCTTATCGTGGATTTTCAATTTAGTCACCTCTTCCCACATGATAGGCAACCACGACATTTATCATCTCTTAAAATGACCTCCCCCCTATAATTGTAGGCGATAGTTACTCCATCTTTGGGAAAGTTAATGTGACAACAGCAACTTTATATCTCTTTGTTGTATTTTTCTATAAAATTAATACGTATTCATTATCTTACTAAATATCATAATTGTTCTATAATATTCTAACTTTTAATATATCTTTTAAGATCTCAATTTGAAGATGAAGATTGATGGAGATATTGAAGTTAATGGGGTATACTATATGGCGACTGATGGTCCTTGTAGCCTTTTTCCAACATTCTTCAGTTTCATTGATAATACTTTAAACAAATATAAAAAATTTATTTCATCATCTTCATTTGTCTAATATTCGACGATCATGCATGCAAGTAGATAAGCACTGTCACGGGTCCCCTGTCCTTAGTTTTTTTCATTTTTCTGAGTTAATTTACTCTGACATTTGAGGTTTATCTCGATTCTTACTGATCTTGGCTTTAGTTATGTTGTAACTTTCATTGAAGATTTCATATAATTTACATGGATTTACTTTAGTGTCTACTCTTAGGTTCTTCTTGTATTTCAAATATTTTATTTTGAAATAAAAATTTGTTTTCTGCTTTCAGTAAAACATTATATCAATAATGTTTTGGAATTTTTGCAATCTTATTTTTACATACTGTATTATATAATAGTGTTATTGAATTCAAAATTTGCCAACTTTATGCTGTTAGGAGATTGATATTTCACGTGAATTCTCTTCAATTTTTTTGGGTGGGATGGGTGTCTTAACTATATGTACCATCGACCTCTTCGATGAAAGGAGTGTTTAAAGTGTCGGTGTAATTTTAAGATGGCAGATGAATATTAGATAAGACACTACCCAGAGATTTCGCCCTCATTTTGTGAGGACTTTAGATCTAGTTCCAGGTTTCTTATATGCGCAAACACCTATAGTTAATTACCCCTCTCAATGATGAGAGAGAACTTTCGATTAAGGCTAGTCGTTAGATTGCTAAACGCGTAGCATATAGCAGCAATGTATGGATTTTTAGAATTTGGTGTTTAGAATTTATGAAATTCATCAGTATTAGCTTAAAGTGGATAGTTGGGGGAATGATAATGCACCTAATCTAGATCTCATAGTTCCGTCATCTTGGGTTGTCATGGTCCCTAGTCTACTTAGTCAGAGGAGATAGTTGATCCAACCTGACCGAAGAATTCTTATTAGCAACACATGAGTAACATTGTCCAAGAAATCCTTGTAGACCTGGGGTGATGTCTAAGGAGACAAACTTAAGTCTACCTTAGCTGATAGAGAGATTTTTGCCCTATCAACCATACTTTATGATTCACAACTCAAAGGGCAGAACCATTGGGGAGCATACATGCTGTAGTTGTGACCGTGATATAGTAGAGTCATTTGGCGATAACCACCCAGTCAGAGGACTTTGGTCATAATTGCATCATGTGCTTCGGCAAAGCCATCGAGGACATGCGCGTCCGCGGCATGAGATTATTTGAGAGTAAACATAGTTATGTACTTGATTTGACTTTGACTCTTTTGTGAGCTAGAGTTTTCTTAATTTGTCATCTCCGACAAACAATTACGGAAGGTGAGTTAAATTTTTAGCTTTAAGTTTTTAATATTGAATTTCACTTAGACATTTATAGCTCAATGATATTTTAAATTCTACATTTAGATTGATATTCAATCTGAGTTAATTTATTTTGAAATTGTAATCATATTTTAATAGAAATATTCCCTCTGATTGAAATCTTCATTCAACACAGCCATCACTGGGGTGGTTTATTATTTCGATGTTTCAGATCCTGTCGACTCTATTAATTTAATAATAGATATTCAGATCCCCTGTCATATGACAGAATTAGCTTCTCAGATGTTTCATTAGGTTGAAGATATTATAATATAATTATTAAATTTTATTTTAGATTTTGTTAATCCGGACCGAGTCTTAAGATCAAATTGTGAATCAACCTGCATAACATTCTTAGACACTTAAGTTTAAGCATTCAACATAGTGTCGGGGCCATGCGGGTGTATTTGATTAAAAATTAATTTAAATCTAAGAAATTTGTATAATATTGTTTATTTTGACCGAATTCTATTGCAAGCATAAATTTTTTAAATAAAATTTTGACAGTATTTTGGCATCCTCCCGGTGTCATCCTTATATATGGGGCTACAATGGAGGTTGGGCCTGCCCACCATGTCAAGTAAGACATGTATGGGTGGTGTAAACACCACGGTCAAATGCGTCATCCCACTATTTCAAGGAAGACATGTATGAGTCTCTAAAGTACCTGTATGAATCATAGATTTTCCCGCTACGCTAAGAAAAGTGTGTACGGGTACTTACGTACTTGCAATGTTAGTTTAAAATATTACTTTTAGCTTTTTAGTTGATTTTTTATTAATTTGTTTATACCTATTATCAATGTAGAAGTTTGACAGTATTTCGACAACATCCCGACGTCGCCCTCGTGTAGGGGGCTACTTCAGGTATGCTAGGCTTGCCCACCAGGCCAAGAAAGGCGTGTATGGGTAGTATAAACCACAGCTTGAATGCGCCTTCCCACCATGCCAAGAAAGACATGTATGGGGCTGTAAGGTACCTGCTGAAATAAATTTCTCCACCATGCCAAGAAAGGCGTGTATAGATACTTGTACACATGCAAAAAAAGTACATATTTTCCCGCCATGCCAAGAAAGGCGTGTACGGGTATTTATGGTCAATGCACGGTGAGTGAGTCAGGGCATCGGGGAGCGAGGGAACTCAGCAGCAAGCTAGTGTGCATGTGGGGTGCATTGTGAACAGTGATTTGTTAATGCACCCGTCGATTGGATGTTTCATGAGAAAACTCCTCGTAACATAGATGGGTTTCGGGAGATGGATCGAGGGGGGGGGGGGGAGAGGGAGGAGAGAGAGAGAGAGAGAGAGAGAGAGCTCAGATAGCTTGCATGAAAGTATGGAGAAAACAGGCCTTTGTTCAATATTTTAGAGATGAGGAAGCTCCATATGTCCAGTTAAGAGAGTTATGAGAGATAGGATGACTTGTCTTTTTTCTGGGTGAGTTGGTGCTCCTTTTTTTAGACTTCACAAGTTTCCCCTTTTATGAATGTTGACCTATTATTAAAAAAAACAAATCTTGCACAACTTTTTTACTTAAGTTTGATGATTATAGTGATCTAGTCTCTTAGAAAGTGAGATAGAGCTTTAGATTTTTTCCTAATAAATAATATCATAATTATCTTACATCTAAATAAGACTGATCATATGATTTTGATTCATAGGTGGTGTTACCTGACAACCCCTCTAAGTAGTTGTAAGTCTAGAAGAGTCAAGATTGGTTCACTCTTTATAATGAAAGTGAACCAAAACATTCAACCTTCCTCGAGTAGATTTAAGTCGAGCTCTTATCTAATGTTAGAGCACTTTAGATAGGTTCAGAAGCTACTTATTTCTCCTTTATTATGGGTATAAATCATCACCTCTTAGGCATTTTCAAAATTTTGTATTGCTGGAATCTAAGTCCTAACATTGTAATGAAATATCAATCTAAATAAATATAATTTCACCTTCAAAAATATAAAATTTCATTATAAAATAAATTAAAGCACTCAATATGCTTCCTAATATCATGGGTGCTTCTTACTTCTCTTCCCTTCAAATTTGTTAAAAAGTCTTCCTACCTTAAACTCTCTCACTTAATTCCCAATAGTTAATAATCCTTTGACAACCAAACTTTAAAAATCTTTGAAGATATTAGTTGGCTATTTTAATCAAGAGTATTCTTAGAAAATTCTCATTTCTTATGATATTATTAACTATTAGGGCTTGCCTTCATAAAGAATTAAAGAACCCGGCTTAAAATAAATTCTACTTTTATTTATTAATCTAAAGTAGAGAAAAGATCTCTAGTATACGTAGATCCATCTGCCATAGAAGCCCTAATTAGATTATTAAGTCTATTGCAAGTTGATGTTTCTATCTCTTGGGGAAGTACATCATTCATATATGTTGTACTCAATCATTTCAATAAGTACTCCTTAAAAAAATTTGCATGGTGTTCCTACAAACACTCCAAATAAAAAATATCACAGTAGCTTTGACTTGAAGATGCAAAGTCATGCTGAGAAGATAGTTAGTTACCTTCTTACTGTTTTCCCTTGAGATTGCACGTAATCGGGAGCTCATTGAAGTTGGTTTAGATTGGCCTTATTGTGCACGAATTGAGTCGTTCTTGATATTTTTGACTCCCCCGAGTACGAGAAAGGTGTAAGGAATCTCAATTAGGTCTAAGGAAAAGTTTGGTGAGGTTGGGTGTTTGGGACATGAGGGTTAGTCTCATCGGTGATGGGGTGATGGAGGAGCTATAGTGATTTCAGTGACTGACTATGAGAGTAATGTGAATGTGTATGCTAAATTTGGAGGGTTGGGGAGGTATACACCTCCCTCCTCATGTGGTATACACCTCCCTCCTTATGTGAACCAATCATTTGGGTTGATTTAGTCAATGATAGTCGACCAAACAGTGGGCATGACCAAAATCAGCTCTAGATTGATGAATTAGACCTCTTCCCTTTTTGGAGGAGATTGGTAGTCAGTGATGAAGTGGACAACCCATGGTTAGTGAACCAAGGGCTATCTAAAGTAAGAGAGAAAGAGAGATCTCACCTTGGTCAATGGCTAGACAAGCTAGTCTTGGGTTAGCTTAGATTAGTTGTGGAGAGCTCAAGGCATGCTAAGGTAGTTTCCTTGGCCAAATAGAGGGGTTGAACTTTGCTATTCTTAGATTTTATCTAATTTAGAAACCTTGGTTCACTTAGTTTGGGTTGAACTTGGTTCACTTTAGGTTGAGTCCATATGGAAAGGTCAAGAGACATGTGATGATGAGTTATGCCAAGTTTGATTAGGTTCAGACTTGATTTAATTGGGTTTGGCTCATTTGAACCATATAAGTTAATTTGGGTTCAATTAAGTCGAGTCGACCAATTGCCTAAATTAGGCCTAAGGGATTATTAGGTTGTGTTTAAATGATGATTTGGAGCATAGTAGTGCAATTTGTTTGATTTAATTTGAAGTGGATTGGAATTTGACTCAAATGAGTTCATATAGGATAAATATGTCAAGTTCACCAATTGGTCAAATTAGGTACAATTGGGATTTGAGTCACATTCTATTGTTCAGTTGGAGTTAATTATAGGCTTTGAATTTATTTACTTTAGTTAAGATCTCTGGTAATTACTTAGTTAGGTTGGGTTGATCAAATTGACCTCATTTGGGTATTGAAGAGTGTTCAATAATCATTTGGGTAATTACTTAGTTAAGTTGGGTTTAACATTTTTAATAATTATTAAATTGATTAAGGAGGGTAATTAGAATTAAAATTTCAAATTCTTTGAATTACATGATCAACAAATTCCAAACAAATTATGGGAGGTAGAGAATATCCCATGGAATTAACCACTAAGTTTGGGACTAATTGGCTAAGTAATTAAGCCTTAATTAAAATAATTAGCTTAAACTTCACACCCTATTTAAGCACTATTCATTAACAAAAGATTAGAGATTTTATTTTTATTAAGTTCTCCTTTGTTTACACTTTTTCAAAATAAGTTTACTCATATTTTTTGAATTTTTCTACAATTAGTTATATATTTCTAAAGTTCTAGCCATTTAATTGCATTTTGAACACTTAATTAATCTCCTAAATTATCGGTGCCATGTGAAAGTTGACATGGCAACACTTTCCATGTGGCACCATGGGATAGGTTATTTAAAACGTCTGATGCGGCAGCTGACTCAGCAGCAGCCGACATGGATTCGTCCCCACCGTTCAATCTCAGATTTGACGGTAGAGATTAATCTTATTGTTTCTAAGGGATTAAATTAAATAATCTAGCATATTAAATCATAATCATCTATTTTAATCACGCGGAACAGACGGTCGATGATCTGTTATCCCCCGAGCACTGGAAAATGGACACTGTCTGATTTTTGCCACTTGATTTGAGCTCACTAGAGCTCAAAAAAGACCAACAACTAAGGGAAATCTACAGTTTGCAGGATTTTTTATCTCATGGGAGCTAAATACCAGTGATCCATCGACTGAGGTAGCTTCGTCTTGAAGAGACGAAGCCTTGTTAAGAGGATCTCAAGCTGCCTCCCCACCGATTCCTTTATGGACCAAGCGCCCGCAAAGCTCACCAAAGTTGATCTCGGAGTGCCTTTCGGTGATCAAATCAATTGGGGATCAATTTTTTTTGACTCACCGAAGTGAGGGGAAGATGTTGGAAGAGTTAATTTGGATTTTGTGAGGTTTCGGTGAGATTGGATGGGTTGGGCTCTTGATTTCACTCAATGGTTGGTCTCACTGACGATGGAGTGCATTAGGGATTCGGGGAAGGGTCTAGGACTGCTCGTAATACTTTTAGGAAGCTCTTTGTGAAGTTTGAATGGATGGGGAGGAGTATACTCTCCTCCCCAAGTGAACCAAGGGCTGAGATTGGCTCAGCATCTGGTAGTCGTCCGACCTGGGTAGGTGATCGGAGGTGGCAGTGGACTACTAAGGTGGAGGTACTTGAGAGGTTGAGGTAGTCGCATGGGGTGTACCTCCTCCTTCAAGTGAACCAATGGCATGCCATGGGTGAGTTCACTTTGTCATGGCCAAAGGCTAAACCCAACATCCTTAGGTTAGGTTGGCTCAGTGGTCATAGTGTCCAAGAATGGCCTAAGGTGGCTGTCAAGGCTTGGGGAGTGGGATAACTCATCAAAATGGGGATTTATCCCATTTGGATGGCTTGGTTCAAGGTTTTGACCCAAATCGGGCTCACAATGGGTTGGGTCCACTTGGGCAGACCCATGGTGACCCAAGGTTGAGTCATGCCAAGTTTGGTTGGGTTTGGACTTGGTTTGGATAGGTTTGGCTCAATTTGGCCTATAGGTTCAATTATGTTATGTTGATTAATTAGTCTAATTAGATTAAATCAAAGGTTTGGGTATGTTCAAATGATCATTTGAAATATATTGGTTCAACTGATTTGGTTTAATTTGAAGTGGATTTGATTTTGGCTCATATGAGTTCATTTAGGTTAAATGGACTAAGTTGACCAATTTGGTCAAATTGGCCAAATTATCTTGGGTGAAGGGTTCGTTTAGGTTTAATTGATCATTTGAGAATGATTGTAGGTGTTGGTTTGAATCAATTTGGATTTGAGAATGATTTAGTTCAATTTGACCCTTTAGGTCAAATTGGGCTAAGTGGGTCAATTGGTTGGGTTGACCAAATTGGGTTCAATTGAGGGTTGGATCATATTTAATATTCAATTTATGATAGATTAAATGTATTGGTTATAATCAATTTTATTTAAGATTTGATTTGACTCAATTTGGCCTTATAGGTCAAATTGGGCAAGAGACCACATTGGCTTGATTTGGTTCAATTAGTGGTTGAATCATATTCAATATTTAATTTATTATTGATGAGAGTAATTGATTGCAATTGATTGGAGTTGAAATATGTTTTGTTCATTTTGGTCTATATGAGTTAATTGGGTCAACTTGGATCAAGTGATCAAATTGGGTTGGTTTGACCCAATTGATTGTAATTGGGCAATCGAGGATGATCAATAATCAGCATAGAAGAGATTGGCTGGGTGATTCAATCCAATTTGGGTTGGATTGAAGTTTGAGTTAGTTTGGTCATTTAGACTAATTTGAGTTAATTGGACCAGTTAGGTTGATTGAGTTGAATTGGTGGAATTGGGTGTTGAGAAGATTGGGTGTTGAGAAGAGTTCAATGCTGTATTTAAGGTTGATTGGTGGCCTTGATTGCAATTAATTTAGATTTGATTAGATTTTGGCTCATTTGGACCTTTTGGGTCAAATGGGTTAACTTGGGTTGATTGGATTCATTTGATTTGATTTGGTTGATTTTATGTATTGGAGGGATTTGAAATGATCTATTGAATAGTTGGAGTGCTTTTTTGACAATCAAATTAGATCTAGTTTGCTTTAATGGGTTTTAGGTTGGATCCATAGGATCATGGTGGAATTAACTTAGGTTAGGGCTTAAGCCAATTTGGCTTGGAGCTGGGATATGAAACAAAATCCAATTGAGATTGATTGTGTTGGCTTGAAGTTGGTTTTAGATGAGTGGCAAGCATGGGTTGTAGTTTAGGCTATAGAATAGGTAAGACCTATTTGCCCTAATGCATAGCCTAAGATTAGGTTATGATTTCCTAAGTCTGTAGGCTTGGGTTTAGTGTTCCCTTAGTCAGTAGAAGTGTCATATGATAAAGGAAATCCTAGTGCCTAGAGGGTTCCTAAGTTTAAGATGAGGAGGGTGAACCCTCACTCCAAAAGTGCCTTAATAGGTGTGGTGTAACTAGCAAGGCACACTGCATGTTTTAGCATTGATCGAGATGATCAATAGCATCCGGGAAAATCATAAGCACTAAGGATGACTACCCAGACCTAAGTGGAGAGGAAAATGCAATTATAGTCTCAGTGAGATGCAACTCATTCGTGTTAGGGGTGCGAGAGAGTTAAGTGGATGTTGTTTGATTTGTTGAGAATTGATTTCGTGCCAAGGACACGAAGAGAGATCCACTGAGAATTGATTTCATGCCCATGAATTTGGTTAGATTAGAGATTGATTTATGCCAAGGGCATAAAGGGGGATTCGCTGAGGATCGATATTTGATTGAAGTTGTTTGATTTATTTGAATTATGTTGATTAGTTTTAATTTGAACTCGGGTTTGTGTTGAGTTGATTATGTTGATTGATTTGGTTTGAGTTTGGTGATTCATTTTAATTTTGATTTAATTTATTAAATGAGTATGGACCTTGTCAATTTGCGATCGACTGCACTAAGGAGGAGCTATGTGAGCCTAGGTCTGCCTTAGATTTATCAGTCCAAAAGGGTAATCTATCGATCATGTAGTATAGACTATCCAACTTAAGGGTTGCCCATCAGTTTGCAACGGCTATATTAAGAAGAAAGCTCGGGGACTCTCATTTTCCAAAATAGAGTCAACCATTGGAGTGACCCATTGATGGCACAATAAGTCAAACCCAACCTAGGGTTACTACTAAGTGAGTGCCTCTAGGGATCTTATCTCAACTTAGATAGTCAAGGCGGTTTCTATAAGGAGTTTTGCTGACGTTGCCCAAAAGATAAGATGCCTACTTGGGAAGAGGTGTCTTTGAGGGTTTTATCCTAATCCACAAGAGATGTTCTTTTGTTTATTTATTTATTTGTTTGTTTAGCATGAACCCTATTGGTTTGCGATAGGCCACACTAAGGAGGAGCCACGAGGACTTTGGCTTATCTTAGGTTTACTGGCCCAATGGATAATTTGTACATCCACAGTACAGAACCTCCAACCACAAGGGTAGTTACTAGAAAAGGAGAACTATCTAATCCAATAGTAACTTGGGTCATGTTTAGATGGGGTCATGAAGATGTAATCCAAGTAAAATTCCCACAAGGAAGGTGTCTCTAAGGGTTTTACCCTAATCTTGAAATATAAAGCTTGTAGGTATATGGTGGCCGACTCAGGGAGAAAGCACGGGGACTCACTTCTACCTAAGCAGTGTCATCCATCGAGTGTGTTACTGTCAGCAAAGCGAACAGCAACCAACCTAAGGTGCCCATCGGTTTGCGATGTTCAATATAGGAAGAAAGCATCAGGGACTCACATCCTCCTAAGCGGAACTAATCATCTAGATAGTCTATTGTCAGCTAGACATCAATTATTTGACCCAGGGTGACTACCAAGTGGGGAGCCATAAAGATGGACTGAACCCTAGCTTGAAGTAGTCAGGAGGATGAGGAGCCATTGGGGGTCTTACTATAATTCTCAAATATATAAACTCAAACCCAATTAGTGCATGGTGGCTAGTTCAAGAAGAAAGCTCAAGGACTCACATCTTCCAAAGCAAAGTTAGTTATAGAACCTCCATAGTACAGAACCTCCAACTACAAGGATAATCTTAAGTTTACTGGCCTAAAGGATAATTTGTACATCCACAATACAAAACCTCCAACCACAAGGGTAGTTACTAGAAAAGGGGAACTATCCAATCCAATAGTAACTTGGGTCATGTCTAGATGGGGTCATGAAGATGTAATCCAAGTAGAATGCCCACAAGGAAGGTGTCTTTAGGGGTTTTACCCTAATCCTGAAATATAAAGCTTGTAGGTATATGGTGGCCGACTCAAGGAGAAAGTGTGGGGACTCACATCTACGTGAGCAGTGTCATTCATTGGGTGTGTTACTGTCAGCAAAGCGAACACCAACTAACCTAACGTGCCCGTTGGTTTGCGATGTTCAATATAGGAAGAAAGCATCAGGGACTCACATCCTCGTAAGCAGAACTAATCATCGAGATAGTCTATCATCAGCTAGACATCTACTATCCGACCTAGGGATACTACCAAGTGGGGAGCCATAAAGATGCACTAAACTCAAGCTTGAAGTAGTCAGGAGGATGAGGAGCCATTGGGGGTCTTACTCTAATCCTCAAATATATAAACTCAAACCCAGTTAGTGCACGATGGCTAGTTCAAGAGGAAAGCTCGAGGACTCACATCTTCCAAAGCAGAGTTTGTCATCGTAATAGCTTATTGGTTATGCAATAAGACATACTAAACTAACAAGGTGTTCATCAATTTATAGTGGTTAAGATAGGAAGAAAGCACAGAGACTCACATCCCCTTAAGCAGAAATGGCCACTTGGGAGACACGCTAGCTAAGTAGTGAATCAATCCCGACCTAGAGAAACTACTGAGTCAGGGCCGCTAGGGCTCTTATCTCGACTCAAAGTAGCCCAAAGCAAATGGATTTATGTTTGATTTATTTTTTTTGGGTGCAATTTTGTGTTTATGCTGTGCCACCAAGAGATAGGATGCCACTCGGGTTCTCTTATACTTACCATACACACATCAAGCATTTGGTAATTGGAAATATTTTAACTTGGAGAGAAGTTTGATCAAAATAGAATTTTTATTGATGAAAAATTATTTTGGATATTGTTTATGCATAGTATTTTTTTTAGATAAATCTTGTTGATTGGGAGCATTGGGATTTCGCCTTTGTGATTTATAAGTTGATAAGATCCACTATGGTAGGCCTTTTTATGGCAAAAGAGTCTTCCCAAATAGGTACAAACTTGTCTCTCATCTTACGACGGACAATAATTGGTCTTCTTAGAACTAAAATAAGCTCTTCTACTCAAAAAGCTCAAGAGCGGACCAACTTGTTATGAGCTTGAACCATCTTTGATTTTTATAACTCGAGGTTCTAATACGCTCGTAAGTGTCTTTCTTCTAAACCTTTGAGTTCTTCTAACTGTAGTTTGACATTCTGTTTGGTAGAGATTTTGCATTCGTAGTGATGGGAGTTAAACATCTAATGGTAGAACTGCTATAGACCCATACACTAAAGAGAATGAGGTAGATTGTGTTGGAGTTTGGTTGGTAGTATGGTAAGCCCATAAGGCTTCAACTAACTATTCATGCCTCTATTGTTTATTGTCATCGAGCATCTTCTTGAATTTTTGGATAAGAGTTTTGTTGGAGGGTTCTGCCAAACCGTTTGCCTGTGGGTAGTAGATGGTAGAATATCTCTAGTTTATATTATGTGTCTGAGCAAAGTTATTGATTTTGGTGCTCTTGAAAGTGGTACTATTATTGGATATAATTCAGCGAGGTACTCTGAATATTTAAACGATATGGTTCCCAAATAATTGGAGCACATATTGAGCTTTGACTTCCTTGAGTGGAATCACCTCTGCCCACTTGGAGAAGTAGTCTGTAGTAGCTAGAATGAATTAGAGACCCTTGAACGAAGAAGGATCAATCAGACCCACTATGTTGGTGCCCCAACACTCGAATGGCCATGAGGCCAAAGTTGGATGTAGAATGTTAGGTGGTTGGACCACTCGATGTACTTGGCATTGGTGACATCGCTTCGTTATGTCCATATAATCTATAATCATCGTTGGCCAGTAGTATCTGAGTCTCTTGATTTTGGCCTTCATTTTGGGACCGGATTGATGAGCTCCGCATAGTCTTGAGTGTACCTCAGTCACAATCTTACAAGCTTCATAATTATCTAAATAACATAACCACATATGATCGAAAGATAGCTGACATAAGACACCATCCACGAGGGCGTAGGAAAGTGCCCTTTGTCTCACCTTGTGCTTGAGATTTCTCTTGAGGTAGTTTGCCTTTATTTAAGTAATCAATGAAGGGTTGTCTCCAATCCAGTTCGCCATCCTTTTTGACAACGGCAAGATCCCCTCTAAAAGTGTGTCTATTGATGAGTTCAACATCAATAAAAGGAGTGACTTGTCTATTATGAACCTTTATTGATATAGACTCATCTTTCAGACACGTCAATTCTTTGGCAAGCTTGGCTAAGTCATCAATTATGACATTTTATCCTTGAGGAATCTTATAGATTATGATATCTAGGATTTGGGCTAATAACTCCATGGTATACTTATGGTAGTGATGGAGTTTGGGCTTCAGAATCTTATAAGACCCATCGATCTAGTTGACAGCTAGCTGTGAGTCCTCAAAGATGTTGATATTCTGAATGTTTAGTGAGATGACTAACTCTAGACTGGCAATCAAAGCCTCATATTCAGCTTCATTATTGGTGCACGACTTGTATAGATGATATAAATCTCATCATATCGTGGTCTAGCGTAAGGAGGACTATTCCTACCCTGCCTTACCTAGGACAGTAGATTGTGATTTTTTCTCTTCTTTGAGAGGAAGCCACACCATCAAAGTACATCTCTCAGCAGCAAATGTTTGCATCCCCTAAGTTCATGATTTTTTCATTGGGGGAGATCATCCCTGAGCGGGGAATCAGCTGGAAGAGGATTTGGTGCTAGGAAATCTGTGAGTGCTTTCCCTTTCACCGCACGGAGGGGTACGAATGTGATGTCAAACTATGATAAAATCATGAACCATCATGCCAACCTTCCAGATAGCGTCGGCCGTGCCATGAGATATTATATTGGATTAATTATAGAAATCAAGTTTACTTTTGTGAGAGAGCATATAATGTCATAACTTCTAGGCTGCAAAGATTAAAGCTAGACAATGCCTCTCAATGGGTGGATAATTTGCCTTAGCAGGTATTAGATGATGTATGAGATAGTATAGTGCATTCTCTTTTCCCTTATCATTGGTTTGGGCCAACAAAGTGCCAGCGAGTCATCTAATGTAGTAGTGTAGTGTATCAGAGGTTTACCTGGGATAGTGGCAGCTAGGACTGGTGGTGTCATGAGATATTGCTTGATGCTCTCAAATGCATATTAACACTTATCATCCCACTTGAACTTGCCATCATTCTTGACTAGTACTGAGAATGATTGACATATGCCTGGTAGGTTGAATATAAAACATCTTAGATATGCCAACCATCTTTGGAATGATTTAAGTTGGGTTAGACTTTTAGGGGGTGGCATTTCCAATATAACTTTAATCTTCTCAAGGTCAATTTCAATCCTGTGATGTCGAACAACGAACCCAAGAAACTTCCCTAAAGATACTCCAAATGCGTACTTCAAATGGTTCATTTTAAGATTGTATTATCTTAATCGCTCAAAACTACTCTGAAGCCAAAGAGGTGGTTTTCCTTTTCTCTACTTTTGACAATGTGATCATCGACATAGTATTCGACTTGGTGGTCAATGATTTCATAAAAAATTTGAGTCATGGCCCGCTGTTATGTGGCGCTAGTATTTTTAAGGCGAAATGGCATAATGTTATAATAATAAATTCTGATCCGGGTTTTAAAACCAGTGTCCCTTTCATCCTCAAGCGCCATCTTCATTTGGTTTTATCCATATGAATCATCCTTGAAAGCGAAGGCTGCATGAGATGAGGTAATGTCAACCATCAGTTCTGGTATTGATAGTCAAAATTCATCTTTTGGACATGTATTATTAAGATCCCTAAAATCGATGCATATGCAAATTTGATCATTCTTCTTTTTAACTAGAATGATGTTGGCCAACTAGGTGGGGTATTTTTTTTCTCCCAAATGAAACCAACATCAATCGGTTTCTTGACTTTGAAAATGACCTATTGTTCACTGTCCAATCGCATGCGTCTAGGAGCTTGTTTGACAGGGTCAGCGTCAGGTTGCATCACTAACTTATGAACCGCTACTTTAGGAGCTAATCCATTTTTTTATAACTCCATGCAAACCAATCCTTAAACTCAGTGAGTAGCCTAACTAAGTCATTGATTTTAGATTCATTCAGTAAGAAACTGATGTACGTCGAGCATGGATTGTTTTCAGTCCCCAAGTTCATTTCTTTGAGCTCATTGATGGTTGACTTGATTTTTTTCTTTGAATTTTGGGGGTGCATCTTTGACTTGGAGGTCATCTAGATCATCTGAAGTTTCTAAGCACACATCCTCATACGAGTTAATGTGATTTGAGAAGAACTTATCAAATTCCAAATGATTGGTGGTGACTAGGCAATATTCATCTTCGTTCATTGGGCCTACTGTACCAAGTCTAGTTCTGGTCTTGATTGAGAATTTTTGCATTTGTTGTCCCATAAATTTTCAAAGTACTCTTAGACCATGTGTGTGGGATTAAACCTTTCTTAGCTAAATTAAGAATATAAGGTGAGTACCAATCAAATGGTAATTATATTAATTCTTTAAATGATTCATCCTCAAGCTCTACATCAACTTCTCGGCTTGAGGTTGCTCCTCCTAGATAAAACCTTTGGGGCTTGGTATTTGCACATATTTTGGGGGCTTTCTTAGCTACCAAACCTTCAACTTTTTATGAGAAAAGTGGGCTTAGAGCAAAGACACCCATATGTTATCTGAAATTTTAATATAAATAAGATTTAGATATACTCATGCTTTGCTTGGGGACCTGATCTTCATCACTGGCTGGCTCTAATGTCACCTCTAATAGGATCTGCTGCCGAAAAGAGTTGGCCAGCGTGCTAACTACATAGGACTCATTCTCTAAACTAAATTCTAAGTCTATGTAGATAGTAGGTGTACTACTGGAAGATAGGATGAATCTTCTAGTAGGTGGTAGGTATGGAAGTCTTTCACGTCTAGGACTCCTTCTAGACTTGCCTCTTCATCATCTTGGTGGATGTCTGGTCATCGTCCCCACTTGTTTGAATGGGGTGATGAACTATGGGTGGAATCTAATCTCAGGCTCTATATCCTCCCTAAGATCTTCTTCTCGTTCCTTTTCTTTTATTTTTTCTTTTTTTTCTTTTTCTTTTCTTACTTTTTCTTTCTTTTTTTTATTTTGATGAAGTTCACGAGAGAAGACATTTTATTTCTTATGAAAGTAATAGGTCACATCATCATAAATCCTGACATCATGTACTATAAATGGTTTGAGATCTTTTTGACACAATACTCGAGTTCATCCCTTATGAACTTGATCCACTCATGTAGGGAGGATGGAATCATGTTGTTCTCATGAATACAAGGTCGCCAGAGCAAAATGATGAAACTTAGCTTCTATCTTCCAATCATCTATCTCCAAAGGTAATACTATGGAGCTTAAGGCCCTCTCACCTTTTTTTTATTGAATCCTTTCAACATCATCTTCTCCATTTGGAGTTTAAAGATATCAATCCTCAAGTATGTAAGAGTTTTTAGACTCATAATGTTGATCGATTCACCTAGACCAACCAACATTTTGGATTGCTTGAACTTTCCAACATCTACGGTGATGTAGAGGGGATGGTTGTGGTCTATTGTTCTTAGAAGTAGGTCTTCATCCGAGAATGTGACTCCTAAGACTTCCTTTGAAAAACATGCCTCCTCTCTAGCTAGATTAGTAGCAACCAATTGGGTTAAGCATATTTTAGGGTCAATCAATGCTTTGACTAGTGATCCCCTCATCTCTTTAGATAAGACAAGGGCATCATATATGCTTGACTTAGCTGGCAAATTTTTAAGGTGTGCCAGGACATTATAATCAACTTTGGGTTGGTCCTCTGCAAGCATATCCAAGAGTTAAGCATCTTGTGAAGGGGCTATCCGATCACTGGAACTGATGAGGAGCTTGTGGCAAGTTCTACCTGCTCATCAAGTAAAATTTTAGCTTCTCCTAAAGGATCATCAGAGTCGGATGACTCTAAATTATTATTAAGTGGTGAACCCTAAAGATTCAAGAAAGGGCAATCTATTTCTGAATCAGAATGGAATTCATCAGAATTATCTAGATTGTTATCATTATGACTTGGAGAGCTATCAATAAGAATAAAATTGCTGAGATAATCAAAGGTAGACAAGATGTAAGCAAAATCATTCTTCATCACTGATTTCTTTAATTTTGGAGGTGGTATATAATATAAATCAAGTTGAGTGAGCGGTGTGAGTGGCTTAGTGCCCTCATCCGTGGATACAATGATCCTGCTGGTGGTGGAGGAGCTGGTAGAGGCTGTAATTATGATGGTGGAAGGAAGGTTGCTAGACTCAGATGGTGGTAGTGCAATGGAACTATATTATGCACGTAATGGCTGCTGTTGTTGATGAGTTTCCACCCTCCTCGAGTTGTCCCTCACAACTAGCAGACCTTTCTTGGTGTTAGAGGTCTAAGCTGAGTCAAACACCTGCAGAAAAAGTTTCTTTATTTTAGAACTGATTTTCTTAGAGGTACAAAATAAAGGGATATCCCAATCTTCTTTTGTCTTAAGAGGATTGGATATATCTCCAAAGACTACTTTAATTAAACCAGAAGGTTGTTCTACTAAGTATTCTTTATGGATAACTATGTCTCCCGACTTGTAGCTATGCTCAAGCCAATCCTTTAAGATAAAACAATCCTCTAAGACGTGGCCTAGCATGCGGCGGTAGAGGTAGTAGTTAGGATCATCACTCCTATCCACTTCCTCCAGCTTTCTAAGCTTGGGTAGCTAGAAATCAGGCTTCTTGAGAAGGTTCTTAAAAATCTTCTTGACTACCTCTCTCTTGAATGAGTATGGCTTGTTGAGTTTGTCAACAAGAGTAAATGAAAAAAAGCTATATGGTGCTGGATACTGATAGTGCTGCTGTGGTTGCCTTTGTGGCGGCTAAGGCAGTGGAAGAGGAGGTAGGAGTGGAGGCTACTAAACTTTGGGCCTCTCATACTATGCTCTCACTGGATGCTCCCCCTTATCCACTTCTACTCCTATTCCTGGATTTTTATTAAACACTTTTTAGGGCTTGGGCTTAGATGATTGGTTTGAGAAGGGTAATTGTTTGTCTTCCACTTGTAGGTTAGTCAACTTACTGATTAGTTTCTTAAATGTCTTTATGGTAGAGCCCTTGAGCATGAAGGTGATCGAGCCATGGATATTCCTGAGAAGAATCTCAATGGCATGCTGCTCTTGTCATTGTGGTTCATATTTAATGCTTAGATTTTTCCATCTGAGAATATAATCAATAAGGAACTCATGAGTTTTTATTTCTCTACAATGAGATCCCCTACAGTCTCCCTTTACTAAGCTCATGCAAATCTTTTAATGAAGAGCTGCTCTAACTTTACAAAGGACTTCAATGAACCATTGGGCAATTCAATGTACCAATCAAATGCAACTCTAGAAAGGCTACTGATAAACTACCGAAAAAGTAAGGCATTGCTACCATTGGCATTGCAACAACTGGCTCTGAAGTGTGCTATATGCTGCCTACTATTCCCACTGCCATCAAATACCTTGAAAGATGGTGGCACAAAACCCTTGGGGTATTGAACTACATCAACTTCCTCTGGGTATGGTGTTGAGTTGAGTCTGATGCCTCACTTTCCTCAACTACAATGCCTTGGGCTTCCTGGCTAGACTGCTCCCTATTCAAAGATCATTGGGTATCTACCATATGGACTTCAACAGTGTCATCCAAAAGGTCAACTTCATCGACACTGAAATCTACCATACCCTTCTCTTGATCGGACTGATCATCTCCAACTATCTGCCTCACTGCGGCACGATAGTCTTCCAAAATCTTCTCTAAAGATCAGTCATCCACTCAACCCGGAACTACTTGGGCATATGCTGAGTGGTGACTCACACCTAAATTGCGCTCTGAAGAACTGATGCACTGTGTGTTCTTGATAGGAGGAATGCTATTTTTAACTGACTTAACAATCATGGGAGTCAAGCTGGTATCTCCTCCTTCCTTCTCCTCTGATTGCTGTGGTGGAGCGACTATGATGCTCTTGGGCCACCACTCCTTCTCCACCGTTGGGATGGAAAGTCGAGCGGAAGCGCTCAACCTCACCTCAGCTGGTGGAGTAGATGAAGTGTGGTCCTTGGGACATAATCATATCACCAAGGGGGATGCTCTTTCTCCAGATACTGGCATGTGGTACTTGGTGGGAACTTTAGGTGAGGGGACATGAACATGTGACAGTGGTCAACGAGTGGAGCGGTGTAATGGTAATGACACACTGACTGCGTATCCACCGAAGATTTCCTCATACGGATGGAACCGGTAAAAACTATCCTGCCAAAATGATTGGCTCTATCTGCTCATCGATTAGAATGGTCAATCAAAGCTGAGGTCACCGGCTGTCTAACAAACCTCCTTCTATCTCTCTTTCCCGCTTGGGCAACAACCTTGGCCTTTGTGGCCCTCTCTCTATAGATCTAATCCCTAACACTCCTAGGGATCACTCATCATAAGTCATGTAGGGTGGAAGACTAAAGTCGTGCAGGGTGACAAACTCAAAACGTCCATGTGCTCTCCATACTCTTCTGAGCACGGGCCTCAGACTAGCATGAGGTTTCCTTCTCTCCCTATCTAGTGTCTCATACTCTGTGGGTCCTGGGGGTGATGCTGCAATCTTCTTAACATCCTCCTCTCTTTCTACAGTTGAAAAGGGGTGAAATCTACTGCCACTAAGAAGGGGAGAGGTCTTACACCTACATGGGAGGCCTCCTCAACTTCCTTGGCCATGCGCTTGTAATGCCTTTTAATTTTTTTATATTTATTGTGGCCCTAAGTCTTGGTCAAAGGTGTAGGGAGGGAGCTAGAACCGGCCTCAAAGGTAGGGGAGACTATCTTAGAAGCTAGGATGGACTTCCTTTAAAGACTGGGGCTACTGTAGAGGCGGTACTAGGCCTAATTGAAGTTGTGGCTAGTACAGATGGTACTCATGGCAGGGGAACCTCTAAGGCTTTTCTCTTCAGGGATGGAAACTCAGTGTCTGAATGGAGATCAAACTGCAGGAGTGGCTTCCTATCGGTCGCCTCCTCCCTATTGATTATACTGAGGCCAGGTCCCTCACATGTGACTTTGAAGTGCTCAAAGCCCAAGCCAAACTTGATGATGGAAGATGAGGTGAGTATGGTCTGATCCATGGCCAAATCCACACTAGAGGCGAAAGAGAAAATGAGCTTTTCAGCAGACATGATGATAGGTTGCTTGAAGGAAAAGATAACTGGGGTTTCCTCTTCATTGTTGGAAAAGATAATGACATAGGATTAGACATTTGCTTTGATTGCTGTTGATTTGACTTTTAAATTGGAACCCTCATTTAATAAATTTGATTATGTTAAATGGGGTTCATGTGTATGTTGGAGAGATTTGGAGAGAAATTTTTTGCTTTTCTTTTGAACTTTAATGGAATCTTAAAAGTGTTGGATGAACCTTACTTTCCCAAGCTAGTGGGAATAGGTTCTTGATTTCCTTTGATTTATTTTTGGATGATTTCTTTTATTAATTTTTTACCTATTAGAGGTCCAATAGAGATTTTAAGACCTACTAGAGTGAGGTCTTAAAACTTAAAGGATGTTGACCACCCTTGCTTAAGAATGAAATAAGCAACATATCCAACAGAAAGAATGATAGTCTTAGAATTATATAAAATTTAAGTCTACTATCGATGCTTGGAGATAATGATTGATTACTAGAGATGGAGAGAGGAACTCTCTCTAGTGGTGTCACCAAAAAAATCTATGGTGTTTTAATTTGGAGTCATTGGGACACCATGCAGATCTTTCGAGATGGTATATATGAAGACCCAAAGGTTTGGGTATATTCAAATGATTATTTGGAATGTATTAGTTCAATTGATTTAGTTTAATTTGAAGTGGTTTTTATTTTGGCTCATATGAGCTCATTTAGGTCAAATGGATTAAGTTGACCAATTTTGTCAAATTGGCCAAATTGGCTTGGGTGAAGGGTTGGTTTAGGTTCAATTGATCATTTGAGAGTGATTGTAGGTGTTCATTTGAATTAATTTGGATTTAGAAATGATTTAGTTCAATTTAATCCTTTGTCAAATTAGGCTAAGTTGGTCAATTGGATTGGGTTGATCAAATTACATTCAATTGAGGGTTGAATCATGTTCAATATTCTATTTATGATTGATTAGAAGTATTAGTTGTAATAAATTTGGTTTAGGAATTGATTTGACTCAATTTGGCCCTTGAGGTTGAGTCAACATGGGTGAAAAGATCAAATTGGCTTGGTTTGGTTCAATTAGTGGTTGGGTCATGTTCAATACTCAATTTATGATTGATGAGAGTCATTGATTGCAATTGATTGGAGTTGAAATGAGATTTTGTTCATTTTGGTTCATATGAGTTAATTGGGTTAGTTTGGATCACGTGATCAAATTGGTTTGGTTTGACCCAATTTATTGCAATTGAGTAATCAAGGATAATGAACAATCATTAAAGAGGACATTAGATGGGTTGATTCAATCCAATTTGGGTTGGATTAAAGTTTGAGTCAATTTGGTCATTTAGGCCACTTTGGGTTAAGTAGATAAAGTGGGTTGATTGAATTGAATTGGTGGAATTTGGTGTTGAGAAGAGTTCAATGATGGATTTAAGGTTGATTGGTGGCCTTGGTTGCAATTGATTTGGGTTTGATTGGATTTTGGCTCGTTTGGACCTTTTGGGTCAAATGAGATAACTTGGGTTGATTGGATTCATTTGATTAGATTGGTTTGATTTTAAGTATTGGAGGGATTTGAAATGATCTATTGAATGATTGGAGTGCTTCTGCTACAATCAAATTGAATTAGTTTGCTTGAATGGGTTTTGGGTTAGATCCATAGGATCATGGTGGAATCAACTTAGGTTAAGGCTTAAGCCAATTTGGCTTGGAGCTTGGATATTAAATAAAATCCAATTGAGGCTGGTTATATTAGTTTGAAGTTGATTTTGGATGAGTGGATAAGCGTGGGTTGTGATTTAGGCCATAGGATAGGTAAGGCCTATTTGTCCTAAGGCATATTCTAAGCTTATGGTGTGCTTTCCTAAGTCTCTAGGCTTGGGTTTAGTATTCCCTTAATCACTAGAAGTGTCCTTTGATTAGAAAAACCCTAGTGCCCAGAGGGTTCCTAAGTTTAAGATGAGGAGGGTGAGTCCCCTCACTCCAAAAGTGAGCTCAATATGGTGTTAAGTGAGTCAATTAGTCAAATTGACCTACTTTGTTTCAATTTGATATTGGAATATGATCAACAATCATTTTAGAAGTGAATATATAAGTAGGTTTGATTTTATTTGGGTTGAATTGAAGCTTGGTTCCCTTTAAATTGGTTAATTGGTCAAATTAGGTTGTAATTGGTCAAGAGGAATGTCTAAGTATGTGATTAGGATGATTATGAAACTTTGGATTGGATCAATTTGTCTTAGATCAAATTGGACTTGATTTTATCCCTATAGGGTTCAATTAAATAAACTTGGGCTAAGTGAGTCAATTGACCAAATTGAATCCTAATGAGCCCTCAATCAAGCTCAAAATATGTTTCAAGAAGTTTGGGTGGTTTTAATTCCAAATGGTTTGAATTAATTTTGAGTTTAGCCCATTTAGGTTCAAATGAGTCATATTGGATCAACTTGGTCACTTGGTAAAATTGAACACCAATTAAGTATGTTTGAATAACATTGGTATTCTAGGTGGCATATAATCAATTAGATCTGATGTGTAGGGTTGGTTTTGAATCAGGGTCACTAGGTCCCATCTAACCCAAGTCAAAGTTTAGCTCTAGATTTGAGCCTTATAGGTTTTTTAGGCCTTGAGTTAGTGTCCCCCTAGCCACTATAAGTGTCTTAGGTCTAAGTGAAGAAACCTTAGTGCTTAGATCGAATCATAGGTCTAAGGAGTGATGAATGGCAACCACACTAAAAGTGAGATTAATAGTCATACATTTACTTTTATCAATTTCAATTATGCACCCTTTCAACCTTTCATGATCATGCTACATTAATGATTAGGGGAAAAAAAGTTCAACAACATGTTCTATATGGATGGAAGCTAAACATATATATTGATTTGTGCACATGAGCAAGTAATTAACCTCTTAATCATGCTTTTAATACTCAACAACAAGCTTCCCACCCTTATAAAAAAGAATTATAAACTATACTCTACACTCTAATTATCAAGATCTCAATAAACTGAAGATTACTTTTTAAAAAAAAATTCTAAAATTACTATACTAATACTAATAATACAATGGATACCACTTCATCCCTTACATATACCAACAACCAAGTAGATCCTTTTATGCTTCCCCTTTCTTTAAACAATCAACATTGTATACTTCTACTTCTCAAGCTTTTAATTTGATTTCATGTTTGTTTAGATTAATGATGCAGTTAATAATTTGATGATTTTGGTTTACCATGTTATTTAGGATTTAACTAATACTTAATTGAGATTTAATTAAGTTGAAATGTATGTTTGACTAAGTTTAGGTTAGGTTAGTTTCAGTTGAAGGTTACGTGATGTTTACTTGATTTAATTTAGAGTGTAGTTAATGAGGGTTTAAATATTATTGTATTTATGATTTTAGCTTGATTATTTTAATTCATTAAAGTTTTGCTTTTGATAAATTCAATTAATGTTAATTTTAATGATTTATTAAACCTTAATTTTAAATGATTTTTGTATATTACTTCAAAGGATTATATAATTTTCTTAAGGTTATTTGAAGTTAGTTATAGTGGTTTAAACTTCTTTGATGATTTTTATAATTTTTTAGAATTTTAAATTAATTATTTTTTAAAATTAAGCATTTGAACTTTAAATTCAATATCTCTTAATTCATTCATCATTCTGATTTGAAAGTTTTATGATATGTGTATTTTAACCCAAGTTTCAATCCCTAAAAGTTTTAGAACATTTTGATTAATATTTTTTGTTTAATTAGAGTTTGATTATGTTTAATAAAACTCAAATTAACTCAAAAATACCCATATAATTTGGGAATTTTGAGTTTAATGGATTCCTCTCTTTGAGGTGAATCCATAGAGCTCTCATTTGTATTTTTTGATTGAGTATTTTATTTTATTTTTTTATGATTTTTTAATGTTCTCAGCATATTTTAGCATTTTTTTAATTCAAAATTTTCGATTTTTCTGTTTGAACCAGTGAGCGCCACCACGTGGCGCTGATGCGGCAGGCTCTTTTCATCCCACGAGTGGTCCACGGTGGATCCACCTCAGATAGCAGCAAATCCATGACTCTTATAAGTATTAAATCATGCGGTTCAACTAGATCAGAGCCATCCATTCAAAATAAAAGGAATGAACAGCTATGATTATTTCCCTAACCTCTCGCTGGAGAACCGAGAGCTGTTGGCTCTTTGGGCTCGATCGTCGACGATTGGCAACAGAGTGGGATTTTGCTTGCAAATCGATCAAGGATCGATTTTCAATCAATCATTATAGCTTGATCAAAATTTATTCACAAAGGACAAACCTAGGCTAAAGGGGTAGCGGTTTGGAGTGATACATCACTGGCGTTAATCATCGGCAGCCGAGATGCTTTGAGCACCTTCTTCTTGTGAATATGAAGCTCTATGATGAAATTTGTGCCTCGCCTCCATACCGATCACCGTGGAGACCAACGCTCCACCCCTTGCTGTTGGCTCTGATCATTTTTTGGCTGACCGACAATGAGAGACTCGGGGAAGAGTTCGTTTGGGTTCGCCTCCATTTAAGGAAGGTGTAAGGAATGTCAATTGAAGGGAAGGAGCGATCCCTAACCATTTCCATGTTTGGCCATAAGCCATGCCATTGGCTTTCACTGGATTTGGGCGCCAACCATACAGTTTTGGGAGGAGTCCAGCCTGCCCCCCTCACTTTATGGTTGGTGTCTAGATGGTTGGAATGAGGATCGGAGCACTCTTACCTCTTCTTTTTCTCTTGGCCATGAGCTTCCATTGAAGAGAAGTCAACTATGGTCAGCCATGGGTGATTTCAAGGTTTGTCCTCTTCTCATGAGAGGTGATTAGCCAGCTCAAGCCATCCCCCTAAAAGTTTAAGGATGAGGAATGGGGAGAAATTCTCCCCATATGTGGCCATGTGCAAGATTCTCTTTTTTTGGAAAAAGCTTGGTGGATTTCTTTGAATTCCATGGGGATTATTTTTATTATTATTATTTTATAAATTAGGGATAAAATCCACTAGGATTTAGTGGTGCTCTTCTCTAACCTAGGGAGTTAGATGATATTAAAGTTTAATTTTATTGCAATTAGGCATATGAAGTTTTGATTGAAAGTTTAAATGAGTTTGGATTGTACACATTTTTTTTACTTACTCATTTATCATTTAAATTGGAATGTTATCAAACCAAATCAAATTTCAAAGGATTTATGAAATGGGGTGGCTTCATTTGAGTAGATTTTGGGTTAAACTTTGGGCTAACCCAATTTGACTCAAGTGTCTTTGTTGACCTCATTTTTAGAATGAGCTCTCAACCGCTCCATCTTAGGCTTAGGAATTCTCTTATAATTTAAGAGATCCTTAGTCTTAAGACACATATAATGATTAGGTGGACACTCAACCTAACCCTAGAGACTTAGAAGAGTTAGCCATATGAATAGATCATGCCCTAGGGGTGTTAGCTTAGCTTAAACCATTCCCCACTTTTCTTCTTTGAAGTCAAACTCTAAATCAATCTTAATTGAGTTTCTCCAAATTCAAATCAATTCCATGATTGAAATCCATGATTGAAACTCATGATCAAAATTCATCAAAAATTCTTATGTCCAAATTTTGCCTAAGTCCTTAACCTTCCCTTAAGGACTTAACCAAAATTATGATTCAAACCTATTCAAACCTTTGAGATTTTTTCATTCATTTATGTTCTCATTTATATTCACATATATAAATGAAATATAAATATAAATCAATCAAACTAAACTCAAAATTCCAAATCAATTCATGACATTTTTCCTAAGTCCCTTAATTTTCCATTAAGGGACATAGCCTAAAACCTTGATAAAATCAATTTAAATCCTTGGGATTTTCTCAAAACTAATTTATATTCTCATTTATATTCACATATATAAGTGAAATATAAATACAAATCAATCAAATCAAATCCTCAAATGAAATTATCATATTAAAATCTCCTTAAGTCATTAATTTTTCATTAATGGACTTAGCCAAAATCTTAATCAAACCATTTCAAAGTCATGGTATTTTCTCAAAAGTTATTTATATGCTCATATATATTCTCATATATAAATAAAATATAAATATAAATCAATCAAATCCAATTCAAAAATTAAATTTGAATTTAATTTTTTTTAAATCCTTTAAATTCCCTTTAATGGACTTAGCCCAAATCATGATCAAACCACTTCAAATCCTTGAAATTTTCTCATGATCCATTTATATTCTCATTTATATTCACATATATAAATGAAATATAAATTCAAACAATCAAAACCTATTCCAAAAATCAAACTCAAATCAACTCAAAATCCAATCTAAGCCTTTCAAGTCAAAATCTTGAACTTAGCCAAATTAGTTTCAAATCAAGACAACCCCTTAATTTTCTCCCATGATTCAATTAACCCTACAATCATGAGCTCATATATAAATCCAAACTTTAATCAAACAATCAAACCTAATTCCAAAAATCAAACCCATGACCCTTCATATTTTTTCTTTGGAATATGAAATTGTCAAATGGATCTAAACCCATTTGACTTCAAATCGCTTTTAAATAGATTTATATTTTAATCATAAGTCCATATACAAGATCAACCAACTTTAAATCAAGCTTTGACCAAGCCATTTGACCACTTAGGCTTACATGACCCGAAGTGACGTAAAGTACCCTTATGAGCCAAATTTTGATCCCAACCAAATTGGATTGAACCAAACTCATATATCCCTCTCATCATGATCAACAATCATCATGGGATGATCAATCAATCAAATTGGGTCAAACAAAGTCAAACCTAAGGGTTGACCAAGTCAACACTTAACCCAAACTGAAATTTTACATAGCCAAATTTCATCATAGGCCAAATTGATTGAAACCATTGATCTAAGTTCATTGATGGCCTATGTTTGAACTTGACCCAACCAACATTTGAGCCTAACCTAGCCCAATTAGCTCACTTGACCCAAGTTGACCCATTTTGATCTAAATGGTCAAAATGTGTCAAAACTTGATCTAAGCCAAAGTGATTGGAACCAATGGGTCAAGTCCATTCCAAATAACTTGTGGAACTTGAACCAAACCAAAGCCTCATTAGCTACACTACCTTGGTGACCAGTTAGACTAAAGGGGTCATGTTGAGCCAAAATTGAACTTAACCAAAATTGATTGGAAACAAAGAAACAAATTCACTCCATATGAATAACCTAACCTAAAACTACCCTTGACTTACCTGAAATAAGTCAAATGGGTCAAAGAGGTCAACTTGACCCATTTGACCTAAATGAAGTCATATGAGCCAAATTCAAAACTAATCCAAATTGAACCAAATCAAAGGCATCAAAACATTTCAAATGGTCATATGAACTTTACCCAACCCTTGGTTTGATCCAATTTGACTCATTTTGACCCATTCTGACCTTAATGGGTCAACATGAGCCAACCCTATAGAATGAATTCCAAATCTCATGAAATCGGGCCAAACCTAGATTCTCTACATACCCAACATGTCCAAAGTGGAAAAAAAAAATAACAAAATGACCATCCCCCTAGGCCATAGAACAAATTTTGGCCTAACCCATGGGTAATTTGGCCATACCCTCTTCACATTTAGTTGAGGCTTTCCTAAAATCTCAAGGGGACTTAGTGATGAGTGATGCACCCAACTCAATGGGTTTGGGTCAGCCCATTTGGTCCCTAGACCAAACTCGACCCTATGGTCAAAAATTGAAAATTCAAACTCCCTCTCAAGCTTAAATTCAAGCACATGGGCGGTAGGAAATCCACTCCTTGGCTCAAACTGACCATGTGTACACTCCTAATTGATCAAACAACCCTCAGCCTATGATCAATTAGATTAAAATGGCATGTCCATTGTCGGTCGTCCGATCCTTCAAGGGGGGAGATATACTCCCCATAAATAAACTCAAATGCATCATTCCCTAATTTGATTGAGTGCTAGTGAGACCTAGAAGCCATCAGAGAGTGATAGCAAGCATCCTAGAGCTCATTCGGTTCTCCCATTTCTCGATTTTCAAACAAGGAAAATAGGGGAAGTCAATTGAATTACCAACTTCTTCCACACTTCATTTCCTTCCAATTCTTTTTGCAAGCACACTTAGGTGACCAAGTTAAGCTCATCTAAGTTGATTCCCAAGTTCTAAAGGCAAAGGAGGATTGAATTGGATCAAAGTTGAGCTCAAGCATAGGAGGAGGTGATCCATAGGAGGATCCACTCAACCTCAAGTGCTCAAAAATTTAGCAAGGCTTCATCTTAACCAGACGAAGCTTCTTCAAGAGAATCAAGCATTAAACTCAATGTGGCATGGAGCTTTGTGAAAGAAATTTTCACCCCATCAATTTTTTACTATTGGATTTGCTGCTCTCTATCTTTAGATGGTGTGGGTTGAATTTGGTTTGATTCTATGCTAAATCAAGCTTGGATCTTCCCCTTGATCATGGACGGTCTCTATTGATTGAGGGGAAGAATTTGGATGTTCTCAGCCGTCCATCCACGATGGACGGTTGAGATAATTTAGCATTTAGAAATCCTATTACTCGTTTCAAAACACGGGGAGATCCCCTGGCCGTCTGATCTTTGATCGGATGGTAGAGGATTAAAGCGCATGTGCTGCCATCGCCGTTTGGGATGTGATGTTTAACTAACCCCCTCATGGTGTGATGCGTGTAAAGGGCACTGACTGCCGCCACTACACATTGCTCCGTGAGCTAGGGATTAGCAGGGATTAGTTAAATGCTTTAATTAATTCCTTATTCACTTAGAGATCTTCCAAAAGCCATTACTCCCTCTAGAAAATTCAGAATAATGTGAAATAAAATTCTAAGGATATATAATTAAACCTAGAATATTTTAAAATTAATTTTGATGAGCTTTGAATTATGCTTTTCTCTGAATTTGAGTTTTATTGGAAAGTTTATTTTGCTAGTTACTTTTTAATTAAGCCTCTGATTAATCCCACATTACTTGGGTATGTTTTCGGAGATGACTTCTGCCTCCCTAATTTTCTTGAGATTTATTGAAGGCTTGATTAGAATAATTGCATATAATTTTCTTAATTACCCTTCTTATATAATTAAATATAATTATGGTATGATTAGTGATTTTAACCTATGATTAGGATTGATTAAGGTCATATCCAGCAAGTAGGAGGTTTATGAAATAATTTTGGGGCATTTCCCCTAAGCTATTCCCTAAACTCCCTCTTCTCTCCTTAATCTCCTCTTAATTAAGGGTCAATTCATTAATTATCCCCTTAATCAATTTCTAAAAATTCTAAAAAGTTTTAGAACTTAATTAATTTACTTTGGGTTGATGCGTAGGTGTTTAATAGCCTAAGTTCAATTAAGAAAATCAAAACCTAATTCACATGTGTGAAAGGGTGTTTTAAAATTACTTAAGCTAAACCCCTTAGCTTAATTAACTTTTAATTGTGAGCCAAATTTTATTAGACCTTTTTCTTATTAGGTGCATTAAAAATTTAAATTCCTTGTGAGTTTTATGTCATCTCATTGGCTCATAATTACTAAGTTAATTCTTCTAAGGTGGTGTAGGTAAGGGTTAATTAAGCTACTTAATTCATACCTTAACCTAATCAATGCATAAAAATGGATCTAATTATCTAAAAATTAACTAAAAATATCAAACACATGTGAGAATGGGTTAGGAACAACAAACTCATCTCACCTTTTCAGAATTAAATCAAACTTCAAACTAAACAAAAATCACTTTGAAATTCACTTGGATTTATTTTAAACTTTCTTATTCCCTAAGAATGTCTTTAGGATTTAAGTGAAGTGAGTTTGTTTACATGCTTTCATTACCTTGGATCTTTCCCCAACATATTAAGTTATATGTCATGTGATGTCATGCATTCATAATTTTAAAATTTGAATTTTAAAATGAAATTATTTACTTTATATCAAATTTGCATGTGTTGGCTAAAGTAGAAATATGAATGACTATTATCAGTACTAAATACAAATTATTTTCAAAACATATAAATCACATATCAAATCTAAAAGTATGCTACTTATATCTTAATTATAAGCTTGCATGTGATAGATTATAAAGGTATGCTTAGCATAAGTTTCCTTTCTTCCTTATGTTAGCATAGTTTTGGATAAGAGTTGGTAAGATGTAGGGTTCATTTGAAAAGAACCCATCACTTGCTTAATTTCATACCCTATTCATCCTTATGCTATCACTTAAGAAGAGTTTCCTATACTTGCATACATAAATTTCATAAACAAAAATGAATCCATTAAACAACTTTTGCATTCTCCTTTTCTATTTCATTTCTTTTATACATATGTTTATATTTAAGAAAAGTGGTATATTAGTCTGGACAACCTCGAGATTGCGAGGTTTAAGTAGCCCTAAGTAGGTCTTGTATCTTACATCTCTGGTTAACAATGGTGCTGTACTCACTTATGCCTTTCTTACTTTCATATGTGTATGTGAAAATTTGCCTAAGGAAAACCCTTTCTACTTAAGGAAAATCATGCATATTCAACTTCTAAATTTTTTTAAATGGATTACTTAGCATGCATCATAAAGTATGTTAAATACTCTCATTTGCATGCATAGATATGCTTAGGGTCCATCCATATGCATGTTGTATATGTTGGGAAAGAAATGAAGTAATGTGTGTTATGAAATCTTGGTTCATTTTATTTAATTTTGAAATGCCTTTCTTTTTGAATAGGTTTGTTTAGAGTTTATCTAAACTTAGGATTAATTAAAATATTTAATCAAAACATTCACCTAAACAAAACTAAAATGTGAATCTACTTTAGAAATTACTTAAGTTAGGGAAGGAAAGAGAAGTTATCTTTTCGTTCTCTCTCTTTATAACTTAGTAATTAATTGTAGGATCCACTCAAACCAAATCAAAACATGAAATAAAATTAACCAAAATAACTAAACAATTTAAATGCAATCTTCCTTTAAGTTGAACATGTTCTTCACACTTAGAAAATTTGAACCTAAAGTCATAGCTAAGCATACCACACAAGCTTTCAAAGCACACACATTAGCTAAGTCACCACTTAGGTTAGGTAGGTTGCATGGATTGATGTTTATTTTTTGTGATATATGTTTTTTTGGATGTTGTGTATCAGAATGAATGGTAAGACATTCTTAGTCTAACTATTCTTTTCTACAAAGGATTGTGCTTAAGGGATGTTATCATAAATAAAAATATAAATGCTTTTGCTTGCAGGTGTTTTATACCCCAAAATATAATCCATAGGCTAGGTGGACTTAGTAACACATGTGTGGGGTGATAAGTTTAATATACATGCTTGGGCTTTGTGGTTTGTTTTAGCTAACCTTTGTTTTACAAATGTTAGTTAGATTTATACTTTTCTTTTTCATGTAAATTTATATAATTATGATTTTGGAATGATTGTTATGTGGATTAGGATGAACATTGGTCATAAGATCCTATCTTATACATTATGTGAAGCCTTGGAGCATCTACCATCCAACCATCCAAAGGAAGGAACCAAAAGAAAAAAGAAAGAAGAAAAGAAGAAGAAAGAAGAAAGAAGAAAAGAAGAAAGAAGAATAAAACTTGAAGTCTCCCATAACAATGAATTCCTTGCTTAATTGTAATTTAATTCATTTATAATTCGGGTTGTATAAGGGTAGAGATCGGCTACCCACATTTGATATTTTCAGGTTTGTGCGGTGGTGCCCGATCACAATGACCATTTATTTTTTTGTGATTAGCTTTATAAATTGATTGATGATTTGTTTGATTAAATATGATTAATTTCTTCATTTTTTCCTTATTTTATGTATGGCTTGGATGTGGATTAGGCTCTTTAAGGAAAAATAAATCTTTTACCCAACTTGACAACTAAAATAACAATTAAACAACTCATAACCTCACCTAAAGCTTAGATTTAAAATCAAGATAAAAGAATTAACAATCTCTTAGCTGGATGAGCATTTCTTTTGTAATATAATACACGAATGCATCTTATTTCACTCTTGATTGGAGGGCTTTCACCTTTGCTAGAGAAACTTGACTTGACTTTTGAGAGCCATGGTGGAAAGTCACCTCCCCCCTTCTCGCTAATTTTGGCAAATAATCTTCTTTCTCATGCATTTACATATGAATCCTACTAGCCTGAGTCAAAATAATTGCCCAAAAATAAAAATATAATAAAATTTGAATTTCATTAAATTTAGGTCATTTGAAGCATGACCCATTACATGATCTAGTCTCTTTATGGAGTGAGTTTAAGGACTTGGTCTCTCTAAATAATAGCCTAAATTATTGCATAATAAGACTTTAAAGACTTGTTAGAGGAGTTAGTTGGGAAGGCCAAAGTCAGTTGTTGGGTGGTTTGTCCTCTCTTGTGAAATCAATTATCCATTTTGTCTTAGATTTAGGTTGTGCTTACGGCCTCGTTAAAGCTCCCTAAAATTTAGGTTACGAGGTTGCTTCTCCCCTGTAAGCATAATTCCTCACCTCTTAGGCATTTTTTTAATCTTGTGTTAAGGAATCATAAGTCTTAAATTTTTAATGAAAAATGTAACTCAAACAAACTAAATCAATTTCAAAAATGTAAAGTCCAACTATAGGATAGTTTGAGATGCTCACTAGGTTTCCTAGCATCATGAATATCTCCTACTTATCTCCCATTTTGGCTTTGATAATAACTCCATCTTTTGATCGATCCCATTTGATCTTCAAAATAAAACTAATCGATTGATAGTTCTTTTATATTAAAATCTTCAAAGGCAATGATCATTTACCTTAATCGAGTTTTCTAGGGATCCTTAGATGTAACTATGAGGGCTTTCCCCTATAGAGAACTTAACGAATCCGATTTAAAATAAACCTTGCTTTACTTTTTCATGTAAAGTAAGGGAAGAATCTCTAGTACATATACTGACCCATCGTCCTTAGGAGTCTTTATTGAGGTGATTAGGTCCATTAAAGGGTAATGGTTTCTATCTTTTTAGATAGTATATTATTCCTTGATGACGTACTTGATCGCCTGAATAAGTACATCTATGGATCTGCGTGACATTCTAAAAAGATAAATTCTTATAGGTTTTGCCTTTTTTTTCTCTCAACAGATATGAAGGTTACTCCTATAGGAATTTATTCACCACAGTCTTATTTTTGTTATAGTTGGCTCATTGATTTTATAGTAAGACTTTAATCATGCTTAATTATCCATTAAAGATTTTTTAAAAATTTATTAAATTGATTTGATTAAATCTAACTTGATTTAACTTTAACGCATTTTAATAAAAAAAAGTTAAATTAGATTGAGTTAAATATTTGATTTGACCTAATCAAGTTATGTTTAGGTTCTAGTGAAGCTTTGATTAAGTGTTTGATATGATTTGAAGTGATTAATTTCATTTGATTTGATGTTATATATATTGTTTATTTTAACCCAAATTGGGCTTAATGGGCTACTTTAGATTCATTTGGGCTAAGTGATCAAATTAATCATGTTAAATCCAAGTAATCATTGATGATTTTAAAATATTTTGGAGTATTTAATTTGATTTAGTTTTGGTTTAATTTGAATTTGACTTTATTGGGTTAATTTAAGCCTACTTGGGTTAAATGGCTTATTTAGCCAACCTTAGTCTCAGTTAGATTTAGTTTTGTTTAGTTTTGCATTTAAATAAATTCATGTGATGATTTTGAGCTCTTGGAGTGGTTTGATTTGGCTAAATTTTGATAGTTTAACTTTTGACTTGGTGGGGCCCATATTGGTCTACTTTAAGTTAAATGATCTAGTTGACCAATCTGAACCTCACTTAGATTTATTTTTGAGTCCTTTTGTATTTTTGCATTGATTTTATTAGACTTTTCTTGGATTTAGATGATTTTGTGCTTAAATAAGCTAATTGGGTTAATCAAACCTAATTACCTTAATTCAGGCTCATTTGAATTTATATTTTAGTTCAAATATATTTGATTTTGATTTTATTTAATTTTATTAAGTTAGAACTTTGATTTGGATTAGGTTAAGTCTAACAATAGTTTATTAGGATTTCTTGAGCTTTCACATTAGGGTATTTGAGTTTGATTTAGTTTTATGTTTAATTTTGATTTCAAATTTGATTTTAGTTTCAAATTCAATGATTTGTTATTTTATTTTGGTTTGTTTACCTAGCCATTAAGCATAGTGTCCTAAGTGTCTAATTAGAGAACTCTTAATCTATGATTAAGGGGCTGAATTGCTATGATTCTGAATGATGTTAACCTCATCCAAAAATGAGGTTAACATTTATGTGTGCTAGTAAAATCTTTTGTAAATGTGAATAGAAAATCTAGAAATTCATGAATAAGAACATTAGGTATATTAAAGGGTCTTTTTTGGTTTGAAACCATATGCTATTTTAAATGGTGTTTGTTTATTTTTAAGATGGTATAAGAAAATTAAGATATGGATAACTATAAATTCTAATTCCTTATGCTCTTTCCTACTAAACACCTTAATAAGT
The DNA here is from genome assembly GCA_021442155.1 of Cymbidium sinense. Classification (NCBI taxonomy): domain Eukaryota; kingdom Viridiplantae; phylum Streptophyta; class Magnoliopsida; order Asparagales; family Orchidaceae; genus Cymbidium; species Cymbidium sinense. The sequence continues at coordinate 42,446,537 of CM038230.1, forward strand.
TACCAAATGGCATATTAACTATCGTAATATGTTCATTGGTTTGAGAATGAAAGGCCAAACAAACTTTGAACTTAACCTCCATTAATTTTCATAATGTCTTCCAAAAGCAGAAATTAAATTTAATTAAGTTTAAACATCTACTTAATAAATATCCTTGCAATATGAGATGCATTATTAGTTTTATTACAAGGTAGAAAATGTGTTATTTTGGAGAATCTATCGACCACCATAAAAATTCTGTCAACTTCTTTGGATATTTGAGATAATCCTATTACAAAATCCATATATAATTCCACCCAAAGTCTATAGGTTTCAAACAAAACAATATACTTTGTAGTCCTTTGTTTGGAAAATTTTGCTTGCTTACATGTGCAACATCAGAGTATAATCCTACCTACATCTTTCTTTATAGAAGGCTAGTAAAATATGATATGTATTTTTTTATAAGCACCTTATGCTCAACAAGAACAAAGGCTTATCTGTGTGCTCTTGATAAATGTTATTAAAGTTAGGGAGTAAAAGATGAGCCTCCTTAAGTCTCTCAAAACCAAGAATCTGTAGCTGTATGAAAGTAATAGATGAAGTTACTTTTGATAGAGCATTTACAAGCTTATCTTTAACATTAAGCTTATGTTTAAGAACAAAAGTATAGTATTGTAAAAATCTATCAACTTGACATGTCTATGACTTAACTTCTTATATATGTTGATAAAGTTAAGGGATTGACAGTTAGTGTGAAGTATAAACTCTATATGCAACAACTAGTGTCTCTAATAACTGAGAGATTGAATGATAGTATAGAATTCTTTATCTTAAGTGAAATATCTTTACCTAGCATTATTCAATTCCTTAGTAAAGTAGGTTAGAAGATGATTTTTTTCTAACTTAATACTCCTTTGATGCCATAGAGACATCTCATACACCCCCAAAAATTCTAAAAAAAATCAAGTAATATTTTAACTAGAGAAGTAGTCATAAGAATTGATTTTATCAGAAGCTCATTAAACACTGATGATTCACTTAAATGTGTCTTGCCTAAAAATGTTAGTGAGTTGAGATATAATAGTATTGAAATGTTTAATAAACTCATGTAAAATATAGCCAAGCTATGAAAACTCCTAACAATGGTGAATGATTTTGTAGTGAGTTATTTTGTAAGGGCTTTAGCTTTAATAGGATCAAGATTGAGTCCTGAAGGGGTAACTATAAACCCAAAAATATGATTCTTGACTCATAGAGAGGAACTTTTCTAAATTGATGGAGAGTTTTTCTTTTTTAAGCATCCCTAAAACTAATTGAAGATGGTGGAGATATTAGATTTTGTTAAAACTATAAATAAGGATACCATCAAAGTAAATCACTAAAAATAAGTAAATCAATGATTTAATTATAGTATTTATGATCCTCATGAATGTACTTAAAGCATTAGATAAACCAAATAGCATCACAAGCAATTCATATAGTCCATTAGTGGTTTTAAGGGTTATATTCCATTAATTCTCTTAATTGAATTCTAATTTGATGGTAACCACTCTTATGATCTTTCTTAATGAAATAAGTGGCTTTTGAGATTTGATTTAGCATTTCATCAAGTCCAGGTATAAAAAAATATACACTTGATGGCAATATTCTATTGATAGTTCTATAATTAATATACATTCTTTCTTATCTATCTTTCTTTGGTGTCAATGAAGTAGGGGTCACACAAGGACTAAGGTTTTTCTAGGTGATGCCTTTCCTTAAGAAACTCCTTAACCTGCTTCTTGATCTCAGCATGCTTAAATGCATTTGTCTCATAATGTAGGAGATTTGGTGGATGAGAGCTTGATATAAAATCTATAACTTGTTATGTTATACATCTCTTGATGGTGGAAGTTCATCTACTTAGTCTTTTAAACATACATCTGAATGTTCATTTAAAAGATTAAAGACTACAGTAGGAATATGAGTCTTAGTGAAACAAGGTGTGACCACCTTTAGATGAAGTGAAGATTGGATGATTAAAAAACTCTTTACAAAATATCACTGTGGAGTTATTATTTAAAACACCAGACAAATTTTGGGGTATTTATTTAGGTGATCAAACATGTCATTAAATAATAAAATACCATTCTGCGAGATATAAATATCACCCTATAATGAATTCAATTACTTAATAAGAACTCCTACGGCTAATCGGTCTACGTATACCAGAGATTTTTCCACTAAACTACATGGAGAAATAGAATAAGTGTTATTTTAATGTCGAGTTCTTTGTTCCTTATAGGAAAAACCCTTATAGTTAATTATATCTTAGAAGAAAGGAAACTCTCATAAAAAATTCTCGATTTAAAATTGATGTTTATCTCAATGAATTTCAAAATTTATATTCAAGGAGGGCCAAAATAGAGATCAAAAGGAATAGATTCAAAAGGAAGGAGTTATTTTGGATGACAATTGGAAATAAGTAGAAAATACTTTAGATGTTGGAAAGCTTGGTAAACATTTGAATCTATTATATTGTTGGACTTTATAGATTTGAAAATGAAGTTATTTAGATTTCAAGTTGAGAATTTATTAGAGAGTTAGGACTTAGATTTTGATAACACAAAATTATAATAAAATCTAATAATTGAAGATTTACTTATGTAGCAAAAGAGAAATGGGATGCTTCAAATTCTAAGTCTAAAGGTGTTTTTGACATATGTTGAAAGCTCAACCTAGTATAATCATAGAATATTGGGATTTATTGGTTCTTTCTTACTTAAGAATATGAACATATCATGACTTTGTTAGACTTATTTCCCACTTGAAAGAGTTGCATATAAACACTTCCTATGGTTTAAATCCATGAGTTTGACATTATAAAATGTAAGATAGGTTGTTATTTAACTAAGAAAAGAGACTAAAAACATAGACTCACTTCTAACTCTAAGATTATGATTAGTATATTATGTTCCTAGCTAATGCAATAAAATTTTATTTGAAATATTTTAGACTCATAACTAATTTTATTTAAAGGCTTAGGTATGAAGATATATCTGCATGCATGTGAAATCATATTATGGGCCAATCAGCTAAAATGTGTTCTTCACTCAAGGGTGGCTACTGTTAATGTTCCAGCTCTCTCCCTTGCCATTGAATGAGTAAAGACCCTTTCTCAAGGAAAGAATATCAATATGTAATATGATTTCAACATCACAGACTTATAACATTTGAGTAAATTTTTTTTTATTATGTCTAGGATTTAGGTGTGGTTATGAGTTATATTTATTTTATTTAGGTTGACTTAATTTAATTGGGTAGAAAATTAATTTTGCACTATGAACCATATGCATCGAGACTTTTCATAAACATCATAGCAAACATATAAAGAAACTTATGAAAACTATACAGTTCTAGAGAGCACCTAAAATAAAACACATCAAATAAAAATAAATTAAATTAAAAGGTCAATGCGGCTGAGTACTATTGTATTCCTCAAAAAAAAGTCAAGCTCTGCCTTAATACAGCTCAACCTAAAACTCAAATTTTGATTTATGGGGGTCTTCATTTTGCTTCTTTTTATTAGGATCATCACTTTCTTCATTGAACTCCTTCTTAGGCTATATAAGGGACCACCAAGTGGTGAAGTCAGCTCTTGGTAATTCAAAACCCATAAATCATGATTTAATATCAAATTACATTTAAAATTTTAAAAAAAATTAAACTTTACAAAATAGGTCATGGAAAACCAAACATACACACAAGAAATTATCTATTAAATATGTGAGCTTAGCACTAATTATTGCCAAGTCCACCTATTATAATGAGCTATGCTTAAGGACTTAAGCATAATAACTCCACAAGAAAAATTAGTATTTATAATTTTTTTATTACAATAGTCCTTTTAAGCATAACCCTATGTAGAAAATAGTGTTAATCTAATAAATGACATTTTAACATCGAGAGCTAGGGAACAAATAATTTTAGCCATCAACACTAAAATAATATACCATAAATAAGAAAAAAATATCACATCACAATAATGCATCAACCTAACATAATTCTAAAGTCAATGACCTATCAATCTAGTGTGTGAAAAAAGGGGTTATGTAGTATGAATGCACTAGGCTTCTTTAAGTTTAAGTTTTGATTTAAGTTCAAAATTGTTTTGAATTACAACTGGGTGGACTTAATTCAATTGTTTACATGATTTTGAAATGTGATTTAAGTTTTATTTGATTAATTTTAATGATGATTTTATGGTTTTAAAGAATGTAGAAAAAAAAGGGACTTGCTTGAGGTGGATCCCATTTCAACCAACACCTTAACCCTAATAGAGCAAAATCTTCATGAAAGGATGAAAATTCACTATAAGGGTATAACCTAGTGATTTATACATATTAATGGCATTTAGAGTTTTGTTTTCATTTTCTCATTTAAATAATTTGATTTAATTATGTTAATTTAATTAAATATTTGGTTGATTTAATTAAAGTTCAAATTTTTTATTATTGATTTGATTAAGTCCATTTCAATTTAAAATTCAATTTGTTTAATTTAGTCTTTTTATTATTAATTTAATGATTGATTAGTTTTATTAGGTTTCATTACCTAATGTGATTTATGTTGATTAAGTTTGTTTTATTATTATTATTATTATTATTATTATTATTATTATTATTATTATTATTATTATTATTATTATTATTTGAATATAATGGTTCTATGTTTTGATTAGGTTTTGAATATAGTAATTCAATCCACATGTTTTAAGTTAATTAAAGTTATTTTAGTAATTTTAGAGTTTATCACTTATTTTAACTTTTTTATGATGATTAATATTTATTTACTTTAGTTTAATGATTCATTTATTTTGAATAAGTAAACTAAATATTTACCTTGATTGAATTTGATCATGTTTGATTTATTTATATGGTTTAGTGAATATTGTAAATTTGATTTGATTAACTTGGCTTAATTTGTTGAATGATTAACTAAATATTTTATGTTTAATCTAGTTGATTGATATAGTTAAAGTTTATTTAATTCTTATTTAAGTGATTTGATCAAGTTTAATGGTTGAGTTTTTTAATTTAATTAAAGACTATTTAAGTTTTTTAATTTATTTATTATGATTGAAAGATTTAATGATTAACTTAAATAATTGTTGGGTTTTAAGTTCATTTTAACTTGAAAATTATTTTAATATATCTTATATCTTATTTTAATGATTTGTTTAGTTTAGCTTAATTAAATATTTGTTTAATTTGAATAGAGTTAAGTTAAAGATTTTACTATTAAATGATTATTTAATTAAAGGGTTAATTAAAACCTTACTTAACTTGTTTGATGTTCAATTAAATCATTTGTAATTGAGTATTTAAGTTTACTGTATTAATTTAATTAAATGGTTATCTTGATTAATTTAATTAAGAATCGATTAATTAAGTTGTACATCTAATAAAGACTAAATTAATAATTAATTACCCTTAATTTCTAATCAAATGGTTATCTTAATCAAATGATTAAAGCTTTATTAGATAATTTTATTAATTTAATTTAATAATAAGTTTAATTGAAAGTTGATTAAATTATTTAATTAAATGTTGATTATTGATCAATTGAATTAATTAAAGTCTAATTATGTATTATTCAAATCAAATGGTCCAAGTTAATTGAGTTTGATTAGTAAATTAATTAAAGGTTTATGTTTAGTTTAATTAGTTAATTAATATAATTCAATTTTTATTAATGAATAATTTATCTTATTTTATTATATTGATTTGATTGAATTTGATTTAATCTAGTTAAATATTTAACTATTATTAATTGATTTGTTTAAGTGATTAATTTCATTAAGGTTAACTCATTGTTCCTCAATTTAAATTGATTAATATTTGAATTATTTAGTTTAAGTTTGATTATTGATTTTCAATTTTATGTTGATTTAAATTTTATTAATGACTTATTACTTTTTAATTTGATTTGACTTAGATCAATTTGCTTAATGTTTAATTTGATCATTTTCTATTCGTATTTGAATTAATAATTTATTAAATTTATTAAGTATTATTGTTTATGTTGATTAATGTTGGCTAAGCTAGTTTGATTTGTGTTTGAAGTTTATAATTATAAATTTTAATTAGGTTCAATTGATTTATTAATTCAATTTACATATTTTAAGATAATTATGGGTGTTTTGAATTTAAGTTTTCATATGATGATTATAGTTATTGCCCTTTAACTTAATGATCCATTTTGACTTAATAAATTTATGGAGGTGAATTACTTAAAGCATTAAACCTAACCTAAGCAATTATAAACTCTTTAACGGTGTATTTGAAGAATGATTAATAGATTATTCATCAATTTTTTATGTAAATAAAATTAGTCCCAAAGTACATAGTGGGTTCTTATAATTCCAATTTTAGTGGATTCTTATTCAAATGTTAAGTTTAGAAGATAATTAATTATGATTTTTATTTCATTATTTAATTTATTATAAATTTCTAAATATTAGCCCTAAGATTTTAATTAATTTTTGATTAAATTCAATTATTAAGTCCTAAGTATATGATTTTTGGGTTTCAATGACTTTAAATGACTTAGAAATTTTTCTAAGCCTTATGATGTTAATCAAAATATTCTAAATTAATTTTGTTTTTTTTTTATAATTTTGATTATTTTGTATCATTTATTTTTCTAAAACCCTTATAAAGCTTCAAAAGTCAGAACTTTTGATTTATAGTTTATTTTGACTTAAAATGTTTATGGTAAGTAGGTTTCCATGTTAATTTCATTCCCTAAAATTTTTTACCTTAATCGGATTAATGTCTTAAAAGTAATTAAGGGTTTATTATTTCTAATAAAATACTAATTAGTCCTAAAATATTAAGTATCATTTAGGGATTTTAATTTTTCTTTAATCCTCTATGAATTCTAATCTAAAGAGTTGTATATATTTTTAGACTACTGGTTGATTTATTATAAATTATTGAACTTTAGCCTAATTATATAAATTAATTATTAATAATTAATCTTTAATTAGGTGATTTTAAGGTTTAAATTATTTCAAAGAGTTTGAACATTTTTTCTAATTTCATTGATGTTATTTATTATGTTTTAAATCATTTTCATAATCTTTTCTAATTTCCTTCATTTTAAGTAAATTATTTTCATCAAATTAGGGGTTTGAATTTAAAAATTTTTATAACTTGCAATCCACTTAGAATTTAAGTTTTAAATTTTTATGGTTGGAAAGCCTCAACCTTAATTTCATTCCTTAAAATTTTAAATTAATTGAATCATTAATTTAATTAATTTATTTTTTAGAAAAACTCAAATTAAACTAAAATTTACTTATTAAAATTTGAGCATTTTTATTTAATAGTTTCCTTTTAATGAGCTGAATCCATAAAGCTCTTACTTATAATTTTGTAGGGTATTTTAATTTCTTTGAATTTTTAAAATTTTGGATAATTCTTATTTTATTTTAAATCCATAAAACTCAAAATTTTTTACTTATCCACATCAACAACTAACACAGTAGCTTTTTCCACATTTTGGGAGACCATTTGCCCACATTGGATCCACATGAATTTGATGCATTATGGTATTTTAATTTGGAGTCGTTGGGACACCACACAGATCTTGGGGGGTACTCATTAAAGTGATTGGGTATGACATTAAAGTATGATGTACTGTCTTGAAATATGGAAATATCACCTTACAATAGACCTAACCACCTAATAAGGACTCGTAAGGTAGATATGTTTTCGTATATACCAGAGATCTTTCCCTTACTTTACATGGAGAAGTAGAGCAGGGTTTATTTTATACCAGGTTCTTTAGTTCCCTATGGAAGCAAGCTTCTATAGTTAATTACATCTTAAGAAATAGAAATTTTCTAAGAATACTATCGCTTAGAGTAGTCAATAAAAATCCCAAAGATTTTAAAGCTAGATTATCAAAGGATTGAGTATTATGGAAATCAAGTGGGAGAGTTCAAGTAGAAATTCTTATTTATGAATTCCAAAGGAGGATAAGTAGGGAGCTCCCATGATGCTAGGAAATATAGTAAGTGCTCCGGTCTACCCTATAGTGAGGCTTTACATATTTGAAAGAGAGGATTTACTTTTGTTTAAATTGAAATATTTATTAGAATGTTAGAGCTTATAATCCATCAATATAATATCGTGAAAATACCTAAGAGGTGGGGACTTATACTTGAAGCCCGAAGGACATAACTAGTCTCAGATTCTAAATCTAGGATGCTTTAGCACAAGCTAAAAGCGTGACATAAGTCTAATAAGAAAATGAGACATAATGGTTTACCTCCATAAGAGAGGATAGACCCATCTCGACTCTTCTAGACTTACAACCTCCTGGAGTGGCCTCCATCTAACACCTTCTACGCTTTAAAATCATGTAGGTCGGTCTTATGTAAATGCAAGATAGTTAGGTTGTTATTTAGTTAGGAAAGAAACTAGAGTCCTAAACACACTCTTTAAGAGACTAGATTATGATTGATATGAAAACATGACTTAAACTAATGTAGAAATTTACATTATTTTTACACCATTTTGACACAATCATTTTGGACTAAGGCTTGGGACAATTATGCTTATATGCATAATAAAATAAGGATATGGGCTAAATCAATGGGAGGAGGTATTTTCCACTACAAGGGATGCCCTCAAAGGTCATGCATATTTTGATTATAAACAAGATGATATGCATGATGTTATAACATTTAACATCCAGCTAAGAGATTGTTAAATCTTTTATTTATCTTGATTATAAACCTAGGCTTTAAGGTGAGGTTATGAGTTATTTAGGGAGGAAAGAAAATTCAATTTTATCTTAAATAGCTTATCACATCCAGGCCATACATCAAATCATCAAACTTTAACAAACTTATGAAAACCATGTCATTTCTATTGCACAAACTAAACATAACAATCAAATATTTGAATTTTCATAAAAGAATAAAAGGTCGGAGCTATTGGTTATCGTTGTACACCTTGGAAAAGAAATTGGATAGCCGAGCTCTACCCTTATACAACTTGAATTACAAAAGAATATTATAAATATAATGAAATAAAAGCTATGAGGGTCTTTAACTTCTTATCTTTCTTTCATTCTCTTCTTTTGGATTAGTTTTGCTTTAGGCTTGATAGGGCCTCCAAGGTCTTTGCCTTCTTGCCACCGCTCATATTAAACCCCATATCACTAATCCTAATTCATATTGCAAAAATTATAGGTTTATAAAAAATAAAATTTAAGTACACCTACAAAATAGATGTTAGCTAAACAAACATACAAGCTAATCAGTTATATTTCATATATTTGGACTTAGCACCCTACACATGGATAACCAAGCCCGCTTGTCCTAATTGGATTATGCTTAGGTGCATAAGCAACCTGCAAGAAAAAATATTTATATTTATTATTCATTATTTCAACAGCCTCTTTAGCATAATCCCCTACAGGAAATATCGTTAGGCTATTAACAACCTAACATCCAGTCTATGCATAAAAAACTCTAACATCTTGTCTAAAATATTACATCATAAAATAAAACACAACACCATAACATACATCAGCCTAACCTAGAGCTAGATGTGGTGCCTTAGTATTATAATGTGTGTGCTAAGGTTTGGTGTGGTATGTCTTTAGCTAAGCTTTAGATGTATGATTGTCTTATTTAAGTTAAATATTAAGGGAGGTTTCACTTCAAATTATTGAAATAATTAGTTAATTTTAATTTGTATTTTATTTTTCATTTGATGCCTATTTAACATCTAATGATTATAAAGAGAGGAAAGTGGTTTGACCTCCTTCTTCATTATCTTAAGTTATTTCCTTAAGATATATTATTATGAATTTGGCTTCTTTAATGAATGGATTATCAAATATTTTTATTAAACCTAAGTTTGGGTTAATCTTAATGAATCTCATTCAAACATGAAAGGCATATTAAGATTAATAAAATTGAATCACTATCACATGGATAACATTTCATGATTCTTTTTCATCATCAATAGCATACACATCTCTTTATTTTTATTACTCGTGATATTTAATTTAACATACTTATCTGTAATGAAATATTTTTTTATATTTACACACTTGATGATTCTTAATATATGTATTTTGGTAGAAAAGAGAGATTTCATCCTTTAGTTCGCCATATATACACATGTAATAAAGATTTAAGTAAGTATGCACCATTGTTAAACTAGCGAAGTGAGATTATCTAAGACCTCCTTGGGGCTATTAAAAGCCTTGTGTTCCTAGGATGTCCAGACTATATACTTCCTAGATTCAATACATGTAAAAAAATACATAAACACAGGAATGAAAACCATGCAAAGATTGCATAATTGCAAATTCTTTATTCATGTAGAGTAAAGTTCTATCCAAATTCTAGTATATGCATACACATGAATGAAATTAATCAAGTATGTGCCATTATTAAACTAGGGAAGTGAGATTATCTAAGACCTCATTGGGGATACTTAAAGCCTCTTATTCCCAGATATTCAGATTATAGACTTGCTAATCTTCAAACATATGTAAATATACACATGAATTACGAAAGTAAAATAATGCTTTACCATGTTTAAATGTAAATTATAATGAGTATTCATGGCCAACATTAACTTAGATTCTCATTATTAATTTATAACTTTTGAAAATAATTTGGTATTTATTAGTGTAGCCACAATATATAATATTTCTCCAACACATGCAATTTAGATGTAACCATATTCTTTTTATTTTATTTTGAAAACATGAATGCATGACACCAAAATGGCATGCAAATTTGTAATAATTGAAAAGGAATGACTGAACATTATCACATAATACATTCAATCACATTAATTTCCAAGGACAATAAAGTCAAATAAACATATTTAAAATTAACCAAAGCTTTCATGAAATCTGATTTTTGATGTTTGAATCATCAAAACCTAAAAAGGAGAAATGACATTTAGTGTTTGCCCCATCCCACATTGGTGACTTAATGTGTTTAAGGAAAGTGATTAAGTAAGTTTTATGGATTAATTAAGTTTAAGTCTTTAAGCAATCAAGTTAATTACCCTTCCCTAAGCTTCTTTAATTTAATTAACCACTTAATCATGAGCCTCTAATGATATGCTTAAAATTTGCAATGCACTTAAGGGTCTTAATGCAGTTAGGCTCATGCTTAAGAGTTAATTAGATTAAAGAAGAAAAAAATAAGTTAAGTACTCTTATGGTTTTCCCACACCAATGGGTTAACCATAAATTCCTTAAAGACTTTATGTCATTAAACACATAAAGGGAAAAATTAATAAATTACATTTAAATTACCTGAGATAACTATTAACTCAATTTGGTTTTTTTATTTGATCATTAATTTTCCTAATTAATCCATAATTATTACACAAGTTAATTAATCCTCTTTTGGAAATGTATTTAAAAAAGTAATTAAGAAAGATATCCTAATTATTTATCCTCACCATTCTCATTGTTTATAGTGATTAATTATCATTAATTATTTAATTTTCACTAATAATAATTTTAATGAAAATTAAATTAATTAATTAGGGTATTTAGGATTGAAAATTCTACATTCTTTATATTACATGGCCAATAATCCTAAGAAAATTATGGGAGGTAGAGGACATCCCATATAACTATTCCACCAAAATTAAAATTAGTTACTCAAGTAATTAAGCCTTAATTAAGGTAATTAACCTAGATTTAAGACCCTAATTAAGCGTTGTTCATTGATCAAACATTAGGTATTTTATTTTTATTAAATTCTCTTCTATTTAACCTTTCCAAAATGAGTTAATTTGTATTTTTAGATTTTTTTTTTATAATTAGTTATGATTATGTTAAGTTTTTGTCCATTTAATTACATTTTAAGGCATAATTAATCACTTAAACTGTTGGCGCCATGCGGATGCTGATGTGGTAGTGCTTTACATGTGGCGCCACATCATTGGTTATTTAAAACATCTTATGCAACAATTGACTCAGCCACGGCAGATGTAGTTTCGTCCCACCCGTTCAATCCGAGATGGGATGGTTGAGATTAATCCCATGATTTTAAAAGAATTAAATCATGAATTCTAGCGCATTTAATCACGATCATCTATTTTAATCATGCGAAATGGATGGCCAATGATCTGTAGTCCCCCGAGCGCTAAAAGATGGATAACATCCACCTTCCATCGCTTGTTCAATGGCAAAATTAACTCTAAAATGATCAGGGAGAAAATTTAGGGGGATCATATAATAGAAATCACATGAAATCACATTACACTTCAAAAAAGACCGACACCTAGGGGGAAAATCTATGGTTTCCAAATTTTTATCTCACTGGAGCTAGAGATCGATGGTTCATCGATAGAGGTAGCTTCGTCTTGAAGAGACAAAACCCTGTTGAGAAGATCTCGAGCTGCCTCCTCTCTGATTCCTTTATGGACCAAATGCTATCACAAAGCTCATTGGAGTTGGTATAAGGATGCCTTCTAATGATCGAATCGCTTGAGAAATAATTCATTTTGGCTCGTTGGACTATGGTGAAGGTGTGGAAAGAGTTAATTTAAGTTTGGTGAAGTTTTGGTGAGGTTGGACGGACAGGGGTCTTGATTTTTCTCGGTGGTTGGTTTCACTAGTGATGGGGTGCACAAGGAGCTCGAGGAGAAGGCTCAGACTTTGTCGAATGCTATAAGAAAAGTCTTTGTGAAGTTTGAATTGATGGGGGAAGAGTATACTCTCCTCTCTACTTGAATGAAGGGCTGAGATTGGTTCAGCCTTTGGTAGGTGGCCGGAGGTGGTAGGGGACTACTGAGGTGGAGGTGCTTGAGTGGCCAAGTGAGCGGCATGGGCTGACATAGAGTGTACCACGTTCCCTGGGTGGACCAATAGTGTTCCATGGGGTGAACTCACCCTCTCATGGCCAAGGCTAAACCCAACAACCTTGGGTTAAGTTGGGTCCGTGGTCTTATTATCCAAGAAAGGCCGAAGGTGGTTGCCAAGGCATGAGGAGTGGGAGAACCCATCCAAATGATGATTTGATCCCATTTGGGTGGCTTGGTTCAAGGGATTTGACCCAAACTAGGTTCACCATGGGTTGGGTCCACTTGGGCAGGCCTATGGTGACCCAAGGATGAGTCGTGCCTAGTTTGGTTGGGTTTGGCTCATTTTGACCCATATGGGTTCAATTGGGTCAAGTTGACCAATTGGACTAAATTGGGTCAAATAGTTGGCTTGGATAAGTTCAATTGATCATTTGAAATGTATTAGTGCAATTAGTTTGATTCAATTTGAAGTGAATTTAAGTTTGGTTCATTTGGGTCAAATTGGTTAAGTTGACCAATTTGGTCAAATTGACCAATTAGGCTTGAATGGAAGGTTGGATTGTGTTCAATAGTCAATTTATGATTGATTAGAGGTATTGGTTACCTCTAATTTGATTTAGGATTGTATTTGACTCATTTGAACCTTTTGGGTTAAATGGGCTAACTTGGGTTAAGGGACCAAATTAGTTTGGTTAGGTTCAATTGGTGTTGAGCCATGTTCAATACTCAATTTAGGGTTGATGGGAGTCATTGATTGCAATTAATTTGGCTTAGAGCATGATTTGGCCCAATTTGGCCATTTAGGTCAAATTGGGTCAACTTGGGTCAAATTATCAAATTTGTTTGGACTCAATTGATTATAACTGGGTAATCTAAGATGATCAAAAATCATTATGGAAGGGACTGTGGTTTGGTTCAATCCAATTTGGATTGGATTGAAGTTTGAATCAATTTGGTCATTTTGGTCACATTGGGTCAAGTGAACCAATTGGGTTGATTGAGTTGAATTGGGTTAAGTTAGTGTCAATTATGTGTTATGAGGGGTTCAATGATGGATTTAGAGTTGAACTTTTTTAGCTCATTTGAACTTTTTGGGTAAAATAGGCTAACTTGAGTTGGATCAAATTCATTTAATTTGATTGGTTTGATTGTAAGTATTGGAGGAGTTTGAAATGATCTATTGAATGATTGGGGTGATTGAGAAAATCAAATTGGATTTAGTTTATTTGAATTAGTTTTTGGTTGGATCATAGGATCATGATGGGGTTAACTTAGGTTAAGGCCTAAGTTAATTTTGCTTGGAGCTTGGATTAGAAAATAAATTCAAGTGAGGTTGCTTGAGTTGGTCATGTCTCATTTGTATAAGTTTGGATTTGGATGAGTGAATAGCATGGGTCTTGATTTCGGCCATACGATAAGTAGAACCTATTTGTTCTAAGGCATATCCTGAGCTTAAGGTATGCCTCTTAAGTCTCTAAGCTTGGGTTTAATGTTCCCTTAGTCACTAGAAGTGTCTTATCACCAAGGAAGATCCAAGTGCATAGAATGTTCCTAAGTCTAAGATGAGGAAAGTCAATCCTCATTCCAAAAATGCGGTCAACATGCATAAAGTGGTGGGGGTAAGTGAGACTGTAGGATTAATCTCTACCACTCGATCAAAGATCGAACAGCTTAGATTAATCTTGTGATTTTTTAGGATAAAAATCAATTATTTCATGTTTTAAACTCAACTGTTGATTTGAATCAAATTGAACCAACAGTTAAGGGTTTTTCTCCTTCGTTACTGGAGAAAGATAGAGCCCGATATCATACTAATAAGTAGATAATATCTTGCATTCTATCGATTGGGGAAGGTTTAGAAATGAAAGTGTAAGAGTTTTCTAAAGAAATTTCTTAAATTCACATGAATTCACTTCACAAAACACCAGAGCTTATAGCTTGTCTATGAGTAGATGAAATTACCTCACTTAAGCCCTTGTTGAGTAGATTTGACAATTCAAAAATGCTCATTGGATCGAGATAAAGCTTTGGGAAGAAATTTCCCCTTTTTTCCTCCGTTTGTATTGCTTTTAAGAGCAACTGTTGTCGCTAATCATCGGTGATTGATCAAATTATGGGTTAAAGGGCTCGAAAGTGAAGAAAAATGAGCCAATTTGATTACATGAGTGTTGAGAAAAGTGTGAGAAGTGTTAAAAGTGGCGAGATAGGCTGGAGGCCTGATTTCATAAGTGGTCGACCCTCCTCCATTAGAGAATTTTGGAGGTAATCGGCCATGGGGAATGGAGCCTAAGCCGGCTCTTGATAGAGGTGTTTGAGGTGTCTAATTGAGCTAATGAGGGGAGCATGGAAGGAGTTTGTTTGCTTGGTTTTGTGACTCAGTTTGCTCCCTCCCATGGTACCACTTCAACCCATGAGTCCACCTCAGCTAGATTGGGTTGTTGTCACCTACCTTATCAAAGATTGAGTGGACTCATAAGTTGTCAAGAGCTCACTTGGATTGGATTTAAGCTCAAGTGTTTGGCTTGTGTTCATTTAGGTTTAAGTTTGAATCATGTTCAATTGATCATTTGTGATGATTATGATTGATTTATTTTACTTAATTTAAATTATATTTTGAGTTTAACCCAAAATAGCCCATTTTTACTTAGATGAGTTAAATTAGATGTATTTGAGTCAAATGACAAATTTGACCAAAATCAAAGCATGTTTTGGATTCAATTATAATTAAATTAAGTGTTTGGAATGACTTAACTCAATTGATTTCAATTAATTTAAATTTGATTTTGAATTTGACCCTTGTTGACCCAAATTGGACTTAAATTGGGCAAATTAGGTTCACTTGGGCTAAGTGATCAATTTGATCAAATTAGACCTAAGGATGGGTTTAATCATGTTCAATTATGATTTTTTAAGTATTAGTTGACTTCACTTTTGGAGTGAGCTCTCAACTTCCTCATCATAGATCTAGGATTCTTATAGACACTAAGAGTTCCTTAGTCTTAAGACACTTTTAGTGATTAGGTGAATACTTAGCCTAACCCTAAAGACTTAGATGAGTTAGCCATAAGAATAGGTTGTGCCTTAGGGATTTAGGAAGACTTGCCTACCCTATAGCCCAAATTCAATCCTTGCTTTCTTCTTTCAAACCAAACCTCAAGTTCAAATTCAAATTTCAAAATCAAATCCAACTATTCAATGATTGAAATCAATCACCAAATTCAAACTCCAAATCTCTTCATAAGCCCTTTAATTTTATCTTATGGACTTAGCCTTAATCAAATCCAAATCAACCCCAATCCAATTGATTTTCTCAGTTATCAAATCCAATTCAAATCAAATTTCAAATCATAAATCAATTCCAAACCCCAAATGATTGAAACCCATGATCAAGTCCAAACTCCAAAATCTTTCCTTAAGCCATATGAACTACCTTCATGTGCTTAGCCAAAACTCCTTCAAACCAACTGAAACCTGGATGATTTCTTTATAAATCAATCATTCCTTCATTTATGTTCACAAATATAAATGAAATCCAAATTCAAACTTTCAAACCAAATCAAGACCCTTCTTAAGCCATATGGACCTACCTTCATAAACCTAATCGAATCTTGATCCAAATCAACCCA
This sequence comes from Cymbidium sinense, assembly GCA_021442155.1. Lineage (NCBI taxonomy): Eukaryota > Viridiplantae > Streptophyta > Magnoliopsida > Asparagales > Orchidaceae > Cymbidium > Cymbidium sinense. The sequence goes on from CM038230.1 coordinate 42,462,987, forward strand.
AACATGATTGATTTTTTAGAACGCAATCACTATTTCATTTATATTCATAAATACAATGACCCCATCGGTGACCAAAATAAATCAAACCAAATCAAAACATAAGTTAGCCCTTTTAACCTACATCCTTCTTAATCAAATTTGCTTCCAAATCACTCCAAACTCAAGTGATTTTCTCATGAACCATTTATATCTTCATTTATATTCACAAATATGAATGAAATATAAATTCAAATGACCAAAATTAAACTCAAATCAAATCAAATTTCCAATTTTATCCCTTTTAGCCAAACTTTTGAACTTGGCTAAATGAAACCCAAATTAACTCAAAACTCATGGATTTTTTCATGATTCAAGTCAAGGAGGATGTTCATGAGTTTTGAGTTGATTTGGGTTTCATTTTGCCAAGTTCAAAAGTTTGGCTAAAAGGGCTAAAATTGGGAATTTGATTTGATTTGTGTTTGATTTTGGCCATTTGAATTTATATTTCATTTATATTTGTGAATATAAATGAAGATATAAATGGTCATGAAAATCACTTGAGTTTGGTGATTTGGAAGCAAATTTGATTAAGCTAGGGAAAAGTGCTAACTTGAGTTTTGATTTGGTTTGATTTACTTTTGGTCATTGATTGGGGTTCATTTATGAATATAAATGAAATAATGATTGACTTATGAAGAAATTAATCATGTTTGGATTGATTTGGATCAAGATTCGATTAGGTTTATGAAGGTAGGTCTATATGACTTAAGAAAGGTCTTGATTTGGTTTGAAAAGTTTGAATTTGGATTTCATTTATATTTGTGAATATAAATAAATGAATGATTGATTTATAAAGAAATCAACTAAGTTTGAGTTGGTTTGGAGGAGTTTTAGCTAAGCACATGAAGGTAGTTTATATGGCTTAAAGAAAGATTTTGGAGTTTGGACTTGATCATGGGTTTCAATCATTTGGGGTTTGGAATTGATTTATGATTTGAAATTTGATTTGAGATTGGATTTGATAACTAAGAAAATAAATTTAATTGGGGTTGATTTGGATTTGGTTAAGGCTAAGTCCATAAGATAAAATCAAAGAAAATAAGAAGAGATTTGGAGTTTGAATTTGATGGTGGATTTCAATCATTGGATAGTTGGATTTGATTTTTGAATTTGAATTTGAATTTAAGGTTTGGTTTGAAAGAAGGAAGCAAGGATTGGGTTTGGGCTATAGGTTAGGCAAGTCTTCCTAAATCCCTAAGGCACAACCTATTCCTATGGCTAACTCTTCTATGTTTCTAAGGTTAGGTCAAGTGTTCACCTAATCACTAGAAGTGTCTTAATACTAAAGAACTCTTAATGTCTAGAGGAGTCCTTATTCCTAGGATAAAGAAGTTGAAACCTCACTCCAAAAGTGAAGTCAATAAATGGGTCCCCTCAGTTTGTGATGAATCCACTAAGAATGGGCTAATATCAGCCTAGGTCTGTCTTAGATTTACAAATCTGAAGGGATATTCTACCAGTCGTGAGGTAGAATTAACCAACCAAAGAGGTGTATTTCGGTTTGCAATGGTTGAGTTATAAAAAAGTGCAGAGACTCACATATTCCTAAACAAGGAACCACTAGGGTGATCGATCACTTATGCAATAAATCAGACCCGACCTAAGGCTGCCCGTCAATTTACAACGGTCATGCTAGAAAGAATGCGTAGTAGACTTATATCTTTTAGAGCAAAGACGACCACCAGGATAACTTGTTGGTGGCACAACAAGTTGAACATGACTTAAGGGCGACTACTAAGAGAGTGCCGACCTAGGGATTTATCTCAACTTAAATTAGTCAAGAAATTCTTATAGGGAGTTTTGTTGACACTGCCCTAAAGATAAGATGTCTGCTTGGGAAAGGGACCACTGGGGGCTTGAATTTCTAATCCATAAGCAAAGATATATTTTGCTTATTTTATATTTGCATTGACCCTGTTAGTTTGCGAGGGACCATACTAAGAAGAGGCTTATAGTATCCTAGTTCTATCTCAGACTTACTAGACCAAGGGAGAATCTGCGAATCTGCTAAACAAGTTCTCCAACCACAGGGGTGGCTATTAGAAAAGGGGGACTGTCCAATCCAAGATTAACTAGGGTAGTGTCTAAATGGGGTTGCTAAGGATGTGATCCAAATAGAGTGCCCACAGGGAAGGTGCCGCTGGGGGCGTTATCCAAAACCCTATAAAAGAAAGCCTGTAGGTATTTGGTGGCCAACTCAAGAAGAAAGTGTGAGGACTCACATCTGCTAAGAGTGGGGTATCCACCGGGTCGGTCACCGTCAACATGGCGATAACCAACCAACCTAAGGTGCCCATCAGTTTGCGATAATTAGTCTAGAAAGAAGGCGTACAGACTTACATCTCTCCAAAGTGAAACTAATTGCCTAGATAGTCTGTCTTTAGCTCGATAGGAGCTATCTGACCTAGGGCGACTACTAAGCGAGGAGTCCTGTGTAAGGTCTAAACCCAAGCTTGAAGTAGTCAGGAGAAAAGGAGTCACTGGGGGACTTACCATAAGCCACAAAATATACACGACCTAGTTAGTGTATGATGGCTAGTTCAAGAAGAAAGCATGCAGGCTTACATCCTCTTAAAAGAAGTCAACACGGGGTAGCTTACTGGCTACGTGGTAAGATCTACCAAACTAACAAGGCGCTCGTGGGTTTGTAGTGGTCAAGTCGGGAAGAAAGTGCGGAGACTCATATCCGCCAAATAAATGACCACTGGGGTAACATACTAGCAAGGTAGTATATCAGCCCGACTTGGAGCAGCTAATGAGTGAGTGCCATTGAGGGCTTGCTCTCACATCAAAGTAGCTCGAGACAAAAGATATGTGTTTATTTGTGATGTGCAAGAAAGAAGAGGATGCCACTTGGGTTCTCTTACACCTATCCTAAAAACATAGGAACGTTACTCCACTAAAAAAGGATGTCACTTAGGTTCTCTTATACCAAACTTAGTTGTACTAGTCAAGATAGGATGTCTCTTGGGTTCTCTTACACTTATCCTAGTAGCATTAGAGGATTGAATGGGGTTTGTGTTTGTGTTGTGGAGGGATAGGATACCGCTTGGGTTCTCTTACACCTACTTTAAACACGTCATGGCAGATTCGTAAGCAAAATATATATCAACACATAAGAGGTGAAATTTTATATGAAAAGAAGTTTATTAATGATTATTTTCAAACAAGATTTATGGGTAATATTTTTTTAGGTAGATCAAGTTGATTAGAAGCATAGAACACTTTCCCTTACAGTTTATAAGTTGATAAGATCCTCCTTGGTAGGTCTTCTCTATAGCAAAAAGGCCTTTCCAAGTTGGTTCAAACTTACCTCCCACCTTTTGACGAGTAACAATTGGTCTTCTTAGAACTAAAATAAGCTCTCCTATTTAAAAATATCTAGAGCAACCAACTTTTTGTGAGCTTAAATTTTTTGTCTTTGTATAACTTGAGGTGTTGGCATGCCCTGAGGCGTCTCTCCTCCAAATTTTTGATCTCTTGTAACCGCAGCTTGGCATTTTGCTCTATAGTAATCTTGCTAATCACAACTATCCTTAGTGATGGGAGTTGGACTTCTAGTGATAGAACTACTTCAGACTCATACACTAAGGAGAACGGGGTAAATTGAGTTAGAGTTTTGTATGTGATGCGGTAGACCCACAAAGCTTCAACCAACTGCTCATGCCACTATCGCTTATTGTCATCGAGTGCCTTCTTCAATATTTGGATGAGAGTTTTGTTGAATGCTTTTGCTAGATTATTTTCCCTTGGATAGTAGATGGTGGAATATCTCTAATCTATATTGTATCTTTGGGCAAAGCTGTTGATTTTGGTGCTCTTGAATGCAGTACCATTATCGGATATAATTTATCGAGGCACCCTAAACTTATATATGATATGGTTCTTGAAAAATTGGAGCACTTGCTGAGATGTAACCTCTTTAAGTGAGATTGCCTCTGCTCACTTAGAAAAGTAGTTGGTGGCAGCTAGAATGAACTGGTGACCCTTGGAAGAAGGAAGATCGATTGGACCCACTATGTGAGTGCCTCAATACTCAAATGGCCACGAGACTAAAGTAGGATGTAGAATGTTGGGTGGTTGATGTAAGACCTTACACACCATGCACCTGACATTGGTGGCATCTCCTATCTACATCCATGCAGTCTATAATCATCGCGGGCCAGTAGTATCTTAGTCTTTTGATCTTGGCTTTCATCTTCGAACCGGACTGGTGAGCTCTGCATAAGCTTGAATGTATCTCGGTCATGATCTTGCGGGCTTTGTATTTGGCTAAACAACATAACCGCATATGATCGAAAGACTGACGATATAAGGTGTCACCCACGAGAGCACAGGAGAGAGCTCTTTATTTCACCTAGTGGGCTAATGACTTCTCTTGAGGTAGTTTGCCTGTGTTTAGGTAATCCATGAATGGCTGCCTCTAATCTGACTCGTTATCCTCTTTGGAAACGATAACCTCCCCTTCAAGAGAGAGTCTCTTGATGAGTTCAACATTAATATGGGATAAGACTTATCTATTTTGGACCCTTATTGGAATGGCCTAATCTTCTAGGCATGCCAACTGGCTTCAAAACTTTGTAGGACCTAGTAATTTGGTTGATGATGAGCTGGGAATCCCCGAAGATATTGATGCTCTAGATGCATAGTGTAATCATTAACTATAGATCGGTAATCAGAGTCTCATATTCAACTTTGTTGTTGGTGCATGGATTGTATAGATGATATGAGAATCGCATCACATCATGATCTGGAGTTAGGAGGACTATTCCTATCACTGGCTTCCCTGGAAGAGTAGATCGTGGTTCTTCTCCTTTTTGAGAGGAAGTCGTACCATCAAAATACATCTCCTAATGGCGAATACTAGTGTCCCCTAAGTTCATGATTGTTCATCTGGAGGTCACTAATCAACAAGAAGTGTGTTGCTAACAAATCAAGCAAGGTAATGTCCTTCCACAAAGTGTAATAATGTCATGTCAAATTTCAAATAAATCATGGGCCATCGTGCCAACTAGATAACATTAGCTATGTCATGATATATTATAGTGGATTGATCCTAGAGATCAGATTCATCTTATGAAAAAGCTTGTGATGTCATAGCTTTTAGGATGCAAAGATTAAAGCTAAGGTTTCAATCAATGTGGTAGTTTTCACAGAATTATAATGCATGACTAAGGTAATAGAGAGTATTTTCTTTCCCTTCATTATTGGTTTGAGCTAACAAAGTGCCAAGAGAGTCGTCTAATGCTACGGTGTAGAGGATAAATGGCTTGCCCGGGATAGGGACTGTTAGAAATGGCGGTGTCATCTAGTAACGCTTGATATCTTTAAAAGCATGCTAACACTTGTCATCCCCCTTAAACTTGGCATCCTTTTTGACAAGTGCTGAGAATGGTTGGAATCTTCTTGATAAGTTGGATATGAAGCATCTTAGATACACCAATCGCCCTTCAAATGATCTGACTTGAGTTATACTTTTAGGGGGTGGCATTTTTAAGATAGCCTTGATCTTCTCTGGGATGATCTCTATTCCCTGGTGTCAAAGAATAAACCTAAGAAATTTCCCTAAAGTTACTCCGAATGCACATTTTAGGGGATTCATTTTGAGATTAAATTATCTTAACTGTTCAAAAACTACTCTCAAGTCGAAGAGATAGTCTTCCTTTTTTTTTATTTTGACTACTAGATCATCAACATAGCATTCAACTTGATGATGAATGAGTTCTGAATCGAGGAGTCATGGCATCTATGTAGCACTAGCATTTTTAAGGTCAAAAGGCATGACCTTATAACAATAGATTCTGATCAGGGTTCGAAAAGTAGTGTTTCTTTCATCCTCGGAGGCTATCTTGATTTAGTTGTAGCCATATGTCCCATCCATAAAGGAGAATACTGCATGAGATGAGGCAATGTCCATCATCAATACCGGTATAAGAAGTGGAAATTCATCTTTAGGACAAGCCTTGTTCAGATCCCTAAAATCGACATATATATGAATTTGGCTATTCTTTTTCTTAACTGGGATGTCACTGGCTAGCCAAGTAAGGTATTTTTCTTTCTTGATAAAGCTGACGTCGATCAGTTTCTTGATTTCATAAGTGACCTATTGTTCAATTACTAATTGCATGCGTCTAGGAGCCTGCTTGATAGGATTAGCATTAGGTTACTTTGCTAGTTTATGAAATGCTACGTCATGAGATAAACTGATCATTTCTCAATAACTCCATTCAAAGCAATCTTTAAACTCAGCTAATAGCCTAACTAAGTCATTGATTTCTTCTTCATTTAATAAGGAACTGATGTATGTCAGGCGCGGATCTTCTTTTGTTCCCAAGTTGATTTCTTTGAGTTCATTAATGGTTGATCTAATTTCTTCTTCAAACTCTGGTGGTGCAACTTTGACTTCAGGCTCATTTGGGTCATTTGAAGTTTCTAAACATGCCTCCTCATAAGAGTTAGCATGATTTGAGAAGAAGCTATCAGACCCCAAATAAGTTGTGATGACTAGGCAATGGTTGTCACCGTCGACTAGACCCACTGTGCCGAATCCTATTCCTGATCTTGATTGAGAGTGTCTACTCTGGTTTTCCCATAGTTTTTCAAAGTAGTTCGACCTGTGTTTAGACCAAGTATGTGAGATTAATCCCTTCTTTGATAAATTAATAACACAAGGCGAATACCAATCAAAAGATAGTTGTAATAAATCTTTATATGAATCATCCTCAAGTTTTATATTGGCTTCTTGAATTGAGGATGATGCTCTTAACAAAAATCTCTTAGGCCTGACATTTGTGGATGACTTGTGAGCCTCCTTAACTACCAAACCTTCAATGTTTTAGGAGGAAAGTGAGGTTAGAGCTAAAGTTCCCAAATGCTGCTTGACTGTTCTATATAATGATGATTTGGATACATTCATGCTTTACTTGGAGGCTTAGTCTTCGTCGCTATCTAGTTTGAACGTCACCTCCAAAGGGACCCATTGAGAGGGATTGGCCAGTGTGCTAATCACATGAGAATCATCCTCTGAACTGGTCTTTAAGTCTCTGTGGATAGTGGGGGTACTCCTATGAGCTGGAACATAGTTCCTATCGGCTGATCACCAGCAAGGAGGTCTTCCACCTCTAGAACTGCCTCTGGACTTGCCTCTTCTTCTACTTGGTTCAGGTCGAATCATCCTGCCCATGTGGTCATATGGAGGAACGAACTGTGGGCGAAATCTAACATGTAGCTCTACCTATTCCTCGGTGTCTGATTCTCGCTCACTTGTACTTTCTTTTTCTTTCCTTTTTTTCCTTTTCAATTTCTTTTTCTTTTTCTTTAGTTTCTTTTACTTTTGATTTTGAACTTTCACCAAGTTCACGAGAATAAACTTTTTGATTTGGAGGAAGATAGAAGGCTGCATCTTCATAAATCTCAACCTCCCTTACTGAGAATGGTTTCAAGTCTCCTTTGACATAATACTCGATTTCACCCCTTCTAAATTTGATACATTTATGCAAAGAGGATGGAACCATGTTGTTTGCATGTATCCAAGGCCTACTGAGCAAAGTAGTGAAAGATGTATCTGAATCAATTATGTAGAACTTGGCTTTCATCTTTCAGTCATTTTTCTCTAGTGGTAACAATATGGAGCCTAAAGCATTCTCGCCTTATTCATTGAATATTCTCAATATCATTCGATCTCCTCAGAGTTCAGAGATGTCGATCCTCAAGTCGGTAATGGTTTTTAGACTCATAATGTTCATCGATACACCTTGATCAATTAACACCTTGGAGAGTTTGAATCTGCCCATATCCATTGTGATGTAGATGGGATAGTTATGCTCCGTTGTCCCTAAAAGAAAGTCTTCATTGGTGAATATAACTCCACGGACTTCCCTTAAAAATATGCCTCCTCTCTAATAGCGGTCAGTTGAGCTAAGCATATTTCTAGATCAATAAGGGCTTTGATCAATGACTCCCTCATCTCTTTAGATAAGACAAGGGCATCATATATGCTTAATTTAGCTAGTAATTTTCTTAGGTGAGCGAGAACATTGTAGTCAACTCTAGGTTGGTCCTCCACAAGCATATTCATAGGTGTAGCATCCTGTGGAGGGGCTTCTTGATCACTAGAACCAATAACTTGTTTACCCTTATCCTGAGGTGCGACCCTATGAGGTAAAACTTTGCCACTACGAAGGTTGACTTCATTGAGGTCATAGGATGGTTTAGTGGAAATTTCTACCTGGTCATTAGGTTCACTTACAGCTTCTCCTATAGGACTATCAGAGTCAGATGGCTTCAAGTCAATCTATATGGGTGAACCTGGGTGATTTAGAAATGAGTAATCCATTTTAAAATTAGAAAGTAGTGGATCAGAATTATTATAATTATTAGGACTTGGAGAGCTTTCTATAAGAATGAAGTCATCAAGATCATCAAAGGTAGAGAGAATATAAGCAGAACCAGTCTTCTTCTTCATTGATTTCTTAGTTTTGGATGAAGGTACAAAGCAGAAATCAAGTAAAGTAAGCAGAGCAGATTTGGCACCCCCCACCCCTCCACTGATACAGTATGACTGCTAGAAGAAGAATTGGCTGAAGGAACTATGACTACAACTGTGGAAGGAGTGCTGGACTCCCTTAGTGGTTGCGCTAATGTGTTATCCCGGCGAGTGGAAGTTGTCACTACTGCTGTTGGGCTTCTACTTCCATCAAGTTGTCTTTATCAACTTGCAAACATTTCTTAGAATTGGAGGTTTGAGCTACTTCAACATATGTAAGGGTAACTTTTTGATTTTAGATATGATTTTCTTGGAGGTTCGGGACAGGGAGATATCCCAACCTTCCTCTATCTTGAGAAGATCATGTGTATCCCCAAGGATTACTCTAACAGAACTAGAGGGTTGTTTTAATAGGTATTCCTTAGGGATGATAATGACACCCGACTTGTAGTTATGCTCAAGCTAGTCCTTAAAGGGAAAGCAATCTTTAAAGACATGACCTAGCATACGGTAGTAGGGGAAAACATTTAGATCATGACTCTTGCCTACATTCTCCGACCTCCTATGCTCTAGTAAATAAAAATCAAGCTTCATTAAGAGGTTCTTAAAGATCTTCCTAACTACCTCCCTTTTGAATGAATAAGGTTTATTCAATTTGTCAACAAGAGTAGGTAAGTGATAGTAACCAGGTGGTAGATAAGAATATTGCTGCTAGTGATGTAGATGGGGATACTACTGAGTAGGTGGTGGTAGAGGCCATTGTGGCAACTGAGGTGGTCGATATGATGGCCGAGGCGGTGGAAAAGGAGGTGATAGAGGAGGCTGCTAAGATTGAGGTTTGTCTGACTGAACTCTGGCTGGCTGCTTCCCCTTATCAACTGTTATGACTGCCCTTGGATTTTTCATGAATACCTTCTATGGACAAGGCTTGGCTGACTGATCTTGGAAAGGTACCTGTTTGACCTCTCCTTGTAGACTAGCTGTCTTGTTGATTAATTTCTCAAATGTCTTAATGGTGAATGCTTTAAGCATGAAGGTGACTGAGACATGAATATTCTTGAGTAGAATTTTAATGGCATGTTGTTCAGACAACTATGGTTTAAATTTCATACTTAAATTGTGTCATCTAAGAATGTAGTCAACAAGGGACTCACGGGGGTGTTATTGAGCTACAATGAGATCGCCCATAATTATCTTTTGCAGAGCTCCAACAAATCTTTTAATAAAGAGCTGCTCCAATTCAGTAACTATCTTCACTGAACCATTAGGTAGTTCAGCATACCTATCAAATGTGATGCCTAACAAGCTACTGATGAAGAGGTGAAATAAGAGTGCATTACTGCCACTGGTATTGCAACATCCAACTCTGAAATATACTATGTACTGCTGGGGGTTCCCACTACCATAAAAAATTTTGAAGGATGGAGTTACAAAGCCCTTAGGGTATTGGATTCCATCAAATTCCTCTAGGTAGGGTTTATCCTTTAGAACAGATGAGCCACCTCGGGCTTGCGCCAACGCATCCGTCACCTGTTACTCCACCATGTGTTTGATGTATTTTTATGCATAGAGGTGCTATCCACCACCTTCCTATGCAAGCTACCTCTGTCTCCCTCTACAGGAATGTATCTAGGATAATCTAAAGTGTGTGCCAACTCTGCTCTGTCGGCCACTACGCGAGAAGGTTATGAAATCGGAGCTAAATTCTACAATGCTAACACCATTGCCATCAACTCTTCGATCTTCTTCCCTATTTGATCAATATGATCATCCCTTTATCTAAGATGTTGGAGGAGGTGTTGAGTTGAATGGACGACATCGTCTTCTTTAACTACAATACCTTTCTAACTGTATTGATCTCTCTAAAGGGACCCCCTAGTATCGACCATGTGAACTTCGATTGAATCCTCAAGGAGATTATCCTCATCTGGATCAAAGCTGATCTTACCCTCCTCATAATCTAATTGGTTGCTTCCTAGAAGCTCTTTCTTTTTTGCAAAGTATTGTGCTAAAATCTCATCTAGGTAATGATCTAACCATGCCGGTACAAATACGCATTGCTGACCGGTAGAAGGGTTATGCTCACTGATAAAGATGCACCTAACACTGCCTGTCATTAGAGTGATGGCTCTAGGAGGGTCATGACTGCTAGAAGAGATATTCTCGTAACTGCTCATGGGTGGAGTAGTGTCCCTAGGGAGATCCACTACCATGGGGACTGTTGAACTGTCCCCTTCCTCCTCTACAGCTGCTGTTGTCACTGGCTCTGATGGTGGTGGTAGTGGTGGTGTGACCATAACGCTGCGGGGTTGCCACTCCTTCTTCATGAAGACTGAAGTAGAAGGCTGAGTAGGGGAACTCATCCTCACCTCAGTCGGTGGAGTAGATGAAGTGGGATCCTTTGGCCGTAGCCGAATCACTAAGGGTACTTTCTTCTCCCCAGATACTATCTTCTGTTTATTTGTCGAAATAGTGTATGGTGAGACCTAAACTGGTGATGGTAGGTGAGGAGTGGATCGGTGTGGCGGAGATAACCCGGCTCTACCAACATCGAGGCTTTCCCCCTATGACTGGTGGTACCCATCATCACTATGCTATCGGTCCTATCGGCACTGGTGGCCTGATGACTGGGGAAATCAACTAGAGCAGGGGTTGACTGCCTAGCAAACCTCCATCACTCCCTACTCCCTAATTATGCTCCTACTCGAGCCTCTGATGCTCCGTCACTGTGAATGTGCCTGGTAACACTCTTGGGGATGAATGGCCTCAAGTCAAATAATGTACCATACTCTGAAAGTTCGTGTACCCTGCTTACCTACCGTAATACCATCCATAAATTGGCATAGGACTTCTTCATGTCCCTAGTTGAAATCTCTTGGTATGTAGGAGGTGGAGGCAATGCAGCTATCCTCTGATAGTCCACCTCTTTGTCTGATGCCGAGAGGGGGAGGAACTGGTTGCTAGTTTGTAATAGGGAAACCTCGCGAGGAGAACCCTCCTCTACAATGTGGGATACGACATCCATCTCCTGAGGGGCATGCTCATGGTCTTGATCTTGCGGCTCCTGTTGTGTCGCTATGTGCGGCACTGTGTACAGCTGAGCAAGGCAGTGTAAGAGCTAGATCCTACCTCAAAGGGAGGGAAGGTTATCTATAGTGTTTATTTTTGGATTCATACGTGTGTGTATATATGATGGGACATCATGCAGATCTGAGGATGTACTTATTGAGGTGATCGAGTACTACATTGAGGAATAGTGTACTATCTCAAAAGATAGAAGTCACTACCCTACAATGGACCTAATCACCTAATAAGGACCCCTAAGGCATGAAGAGTCTTTGAATATACCAGAGATTTATTTTCTACTTTATATAAAAAGTAAAGTAGGGTTTATTTAAATCAGGTTCATTAAGTTCTCTATGGGGGCAAGCCCTCATAGTTAATCACATTCTAAGAAATGAGAATCCTTAGGAATTCTCTCGATTAAGGTAAATGATCATTGTCTCCAAAGATTTCAAAGATAGGACTATCAATCAATTGATTATTTTTAGAAAAGTCAAATGGGATTGATCAAAAGGAAGGAGTTATTATCGAAATCAAAGGAAGATGAGTAGAGGATGCTCATGATACTAGGAAACCTAGTGAACATCCCAAACTATCCTATAGTTGGGCTTTACATTTTTGAAATTGAAGAGAATTATATGTTTGAGTTGGATTTTTGTTAGAAATCTAGGACTTACAATTCAAATATACAAGATTGTAGAAACGCCTAAGAGGTGAAGATTTATGCTTGTAGCCTATGAAGGAAAATAGTAACCTCAGATCTTAAATTTAGGGAGCTTTGGTGAGGGCCAAAGTATGACTTAAATCTAAGACAAAAATGGGTATATGGTTTATCTCCACAAGAGAGGATAAATCACCTGACTGTTGGACTTAACAATTACCTTGAGGTGGCCGCCAACTAAATCCTCCTATGATTTTAAATACATGTAGGTAGGTCTTATGCTTTGCAAGATAGTTAGGTTATTGTTTACTTAGAAAATAAACTTAATCCTTAAACACACTCCCTAAGAGACTAGATCATAAAGGGCATGAATAATGACTTAAATCTAATGCATATTTTGTCAAGTTTTATTTTGATTTTTAAACATTTTTATTTGACAAAGACTATGAGATTTTATATGCCTATTGCATGAAAAAATAGTTATGGGACAAAATCAGAAAGAATGAGGTGTATTTTCACCATGGATCTCAAAGGTCAAGCCATTTTCTCTAGCAAAGGTGGAAGCCCTCCATTGGCAAGGGTGAGATAATATGATTTATGCATGAAGTGAGACATATAACATCCAGCTAAGGGGTTGCTAAATCTTTTTTAATCTTAATTTATGTCCTAAGATTTAGGTGGGGTTATGAGTTAGTTTAATTTTGAATTTATTAATTGGATAGAAAATTTATTTTTTTCTAAGAGCCTAATCGCAACCAGACCATTCAACAACCATCAAACAATTAAGAAATTAAGAAGATCATGTCATTCTAATTGTGTAATCATAAACAAAATATCAATCAGTTTATAAAATTAGCACAAAAGAATAAGAGACTGATGTAGTTGGGTCCCACCACATAACTTAAAAAAGAAAAATGGGTAGCCGAGCTCTACCCTTATACAACCCGGGTTACAAATGAATAATTATAATTAAAAGAAATTCATGTTATGGGAGTCTTCATTCTTCATTAATTCATTTTGATTTGCTTTTTTTCTTTCTTCCTTTTGACTTGATTGGAATATAGTTGCTCCAAAGGCATCACATGGTGCATAAGACTTGATTTTATGACTAATGTTCATCCTAATCCTCCATAATATTCATTCTAAATTTTGATTACAAAATTTACATCAAAATGCAAAAGGTAAATCTAACTAAACCTACAAAATAAAAGTTAGCTAAACATACCACACAACCTAAGCAATTATATGAATAATTTAGACTTAACACCCCACACATTGGTAACCAAGTCCACGTGTCCTAATTTAGATTATGGTTAGGGGTATAAGCAACCTACATAGGAAAAAAAGAATTTATATTTTTATTACAACACCCCTTAAGCACAACTCCTGCAGAAGACATAATTAGGCTAAGATCGTCCCATCATCCAATCTACGCACATACACCCTAACATCTAGTCTAAAATATTACATCATAAAATAAAATCAGACATCAAATCATGCACTTCCCTAACATAGAGCTAGAAATAGTGACTTAGCTAATGTGAGTGCCATTTAAGGCTTGTATGACATGTCTTAGCTAGACTTTAAGGTTGGAATTTTCTAAGTGTGAAAGAATCAATTTAGATGGTGATTGTAGTTTAAGTGATTTAGTTGGTTTGTAAATTTTAGTTTGTGATTTGATTTGATTTGAATGAACCCACACTTAGTGACTAAATGTTGTAAAGAGAAGAAAAGAGAAGAGAGCTCTCTTTCACCCTTATCTTAAGTGATTTCTGAGGTAGATTCAATAATGAATTTCCTTTGGTGAATGATTTATTATGTCTTTTTAATTAATCATAAGTTTGGATTTACTTTAAATAGCCCTATTCAATAAGAAAGTCATCTTAGGATTGGTTAGGGTGGATTGCTATCACATAACACACACCCATTCATTTCTTTTCATCATGTATGCCATGCATATGAACAATCTTAAGCATACCTATACATGCAATGTAAAGCTTAACACACTTTGATGATGAATGCAAAGGGATGTGATTTGAAAATTTGGATATTCCATGAATGCATGTCTTTGTAACATAGAAAAGAGGGATTCATTTATCCATTTAGCTAAATGCACATCCACATATATAAAAGTTATAAGTGAGTACGGTGTCATTATTTTCTACACCAGGGGCGTAAGGTATAAGACCTACTTGGGGCTACTTAAAACCTCGCAGTCTTGGGATGTCCAGACTGATATACCACTTTTCTTAAATACATAGATGTATAAAAAAAGAACCCAATGGATGAAGAATCATGCAAGAGATTTATGTTTGATTTGATTGTAAGATTTACATGTGTAGTATGAAGGTGCTTCCTAAGTTTTAATATAGAGATGCATAAGAATAGATTTAAGCAACTGTTATGTTCTTTTCAAATGAACTATACACTTGCAAATCCTATGTAAATTTATGTTAAGAGAAGGAAAGAGAACTTCATAATACACATCTTATGCTATCATCACATGCAAGCATCTAATTATTCATAACTAGCATCACTCTATTTATAATTTTTGGATTTATAAGTTTTGAAAAATAATTTTTGATTTAATAGTGATAATAGCCAATTATATTCTTAATTTAAGCCAACACATGTAATTTGATATAAAATAAATAAAACATTTTCTCTAATTAATTTTTTTTAAAGAAATGAATGCATTATTTCATATGATAAAAATTATTTAACATGATTGAAAAGACATAAAAGAATGTAAGCACATGACTTTATTCACCCTAATTAATTCCTAAGAACAATCCTATCAAATAAGATCATTTAAAATAAATTAAAATTATTTAAAGAGATTTTTATTTTTATTTTTGAATTTGATTTTGACTTAGGAAAAATGAGAAAGGTTTGCTAATTCTAGCCCATTCTCCCATGTATGAATTAGTTTGGTTTGATCGATCAGAGGACTCGGTCGAATCGCTTCATTCATGATCTTACCCAAGCCACAATCGAAGACATGTGTCACGTCCCTTATGGAGATTGATTGAGAGTGAATATAGTAGAACACTTGATTTGACATTGACTCTTTTGTGAGCTAGAATTTTCTTTATTTATCACCCTCGATAAACAGTTGCGAAAGGTGGATAGATGAAGTTTGATTTAAGTTTTTAATGATAGAGTTTCATTTAAGCAGTTTCAGATTGCTACTTAATTTGATTTGGAAAAATTGATTAATTTGAATATATTTAAGAGCTTTAGATCCTATCAACTCTGTTTAGCTGTTAACAGAGGATTAGATCTACTATCACTTCATAGAATTAGTTTCTCAGATATTTTATTGATTTGAAGCTCTTATTATAGGTATTTAAGTTTTATTAACCTGGACCCAGTCCTAAGACTAAATCGGGAAACAACCCATGTAGCATCCTCAGACATTTGAATTTAAGCACTCAGCATAGTGTCAGGGCACATACAGGTGTTTATAGCTTAGCTAATTTTATCTAATTAATGAAATCATTTATTTTGAAAATCATAATTAGAATAAAATTCCTTAATTTTTTATTGAAGGAAGCTCTATGATTTTTGTAGATTTTGATTTAGTATCGCCTTCTGTCTGCTTGTACAAAGAGTTGCAGATCCGGTGACGATGATTTGTTTTGAAGCTACAGGTTCAAAGGATAATTTAGTTTGTTATTTTAAAAGAAGATTTACCCTTCAAAGTAATTCTCCTTTTTCCCCTCCTTTTTTGTTTTACTTCTATGTTTGTTGTATGTCATTTTACTTTTTCCTTTTTTTTGTTTAACGCTTTTAGTTCAAAATTACCTGCATGTTTCTTTACTTAACGTTCTTAAGCTAGTTCATTTCACTCTCACATTTTGTCTAAGCCAAAAGATTTGACACAATTTTGGCAGCCTCCCGGTATCATCCCCGCATAGGGGGTTGTATCGGGAGTATTTAGGTTTTCTCGATACGTCCTCATGAGTGTAGCGAGTGATATCTTGCAACACCATAGCCATCTTCACACCCACTATACCCTCATAGGCATTAGCATGGTCTTGAAACCTGCAGAAAGAGAAATGCAGTGCAAAGTGTATTCATTTCATTTTTTTTTTCTAAGTATGGAAATTAGACAAAATTTTGATAACATTTCATCTAGGGGGAGCGACATCTAACAGATTTTGGCTTACTCAAGACGCCTCTCATGAGATAATGAGCGCGGTCTTCACACCACGATTTTATCTCTGCCCTCATACAAGGCCTTCAAACCTAAAAGAAAAACAACATGTATATATATATATATATATATATATATATATATATATATATATATATATATATATATATATATATATATATATCCATATTTAGATCCCACATGTTATGAATCATTTTTCTGCGTGTTGTAAAGATAGACAAAGAGATAGGGTTGGATATGCAACAAATCAGGAGAAGAACCTGCCTCTTGATGATGTTGCTTCTCTAGCTACGATGAGGCGAATTTGAAGAGGTAATACAAGAAATACAACGTCAGAAACTGAAAGGAGAACCCGCCTCTTGAGGGTGTTTCTTCTCCGGATTATGGCGAAGCGAAGATTGGAAGGGTGATGCAAGGAGGGCGACGCCGAAAACTGAAAGAAGAACCTGCCTCTTAACGGTATTCTTCCCTTGTTTGCAATGAAATGAAGATTGGAAGGATAATGCGAGGAATGCGACGCCGAAAACTTAAAGAAGAACCCAACTCATGACGGTGTCCCTTCTCAGTTTCCATCGTTTGCAAGGGAAGAAAGAGGGGTTGTTTGGCTGCAGGGGAAGTGGAAATGCTGAAAACCTAGAGAAGAATCGCCTCATGATAGTGTTGCTTCTCAATTTTTGTCGTTTATAAGGGAAGAAAGAGGGGTTGTTTGGCTGCAGGGGTGGTGAAAATGTCGAAAACCTAGAGAAGAACCATCCTCATGACGGTGTTGCTTCTCGATTTCCATTGTTTGCAAGGAAGGAAAGAGGGGCTGAAATGGGAAATGACGCCGAAAATCGGAAGAAAAACCCGCCTCATGACGGTGTCGCTTCTCGATTTCCATCATTTGCAATGGAAGAAAGAGGAGTTATTTGGCTGTAGGGGTAGTGGATCAAGATTGTGATGCTTGGTATCAAGGTTTGCAAAGCATTTGATTAGAAACAAATGACAGATCTTATCACAGGGCTAAAATTCTAGATAACACAATATATGGAAGGCACACATTGGAGCATGAGGTAGAGCAACTAAGATAAGAATACTGAAATTTTGGTGATAAAGATCTGACTGAACGACACCATTTAATGGAGAGATTATCAATTCCAGAAACTCAACATCGATAATGAAACGCCCATAAAAGGTACCATCAATAGGCCAGACAAAGTCTTCATTGGTTCGAAGTAATTTCTCATGTACTGGGGAAGTATATGGGCGACGGCCTGGGCCGGAATTGGATACCCAGAGAACAAATTTAGCAAGCAACGATTGCTCCATAGTTATTTGACAAGGTTACGTATAGAGGCGGATGTACAAGTACCGATTCTCCTCCATGGATAGAAACCAGTTCCAGACTCCGAGCTTGAAAGTGTCGGAGCGGCGTGGCAGATGAGAATCAGGGCAACGAGCATCGGTATGTACACGATGCCTTGATCGATTGAAGTTCTTCCATCGCTATTCGGCGCAGGAGCGGGAGCCTATGCTTGAGCGGCCCGCAAGAAGAAGGTCATAATGAAGGCTACAATAACCAGAGCGATGAAAGAGAAGCTCGGGATTCCTGCCATCTTCGGCGGCACAGATTAGCAATTGGATCGATTGATCTCTTTCCTCTTTCCCTTAGGAACGATAGGGAAAGGAATGGAGACCATGAGGCCTCTTGCGGTTTTCCTCTTACTGTTTTTTTTTTTTCAACAAAAATCTGTAGAAAGCTTCGGTTAAGAAAAACAAAAGAAGGCGGGATCAGTTGGGAGGAGCCTTCGGTTTGCAGCGTGAGAGAGAGCCGCGGGTTCAGAAGAGGGGAAATAGGGTTGGATTAGGTTTTAGATCTTTTAACTTGTTTTTAAATTAATTAATCGACTTTAAATTGAGTTTTATGTCGTGTGTGTGTGTATATATATATATATATATATATCAATTAAAGGGTATTCCGATGTTCTGAACACAACGACGCAGCTTGATGATCAAGTCAGATCAGGATTTCAAAATACGCTGCCGCTTTCGATCGCTCAACATTCATGTAGACTCGTCCGAATTGAGTGTGAATAGTCTTGCTTAATAGATTTCAACATTTCGAAGCAAATGACATGATCAATTTTATGAACGGAGGTCATTTGGCTTGCGTCGGCGCCTCCTTACTTCGATATACATGCAGGCGTGTTAACGACTCGAGCGCTTGATTGGTTGATCATCAAGTCATGCAATATTTATATTCTGACCAGTTTCGACGTTCTGAATGTGACGGCAAAGTCCGTTGGTCGATCAGAGGATATTTGAGTTGATTTTGGTGTCGCGCATTTGATTAATCGCCACTTCAAATCATTCGATATATTACCGCTTTGAATTGAGCGTGAATAGTCTCTTTTGATAGTTTTCAATTTTCAAAGCTAACGACGTGATCAATTTCATGAACGGAGGTCATTCGGACATCGTCATAGCTTTCCGACTCTGATATGCGCGTCAACACATTGAAAGCTCAATCGCTTGATCGACTGATCATTAGATTATACAATATTTATATTTTGATCGGTTTTGATGTTTTGAATGTGATGACAAAGTCCATTCATTGATCGGAGGTTATTTCGACCATTTTCAGTGATGTTCAGTGCATTTTGAGCCTTAGTTTGCGTACCGTCACCTTCGAAATTCGTTGAATTTAACTTGTTGGCTTGACCCAACTTATGACACATATATGGAGGTCAACAATATATGATATATTTTGGCTAATAATTAATTATGAATGGTGTTTTTTTTCCATAATTAACAAACATAAAATCATATTCATACTTAACACCACGTGTTTCATAAAAAACATAAGAAATCAATGGTTATATACTATTATACAACCACAAGCAAATAAAGAGAAGAAAGGGGTTGAAGATTTTTGCTATATTAGGAAGAAGCTCTCACAATATATATGAGAAAAGTTGAAGAAGATCTTGTAGTAAAGAGAAAAAAGAGAGTAATCAATAACATCAACATGAATGTACCTCTCTTTTGAAACTTAGTAAGATAATAGATCTTTGTGTAGAAGGTGGATCTCATTAAACTACATAATTTTGCTTTAAATTTTATTACTAATCAAACATATGACCCACTCTAGAAAATTGTGGGCTCTGAAAATTCACCATCGACCTCTTTGATGAAAAGAGTATTTTAAAGTGTTGGTGTAATTTTCAGAAGGCAGATGGAATAGTAGATAAGACACACTACTCAAAGATTTCATCCTCATTTGGTGAGAACTTTAGATCTGGTTCCAGGTTTCCTATAGGCGCAAGCCCCTATAGTTAATTACCCCTGTCAATAAGTGAGAGAGAACTTTCGATTAAGGCTAGTCCTTAGATCACTAAATGTGTAGCGTATGGTAGCAGCATATGGAGTTTTGAAATTTCAGATTATGAAATTCATCATTTTTAGTTTAAATTGGATGGTTGGGGGAATGATGACATGCCTGATCTAGATCCCATGGTTCATCATCTCGGGCGATCTCGCGATCTACTTAGTCGGAGGAGGTAGTCAACGACGTAAGGATCCTCATCAGCCACACATGGGTTACGTCGTCCAATAAATCCTTGTAGACCTGGGATGGCGTTTCTCTAAGGAGGCATTCTTAGGTCCACCTTAGCTGATAAAGAGCTGTTTGCCCTATCAAGTATACCCTATGATTCATAACTCAAAGGGTAGAGCCATTGGGGAGCATACGGGTTATGGTAGTGATCATAATATAATGGAGTTGGACTGGCTAAACCACCCGATCAGAGGACTCTAGTCATAATTGTTTCATCTGTTGAGCCTACTGGCCATGCCACACAGTTAAAGGACACGGGCCACGTCCTTACTAGCAAGAGATTGATTGAGAGTGAACATAACAGAACACTTAATTTGACATTGGCTCCTTCTATAAGCTAGAGTTTTCTTAGTTTGTTACCCCCGATAAACAATTACGAAAGGTGGATAGATTGAGTTTGGTGTAAGTTTTTAGTGATAGAGTTTCATTTGAACAGTTTTAGATTACTATTTGATTTGAGTTCATTTGATTAGAAAGATTGATTAATTTGAATATATTTAAGAGCTTTAGATCATGTCTATTTAGGCTGTAATTAGATCTACTATCACGCGTAATCGGTTCTATTCACTAATTTGAAACTCTTATTATAAGTTTTTAGGTTTTGTTAACTCGGACCCAGTCCTAAGACTAAACCGGAAAATAACCCACGCAGCATCCTCAGACACTTGAATTTAAGCATTCAGCATAGTGTCGGGATGCATGCGGATGTTTATAGCTTTGCTATTTATTTAAGGAGACAATCTTCAGTTTACCTTAGTTGATAGAGGGCTATTTGTCCTATAAAGTATACCCTATGATTCACAACTCAAAGGGCAGAGCCACTGGGGAGCATACAAGCTACGATCGTGATCGTAATATAATGGAGCCGGACTTGCCAAACCACCTGATCAGATGACTCTAGTGTGCGCTTCATCTGTGGAGCCTATTGGCCAGCAGCGCCAAATGGGTCACACATCCTTACTGGCGTGAGATTGATTGAGAGTAAATATAACAGAACACTTGATTTGACATTGGCTCCTTTGTGAGCTAGAGTTTTCTTAATTTATCACCCCCGACAAAGAATTGCGGAAGGTGGATAAATTGAGTTTGATTTAAGTTTTTAATGATATAATTTTGTTTAAGTAGTTTTTAGATTGCTACTTAAAAAAATTGATTAATTAAAATATATTTAAGAGTTTTAGATCGTGTCAACTCTGTTTAGCTGCTAATAGGGGATTAAATCTACTGTCACATGACATAATCAGTTTCTTAGATATTTCACTGATTTGAAACTCTTATTATAGGTTTTTAAGTTTTGTTAACCCGGACCCAGTTATAAGACTAAATCGGGAAGCAACCCGCGCAGCATCCTCAGACACTTGAATTTAAGAATTCAACGTAGTGCCAGGGCCCATGGGAGAATTTATAGCTTAGCTAATTTTATATAATAAATGAAATCATTGATTTTAAAAATCATAATTTGAATGAAATTCTTTAATTTTTGATTAAAGAAAAGTTTTATGATTTTTGTAGAATTGGATTTAGCATCGTCATATGTCTGCTTGTACAAAGAATTACATATTCGGTGGCAAAAAAGGCGTTGTAAATTGATCTAATATCTTATTAGATTTTCTAGATTAATATTTAATATATTCCAATTTAGCCTGAGCAGCCTTTTCAAACATTAAAATTTGCACTTAAAATATCTATGTCAGATCACATGCATGAATTTATAGCTTAGATAATTTCACTTAATCAGTGATTTCATTAATTTTAAAATTCATAATTAGAATGAAATCCCTTAATTTTTGATTAAAGAAAGCCCTATGATTTTTATAGAATTTAATTTATTCTCGTCTTCTGTCTGGTTGTACAAAGGGTTGCAGACCCGGTGGCGAAGAAGATATTTTGATTTAGATTATAGTTTAAAACACTACTAGCACTTAGTTTACTTGTTGAGTTTTTTATAATTTTTCAACTTGATTATGCTCAATTTACATCAATTTTGATAAGTTATGCCGATTTCAATGTTTGTTGCTTTAGCCCTATTCATGCTTATTAGCTAGCATAGTAATCACCTCTACATTTGTATAAGAATTATTAAACCCAATTTAGATTCATCTTTAGATTTTGAGTTTATTGCAAGTTTGTTATGCGTTTAGCATTAGTCCCCTCTAAATTCCAATTAAAGCTTGTTTAATTTTGAGAAATTTACAAGAAAATAGAACTCACTTTACCGCTTCAATTTAAGTCATAGAGAATTATAATTAAGGTTTGTGAGTTTAGTATTAGCATCCCCCAAAGTTTGTTTGCATTTTAAATGAATGTTTCATTCTTTCCAAAATTTGCTTTAAAAGCTCCCCCCCTTTTCTTGTTTGACGCTATTAATTTTAAATTAGCTGCAGGTTTTCTTACTTGGCATTCTTAAGTCAGTTCATTTCACTCTCCCCTTTTTTCTAAGTCAAAAGATTTGACGTAATTTTGCCTCGGCCATCCCCATAGGGGTTGTCGGGTATTTTAGCACCCATCACGCCTCGATGAGTAATGATAGTTGGTGACCTATCAACCTTCAATCCCGTTACACCCTGATGAGCATACAAAGCCTTGAATCACTTGCATAAAAACAAATATATATATATACAAATATTCAAATTTCACAAGATTTCAAAGAAGAATGTTTTGAAACACCGACCAATTTCATCGTCTGAGCTTAACGAGGCCCGATCACTCGATGCGCTTGATGTAGCGGCGGTGTCTTCTGACACATCTTGGATTTCATCTCGATCTGGCGAGATTTTAATCACTCATGCATCAATGAGCATAGCGAGCAGTATCCTGAAACACTACGACCGAATTTTATCTCATAATGCCCTGATGAGCATGACGAGGCCTTCAGACCTACATAAAAGATAAGTATATGCATATATATAATTTTTTTCTTTCAAGCATCTCATTGCACCTTCTTCTCTCTCTTTCATCATCATCAAATGGTATACTTTTTCTCACTCACGATGAGTATAGCGAATGATGTCTTGCGGGGAGGATTGCGCAGAATGGGCCAGGTTTGTGGGCTGGATTGTGTAGGATGGGCCGCAAGGAAGGAGGTTTGCTGGCTGATGGGCCGTGGGCTATGCAAAGCTTGTTGGGCCAGAATGGGCTGGTGGGCTAGGCTGTGCGAAACGGGCTGGTTGCACAACCGGGCCGGTCGGGTCTGCAGCTGATTCACGCGGGCTGTGGGTTTGCGGCTAGCGGGCTGGACGGGAGGGCGGAGCGGGTTTAGAGACGCGGAAGGCAGGTTGGCGCGCGGGCTGACGGGACAGCGCGGGTCGGCGGGTTGGAGCGCGGGATGCGCGGAACGCGGGCCGGGTTTGTTGTGATCGCGGGGCCTGGATGGCGGATGAGGGACGCGGGTGGGCCGCGCGGTTCTGCGGAACTGCGGAAGCGGGCCGGCGGGTTCGGCCGGCGCGCTACGCGGCGGGAGCGGCAGGTCAGAAGGCGCTCGGGCGGATTGCTGCAGCGGGAGGCGCGGGACGCGAGGAGCGCGCGGAATTGCGCGTGCGGGCCGATTTCGTGGGATCGGGCGTGGAGCGCGCGGTTGCATCGGCGGTGGGGGCGCGCCGGAACGGAGGCCGAGCAGTGGCAGCATGCGGAGCAACGCGCGGACGCGGGACGCACGGAATGCGCGGCTGCGCGGGGAAGACCGGTGGGATCGGATTACGCCAGAACAGTTGAAACAGAAGAGCGGAAGAGAATATTTTTACCTATTTTAGTTTATTTTTTTTCCGACGGGAGGGAGAGGTGTAGGAGAGAGAAACTAGGATTTGAAAAATGAGAGGGAGAATGGAAAACGGTCAGAAATAGAAAAAAAAAAAAGAGGGGAGTGATTTTTTTAATTTTTTTTTAAATTAGAAAAACTGAAAATAGAGGGGAATGGTTGCTAAGTGAGGGGGGCAATTTGAGAATTTTTTAATAAATTTTGAATTTATTAAACATTTTAAATGTGGATTTCGTGTCGGTAAATGCACATAGTCAATATATATATCGATTTAGAGTAATTTCATGTTTTGAGCCTTGATACGATACATTTTGATCGATTTGGTTGAGTTGACATCAATTAATTCAAACTTAAATTATACGCTCGCCTTCGATTTTGTGCGCTTCGAATTGAGTGTGAATAGTTTACTTAGATTTTGGCGATTGGCCCGATGGCGTGTTCCGAGCGAAGATCGTTTGACTTGTGTCGGCGCCTCTTGACCTCGATATACGTGCAGACGCGTTGGCGACTCGAGCGCTTGAGCGGTTGCTCATCAAGTCGTGCAATATTTATATCCTGGCCAATTTTGACGTTTTGAACGCGATGATAAAGTTCGTTTATCAATCGGAGGTCATTTGAGTTGATTTTGGCGTGAATACATTCCGGTCGATTTATATGCTTCAAAGCTCATATTTGCCTTCGTCCGGATGGGCGGTCTCATTTGATAGATTTCGGCGTTTGCTAACGGTGATCAATTTTATGAGCGGAGGTCGTTCGGATATCGTCGACCGACTCCGATGCGTGCAGCGTTGATAGTTTGAGCGTTTAATCGATTGATCGTTAGATTTTGCAATATTTATATTCTGATAGATTTCGATGTTCTGAACGTAACGACGAAGTCCGTTCATTGATCGGAGGTCGTTTCGACCATTTTCAGTGGCATTCAATGCATTTCAGCCTCGATTTGTACACAGTCGCTCCCGAAGTCCGTCGAATTTGACTTGTGGGCTTGTCTTGATTTATGACACATATGTAGAGGTCAACAAAAATTATTATGATTTTCACAAAGATGGAATACTGAATGGGACAAAAACAATAGCAAGATGCACAAGATCTGGACTCATCGGATACAATAGGAGGAAAAAAAACAATATGTAACTTTGTGGTAGTTCTGATGTAGTTGAGAGAATTTTTTAATAGCATCGAAGAAAATAATAGCATATCATTGTTATAATGTAACTATATTGGAATTTAATGACATGAACTTTTTTGTGAGAGCCAAATCTACAAATGTTTGGTACAAAATCATAATATGAATTAATTTCACCATAACTTAAAATGCCAATTATGCAGTCTAAATTGAACCTTCACATGTGAAACCAAAGGACTATGAGTCACAAGTGATACAAACATTGTAGTCCTCAAATCAGTTCACACAAAATTTATTGCAAATCTAGTAGTAATCTAGCATGGTAGGAATGAAAAGAGAAATGCTTCAATTTCCAAAATTTTCTCCACAGCCTTTCCATACACCATAAGATTCTAGATGTGAGGAAGAAAGCAAAGATTAGAGAAAAAATTATTGGAAGGTGGGCAAAACTCTAATCAAGCACTACAATTGTCTTCCTTGTAACTAAGACATGTTTCCACAGCTTCACCCACAGTAAGAAATATCCATGAAACTCCAATCCTCTCCACAAGCTTAGCCAGCTTCATCTTGTGAATCACTTGCCATCCAGGATTGACTATTGCCATCTGTGATAAATTAGGGTATAATTTCATGACATATTGCTTAATACTAGCAAATCAACATAAGAACTTAGCAATCTATCAGCTCATAAATCTCACATGTATGCCAAAAGACTCAAGCTTGTTATGTATTTCTTCCACTGCTGCGATCCCTGACGAGTCTATATTCATCACATCTACAACAAGTTCAAGCCATTGGTTATACTTGAATGAGCCATTATGGAGTATGAAATAATGTGCTTAAAGTTTTTTACTTGACATGTCAATAACTACAAACTGGATTTCCCCTTCATTATTCACATAGCTCGCAATCCTGTCACATAAACAACTATGGTTATTTTATACCATTCTTTGTGTCCTTCTTGATAATGTGTTGATATTTGTAGGTTTTCATACCTTTCTCTGGTGAAGTTAGCATTCATGAAGCAAAGGAAGGATGTGCCAATATGAATTATCATAAGACCTGGTGCCAAGGATGCAACTGGATATTGTCTCTTGCTGCAAAAGATGTCTGTGCCTTGGATTCTCCCTAAGGTTTCAATTCTCGGACGTAGTGAATTTAACATGATTCTTGCAAAGGATATGATTACCTGAAACATCAGCCTTTTAAGAAATTTACTTTTTCTGAATTTTCTTGATAGCAATGTATGTAAAAATTCCATGATCGACCTCAAATTATTGCATGCTAGAAATTTTGTTGCAGTAGAGTAAAAATTTTATATCTTTACTTTGAATGAAAGTCTAGCACACATACACAGATTTTATAGAAGAATATAGAAAACATCAAATTGTTTTATGCTCCATCGATTGTATGGAAGAGTAGTGTACAATTCTATGTGAAAACAGAAAAAAAGAAGGTTTTTTTAACTTAACAATGGATGAAGAAGTTTATTTCTTAACAATTGCAAAGGATGTGTATTTACTTCAGCACTAATAAATGCTTCTAAAGTAACGTCTGCAAAAATCTAAAGCAAAATAATTCATCACAGCGAAACTCTATCTGAACAAAAGGCTGTTCATTTTTGCAGTAGAATAGAAATAAAATAATTGCGGATAAAGTGAAATGTCTCACCGCAACCATAAGGCCAATTTCCACTGATCCAAATAAGACTCCAATGAAAGCTCCTAAGCAAGCAAGGAAGTCCATCTTGTCAACCTTCCATATACTGCAAGCTTCTCCAACGTCGATCAGTCCTGGAAGAGCGGAGAGGATGATTGATGCCAATATTGCGACTGGTGTGTAGTATAAAAGCCTCGTCAGAAACTCCAAGGTTAAGAACGCTGTGATGGCCATGATTATATTGGACACCGGCGACTTACATCCGGCAATGAAGTTTACAGCAGTTCGAGAGAAAGAGCCTGCAGAGGAAGGAAAGCTATTTTTAGCAAACATTGATTCCTACACAGAACATAATCTCAGAAACTGATAATTTAAATTAAATTTAAATCAGTAATTTAATCAAAATAGACATAACATTTAAAATTGATGAATTTTTTTTTAAGTATAATTATAAATAATATTTTATTTTGATACAATCAGGTTTAAAAATTTGTTTCAAGATTCAGTCTTTTTTTTTTTTTTTGAAGGGTATCCACCCAACACCCTACCCATCTTGTGGGTGGGGATGTCGTTAATACCCGTAGAGCTCTAGCGTTAAATTCATCATGTAGCTTCTTTCCCCATTATGAATAAAGCACCTACGCGGAATCTAACTTCGGTCCGGGTTCCGCCACGCCCACCAACCGAGCTAAGAGACAGTCTTTTGATTATTTAAGTTAAATTTAAATCTAATTTAAACTTAATATTCATCTTTTTGCACACTTATATAAAAAAAGTAACTATTAATGGGCATTGGCGTTTGCGCCATTTTCTAGTGGGTAGAGAGCTGGCAACGTTCCCCAAGTCTGGTTTTATAATGGGCAGCGAGCAGACTGGAAGCTTCGGTTGGCAAACACTAAGAATAAGCAAGTGGGCTCATAATGGGTTAGCTGCAGGTGTTAAATATTTAAAAATATATATAGAAAACGAGTAGTACTGTATATAATTAAGTAAAATTTTGATTATATTGAAATATTAATTTTAATTGAGTATTTTTAGTATTATTTAATTATTTTCTTTATTTTAACAATACATTTTTTTAGCATTACTTTTTAAATAATTTATCTATTGGTAGGTTTCTCACCTGTTGCAACATAGCAAGATGACATTGGTGAACCTTAATATCTCAATAAATGGATGCAATAGAATTTACCATCAATCTGGTATCCTCACTTAAAAATGACCTGCCCGGCTACAGATAAAACATTTATGCTATAAGATGAAAATTCTTTATAGAAATATTAGGGATTCATTGGCGATTCTGTGGTGTTTTTTTTATATTTTTTTGTATTTTTTAGAATATGCTCTTATGCCAATTTGAATCTTTCAAAAAAAATATAAATATTTAATTATTTATATTTTATAATTTGGATTTATAAATTATATACCACAATATTTTATGTATTTTTTTTATTTACTTATTCAATATTATTATTTAATATTTAAATTTCAATTTTAAAAAAAGTGATGATGAATTTTGATGATATTGAAGAATAAAATTATTATATATGTAAAATTAAATGTATAGATTTTATATATGTATTTAATATTTGTTATATATAATGTATTGATAAAATAATATTTTTTTTTAATACAATATATTAAAAGCATTATAATCCTCAAAATTTTTAATAACAATTATAGAAAGCAATTAAAGAGGATGTTTAATAAGGCGCCAATGATTTTCCATTTTAAAATGAATTTAAATGATCATATCTAGGATATTTATATATAATAAAGTCTCATCTTAGGGACTTGAACAGATAAATTCAACCACATGATGATGCTATAAGATGCACAAATAACTTATCTTTAATTCTCCAAAATGGTGTAACTGAGTAAAGTGGATAATTTTTATACTTGTATGATTTTAATGTATTATCTCTTGTTAGAAGACTATTACAGTTGATAAAATTACTGAAAAAATGAGCAATGGCCTCAAAAAACTTCAAATTATTCTGCCCTAAAAAAGAAGAAGAAGTAAATTATTACTTACAATGATTTAGTTAAGTTTTATCTTCACTATTACTATGAATTTGTAAAGATGAATATAAAAAGGAACAATAAGAAATTAAATGCCACTGTGATTATCAATTAAAAAAAATAGAGAAAGCAACTTCTAAGAAAGAATTAAAAAAATTGTTTAAGAAGAAAATGATTTTAAATTTGTGTTTTTTGAGGCACACAGATTGATGAAGACCAATCCAAACAGCTTTGAAGACAGAAACTAAATCAGTTTTATTTGTGAAGTGTGTTAAGCCAAGAAGACCCTTTAGCTGTTGGAGACCAATCGTATATGAACCCCACAATTTTATGAGAGAGTCCACTAGAAAACCCAGCCTGAAGATAACAAATCATATAAAAAAATTATCAATCTAATATCTGAGTTCTCTTTGTGCTAATAGACATCAGAACTCGCAGAAAGCTAACCTGAAAAAGCCAAAGGAAGCTTGAAATATTCCAGCGAAGAATGTTACAGTGAACACAATCTTCTTGTAGCCAGTTGGATCAACTGATGGATCAACAATCTTCTGAATCATGGAGGATACAAGAAGTGAGACGACAGCGACTGGTCCAATGGCAATTTCTCTTGAGCTTCCCATAACAGCATATATCAGAGGTGGAACTAAATTTGTATCTGTCAACTCAAACATCAAAAAGAAAAATTTATCAAACATGAAAATTTGTTATAGGTTAGTAAACCATAATTTTTTTCCTTCTACTTACAGAGGCCGTATTGAGGCTCAAGCTTAGCTAAGTTGGCATAGCCTATGCTCTGCATAGCATTCAAAAGATTTGAGAAACCAAAACGAAACACAAAGGATGAAGAAGAAATTTGTATTGACCTGTGGAATGCCGAGGCTTGCAAGAGTAAGTCCTGCCATTATATCACTTCGAAAAGAGTTCAGATCATAGTTTCTTCCCCAACTGAGGACTGGAAAAAGGCCCCGCAAACCTGAGAGTATGAAATGAAGAAGTGAAGAGGATTGGTTTCCACGCGGAAGCACTTTCTCTTTCACTGAGGAAGCGAGCTCTTTCCATGGAGCAGGAGGATCTGGAGTGTTCAGCACAGAGAAGGCTGGTTCATGCCTGATGACAGATAGCTCACTGCTTTGTTCAATGGAATTAGAGCTGTGCTCGTTTGGGTTGGAAGTCATGGCTTCTTGAAGTGTTTGGGAGAACCCTGAGAGTTCAATATCTTTAGTACCAATTGGATGGTCCTTGGACATAGATTCTTAGCAGTCCAAGGACCATCAGAAGATAAGCTTCATGTTTGGTTGTTAAGGTGGCAGGGCTTGTCAACATTGGAAGGGGAAAGAAATTGAAAGAGATGAGGGAGCTCTTGGGATTGCTTTGAGTTAGAGGTGCTAAATATAGGGAGGAAAGGCCAGAGGAAGTCGTGATCATTTGAGATTTTAATCATTGTTGGTGTGATGCTTCTATGCGTAGATAGTCTACTTGTTTGTTGACCTGCTAATGATATCAACATTTAAGGGAAACAATATAGAATTACTGAGAGGGCATACTCAGCTCATCACACGTCCTGTGTATATGTTATGAATCAAATTCCTCCAAGGCCAAATACAGCCACAAATAATACAGAATATCAATCTACAGAGACCACTGATAATAACAGAGAGGAAATTATTACAAGATTACTAAACCAGAGCATGAAACAAACTTCAAATATTACAGAATGTAAATACAATGAGTATGAAACAGTCCAGAACCAAAGAACAACAAAAAACAAGCCAGAGCTTAAACTAAATCAATAGAAACTTCTTCCACAGCCTTCCCGAAAGTAAAGAAGCATAACAGATTCAACGCCAAAAGACAGAAGAAAAACAATTAAAGAGTTACTGCTCCAACGTTCCATCCTAACAGAAAGAAGCAAGATCCGTAACAGATTATAACAGAAAATAACAACCTCAACAGAAAGTAGTTAAAGAACAGTGGATCCACTTAGTAAAATAACAGATCTAGGCATAGCAGATGAAGATTCTAGAAGAGCTGAAGCGAGATCTATAAATAGAGGAAGACAGACAACCAGAAAACGAATCAAGATTTTAAGAAAAGAACTTAGCTCTTCAGTCTTCCCCCCTTTCTTCTCTTCCCCCTGCTTATCTTCTTCTCGGTTTACCTCACCGAAACCGCCTCCGGAGAAACCGCCCGTTTCTCCCGTGATTCCGTTCTCCCGTTCTTCCTGAGCTCCTCAGCTCGACGTCAGCAGAAAGAACAAGGCAAGCAAAGGTTAGGTTAATTCAAAACCTCATCCACGACCAAGAATAGCGCATTTCAATCCACGGATCAGATCCATTTCCCAGATCAAGCCGCGCACATTACAACATCTGTAATCCACTAACTTCACAGCAATTCAGAACCGATTGATCCAAGATCAGATCCAAGGGCCGATCAGAAGACAAGGCAATCCAACGGTGCAAGGATCAGCTCAAGAAGCACTCAATCCAAGTGATCCCATCCAACGGCCGAGCTAAAAGACGCGAGATCCTACGGACCAGAAGGCACCGCAAAACTCATCAGCCTTTCTAGACTCAGCCGGGTTAGATCAAGTGGGATTTAACTTCGATCACCAGTCAAGGCGGTGAAGAAATCAGAAATTAAAATCAAACAGATCTAGAATTCAAACCAGAAAGAATTAATCACTCAAGCCTCACTGTTTCAGCATTAATACAGAAAATAGTTCATATCATTGGTGCTCTCGTTGATTCCCACAACTCACATCTACATCCTCAATCAGAAAACATGGCAGAAAACACAAAATACAATGCCAAAACACTTGAAGCATGTGTTACCAGATTGAACAACAATGAACAGCAAATGACCTCAATCACTATGGCATTGAATGAAATATCAAAGAGATTGACAACAATAGAAAACATATTAGAAAAACAACCTCAAAGCCAGGTATGTGATGCATCCCTTTATGAATCCTATTCCCCAAACAGACCACATACACACACACCCATATCAATGCCTCTTAAAATAGATATGCCCAGATTTAAGGGAGAAGACCCTAGAGGATGGCTCTTGAAAGCGAGCAGTTTTTTCGATTATAACTCCTCGATGATCGATTTTAATAGCCTCAATATACATGGATGGACTGCTTTGAGGTATCGATGGATGCAAGTAAATAAACAATTGCATTCTTGGCCACAATTTAAAGAACAAGTTATTCGAGATTTTTGACTTTATTCGAGGAGATTTAAGAGGTGAATCAAACTCACATTACACCCAAACACCTAATATGAATCGGTGATGATGTAACAATGCCAAGAAACTACAAGATCAGCCAACCTCCAACATTAAAACAACATCAATTACAGCAACAGCCCATACTGCCTCCTCCCACAAACACCAATCAACAAAACAACAATCCAAATAAATAGCCAATAACAATTCAGAGGCTAACACCTACACAAATGGAAGAAAGAAGAAAGAAAAGATTGTGTTTCAATTGTGAGGAGAAGGACCATAAAGAGCATATATGTAAGTCCAAGTTATTGGCATTAGTGGCTGTCAATGATGACCAGCAACATCAACTACCACATGATAATCAGCCCGACAGCCAATGGGTGCAAGAAGAAACAGTAGCAACAAGCTTCATGTATCAACCATTCAATCCAGGTTAAGACAGGACACATAAGTACCTAATTATAAAATAGTCTAAATAGTTATCAATAAGTCTGACCATAGAATTAGCCTAGATATATAAGTCAGATATAGCCAATTCCATAAAGGCAACCGGTGGACTCGAAGATACATTCTCTCCAACTAGATCCAATACAGAAATTAAGATCGTATTCTATAAAGCCCATCAGACTTATAAGCAAAGATTGAGGCACAGCAAGTTACCCAATTTCATATAACTGGTCACAAAGAATTCCCACAGAGTACAGTCAACCTACTGCCACATTACAAGGGTAATACAGTGGTAGAAACAGAATTAAACTAAGGAACAGAAGCTACAGCTACAGCAGTAGAACAGAAAACCATTACCAAGGTAATACAGAGAAATTCAGAGGAATGGACTGCTATAAAGTAAGGATCTTAAGATAGGAATTCAGGTATCAGAAAAGGGCAGATCTTAAGGGTGACCTTGAGGGCAAGGTCAGTGTGAGGAGGGGAGTAATGTTATGAATCAAATTCCTCCAAGGCCAAATCTGACCACAAATAATCTGAATATCAATCTGAGACCGATAATAAGAGAGGAAATTATTACAAGATTACTAAACGAGCATGAAACAAACTTCAAATATTACGAATGTAAATACAATGAGTATGAAATAGTCCAACCAAAGAACAATAAACAAGCCGAGCTTAAACTAAATCAACGAAACTTCTTCCACTTCACGAAGTAAAGAAGCATAATTCAAGCCAAGAACGAAGAAAAACAATTAAGAGTTGCTCGCGTTCCATCCTACAAAAGAAGCAAGATCCAAGATTATACGAAAATAACAACCTCAACAGTAGTTAAACGGTGGATCCACTTAGTAAAATAACGGTCTAGGCATAGAGATGAAGATTCTAGAAGAGCGAGATCTATAAATAGAGGAAGGGACAACGACGAATCAAGATTTTAAGAAAAGAACTTAGCTCTTCGCTTCCCCCCTTTCTTCTCTTCCCCCTGCTTATCTTCTTCTCGGTTTACCTCACGAAAACCACCGCCTCCGAGAAATCGGTTCTCCTCCGATCCCGGCTTCTCCCGTTCTTCCTCGGAGCTCCTGACAGCTTTTAAACAGAAAGAACAAGGCAAGCAAAGGTTAGGTTAATTCAAAAATCTCATCCAACGACCAAGAATAGCCGCGCTGTTTTCAATCCACGGATCAGATCCATTTCCCAGATCAAGCGCACATTGATCGTAATCCACTAACGATTGAGATGATCAGATCGGTCCGGCGTCGGAAGACAAGGCAATCCGGTGCAGGATCACTCAAGAAGCACTCAATCCAAGTGATCCCATCCAAGCAGGCGAGATCCTAAGAAGGCAAACTTCATCTGACTCGGCGTTAGATCAAGTGGGGTTTAACTCGAGAAACAAGTCAAGCTGGTGAAGCCCAATCCAGGGAAATTAAAAATCAAACAGATCTAGAATTCAAACCAGAAAGAATTAATCACTCAAGCCTCACTGTTTCAGCATTAATACAGAAAATAGTTCATATCAGTATATTAGATAAATATAAATATGTTGGGTCTTATGTGGCTCATTTTTGGCACAATTCTTTTTACTATCTTGAGTTCTTCAACTAGATGAAATAATTTTGGCATAGTTAGACTTATTATTTCAAAATTTTATTCTGATTTTGATAAATATTTGTAAGGAAAGATATATAATTTTATATTCACTAGCGCATACAAAAAGTGAATAAGATGAATACACGAAGTAATAATAAAGGAGATCAAATACTTTAGATGATTCTATTAAAGAAAACTCAGTTTATAGTAAAGTAGAGAATCACATTCATTGCAGAAAAGCCAATTAATCTTCCTCGATTCCAAATACACCTCTCACTAAAAAACATGCCCTGATTCTCTCAAACTAAACAAATGTGAGAATAACTTAGAAGATAAAATAAACAAAGAAGATTTTCTAATATAAAAAAAAATACATATACAAGAGTTTCTTGAATATGTCGAGGAAAATCCAAAGAGGTCAAAGTGATTGTTGAGGTAGAGGCTTAGGCAAGGAATAGCTATTGAAATACTCTTAGGAAGAAAAGGAGGACATGAATAAATAAAATTTCATAATATAAAGAAGAATAAATTACTAGATTTTATAAATGGCTAGACCTAAATATACAAATAAGTTTTGGTGTAACGTATGAAGGTTCATTAAGAATTCCATAGTTTATTATCTTTGTGATGGAGCACTCTTGGGATGGATGACCTCCTAAAATTTGCACTAAAAATAAATAAAACTATATGTTTCTCCAAGTATGAGATAGGTTGAGCCAAAGTTGATGGTTCATTGCATACTATGGGTTAGGTTATTATGCATTTGGTCTTTTTGTAAGCTTAGGACCAACCGACAAGATCTTTTTCTTAGGCTAGTGATGACCTAATACAAGAAGAGATTTACAACAATCAAGCTAGAAGAATAATCTAACATATGATAAATAATGAAATTAAAAATAAATAAATTTATAAGGTGGGTAGTAATGTACAAGTATGAAACTCAAGTCAAACAAGTTAGATATTGCTAGTGATTAATTCTACTAAAAAAAAGAGAGAAATATTTAAGTAAATGCTTAAATAGAAAGTCAAAATATGAGCTTCAAAAGATCTCAACTACTATTAATATACACCCCTAAAGAGTTTAAGCAAATAAAAACTTTAAATAGTGATAAAATTTAAGCACAAGATGCTTTGATGAATAAAAATAACTTCAGAGCTTAGAGAAAGCCTACACTTTGAGATTAGAAGATTCAAGAAATATTTCTTTATTAAAACTTAGTATCACATTTATAGATGACATGGAGTGAAATGGGAACAAATAAGCATTCCAAAGAAATTAAGATAAATTCTAAAAATATTTTTCTCTTTTGTGCAAAAGCATCTAATGCTTCTATCTAATCAAAATAAGTGCCAACATAGTCAAATGATAGCTATAGTGTGAGTCACTATAGCACCCAAGAGAGACAGGGGGGGATTTATTTTTGATTTTATAATGATAAGATACAATTCTTAATGCAACAAAAAAAATACAGTAAAGTAAAGAGAGACAATAGACACAATTTTTTTACGTGGAAATCCCAAAAAACCTTTAGTCACCCTAGAATCCACTAAATGCAAAATAACTTACAAATAATACTCTCCTATAACGGGGCGAGTACAACCCCTACAATAATATGTACTCTCCTACAAAGGGGCGAGTATAATCCTAATATAAATTTTACAGTACGAAAAGAAAAATACAAAATAATAAATTTTGATAAAATAAATCTCTCACAAATATACCAAGCTATCCAATTCAAAAAGTGATCTCACAACTTATAAATGATCACTTTACAACTTGAAATTTTTGGCAAAATAAAATGCTCACTTAATATTGATAATAAATAATAAAATAAATATTTTAAAGTGATCTTATTAAGATGTTTATGCTATTACAATTTGTAGACTAATATAAAAATAATTTCAAAATAAATTCATAATATTCTTTTGCACAATAAAATAAATTTTAACAAGGAATAAGTTATTTTATTTTAACCAAAAATATGCTTTCAATTAATGCAAATAATCACAAAATGCTTAAATAAAATTAGTATATGATAGATCTAAGTAGGCTAGTAAGCTTTTAATTAAAAAGAGAGATCTAAGAAATATGAAAATAATTTCAGCATAATAAATTAATTTAAAATGATTAAAATATACTTCTAAAATATATCTAAGAATAAATGATCTTTCAAAATAAGACTAATGAAGAAATATTTCAAGAAACCAAAAGAAATTTGTAGGAAGTTAAAAATTTCAACAAGCTGAAATAAATCTTACAAACTATCACAAGAGTTTTTCACAAAAAAAATGATTGAAGAAACTTTGATGTGAAAAACTTAGACTTTGATGTTCAAAGACTAATCCACCAAAAAGTATAAATAGGAAAGAATAAATAGATGGTGAAAATAGTATGAATAACTAAAAAGAGATTAAGATCAAGAAAATAAACTCAAGTAATTTGAGAAAGCTTACTTAGTTGAAGATGTTGACGCTTCCAAACCAAGGATTTGATCTTGCAATATTTGGAGAACACTTGGAAGGAAAATCTAGGAAATTTTCTCAAATTTGTTGAAGGGATTTTGAATTTGAATTAGGAATGCTTTCATGAAAAGAATGAGAGCTATTTATAGGCAAGAATGTCAGTTTGAATTATTTCAAAAAATATATTATTTTAACATTATTTTATCATATAATAATTTAATATTCAATAAAAATATAATTTATATTAAATAAATATTAAATTCAAGTAGCCAAAATTTGGCTATTCACATGGGCAAGTCAAAAATAATTAAATATGACTCTTAATATATTCAAAGCATGTAGCATGCATTCATTATTAAAATCAGCTAATGTTTGAAAAGTCATAATAAATTTAATTTTAATCAAACGTGGGTCATGTAACCTATCAAATTAAAGGAAAAACTCCAAGAAATCCGTTGGATATGAAATCAGATATAAATTCTTTGATTATAAAATGATTTTGGCTAAAGTACAAAATTTCACATATTTTTGTTAATTTTGAAATATGATATTTAAATATTATGATATAATTTATATATAATCATACATATGTTAGTTATCATATAACCTTCAAATTAAATTAAAATATTTAATTATATTAAGTAAATAAAATAATTACACTTAATAATCATAATTTATTATCATTTATTATTTTGACAATTCAAATGCTATGTGTGAAACATATAATTGAATATTAATTAGATAGAGATTTATATAAATTGACCTCATTAAAATAATATGTTAAATTGTGAGCAAATTGATTTATGCCAATGAACTCATATGAATTTCTAAGATAGTCATAAATGCATATAATCTAAAATATTGTATCTTGAGCTTCACATTATTCATTTTGATCTATCTTTCATTCATCTATTCTTGTAATTTCCTCAAACATATTGTGAGATGTATTGGATATGTAATTAGCAATTAATATATCTGAAATACATAAAACATACATTAGAACATCCAAGTATTCGTTTGTTATCATCAAAATTGATCGGATTGAACATGAGGCTCATTAAGCCAACAATCTCCTCCTTTTTGATGATGATAAACTAATGTTGGGTATTGATTTTGATGAAGATGCAAATTGACATTTCATCATAGTTTTCGAAAAAAAAATTTCTTTTAAAAGAAATTATGCACAAGAGATTAATAAAGTTGCTCCCCTTCAATGTATGCATGAAATAAACTTAATACTGACCAATATTTTACTCTTCTCCCCTTTTGACAACATCAAAAAGTGAGAACAAACTACATATAATTTTAAATATTAGGATCTAACATTCCAAGCATGCGTCTTAAAGTACAAAAATGTTCTTCTGGAAATGGTTTTGTAAAAATATCTGCAATTTGTAAATCGGTATTAATGAAATTAATATTAACATCACCTTTCAAAACATGATCCCTAATAAAATGATGTCTAATTTCTATATGCTTGGTTCGTGAGTGTTGGATAGGATTTTTGGTCAAACTAATAGTATTATCATACACTAGAATGTGATCTTGCTTAATACCGAAATCTTTTAATTGTTGCTTTAACTAAAGGACCTGAGCAACACAACTACCGACAGCTATGTACTCAGCCTCAGCAGTAGATAAAATTACAAAATTTTATTTTCTAGATGACCAAGACATAAGCGATGATCCTGAAAATTGGCATGTGCCTGATGTGCTTTTTCTATCTACTTTGCATCCCGCAAGTATGCATCAGAATAAGCAACCAAATCACATGATAAAGACTTTTTAGGATATCATAAACCTAACTTAGTAGTGCCTATCAAATACCGAAAGATACGCTTGACTGCTATTAAATGAGATTCTTTCGGGTTGGCTTGAAAACGAGCACACAAACAAACAATAATATAATATCAGGCCTACTAATAGCAAGGTATAAAAGTGAACCTATCATACCCATATAAAGTTTTTGATCAACACATTTTCCTAATTCATCTAAATCCAATTTTATAGATGGGCTCATAGGAGTTTTACTAGATTTAAATCTTTTCATGTCAAAACTCTTAAGCAATTCATTTGTGTACTTAGTTTGACAGATGAATGTGCTATTTTCTTGTTGCTTCACTTGAAGACCTAAGAAAAAATTAAGTTCTCCCATCATACTCATTTCAAACTCTTTAAACATCAAAGATGAGAACTCATGGCACAAAGATTCATTTGTACTTCCAAATAATATATCATATACATACACTTGTATTACTATAAAATCATCATCTATGCTCTTAAGGAATAAGGTGGTATCTACTCTACCCTTTCTAAATCCATGATCTATCAAAAAGTTACTTAACCTATCATACCAAGCACGAGGAGCCTATTTTAAACCATATAAGGCTTTCTTTAATTTATAAACATGATTTGTACAATCAAGGCTCTCAAATCCATGTGGTTGCTCTACAATACATCTTGGTCAATAAATCCATTAAAAAATGCACTCTTGACATCCATTTGAAAAAGTTTAAAATCCCTAAAACAAGCATAAGCAAGGAGTAACCTAATAGCTTCTAGTCTTACTACGAGTGCAAAAGATTCTTCAAAATATATACCTTCAACTTGTATGTACCCTTGTGCAACTAACCTAGCTTTATTTCTAACAATACAACCTGAATTATCTAGCTTATTCCTAAAGACCCATTTTGTTCCAATGATATTTTGATCTTGGGGTCTTGGGACTAATTCCCAAACATTATTTCTTACAAATTGATTCAACTCCTCTTCCATAGCAATAATCCAAAAATTATCTTTTAATGTTCTTCTAAATTTTTAGGTTCAACCTTAGATAAAAATGCTGAATGATCTACAACCTCTCTACTATATCTTCTGGTCATAACTCCTTTTAAAGGATCTCTTATAATTAGTTCATTTGGATGATTTTTATTATATT
The DNA here is from genome assembly GCA_021442155.1 of Cymbidium sinense. NCBI lineage: Eukaryota > Viridiplantae > Streptophyta > Magnoliopsida > Asparagales > Orchidaceae > Cymbidium > Cymbidium sinense. The sequence continues at coordinate 42,502,246 of CM038230.1, forward strand.
TCCATTCTTTAGGCAATGAATCATCCGCATTATCTTCTAAAGATATTTTCTTAAAATTATCAATCTCTTCATCTATCACTTCATTTCTAATGGGATCAATTAAATTTTCATCAAAAATAACATGTATTGATTCTTCTACAATCATTTTTCTCTTATTAAAAACTCTATAAGCTCTACTAGAAAGAGAGTATCCTAAGAAAATATCATCATCTGATTTGCAATCAAACTTACCTAAATGCTCTTTTTAATTATTTAAAATAAAGCATTTACATCCAAATACATGAAAGTGTTCAATCTTAGGCTTCTTTCCAAAAAATAATTCATAGGGTGTCTTCTTCAAAATTGGTCTAAAATAAATCCTATTCATCACATAACATGCATCGTTTCTTCTTACGCCTAAAATATTTTAGCAATTTATACTCATCAAGCATAAATCTACTTAAATCAATTAATATTCTATTTTTTCTCTCTACTACTCTATTTTGTTGGGGAGTTCTAGGTGTAGAAAAATTATGTCTAATCCCATGTTCATCACAATAATCCTCAAATAATTTATTTTTAAATTCGCTACCATGATCAGTTTGAACCCTATTAATCAAAAGGCCTTGTTCTCTTTGAATATATTTAGAAAGCTTTCTAAACTCGCCAAAAATATCATCCTTGTAAGTTACAAACAAAACCCAAGTATATCTAGAGAAATCATCAACAATCACAAAATCATAATTTTTTTCACCTAAGCTAGTGGTGTTAATTGGACCAAATAAATCCATGCGCAATAATTCTAGAGGTCTAAAAGTAGAAATAATATTTTTACTTTTAAATGAGCTTCTAGAATGCTTACCATGAATACATGTATCACAAACATAGTTTGAATGAAAATTTAATTTAGGCAATCCAACTACTAAATAAAGTTTGATAATTTTATTAAGTGTGTGCATGTTAATATGACATGGTCTCCTATGCCATAACCATATATCATCATGAGTGCTTTTGAAATAAAGTAAATTCAAATTCACATCATGAAAGCTATCTAAATCAATGACATAAATTTTTTTATATCTTTGTCCTACTAACAAAATATTTTTATTATTTTTTATAATGCAATATGATGCATAGAATACTGCATTCAAATCTTTATCACATAATTGACTAATAAAAATTAAATTATATTTTAATCCTTCTACTAGAAAAACTTTATCTAAAGCAATAGAATTCTTACAAATAGAATCAATGCCAATGATCTTTCCCTTTGCATTATCTCCATATGTAACAAATCCTCTATCACTTGATTCTAAAGTTGTGAATTTATCTTTATCTCCTGCCATATGTCTTGAACATCCACTGTCCAACTACCACATGCCTTCTTTAATTTTGCTTTGAAGGCATTCCTACAAAAGAAACTCAGATGTTAACTTTTGGACCCCAAATATGTTTGGGTCCACATTCTAAATTTGAAGCAAGATATCTAGCATGTGTGGTTTGTGTAGTGCTTGTATCTTTTGGTACCCATACATAAGATGATTGCTTAGTGTTTTATTATTTATGTGCATAGCAATCAAATAAAATATGCCCTTTTCTATCACAATAGTTACATCAAACATTAGTGTTTGCATATGGCTTAGCACGATAATTATAAGGTATATGAGTGGTATATGTATGATGCAAATAATTTTTATTAAATGTTTTACTTGATGAAGAATTATAATGAACTTGTGATTTCAAAAATAATTTTAATCTTGCTTTTAACAAGATATTCTCTTTTTCAAGTTTACATACAAGCGAGGAACAATTTAATAAAGAATTATTTTTACTTTTTAAATTATCACATTCATTTTTTAAATCATAAAAATGCATATCTAAATTTTTATATTATTTTTCTAAGGTTTTGTATTTTCTTTTTAATTTTTTATATTCAATAACTAAATCATTAAAAGCATCATTTAATTCTTCATAAGATATATCATTACATACCTCTTGAGAATCTAAGTTAGATTCTCCATTTATATAAGACATATGTTGACCTCTTCATCGGATGAGTAAGTACTTGATTCATTTGAATCTGGGATTATAAAACTTCTTCTTCTTCTTATGGTACTTTTTCTCCGTCATATTTTTTCTTCTTTCCACATCAATCTCCTTCTTCTTCGATTTAGCAAGTTCTGGACAATCACCTCTTATGTGTTCAAACTTTTTACAATGGTAGCAAATGATCCCTTCACATGTAGGAAATTTTGTAGTTTGAAATTTATAATTTTTAGATTTTTTATACTTTTGATTCTTCTTCTTTAGCAAGTTTGCAAGCCTTTTGGATAGCATGACCACCTCATCACTATCACCATCCAAGCTTGAGGTGTTATGCTCAGCACTATCATTAACTTGTAATGCAATGGCTTTTCCTTTCTCCTTCTCCCTTTTTATTGAGTTATCCATTTTATCCCTTTGAGCAATAACCTGTTCATATGCTATCAAAGAACCTAGAAGCTGATCAAGTGGTTAAGTAGATAAATTCTTAGCTTCACTAATAGCTGTTACTTTAGCTTCCCATTCTTTTCTAAGACATCTAAGAATCTTATAAACTAAGTCTTGATTTCTATATATTTTTCCAAGAGAATGCAATGTGTTAATTATTTTCATGAATCTGGTATACATATCTGAAATAGATTCAGAATGAGACATATAAAATAACTCATATTCATGAACAAGTTTATTTATGTGAGCATCTCTAACTTCACTAGTTCTTTCATAAGTTATAATGAGTTTATCCCATATTTCTTTTGTTGTACTTAACATAAAATTTTTTATGTAATCATCGGTAATAAAACAATGTAAAGTATTACAAGCCCAGCATTTAATTCATCTAGTTCTCTTTCATTTCTGATCATTCCTCAAAATATTTTTTCTATATTGCCATTTACTTACTTGTGGGTGTATGATATTAATGTGTCAACATATACCACATGCGTGCATCTTGACCTCTTAAAAATGTACTAATTCTATTTTTTCAATAATCAAATGGTACACTAGGGGGGCGGGGCGGCTGAATTGAACGATATTAAAAATTTTAAAAGTTAAATCTTAAATTTTAAGTTTTTAATAGAAAATTAATTTTTGATTTTATAATGACAAGATACAATTCTTAATGCAGCAAAAATAAAAATATAGTAAAGTAAAGAGAAACAATAGACATACAATTTTTATGTGGTTTGGCCAAACCCAAAAATTGACCTACGTCCACGCTTAGCCACCCCTGGCTAGGAATCCACTAAATACAAAATAACTTACAAATAATACTCTCCTATAACGGGGCGAGTACAACTCCTACAATAATATGTACTCTCCTACAAATGGGCGAGTACAACCCTAATATAAATTTTACAGCACAAAAAGAAAAAAAACAAAATAATAAATTTTAATAAAATAAATCTCTCACAAATATACCAAGTTATCCAATTCAAAAAGTGATCTCACAACTTATAAATGATCACTTTACAACTTAAAAATTTTGGCAAAGTAAAATGCTCACTTAATATTGATAAGAAATAATAAAATAAATATTTTAAAGCGATCTTACTAAGATGTTTATGCTATTATAATTTGTAGACTAATATAAAAATGATTTCAAAATAAATTCATAATATTCTTTTACACAATAAAATAAATTTCAGCAATGAATAATTTATTTTATTTTAACCAAAAATATGATTTCAATTAATGTAAATGATCACAAAATGCTTAAATAAAATTAGTATATGATAGATCTAAGTAGGCTAGTAAGCTTTTAATTAAAAGAGATATAACAAATATGAAAGAAAATAATTTTAGCACAATAAATTAATTTAAATATACTTCTAAAATATATCTAAGAATAAATGATCTCTCAAGACTAATGAAGAAATATTTCAAGAAAAAAGAAATTTGTAGGAAGTTAAAAATTTCAATAAGTTGAAATAAATCCTACAAATTATCACAAGAGTTTTTACAAAAAATGATTGAAGAAACTTTGATGTGAAAACTTAGACTTTGATATCCAAAGACTAATCCACCAAAAAGTATAAATAGGAAAGAATAAATAGATGGTGAAAATAGTATGAATAACTAAAAAGAGATTAAGATCAAGAAAACAAACTCAAGTAATTTGAAAAAGCTTGCTTAGTTGAAGATGTTGAAGCTTCCAAACCAAGGATTTGATCTTGCAATATTTGGAGAACACTTGGAAGAAAAATCTAAGAAATTTTCTCTTAGATTTGCTGGAGGAATTTTGAATTTGAATGAGGAATACTTTCATGAATAGAATGAGGGCTATTTATAGGCAAGAATGTCGTTTTGAATTATTTCAACAAAAAATATATTATTCTAATATTATTTTATCATATAATAATTTAATATTTAATAAAAATATAATTTATATTAAATAAATATTAAATTCAAACAGCCAAAATTCGACTATTCACATGACCAAGTCAAAAATAATCAAATATGACTCTTAATATATTCAAAGCATGTAGCATGCCTTCATTATTAAAATCATCTAATATTTGAAAAGTCATAATAAATTTAATTTTAATCAAACGTGGGTCATGTAACCTATCAAATTAAAGGAAAAAAAATCCAAGGAATCTGTTGGAGATGAAATCAGATATTAATTCCTTAATTATAAAATAACTTTCGCTAAAATACAAAATTTCACATATTTTTGTTAATTTTGAAATATGACATTTCAATATTATGATATAATTTATATATAATCATACATATGTTAATTATCATATAACCTTCAAATTAAATTAAAATATTTAATTATATTAAGTAAATAAAATAATTACACTTAATAGTCATAATTTATTATTATTTATTATTTTGACAATTCAAATGCTATGTATAAAACATATAATTAAATATTAATTAGATAGGGATTTATATAAATTAACATCATTAAAATAATATGTTAAGTTGTGAGCAAATTGATTCATGTCAATGAACTCATATGAATTTCTAAGATACTTATAAATACATATAACTTAAAATATTATATCTTGAGCTTTACATTATCCATTTTGATTTATCTTTCATTCTTTTATTCTTGTAATTTTCTCAAATATATTGTGAGATGTATTAGATATGTAATTTGTAATTAATATATCTGAAATACATAAAATATATATTAGAACATCCAAGCATTCGTTTGTTATCATCAAAATTGATCGGATTGAACACGAGGCTTTTCTATCAATAAGAATTGATATATGGTATGATATCTTCACAAAAGTAATAATTTTAAAATAATAGAAGCCACCAAATCACTCAAAAAGCAAACTAAAAAATCTTTAAATATGAGACAATTAGTTACGATCAAAGATCGATAGTCAAAAATTATTTTGACTCTATAATTTAGACTATTAAGAAACTTTTCTCTAAAACCAAAGAAAATAAAATAAATTTGATAAAGTTGTTTGGTCAATTGCACTCAACAATTGACCTTCTCAAAAATTAATTGTTGGCAATTTTAGAGCTAGTGAGTCACATTTAGTTTAAAATTGTCTATAAAAAAGTTAATCAGTTATGCAAATTTTGACCAATATGGAATTTTGAAAATTTGTAAAGTTCAAAACAAATTTTAGAAATTTTAAGAGAATTTAATGATTGTAATTTTTGATTTTATTTTATTTAATATATAAATGACATGTTTGATCACTTTGAAAATAGTTTTAAATTTTTTTAATTTTTAACTTGCTAATTGTCATTTATGCTTGGGTTTGTAAGATTAGACTAAGACTTAAAAACAAAGCACTTTATGATTCATTTAAGTGTAATTAGAATTTTAATAAATTTGAAAATACACAATTAGTCCACCAATTAATTGTGTGCTTGGTAAAATAATTTGGAGATTAACCTTTGTACCCCAAAAGTAGACATCTCCCTACTTAAACAAGATAGTGAAATTAATAGATATTAAGATATAATACACATCATAACATCAATCCATTTGATTATCTTCAATAATTAATAGTCAACCTCTCAAAGAATATATTTTTCTTCATCAAATCACATAATATTCCAATATAAATGATGATAAAATTTAAGCATTGATATTCTCTTAAAAATTATACATTATGGCACATAAATTAATTGACTCTTTTTTTTACTTTTATGGTATCTGAATCCTTTTTTTACAAATTTTAAGAACTTAAATATCTTTAGATAAATTATATCATGCATCACTATGAGTACTCAAAGATATATTTTTTTCTCAAGGTTCAATATATGCCTTGCTCTTATTAATATTATATTACACCATTATGCATCATTTACTTAATTATTTAAAAATGAAATATCATACACATTGTTGTTGTTGTATAAGTATAGCTATTGGCATATGACTTATAAGTGAAAAATATTTTTTTATAAAAAATAAATCTGATATGAACAAGTTGAATCTAAAATCCATTGATCCTTATATCTCTTTCATCAGCACCAAAATGCATCTCTTAGATTTGTAGATAGCTAAGCTACAATAACACTAAGAATAATAAATTTTCTTGCAAGTAGTTTTCACTCGCTCAATGATCCTTCTTTTTCAAAGTATGAAATGAGATAAAGCATTATAATAATTTTTGATGTGATATTCATTTTAAGTAGAATTATATCATTATATATATATATAATACGAGACTTAACTATGTTATGTTTATAAGCTAGCTCCTCAAAAGAAAATCAAAAATGTAGAATTTTTTAAAATATTATACACTCTTATGATATCTTTATCATGCATCATATTGTCACAAAAATACTTATAAGAGGAAAATAAAGAGCATAAGCATAATAAAGTTTGATCCTTATTATCACCCAATCCACTAATACTTCTTAAATACATAACAATTAAAACAACTATGACAAGATTTAAATGGTTTATCTTCTTGCATGTGAAGCAAATGCAATCAATAATTTTAATAACATTTATTAAAGAAAGTTTTTAATCATAATTCATCCAAAGTTATTTTTTAATCCTTAACAATTAAATACACCTATGACATGATTTGAATAGTTTATCTTCTTATTTGTGCAGCAAATGCAATCTATATTTTTAATAAAATCTATTAAAAAACAGTCAATTATATGCACAAAATTTCTAATTTGAGTCATAATTCATCCAAAGTCGTCTTCTAATCAGGCTTTATGATCTTATTTGATATAATGAATCAATGAGCGAGTTTTTTTTTTAATCTTTTCTTCCCCTCTAAATATTCAACATGATTAAATATTGCCTCATCATGAGTGCCTTCATAAAACCATGCTAAATAAACATATCTCATATTTTACATCTCTCAACATCTAAAATACTTTGAGTAATCATTCTTAATCTCATACTTCATGATCGATCATTGTATTCCATATCAAACTATAATACTTTTTGCTAAAAAAAAATACTTAACTTTTAAATGTATGTGCATATCAAGAGCTAATGTAATAATAGATAAACTAATAATACAATAAACCAAGTACAATAAAAAGACTACATCATTTATATAACTCAACCAAAATTAAATCGACACCGACAATAGAGAAAATCCGATTTACTATAAAGAAGTCATTTGTCCTCTCCCAAAGGCAAATAAAAAAGACATAACAAAAAAAAGCTATATATTCTAAAACCAAACTTTACCTAATCTCACAAAAACACACAAGCTTCTATTCTCTTAAACCAACAAAAAAAGAGAATAGCTCTAAAGAGTTAATAAATTAAAAAATTTCTATTAATACCAAAAAAATTTCATTTAAAAGTTCCTCATAAGATTACTCATACATGTTTATGGAATTGCACAATATTGTTTACACTCTCGTCCTTGCAAAATATCAAAATAGCACTTTATGGTCACAATTGTTATTTTTATTTTTTAAATCACCCATTCCACAAATTTTTTTAGGGGGATTTACATACATACCACACAATTCTTATGTATTTATATATCAAGCACCTAAACTTGTTAGGGGGAATTACAAAAATGTGTTAATTATGATTCTTGATTAAATAATAAAATTAATGAGTAAAATGAAAATTTATGGAGTTGCCTCCTTACGAGTTGGAAATAAACGCAAGCAACTGAGGTCCTAACCCATACATATAGATAGATAGCTACATCAATAGACTGATATAAAACGCGTGGCGATCTGTGATAATGCCCTTAGTCTAAATTTACTTTACTGAATATATATATATATATAAGAAATCAACTAATTTTAAAAAATACTTAAAAAATGTTTAATAGATGTTCTTATTTTTTTTTAAATACAATCATCACTATCATTATCTACTATTACATACAATCATTGATCACTGCTAACCACCATTATTTGCCACTATACTTCTTTTTTAGGGATATTGAGCTACTGAGGGCAATTAAACACATACACGTATGCGCTCGAACGCGAGTCACTGCGTTGTGAGCGAGGCTCCCAACCAACGAGCCCCACCATCTCGCGCATCATCACTATACTTTAAAACTTGCCGCCTATTATTGACACTCATGACTTATTCTTATCACTAGTTGCAGTTTACCAACACCACCATATAAATCACTTTATTCACTATTTAATAAAAATAAAAATAAAATTTTAAGAAATCTAATATATTTTATTTTAAATTAAGTATAAATAAAATAAAATAAAAATAATCTCAAACAACCACTAAGTAAATGACCAAAGTTTTTTTTTATATATAAATTGAAAAACATATTTCATATAATGATAAAAAATTTATAAATCCCACCATTTATAATATAATTTGGCTAAGAAATTTAGGAGTTGTTTGAGATCATTTGTATTTAATTTTATTTATATTTTGATTTGAAATAAAATATATTGGATAATAGTATTTATTTTTAAAATATTCAAAATCTAATTTCTAAAATATTTTTAAAAATAATAGTAATTTTATTTAAAATATATAAAATAAAAACACTTAAAAATATTAAATAAACATATTTTGAAAAATGAAAATAATTTCAAACAAGCTCCTAATTATATTAAAAAAATGCAATGTTTGGATGCTAAGAAATAAAAAGAAAAAGTAATAATTTAAAATTAACAAGGAGAACTTCAAAATATTTTTTTATAAATTATTTAAAATATATTTCATCTTCTCTGATTTTCTGCGATCCAACAAAACTCCACGTGTAATACCATTAACGTTCTTAAAGGAATTTTCCTTTCGGTTGTCTTTAATCTTTATTATTGAATCGTGAAGATGGGCTCTATGGGTCAAATCAGTAGCCCACTAAGTTGCCCTTTTTTAAATGCCAATTGATCTAATCCACATGAGAACGATAAAGCATCGCCTCAACTGGTCCACCAAAAGCAACGTAAAAAGAAGCCTCTTATTGCATATGAAATAAAATGGCATATTGCTTTAGAACCATTAAAACAATTAAATATTAAAATTTAGGATCATTTATATACATAGCACATAATTCTTATATATTTATATATGTAATACTTAAACTTTTATATTTATTTAAATAGCACCCAAATTTTAGCAATACGTAACTGAACGAAGTACATCAGTTTTTTTTAATGATGAAATGCACTTTTTTATCATAAGAAAAAAAATATTATTTTTGTAAATATCAAATTTTAGGTGTTGAATATATAAATGCATAAGAATTGCATGCTATGTATATAAATATTAGTAAATTTAATATAGTTACCAAATTAACATGCCACTAGCTTTACTTACAAATCATTAGTCACAAAAATATATTAATTAGATATGAATCATGGTATAATAATACTTTTAAAATTGAATTCATAATTTTCTTAACTTCAATTTTTTTAAAAATTATTATTCTGATGGTCATTTCAATGAGATGAGTTAGGGGTGTGCGTTTGGTTGATTTGGATGGATTGGATGATAAATTTTTAAAATCGGTTGGTTTTGGATTCCTTAAAATATTGAACCAAACCGACCAAATAAAATATAAAATCAAACAAACTGAATAATAATTTGGTTCGGTTATTTTGGTTTGGTTTTGGATAAACTGAAGTTTACTACATTTAAAAATTATTTGCATAATTTTTTATTGTATAATGAACAAGCAATAAGCAAAATAACATAAATATAATAAAAAATACAATTAACTACTTCATGCGCTAAAACTTACCTTAACGATGTTTTGAACTTAGAAATTGATGGAACTATATTACCATATTATGAGACCAAAATATTTTAGAAAATTGAATAATAGTCCTCCAAAAAAGCACCTACCAAGTATTAAATAAATTATTAAAAATAAGTGTATAATAGATAAACATATAATACATAAATTAATAATACCACATCACATATAACTACTTTGGTTTATTTGGTTCCATCCAAAATTTTATTTAACAAACCAATCCAAAAACCAAAAATTAAAGTTTTCAATAATTAAAACCAAAATCCAAATTACTATGTTCAAAACCAAACCAAATTACTCAAAAACTTTGGTTCGATTTGGTTTTTTGGTTAAAACAAAATAATGCACACCCCTAGAGTCTAATGATAAAAAAATATTTTGATTTAAGTCTAAATGAATCCATAAAAGTTTTATGAGATTTGTTGAAAAATTAAATATTTTTTGAATCTTTTATGCTTATAATTAAAATGATGGCTTGATAAAAGAAGTAAAAAAAAATCCCATAATCATTCAAATACGAGTTCATTAATGCATCTAAAATTTGAGAGAATGATTTATGTACAGAATAATTAGCATGGGATGTGTCATGGAGCGTTGTGAAATCATGGCTAAATTTATCTAAACGTTATACTACAAAATTTATATATAAACCACATTTATCATATGTAGTAGATTTTAAGATACATTTGGATAGACTTTAGAGATTTAAAGAAGTACAAAGCTTTATCTAATGATCAATATTGACAAACATCATCAATAATTGTCAGCACCCAATCAACATTGCTTGACCATCAATGTCTGATCATATTCACTTGATTGTTATTTCCCCATCCATTATCACTTAATCACAATCATCTTATCATCACTTGATCATTGTTGTCTGATTATTGCCACTCTTTACTATTTCTTTAACGATCTATACTATCGTCACAGGAGATCAAGCAAGTGTTACCAACTTTGTAATATCATTTTCTTCAAATATGTGGAAGAATGAATTATTGTAATCTTATAAAGTGAATCATTTCAATTAGGTCATGTCCCATGCTTTTTCCTATTTTAAGTTATGCAAAAAATTTATTGCCTTTTGAAATATTTTTATTTTGCATTTATGTTTATGCCACATTTTTGAATAAAATTAAAATGCTGAAATTTGATAAAGAACTTCACAAAGTTCAAGATGACAAAATCATTAGAGTTATCAATACTATTATAAGTATGTCATCACAACTTAGTTGTCATAATATAGAAGAATTAGTGTCCAACAATAATCAAATTACTTTTAATAACTTTGACTTTGAAAAAAAAATATTTATCTTAAAATTCTTTAATCTTCTAAGCTAAAACTAGGATATCTATTGCCAATATTATGCACAATTTTGTTTGAGATAGGCAGTTTAGCAAATATCACATATATACTTACCTTCATGAATCTTATAACTCATGATGAGCTCTAATCTTATACTCATAATATTCATAATTTTAGTAGATGTTTTACAATAATTTTTAGCACAATCTCCCTTTCAAATCATCTTGGATGAATTATCTTTATAGTAAACACTTTTATTCTAATTTATGACATTAGACACAACCTTAGTCTATAATATAATATTTTAACAACCTTTATTATCTAGTTTTATGACTATCCATCCATTTTTGACTTAAAAATCAACATTTTTACATTGAAGGGTATCAAAAATTAAAATTTTCTTTTTAAAAAAGAGCACGAAATATTATTTTTAATAATTCCAATATACGAAATCATCACTAATGCAATTCAAAGAAATTTGACTTCTTATTTTATTGGCCCATCTTCATATTTGAATTTTTGAAAGATTTTTTTTTTTATTATGAAATAAATTTTAAAAGATATAAACTCTATCTTTTAAAAATTCTTATTGATAAAATTTGAGAAGGTACTTCTATATTTTTACTCTAAAAATTTTAAATGTTCTTTTTAATCTAAAATCTTAGAAGATAAAAGTTTCATAAGTTTTATTTATTTTGTTTTTCAAAATATGAGAAAGTACTAAATCTCAAAATAAGGGTATGCATGAGTCATGTTAATTTGAGTTCAACTCGATAAACTGTTCATGAGTCAAGTTTGATGAGATAACAAGCAAGCTTGGGCCAACATTGATTCAATTTGTTAGCTCATTAGTAAGCTTGTTTAAGAAATATTAATATAAATAAAATTTAAATATACTAAAATTTAATAATGTAAGTATTAAATTATTAAAATATTTTAAAATTATATTTAAAATTTTTTACATCAAATAATTTATTATTACTTTTCTAATTTATCATTTTTAATCATTTTGTTAGAATAGTTATTTGCATCTGGATTACTTTGTCTCTGTCATACTCCATGGATTAGCTTGTGAGCTAACTAGAACTTGAATAATAAAAATCGAGGCCAAGCTTAAACCGATTAGTTAATCAAACTTAAGCTCAATTAGGGATGGTTGGAGCTCAACTTGACTTGTTTAAATCTATATCTCATAATGTATATAGTTTCTACTCATTTAAAAATCTAAGAAGCCAAAAAGCCAAAAATCACAAAAAAGGTATGATTTTTCACTCATTTAAAAAAAAAATCTCAAGAGACAATAGTTGTGAAAAATACAAATTTTCTAGTTATCTAAAATTTTAGAAGGGATAATACTAAGAAGGTCCATCATTTTTATTTAAAGATATCAAAGATTAAGTTGAATCAAATAACTCAAAAAATCACAAGGTGTAAAAATACAACCCTTATCTATTATGGCATCAAATCCCCTATATTCCAATTATTACATGTTAGATTTTTAATTAGACCTAAAGTTTTTAGTATATCTCAAAAATATTTAAAAGGCTTAGTATCCTATTAGGGGCAAGTTTTTAAAAATATGATTAACTTCTATATGAAGATTTAGAGTTCATCAATAATGATCACTACCTCTAACAACCTGATTATAATTATTAGTCAATCTTGTATACTAATTCATAAAAATAATATACATTCAAGTGCTAAACAAATAAGAAATTTTACTTCAAAATAATATATTAAATTACTAGAACTATATAACATCAAGACATTCTTTATTTCTATTACTAAAAAATTCTTGAAGTCTTCTATAGAATTCAAACCTTCTAGCTTTTATCTTAGCTTCTAATAGGTGAACCTTTTCTCCTCGAAGATTATCATAAAGATGTAACTTTTATTTTAAATGTAGTTCATCTAAAATAATACCAAATGTGTCAACACTAATGCTAATGTCAGATATTATTAAATACGACACTTAACATTGATATCAAATTGAGAATAAAGCTCCATTTTAACATCAACTAAAATATACATAACATTCAAATGGGATCAGAGAAAAAATTTAAAAAAGAAAGACAAATATGATAGGAATATAAAAAGATATTAATTAGTGAATTGTATTTCTAACAATATCAAGTATATTAAAAATTAATTCTTTTGAATATTTAATGAATTTTTATAGTACCAATAATGCAAAAACTACTGATCAATAATTGTTCAAGAACATTAATTACATGCAATCTTTTTTTCTTCATAATGAAAACACCGATTTTTCACCATGTTTAACCTGCCACTTTAAAGTTTTTGTGTGTTGAGTTCACCTAAGATTCCTATTTAGTACCTCCTGGTCTTCATATATTTCCAACTTTATGAGTCATCGATGCCCACAAATTTCATTTTTCTTCTTACCACAACTTTATAAGAGGCAACTCTCTTTAGAATGCCTTCACTTTTATTCTTATTTATTCTCTTACTATTTCTTTATTATGATTAGAGTTTTGTGATGCCTTATAAGATAGGTCTAGGAGAGCCATCAATCCATTTAGCTATCCATTACGTATCCTATGACGACCTTATAACTATCTTCATTAACCAAGATGATAGTTTCAACTAGTCAACTTCTACTTATTTATTTTTTACATTTACTTAATTAATGATCACAACAAATTGACTTCTTTATTAACAACCCACTAACCTCACTTGACCACCCACTACTTTGTTACCTATCATTTCGTCCAAGAGATTATCATATCTCATAAGGTAAAATCATTAACTTTGGGATGTTACTTTTTACATCCTATTATAAGATGATTTATCATCTTCCATAAGATAACATCTTTGACTTGCCACAAGATGGTGACCTCTCCCATTAGATCATTGATATTTTCTTCATGTTGACTTCTTGTATTAAATTTTACTCATTATGATGACTTTCAGTCATAAGCAATTACTTGGTCATGCTTACACTCATTAGTTGTAATCAGCATCCATACAAAGAACTATTAATGTTAAAGCGTTCGAATTCATAACTATTGATATCAAGCTTTAGTAGCCACTTGCTGGCTGAGCTGGTGCATCTTAGGCCCATCAAGAAGCCATGCTTCACTACCTTACAATGAATGAGCTAAGACACCAAATCCTATGTGGATCCATTAATCATCAAACTAGCAAGTCTCCTAGCCTAGAACATTATTATACTTGTGATTTAGGTTGAGATAGCCATCTAATAATCATTTACTCATTTCCTTTTTTTTATAGCTATATCCGTTGGATCTACATTGTGCTCACTTTTGATTTCTAAAGATATTTATCGATTTATAGCACTTCATTTATTGCAAGCTTGTGACTACAATTTTTTTTCAAAATAATGAATGAGCTAATTACTTATGATATACTCAAAGGAATGATCTTTAATAGTTAAAATTAACTCCTATTTTATTAACAAATGCAACCTCTAGTCCAATCTCTATTAAAACATTAAATGAACATCATTGCATCATATATAATTTGAAATTAGAAATATATTAGCATTTGGCTACTACTCATATACAAAATAGAAATACATGATCTATTTGATAAAGCCTAGGTGATTCACATGATACCACATAGATTTGAGTTGTTTTAACAAATAGATTTAGAATAACTGTTGACCTTCACATATGTGTCATAAATCAAGGCAAGCCCCCAAGTCAAATTCAAGACTTGGGAAAATGCAAAGGTTTAAAATGCTCGGAAGTGAAAATTGAAATGACTTGATCGATGAACGACTTTCGTCCGTCAAAATGTTGAAATTGATCAGAATATAAATATTACGAAATTTAACGATCAATCAATTAAGCGCTTGAGCTATCAATATGTCGACACGCATATCGGACGAGAAGCTGAGACAATGTCCGAACGACCTCCCTTCATTAAATTGAGGCTTTCAAAATGTCGAAATCATCAAATAAGAGCTCGCACTCAGGACGAATCGTAAAATCGGAAAGCGGTGATGCGCATTTCTAGCTAAAATTGAATCAATTTGGCCACTGAAGCAAACGACTGCGAAATGACCGCGATGCATTTATCTACGCGAAACCCAAATTAAAATTTGTTGAATTAATTCAAAATTAATTTTAAATTCTCAAATTACCTCCATTTCCCTCTGATTTTTAGTTTTCTGAAAAAATGAATAATTTAAAAATAAAATTTGAAAACTACTCCCTCCTAATTTTCTCTCTCTCATTCTCTCTCCCATCCAAAACGAAAAAAGAAAAGATAAATTCTCATTTTTTTTTCTTTTTTTTCTCGAAATTTTCTCCTCTGTTCGCGCTGCCGCATCGCCGTCCAGCCCGCCGGCCGAATCCGCCGGCCCGCTTCCATGTCCCGCCGCCGGTAGAGCCGTCGCCCGCCGGTCCAAAATCCCGCTACGTGCGGTACCGCCGTTCCGCAGTGCACGGTCAACCCGCGCGTCCGACAGCCGGAATCCCGTCGACCCGCGCGCCTGAGTCCGCAGCCCGCTTACCCGAGGCCCGCCGCCGCGACCCGTTCCATCTCCCGCGCTTCCGAGCCCGCCGCCGTATCGATCCGACCCGCGCCTCCAACCCGCTGCCGCTACCCGCGCCCGACCCGCGTTTATAATCCGCTGTCCTGCCGTTCCGCGCGCCTGACCCGCGTAACCGGCCCGTTCCGCTTCGCTGTCCCGCCATTCCGCGCACCTGACCCTCGTAACCGGCCCGTTCCCGCGCTTGACCCGCGCCCCCACCCGTTCAGCCCGCTCTACGTCCGTTCCATCCCGTTCTCCTGCACCCTCTTCCTTGACCCGTCCAGCCTTCAAACTGGCCCGCAAATCAGCCCATCTGCACAATCCAGCCCGCTGTCCCGCAGCCCGCAACCTTTTTTGTCCCGTTTTCGCTACGCTATAAATCAAGGAAGAAAATCATTAGTAGGCGAATTCTTCCTTCGATTTTCGGTGTTGAACCCCTTGCTTTAACCACCCATTTTCACCGCACTACAAATCGGGGAAGAAAATCGTCAATAGGTGAATTTTTCCTTCGATTTTCGGTGTGGCACCCCCTTTGCTTTAGCCATCCTACTTCCACTGCTCTGCAAATCGGGGAAGAAAATTATTAGTAGACGAATTTTTCCTTTGATTTCAGGCATCGCTTCCCTCACTTTAGCCGCCCGGTTTCCGCTGCGTTGCAAATCGAGGAAGAAAATCGTTAGTAGGCGAATTCTTCCTTCGATTTTCGGTGTCGCACTTTTTTTAGTTTCCACCGTCGAAATCGGGAAGAAAATCGTAAGCGAATTCTTCCTTTGATTTTCGGCGTCGCACCCCTTACATTGCATTCCCAATCGCATACCCAACCCCGTTCCTTTGCCTAGCACTGCAGCGCGCCGCAAAATATGTCAGAACATGTGGGGATTTGTGAATGTATTCATATACATATGCTTGTGTTTCTTTGCAAGTTTGAAGACCTCGTGCCCAGAGCTGACGGGATGAAAAATAGCGTGGTGTAAGACACCGCCGCTACACTCAAGAGGCGTCTGAAAAGCCAAACCGGGTTGTTAGATGTCGCTCCCCCTAGATGAAATACTGCATAAATTTTGTCTAATTTTCAGACTTAGAAAAAAAAGGGGGTAATTATATATTGCATTTTATGTATTCTTGCAGGTTTGAAAATCTCGTTGTCGAGGCGAACGGGATGAAAAAATAAGGGTTGTTATACCACTGCCACAGAGGCATCGAAACTCTAAAATACCGATGACCACACGGGATGACGGGAGGAATTTGAAATTTTGTCAAATCTTTTGACTTAGAAAAATGGGAGAATGAAATGGGCTAACTTAGGAGCTCTAAGTAGGAAAACCTGTAGCTAATTTTATAGCGTCAAATAAAAAAATGGGGGAGCCTTTAAAGCAAATTTTGAAAAGAATAGAATATTTATTCAAAATTTAAGTGAAATTTGGGGGAGGTTAATATTAAACTCACAAACTTTGAGGGAGGCTAATATTAAACTCACAAACTTTAGGGGAGACTAATATTAAACTTACAAACTTTGGGGGAGGTTAATATTAAATTCACAAACTCTAATGACAATCATTTATGGCTTAAATTGAAGCCGTAAAGTGAGTTCCATTTTTTTGTAAATTCCTCAAAATTAAATAAGCTTTAATTGGAATTTGGGGGCGGGGGACTAATGCTAAACGCATAATAAACTTGCAATAAATTCAAAATCTAAGGATAAATTCAAATTTAGTTTAATAATTCTTATATTAATATGGAGGTCATTACTATGTTAATTAATAAGCATAAGTGGGGCCAAAACAACAAATACTACAATCGGCATAACTTATCAAAATTGATGTAAATTGAGCATAATCAAATTGGGAGAAATGTAAAAACTCAACAAGTAAACTAAGCGCCAGTAATATATGAAACCATAATCTAAATCAAAACGCCTTCTTCGTCACCGGATTTGCAATCCTTTGTACAAGTATATAGAAGGCGATGTCAAATCAAAATCTATAGAAATAGAATGCAGTACTAAATCAAAAATCTACAAAAATCATATGGCTTCTTTTAACCAAAAATCAAGGAATTTCATCCTAATTATGATTTTCAAAATCAATGATTTCATTAATTAGATGAAATTAGCCAAGCTATAAATTCCTGCATGTGCTCGGACATAGAGATTTTAAGTGCACATTTTAATATCTGAAAATGCTGCGTAAGCTAAATTGGAATTAAGTAAATACAAAATTAACCTCATAATTCAAACACAAAATTACATAAAGTTCTTGTATACGATGTGCCCGGATACTATGCTTAATGCAAATTCAAGTCAGATGTCAGGGTTGCTTCCCGGTTTAGTCTTAGGATTGAGTCTGGATTAACAAAACCTAAAAATTTATAATAAGAGTTTCAAATCAGTGAAATATCTGAAAAAGTGATTCTGTCACGTGATAGTAGATCTAATCCTCTGTTACCAGCTAAACGGAGTTGACAGGATCTAAAGCTCTTAAACATATTCAAATTAATCAATTTTTTAACTCAAATTAAATATCAATCTCGTAATTCAAAAATAAAAAAATTACATAAATTCTTAAATACATCCGTATGTGCCCCAACACTATGCTGAATGCCTAAATTCAAGTGTCTGAGAATGCTGCGTGGGTTGCTTCCCGGTTTAGTCTTAGGACTAGGTCCGGGTTAACAAAATCTAAAATCCTATAATAAGAGTTTCAAATCAATGAAATATCTGAGAAACTAATTCTGTTAGGTGACAGTAGATCTAATCCTCTATTAGCAGCTAAATAAAGTTGACAGTATCTAAAAAACTCTTAAATATATTCTAATTAATCAGTTTTTAAATAGCAATCTGAAATCGATATCATAACTCAAAAATAAAAACTACATAAGGTCTTAAATACACCCGCATGGGCCCCGACACTATGCTGAATGCATAAATTCAAGTGTCTGAGAATACTGCGTGGGTTGTTTTACTGGTTTAGTCTTAGGACTGGACCCGGGTTAACAAAACCTAAAAAACCTATAATAAGAGGTTCAAATCAGTGAAGTATCTAAAAAAAACTGATTCTGTTGGGTGACAGTAGATCTAATCCTCTGTTAGCACCTAAACAGAGTTGACAGTATCTAAAGCTCTTAAATATATCCAAATTAATCAATTTCTCAAATCAAATCAAATCAATTTTCAAATATCAATCTAAAACTGTTTAAATGAAACTCTATCACTAAAAACTTAAGCTAAACTCATCTCTCCACCTTCCAAAGCTTTGTTGGACGATTAACAAAACTCGGCTCACAAAGAAGCGATGTCAATCAGTGTTACACATGTTCACTCTCATCAATCTCTCGCCGAAGGACGTGTCCTCAACTATGTGGGCCGGTAGGCTCCACGAGGCGAATTACACCGAGTCCTCCGACGGGTGGTTTGGCCGATCGACTTCATTATATTACGATCACGACCGGCCAGATGTTCTCACTTTCCGCCTTTGAGTTTTGAATCATAGGATATACTTGATAGGCAAATATCACTTTTAACTTAAGATTATCTCCTGAGACAAACATCATCCCGTGTCTATAAGGATTTCTTGGACGAACCCATGTATACGATGAGGATTCTTCCGTCGTGGTCGACTACCTCCTCTAACTAAGTAGAGAACCACGACGCCCGATGGAACCATGGGATCTAGATCGCACGCCATCATTCCCCAACCATCCGATTTAAAATGATAAATTTTATGATCTAAATTCTAAAACTTCGATATCTATATGCTACGATTCGCATAACGACTACCTTAATTGAAAGTTCTCTCTCAGAGAGGGGTAATTAACTATGGGCTGCTTTATAGGAAACGGATCTAAAGTTTTCACCAAATGAGGACGAAATCTCTGGTAGTGTCTTATCTATTATCTCATCTGCCTTCTGAAAATTACAACGACACCTCTAAACCACTCTTTTCATCAAAGAAGTCGGTAACGAATTTTCGGAGCCCACAATAACTATACCTATTTTTCTTTTGAGCTTGTAGGGTGACCTAGTTATTATCTTTTGTGGTAGCATATGTTCCTCTACACAAAACATTTCAAAGACAAATATATGTATGACCCATATATTTGTGTATAGGAACTTATGTTATCATGATATACATTCATTTGATTCTCATTTTAACAAGGGTGTGAAAATAAGATCTCATAAAGAATCAAAAGAAGATATTCGAAGTTCAATACGGTTGAGCTAAATAAAGTAATAAATATTAAAATAATCAAATATTGATCTAATTAAATGATATAATAATATAAATATATAATAAAAATAAATAAAATAAATATATAAATAATATTTTCAGTAATAATAAATTTAAAGATTGATATAAAACTCATTAAGATATTATTATATATGTTATAAATCTAGATGTGTATATTAAATATATTTAAATATTAATAAACATTTATAACATAAATTTCTAAATATAAATATAATTTATAAAAAATTGCATATTATAATAAAAGTATAAAATCTAAAATATAAAAAATATTTTAAAAACTTTATGAAATATAGCTAACTTAAAAATATAATATATATAAAAAATTATAAAAAAATTATTATTAAATATAAATATTTTCAATAGCTTTTTTATATAATAAAATATAATTTACATTAAGAATATAGAGTTAAAAATTAAAATATTATTTTTATATATTTTATATCTTAATATTTTTTAATATTTTCAAAATTAAAATATAATTATATTTTTTAACCTCATATCATAAATATAAATAGATGATTCATTTTTTATATATAAAGAAAGAGCTCTCTCTAGTAACGCGGACGCAAGAAAGAATTTAATCATTACGGTAAAATTTTTAAAATTGCTTTAATTCTAATCTTAATTAACAATTTAGACATAAAATTTTTTTTTTAACAAAATAGGCACAGTCATCGGCGAATTGACGACTGACCGACACCATCGTTTAGGGCCGTCCGTCCGCTGGACGACTGATTTTTTTTTTAAAAAAAACGAGTATACGACGCAGCCTAATCTTACAAACCCTGGATTGTTGAATCGTAACAAAATTTTCTACAAACTTTTATGTTGGTCAAAATTTAAGATTGGGCCGTCGGAGTTTTTAAATGCTTGTAAAAGCAGCCTGAAATTTGGAAGAATTTGTTGTATTTCGCGTGCGGTCATCGGTATCCATCTAGCAAAATTAGTATCGTTGAAATCGTAACGAAATTTTCTACAACTTTCATGTTGGTTGAAATTTACGATTGTGACCCGATACACAATAATTTTTGAGAATGCGTGTAAAAACTGCTGCTTTCATACTTCATCTCATAACATTCTCATCCTATTATATAAATAAATAAATAAATAAATAAATAAATATATATATATATATATATATATATATATATATATATATATATATATGCTATAACAAGAAATAAAAAATATTTTAATCTCTCTTACTTCAACGAACCTTTATACATAACATCTTTATCTTATTAATCTTTAAAGATTAATTATTTACGTTATTATAACATCATTTTTAAATAGATTGAAATATATTTTTTTAATTAATCATGCCATAATTAGCATTTATACTGAAGAAAGAAAGCTCAGATAATTATATTAACACTTAATATAAAAAAATTAGAATAATTATGCTATAATTAATAAAAAAAATATTTAAAAAAAAAATACTTGTAATAAGAGAATTGTTGTATATCGTGTCACAACCATAAATTTCAACCAACATGAAAGTTGTAGAAAATTTTGTTACGATTTCAACGATACTAATTTCGCTATATTCTGATATCGTATGACTCGATCGCGCAAAATCGACACTCAAATTTTAGCTCTGCGGCGTTTTTGCATTCACAAAACTGCTTCTTAAACAATCTTTGACATGAAAATTGTAGAAAATTTAGTTATGATTCCAACGATACTAAGTTCAGTAAGATTCCCTTTGTATGACTCCGCGTGCAAATATGAAAAGCCAATTTTTTTTATTAAAAAAAAATTAGTCGTCGGTTGAATGGATGACTGGCGCGCCACATCAGCACCAGTCGTCCATTCAACAGATGATTATGCCTATTTTGTTAAAATTTTTTTTTGTATCTAAACTGTTAATTAAGATTAGGTTTAAATCTATTTTAAAAATTTTACCAACCATTAGAGTGCGTTAACGATTTCCGAAGACGCAAACCCACGCTGATTCATTCCCAAACGTACAATTTAGTTGGTAACGGTCAACTCAACAACCTATATACTTTCTACCTGTTTTTAATCACAAAATCAAATCGTTAAAATTAGGTAAATATCTAAATAATCAAACAACATAGTTCTACGTGTCAATTTATATAAATATCTCAATAAAGAATCTAAAAAACATCAATTTATGCATAGTTTATTTATTTTTAGACTAATTTAAGCATTTGGCATGTTTAAGAAGTCAAAAAAATCATTTATTGTTATTTTTGTCATAATTAAATTTGAAAGGTGTGCATTTTTTATTTTAATTTATTTTTTTGAGAAATTTAATTCAAATTTTCATTTGATTCTTGATATGGTGCTCAAAATACCGCTAATCAAAGTCCGAATCTTAATATCAGCGCGATTTGTCGAGCCATCGAGATTAAGCGGCTTGAAATATCCTAGAATCTTTGGGATATCAATTATATCCCAAAATAGCTCTTAAATATAGAGTGTTTATAGTCAAATCGGCGTCTGCGGATCTAACGAGCCTAAGATCTCATAATTCACTTGGGCATCCAAATGCTCAAAATACATCAAATGATCGAAGGAACCATTCTAAGCCGTCCGATCAAGAGGAGTGTCGGACTTTGCATAAATTACAGAACGCCCTCCTCCCATCTATAAATAGAACTCTATCCCTCACATGGAGGAAGAAGAAGTGAAAGAAGAGACTGAAAGTGAAAGAGAACAGCTCAATGGTCGTCAACCACCAGCCACCAATTGATCCCTGCGTCAATCTCGCAAGGAAGAAGAGGAAGAATCCAAACAAGGAAGAAGAGGAAAAGCTTAAGCTAAGTGAAGTGAGTGAAGAAGAAGAAAAGGCAAGTGAAGAAGAACAAGAAGAACAAGGAAGAAGAAGAGTCCAAACAGTGAAGAAGAAAGAAGGCAAGAAAGAAGGGAAGAAGAGGAAGAGTCCGATCGAGGAAGAAGAGGAAAAGTGAAGTGAGGAGGAAGAAAGCTCTAAAGCAAGATCCCCAGCAAGATCACCATCCGCATGCATCGTTAATTATCCCGGCATTTACAAAATCCAAGATCCCAACATTATATTATCGATCGTTACTGTTGTCCCTTTCAAATAGAATTCGTAATCCGTTATCGGAAGATTTTGTACTCTGAAAAGGATACATAGTGGAATCTTTTACTAGGTGGTGGTTTTCCCTCTTTTCGAGGTTTTCCACGTTAAAATTCGGTGTCTCATGTTATTCTTTAATTACGTGTGTGTCTTTGGGTAATCAATTTAAGGCATAAACTTTCACTCTGCATGGTTTTTCGCATAACGGTTTGGTAGTCGTGGGAAGAAAAACCATCAATTTATGCATAGTTTATTTATTTTTAGACTAATTTAAGCATTTGGCATGTTTAAGAAGTCAAAAAAATCATTTATTGTTATTTTTGTCATAATTAAATTTGAAAGGTGTGCATTTTTTATTTTAATTTATTTTTTTGAGAAATTTAATTCAAATTTTCATTTGATTCTTAAAAATTATGATTATGAATATCAAATTACAGACATTCTAATGATTAAATTATATCATTAGAATTGCGTCATAAGAAAACTCATCGTGCTTAAAACTTTCTTAATACGAAAAATATTTATATTCTTTCATTATTTAATGTTGATTTAGGCTCTATTTGAGACAGCTATAATTCTATAAAAAAATATAATTATAGAATAATTATAAAAAAAACTTATTGTCTGAAAGTTATTATTGCTAAAGCTATGACATCATTTGAAAAATAAATATATTGTGCTAAACCCTAAATCTGATTGTTTTGATTTGATTTTGAATAAATCTAAATTATCTATATTTATTTGTGGAATTTCTATATATTACAAAAAATTTTATTATATAATTGATCATCAATTTGCATAATCAAAATTGCCTAATTAAAAAATAATTATTTATTTTCTTATACATATGAGAACATGATTAACATCAATTAATTCTTACTTGAACTATTAAAAGGGCTTTAATTTAATATTATGTAATCGACTTTCATTTTTATCCAAAAATTTTGTACCACTAATTGATCTAATAATTAAAAATTAATATTTAATAATTAAAACAAATATTTGAACTATTAATTTCAAAATATAATCAAATCACTAAGAAAATTAATTTGATTTGATTTTTATATGCAATTAAATAGGGCATTCACACACACAATAACATCTAAATATTTAATATTACTTTAAAAATATTATAATTTTTCAAAAAAAAAAAAATGATGTTGCAAGATTAAGATTTATTAAATACATTGCATTTAATAAAATAATTGGTAGTTATAAGGGAATGTCGGATTATTGAAGAAAATGAAATTGATATTATCCTAAAATGAATTAATATTTATATTTAAATTATGTCGTATTTAATAAATTAAAACCAATTTTGTCGTCTTCGCATCCGACGTCGTGCCTTCCACGGGACGGGAAAAATATGAGATTTCAATAAAATTAATGAGACAACAGATGCGACTTTTTAAAATTATTTAAATTAATATCTAATTAAGGCGGCGCCTTAATTTTGTTGAATTTATGTACCACTATAAAATAATCTGTTTCACAAACATAATAAATAAATAAATTGTATGTAGAAATTTGATAGATCATAAAAAAACAAAAAAATTCGTACAAAAAAAAGAATCTATCAGAAAAAAATAAAAATAAATCAAGGGCTTGAATGAGATCAATTTTGTTCTATATTTTTTTTTTATTTTATGTTATTTAAAAACATGTATTTGTTTTATATGTTTTTAAAATTTTTTAAAACTAATTATAATATTTTTAAAAGCTCTCAAAAATAAATTTTTATTTTTCAAATGTTTATCACCAAATATGTTTTATTTCAAATCAAATAAAGTAAAACATAATAAATAATAATAATAATAAAAGTGATTCAAAATGGCCCTTAAGGTTGTTTTAATCAATTTTTTTGTATTATTTTCAAAAGTATGTTTGTTATAATTTTATGTGTTTCTTATTTTTAGAAATGTTAAATGATAATACAACACTTATTCCTTTTTATAATGTGTGATTAAAGAAGACAACTATAATTTTGAGAATATTAAATAAAATTGAGTTATAAGAATATAGGAATAAATTTGAATTTTTAACTCTATATTCTTATTATAAATTATATAAAAAAATTACATAAAAATATATATATTTTGTAATAATATTTTATATATTATATTTTTATGTTATTTATATTTTATAAAGTTTTTAAGAATAATTTTTTATTTTAAAATTTATAATTTTTTTACAAACTATATTTTTTTTAATAAATTGTATTCTTATTATAAATTATACTTATATTTATAAAATTATATTATAAAATGTTTAAATATATTTATTGTGTACATCTAGATTTATATGATTATATCTTAATGTGCTTTATATTGATCTTTAAATTTATAATTATTAGAAATATTATTTATGCATTGATTCTTTTTATTTTTTTAGTATATATTCATTATATATTTATATTATTGTATCATTTAATTAGATCAATATTTAATATTTATTAAGTCATCTCATTTAACTCGTGATTAAATTATTGAACTTTGAGCCTCTCCTTCTTCTGATTATATTTTGACAACCTTGGATTAAACATTATATATATTGTTAGAAAGAAAATTAGATGAGAATATTTTAATTAAAATTTGATCATGCCAATTTTTAAAAGTTATACATGAATAATCAATCGATATTTGTATTGTACCAATCTTAAAATAAAATTTTAAAATTTTAAATCATTCATGCAAAAATTTAATTAGAATATTCACATCATAGTGTTAATGATGTTTGTTGATTTTTGTGGTAGCATCGAAAGTTAAGATGCATAGAGACAATAATTAGAGATGTTGGCATTAGGGTAAAGAAGTTGGATGATAATAGATGTCAACATTAAGAGACAACAATCAGATAATGACAGACATCACCATCTGGAAGAAGCAATTGAGTGACAATGATTGCTGCTGACGATAAACATTGATGGTCATCGATATTGATTGATGAGCAAGGATTTAAGAATCTACAATTTTATGGGCATTATGTCATGGAGAGACTTTTCCCAAGTCGCCTGTGCGGCCTTAGTACTCCTTCTTGATGTTAAGTCAGCTTAACCCTCACAATGCAAGACTAGAATGCCCAAAACTCTATAGAGAGGGGAGATTAGAAAGATTGGGAAAACACTTTACTAAGCAAAAAATTTTACAATACAAGATTGCTTGGAAACCTTGGGTGGTTCCAAATGAGGGGTGGGGTCCTCTATTTATAATCCTCCCCCATGGTCCTAAGAATAATCTAGAAAGAATATTACAGAATCTAATAAAATATACATGGTTCTAGGTCTTCCAGTACTCTTAGCATATATAAGGGTTATAGAGTATTCCATACTATTCTAGAGTTCTTTTGAAGTATTCCTCTTTCAAAGCCTTCTGAATTTTGGTGGAACCTTCTAAAGTTCTGAAGGTTGTTCCCATCTTTTATCTTCTCAAGTTTCCTCCTCAGATATAAAAAAGTGTAACATCCCTTGCAATTTGGCTTCATAACAATTAGCTAACTTGAAGTCCCTTTCATATGTACAATAAAGATCTACTAGTATATTTTTTAAAATTATATTTTAGTTATTTTTATCAAATTTTCAATCCATCACTTAATCATCTCTTCAATAACATTGCTATTTATTTCACATTAAATAAGTATCTTTTTTATTATATGGAGAAGTATTAGAATATTTGGATATACTTTTTTTTATTTATTAAAAAAAGAAATTAAAAATAATAAAAGAGATAATATAATAATTGGGATATTCATTATTTTTTATAATTAATAATTATTAAATAAGTAATACCTACCTAATATTGCCATGATCACGCACGTGCCCCACGGTGGCCGTCGACTTTGCTCGTTAGCTCTATCACGCGTGGCGGAAGAGACGAGAAAGATTTCAAAACAAAAGCGATGCTTGCCTGTACATTCGCAATGGAGAAGTAAGTGGAGTCCTACTTTTGGCCGTCCAGATTCACTGAACCTGGACACTTTCTGACTTCCCCACCGGTCATAAAGGCCTTTTAATATTCTGAGGTTGCTTATGGCCATCAAGTTTGGCTGTAATACGTGAGGCTTAGTTGACAATTTAATAATTAATATATATATATATATATATATATATATATATTTGAGAAATTTGAGTGAATTTAATTATAAATTTATACACATAATATATGTATAAGAATTTAAATCAAATACTTCTTAATTAAAAATCAAAGCTCTCAATCATTAAGTTAAAATATCTTGCACTAATAATTGCAGTAAAAATAGATAATATTTTGAGAAGTTCTGTTGATTTTATATGTTTGATTTAATTGATTTAATTTAGCAGTTAAAGTATTAATTATTGATTATAATTTAAATTTATTTATTAAATTTATTTTATTTCTATAAATCAATAAAATAAATAATTAAACTATTTTACATTTAAAATATTAAACTAATAAAACTATTTAAATAAATAAGTGACTTAAAAATCAACATGAAAGCTATTTATTCTATATGGCTTAATTATAAATTTTAATAATGATTACTTGATAATTTTTTTGACATATGCTTTCAAGTTAAATAATTAATTTCATATGTAAAATTAATTATATTTTTGATTAGTTTATAATCATACTAAATTAAAAAAATTAATTCAATTTAATTTGAATTGAAATAATTTAGTCAGCTCAAAATTTTTAAATTTTAGAACCAAAATAAATTAATTTAGCTAATTTGTAAACTAAATTATCCTAAAAGCTTCTTCAACTTTTATTTCTTCACATTATGTTTTTCAGAAAAGCTTAAGCTTAAAAATATTAAAGTTTATTAAATATATGTTAATATATCAATGTTATTATTTTTTAATAATAAATAGTTAATTTATATTTCTCCTAAATAATGAAATTATTCTTTGTGTCTCCATTAAAAGTAAAAAAAAAAAAAAAACTCTTGCCTTTGTCATTGGGCTCTAGTAATTAATAGCTCATATAGATGTCATGATATTGATGCTCATTATATGTTCATATCAAGCTTAAATATGCTTAAATTTGGCCAAAATGATATATAGTAAAAATATGCTTAAATTTTATCCAAACTAAAAATTCATAAATGAAACAAAGAAAAATTTAGCACACAATTCTCATAGATTTATATTCTAACATTTGATATTTATAAATAGGGGCATTTACATACATAACACACAATTCTTATATATTTATATATTTAACACTCAAATATAAATACTTACATATATAACACCTAAATCTTTATTATTACAATAAAAATAGTACTTTTTTTAATTTTTTGAAGTAAAATTCATCTTTTGAAGCATAGGAAAATGCTATGTTTGTAAATATCAAACTTTAGGTGTTAGATATATAAATACATAAGAATTGTGTACGATGTATGTAAATTTTCTTTATAAATATAGCATCTTTTATATGCTTGAAAATATATATTTTATTTTAAAAAAATTAATAAAAGTACTATTTTTAATATAATATTAAAGAATTAGATGTTGATATAATATTAAAGTACTATTTTTAATAATTCCCCTAGTAAATTAACAATTTTGAGATCTTTACATAATTGAAATTATGATCGCTAATCAAAATATTACAGATGTGGCCTTTATGATTTGGAAAGGGTGTTGAATTTTTGGTCTTCACGTCATAAACAAATCTTGAAAAGCTAATCCTCCTAACTAACCAATGAAACCGCCCGTACTCATTATAAAACAGGATAATCAACTTAGAAAGAGCCAAGTTGATCGTTTAATTATAAATCATGACAACCCAAAAATTTCCAAAGTCAACACCGCCACAATTGTTAGTTTAAAGCTTTGTTAACTTGGATTAAATCTCAATAATTGTGCATTAACTATCAGGTTAGTCAATCATTTAATCCGATCATTTTGACTGCCTAAATTTATGAAAGTGTAGTTATATGATAAGTTGACTTTACGTTCATGTTGAATTCTATATAAATTGTCTCGTGTTGCTCATGCAAAGAACAGGAGAGGCTTATTTTGAAGGTTCTTTATTAGTCATCAATATCTCTTGTAGTTTTGGTGAGTTTATTTCTCATTCATAATCATTCTGTATCATTTACTGCCACAAAAATGTTTATCAGATATCAGGATATAGCTATATATAGTATTTATATACAGTATTTGCTCTATATTATTGGAAAACAACAAGAACAAAAGACAATCTCAACTTAGAGATCCTTTGAGTGTTACTCTTTGTTCACATTCTCCAAACACTTAACATATTCTACCAATGATCTCACTCTTTCAGGAGACGAGCTTCAGCAATGAGCAATTCGGTTTTCGATGACAACGGAACCAAGGAGTTGGACATTGCCAAGCTATCTTCAAGGCGGGAGATGGATAAGCTGCCGTCGGCGTACAAGGTCGGTTTCCCTCCACGAAAAAGCTTGGTGAGTGAACTCAGTGAGGCGTTGAAGGAAACATTATTCACAGACGATCCATTGCGCCATTACAAGGGCCAAACAAGATCAAGGAAATTTGTATTAGGACTTCAGTCCTTGTTTCCAATCCTCAAGTGGGGGAGAGAGTACAATCTCAGAAAGTTCAAAGGTGATCTTATAGCTGGATTGACGATTGCAAGTCTCTGTATCCCTCAGGTTTGTTTAGTTTTAATGTGTGATGAAAATGTTTGATTTTGGTAGGTTGTTTCTAATGGATTTTTGAATTGTTAATTAGGATATTGGGTACGCTAAGCTTGCAAATTTGGATCCTCAATATGGGCTATGTAAGATCACTTTATTGTATTGATTGTTTTCAATGAATTTATATACTAAAAAAATTGTTTTTTGATTGAAATGATTTTTTTATTTGTAGATACAAGCTTTGTCCCGCCAATGATATATGCGTTTTTGGGCAGTTCAAGAGATATTGCCATCGGGCCTGTGGCTGTTGTGTCTCTATTGCTTGGTCATCTTCTTGAAAATGAGTTTGATTATACTAAGAACAGAGAAGAATATTATAGGCTTGCATTTACTGCCACATTTTTTGCTGGTATAACTGAGGCAGCACTTGGATTCTTTAGGTAAACTACTGCATTATTAGCTTCTAAACTTTCATTTATCTCCTATTATTGGTACTGTTATGGTTGATATCTAAAATGATCTCGTATTCTTTTCAGATTGGGATTTTTGATTGATTTCCTATCTCATGCTGCTATTGTTGGATTCATGGGTGGGACGGCTATTACAATTGCCCTTCAACAGCTGAAAGGACTGCTTGGCATACAGAATTTTACGAAGAAATCTGACATAATATCTGTTATGCATTCTGTCTGGGGTTCAGTTCATCATGGTGTAAGTATTTTGATGTTTTTTAAAATATTTATTGTTGCGTGCTAGAAAATCGTTCTTGTAGAGTAAAGGTTCTTGCTTCTTTGAGTCCAGCGGGTATGTAAAGAGCGAATAATAAAACTGCAGAATTTTTACGTGGAAAACCTCAAAAAGAGGGAAAAACCACGGGGCCTAGCCCAATAAAAAGCTTCCACTATATATCTGTTTCAGAGTACAAGATCTTCCCGATACTGGGGTTACAGAATTGTATGTGAGAAGTGGACAACAGTTGCTAGTAATAGACAATGTTGACGATAAAGTTGACGACGATGTTGACGACAATGTTGACGACGAAGTTGACGACGATGTTATGACCGGCAACAATGGTCAACGACGGCGAGGATCAGCGGTGGCGGCTGATGGTGGCGGCCGGCGGCGATGGTTGACGACCGTCGAGTGGCGGCACGATTGTGCTTGGAGGATCTTTAGAGCTCTCTCCTCTCTCTTGCTTGCCCTCCTTCTCCTTCACTTGGCCTCCCCTCATATGAGGAATGAGGGGCTTTTTATAGATTGGAGGAGTGGCGTCTTTGTAAATGCATGCAAAACCCGTACCACTCCACTTCATCGGACGGCTCAAAATGATCCCCTTGATCATATGATGTATTTCATGCATTTGAATGCTCAAATGAAGTCGGAATTGTAAGATCTTTGTCTTGTTGGAACCGGCTCGTCGAGACGCTCGATTTGACTATAAACACTTCATATTTGAGAGCTATTTAGGGATTTAACTGATATCCCAAAGTTTCCTAGGATATTTTGAGAGCTTGATCTCGACCAGTTTCAACTTCGGATCAGCTTTCTTTTAACATCAAGATTCATGCTTCGACTACTAATATTTTAAGTGTCATATCATTTCTAGCACGCAACATTTATTAAACGAATTCATAAGCTAAATTGATAGATTGATGTGAAAGAATTAGAAGGCAGGAAGTTTTGCGAAAAAAAACCTTTACATAAATTATACTTTGGCAGCTCGAATGGAAAACTCACAAAATATTTTACCAGCAGTGCAAATACTCATGAAAATGCCTTTTTTTTGTGCAGTGGAATTGGCAAACAATTGTTATTGGGTTAGCCTTCTTGGGATTCCTTCTACTCGCTAAATATATCGTAAGCGGTTTTACTATAAATCAAGAATATAAAATAAATATTTTTGAGTTTTCGATCACTAATACAGATTTGACCTGCAGGGAAAGAAGAAGAGAAGTCTTTTTTGGGTGCCAGCAATTGCACCACTGATCTCTATAATTCTTGCCACCTTCTTTGTATACATTACTCGCGCTGACAAACATGGCGTTCAAATTGTAAGTTCTAATCAGAAGTTAATCTCACTCCCTTTTTGAGCCATAATATTGATTAAACTTAAAACAATACTTATTAACTGATCTATAATAGGTGAAAAAAATCAAAAGAGGAGTCAACCCTTCATCTGCGCATCAAATTTACTTCACCGGTTCGAATGTTGTAAAAGGGATCAAGATTGGCGTTGTTTCCGGAATGATAGCCTTGACTGTTAGTTCTAATTAGTTGAAGCTGCTGAAAGTTTATCTATTCAAAATTCTAACGGATATTTCCAATGCTCCATGGGTTCAATTACTTCGCCTTGATTTCTTCAGGAAGCAGTTGCAATAGGAAGAACATTTGCTTCCATGAAGGACTATCAGTTGGATGGAAACAGAGAAATGGTGGCCCTTGGAACCATGAACATTGTTGGCTCCTTGACTTCCTGCTATATAGCCACTGGTATAAAATACAGCCTATACGGCATTAAATTCACAACGAAAAATCTTCCATAAAATAAACTTTAATTTGCATAAATTTTCTTCTTAATAGGTTCTTTCTCAAGATCAGCAGTTAACTACATGGCTGGATGTCAAACAGCCGTTTCCAATATTGTAATGTCTATAGTAGTATTACTGACATTGTTGCTGATTACTCCCCTTTTCAAATACACTCCAAATGCAATTCTCGCATCCATAATTATAAACGCGGTGGTAGGCCTAATTGATTATAAAGCAGCTATTCTCATCTGGAAGATTGATAAGTTGGACTTCATTGCCTGCATGGGAGCATTTTTTGGTGTGGTCTTTGTTAGTGTTGAGATTGGACTTCTAATTGCAGTAAGAACTTGTTTTTCTTCTCTTCCTGATCAGCTGATGTTTAGTAGAAAGAAATATCTAAGATTTTCAGTTTGTTGATGCAGGTCTCAATTTCATTTGCTAAGATCCTTCTTCAAGTTACGAGACCACGAGTTGTTCTACTTGGCAATCTTTCAAGGACTTCTATTTACAGAAATATTCAACAATATCCTGAGGCAACAAGAGTTCCTGGATTTGTAATTGTTAGAATTGATTGTGCTATGCATTTCTCCAACTCCAACTACGTCAAGGAAAGGTAAATTTTTCACTGGCTTGGGAAAAGAGTTGGCTCGGCAAATCCTAAGTTTATTTTAGCTCAGTATGTAAGAAATTTGTTCTTATGATGCAAGACATTTATGTCAAGTTAGTAGACATTCCTTCTTGTTTTTCTAAAAAAAATTGATGCAGTTATTTTTCTCAAGATAGAATTTTTTGCTTACAAAACAAAAAAAAGTTCCTCACAAAATAGAGGAAAGTGTCTTTCATCCTCAGCTAATAAAAGTTAGCTCAGGATATAGAGGTCAAGTTTTTCTCATCCACTTGATAATTAACTTAAATTTAGAGGTTGAAATTACCATTATTTATATTGGTAGCAAAGATGATTTACCTTGTATCACTTAGAGCTCCATAATAAAGTCCTAGATTTACTCAAAAAAAGATATAAATTATATGATTCTCAAACGACCTTTCATTGAAAATTAGGTTCCCATTATAGTAACTGAATTGATCAACTTTTAGACCTAACAAAATTGATTAGCAAATGACATGATTCTAAACAGAATGAAAAATTATATTTTTAAACAAGAAAAGAAATCTGCAGATGAAAGCACTTAAGAGAAGCTCAAATAAATAGCTTTACAAGATACTATCTTTATTTAAACCAATCTACAAACTTCAATTACAGGATCCTTAGGTGGTTGAGAGACGAGGAGGAATGGCTTAAAGAGAACAACCTACCACCAACCGAGATCTTGATTGTTGAAATGTCCCGTAAGTGAATAACTCATTTCCTCCTATTCTAAACTATTCTTCTCTAATGACTGTAGTTTCCAGTGAAATTTAAGACTCCTTTCCTCTCGCAGCGGTCACCGACATCGACACCAGTGGCATCCATGCCCTTGAGGACCTATTCAAGAGCCTCAGAAAAAGAGAAGTAGAGGTAAATGCAATGCTTCTTCAACTGCACAAACCGTTTGAATGCAATATTCGTTGATTACAAAACATTAAATGGTTATATTTTTTTTTGAACGCCATAGCTCCTTCTCGCAAATCCTGGGCCAGTAGTAATGGAGAAGCTCGAAGCTTCCAAGTTTACTGAGTTAATAGGCAGCGGAAAGATCTTCTTGTCTGTAGGTGAAGCTGTACTGAACTTCTCCAAAAAGGTTGATGAAGAAGCTTGATGACAAAGAAGAAGCAGAACATTGGTTACAATAGAGGAATGTTTCAGGTATCAGTGTTGTGAGCCTTGAGAGTTGAAAAAGCAGTGTGTGTATTCTCATGCCAGAAAAAAATTGTGGAGTGGGGTACCGACTGCACTGTGAATGAGCAGTGCAACGGAAAAAAAGTATATAGTGATTTGGATCTTCATCTTATCGTAAAGTATGAAAAGAAATGCCTCATCCAATATGATTTGGAATGTGGCATATATACTAAATCATTCAATAAAATGATAGCATAAGATTTCATGATTGTGGGACTTTTTTATGAAAAAAAAATGGGGGATTTACATACATACCACACAATTCTTATGTATTTACATATCTAACACCTAAACTTCAATTTTTACATATATAACACCATAATCTTCAATATCACATCAAAAATACCACTTTATTCACTTTTTAAAAGTGAAATGCATCTTTTTAAGCATAGAAAAGCGTTAGATAAGTAAATATCTAAGTTTAGGTGTTAGATATGTAAATACATAAGAATTGTGTGGTATGTATGTAAATCCCCCAAAAAAAATATGAGGAAGCCCTTAGTTATTTTGTATCGGGAATATGCCAAGCGCTCATTAGTTTCTCTTTAAATAACTTTATATCAAGAGTGCAAAAAAAAAAAAAAAAATTTAATTATAAGGAGATGTTTATATAATAAATATAAGATAAATATTTTGTATTATAATAATACAATTTAATCTTCCATAGATAGGATTGACTTAATCTCATCCAACTGCGCATGCCTAATGAGGATTCAATCTTCCTATTATAGGTCTAGGAGTCTTCTAGACACTAAGAGCTCCTTAGTCATCGGATACTTCTAGTGACTAAATGAACACTTAACCTAAACCTAGAGACTTTAGAATGGTTTTCCATAGGATTAGGCTAAGCCTTAGGACCCAAGGTGACTTACCATCCTATGGCCTAACCAAGCTCATGACTACCTCTTTAGCCAAAATCCAACCTCAAATCAATGTACCCAATACCAATTGAATCTCAATTCATATCCCAATATCTAAACTCTAAATCAAATGATTGAGACCCATGATCAAATCCAACTTAATCTAAACCTAAGCATATGATTTAATCCCATGGACTTAGCCAAATTTCTCCAAATCAAATCAAACTCAATTGATTTTCTTCAAATCAATTCAATCCTTCGAGCATCATTCCCAAACCATACCAAAATTTACAATCAAATCAAATCAAACCAACATCAATTCAACCAACCTCACCTAGCCCGTTTGAACCCAAATGTCCAAATGAGCCAAAACCTAGATTAAACCCAAATTTAACGAAACTCAACAGAAATCTAAATCAAACATATTTGAATTAAAATCTAAATTCAATTAAGCTTAGGTTGAGGTAATTAGGTTGATTAACTCAATTAACCCGTTTAAGCTCAAAATCATTTAAGTCCAAATTAAATTAAATTAAATTAAATTAAAATTAAACCAAATTAAATCAAACCAAAAGCACAGAATTAATACATAAACACAAACAAATCAAAAAATAAATCAATACGGGACACAAAGTGACAAATAGATTATTTGACCTAGAGTTGACTCATGTGGGCCTCACTAACTCAGAAGTCAATTAATCGAAATATAGCCAAATTAAACCACTCCAAGAATTCAAAATTCAAATGAAAATGTTTAAATATAAACAAATATGAATCAAAAGAGCCCTTAAGTGGGTTGATTTGACCACTTAACTCAAGTAAACTCAAATATATTTCATTAAGCCAAATCCAAATCAAATTAAGAATTAATTTAAATCAAACATTCAAAACCAATTGAAAAATCATAAATGAACATAATCCAACCTTTCCTTGGATTCAATTTAACCAATTTAGACATTGGAATTAATTGAACCCAATTTAACCTATTTGAGTCAAAATGAATCAATTTGAGTTGAAATCTATTAAATCAAGCTTAAACCAATTAAGATTAATCAAATGCAAACATCATAAATGAATAATCAAATGTAAATAAAATTAAAATTCAATTCTAAAATGGTTAATTGAGTCAAGGAAGCTAACTTGATTCATTTATACCAAAAGAAATAAAACTTTGTTCAAATTAAATAAAATTAATTAATCATAAATATTATAAAGAATCAATAAAACAATAATTGAAACTCAAATCTAAAATTATTTAGCCAAAAGAAATACAATTAACTTGACTCACATGAATTTAAACTAAATCTAAATTCAAATGGCATGAATCGAACTTTAAATAACTCCAACTCAACTTAAGTGAACTCAACCCATACCATAGCCCATTTGGACTTGCTTTGGATAGCCAACCATCACGTAGAATGGAAGCCATGTGAGGTGGGGTAGCCATGGAAGATGTGATCATTTCATGTGAAAATCCAATATGAATAAAAAAAAGTGTTAACATCCATAAAACCTACTCTCTAACTCCTCCCCACTCCTTCATTATATGAGGCTAATCTCAGAGCCAAGATAGAAGACTTTTGAGAGCAAGAGGACAAGGATATAAATCACCATGGCCATCCAAAATTGACTCCTCCCTGAGAGCTCACGACCAACCTAAAAAGGCAAGCAAGGCCTCCTAAAAAGGGCAGAGAACACTAAAAAAGCTTCAGAGAGCTTTTCTAAGCAACACTGTGCCCTCTCCCTCCATTATCTTCAGCGAAACCACCCAAACTGAACTAATTCTGGTGAAGTGCGGCGGAGGTTGGTGGCTACAACGTTCTAAGGGGATGCAAGAGCCCATATTCACTCTGAAGCTTTGTCTCAACATTAGGGTACATCTTCAAATTGATTCGACCACTCGACAGCGGCTCGAGTGAGATAATTTCATCAATCTTTAGCCGACCATAGATATCTTTGTTTGTGATGATGTTCACACGATCTTAGGAATATTCATTAGATACCCCTTGCACTTTCTATTTAAAATGATACTAATGCGAGATCGGAAGTTTTTTCTGCGAGATTCGCTAGAAAATTGATCCCGAACAGATCCAAGGCATCGATTTTCCGTTCACCAGCCCTCAGTTTGTCGTCCATGGGAAAGACGAGTTAGCAGTCGTCCGATCCCCATTAATAGGTACGGACAGCTGATATAAGAACGTTAGAAGCTCTGATTTCATCCCTTAGATCGTGTCGTTTGATCTGGACCGTCCGATCTTTGATTGGACGGTCTGATCAAACTAATACTTTCCCGCTCAATTGCCATGCGAAGTTCACGTGGTCCAATTAGGCTTCGACAAGGAAAAGTAGAGCCTAGTCAGCGCCGCCATGTGGCGCTAACTGGTTTAAACAGAAAATTTGGATTTTTTGTATTTAGAAAAATGTTAAAAAATACCCAAAACTTTAAAAAATAATAAAAAAATAAAATACTCAACAAAAAATTACAAATAAGAGCTCGTTGGATTCGTCTTTTCGAGAGGAATCTAATGAACTAAAAATCCCCAATTTTATTGGCCATTTTGAGCTCAATTTAGATTTGAGTGAAAACCAAATTTCATTAATTAAACAGAAAATATTAATCAAATTGATCTGAAACTTTTAGGAATTAAAATTTAGGTTAAAATGCACATACCATAAAAATTTCAAATCCAAATGATGAATGGATTAGGAGGTACTCAATTTTACATTTTAAATGCCTAATTGGATGAATTAATTCATTGAAAAATCTAGAAAATTATAAAAATCCTTAAAATAGTTCAAACTAGTTCAATTAACATCTAAGATCCTCAAGAAAATACTATAATCTTTGAAACTTGATAAACCTAAAAGAAACACTTTGGGCTATTATTTAATAATTAAAATTAATATTAATTGAATGAATTAAAGCTAAATTCTTAATAATTTAAATGGTAAATCAAAATCAAAAATAAAATAATACTTAAACAATTGTTAATCAAACCTTAAATCAAGCAAATATCACATAATCTTCAAAGAAAATTAAATCAAATATAAACTTAAACTTAATTAAATTAATGAAACTCAATTAAATATTAATTAAACTTTAAATTAAACTTATAATTAAACAAACCAATGAAACTTTAATCTCCAATCAACCTAATCTAAAGATAAATTCAAATTTTAACCTAAATTCCTTAGGTTAATATAGATCAAATCAAATGAAATAAACTTAAGACAAAAATGACAAAAATATTAATGAAAGCTAAAATAAAATATTGATTTAAACTAAATCAAATAAAACAAATCAATCAAATCTAATTAAAAGAATAAATTAAATCAAGAATGAAAATCAAATCAAATCAAATCAAAATCATAAATGATTCAATTATGCAATCAAATTAAAATTCATTTAAGGAAGCTTAATCTGAATAAACTAAGACAATCAAATGCTTAATCAAATGAAACCTAAGTTACAATGAGTCAATCTAGATGAAGTAATTACTAATCAATCTTCTATTAGCTAATCGAATCAATATTGAACACCCAATCATATTCAACTAAACCATTGATAAAAAAAAAACACTCAATTGGGTTAATCAAAGTGACAAAGAATTATAACTAAACTTTAATTTGATTAATCATCTAAATTAAATTTTAACCAAAAAACCAAAATAAACAAGCCAACTTTAAACTATCCAATCATTTTAGTTAGCTCTATGAAGCAAAACAATCTAATTAAATCCTTATTAAGCATTGAATCTCAATCATATGAAATCACTTAAATTCAATAAACAACAAAAAGTAAATTGAGCCCTAATTAATCATGAAACCCTAAATCAAATAGATCACAACTCATAATCAGATCAAATCAAATGAAACTAAAGTAAACCTTAATGAATTCAGTATATAATCAAGTAGGTTCAATTCAATCTATTTAAATTAGTTGAATTAATTAATCATTAAACATACAAGTTTAATAATCAAATTAAACATGAGCTATCATTCAAAGACATTAACCAATTTCTAATAATTGAATCAAATTAAATGAAACTCTAAATACAAACAATCAATTTTAATTGAACTCAAAATAAACATTAATTCACTTAACCTAAGCAAATCCATAAACTAATAAAACTTAACAAATCACATCAATTAAGTCAAATCAAAAGATTAAATTAAATAATCCTCAAATTAAAACAAATATATAAATCAAATCACCAAATTTAGTAAACCAAATGATCAAACTCTTAATTAGAATCCAAATAAGAAGTTAATTAAACTAAAATATTTTAACTAAATCAAATCAATCTTAAATGAAAAGATGAAATCATTAAATTTAAATAACATTGAATAATTTAATCAATATCATATAAATTAAAACCTTAAATCAAAACCCTAAGAGAAAAGAATTAGATATTAATTCAAAGGATATTGAATTATCAAAATTTAATTAAATCAAACCATTTAATCCAAAATTAATCAATCAAAATACATGAAGTTAAACAAACTTAAACTTTAAAATTTAAATCAAATCAAACATTAATTAAATCAAATCAATTTAGTTGAATCATTTACATAAATTCAAATGGGTTAATTAAGATACTTAGGTTCTTAGTTTGACCCTTAGAATAAACTTTTACCTCAGGATGAAGGTTTCATTCTATTAGGACTTAGATGTTGAATGGAATGGATTCTGTTCTAAATAGAATTTATCTTATTCTTCATTCTTTAAAATCTAAATTCAACTTAAACATAAAAATGAACTTCAAATTGAAATGAAATAAAATAAAATTAATTATTTAAATCAAAACCATCCAATGATAAAAATAAACAAATTTGAATTCAAATAAAACTCAAAATGAAATAAAGCCTAGAATAGACCTCTCACATGAGCCTTCTTTTACCACACTAGAATATTAGGTCATTGACCCTAGAATTGGGATAAGTCGATGTGTTGATTATGATGTGATGCATTTTTTTATTTTTTGGTGTACTATTTTAGACTTGATGGCTAGGATTGTTTGCTCGCTAGTCTGGATGTTAGGGCGTTCTTTTTTTGAGGCTAATATTATTTTTTGCAGGGGGTTATACTTAAAAGGGACCATTATAATAAATATAAAATAAATGCTATTTGCTTGCAGGTGTTATTTAAGTCTCTAAGCATAATCTAAGTTAGGATATGTGAGCTTGATTATCCACATGTAGGGTGCTAAGTCCAAACTATGAAATATAACTATCTGAGATTATGTGTGTTTAGTTAACCTTTATTTTGTAGGTGTAGTTAGATTTACTTTCACATAAAATATAATTTTATAATATAAATTAGGATTAATGATATGAAGTTTAGGATGAGAAATGGCTAGAAGGCTTTGTCCTGGAGTGCTCTATGAAGCCTTTGGAGCAAATCAAATCAAACCAAAAGGAAGAGAATGAGGACATAAAGAAATGAAGAAAAGAAGACCCCCATAGTATGTATTCAATTTCAATTATAATTATTCTTTTGTAATCCGAGTTGTATAAGCGTAGAGCTCGGCTATCCATTTTTTCACTTTTTCGGGGTGTACGGTGGAACCCCGCTGCACTAGTCTCTTATTCTTTCACGGTAGTCTATAACATATTTGATGTTATGTTTAGATTGTGGATTAGAAACATCATGTTTTTTTATAGTTTCTTAATGTTTGATGTTTGAATGTGTGACCTAGATGCGGTTGACTTTTAAGATAAAATTAACTTTTCTACTCAATTAATAACTTACAATTAAAATTTAAAATGACTCTAACTTCATTATAAAGCTTAGGTTATAATCAAGATAATTAAAAAATTTAGCAATTCTTTATCTGTAAGTTGTATGTCTCACATCAAGCATGTCATATTCCTTCTTCCTTGAATATAGGGAATCTCTATCCTTGCACGATAGGGGAATGCTTGATCTGTGAGGGCATCCCTTATGGTGGAGAACACTCTATTCTTGCTGATTTAGCCAATAACTTTATTTCATCATGCATTTAGGCATAAAAATCTTAATATTTTGTCCAAATGAATGTGTCAAAATGAAATAAAAACTGAAAATTTTTTTATTTTAGATTAAGTCATATGCTCATACCACTCATGCTCTAATTTCTTTCTAATTAAATAATAAACCTAACTATCTTGTACTTTGATAAGACATTCCTACATGGATTTAAATCGTAGGAGATGTTAGCTAGTGGCCACTCCAGACAGTTATAAGTTCAGAAGAGTCAGATGGGTTTATTCTTTCTTGTGGAAGTAAATCATTATGTCCCATTTTCACTTAAATTTAGGTCGTGCTTTTAGCTTTTGCTAAAGCTCCCAAGATTTAGGAACCGAGGTTACTTATTTTCCTTGGGCTACAAGCATAAATCTCCACCTCTTTGATATTTCTACGATCTTGTGTTGATGAATTATAAGCCTTAGCAATCTAATAAAATTTTAACTATAAATAAATAAATTCTTTCAATTTCAAACATATAAAGCCTCATCACAGGATATGTTGGAATGCTCACTAGGCTTCCTAGTATTATGAGCATTTCCTACTTATTTTCATTTTGCTTCCAAAATAAGTCTTTCCAATTGAACAATCCCACTTGATTTTATAAATAGTCAATCCTTTGATAGTCTTAATCTTGAAATCTTTGGAGATAATAAATGTCTACATTAATTGAGAGCATTCTTAAGAAATTTCATTTCCTATGATGTAATTAACTATGAAGGCTTGCCTCTATAAGGAACTTAAGAACCCAGCTTAATATAAACCCTACTTTATTTTTTTATGTAAAGTATGAGAAAGATCTCTGGTATATTTGAAGACTCATCAAGCCTTAGGAGTTCTTATTAAGTGATTATGTCAATTAGAGGGTGATATTTCTATCTTTCGAGATAATACAACATACTTTAATGTCTTATCCGATCACTTCAATAAGTACCCCTACGATCTGCGTGGTGTCTCCTCACATCTAAAAATAAACACCACAATTGATTAATTTGTATTCTTCTATTCTATTTAATTCAAACTAATCCAAAATTAATCTTGATCAATAATTAGCTAAATTAAGTTACTTACTTAGCTTTAATGAAATTAAATTTTTAATGTTTGATTTCTAATTGTTATTGTAAGCCAATATTTTTTTTATTTAACTTTGTTGACCTCCATGTATGCTACATAAGTAAAGTTGAGCTCACAAGACGAATTCGACGGGCTTTAGATGCGATATCGTGCGAATCAAACTTGAAGTACATTGAATATCGC
Organism: Cymbidium sinense; assembly: GCA_021442155.1. Classification (NCBI taxonomy): domain Eukaryota; kingdom Viridiplantae; phylum Streptophyta; class Magnoliopsida; order Asparagales; family Orchidaceae; genus Cymbidium; species Cymbidium sinense. The sequence continues at coordinate 42,544,649 of CM038230.1, forward strand.
CAAAACTAGTCAAAATGACTTTCGATTGATGAACGAACTTTGTGATTGCATTCAGAACGTCAAAATTGGTTGAAATATACATATTGCACAGTCTGATGGTCGACCAATCAAGAGATTGTGTCGTCAATGCGCCAATCCTCATATCGTAGTAGAAAGGTTGGGACGACACCCAAACGATCTCTGTTTGGCAAATTGATTATGACGTTAGGATTGAAACGTCGAAACCTATAAAATGAGACTGCCTGCACTCGATTCGGACGAGTTTACGTGAATGCCAAGCAGCCAGAAGCAATAATGTATGTTTTTGGAACACAATTGACCCGATTCGACCTCGCCAATCGCAACATAGACTTCACTACTATGTCCAGAATGCCAAAAATATCTAAACTAGACATTCATATTACACAAGTCGATGCACAAATGCAAAACACATAATTACTTGTGCAAGAAATAGTGACACATAAATTGAGACGCACAACGAGCGATGACTTTTGTATATATATATATATATAAGATAAAATTAAATCAGTTAAATTATATTAAATCAAAATTAGAATGAATTAGTTAGCTATTTAATATAAATATTATTGCTATATAATTATGTATATACATATTTGAAATCAAAGTAGTAATTATTATTATTATTTAAATTTATTAAATAAGATTAAATTGATATTAAGTAAATCAGATTATATATACATCAGATAATTAATTATTACATAAAGTATAAATAAAAGTAAGCTTTGTCAAATCTGTATATTATATTGGAGGTAAATTAATTGTAAATGTTAAGTCAACATAGAGATGTCTTTGAGTATATATATATATATAAGGAAATTTTTTGGATTTTAATGCTGCTCGGTGTAAAGAATTTGTCTGAAGATTATTGGACTTATGAATATACTAACAAATGCAAACATGCTGTAAAGTTAAAATGTATGTAAACCCTGTAATTACTATGCTTCGATGATCACCATCTCACGCGAGTTAAAAAAAATATAAATATATAGATATATGGCAAGATTTTTTCTTCCTTGGACAAATGAAATAGGCCAAATTTTAGGGATATTCGTATGTTGGGCAACTGTCGTCCCTTAATCCAATGAGATTGGTAAGCTCTACAGAGCTCTGACTGAGAGGGAGAGCTCGTGGATAAGACAAAGGGCAAAAATACACTGGCTTACTTATGCTGATGATGATTTAAAATTCTTTTATGGATCCTTGAAGGAGAGAAGAAGTGCTAATCTGATTCATGAGCACCACAAGGACAACGGGATAATTTCTAACATTGAGGCAATGGCAAATGAAATTTGTGCTTATTATAACTCTCTCTTCAATTCTACTGGCAAAGATTGTAGGCCCTCTTCCCATATTCCCTGTGGAGTCACCCTTACCTCTCCTCAGTGCTCTGAATTGATTAGGGATATTACTGATCAAGAAGTCTTGGCTGCTCTGTATAGCATCAACGAAAATAAATCTCCTGGATCTGATGGCTTCAACTCTAAATTTTTTATCCAATGCTGGGATATTGTTGGCAAGCAATTTCTACTTGCGGCTCATCATTTCTTCAAGTTTCAGAAATTGCCACATCACTTAAAACACAGTCTTATTACCCTTATACCTAAATCTAAGCATACTAGTACCCTATCTGATTTTAGACCTATCTCTCTTTATAATACTTTCTATAAGGTCATCACAAAGATCCTTGCCTTGAGATTGAAAAAGGTGCTGCCATCCATTATTCACCCTGCCCAATCTGCCTTCATCCAGCATAGGGACATTGCAGATAATGTTGCTTTAGCTCATGAAGTTTGTCATGATTTTCTTCCTAGCTGTAATCAGGAGAAGTTCATTGTCATGCTTGACTTGAAGAAAGCTTTTGATTCTATCAATCATGGATCCCTCTTAGCTCAGATAAAGCAAAAAGGTTTTCCCCAGCTTTTCTTTAACTGGGTGGAGGCCTGCATTATGGATGTTCCTTTCTCTATAGTGTTGAATGGTGCAATTAAAGGCTTCTTTCACTCAAAGAATAAGTTGAGACAGGGATGCCCTCTTTCCCCACTGCTCTTTATGATTGCTATGGACACCTTCTCGTGTTTGATGGATAGAGAGGTTGAGCTCAAAAAATTCTCTGCCCTTTTCGTTGGCTGTCACAACTTGTCCCATATGATTTTTGCGGATGACCTTCTGGTCACTGGGGTTGTTAATTTGCTTTCTACCTCTTCACTCAATGCAACCCTGGAGACTCTCTCTACTTTCTTGGGCCTGGAGGTGAATCAGTAGAAGTCTACTATATGCTTTTCTAAAGTGGCTCCCTATGCTGATTAATTCTGTGAAGTTCTTAATATTAATAGAGAGGCCTTTCCTCTAAAATACTTGGGGCTCCCATTAGTTGCTGGATCTATTAAATATGTTCATTTTAACCCGCTCTTTGATAGACTCTTTAGGTGGCTTGCGGGATAGAAATCAAAGATTCTTTCTTTTGGTGGTAGACTTCAACTTATTCGATCTTTGGTGAACAACTATCTGGTTTACTGGTTTAGAGCAATGGCTATCCCTAAATGTATTATGAAGTGTATTTCCTCTTTCACCTCTAAGTTCTTTTATCATGGCGGGGTTTATAACAAAATGCATATGATCTCTTGGAATAAGACAACGCTTCCTAAAGAAAAACGGGGTACAAGTTTGCTCCCTTCATCCCCTCTTAATCTTCTCTCCAAAGTTAAACTTTTATGGAAGATTCTTAATAGATCCTCTTTCTTGGTGGATTGGTTTATTGCCAAATACTGCTCCCTTTGGAATTCTTTAATTGTTCGTTCCTCACCCCTTTGGAAGGAGCTCAAGACGCGTGCAAGTTGATTCAAAGGGAACCTTAGCTTCCGTATCGGGGATGGCTCTTCATTCTCATTATTTTTTGACCCCTGGTATTTTGGCTATTTCTTATATGAGATAATTGGGCCATCTTGTTTTAACATTCTTAATCTCATCATCATAGTAATGTAAGCTCCATCATTCTTGATAGAGCCTGGCTCCTGCCTGAGAGTCTCTGCTTGGCCTCTCAGTTTAGCTGTAATCAGATTCTTTCTACTCCTCTTTCCTCATTGGAGGATGGAGTTCTTTGGGATAACAAGATCTCCATCTCCTTTATCTTAATCAAAAATGCTATTTTTTTTCTTCAGAACTGGATGTGTGTTGGGGTAAAGAGATTTGGTTTAAAGGTTTTGTTATTAACCAAGAATTGTTCTGTTGGATGGCTTATGTTGGGGGCCTTACAAATTCTGATATTCTCTTTGTTAGGGGTCTTGGTTCTGTTCTGAGTTACTGTCTATGTAACAACTTTATAGAATCCCATGTTCATCTTTCTTTTGAATGTTCTGTCTCTTTATGGCTATTAAGAAATGTGCTATCACGGGGCTCCTTTTTCTTATTCAACCTTCCCTTCAGCAAGTATTGGATGCTTCCTATAGTCTTGATCATAAGGTGGAGAGAAGACTCCATTATCTCATCACTTCTATCTGTGTTTACATAATATGGAGGGAGAGAAACTCTAGGCTGTTCTCCAATGAATTCTCCCCTCTACAAGTCCTGAAAGACAAGGTGCCTTCCCTTGCAACTTTTAAGCTTAGAAGATGGCATATCAAGGAGGCTTGGCCTGATTCGGTGAAGAATATCCTAAAGCAGTTAATGTAAGTTGATCTCGGGGACACCCTGATTAATGATCATTGTTCATAACTTGGGCTACACGCTTTATGGTTCTTTGGGGGCTGGTTTTTTTGGCGGACAATGATGTTGAAGATTGCAGTTGCCACTTTTCTTCCCCTCTGATGCTCAGACTCCCTCTAACCTAGAGGGCCAGTTCTTTCCTCCTTGCTTTGTTCCTCTTTCTAGGCAGTCTGCTGGTGGTTGGTTTTTGGTATGATTATGATTCATTTCCTGTGCCTTTGTTCCTTCAAGGAGGATTGCACTGGCAACTGGTTGTGGGTGCTCTAGGCAGTTTTTGGCTCTGCTAATTCTTTTATTGCTTGCCCTTTTTAAGGGATTTTGTTTCACTGAGTACGTTGGGGAGTTTCTCTCCCCTATATTTCTTTGTTTTTCTATTGTGAAAATTTTTATTTTTTTCCAGTTTCTTGCCCTCTGTGGGTTTCTTTTTTGATTTTTTGGATTCTTGTTTTCAATAGTTTTCTGTCTCATAAGGGATTATCCTGGTTCTTGTAATTTTTCACTTACTTAGAATGAATTGGGCAATTGCCCTCAAATTTTTCCAAAAAAAAAAACTGTCGTCCCTTAAATTACATCTTGTCCTGTCTCATCCGCTCAAAAAATTATTAAAAAAATAAAAAGTTTTTAAAGAAAGAAAAAAAAAATCCCACCAACTGGCATAAGATATCATTTCCTTTATTTTACTGCATTTTTGTGGAAGGTCTCACTGGTAAATCCAGCTTCATGCGCCCCACTTTCACTCCATCTAAAATCTCTCACCGTTCTCTCCTGCTGCTACCCATGAGAAAATATTATGTCTGGAGTCCACACGTTTTACGGCTTCCAATCTTGGCCCAACGCTGTCCAAGCTTTCTTTCCGTTTAGCTTAACGGCGAATCGACTGACGACAACCACGCCATTTATCCTGAGCCCCCGCCTGCTCAAATAGAGAGAGAAGAAAATAAGACAAAGGCGTTTCGACATTCCTCCAGACGCTTTAGGGCTTTCTCCGCTAGCTCAGCCTCCCACTCGATCGGCGAACATTCGCGTCGCCGATTTGAGCAGTCTTGAATAACTTCCATTGAGGTATTGTAGGCGACTACATGAGATATTTACACCTGTGTTTTCAAACTTTAATGAATTTAGGGTTTTCTCTATTCTTCTCACCATCTAGTATGTGAATATTTCAGAATATTTGAGTTCTTTAAATGAACGGGTAGTATTTTAGTAGTTTTTGGAGATGTTTTGCATGTGTACTCTCTGATCTGTCAAGATGGTACACTGTTATTTTCAAATTTTGACATGTGAAATGTTTAGTATATCACATGGTAGGATTTTTGGTCATGTTTCAAGATGAATTCTGTGGCCAGATTAGGGATGATAGTATGTTCAGTCGATGGAATTAAAATTCTATGGCCTGATTTTTGCATTTGGACTCTCTATATGCTCATGAGAGTACATAGTATTTTGGTCATTTCTTTCCTACTTCTTTGGCCTGTTTGGATGAAATTTGTTCATTGCAATCCATCAGAAATAATTTGGAGGCTATTTGGTTAGTTTTTTAGTTTTATTTTACATCTGTACTCTCTGTACTCTCTTGAGAGTACAGATGCTTTTGTGGACATTTTTTCCAGTTTCTTTCTTTGGTCTGGTTGTTCAGATTATGTTCATTACATTACATTGGAAGCAATTTTTGTGGGATGTTGGATGATTTAGTAGTGTTATTTTGATTCAGACTCTCACTCTCTTGAGAGTACAGATGATTTGGATATTTTCCCAGCTTTGGCTTGTTGATTATGTTCATTACATTCAGGTGGAAGCAATTTGGTTTTGTTAGTTTAGTAGTTATTTTGTATCAGATTCTCCGTACTCTCTTGAGAGTACAAATGATTTGGACATTTTTCTAGTTTTCGGTTGTTGAGTCTGTTCATTACATTACATTGGAAGCAATTTGGTGGTTTGGTTGATTTAGTAGCTATTTTGTACTGTACTCAGACTCTCTTGAGAGTACATATAATTTTGTGGACATTTTTTCTAATTTCTTTGGCCTAGTTGTTCAGATTATGTTCATTACACTCCAGTGGAAGTAATTTGGTGGCTATTTTGTTGGTTTAGAAGTGTTATTTTGCATATACTCTCATTCTCTGAGACTGATGATTTTGTGGACATTTTTCCGCATGGTTTGATTATGTTCATTACATTACATTGGAAGCAATTTGGCTATTTTTATTTTGTGTGTTATTGCATCAGACTCAGACTCTCTTGAGAGTATAGTGATTTTATAGATATTTTTTCAAGTTTCTTTGGCCTGGTTGTTCAGATTATGTTCATTACACTCTAGTGGAAGTAATTTGGTGGCTATTTTGTTTAGGTTATTTTGATCACTCTGTACTCTCTTGAGAGTACAAATAATTTTGTGGATATTTTTTCTAGTTTTTTTGGCCTAGTTGTTTAGATTATGTTCATTACACTACAGTGGAAGCAATTTGATGGCTATTTTGTTGGTTTAGAAGTGTTATTTTACATATGTACTCTCAATTTGGTGGCTATTTTGTTGATTTAGAAGTGTTATTTTGCATATGTACTCTTTGTACTCTCTTGAGAGTACAGATGATTTTGTGGACATTTTTTCCAGTTTCTTTAGCCTGCTTGTTCATATTATGTTCATTACACTCCAATGGAAGCAATTTGGTGGTTATTTTATTGGTTTAGAAGTGTTATTTTGCATTTGTACTCTCTGTACTCTCTTGAGAGTACAGATGATTTTGTGGATATTTTTTTAAGTTTCTTTGGCCTGGTTGTTTAGATTATGTTCATTATATTACAATGGAAGCAATTTGGAGGCTATTTTGTTAGTTTAGAAGTGTTATTTTGCATCTGTGCTCTCTGTACTCTCTTGAGAGTACAAATAATTTTGTGAACATTTTTTCTAGTTTCTTTGGCCTGGTTGTTCAGATTATGTTCATTACATTACATTAAAAGCAATTTGGTGGCTGTTTTATTGGTTTAAAAGTGTTATTTTGCATCTGTACTCTCTGTACTCTCTTGAGAGTACATATAATTTTGTAGACATTTTTTTCAGTTTCTTTGGTCTGGTTGTTCAGATTATGTTCAATACACTACAGTGGAAGAAATTTGGTGGTTGTTTTGTTGGTTTAGAAGTATTTTTTTTGCATATGCACTCTCTATACTCTCTTGAGAGTACAGATGATTTTGTAGATATTTTTTCCAGTTTCTTTAGCCTGGTTGTTTAGATTATGTTCATTACACTCTAGTGGAAGCAATTTGGTGGCTCTTTGGTTGGTTTAGTAGCGTTATTTTACATCTGTACTCTTTGTACTCTCTTGAGAGTACAGATAATTTTGTTGATATTTTTTCAGTTTTTGTGGCTTGGTTGTTCAGATTATGTTCATTACATTACATTGGAAGCAATTTGGTGGCTCTTTGGTTGGTTTAGTAGTGTTATTTTGCATCTGTACTCTCTGTACTCTCTTGCAAATATAGATAATTTTTTGGACATTTTTTCCAGTTTCTTTGGCCTGGTTGTTCAGATTATGTTTATTACATTACATTGGAAGCAATTGGTGGGATGTTGGATGGTTTAGTAGTGTTATTTTACATATGTACTCTATGTACTCTCTTGAGAGTAATTTTGATTATTTTTTCTTTTCTTTTTAGTTGTTCAGATTATGTTCATTACATTCCAGTGGAAGCAATTTGGTGGCTATATGGTTGGTTTAGTAGTGTTATTTTGCATCTGTACTCTTTGTACTCTCTTGAGAGTATAAATGATTTTGTGGATATTTTTTCTAGTTTGTTTGGCCTGGTTGTTCAGAGTCTATTCATTACATTACATTGGAAGAAATTTGGTGGGATGTTGGTTGGTTTAATAGTGTTATTTTGCATCTATACTCTCTATACTCTCTTAAGAGTACAGATGATTTATGGATATTTTTTCCAGTTTTTTTGGCCTGGTTGTTCAGATTATGTTCATTATATTACATTGAAAATAATTTGGTGGGATGTTGGTTGGTTTAGTAGTGTTATTTTACATCTGTACTCTCTATACTCTCTTGAGAGTACAGATGATTTTGTGGATATTTTTTCTAGTTTCTTTGGCCTAGTTGTTCAGATTATGTTCATTACATTACATTGAAAACAATTTGGTGGCTCTTTGGCTGGTTTAGTAGTGTTATTTTGCATACTCACTCTTGAGAGTACAATTTTGTGGATATTTTTTCGCTTTGGCTGGTTGTTCATTATGTTCATTACATTCCAGCAATTTGGTGTTGTTTGGTTGGTTTAGTAGTATTATTTTGCATCAGATCTCACTCTCTGAGAGTGAGATGATTTATGGACATTTTTCTAGTTTCTTTGGCCTGGTTGTTCAGATTATGTTCATTACACTCTAGTGGAAGTAATTTGGTGGCTATTTTGTTAGTTTAGAAGTGTTATTTTGCATCTATACTCTCTGTACTCTCTTGAGAGTACAGATGATTTTGTGGATATTTTTTCTAGTTTCTTTGGCGTGGTTGTTTAGAGTCTATTCATTACTCTCCAGTGGAAGCAATTTGGTGGCTATTTTGTTGGTTTAGAAGTGTTATTTTGCATCAGATCTCTCGAGCATCTGTGGATATTTTTTGCAGTTTATTTGGCCTAGTTGTTCAGAGTCTATTCATTTCATTACATTGGAAGCAATTTGGTGGCTTTTTTGTTAGTTTAGAAGTGTTATTTTGCATCTGTACTCTCTATACTCTCTTGAGAGTACAGATGATTTTGTGGACATTTTTTTTAGTTTCTTTGACCTGGTTGTTCAGATTATGTTCATTACCTGACTTTTCATTTTGAAGTTTACAATATCTGGGAAAAGGATAACTTTGAGATCTGCTAACTGTTCGATAATATTGCAAAGATGATTTACGATGAAGTCATTGACATTTTAAAGAGGCTTCATCTGTATCAATTCATTAGACTCCACGGAATTCAGCAAGACTCAATAGCCATTACCTCAATCCTCTCTTGCTGGGAGATAGAGAAGCAAGCTTTATTTCTGGGTGGGATTCCTTTCACCGATGAAGCGAATTGTAGGGATGCCAAATAGAGGGTGAAGGTCTTATGGCGAATCCCCACACAGGTTCAATTCGTGGACTATAAGACTATGCTTGAGCATGCAGATACTGCTGCGGTACGCCAGCCAGGTACATACATTTTCTACTGTCAAATCTTTTTTTTTGTATATCATAACTATAGGGTGGCATCGGAATTAATTTCCAACACCGATGACATAGATAAATTTGCTGAATACAACTGGGCAGAGGCCATCTGGGCTTTCCTAATTTCACAATTTGATGGTATTACATCAAAGATTCATACCCAGAGGACACCCGGGTACATGAGTGGATTTGTCACTCTTCTTATGGTATGTTTTATATCTTCGGTTATGTATTATTTGATGCATTGAAGTTAACTTACATAAATATTAATTGTATATATGGGCCACTGAGCACATAAGCATCATGAGGCTGCCATCTCCATTTGCAAAGCCACGTATGCTACGATGGCCGAAAATAAAGTTTCCAGATGAAGCCTTCATTGGTTTAGGAGGACACCAAGTGAGATATAATAATATCACTTAGTTATTATAATTATGTATTGATTTATGTTGTAGTCATCACATTTTTTTATCGGTTTAACACAAGTCTGCCTTTCATTCGAGGACATATCAAAAGAGGAGACCTGACTCCTTAAATCATTTTCCCCAATCCAACATGCAGTACATGTTGAGCCCGATAGCAGTCCCATTCTAAGTCCACTGAGTTTAGCCCCCATTGAATCACCATATGTCTCTCCTCGATATCCCCCATCCGGTATCTAGCCGCCTCTACTACTACCCCACGTAAGGCTTTCATGGAGAGGATACTGTGGGTTTAGGGACTTGAAAGATATAGTATCTTCTTTCAAGCAATGACAGAAGAATGGATGGGATTGATTTGGTTACTGCTATCGAGGAGGTTCTGCCGGGGGTCCTACCATCCCTGTGGAGGCAACTACAACTGCTGCCCCTATGGATACTTCCACTTGGGAAGCTGCTCCCCCTGTTGATACTTCCACTTGGGAAGCTGCTCCCCCTATTGATACTTCCACTTGGGAAGCTGCTGCCCCTGTGGATACTTCCACTTAGGAAGCCCCTGAGGTAGCCTTCACTGGGGAAGCCCCTGTTGAGTCTACCATAGGGGAAGCTATTATGGAGGCCTCCAATGCACATGAAAATACTCCAAAACCTTTAATCGTTAGCATTGAGCGTGGTGTGAAAGCTCGACAGATAAGAAAGAGGAAAGCTATTAGTTCCCCCTTCACACACACTTACAAGAAGTCATGAGCAAGAATAAGTGATGTGGTGACCTCCACTCAAGATGAGAAGCCGACAGTAGAGGTATTAAGTTACTTTCTTTTAAATTCTTTTAAATTTGAGATAATAGAAATAGATTTCACTAAATTTTTTATAGGTTCGCAAAGATGAGCCAGTAAAGGTTGATTACCCACAGACTGCTATCATTGTAGTGGAGGAGCATCAGTCGGAGGTATGAATCATCTCAGTGGATCGATCCTTAATTCATAGTGAATCTAGCTCTTCATCACTAACTTTTATCGTTAGTAATTTCATTGCAGCCAGCAGAGGTACATCATTTTGTTGAGTTTTCATCTAGAGCTATTTTTCCTAAATCGATGCTCCATCTTATTGACACATCATGCTCCTGATTCGAGGACAAGTAAGTTAATCTTCAATCAGCTCCTTCATACATAAAATAACCTATTCATTTAATTAAGATCACTTTAAAATATTTATTATCACTTGTGGGATGATGATTCATGGAAATATCATTATTGCACGAGGCGATTGATGAGTTGCCGATGATCAATATCTCTCGATGCACATTGATGCCGCTCGCATCCTATTGGCCGAGGAGTACTCTCACCTCAGATGTCTCCTATTTATACATCTCATGCTTGCACTGGGTAAGTTACCCCACAAATATGCAGGGTATTACAATTAAATCATTATTTGTATAGATGGAAACTATAATTTATAAACATTCTCTTCTTTTCTTGTGGCTGCAAAATATGGCTACACAAGGAAAGCAAAATGTTCATCCAAAGATGTCACCGCAGTGTGTCAAATCAGGTACTTACTTCCAATTATAGATAATCAACACTGACATTCCCGGTTTTATAGTGATATTTTTATGACTAATTACCAAAACCAACCCATAAGGCCATTCTTCCAGAGATTGTAAGAGTTGTTTTCAATTTGGTTTCCATAAACTGGTTTTTTTAACCCCCCCTTATTGATTATACTTCTTGCTTTTCAAATCAAATTACTTGTTGAAGATGTCGCCGCCTTTTTATGAGATCCCACAAAATGGCCAATCGAAATGGTGAGGTACCCAAGATAATAGTGTTGATCATGGATGTTTGTCGCAAGTACATGGAGGCAGCAATTAGGAAATCCCCACTTAATTGGACTGATCACCAAGATTGGCCGAAGAAGATGAATTGCTTTAGGTCTGAGTTCTCTTATGCTATCTTTTGTTTGGGAATGAAAAGCCAAGCTAAGAATTATACATTTAAAGTTTGATAAGTAGGAAATAATTGTACAGGATATTTCATTTTTTTTCAATATTATTGGGCAGAGAACACCTGCAGTAAGTTGGTTGATAAGTAGGAAATATTATTTTTTTCAATATTATCTGTGCAATAGTTTGGATCTTTTATTATTCGTCTGTACTCTCTGTGCTGTTTATGCTATCTATGCTTAAATGCCATGGATTTCTGAGCTGAGAGGTAATTATTTTGTGTTACAAACCTGAGTTGAATTTGAGTTCCATCCTAAAAGATAAGAAAACAAATGAGATATTTATATATGGTAACTGGAACTGGAAGGAAAGAGCAAGGGATTAAAATAAGAAAAACTATGAAAGCTACCAATATAACTTTATTAAGGAATATTATCAAACAAACTAGGTGTGATCCAACCCTCAGTGACAAGCCAACCACTTAAATTAACGGATGGTTGATTCAAATGGAGTTGTGAAAGAATAGTTTAACCAAGGGGAAAAGGAACAAAAATATTAAACCAGGTGCAAAATATTTGGCATTTTTCCTATTAAAAAAAATATAGAAGTGAAAGCTTAGATCATAATGAACTATGCACTTGGTTACTTGGGAGTTTTAACTTGTTTTATATCAGTGGAATTGGATTTGATATGATTCATTGCTCTTTCTTTTACATTGTGTGACCAAGTAAGTTGCTTACAGAATTTGTATTTTGACAAAAATAAACTATTTTAGACCCATCAAATTTTTTAATAATGATTTAAATGACTTTGCTGCTATATTATATTAGATCAATACTATTTTAAACCCAAATTGAGAGTCAATCAATTTTTAAAAATATAATTTGTTAGTTCAACCAAACAAAGGACATAAAGTCATAAATTTCTTAATTTGGAGAAGTGTGAACTTATTTTCTTTTGCTTTGATTCTATTATTAAGAATATATAGTGTGCTTCCTACTAATCAAGAAATTCATATAGTGTGCTTCCTCAAAATATTTGGCAGTTTTGCATGTTTATACTCTCTGTGCTCTATGTACTCTTTGTACTCTCAGTTATTTTCAGCAATCTATTATTTCCATTTCCACTTTTGCTTTGTAGGATGAAGAGGAATTGTTCACTATAATCGTAAAGCAAGTTGTATGCTCCTAGGTTGCCTTTTTATAAGTTTTCTAAGCAGTTATCTATACTCTCTATACTCTCTATACTCTCAGACTCTCTCAGACACTCTTTGTATTCTCTCTCTCCTCTAGACACTCTATACTCTCTGAATTTATATCATATTTTAAATTCAGATCAAATGAAAAGGTGAAGCTAAAATTTTCATTACCTCGAGTTTGATTGGTGGTAATCTATATGATTACTTATATATATATATATATACGTAGCATGGAAACTACTCACTTGATAAATATGTCCCATTTAATCAACACTTTTAATAATTATTACATAATAATAGTTAATTTATAAATAATATGATAACATAAAAATTTAGATGATAATATTCCACCAAAATTCATTATTTTGATATGAGAATACTATAAAAGTTTTTAAAGAATTGATGTATTATATTTTTTAAAATAAAATCAGTAGTTTTGAGATTTATTCTATCTTAAAATTTCGTCATTACTAATATAATCGTCATCACAGTTTTTTTTTTCATAAAATGTAGATTACTTTATAGAGTACATATATCAAACTATGTAATGCCTCCAATGGAAATCAGCTCATTCTCGTAAGCAAGGTAGACTCATCAATCAAACACTGTAATTTCGCAAAATATGAGAGATTATTACAGGGATTACAAAGTTATGTACTCTGACTCTCCTACGAGTACGAGCTTTCGGCATTTTATAATAATAGTATATTTTAATAAAGTAAGAAGAAAATCATCCCGACAAAGAAATGATTGCATAGCAGAGTAGAGAAGGTCATCCTAATGCAACTCGAGGCGCCTTCCTAATAATCGCATAGGTGAGATTGCTGGTGTGCCTGTTAAGTAAAAGAAAGTCATCTTGGAGACTCTAAAGCTTTGCAGAAATGATTGCATAGTCGAAGAAGACATAACTAAATGAAATCATGCATTGAATTTTTTTCCTGTAATAATATCCATCATCAACTTAGTTTCACCGAATTAACTGACTATCGAGCTTTGAATTTCGAGGTAGAACATCATATCGTTAATGATTTTAATAGCATCGATGTGCTATTCTCAGGCGCACTCGAAAAATACTCTAGCATAACAAAGAAAGGTGTTGCAAGGGGGGATGGAACACGTTCTGCGACACTATCAGTTTGAACTTTAGTTTCTGTAACAACAAAAATATGATGGTTTCAAGATTAGCAGCAATGTTTTAAATACTACAAATTAAGAGGCAAATAGAGAATTACTCTTGGATTTCTTGGATCTCTCCCAATATCCCTTAAGCCTTGCATTGGAAACACACTTTGGACGTTGCTTTACTGGATCCTTCAACATGTCTTTTCCTTGTCCGTCAGAGACTTCTTCTTCTTAGCACTATCACCGAAAGAGAATTCCCACTTAGTATAGAGTCGACATCGTCAGATAGTTTTTTAAGGATTGAAGCATATACCCCTCCTCTATTATTACCTGCGTCTCGACGCTTATTTGATATGCATATCGACTAACGTGATTCTAGAAAATAATGCTAGTAGCATTTCCATCTGTGCCTTCGACATCTCTTAATTTTTTATATGCACTATCGATGTAAATATCCCTTTTTTCTCTGGTAGTCCATCACATGAGAAGATACTTATCTGGAATGCGCACTATATTTTCCTGACTAAGAACTTTGATATAATGGGCACAAAGTAATCTCATCATTTCAAATTTCTTACAAGTACAAGTTACATCTAGGGTAGTCCCATCGAAATGGATAGTCCATGTTTTGGATGAATTTTTATTCTCTAAGTTTCTCACCAAATACTCCATGGGGTCATTATCTCGACGATCGATAGGCCTCCAACTCCATGCAAAAATTCTTCCTCAAACATAGTATACGCCTTTATTGTATAAAATATAGTAGCTTTTGTTTTTGAATTGACTGGTCTTAACAAATGAATATGATGCTACACTTGAAGTCTTCGCCATGTTCATTCCTGCCATGTCTCCATAACCTTCTCCAACCCCAAGAAACAATGTGAGCGAACTTGTTGGTTTAGAGATTGACATCGTTATTCATTGACTCACTATGTTGTTGCTGACAAGATGTCCATGCAATGAGTCTTCGAATGCGACCACTTGGATCTAATTTTATAAAGCTCGACAAAATGAGGATGATCATGCAAATTGCCTTTTCTAGCATGGCGACAAGGCTTCTTCAAACTCTTCCTCGAGTCACATTTGCTCATGCATGCATAAAATAGCCCTTGTACCCTCTTATTACTATTAAAGCAGTGAACCTTGGAAGGATCTTTCTTCAAAATATGCCATTGGCACAACCTATGATGAGTATGCGGTAATACAATTTTGATAGCTCGTGCAATAGCCTGATCTTGATCAGCAAATATTATTGTAGGATGTCTATCACTCATCAACCGAAGAAATATCTGGAATAACCATGAGAATGACTCAATCGTCTCTTCTAATAAAAAGGCTACTCCAAATAACACATTTTTCCAGTGATGATTCACTCCAACAAGAGGGGCACAAATGAGATTATATTTATTGAGTCGATAGCTTGTATCAAAAATTATCACATCACCAAAATAGTCATATTCTATCCTAGACATGCCATTGCTCCAAAAAAAACTTACTAAGCAATCTGACTCATCAACTTGTACATCCCATGCAAACATCCCATCCGCTGCTTACCTTTCCTTAAACAGCTATATTAATGCATTACTGTCACCATTCACAATCCTCGATCTTTTCTCTTTCTGAATAAAATTGAAAGTATCTCTTTTTGTGAATCCAATATTCTCTACACCGCCAACCTCCTCACTTAGATAGTTGAATTCATCAGTTGCTCTAATTCTGGCCTCTATCATTGTCTTCAACAGGGAAGCCTTTTCATTGCTAATGCATCTGTGTGATCTGAGAAGATGTAGGTCAGTAGGCTTTGCCAACTAATGATTATGACTTTTTATATATTTTTTAACTATCTAGTTCCCCTCCAAATCAACAGAGAATCTAAGCATGGCCAGACAACCAGTCCTTGTATCAGTTTTCTGGAATTTTGTTAAGCTGTTTAGATTGGCAGATTTCTTTCAACCTGCATTTGCATATAAAAAATCTTTTGATTTCAATTTCATGGAGTTTGGCCTATAACTAGTATGGTCCTTCTGAACACTGAAGCCAGTTTGATGTGCATAGTCATAGTAAAGTGCATACGCCTCCGTTTCATTCTGAACAATGGTGCTAAGGAGTTTCCCCAAATTTGGTTCATTAGACATCACAACTTCATCATCATACTGCTCATTGACCGCATTCACCTACCAAGATAGCTCCACATAAATGTGACATGTAAAATAGCTCTACAAATTCCCTCCAAACAGGCCAAAAAAAGGGAAAAAAATGAGCCAAATATAGAGAGTACAGATGCAAAAAATGTCCAAACAATGTAATGTAATGAACAAACTCTAAATAACCAGGCCAAAGAAATTGGAAAAAATGTCCACAAAATCATCTGTACACTCAAGAGAGTATAGAGAGTACAGATGCAAAATAACACTACTAAACCAACCAAAGAGCCACCAAATTGCTTCCACTGGAGTGTAATGAATATAATCTGAACAACCAGGCCAAAGAAATTAGAAAAAATGTTCATAAATCATCGATACTCTCAAGAGAGTACAGAGAGTACATATGCAAAATAATACTACTAAACCAACCAAATAGCCACCAAATTACTTCCAATGTAATGTAATGAACACACTCTGAACAACCAGGCTAAAGAAACTGGAAAAAATATCCACAAATCATCTGTACTCTCAAGAGAGTACATTGAGCACATATGCAAAATAACACTACTAAACCATCTAACATCCCACCAAATTGCTTTCAATGGAATGTAATGAACATAATCTGAAAAACTAGGCCAAAGAAATAGGAAAAAATATCCACAAAATCATCTGTACTCTCAAGAGAGTACAGAGAGTTCAGATGCAAAATAATACTACTAAACCATCCAACATCCCACCAAATTACTTCCAATGTAATGTAATGAACAAAATCTGAACAACCAGGCTAAAAAACTAGAAAAAAATGTCCACAAATCATCTGTAATCTCAAGAGAGTACAGAGAGTACAGATGCAAAATAACACTACTAAACCAACCAACATCCCACCAAATTGCTTCCAATGTAATGTAATGAACAAACTCTAAACAACCAGGAAAAAAAAACTAAAAAAATGTCCACAAAATCATCTGTACTCTCAAGAAAGTACAGAGAGTACAGATGCAAAATAATACTAAAAACCAACCAAACAGCCTCCAAAAAAGTAAAAA
Organism: Cymbidium sinense; assembly: GCA_021442155.1. NCBI lineage: Eukaryota > Viridiplantae > Streptophyta > Magnoliopsida > Asparagales > Orchidaceae > Cymbidium > Cymbidium sinense. The sequence continues at coordinate 42,561,432 of CM038230.1, forward strand.
AATCATCATAGAAACATAAACAGCAATATATCAAGTTACCCATGAGTACAGAGAGTACAAAGTACAGAGAGTACAGAGAGTACTGAGAGTATAGAAAGTACATAAAGTTGAGAGGCAGCTTAGACCTTCAAGATGCTTGGCTTCCTCATCGAAGTGTTAACAGAGAGCACATTCCCCATGCCATAAGATAGCTCTATTTGGCATTATCACATCGGGTGATGCTCTTTAATGCTTTTGCTTTCAGAAGGCTTCTTTTATTTTTACCTTCAAATGCTCTTGGGCTTTCATCGAAGTGCTTCTTTCTATGCCATAATATTCCCCCCATTATCTCACAAAGAACTTGGGGTGATGCTCTGCGCTTCTGTAAGACTTTTGCTTTTATGTTTTTTACCTTCAAGATTCTTTAAGGGCTTTCACGAAAATTCTCACGATAACACATTACTTATATTCCATAAGACCTTCTCCCCTCTATCTAGCATTCCTACAATTACTATAACTTCATTGGGGTGAAAGACGCCCACCCGAAAGCTTGCTTCTCTATGTCCCAACAAGACAGAATTGAGGTCATGACTATTGAGTCTTACTAAATTTTGTGGAGTCTAATGAATTGATGCAAATGAATCCTCTATAAAACTTCAATGACTTCATTACTAAAGAGTGCTGCAACAGAATGTACAGAGAGTACAGATGCAAAAATTTCCTAGAAACCATCCAGACAGCTGCCAAATTGGTTCGAACGGAATGTACTCTGAATAACCAAGCTAAAGAAACTGGACAATATTTTCTTCAGTTGATGAGATGTGATATTAAGAAGCTATTCACTGTAATAGACAAAAGTGAGGTGAGGTTTCTTGCCCGTCTGATGGTTTCTAAGAAATTTCTGCATTCTCAGACATTCCGCTAAAAGACGCTTTAGTAATGAAGTAATTGACATTTTACAGAGGCTTCATTTGCATCAATTCATTAGACTTCATAAAATTCAGCAAGTCTCAATAGCCAAGACCTCAATTCTATCTTGTTGGGACATAGAGAAGCAAGCTTTCTTGGGCAAAGGCATTCCTTTCACCCCAATGAATTGCAGAGATGCCAAACAGAGGGGAGAAGGTCTTATGGAATGTAGTAATGTGCTATCTCAGGAGGTCAAGACTTCCAAGAAGGGAAGCCCTTAAAGAGCAACTTGAAGGTAAAAAACACAAAGCAAAAGAAGCCTGTACAAAAAAGAAGCCTTAAAGAGCATCACCCCATGAAGTTGCAGATAATGGGATGTCAAACAGAGGGGAGTCAATGGCATGAGGGAATGTGCTCTCATGAGGTTACACCGAGGAAGCCCTTAAAGAGCATCTGAAGGTAAAAAACACAAAGCAAAAGAAGCCTTACAGTAAAGCAAAGAAGACTTAAAGAGCATCACCCCATGAAGTTGGATAATAGTGGATGCCAAACGAGGGGACCGCCTTTATGGCATGAGGGAATGTGATCTCTCACGGGTTAGCACTTCCAAAGGAGGAAGCCCCAAAGAGCATCTTGAAGGTAAAAAAATACAAAGCAAAAAAGAAGCCTGCACCTCCAGACTCTCCTCAGACTCTCTCAGACTCTATACTCTATACTGACTCATGGGTAACTTGATATAATATTGTTTATGTTTCTATGATGATTTCTTTACTTGTTTGGAGACTGTTTGGTTAGTTTTTTAGTTTTATTTTGCATCTATACTCTCTGTACTCTCTTGAGAGTACAGATGATTTTGTGAACATTTTTTCTTGTTTCTTTGGCCTGGTTGTTCAAAGTCTGTTCATCACATTACATTGGAAGCAATTTGGTGGGATGTTGGTTAGTTTAGTAGTGTTATTTTGCATCTATACTTGCTGTACTCTATTGAGAGTACAGATGATTTATGGACATTTTTTCCAGTTTCTTTGGCCCGGTTATTCAGATTATGTTCATTACATTCCATTGGAAGCAATTTGGTGGGATGTTGGATTGTTTAGTAGTGCTATTTTGCATTATACTCCTGTACTCTGAGAGTGATGTGGACATTTTTCCAGCTTTGGCCCGTTGTTGAGTTTGTTCATTACATTACATTGGAATAATTTGGTGGCTATTTGGCTGGTTTAGTAGTGTTATTTTGCATATGTACTCTCTGTACTCTCTTGAGAGTTCAGATGATTTTGTGGATATTTTTTCTAGTTTCTTTGGCCTGGTTGTTCAGATTATGTTCATTATACTCCAGTGGAAGCAATTTGGTAGCTCTTTGGTTGGTTTAATAGTGTTATTTTACATTCAGATTCACTCTCGAGAGTACAGATAATTTTGTGGACATTTTTCCGCTTTGGCCCTGGTTGTTCGAGTCGTCATTACATTACATTGTTTGGACATTTTTTCCATCTGTACTCTCTGTATTTAACTCATTTTTTCCCTTTCTTTGGCCTATTTGGAGGGAATTTTTGGAGCTATTTTACATGTCACATTTATGTGGAGCTATCTTGGCAGGTGAATGTGGTCAATGAGCAGTATTATGATGAAGTCGTGATGTCTAATGAACCAAATTTGGGAAAACTCCTTGGCACCACTGTTTAGAATGAAACAGCGATGCATGCATCGTGATTCACGCGACGCCAAACTCGCTAAGGACCATACTAGTTATTGGCCAAACTCCAAGAAATTGAAATCACAAGATTTTTTATGTGCAAAAGCAGGTTGAAAGAAATCTACCAGTCTAAATAGCTTAACAAAATTCCAGAAAACTGATACAAGGACTTGTTGTCCGGCCATGATTAGATTCTCTGTTGATTTAGAGGGGAACTGGATGGTTAAAAAACATATAAAAAGTCATAATCATTCATTGGCAAGCCCGACCTACATCTTCTCGTGATTACAGATGCATTAATGATGAAAAGGCTTCCGTTGAAGACAATGATGAGGTCGAATTAGAGCAAATGATTATCTATCTAAGTGAGGAGGTTGTAGAGAATATTGGATTCACAAAAAGAGATGCTTTCAATTTTATTCAAAAGAGAAAAGATCGAGGATTGCAAATGGTGACAGTAATGCATTAATACAGCTGTTCAAGGAAAGGCAAGCAGCGGATGGAATGTTTGCATGAGATGTACAAGTTGATGAGTCATATTGCTTAGTAAGTTTTTTTTTGGAGCAATGGCATGTCTAGGATAGAATATGACTGTTTTGGTGATGTGATAATTTTTGATACAATCTATCGACCAATAAATATAATCTTATGCCCTCTTGTTGGAGTCATCGTCAAAATGTGTTATTTGGAGTAGCCTTTTTATCAGAAGAGACAATTGAGTCATTCTCATGGCTATTCCAGACATTTCTTCGGTTGATGAGTGATAGACATCCTACAATAATATTCACTGATCAAGATCAGGCTATGACACGAGCTATCAAAATTGTATTACCGCATACTCATCATAGGTTGTGCCAGTGGCATATTTCGAAGAAAGCTCCTTCCAAGGTTCACTACTTTAATAGTAATAAGAGGGTACAAGGGCTATTTTATGCATGCATGAGCAAATGTGACTCAGAGGAAGAGTTTGAAGAAGCTTGTCTGCCATGCTAGAAGAAGGCAATTTGCATGATCATCCTCGGCTGTCTGAGCTTTATAAAATTAGATCCAAGTGGTCCACTGCATTCAGCAAAGGCTCATTCTGCATGGATATCTTGTCAATGCAACGTAGTGAGTCATTGAACAACGTATGTCACAGAATCTCTAAACCAACAAGTTCGCTCATAGATTGTTTCTTGGGGTTGGAGAAGGTTATGGAGACATGGAACATGACGAAGACTTCAAGTGTACATCATCGATTGTCGTTGTTAAGACCAAATTCTAAAACAAGCCGCTATGTTTTATACAATAAAGTCAGATACTATATTTGAGGAAGAATTTTGCCTAGAGTTGGAGGCCTATCAAGAATCGTGGTCGATGACGCCCCATGGAGTATTTGGTGAGAAACTTAGAGAATAAAAATTCATCCAAAATATGGACTGTCCATTTCGATGGGACTACCCTAGATGTAACTTGTACTTGTAAGAAATTTGAAATGATGGGATTACTTTGTGCCCATTGTATCGAAGTTTTAGTCGAGAAAAAGCGATTCTGATAAGTATCTTCTCATGCGATGGTCTATTAGAGCAAAGAGGGATATTTACATCGATAGTGCATATAGAAAATTAAGAGATGTCGAAGGCACAGATGGAAATGGTACTGGCATTATTTTTTGGAACCACACTAGTTGATATACATATCAAATAAGTGTCAGGGCACAGGGTAATAATAGAGCTGAGGACTATATGCTTCAATCCTTAAAAAAACTATACGATGATGTTGACTCTATACTAAGTGAGAATTCTCTTCCAGCTGATAGAGCAGCTAAGTAGAAGAAGTCAACTACAGCAGACAAGGGAAAATACATGTTGAAGGATCCAATAAAGCAACGTCCAAAGGGTGTTTCCAACGCAAGGCTTAAGGGATTTTGGGAGAGATCCAAGAAAGCCAAGAGTAATTCTCTATTTGCCTCTTTATTTGTAGTATTTAAAACATTACTGCTAATCTTGAAACCATCATATTTTTGTTATTACAGAAACCAAAGTTCAAACTGATAGTGAACGGTTCCCCACCCCTTGCAACACCTTTCTCTATGCCGAGTGTTTTTCGATATACACGCATAAGACACATTGATGCCGTTAAAAAATCATTAACCGACACGATATTCTACCTCGTGAATTCAACTCGACAACAAATACCGAATAAGGGTACACTAAGTGATGGATATTATTACAGAAAATATTTCAATGCATGATATCATTTAGTTATGTGTTCGACCGCAATCATTTCGCAAAGCTTTAGAATCTCCAAGATGACTTTCTTTACTTAAGCACACCAGCCTCACCACGATTCGCTTAGGAAGACCGTAGTTATGCATTAGGATGACCTTCTCATGCGACCGTAATCATTTCTTTGTCGATGGCTTTCTTCTTCTCGAAAGCTTTATTCAAACATACTATTATTATAAAATGCTCAGAAAGCTCAGATCAGAGAGTAGAGAGTACATAACTTTGTAATCCTTAGACTGTGGCAACTAAATCTCTCATATTTTTCCAAATTGCAGTATTTTATTGATGAGTCTACCTTGCTTACGAGAATGAGCTGATTTCCATTGGAGGCATTACATAGTTTGATATATGTACTCTATAAAGTAATCTACATTTTATAAAAAAAAATTGTGATGATGATTATATTAGTACTGATGATATTTTAAGATAGAATAAATCTCGAAACTATTGATTTTATTTTTAAAAATATAATACATCAATTCTTAATAAACTTTTATAGTATTCTCATATCAAAATAATTGAATTTTGGTCAGAATATTGCCATCTAAATTTTTTATGTTATCATATTATTTATAAATTAACTATTATTATGTAATAATTATTAAAAGTGTTGATTAAATGGGACATATTTATCATGTGAGTACTTTCCATGCTATTATATATATAAGTAATCATAGATATAGATTAATCAAACTCGAGGTAATGCAAATTTTAGCTTTACCTTTCCATTTGATCTGAATTTAAAATATGATATAAATTTAGAGAGTACAGAAAGTACAGAGAGTACAGAGTGTACAGAGAGTATAGAGAGTACATAGAGTATAGAGAGTACAGAGAGTGCAGAGAGTACATAGAGTACAGAGAGTACATGGAGTTCAGATTAAAGCTCAGAAAATTTATAAAAAGGCAACCCAGGAGCATACAACTTGCTTTATGGTTATAGTGAACAATTCCTCTTTGTCCTGCAAAGCAAAAGTGGAAATGGGAAAATGGGAAAAAATAGATTGCTGAAAATAACAGAGAGTACATAGAGTACAGAGAGTACAGAGAGTATAAACATGCAAAACTGTCAAATATTTTGAGGAAGCACACTATATGGATTTCTTGATTAGTAAGAAGCACACTATATATTCTTAATAATAGAATCAAAGGAAAAGAAAATAAGTTCACACTTCTCCAAATTAAGAAATTTATGACTTTATGTCCTTCGTTTGGTTGAACTTAAAAATTATATTTTAAAAATTGATTTTACAGCTCTCAATTTGGGTTTAAAATAATATTGATCTAATATAATATAGCAGCAAAGTCATTTATATCATTATTAAAAAATTTGATGGGTCTAAAATTGTTTATTTCTGTCAAAATACAAATTCTATAAGCAACTTACTTGGTCACACAATGTAAAAGAAAGAGCAATGAATCATATCGAATCCAATTCCACTAATATAAAACAAGTTAAAACTCCCAAGAAACCAAGTGCATGGTTCATTATGATCTAAGCTTTCACTTCTATATTTTTTTCAATAGGAAAAATGCCAAATATTTTGCACCTGGTTTAATATTTTTTTTCCCTTTCCCCTTTGTTAAACTATTCTTTCACAACTCCATTTGAATCAACCATCCGTTAATTTAAGTGGTTGGCTTGTCACTGAGGGATCACACCTAGTTTGTTTGATAATATTCTAATAAAGATATATTGGTAATGCTTTCATAGTTTTTCTTATTTTTCATCCCTTACTCTTTCCTTCCAGCCCGCTACCATATATAAATATCTCATTTGTTTTCTTATCTTTTAGGATGGAACTCAAATTCAACTCAGGTCTGTACACAAAACAATTACCTCTCAGCTCAGAAATCCATGGCATTTAAGAACAGATAGCATAAAAAACACAGAGAGTACAGACGAGTAATAAAAGATCCAAACTGCTGCACAGATAATATTGAAAAAAAATATTTCCTACTTATCAACCAACTTGCTGCAGGTGTTCTCTGCCCAATAATATTGAAAAAAAATGAAATACCCTGTACAATTATTTCCTACTTATCAAACTTTAAATGTACAATTCTTAGCTTGGCTTTTTCATTCCCAAACAAAAGATAGCGTAAGTGAACTCGACCCTAAAGCAATTCATCTTCTTAGGCCAATCTTGATGGTCAGCCCAGTTAAGTGGGGATTTCTTAATTGCTGCCTCCATATACTTGCAGACAAACATCCCGCCAACACCGTTATCTTGACCGGCACTCATCACTATTTCGATTGACCATTTTGTGGATCGCCACAAAAGACCGGCCAAAGATCTTCAACAAGTAACTTGATCCAAAAGCAAGAAGTATGGTCAATAAGGGGGGGGGGGGGGTTAAAAAAACCAATTTATGGAAACCAAATTGAAAATAACTCTTACAATCTCTGGAAGAATGGCCTTATGGGTTGGTTTTCGTAATGAGTCATAAAAATACCAGGCCCCTAGCTTAATATGCCCAACCAAGAGTGTCCAATGCTGATTATCTATAATTGGAAGTAAGAATACATTTTGACTTTGTCAAGACATGTCGGATGAACATTTTGCTTTTCTTGTGTAGGCCATATTTTGCAAGAGAAGAGAATATTTATAAATTATAGTTTTCATCTATACAAATAATGATTGAATTGTAATACCCTGCATATTTATGGGATAACTTACCCAGTGCAAGCATGAGATGTACAAATAGGGGACATACAGCCCCGGACAGAGTGAGTACTCCTCGGCCAATAAGAAGGAGAAGACATCAATGTGTGCATCTGAGAGATATTGATCTGTCAGTAACTCATCGATCTGCCCTCATGCAATAATGATATTCCTAGCTGTGAATACTATATCACCCCTGCAAGTGATAATAAATATTTTAAAGTGATCTTAATTAAACGAATAGGTTATTTTATGTATGAAAGAGATGATTGAAGATTGACTTACTTGTCCTCGAATCGGGAGCATGACGTGTCAATAAGATGGAGCCTCGGCTTAGGAAAAATAGCTCTGGATGAGAACTCAACAAAATGATGTGCTTCTGCTGGCTGCAATAAAATTACTGATGATGAAAGTTAGTGATGAAGATCTAGATTCACTATGAATTAAGGATCGATCTACTGAGATGATTCATACCTCTGACTGATGCTCCTCCACCACAACGATAGTAGTCTATTGGTAATCGTAATCAACCTTTACTGGCTCATCTTTGCGAACCTATAAAAAAATTTAGTGAAATCTATTTCTATTATCACAAATTTAAAAGAAAGTAACTTAATATCTCTGCTGTCGGCTTCTCATCTTGAGTGGAGGTCACCACATCACTTATTCTTGCTCGTGACTTCAGGTGTGTGTGAAGGGGAACTAGCTTTCCTCTTCCTTATCAAGCTACACCATCCTCAATGTTGCTGATTAAAGGTTTCAGAGCATCTTCATGTGCATTGGAGGCCTCCAAAATAGCTTCCCCTATGGTAGACTCAACAGGGGCTTTCCTAGTGAAGGCTACCTCAGGGGCTTCCCAAGTGGAAGCATCCACAGGGGCAGTAGCTTCCCAAGTGGAAGTATCCACATGGGCAGCAGCTTCCCAAGTGGAAGTATGCACAGGGCGTGAAGTTTCCACAGAGACTCTGTGGATGGATGGTAAGATCCCAGCAAGAACCTCCTCGAGAACTCGCAAATCAATCCCATCCATTCTCTCACATTATTGCTTGAGAATAAGTTATATCTTTCAAGTCCCTAAAACCTGCAAGTATCCTCTCCACCGTAGAGCCTTCTGTGGGGGTAGTAGCAGAGGGCAGGCTAGATACACTGGATGGGGGAGAATATCGAGGAGAGACATATGGTGATTCAATGGGGGCTGAACTTAGTGGACTTAGAATGGGATTGCTATCGGGCTCAACGTGTACTGCATGTTGGGCAGGGAAAAATGATTCAAGGAGCCAGGTCTCCTCTTTTGATATGTCCTCAAATGAAAGGCAGACCTATGTTAAACTGATAAAAAAATGTGATGACTATAACATAAATCAATACATAATTATAAGAACTAAGTGATATTATTATATGTCACTTGGTGTTCTCCTAAACTAATGAAGGCTTCATCTGGAAACTTTATTTTTTACCATTGTAGCATACGTGGCTTTGCAAATGGAGATGACGGCCTCATGATGCTTATGTGCTCAGCGGCCCAGATCTACAATTAATATTTATGTAAGTTAACATCAATGCATCAAATAATACATAATCGAAGATATAAAATATACCATAAGAAGAGTGACAAATCCACTCATGTACCCGGGTGTCCTTTGGGTATGATCTTTGATGTAATACCATCAAATTGTGAAACTAGGAAAGCCCAGATGGCCTCTGCCCAGTTGTATTAAGCAAATTTATCTATGTCATCGGCGTAGGCAATCAATTCCGATGCCACCCTATAGTTGTGATATACAAAAAAAGATTTGATAGTAGAAAATGTATGTATAACTGTACAAACTGTGCCACAGGCAACGAGCTATCCACATGCTCAAGCATAGTCTTATAGTCCAATGAATTGAACTACGATAGCGGAGATTTCTGCCCCTCTATTTGGCATCCCTATAATTACTGCAACTTCATCGGGGGTGAAAGGAATGCACTGCCCACCTAGAAAGAAAGCTTGCTTCTCTATCTCCCAGCAAGAGAAGATTAAGGTAATGGCTATTGAGTCTTGCTGAATTCCGTGAAGTCTAATGATTTGATGCAGATGAAGCATCTTTAAAATGTCAATGACTTCATCAGTAAATCGTGCTGCAATATTATCGAACACCGTTCTAATAGTGGTAGGCTTCCATCTTGAAGTTATCCTTTTCCCAGACATTGTAAACTTCAAAATGAAAAGTCAGGTAATGAACATAATATGAACAACCAGACCAAAGAAATTGGAAAAATTATCCACAAAATTATCTGTACTCTCAAGAGAGTACAGAGAGTATAGATGTAAAATAACACTTCTAAACCAACAAAATAGCCACCAAATTGCTTCCAATATAATATAATGAACAGACACTGAACAACCAGGCCAAAGAAACAAGAAAAAATGTCCACAAAATCATCTGTACTCTCAAGAGAGTACAGAGAGTACAGATGCAAAATAACACTCCTAAACCAACAAAACAACCACCAAATTGCTTCCACTAGAGTGTAATGAACAGACTCTGAACAACTAGGCCGAAGAAACTAGAAAAAATGTCCACAAAATCATCTGTACTCTCAAGAGAGTACAGATCCAAAATAACACTTCTAAATCAACAAAATAGCCACCAAATTGCTTCCACTGGAGCGTAATGAACATAATCTGAACAACCAGGCCAAAGAAACAGGAAAAAATATCCACAAATTACCTGTACTCTCAAGAGAGTATAGAGAGTACAGATGCAAAATAACACTACTAAACTAACCAAACAGCCACCAAATTGCTTCCACTAGAATGTAATGAACATAATCTGAACAAACAGGACAAAGAAACTGGAAAAAATGTCTACAAAATCATCTGTACTCTTAAGAAACTACAGAGAGTATAGATGCAAAATAACACTACTAAACCAACCAAACAGTCACCAAATTGCTTCCAATGTAATGTAATGAATAGACTCTGAACAACCAGGCCAAAGAAATTGGAAAAACTATCCACAAAATTATATGTACTCTTAAGAGAGTACAGAGAGTACAGATACAAAATAATATTACTAAACTAATAAAATAGTCATCAAATTGCTTCCACTGGAATGTAATGAACATAATCTGAACAACCAGGCCAAAGAAACTGGCAAAAATGTCCACAAATCATCTGTACTCTCAAGAGAGTACACAGAGCACAAATATAAAATAACACTACTAAACCAACCAAACAGCCACCAAATTGCTTCCACTGGAATGTAATGAACATAATCTGAACAACCAGGCCAAAGAAATAGAAAATCAAAAAAATCATCTGTACTCTCAAGAGAGTACAGATGCAAAATAACACTACTAAACCAACCAAAGAGCCACCAATTGCTTCCAATGTAATGTAATGAACATAATTTGAACAACCAGACAAAAGAAATTAGAAAAAATATCCACAAAATTATCTGTACTCTCAAGAGAGTACAGAGAGTACAGATGCAAAATAACACTACTAAACCAACCAAAGAGCCTCCAAATTACTTCCAATGTAATGTAATGAACATAATCTGAACAACCAGGCCAAAGAAACTGGAAAAAATATCCATAAAATAATTTGTGAAGAGAGCCTGATGCAAAATAACACTACTAAACCAACCAACATCCCACCAAATTGCTTCCAATATAATGTAATGAACATAATCTGAACAACCAGGCCAAAGAAATTGGAAAAAATATCCACAAATCATCTGTACTCTCAAGAGAGTACAGAGAGTACAGATGTAAAATAACACTACTAAACCAACCAACATCCCACCAAATTACTTCCAATGTAATGTAATGAACAGACTCAGAACAACCAGGCCAAAAAAATTGAAAAAAATATCCTCAAAATCATCTATACACTCAAGAGAGTACAGAGAGTACAGATGCAAAATAACACTACTAAACCAACTAAACAGCCACCAAATTACTTCCACTGGAATGTAATGAACATAATCTGAACAACCAGGCCAAAGAAATAGGATCATCTGTACTCTCAAAAGAGTACAAAGAGTATATATGCAAAATAACACTACTAAACCATCCAACATCCCACCAAATTGCTTCCAATGTAATGTAATGAACATAATCTGAACAACCAGGCCAAAGAAACTGGAAAAAATGTCCATAAAATTATCTGTACTGTCATGAGAATACAGAGAGTACAGATGCAAAATAACACTACTAAACCAACCAAAGAGCCACCAAATTACTTCCACTGGAGTATAATGAACATAATCTGAACAACCAGGCCAAAGAAAATGGAAAAAAATATCCATAAATCATCTCAGAGAGAGTGAGAGTACAGCAAAATAACACTTCTAAATTAACAAAACAACACCAAATTGCTTCCACTGAGTGTAATGAACATAATCAACAAGTGCCAAAGAAATTGGAAAAAATATCCATTAAATTATCTCATTCTTAAGAGAGAGTCTGATGCAAAATAACACTTCTAAATCAACAAAACAGCCACCAAATTGCTTCCAATGTAATGTAATGAACATAATCTGAACAACCAGGCCAAAGAAACTGAAAAAAATATTCACAAAATTATCTATACTCTCAAGAGAGTACAGAGAGTACAAATGCAAAATAATACTTTTAAACCAATAAAATAGCCACCAAATTGCTTCCAATGTAATGTAATGAACATAATCTGAACAACCAGGCCAAAGAAACTGGAAAAAATATCCCTAAAATTATCTGTACTCTTAAGAGAGTTCAAAGAGTACAGATGCAAAATAACACTTCTAAACCAACAACACAGCCACCAAATTGCTTCCTCTGGAGTGTAAGGAACTTAATCTGAACAACCAGACCAAAGAAACTGAAAAAAATGTCCACAAAATTAATTATACTCTTAAGAGAGTACAGAGAGTACAGATGCAAAAAAATACTTCTAAACTAACAAAACAACCACCAAATTGCTTCCATTGGAGTGTAATGAACATAATCTAAACAACCAGGCCAAAGAAACTGGAAAAAATATCCATAAAATCATCTGTACTCTCAAGAGAGCACAGAGAGTACAGATACAAAATAATACTTCTAAACCAACAAAATAGCCACCAAATTGCTTCCATTGGAGTGTAATGAACATAATCTGAACAACCAGGCCAAAGAAATTGGAAAAAATGTCCACAAAATCATCTATACTCTCAAGAGAGTATAGAGAGTACAAATGCAAAATAACACTTCTAAACTAATAAAACAGCCACCAAATTGCTTCCAATATAATGTAATGAACATAATCTGAACAACTAGGCCAAAGAAACTGGAAAAAATATCCACAAAATTATCTGTACTCTCAAGAGAGTACAAAGAGTATAGATGCAAAATAACACTTCTAAACCAATAAAACAGCCACGAAATTACTTCCATTGGAGTGTAATGAACATAATCTGAACAACCAGACCAAAGAAACTGGAAAAAATGTCGACAAAATTATATGTACTCTCAAGAGAGTACAGAGAGTACATATGCAAAATAACACTACTAAACTAACCAAACAACCACCAAATTGCTTTCAATGTAATGTAATGAATAGACTCTGAACAATCAGGCCAAAGAAACTGAAAAAATATCCACAAAATTATCTGTACTCTCAAGAGAGTACAGAGAATACAGATACAAAATAACACTACTAAACCAACAAAACAGCCACCAAATTACTTCCACTGGAATGTAATGAACATAATCTGAACAATCAGGCCAAAGAAATTGGAAAAAATGTCCACAAATCATCTGTACTCTCAAGAGAGTACAGAGAGTATAGATACAAAATAACACTACTAAACCATCCAACATCCCACAAAAATTTCTTCCAATTTAATGTAATGAACATAATATAAATAACTAGGCCAAAAAAAGAAATTGGAAAAAATGTCCATAAATGCATCTGTACTCTCAAGAGAGTATAGAGAGTACAGATACAAAATAACACTAAAAAACCAACCAAACAGCCTCCAAATTATTCCTGATTGATTGCAATGAATAAATTTCCTCCAAACAGGCCAAAGAAATAGGAAAGAAATGACAAAAAAGCTCTGTACTCTTATGAGAGTATAGAGAGTCCAGATACAAAAATCAGGCCACAGAATTTTAATTCCACCGATTGAACATACTATCATCCCTAATCAGGCCACAAAATTCATCTTGAAATATGACCAAACATCCTACCATGTGATATACTAAACATTTTACAAGGCTAATCAGTTCAAAAATTTGAAAATAATGGCATGTACCATCTTGATAGTACAGAGAGTACACATGCAAAACATCTCCAAAAACTACTAAAATACTTCTCATTCACTTAAAGAACTCAAATGTTCTGAAATATTCACTTACTGGATGATGAGAAGAATAGAGAAAATCCTAAATTCATTAAAGTTCAGAAACACAGGTGTAAATACCTCATGTAGTCACTTACAATACCTCAATGGAAGTTATTCAAGACTGCTCAAACCATCGAGCAACCGGACGCTCACGATCGAGAGCGGAGTCGAAGCGGAGAAAGCCTTAAACTGTCATACGCGGGAGGAATGTCGAACAATGCCCGTCTCATTTTTCTTCTCCCACTATTTGAACGACGTGGTGGCCACTGCTCGCATGCCAAGTGCTAAACGGAAAGAAACTATGGACATCGTCGGGCAGGATTGAAGTCCACGTAGTTACGGACTCCGACGTAGTATTTTCTCCATCAACCGACCCTCATTTATTCTTTCTATTTCCAAACCGCCAACCAACTTTAGCTTCCTCGCAAACACTCGTCCAAAACATCTCGCCAACCAACCTCACACGAGCCAACCTACTCGTCACAGTTCACGTCCATCCGAACCACAGCTGCCCAACCTCGCCGCCGACGATCGCTCTCTCTGGTGAACATTCTGCCAGCCAACCTTGCTCACACTCTCTCTCCATCTCTCCAAACAGAGGGATAAAAAAATCATCCTTCTCAGGCCACCTTCTCTCTCTTTCTCCTCCTCTCTTTGAAGTAAAAAAAAAAAAATAATAATAATTTTTTTCTTTCTTTAAACTGAGCTCCACCACTCTAGAGATAAAAAACTAAAAAATAACTATATATATATATATATATATATATATATATATATTTTGTATTTCAAAATTTCACCACCGGCTCATACAAAAATATACTATGTTGTGATAAATTATAAATATTGTAAAATTTAAATACTTATCATGCCTCTCTTGATGTGGTGGAAAAATATGCTCTTTTGTGCAGGTGAAAGATCTTATACACATCTTTCTTGGTGCGGTAGGATGACGCTCTTGGTCATGGTGCTTGCACCACTCATACATATCTTTCTTGGCATGATGGGTAGACCCACCGTTCTCGTGTGACTCCCTATTTAGGGAATTGACATCGGAATGCTGCTGGAGTATTATCAAAAAATACACATACATGAGACTTAAATTTCAGTAAGTGGACAAACTTATGATATTAAGCCGAATAAGATATAAGATAAAATTAAAATGTAAAATTAAAAAGACTTATAAACTTGAGAAGTTTGTTTGAGATCAAAAACACAAACAAAAAAAAGAGAATTCAACTCAAATTCTCAAACAAAGCTTTATGTGAGAGTTGAATGTGAGTTGAAGGATGGTGAAAATGTGCTATCATCAATTACTATTTATAAAGAAAAGAAGGAATCTATTTTGGGCCTCATATTATTAAGTTACAAGCATAAAAGATAAAAAAAAAGAATTGACGAGAATCCCTCATGAAATGTTTGACTAAACATGTCATGTACTTCCCAAGGAAATACAATTTTCAAATCTTCATGTTAAAAGATATGAAAATAATTTTTTTTAAAAAATAAAATACATACACATCAGAACACGCATATTTCAAGGTAGCCGTGTCTTCGTTCTAAGGTATGTTATATTGAAACTTGTGTGAATCAATTATTAGAGAGAGTCTAACATACATATAAAGACAATATCATATTTAAATATATTATGTGGGAGTATATACAAGCTAATTAAATTTGCATAAATCTCAATATAATTTGACATTCAAGCTATCACATTAAAATATGTGCTAATGATTTAAGAATGTGATTAACATGTACTTCAAAGCGAGAGTACATCTACATTCAATTTTATGTCATAATGCATGGATCTCGAGGCAGTTCAATACTTTTTTTAAACCATTGTTATGCATGCAAGCAATTAAGGATCACAAGTTAATTAAGCACACAATTCAAAGAAAATTTACATTCAAAATTAATGTGTTGAAATGCATGCTGATAATTCAAACTGCATATGACACGCATTAGAGGAAAGCTTACACTTGAAATGGATGCTTCAGGATTCATGCAAATGACAAAATTATTCACACATATATTTAATGAATAAAGTAAATTCAAGTATAATGCATCAAGAAGTGCACATGTGTTGAATAGACTTAAAAATCCGTTCTACCTTGTAAAACATATAAATTTCATAAATTACACCAAATTCAATGAAACTGAAAATAAATTTACTTGGGTTGCTTTATCTATATAGTGAATTTGTAACTCACGCATACTCAATCCAATCCTCCTAGTATGGATAGGAGATGATAGGATTGATTATGAGTAAGTGTTCAATCATTAAGAGAGAAATTTTATTTTACATTTGCATATGACCATCAAAAATCTTAATAGAAGTATTTCTTATTTAAAATCCTAAACTCTTTATTTTGATATGAAAATATAAACACCGATTTTAGCTATAGACCAGATTCTTTGCCAACAAAGAAGCAGAGTTGATAAAGTCTATACCCCAATGATGATTATGCTGGTTGTAGATTTCAATCGGAGGGGTTCAATTTCAAACTAAAATTATCAAATTAGTATGAATGCTCAAATCATTCAAACCCTCATGATGGTTGTATTGAATAAAGATTTCAACCGGAGGTGATATCACCATCCAGTTATATTCAAGATTCAATGTCAAATCAGATAAATTCAAATTTCAAGCAAATATAAAAAAAATTCTAAAAGAAGCTTAATTTAAATGATTAAATGAAAAACATCAATTTAAAAATCTTAAAGCAAAATTCAATCCATCTACCTTCTGCAATTATTTGCCGAAGATGCAAATTAGGAAAACTCTAGCTCACAAAGGAGTCACTGTCAAGTTAAGTACACAACTATGCTTGCTCTCAAATAATCTCATGTAATAAGGACGTGACCCATGTTCTTTGTCCACATGGTTTGGCTAGTAGGCTCCACATATGACGCGATCACGATCAGAGTCCTCTGATTAGGTGATTGTCACCAAATAATACTATTATATTATGGTCATGACTGTAGCACGTATGTTCCTCAATGTCTTTACCTTTTGAGATGCCTGATAGAGAAAAAAAGCTATTTGTTAGCTAAGGTGGACTTAAACTCGCCTCTTTAGATAAACACCATCTTAGGTCTATAATGATTCCTTGAATGACGCAACCCATGACCGGTGACAAGAAGCCTTCGGTCATGTTGGGTCGACTACCTTCTCTAACTAAGTAGACTAGGGACTACGATAGCTCGGGATGACAAAATCATGGGATCTTGATCGGGCGTGTCACCATTCCCCCAACTATCTACTTTAAGTTAAATAATGATAAATTTAATAAATCTTAATTTCAAAGCTCCATATGCTACTGCTATACGCTACAAATTTAGCGATCTAATGACTAGTCTTAATCGAAAGTGCTCTCTCAGCATTGAGAGTGATAATTAACCGCCTATAAGAAATCTAGAACTAGATCTAAATTCCTCACAAAATGAGAGTGAAATCTCTAGGTAGTGTCTTATCTACCATTCCATCTGCCTTCTAAAAATTTAACTGACATTAAATCATATTTGTAAGAAATTTGATTGTATTCGTTAAAAATTTCTTTTCTTAATCATAGAAACAACATAATTGTAAAACTCATAAACCTAAGATCTTGAATAAAGTGATTTTCACAAAACTTCAATTAATAAATAAATCACATACCTTGTTTTTTTTTTTTTTTTGAGTTCTTTTAATTTATGAAACTATGGTTTCTATTTCTTCGCCCAAATTTTCTTTATGTGGTCATCTTAATGGAGAGACACTTATACATTGAAGGATAGGAAGAGGACTAGTAGTTTCTCTATGAAGAGATGCTTTATTTGATCAAATGGTCCATAAATGATTGATCAAACTCTCTCTAGACCAATGAGATTTAAGTACATAATTAATTATTAAATAAAAAAAATAATTATTAATGTTAGCACACTTCAGAATTAATTATATAATTCTTACATTCCCACTTGGCCCATATAATATTAGTCAATTTAAAGATTTAATAATTATATACATAAACATAATGCACATTACATGTCAAATATTTTTCATAATTTGGTCAAATCATAATTCATTATTAAGTAAAAAATTAATAGGGATTATGGCAATTATACATCATTAGTGCAATATATTTCCTTCCATGTATCACAATATTAATACACTTAATAGGATCTATCATGAGAGATAATCAGGGTGGTCTAATTTTAATGCCTTTATAAAAGATAAATCTTGTTATAAACAAAATAATTATTAATGTGAGCACACTTCAAAATTAATTATATAATTCTTACATTCCCACTTGGCCCATATAATATTAGTCAATTTAAAGATTTAATAATTATATACATAAACATAATGCACATTACATGTCAAATATTTTCTTAATTTGGTCAAATCATAATTCATTATTAAGTAAAAAATTAATAGGGATTATGGCAATTATACATCATTAGTGCTATATATTTCCTTCCATGTATCACAATATTAATTTTACACTGAATAGGATCTATCATGAGAGATAATCAGAATGGCCTAATTTTAATGCCTTTATAAAAGATAAATCTTGTTAAAATTTACATAATTCTTTCATGTATATACATTCAAATATAATGAAACAAGATGTGATAATATGTCAGAAATAGTTCAATAAAGAGCTTAGAGAGTCAAATACATAAGAGCATAATAAATTTAATAATACTTTTCAATAATGCCCATCTTTTCAACATATTCATTAAATAATTTAGGTTACAATCCTTTAGTTAAAGGATCAGCAATCATAAGATTAATGCTAATGTGCTCAAATGATACTCTCTGTTTCTGAACATCTTCTTTAACGGTAAAGTATTTCAATTTCATATATTTATCACCCTTTGAATACTTATCATTCTTAGAAAAAAAGACTACCATGACATTATCACAATAAATTTTCAGCGGCTTAGCAATACTATTGACAACTCCAAGTCCTGAAATAAAATTTCGCAACCATAACCCATGAATTGTTGCTTCAAAACATGACACAAACTCAACTTTCATAATGGATGCAGCAATGACGGACTACTTCCCACTCTTCCATGAAATAGCTCCTTTAGCAGAAATAAATAGCCAAATATGGATTTTCTAGTATCCACACATTTAGCAAAATCTGAATTTGAATATCCAATCACCTCAAGATGATCAGATCTCCTATAAGTGAGAATATGTTCTTTTACTCCCTGCAAATATCATAACACTTTCTTTGTAGCCTTCTAATGATTAATTCTTGGATTACTTTGATATATGCCCAACATTCCGATAGCAAAACTGATATCTGGTCTCGTATAAGTCTGAGCATACATCAGACTTCCAACAATAGATGTATAAGGGATTTGTTCTATTTGCTTATATTCCAATTCATTCTTTGGGCATTGTATAAGGCTGAATTTTTCTCCTTTTTGAATTAGAATAATACTTGCAGAACACTTTTCCATTTTAAATCTCTCTAAATCTTTATTGATATATGCTTTTCGAGATAATCCTAACAATCCTTATGATCTATCACAGAATATTTTAATTCCTATCACATAAGATGCCTCACCCATATCTTTCATTTCAAAGTTTTTTTTAGAGAAATTTCTTGGTCTCATACAATAATCCAAGTTCATTAATTGCAAGCAAGATATCATCAATATATAAAATCAAAAATATAAACTTACTCCCACTAACCTTTAGATATATGCATTGATCAACAATATTTTCTTTAAATCTAAAGGTAGTAATAGTATCATTGAACTTAAGATACCATTGTTGAGAAGCTCTTTTAAGTCCATATATTGATTTCTTACGTTTACACACCATATGTTCTTTCCTTTTAATTGAAAAATCTTTAGGTTGATTCATATAAACTTCTTCATCTAAATTTTCATTTAAAAAGACAATTTTTACATTCATCTGATATAGCTCCAAATCATAATGAGCCACTAATGAAATAATAATTCTTAATGAGTTCTTTTTAAAAATAGGAGAAAAAATCTCTTTATAGTCAATACCATCTTTATGAGTAAAACTTTTGACAACAAGTATACCTTTATATCATTCGTTATTACCATTAGAGTCACGTTTGGTCTTAAAGACCCACTTACATCCAACTCTTTTAGAACTTTCAGATAATTTAACAAGATCCTAGATATTATTGTGATCTATTGATTTTAACTCTTCTTTCATAGCATCTAACCACTTTTCAGAATTAATACTTTTAATGGCCTATATAAATGAAATTGAATCATCATCAATTCCTAAGTCAAATTTTGACTTTTATAAATAAACTAAATAATAATCCGATATAACAGATTTTCTTTCTCTTTGAGAACGCCTTAATGCTATTTCTTATGGTTCATCAATTATGGGTTCATTGGTAATAACTTCATTATGTGGTCTATGTTCATTCATTT
Organism: Cymbidium sinense; assembly: GCA_021442155.1. NCBI lineage: Eukaryota > Viridiplantae > Streptophyta > Magnoliopsida > Asparagales > Orchidaceae > Cymbidium > Cymbidium sinense. Next base: position 42,581,722 of record CM038230.1, read on the forward strand.
ATTGCTCTTGTAAATTATTAAATTGTTCAACAATTGTAAGACTAATAACTTTAGAAGAAGTAATTGATAAATACATTTTTTTTTTACTTTAGCTTCTTTAATTTTTATATTTCGTAGTTCTATACTCCCATTAATATCACCATTTTCAATGAACTTAGCATTTTCAGTTTCAATAATTTTCATATTTATGATGATATCTATACCTTACGGATAATTAATGAAATGTCTACTAATTGCTCTTGAATCTAGTTTCTTTTTATGTGGATTATAAATTTTTAATTCTACTGGACAACCCCAAACATGTAGGTGTTTTAAAGTAGGCTTCATTCTTGTCCATAGTTCAAAAAGAGTTTTTGAAACTGCCTTACTAGGAATCCTATTTAATAAATATACAATAGTTCTTAAAGCATACATCCATAATAATAAGGGTAAACTGGAATAACTTAATATACTCCTAATCATATCCATTAAAATACGATTACATCTTTTTGCAGCACCATTTTATTGTGGTGTTCCTAGAATTGTGTATTGAGCACAAATGTCATACCTTTCTAGAAATTTATCAAATATACCAGGGCATTATCCAGATTCATTATGACGTCCATAATATTCACCACCTCTATCAGACCTTATAATTTTTACTTTTTCTATCTAATCGTCTCTCAACCTCATTAATAAATGTCTCCAAGGCATTTATTGACTCAAAATTTTCATGCAATGAATATACATAGCCATAACGTGAAAAATCATCAATAAAGGTGATAAAATACTTTTCTCTACCAAAAGGTCCATAAATATCAGTATGTATAATCTCTAAAAGTTATGTGCTTCTTTTGGCCGCTTTCTTAATTGTGTATTTTA